>JAXQHU010000039.1:0-1200000 GCA_037041025.1 Entelexis sp. DX6506
GGGAACCGCAGGGTAAACCTCAATAGGAAGCTCATCGCATTGCTTGACGCGCTGCCCCGCGTGGTTCTCGGCTATGAGTTGGGCCCGCACTCTCCACATAACTTGCCTCTGCATGAGGTGGTTAAGAATAGTCGGGTGGTACGACTCCGCATCTTGCGGACTCTCAATGCTAAACGCAAACCGGCTACAGCCCGTCACCCACTCTTCAATCTGTAGACCCGTGCTGGGAATTGTTCTTCTATGTAAATAGCGCGTATCGTCGACCAAAGCCGAGTACTCGTAAATCAACGATACGCTGAGGCTAACCAGTATGGTGCCGGGCTCCGCGTCGACCACGGCCTCACCCCTTACGCGCGCACCGCTCGTGTAGCAGTCAAGCTCGTCTGTGAGTTCCACGCGAACTTTTGCAAACGTCGGCCTCCGCATTGAAGAATGAAATGTTTCCCAACTCAATTGCCGTCCCGCAACTGCCTTACTTGGAGGTGCCGATAACGTGACCTCTGTGCCCTGCGCTAACAGGTTCTCAGCGGGTTTCTACCGTGACCTGCCCTGCGCGGCGCGCCGCCTCGTAAGCCACTCACCGCACAAAATGACGTCGACGACTCCCGTTGACCCAAAAGCTTGAGTCAACTGGCATGAATAGCGTAACTCCTCAGCTTTGCTTCACAGAGCGGGTTATCTCGTTTCAGCCCTTTTCTGACTGTCTCGAGGGGAGGAGGGTGGTCATGGTACAAGGACATCCACCTTGAGTACGCCATTCACCTTAAGTACGCCTCTTCGCGATCGGTTCTTGACTTTTGCTCCCTGTGCAACCCAATTAGCTCTCTCAGTCTCACGCCCAGAATAAACAGGATCTAATCATGCAGTCTGCGCGCACACGCGAGAAACTAGCTTACGATGGACGCGTGCGCAAACTGGGCTGAATTGTGAGCCTCGTGAGACGGACTCGCTTGGGAGGGCCGGTGTCAGCGCCTCCGCCCTAATTAGCTCCCCCATACTCTCCAGGCTGGGACCACCAAAAAAGGCTGCTTGGAAGCGACAGCTTATTTTTCGGCGATACTTACCAGGAAGCACTAACGGCTCCTGTCGTACTATTCCTGGATGGCCACCTAATGACGCTCCTACACGGCATGTCCAGCTACTCAAAAACGTCAAGTCAATTCCGTGGAACCTGAAACTTTTTGCTGCATTTATTTCCTTCATAGTCGTGGCCCAACGTCACGCATGTCGCATGTCCGCTTGCATGCGCTACTTATCGCGACATGCGCCTTAGTCATCGAGGACCAACGTTCGCGCACGCACGGCGTAAACAGCGCTTACTCATTGCATCGTTTATCTACCGCGCACGCGCCTCCGAGCCTTACATGGAGGCTATTCCCGAATATTCGCTGCTGGAACTCGACGAGCTGGGCGGCGCTTACATGGGCATCCGTGTGGCTGGCGCTGAGTACTTCGTGCTCTGCGTCGACAAAGATGGGAAGCCAATGGGGTACACTCGCGTCGGCGCCGTCTTGCCTCCGGAACTCGCCCCCCATGCAGATGAGGCGCTTGACGTGGAAACGTTCCAGGACGGTCTCCGCGCTGCTGCCGATATGATGGAATTAACGCAAGAACGAATTGCTAAAGGCGATGAGAGCGGCTTCGCATGCCCTATCTGACGTACAGTTGTGTAGTCTTACTTCTTTAAAGGTACTAGTTTTGAATCTAGCAATATAGATATTTCCGCTTCGTTCCAACAACCAGAAGTACTCCACTGTGCACTGCTCCACCTTTACTACGTTCCCTCATTTACATACGTACCTCGATTACCTCTCGTAAGTGGAGAATCCTCCGTTCGCTAGAAAACCCGCCATCAGAGGCGTCAAATAGCTCATTACACTTTACATACCATGTTTCTGATGCGCTGATTTAATGGCCTTTATGGCTGTGTTTGATACACATGTACGTTCGAGCTCGTGTAAGATATCAGATCTTATCATTTGTGGCAGGCCGCTTCTAAAGATTGAGCAAACTATAGAGACGCAGAATAGCTTCTGTAGTCCCTACTGATATAATGGCGTGCTCGCAATGTGAACGAGCTGCGGGTCTCGCGAGCGTTTACATCTACTCAAATCTTATATCCTGAATTCCGTGGTACGAGAGCCCTGGAACAACCATAGCTCCCCTTCGCTCCCGCTGGCTCAATACATAAAAAGCACTCATTGCGCTAATCTCCTTTGCCAAGGACATAACGTCTATTAAAGCACGCTGTGAAATTGACGCTTTCGAGTACTCTCCAAGCGCATAGAGACTACTCGAGATTAAATACCGAAAGCCCTGACAAATGAATGTCAATAATAGAGGCGTTCTATGTACGGATTTTAACCCCTTCGAAGTGACTAGCGACGATCTGATCGAAGTCTTGGTTGTAGGGAACATTTGCTAGGTGAAGCCAGAGGAAGCCCGACTGGGAGTCCTCCGCGTGCGCACATAGAGCCTAGCATATTTTCATTTCGCAAGCACTTCCGATGGTCTTACATGTATGAGTAACCGAGTAGTGTCACAAATATACTGACCAATCGCGTGTGGGCTCCCCATCTTGGAGAAACCTATGGACGCAAAATCGCGCAACTCTATATTACGTATTCACTGAGCAGCATGAACGCACAATGATGTCATGTGTAGATCGGAATGCAATATAGCTCTGCAAACTACATAGCCAAGCACTACGCAATTGGGCGCTTGTCCGTTCGGAACTCTGACGAAGTTGAATGCCTGCCGCTTCACATGGAATGGCACATGCTCTCATCAGCTTATTACCTTGTAATAATTACCTCGTAATAAGCATGCGTGTCTTTTGAACGTGGTTGCAGAATAAGAAATCTTGCGGCTCAGATGATGCGCGCGCCTTTCGAAGGAGCAGGAGCCGTGCATGAAGCGGGGGTTGTTTGTAATCAAATGCCGGTGAATTGTATGCACATGCAGACCAAGGGCTAGGGTGTAATATAATCCGTGCTGCAGTTTTATACTTGGTAGCGGCATTCAACCGCTTATGGTCCGTCTAAAGACAATTCACGGGGAATCTTAGCTATCTCCCCGAGGACTTAACAAGAACCTGCGATACTGGTTGCATTCTGTTGAACGGGCACCTTTTGTAACTTCTATACCCTTGCCGCACCTCCGACCGACATGCTCGGAAAATTCGAGCAAGGGCGGTTATGCATGTGTGCGGCTGCGCGGCGCAATTAACACTGTGTGCGGCCGCGCGGCGCAATTAACGCTCTTTGGGTACTTAAAGAACCACCCAGTATTCATCAGAGTTGTAAACTGTCCGTTTTGATTCCCCATGAAATCTCCCGTTGCTTACGCCGCTGTGCTTGGTCTTGCTTTCGCGGAGTCTGGCTTCCTCCAGATCCCGTTTAAAGCCACGAAAGCTAAATCTGATGACACCGGAACTCTCAATCGTCGAGCCGTTAATGCTACTGTAGATGCACTCGATTTGGTGTATCAGATTACGATAGCGGCTGGCACTCCGGCTCAGACTCAAGTTGTTACGCTCGATACTGGCTCTAGCGACTTGTGGTTCGTATCCAAAAAGTACGAAGATTTTGCTGGAACTACTTATGATCCCAAGAATTCATCTACTTCCAAATTCGTGGATTCTAGCTTCGCTATTAACTATGCTGGCGGCAATTTTGCTACAGGCGATTTCTATACCGACGAAGTATACGTTGGTAATGCTAAAGTGAACGCTCGTTTTGGGCTTGGAACGGATGTCGAGATGCCTAATATCCTAGAATCTGAGATGGGCGTCTTTGGAATAGGGCCCATGGCCGGTGAGTTCGGATATTACAAGTATCCTAACTTCCGTGCTTCTTTGAAGCAGCAGGGCATTGTTGAGAGCACTGCGTTCTCACTGTTCCTCGACCAATCTTCCTCTCCCTATGGAAATGTCCTTTTCGGTGGTATTGACACAGGAAGATACTCGGGTCAGCTTTACACGGTTCCGATGGTGAAGAACGACTCCTATACTGTTGACGCAGAGATGAATGGTCACAAATTACAACCTATTCTGGACAGTGGCACTTCATTCATATTTCTTCCCGACGAACTTTTTCACCCTCTGGCCGAGAAGGTCGGCGCAGAGTTCGACGCGACTGAACAAGCGTACTATTTCCAAAATTCCAGTGAGTTGTCAATCACGGTGAATTTTAGCGGTGTGAACATCACGGTACCGACTGAACAGTTGATCACTGAAACAAGTGGCAACGGCTATAGACTGAATGTTATGCCATCAAGCCGCGCTCATGGCACCCAAATTCTTGGAGATCCATTCCTCCAAAGTGCATATGTTGTCTACGACCCCGAGAACAACCAAATCGGTCTTGCCCAAGCGAAGTACAACGGCGTTAGTAACATTGTGCCAATCACAAACTCAAGTATTCCAGGCGCCAAGCCGGCGCCAAACTTGGGCAATTAAACAAGCCAAAAATCCACCCAGGATGCACACGAGATAAAGCTTTTGTTTTACGTTGCTCTGGGATCTTCCTATTGAGCATTATACAAACAACGGGCCCTCCTAGCCGCTCATTGCGAACGCGTAGGAGAAGCTTTCTACAGATGGCCCTGTCTGCCTCGCGTGATGCCAATGAATAGCAAGAAGGGTTGTCCGGGGAGAGCGAGCGATCGGCCCCTAGTGGCCTCCACCCATTCGTTGCAAGCAATATATATAATAAGCACTCATATTAATCACGTTGTGCGCTGTTCGTATCTCCGCGGCACTTCGCCGGAGTGACATTCGTCACGTGTAATAACGAGACACGAAACGGTGGTTTTTCTATCATTCTATGTTTGGTGCATTGTGTTCAAAGGCGGTTAGCTTAGAATATTCTTATTGCGGTGGCGCAGCTAGGGCACTGACCGGCTGGCGGTACGTGAACAATTTTTTTTTTCGGTTATATGAACGACCCTGGTTGGATTCTAGTTCACTTGTCACTATTAATTTAGGTACTCGCTTGATTTCTGCCTCTACTGTGAAGCTCGGCTGCGTCCTTGCATGAGCTTCGACAGAGTAACTCTGCGAGTGCAACACTTGGCCTCGCGTTTTGATATACAGATAGGATTCGGTGATAGTTAACCGCGATAGTTTGCAAGACCCCGCAGGATGTCACTTTCCAATTGTAATGCCATCGTCACTGGCTATCAGGAGTACGATCTTATTACTTGTACTTAAATGCCTGAGTTACCAGTACCGTTTTTTCATATAGCATTGAATTTTTATCCTGCCAGGTAGTTGGCATTATATAGAGACTATTCACTTAGTTCGACTGTGTCAACAATTAGGACTTCGGCAGGACCATCCTCACTTGTGACCGTCACGACTTCAGTATCCTTGATTGCAGCGCCATCGTGTGCCTCAAGCAGTGTACCGTTTACCTTTACCTTTCCTTTAGCAGCAACAAGGTAACCTAGACGCTGTTCGCCTAATCGGTATTCCACGGTCTCGCCTTCTCCAATCGTGGCGCCAGCCACTCGAGAATCGGTGTTAATGGGCAACGCTTCAGGTTGATCCTCCTTAAATCCTGAGGCAAGAGTGATAAACTTGCCAGACCTGTCGGTCTTCGGGAAGTGCCGAGTACCCCAAGTAGATTCCTTTTTGATAACAGATGGAATCAGCCAAATCTGCAGGAAATTCAGCGTCCTCTCACCACCTGGGTGCATTTCACTGTGAATTACACCATCCGAACCGGCTGCCATTACTTGTACATCACCCGGTTCAATTATCGCGCTTGAGCCTGTGTTATCCTTGTGGCTGACGCCCACACCACCCTCTAGCTTGTTAGTAGCGGGATGCAAGCTTTCGTCGAGAACGTAGGTGATTATTTCCATGCTACGGTGAGGATGAGGCTGAAAGCCACCACCGGGCTTAACCACATCATCATTGAGGACTCTCAGGGCCCCCCAGTTTAATCGCTTAGGATCGAACGCGTCACCACCAACAACGAAATGATGGTGCCCGTTTAGCCATCCAAAGTCACCACCACCCAAAGTTTCGAATGCTCGGCGTTCAACACTACCTTTGCTTGTGCTAGACATTTAGGGATCAGTAAAACTACTGGCGTAACGATTTGTGGCGGGTTTTTAAGCCTGGAAAACAACACTAAAGCACGTGACTTGAGTATAGATGACTGTGGCAACTTCGAGACGATTATGCATATGCAAAGCTGGTCTATCGGGGGTAGAATCGTGCGGGGGTTTCTGCTAACACTGACACCATGACTAATTGCCGAACCATGAAAAGAATTTAATCCCTTCCACGCAAAAACGAAGGAGCCGGTTAAGCGACAAACGATAAATGAAATTGTAAATCTTTGGAACGAGTGTTAGACTAGCAAAAGTAGTAAATTTCGAAAATAATTTCAAGGGAACTGTCCCAATCTTGGCCCAAAGTAGCCGTCTTCCGCGTTGCTTGCATTCAGTCGCGCCTGAGGATATAACGAAATCGCCTCATCATTGCCCCACCACGAGATTTGGGCTATATGATGGTAGGAAGTCGCAAAGAACATAATCAAAGCGGAGTAAGAGTATCCGACCGAAATGGCGGCATAGAGCAAGTAATTATACTTTCGCCACCATCTCGGATAGTACCGAGGAAGAATGACCTGGAACACAAGCCCAATGTATAGCCAAGGCAGCTGATACATGAAGTTCTGCGGGGCCCATGAGAAACAACCTTGAATGAGAATGAGCTCATTGATGTTGTTGATCCACTCGAAGCTACAAAGGTGCCTGATTGTACTGCTATTGCGAAACCTCGACGCTCCTTCTTTGGGTGCGCCCCATCCCTTGCGACGAGCATAGAATACCGTGTAGCGTCTGATCAGCCAAAAAGGAATCGGGAACAATGCCCCTATCAGAAACGTCCACTTCATGCTCTCGTACAACCCACCTTTCTTGAAAATCCGTTTCGGGCCAATGGTTCCCCACTGCACCGCAGCATTGAAGTATGTCCTCTGGCTCTGGCATGTGAATTTGTCTTTGTTGGTGACATCGCACACATTAGGGATCGAGTTGGGAGCCGTTTGCCACACCATCAACCCCGCCTGAGCGAAAGAGTTCGCGATCACGTTCACAATCTGGATGCGAAACATTGGACGTGGCGCTATACCGCTGTAGTGCGCGATCTTAAGGTTCCCCAAGAAGGAATCTGTCTCCGCCATGAAATTAGCCGCAAATGCCTTAGCAACCATCAGAGCTGAACCATTGCCCTTAACGGTGAGTCCTACTACGAGCTCAAACAGCACGTCAATCTGGATCTGGTTATTGGCCGTTGCGTACATAACGCCACATGGCACCATGAAAACCGCTGAAAGTCCAATACCGAAGAAAATTGTCCAAACTGGCGTCTTGGTAAAACTGTAATGCTCCACACAGGCGATTCCCATTCCGATGCAGATAAAAAGGAGGAGTATGTACCACCACTCTGGTGCCTCTGGATATCTTTGCTGGACCCGAGAGAACCGATCATCGAAGGATCGCAACGCCTTTTTCGGTTGAGCAATAGTCTTGTAAAATACCTTCCACGAGTACGTGAGAATCTCGAAGTAGTTCAAAATCGCGAACACTATCATTCCAGGGTAGAACATAAAGTATGCGCCATAGTTGGTGATGTTGCCCGCTGACCAGAATGGGGGTGAGTACTGCTGGTACTTTTCCTCATCCAGGTTATGATTTTCGTCCAAAATTCGAGAAACTTCAAATACATTGCCCTTGTTGTCATACAGCTCATTGGTGTTGATAGGAATGTAGGCGCTGTTGCGCACGTTTGTCCAGAACATAACGCAAATACCGCAAGCCGAAATAGCCATTCCTGCCAAGTAACCCATACACGAGAAGTAAGGAGTAACCATAGCACCGGGGCCAAAGATCGACCAGTCCAGAGACGGGAATGGATTGATAGCAAGGCCTGCATTGACACCGCAAACGCTGAGTAGGTTGTTGTTGGTGGGGTTGATCCATGACATCCAATCAAAGTAGCTGAGAAACAAGAACAAGAAGTCAGTAACCCAATACCAGGCGAACTCTGCCACCGAGAAGATCCAGAAAAATTCCCAGCCCTTCAACTTCCAACCATTGATGTTTTCGCGCTCCTTCTCACCTTGCACAAGAGCACGCGACATGCTCAGGCTCGGCAGCACACTGTACCACAACATGCGTGTGGGATAAATGAGGAACACCCGGAAAATTCCGGCTAGACCGAACCCCATTGAGTTGGTCGCAAGGGTGAGCAAGATGATAAAGCCGAAGTCGTTTGCTTCTTTGAAGCCATAGAAGTGCTCGTTGCTCATAGCGACAATAACGTTCAAGGAGTAAGGTGACTGATTGCCAACACCCATCCCCGCGGTGGCGAGCATTTGCTCCTTGAATGACCAAGGTCCTTTGCCCCAGCGGATGCGCGATCCAAATCCAGTCGGGATGGACCAGTCTGGGAGAAACTGGATCAACTTACCAGTGTAAGCAATAATCAGCTGGAGCGCGACTCCATTCATACTGATAGACGGGTAGCGGATGGCGAAGAATGTCGCCAGTACTGAACCCGCACAGGACCAAAGAACAGACACGATGTAGACGCGCAACGTCTCATAGTCCTCATCAGGATCATCCTCGATTGGACGCGTGACGGCTCGAACCTCGGGATAGATTGACCAGTCCTTGATCAAAAATGCGTAAAATTTAACCAAGGCCTCCCACTCTTCCTGTGTTTGCCCTTCAACGACGCCTTTCGAAGTCTGGCGCATGTGGTCGTAGCTAGCTTGGCTAAGGCAAGCGTCGCCGTGGTGGTACTTGATCGAGTGATCGAGAATTGCTTTCGCTTCCTCAAAGGTGCGATCATCAAGGTGCGCGGCAATAATTTCGATATCCTCGGCCGAAAAGTTCCCGTGAGAGAAGAGCTCAACCTCGCGAAGCACTTCGACCCTGGTACCGCCACCTAGCTTGAAATCCGTCGTCTGCGCTAGACCATTGTCCTGCTTTTCGATTTTTTCGCTATCGCTCGTGTCGCTCGAGCTGGCGTTGGGCTCGGATTGCTGCATTTCTCACGCAAGTATTGTCTTGATCGAGTTCTAACGGTAATGTCTCAGCCTTCTGTTCGGCACCCGTAGCAGCAATATGCTCAATTCACTGAATAGGAATTCACAAGCTCTTCTTCAGTGGGATTTAATCTGCGACTTATATGGTGATGCTTACCACTAGCCCGCCCGTGATGACGATACCACACACCTACCATATGACTCGGGTCCTGCAGGGTAAAGGTAAGAATCCTGGGCCCCTGTGGATTCGGAGAGATTACACAGGTTACAGGGTTCAATCTCGCTGCATTCGAATGCGCCTTACGCAAGTCTATACACGGTGACTAGTTGTCATATTTGAAGTCGCTTACGGGTCCATAGCGTCTCGTGTGTTTCGTTGAGCCTCTTTGACTGTCGGGCCCAACAAGAGCTAAACCTGAAACATCCTATTCGCCGATTGCTAGCCCTCGAGATCACGACTACAACCCTTAACCTATATGTTACATGCTTCGTATTAGCCCGGTTAGTGACTAAAAGATCCCTGCATAAAAATGTCATAAAAATGTCATCAGTGCCGTGCGCCATCTGAAAGTCGGCTGGAGTCCAAATCCGCTACGTAAAACAGTATATTCTTAAGAGTTGACGATAACAGGGAAATAGTTGATCTGGCGTGGCGGACTCGAAACTATTCTCGTAGACGACCTGGGAAAATTTAGGCCTTGCAACAAATGTCCCATGCATGTTGGCGTGATTATCTTGATCAGATAATGGTAAGCGGCATTGAGTAGTACTTGAGGCAAAACGATAGATCTGCCTATCAACTATACATGAACTCGCCTCGTATTGTACCGAACGGAATAATTGTTTCTGCATAACCCACAAAAAAGTTTGAGTTGGCCAAAATGTCCTAATGTTCGGTGTGAAAAACACGACGCGGTGCATGGTTGGGTCGCGCTTGACAATTTAATATGCTTTCGGAGAGTTCATCTCTCTTACTTTGATCGACTATCGTAAAAGTGATAAATTACTATCTTCCGACAGCACTCTGATCCTGAACCTGAACCGCACACTTCCAGGCACAACATTGTGGTAAGCATTACTACGTCCAAGCTGTAGCTCTCTTTGGGAGTTCAATTCTGCCTAACTTCGAGATTACCTTTCCACTCCAACGTGTTATGTTGTTTAGGCTCACTGTGATCGAAAGGTACTGATTTGGAAGATACTACCTAACTAAGTGAATGTAACGACTGAAATGTTTTCACAGAATGTTGCCGCGACCGGCGCCGTGGCTACCGTAGCCAGAAAGTGTCGGAGCAGGATCAGTAGCGATCTCGTATGGCCAGCTCACCTCAACATTAAGGGCCACTGACTGTTCACACGAAGCTGGCTCGGCAACGTAGAGTTGCGTGTTATCAAGGCACACGTAGAGCTGCTTGTTGCCCTTGTACTCAAGCCATGTCGGCCAGTATGGGCCTACATACTTCGACTGAAGATCCGTGTCCAGACTGTCGCCGATAACGATAGAGTTATCGCTGGCCACAGAAAGATACGAGTTCTCGTAGTAGAGCTCGAGGTTCTGGCCAAACTTGACCTGGAACTTTTCTTTACCATCAAGCGACACTTTGTTGCTGCTGCTGTTGCGGCCAAAGATTTTGCCGTCGACGTCAGGGTTGTTGGAGTTCCTAGCACTCAGGACTTCTTGGCTACTCAGAGCTGAGACGCTGCACAGAAAGGCGACGGGGAAAACAATTGAGGCAATGCGCATTTTCAGAGCGAAGGGAATCGAAAACTGTTGCTAGTGACCTCCTTTTGCGAGACGCATTGACCTTTTATAGTTGAGGGGCCTTGGGTAGCGCGACCCAACCTCGTGCCGATGATGGCCACGCTGCATAGTGCATAGTGCATAGTGCATAGTGGAGCAATAAATAATGTGGTACCGGGCAAGGGCTTCAATGATGTTTGTTAAAATTCCTCAGAAGTGCTGGTAAACTGCAATTCAGACACGAAATGTCGCAACATCAGACCTGAGCTCTACGAACTGAAAGTGGAATACTATGTGGGTTGCACTTGAGTCACAGAGAATTGCACAAAGGGCGATCGCGTTGGTTAGTTTAATACCTCATTGCGCGCTGAATTCTCTATGATTAGGGTTTCGTAAGGTAACGCGGAGAGCCAAAGTACGATCACTGTCTCGGGATTTGCAATCACACATCGGGTGCTCCGATTCGAATCTAGTGAGTGTAAGCGAGAGCACGGAATCTAAATATGATGAACAAGCCCCAGGAGCGCATCACAAGGAACACTAGCTACGTGACTCACAAGTTCGATTTACAAAGTGGGCACTAAAAGATTCCTCACGCAGAAGTATTCCTCGAATACTCAAAGATGAATCAATGCTGTTCAGACACTGATGATGTTCCCACTAGCTAAGCCTCATGGTGGATTTGCGTTTGTGATGTCATTAGTCGAATAATTATTTGAGCCCTAACCTCATACGCGCCGCGACGCAATCATAGCCAGAGCGGTTCGAGGGCCATAGGTTCGCACCGATGCGGAGTAGAACTAGGCTAGGCTTGAAATATCACAGTATCCAGAAATAGTGTCGAGGACAGAACTATGTTGTTGTTAAATTAAATCGACAAAAGTGCAAACACCTTTCGATGGGGCGAAATGATGTACGCGCCCTTACCCTGAATTACAGGGGATACACAGTCCGGTGTGGGGCGGCTGCGCGCAGCTGCGTATGGCATAATAACGAAGCAATTCAGCCAATCTCAGTTATTTAACACACTGTGAAAGCGCGTTTCATGTAGCTCCGCAGATAAATGGTATGACACGAGCACGCCTGCTAATGAGTTTAGCATCGACTACTATCTTGATGTTCAAGTCATACTTTGACAGAGAGTATTTAACACGTGACTCCCCATATTGAATCCTCTATTGCACTTTACACGATTATGAGATCCTTGTTGTTAGGTAGCATGATTTTAGATACGATTCATGAAACTATTTCATGCACCCTTGAGATCAGTTTAATTCAGCCTAACTGATTTATATACAGCTAAGCCTCCGCAGCTGATGAGCTCCCTTTCGAGTCGTTAGACGGGATCACAGTAGTAAGAAGGCTAGTATCGCGTTTGGGCATGATGTCGATGAATTTTGATGGCAACATGTGAGGATGTCAAACTCGCGTAAAAGTTTTAGCAAACATTACTTTTAAAGAGGCCGGGCAGGCTTTCCAAAGCTTTGGGGATCACGCTTGCAGTCGTCCTTATCAAAAGTACTACCCGAGCCGGATCCTTAGGGTCATCAATCGATAGAGGTGAGAGATTTCAAGAGAAGTTAGACCTAGCTGATTCAAGCATGATATACTCAAAATGCATAAAAAAATACATGAGCAGAGTAAATTTTGTAGTGTGGCGGCTGGAGAGTAGGCTGTATGGAATTCATGTTTTCGCAGCTTGTGATTATATAGTGCGTTTGGCTTTGCTCAATCGTTAGATTAATCTTCTGAAGAATCTCAACAACACAGGAGTCAGGATCTTGACCAAAGTGAATGGCATGTGGCTAATATCCCTGCCAAACAGGTATTTGTGAGCAGTTTATTTGTTTGTATTTAGATGGAATTGCCGATGGAAGCTAGAAGCCAGCCCACTATTCTTTCTTGCCTTTCGTGTAGGAGGAGGCTTCATCTCCATTTTGAGTTACTTGAATGCTCAATCGCCTAACTCTAATCGTTATCATCTTACCATCTACTCGTAAGCTAAGCATCCGAATCTCGTTGTCTTCAAT
Source organism: Entelexis sp. DX6506 (assembly GCA_037041025.1). NCBI lineage: Eukaryota > Fungi > Ascomycota > Dipodascomycetes > Dipodascales > Trichomonascaceae > Entelexis > Entelexis sp. DX6506. The sequence goes on from JAXQHU010000039.1 coordinate 12,840, forward strand.
GCCAAACAAAGACAATCATAAAACGAAGACACTAACTAGTCTGCATATACCTGTTCTCGAATACGCTCCAGCCCAGCTTCTCTATCAGTCGTTGAAATGACCCCTTCACCCAATCCACACTCTCTTCAGAAACTTGTGCGTTCCTGTTCCTCAGAAGCTTCTCACTATCAAATAGAGCAGTGCATATATGCTCATTCGTGGTCTTGAATGCGACATTTATCATCTTATCTGGCTCTGTGGTGATTTGTTTTGTTTGCAGATAAAACTTAGAGCACCGTTCTCTGGCAACTGCTTCTCTGACCTCTACATCCTCAATCGAGTAGTCCAAAAAGACATTCAGCAGAAACTGGATCCTGTTTAAAAGGGCCTCTGGCGTTGTCAGCTGAGTCGGGTCAGCGAGCGACGCAAGGTCCTTTGCGTACCTCCTTACAACGAGGTCGGCAACATCGCGCCAATTGGTACCAGGTCCCGATAATGGCGTCAACGTGTAATTCCCAGTAGCCTTTTCAGCAACATAATCTTTGATAGCGAGCCTCTGCTCAAGCGATGTTTCCACTAGCCGCGGAAGAACACGCTCAATGGGATCTGTATCCGGATTTGTGAGGTTTATTGGAAAATAGAATGCTGAGACCATCGTTGAGTAGTCCAACAACACGCGTCCAGACCCGATGTCACGAAATCCACTCTCAAAATTATACGGGATACCCTCGCCTGGTTTCTCGCCACGATCTCGGCCCGGTCCGCCATGTCTAGCCGCAGAGAACTTGTTGTCGGTCATCACTTCCCGATTGTAATCCTCAGGATCTTTGCGCTGAAATGATTGGACTTGACGTAGCCCTTCTGCAAAGTTGCATTTGATAACCTCCGATCCCGGAGTCTCTGTGCGCACGACTCCATGCAGGCCCCATTCATCACAAAGCTTGCAAATATCCCGAACACGCGCATATTCATCTAGAGGAAGTGGTGGCAGGTCGCCGTTGTCAGCGCTAGCTCCATCCTGGTATTCAGATGACGCACGCAGAATGTAGTCCTGCGTGTCAATCACGCCAGTGTCGTCCTTATTGCCGCTCATGCCGTCCAAGTACAATAGCCTTAGCGGCTCAGTCGTTTGGTAGGTATGCAGATAGCCGTGTTCCTCAGGGACCTCTTCACCGGAAGTCAGAGCGTCTAATATGAACTGGTCTGATGAAACTGCGTGACCATCGCCTTTTCCGTTACCTTTTCCGGGCCGCCGACGCCGAAAAGGGCGGGAAAAAACCTCAGCATGCTCAATTTCAAAAGCAAGCCAGTCGATTGTCACTGGTGTGGAGTTTTTGAGACTGCCGTGGTGAAGAAGAACGCCCTCAGGTATAGTGGCCATAATGAAGGACATTCCATTGGGGTGCAAGTTGCTCCCAAAATTCCGCAACGAGTCGAAAACAGAATTGAAGATCTGGGGCCCGCGCTCTGCCGCGGTCTCAAGACTTGGGGCATCTAGTCTGCGTGCTTCAGCGCCGGAGCCATCGGCCGACGATTCTGCTGCTTGCACGCACGCAAGCGCGAACAGAAATATCACGCAACTCATCAAACTTCGCGTCATCTCCATCGTGGGGCTATATGTATCGGGAGACCTCCAAGCGAAGGAAGCGCTAAGGTCGCGCCCCTCCACACGCGTTTATATCATTATATAATGTACGGCTAGATATGCAGGGTAATCGAATGTGATTATCCTATCAGATCAATCACCCCACGTGATACGGCTGACGCTCTCTAACTTCCTCGCCGCATGCATCCCAAAAGCACGCTCACTTTTGCTTAACTTATAGTTAGCGAGTTGAGTGATCGCCGAGCGTCGCAGTGGTTTCGCTTCTGAGATCCTCTAGTTATCTTAACCTACCTACAGTTGTGAGCCAGCCTAAAATTCCGAGTATTGCTGCGCGCCCACACTCTTAGTGGTTTATATGAGAGAAGTTATATTATAAGTGCTCCGGCTTGCTGGGTTCCGTGTCAGAGACTTGCCGAGAGTCTCTCCCCATGCTCGACATCCGAGGTACTTGCGCCTCAATCATGCCTGGGCCGAGATCGTCTTCTTGTGGTGCAAATGCAAGGTTGGCCAAACACCCAACGATGCCACCAATAGCGTACGGCGTTTGAACAACAATTACAATCGCATCCAAAAAGCCTTTGAGGCCGCTATTATGACCTTTATACGTGAAGACGCCCTGGAACCACGTCGGCACGAGCAAAGATGCAAAGCCAAAAACTAGCTCGATAGTGAAAACAAGACGGTCACGCCGCGTGAACTGAGACTTTGCAGTTATCGCTAGTCCTGAGACGCCGACAGAAGTGAACAAAAAGGTCGTCATGCCTCCAATTGCCGCCTTTGGGATAGCCACAATGGCAGCACTGAACTTCCCGATAACTCCCATGAGCACTAACCATATACAGCATGCGAAACCAGCCTGGGTAGACGCAACTTGTGTCATTGCGATTACACCATTATTTTGCACGAACGAACTAAGAGGTGTGAGTGTTGCAAGGCAGCCAATTATCGAGCCGATACCCGAGGCAAGGATACCACCCTGGACGCGACTTTCGAATTCCTCCCCTTCTGTTGACAGGCGCGAAACATCTGCGCATGCTGTGATGTCTCCAATAGTTTCAACCACCGAAACTATGTACACCGCGAGGATAGGTATCACAATTGGGCCGTACAGCTTCATTGGAAAGGTGGTAACCCAGTTGAATTCACCATTTGGTGCACTATCGATGCTTTGATGTTGAAAGTATCCACATGCCGCACAAATGATACAGCCCACCAGCAATCCGACAATAACTGAGCATGATTTCATGATGGGCGCGCCGAAACGGTCGCAAATAACAATAGCAACCACCACGCTAAACCCGATGCCAACCCATTGTCCGGAGCCCCACGGGTGCGCATGCGACATCTTCATGGTGTTACACATCTTATCTGGATAGCATCCAGATCCTCCGGCCCAATCTTGCATGCCGCTCTGCACAAGTGATGCCCCAACTAAGAGAACGACAGGACCAGTCACAACCGGCGGGAAAAGTTTCTTCAGCACACGAGGGGGAATAAACGATAGTACAACTTGCACCAGAGCGCAGAGTGCGCCAGTGCCAATGAGCGCACCGTAAGCCTCTCGGCAGGGAAGTTTCGAACCGTCGGCAGCAGTTTGACAAAATCCACTCTGATACATGAGTGGGACTGCTGATGTGAAAACAGAGACGGTGGTGAAAGACTCGCCAAGGACAGAGATCATTCCTGTACCCACGTAAAATTTCGTCCAAGGAACTCGAAATCGCCAGATCTGCAGGAGTGTCATGAAGCCGGCTCCAATAAGAGACGCCGAGACAAGATACTCTGTGTCACGCGAGGACAAATTCGTGGCCGAAGCGAAGATGAGCGGAGGGGAAACGAGTCCTCCCATCATTGCTAGTGCATGCTGGAATCCAAGCAATATTATGAGAAGAAGTGGCAAGTCAGCGTCAACGGGGAAGAACTGAGGAGGCCGAGAACTGAATCTGGTGAATGGAATCGACGGTGTAAATAGTGACCTGTAGTCTATATCGTCACCAATAAGCCCGTCATAAGTGAAGAAGTGCCTATAGAAAAACCTACCGACCCGCTTCAGTTGCCCCTGAGCACCGTATTCCAGCCTCTGGAACAGAGTGGCGTCAGATGCATTGGTTGTATGCGACGCGAGCATTTCCCCGTTTTGAGTTGAACTTGCCATGATCTTCCATCTGCACTTACAGAATAGTTGCATTATTAACCTCATTCGAGCTTATCGCTTACTTGGCCCGAGATCCAAGCCGGTCCTCAAATGGCCAAGCCCCAATGCGGAAACACGGCACGAGATCGCAGCTATAGTTTGTTCATCACTGACGGTTGCTAAATTTCTGTTTCCATAGTTATACAAATAATGTCTACGCCATATCCTTGTGGCCAGTGACTCCAGATAGCTCAGAGAACGATGATCTGCATGCGTGGTAACTGCTTACCTCCTCGGGTATGCACCGCGGACTCTATCATTGCTGATAAGAAAGATCACATGTCACGAAAGCCATACAACTTCGCCGATAAGAACGGCCGATAAGAACCCTGGAATCGACTCTTCAGCAATCCGCCCGCTTGCCTCTTCCTCACACTACCCCTAATCTTAGTGCCGTTCGTATTACAAAGTTTACTACGTTTATTGTATCCGAACAACGCTTGCAAATTGGGCCATGAAGATCACAGCGGTGGCAAGGCTTGTCGCTCACTGAATTCATTTAACTTCTTCTTATTTAATTGCGGAAATTGGCCGCTATCCGTTGCTTAATATACTCGTTGGCAGTTATAGCAGAGTACTTACCTGCTGGGCTCTCGATAATTACATCCTCATTCGCCTGCGCAAAGTATGCAATCGAATATCGGGCACTCGTATCTTCTCCAGAGCGTGGCATTCGTACGCGATGGAAGTTGGATGGCAGTCGGTCATTTGACCAGCGCATTAGCATGTCACCGATGTTGCAAGTGATTGCCTCATCTGACGGCTCTACTGGGGTCCATGCCTGTCCCTCCATCTCAGCGCCCGGCAGAACTTGTAAACCACCCTGACCTCGGCGCTGAAATAGAAGTGTCAGAACGTCAAAGTCAGTATGTGCTCCAGCGCGCCATACACTCTCGTTATTGAGAAGGTGAGGGGGTAGCGGATAATAATGTAACAGGCGCAGTGTGCTCTGGTACGTCTCAGAAGTCGGATTATGTGCACGTGTGAAGAAGTCGCGATCGAATCCTAGCTTCTCGGCGAAGCAGCTTAGTAGATCCATGGCTAGCTTCCAACATTTGTGTTCAAAGTTCTCGAAGAACGCTCGGAACCCGTCCGCCTCCGCATCACTGGGCCACAATCCATTCATGCGCGGCCCGGTCATTTGATAAGACTCTTTCTGATCAGGAGTTCCTGTCGAAGGACGAACCTGTGTCATAGATTCCCAACCAGCATTGCAACCCTTCTTTTGTGTATACTTCTTCTTCACCTCCTCAGGTAGTGAAAAGAACTGCTTAGATGTCTCGAAAGCTTTATTAACCTCAATTAGGTCAATCCCATGGTCAACTACTTGAAAAAACCCCACTTCAGTAGCTGCTAGCCATAGCTGATCGCTGATTTCGTGACGTCGCTCTTCAAAGTTGCGAAGACTGATAGTGCGGACCTCTCGCTTAGATTCCGTCCCCACGGATCCCATGGCTGCTTCGCGTTGTAGCTCAGCAAGTCCCGATGCCGTTAGCGAGCCAACTCCAAGCTTCGATTCAGGAAGAATTGTTGTAGTCATGATGAAAAGTTGTCCAGAGACCACTCAGATCATTAAATCGGGATTAAATATTTGCTGAACCTAGGGCTTGGTAGAGTAATACCGATAAGCCGAGTCCGCCAAATAGCCGAGGAGCCTGCCCCGGAGGTCACCGATAAGGTGGACCGTTAAATGATAATGCCGATACCACGCTTATCTACGTCACGTGGTAAATAAGAGATTCATCACGAAGCAACTGGATCTCGAGAAGTTAGATCCCGAGAAGTTAGAGAATTGAAAACAAGAGAATTTCATAATGTAGATTATAATTAAGCGTATACTTTAGCTACTGCTGATGACATCTACGGTGGTCGTTCACAGACCAAATAGATCGCGTAGCCACCCTGCCTTCCTATTAGCATGCCGAACACGCGCTTCCTCGCGATCTTCATCGCTGAGGCTCTGTTTCTTCCCTACGACATAATTCCGCGCGAAAAGCGTCAAGACGGCAACCAGTGCAGCAAACGAAATGCCAACTATAACCAAGATCCGCTGAACGGCAGAGTAGGCTTCCAAGGCGCCGGTACGCTGAGGCGTGCCCAAAGGGTATTTCCTTATGAAGCTTACGACTGGTGCTTCGTACACCTGCTTGCCAAGTTTTGGTCCGAGACGTTTGACAAGCTCCTTGGGCATCCTCTGCGTCCATATAGCGGTGCCCACGCACGAACCCACAGCGGATCCAACTTGATACATTGTTAGCATAAAGCCAGTTGCAACTGCCATTTGACTGTGATCGATGCCAGCGTGCACGAGGGTGTACAGTGGGAACCGCATTAAACCTCCAGCCGCACCAACCACTATTTCTGCCCCAATGTAGCCGGCAATGCCTCCCTCAGAGTGCGTACGGTACTTATACATGAGTCCGAGCCCCACTACACCGAGCATACCACCAAACACCGCACTCAACTTAGGATGGGGGTAGAAATGCAGAATGATTCCTACTACGACATTGGTGCATGATTGCATGAAGTTGTAAAACTGTCCAAGACGTTGCGTGCTCTTTGTCGACTGGTCAAAGGCAACCATGAGCAAGTTCCGAACATAGGTTTGTGCCCCCAACGCTATGCACCAAAAGAACTCGATCGCCATCACAACATAGAAGGTTCGCTCCAGCTTTACCTTCGGGATAAACGGCGCCGTGGCGAACTTCCACTCCCAGATAAGAAAAGCCGGAAGCAGACCCGCGCCTCCGACGCAAATCATAGCAATGATATACGCGCGCCTCCACTTCGTACTGAGTCCACCAGCAATTGTAAGTGGTACCAATATGAGAACAAGTGCTGCAGCTAGCAATATCATGCCCACCAGGTCAATCTCCATCATGAGTTCACCCACAGCCTGGTACCATGTTTGCCCACGCTTCCTCAGCCGCAGCGCCGGTAGCTTGTTTTGACGCCATGAGATGTATTGTGCATACGCGTAAACAGAGGCCAGCATTGCTGTAGTAAACGGAATCACTATGCTGAAAATACCATATCCCCAGCGCCACATGTGAATCGTCTCATTTTTTGGCCCCAGCAAGTCGGAGACCATGTCACCGCTGACCCAGAGATTGATAATAACGGGGATAGTGTAGATATTCATGAAAAACGTGCGATCCCGAAGCTCAGAGATGTCCGCGGTTAAAGAGGTTGCCAACACCCGGAACCCAGCGTAACCAACTTCCCAAATAATAGCACCAACAAATAGAGCACCAAAATTGGGAGCTGCTGCGCAAACAATGTCGCCGACGATGAATATCAAAAGCGCCACAATCCAGACCTCAACTCGCCCAAATCGATCAGAAAGTCGAGCATATGGCACCAACACAGCAGCAGCCAGTACAGATTTAACTGTGTTTATTGTACCACTGTCGGCCGCATGTTTGAACACATTTGCAGCACTGAATTGCATCTGGCCAGACATCATACCACCAAGCCCAGTGGTATAACCCTGCAGAAAGAGAAAGAAAAGCAGAAGAACCTTAAGAGTGTGAAAGTCCGTGCCAAAAACTTTGAAGGGGCCCCTTGTGCTGAGAACCTCATTGACTGCATCGACTCTGCTAACGGCTTCGCGACCGTCCTTGGCTGTTTGGCTGCGATCCAAGGAGTCAGACGACAAGCTCGAGCTTGCACGAGTAAGTCCCTCGTCGACGTTTTGGATGGACTTCTCGGGATATTGGTCCTCACTATAGTTCATTCTGCCCACGCTATCCTGACGAGGAAAAATATATCTTATATGCAGTTCTTATATGCCGTATTTCATCAATCTCGAGGGCGTCAGGGTAATGTAGGAAGATCAAAGGATACGTGCACCAGGAATCCATTGGTAGGCCCGCCACAGCTGCATGCAGATGTGAGACTAGGTTTCTGCATGCGCTCATTACGTGTAGCCGTAGAGTAACAATGACAAGGTTGGCGAAATACGATAGAGCAAGGAGAAAGAGTGTGCGGCCTGGGCCTCGGCTATAACTTCCGCTTACATGGATAGATGCGTAGCAGTAAGCTAAGATCAAAACCGATGTTATCTCCTTCTCGTAGCGCGACATATATACATAGTCTTAGAAATCCAGATTGCGGCACCAGAAGACAGGGCAAATATATATTCTATTTTGAATGAGAGCGTGTAACGCACATGCTGGCATAAGGTCCCGCTATCCATGTAAACTACATACCTGTCGGTTTCTAGAGATACGCGGAGCTAAACTTGCGAGCCTCTGTCTGTCAATGTAAGATGCGGGATTTTAGCCCCAGATCCGTGTCAAACATGGATTGTTGAGATGTTAGGGTTGTGTTTGGGCAACTCTCGCGAGCACCTGCAGAGGCGGCTGAGAAGGCTGCATTACATGGCTAACATAGTATGGATTGTAACCGCACGGTTTGGCGATTACCCTGTGCTGTTATCTGCTAGATCCCCACATGCCGCCAGTCCCAGGTCTCCGTGACGAGTTCTCATTTTCGCGGGGATATGCGATGCAATGCAATGCGATCTTGATGCGTTTCTATTTTACATAAGTGAAAAAATCAGCAGGCTGGTAATGATCTAGGGGCTCCAAACCGAGGCTAATGAGCGGTTTACCTCTGCCATTATTTTCTTCTTGTTGTTCGGTTGAAACATACGCCACATGCGTGTCTTAGTGTAGAACTAGTGTTTTTTATAGGGCCTATGGCTGTCAGGTTCTCTCCAAAGCCAGGTCCGCCGCCTCAGTCTGCGAGCGATTTAGGGTCATGATCTGACATAAGAACATGAAAGCGCGAAAACACTAGATCGCCTCGGATAATCCGCACTTGGCAGAATTCCAGGACCCAGCTTATGCTCAGAATTGATGGAGACACAGCTTTTCTATATCTATTCTGAATCCCTGCCGACGCCAGCTTTAGTAGGGCGGTTAACACATAAACACTGGTATAGTGAAAAGTCGCGCTTCTGAGACCGCCCATTCCAGGGTTCGTGGCTCATTTTTCGGTGATAGTCATGCCGATCCTGTAGAAACAGCTAAACGATGCGAATAATTATGCCAAATGATTATTCGAAATATTAATGCCTAGCATGTTAGGTCCATTTTCAAGCTAGAGGGTATGTGTCCACAAGAATAACCTCTGCGCCTTCTGGGCTAGTCGCAGTCACTCTCAGCTCATCAGCTTCTTTGATCGCGGCGCCGTCGTGGCTCCCAAGCTCAACCCCATTGACGGAAACACTCCCCGAGCTGACCACAAGGTATCCAAGGCGGCTTGATCCAAGCTCGTATGTTGCTGTTGATCCGGGCTTGATGAACGCACCAGCAACACGGGAATACGTGTTGATCGGCAGCGCCCCGGGCTGATCTTCTGGAAAGCCCGAGGCCAGAATGGCGAACTTTCCCTGGCGGTCGTCTTTGGGAAACTCGCGGTTTCCATAAGTGGACTTCTGGACGCGGTAGCTGGGCTGTATCCAGATCTGAAAAACGCTGAGCGACGCGCCTGGCGAGGTTTTAGACTTCGCGTGCCACTCGCTGTGAGTGACTCCCTCACTCCCTGCAGCCATCACCTGCACATTGCCCGGCTCTGTCACGCCCTCGGCCCCGGTGCTGTCTTTATGCGCGGCGCCGCCGCCGCCCTCGATTTTGCCTGTGGATGGGTGCTTGTTTGGATGCAGCACGTACGTTATGATCTCCATGCTGCGGTGCGGATGGCTGGGAAAGCCAGTGCCAGGTCGGATGATGTCGTCGTTCCATACGCGTAATGCGCCCCAGTTCATGCGTTTCGGATCATAATAGTCTGCGAAGGAGAAGTGATGGCGCGAGTTGAGCCAGCCGTGGTTGGCTCCGCCGAGTTTGCTGAATGGGCGTATTTCTATGAGTCCCTTGGATGCCATTGTATGTCTATAACCAATCACAACTACGAAGATAAGTAGGGCAGCTTTTATACTCAGTAATGTCCGCATCACGCCCAAGGCGTTTCTAGAAACTAATGGCTCGCCGGGATAGCGGCGGGCGGTAAGCGGTCTCAGTCATCCGGTGCTAGGGTAGCCTCACAAAACACCGACGCTGGGCGCTTTGAGCCGGCGCGATTACGCAGCCGATGGGCGATCTACCGCGCGTGGAAAACCGGGGTCGAAAATTGAAGCGCCGACAAACAATTAGCCAAACTGTCATCAGCGGCGAAACTGTCATCAGCAGCGAAATTGCCATCAACAGCGAAACTGACATAACCATTAGCACGAACGTGACGGTGTCCAAAGCATATGCCTTTAATCAATCCTACTTTTTATTTATCGATAACCCTTGCGTAAACAGGTGTGTTTAAACCCTACTGCGCATGAGCCGCGCATGAGCCGCACTTACAGCTTTTTGCGCTGTCCGTAAGAAAGCGAGACGTAGTCTCCGTTCTCGACAATGACGTCCACGTCTCTCTGGGCCTTGCCGCTCCAGATGTTCTCGAGAATGCTCTTCACGCCGTCCGCGTAGCGCTTCTGGGCGTCGAGCGACGTTCCCGAGATGTGGGGCGTCATCGCGTTGCCGCCGCCCAGGGTCGGGTTCCAGTCATTGTGCATCTTGAACCACGGGTAGTTGGGCGGGGGCGGCTGCGGGTACGACACATCGCCGCCGTAGCCGTTCAGCTGGCCGCTCTCCACCGCGGCAGCAATGTCCTCGGGCACCGTGATGGCGCCGCGCGCCGTGTTCACGATCCACGCACCCTTCTTCATCTTGCTCAGAAGGTCCTTGTTGAACAGGTGCTTCGTGCCCTCGTGGAGCGGCGCGTTGATTGTCACAATGTCGCACTGCGAGACGAGCTCCTCCACGGAGTCAATGCGGCGCACACCAAGCGCCTTCTCCGCGGCCGGGTCCAGCTGGTTGTAGTCGTAGTAGAGGCCCTCCTTGAGCCCGAACGGCTTGAGGCGCTCCATGATGAGGCGGCCAATGCGGCCAATGCCGACCGTGCCGACAACCTTGCCCTCGACGTCGTACGAGTTCTGCGCAACCTCCGCGACGTTCCACTTCCCGCTCGCGTACTGGTTGTGCGCCGGAACGAAGTTGCGCACGAGCGCAAGAATCGTCATGACCGCGTGCTCGGCAACCGACGTCACGTTCGAGCCGGTCACCTCGTAGACGCCGAGCTTGCGCTCGTTCGCCGCATCGAGGTCGACGTGGTCGCTGCCCACGCCGGCCGTGACGCAGTACTTCAGCTTCTTCGCCTTCGCAATGCGCTCGGCGCTGATGTACCCGGGGTGGAACGGCGTCGTGATGATGATATCCGCGTCCACCAGCTCCTTCTCAAACTCGCTGTTGGGACCGTCCTTGTCAGACGTCGTCACTAGCGTGTGGCCCTTGCTTTCGATCCAGCTGCGCAGGCCCAGCTCGTTCTCGACGCTGCCCAGAAGGCGCGGCTGGCGTTTGGCGTACTCGCCGCCGGGATAAAGCACGGCCACAATCTTGTCGTACTTAGCAGAGGTGCTCGAGAAGGCGCGGCGGCTTCCCGAGAGCGTGCGAGCGCTGGCGATTCGGAGCATTGGGTGTTGAGGCGATGGTTGGGAGGCCGCAATTGAGCTCGCTGCTGCCCATATTTATACTTTACGTGCCGCGCTGGGCCCCGGGCTTAGAAGCGCTCATGCGATTGGGCCACAACGCCCGGGCACACGTTGAAGCACTAGGGTTTGCCCTCCTCCCTCCGAGGAAGCGATCTTAACGGCGCATTGCTCGGGAAGCCGGCGCTATGCACTAAGGGTGGGGCCTGTAGTATCAAAGATAGCTGGGTTAAGACCTAAGTAAAGTGTTTTCCCGGCTTTTAGCGCAGCTCTAGGGCCGAATTAGGCGTCTCGGAGCCGACGGCTATCGATGCATCTGCGGCTAGGGTCGCAGCCTGAACCCTAACGTACCTGCCACGCTTGCTTATTTGCCCTGCTCAGTGACTACACAATTTAGCAAGAGCGACTAGCATTGAAGCAACCATTACTAACGGGTAATACACGGGCCAATCCAGACTCTTATAATGATATCAGCATCGATGCTCAGCAGCACAATTAGCGCATGCTTGGGCGATGCCCGTCTGGCACGCCTCGAACTCCGCAATGCCAAATGACTATTCGCCCTGCAGCGCGTATTACATAAATGCGTCAAATCTCTAAAGCGTCCAGTTTTGGGTACTCGAGTAGCATCCCATCCGGAAAAAATAGAATGACATCTGGGTCTAGATTAGTTAGTTGTGCGCACCGGAATAAATTCTCCTGAGTAGTGGCCTGCGTTCAGACCAACACGACGAAGTACGAGCTTACACAACATTAATAATCACATCCTACGCGTCACTCGCAGCAACCGGACGGCACGCGTGCCTGGTTGATTTAACAAGGACCAAAAGACACTCCTGTGTTTGTTAAACAAAACCCCAGGGCCCCGAACGCTTGATCACCCACGGCCTCCATTTGGTCCCCCAACATGACCTTCGCCTTATGACGTCATCTCCTCCGCACATAGTGGGGTATCACTACGGCGGGGTTATTATGCGGAGCACGGACAACCCAGAACGTTGGGTCAAAACACCCAAATAGTACAGAGAGTAAAACGTTAGCTCGTTGGTCGAAAGTCAAGCTTGCCTCTCTGCTACGCAACTCTCTGCCGAACACCGGCTGTAAAGAGAGCGTCGGAGTTCCATCAAAAGCTGTATTACTGCCATGCGCAGCCGTTAGCTCGTGGGGAACAAGAGATACTTGTGTGCTCGGATGTCGGCAGATTGAATACTGCATCAAATAGACATGCTCAGTGTGGTAGTATAGTAGTATTTGACTCAACAGCGAGCACATGCACTACCAATTTCGGCCATAGCTTGTCACAGCATAGTATAGCGGAATAGTGCGCACCCAGTTCCACAATATCCAGGAATTTCATACATTGGTCATTTGAAGTGGTTGGTTCCCCAGAGCCTGCGCGCATACCACCCTAGACCTCTGGGTCAGGATGCATACACATACCAGATATGTCACACGTGAAATGACTCCATCTTCGGCGGTACCTGATCTATTGAATCCTGGCCCTCGAGGATCAGTTTTCCCACAATGGCTCCTCCAAACATAATTTTCATTCTAGCTGATGACCTTGGCTGGGCCGACGTCTCGTGCTACGGTCGCATGGACTACGAAACGCCAAATATTGATGCGCTAGCAGGCACCGGCCTGAAGCTAAAGTATGGCTACGCCAATTCTGCCGTCTGCTCGGCCACTCGCGTGTCTCTGATAACCGGGCAATACCAATATCGATACGTTCTAGGTTTAGAGGAACCCGTTGCTAAAAAGGAGTTTGATGGCCTTCCACCGGACACGCAAACTTTACCGCGTTTACTGAAAGCCCAAGGCTATGCAACCCATCTAGTTGGCAAGTGGCACTTGGGAACCGGCGAAAAGTACCGCCCACAAGCATTTGGTTATGATACTTTTTTTGGATTTCTCGGTGGTGCTATCGACTATTATAAACACAAGTTCAACATCGCCGAAAACGACCCAAATGAGGGTCTTATAAGTGCAAATGACTATGTTAAGCGCGATGGATACTTGACAGACATTTTTGGAGACGAAGCAATAAAACTGATTGAGACATGGGACTCCACCGCGCCTCATTTCCTCTCATTGCACTTCAATGCCCCGCATGGACCCTGGGAGGGCCCAGATGAAGAGGGAAGGAGGACCTCAGAGCAGCTGAAACAGGCCACGAATGATGGTGGAAACTTACGTATTTTCGGTGAGATGGTCAAAAATATGGACAAGAATATTGGCCGAGTCATTCACGCCCTCGAATCTCGAGGAATCACAAATAACATGATCGTCTTTACATCCGATAATGGAGGAGAGAGATTCGGTCAAACTTACCCGCTGATAGGGTACAAATCTGAATTACTAGAGGGAGGCATACGGGTGCCACTCATACTCAATTGGCCAGAGGGTGGCTTTGTACCTGGCTCGGAAGCCGAGGATCAGGTCATGACGACCATGGACTTCTTACCTACCCTACTCGCCGCTTCAAACTATAATGGGCCGCTCAATGGCGATGGCGAGAACTTGCTGCCTGTGCTCCAACAGCGCGAGCGACCGCACCCTCGAACGCTCTTTTGGCGGTTCAAGGCTAATGAACAGTCCGCGGTCCGCTCAGGGAAATGGAAGTATATAAGCATCGGAGGCTATGAGTACTTGTTTGACCTTGGGTACGATGAACGCGAACGTGCTGATTTGAAGAACAAGTATCCCGAGATTTTTGCAGAGCTAAAGCAAAAGTACTCCGAGTGGGAAAAGCAAATGCTTCCTTATGCGCCTGAGTCATTTACAATCAATGCTCGCGAAGGGTATAGTGACAGGTACTAATACTAATACTAGACAGTCATAGTTGCCGAACTATGACGCAGGCTCCAAAAAGTAACTAGTTTTGCTATGAGCAACAGTATGGAGAATTAAGTAACGGTAGAGGTGTGTTAAGTAGTAGTCACACGTATAGTCTCTAAAAGATGAAAACAGTATCAAATTGTTCTTCATGTTGTATTGTAGTTTAGCTATGTTCCACCCTTGTAAGACAAACGAGGCCTCTATTCTTAGAGTTGTTCAGATGCAACCTAGATTACGGGCATTGGCGGGTCACGAGAGTATGGCTGATGAGTAGTCTTCGCTCGATACGAAGAAATGAAAATTTACCATTACTGAAGGCTAAGCTAACACTAAATATTGGAATAGAGCACGACTGCGGAGCTCGCATGTAACAAATGCTGACAGAGAAGACTGTTGCAAGCTGGTGTGTGCCATGTTAACCAGCGGCTTATGTTAGTTCGAAGAGGCACATCGTCCTGAAACTATCCGGTGCTCTCTGCGTCGCTGGAGGTGTCTTACGATACCTCTTTAGGAGTCTCTTCGTCAATACAGTGGTGAATACCCTTGCATGCGGGAGGAGGATAGTATCTACCAGCGTTGGTAGCAGCTATCATAGCACCAAGGATGATGATGATTTTCATCAGAAAGAATTTGCTTGAGAAAGTTATTGTTAAGAAACTCCTAACAGCGACCCACCTTTTATAGGCCTTATACCGCTCAGCTGATCTGCTTGCTCCGATGCAGCTTATCACATACGCGATAAAGTGCCGTGCAGAGAGTTACATAAAGGCTTCTTATGGGGTCCTCGGAAGTGAGCACGACGGTGAGGCCGGGAAAATAGATCTGGTGCGGATTGCATCTTCAGACAGCTCGAACTCGCACCGGAATAATCATCTAGCTTCGATAGGCTCCGATTCATCGCTCAGTTGCTTCTCTGTTCTATTTTTCAATAATATCTCGTGAAACCGCATCCTCGACTACTACTTTGTGAACTACTCATTCTCTCGTAGGATTCATCGTAGCATTCACCTGCGCACCTTCCGTCCTTCCTTCCTTCGAGGTCCCTAATTGATCCTAAAAGTGCTGGTGGGCGCACTTGATGTCTCACTAGTCAAAGGGCACTTATGCAAGAAACGCTACATACTTAGCCACATCTGCTCCTACTCAGTTCTGCGCCGAATCATATGGGTAATTATTGGTACAATTGTCCACTAGACTATAATTAAGAAATGTCTGGCCTCGTCAGTTTGGGTGGTGAGCAAACTGTCAGCTAGTGATGGAGTTGGTCAACCAGCTTTTTAAGATACCTCCTTCGGTTCAGGCTCCAAATGGCAGCCGGCGTAGTGGCCCCCACCGGGACACGGAGGAGGAAGATGAGTGTTTTCAGGCGTGGCGGCGACAGCAGCGATCAGGGCACCGAGAGCAAGTGCAAGTTTCATTGGTTTGAAAATTGTTTATATTGTAGTGCAAGGTAGTTCTCGTTCATATATATACGGTTAGCACCGCTTATCTGATCCTAACCTTTAAACGCTCACTGCCCTCGTATTAATCAGGTAGACGTCGTTGTGGGTCTCAAATAGTGCACGGTAAATATGAGAATGATGCTTGAGTAGTATCGCTTTTATCAAAATGCACACTTTAGCGAATTGAGTTTATAGTCCGTGCTATCCCGTTTTCATTGACCAACTTATTTCGGGCTGTATGGATCTATCTTTATGAATTCGGGCGGCTAATCCTCGGGTGTGTCCAGGGTAAGGTGAGAGCCGTACTTTTCAGATAACCGCCCACGATAAGACGCAAGAGAAGGTACACGCGAATCGGCCTATAAGCGGTTGCTTCAAATTCAACGAGTTGATAGCAAGCGCACATTAGTACATACCTGTAATTTGGTTCTGTTGTTCTACATGACAAAGACCTGATTGTGTAAGATCTGGTTGTGGAGATCGTGAACAACGTCTTCCGCACTATTGCTTCATACGTTGTCAACCTGCGCAACTCTCTTCAGCAATTTTCAACTCAACATAAGTGTCTTCACATCAAGTTATGTACATAAGTGATGACCTTTGCAGGTCGAAACGTGCATGAGTGTTGTTATAATCCTTAGAGCATAATTTGTGGAGGATAGCGACAAATATTGTAGGCGGAATTTTTCTGAATTCTATCAAATGTCAAAGAAGTTCATTTCCCTAAGCTAACATTACGGGAGTTTTCCAAGACGTGGACCAAAATACCCATCGGGTTCTTCAATTGTAACGTTCAGACGTGGTCCAGGAGTAAGTGAGACGCCAGTATCATTCCCCCACCAGTTGATTTGCGCGATGTGATTGTAAGACGTCGCAAAGAACTGGATCAGTGCACCATATGAGTACCCAACCGAGATCGCCGCGTACAACAGGTAGTTGTACTTCTGCCACCAGCGTGGGTAGTATCGCGGGAGGAATACCTGGAAAATCAAGCCCACATATAGCCATGGAATGTAGTACATGAAGTTCTGCGGAGCCCACATTAATCCACCCTGGATAACAACCATCTCGTTAATGTTGTTTATCCATTCCATGCTTATTGCCGCTCGAATGAACGAGTTGTTGCGGAACCGTGATGCTCCTTCCTTGACGGAGCCCCAGTTACGCTTGCGTGCAACAACAATTACAAACCGCCGCGCGATCCAGAATGGGATTGGATAGCATGCGCCAATCAAGAACACCCACTTCATGCTGGGATACAAGCCGTT
This sequence comes from Entelexis sp. DX6506, assembly GCA_037041025.1. Classification (NCBI taxonomy): domain Eukaryota; kingdom Fungi; phylum Ascomycota; class Dipodascomycetes; order Dipodascales; family Trichomonascaceae; genus Entelexis; species Entelexis sp. DX6506. The sequence continues at coordinate 29,707 of JAXQHU010000039.1, forward strand.
TCCACTCTTGAAGATTCGAGCGGGGCCAATAGTACCCCACTGCACTGCAGCATTGAAGAAGGTTCGCTGGCTTTGGCAAGTGAACTTTTCTTTGTTCTTCAGGTCACACATGTTCGGTATCGGATTCGGCGATGCCTGCCACGTCAACAAGCCTGATTGCACGAACGAGTTGGCGATCATGTTCACAACCTGAACACGGAACATGGCGCGAGGCGCAATGCCGCAATAATGTCCCGTCTTGAGGTTACTGAGGAAAGTATCAGTTTCGCTCATGAAGTTTGTGGCGAACACCTTCGAGATCATCAGTGCTGAAGCATTGCCCTTGCAAGCAAGGCCAATGATGAGCTCGAAGAGTACGTTGATTTCAATTTGTTGGTTTGTTGTTGCCCACAAAACGCCACACGGGACCATGAAGACAGCAGAGAGACCAATTCCAAAAAAGATTGTCCAAACAGGAGTATTCGTGAACCTGTAGTGCTCCACGACCGCAATGCCCATACCAATGCAAGCACACAAGAACAACAGATACACCCACTCAGGCACCTCCTTGTACTTGCGCTGAGCACGAGTGAATCTGTCGTCGAAACTGTGGAGGGCCCTCTTGGGGTGCAACATCGACTTAATGAATATCTTTCCAGAGTAGATCAAGATATCATAGTAGTTGAGGATTGCGTACACGATCATCGCCGGATAAAACATGAAGAAGCTGCCATACTGCACGATGCCTCCTGCGGACCAATTAGGCAGCGAGTAGTTCTGATACTTATCCTCGTCGAGCTCATGCTTGTCGTTCAAAACTCGGTTCACTTGGAACGGCTCGCCTCGGTTGTCAAACAGGGTGTTACTGTTGATGGGCAGGTACGCCACGTTGCGGACGTTTGTCCAGAACATGATGCAGATGGCGATAGCGGAGATCACCATTCCGAAAAGAAGGGAAGCCGTCGCAAAGAACGGACTCACCATGGCAGTAGGCAGGAAGATAGACCAGTCCAGAGATGGAAACGGATTTAGGCCGAGGCCACCCTGGACTCCGCAAACGCTCAGCAAATTGTTGTTCTTGTGGCTAATCCAGGCCACCCAGTCAAAGTAGCCAAGGAACTGAAACACGAAGCCAGTGATCCAGTACCAGCCAAACTCCACTATGGAGAAGATCCAGAAGAATTCCCATCCTTTCAGTCTCCAGCCGTTGATGTTTTCTCTCTCATTTTCGTCTTTCACAAGACTGCGCGACAGCTTCAAAGTTGGAAGCACGCTGTACCATAGCATTCGCGTGGGATACACAAGGAACACGCGGAAAATTCCGGACAAACCAAAGCCCATCAAGTTCGAAGACAGCGTCAGTAAGATGATGAAGCCAAAGCTGTTGGCGTCTTTGAAGCCAAAGAAGTGGTCGTTCGCCATGACAATGATGGCTGCCGACGAATAGGCATAGTTGTTACCAACACCCATGCCGCAAGTGGCTAGCATCTGCTCCTTGTATGTCCATTGGCCTCCACCGAAGCGGACTCGCTGGCCAAAGCCGATGGGAAACGACCAGTCAGGAATGAAGCGCATGACCTTTCCCGTATACGCAATAAGAAGCTGGATGGCCACCGAGTTCATGCTGATATTGGGGAATCGCGGGAAGAAGAACTGAGCCAGAACCGAGCCAGCACAGGACCACACACACGAAATGATGTACGCCCGCAATGTCTCGTAGTTCTCGTCGGATTCCTCGTCAATGGGGCGCGTGACGGATCGCACCTCGGGATATATCGACCAATCCTTGATCAGAAACGCATCGAACTTCAGCAGAGCCTGCCACTCCTCCTCGGACTGGCCCGCTATGGGTCCCTGAACAATGCGCCGCATGTGATCGTAGTACGCCTGGCTGAGACACGCGTCGCCGTGGTGGTACGTGATCGCCTCCTCGACAATGGCCCTTGCTTCCTCGGCGCTGCGGTCATCGAGGTGCGCGGCAACAATCTCAATGTCCTCAGAAGACAGGCTTCCGTTCGCGAAGTGCTCAACTTCGCTCAGCAGGCCGATGTCCGTGCCGTACTTGAGCTCTGCGGACCTGACGGAGGCCGCGTCGTCGACCTTCTCGTCTTTGCTGCTGGTACTCGCGCTCATATGCCGAAACAGAGGCTTGCCCCGAAGATGGGCAAGTCGGGGCGATCCCCGGGTGCATTAATATGAGTCGCCTTCCCCAGCTTCCGCACGGCACATTGCGCGGTTAGGGTTGATCCCATTTTCAGCGTGGCCATTGACGCAAGATCCGGTGGGGAGCATCTCATTGGCATCGCCGTTCGTACGTATTGCATCCACCACTCCATTCGCAAACGTTTGAGTTCGTGAATCCAGGCACTCGCTCGCGTTGGGCGAGTATGCTGCACGGCCCAGGGCAAGGCCGCATGGGTGAGTATGCAGAGTAATACGCCGTCCGCGAGCGGCGGTATCATCATGTGATCTCGCGTTACCATCGCCGAACGCCGTCACTCAACGATCCCACGCGTTATGCATGCATGGCGTTGACCTCGAGAGTGGTTGAGTGGCTTTACGGCGACGGCGCAGCGCTGGTGGCCTGATGTCAGACTAATTAAGCACCCGAATCTCGAGCAAATCCCCGAGCAGTGTGCGCACAGAATTCGTCGGGGTCGGCCGTCTCGGTATTTTCCCCTTAGTCCGAAAATTCAATAGCATCGAATTTTTCGTCAACCCCGGCCGCGTTTCCATGTAACGTCATTCCAGGGCTGTGTCACCCCTCAGACGGCTCCCAGACGCATGCATGAAAACCCCGCCCCAATATGTATGGCTCACGACCGTGCCCTGGAACGCTTCCGAAGCCCCGAGCAAGCTGGCCAGCAGCTTCTCTGTTGAGTGTGTGAGCGGAATGGCATAGATGTTGAGCCAACGTCCTGTTTTTGTTGAGTGTAAACGGTGAGAATTAGAGCTTTTCCGGGAACGAAATCTGACGATGAACTGCTTCACTGCGGGAACTTGTATGGGGAAATATGCGGGCCACTCAACGTGCTCGCAGTAAAAGGCAAGTCTACATGATTGTACTACTTCCTACACTGGCTAACTCAGGGAAGGCATCAATCATGCCCGATCCAGCGCGTCAGGATCTCGCGACCCAGCTGTAGGAGTGACTAGATTAGGAACTCCATGGCCTTCATCCAATAGGTCCTATAGCTCAGCTGGGAGAGCGCAGGTCTGAAGTTACACAGATTAACCTGAGGTCCCGTGTTCAAGTCACGGTGGGGCCATTTCCTTTTGACATTTTTGGTCTTGGTGATGACTAATTGACAATCGGTCATATGACGTCTAAAATGGCACCAAAAAATTAAAAAGGAAACTGCAGCACCTTCTGTTCTCGTATGGTCTCCCACTACAATACTTGGTAAGGCCCTCAGGTGTTTAAATAGGACTGATCGGACGGGAAGTCTTGTATTCACCTGGGTTTGGCCGCAGCTGGCAGGGCGCGAAATGAGTCATATATGCAGGAACAAAGACTCAGTGGTAAGACATGAACACAACGTATATCTGCTTCATGAATGAACAAAGTATTTAGCAATGAGCTCTATGACCACATATTTGTCTCATCGGACGTAAATCGCGTAAATTTCCTTCTCGCATCGTCGTATGCAGGTCGACTTCGAGGCCGCGCGCGATAGGCCCGCCCTAAAGACACAATCTCGCGTGAGATTGCGTGATATGCGCGCGATAGCGTATCTATTGCGGAGCTGAAATTTCACAGATCGGACCTGGAAGTGTTGGAAATTGACCAGCAATGGGCAAACTCTCTTGCATTTCGGAGCCCTTGGGCCGTTTGAAATGGGGATTCCTACCCGTGCGCCGCGTCGTGGACGAGGGCGACGAAGCAGACCTCGCCACTGACGAAGCCGTCGGCCTGCAGGAGTCCAATTTCGAGGACAAAGACGGCTCGCTGAAAGGAGCGTCCGCACCAGAGCTTCTGGAGTACCGCGACGAGGCTCACCGGCCCTGGTACAAATTCTTCGACGAATACGAGTACCGAACAAACAAGTATGCGCGCAAGGCCCACAAGTTCTATAAGTGGTTCGATGACACGGACTCACCGGCCGAACGCAAGCTCATGTGGAAGATCGACATTTTGCTGACGTTCTATGCGTTCATGGCGTACTGGGTGAAGTACCTGGACCAGACCAACCTGAACAACGCGTATGTTGCCCCGCACTTTGCCGAAGACATCGGCATGAAGGGCAATGATCTCGTGAACACGCAAGTGTTATTCAACGTGGGCAACATTGTGTTCCAGATCCCGTTCATATACGTGCTGTATGCGCTGCCGATGAACTATGTGCTTCCTGCGCTGGACATCTGCTGGTCTGTTCTGACGATTTGTGTTTCGCAGATCCACTCGGTTGGACAGCTGAAGGCGATGCGCTTCTTCATTGGCGCGTTCGAGGCGCCGTCCTACATGGCGTACCAGTATCTGTTTGGCACGTTCATCTCGAATCCGTCCATGATCGCCCGGAGGTCGATGTTTTACTACTTCGGGCAGTATCTCGGCATTCTGACCAGCGGCCTGGTCAGTGGCTCCATTATTGACCACATGGAGGGCGTGGCCGGGTACCACGGCTGGCAGTGGATTTTCATTATTGACGGGCTCGTTTCGGCAGTGGTGGGGTTCATCGGTATCTACATGATCCCCGGCACACCAACAGACTGCTACTCGATCTGGCTGTCTGACGACGAGATCCGGCTGCTGCGCCGCCGGCTCAAGCAGAACCACGTTGCCGGGCGCCCTGATAGCAAGCAGGCGCTGCGCAATCTTTTCTCTCCTCGCATCTGGCGCGAGATTTTGACTTCGTGGGAGATTTATGTGCTGTCGATCTGGAACATTTTCTGCTGGAACAACAACAACGGCTCTTCGGGCGCGTACATTCTGTGGCTGAAGTCCCTGAAGAAGTATGCCCCCGGCGAGCTGCAAAACTACTCCGCGCTAACTCCTGGTCTCGGACTGGTCTGGCTGTTCGTGACGTCCATGTTTGCCGACCTGTTCCAGTGCCGATGGGGAGCCATTATAGGCTCTCAAGTGTTCAACATCACAGGAAACGTGATTCTGGCCGTGTGGAATGTGCCCATAGGCGCGAAGTGGTTTGCCTGGGTGCTTCAGTACTTTGGATGGGCCATGGCGCCGAGCTTGTATGCGTGGCAGTCCGACATTTGCCGGCGCGACGCGCAAAAGCGCGCGGTTATTCTTGTGTGGATGAACATGCTGGCGCAGGCATCCACGGCGTGGATGTCGGTCATTGTGTGGAAGACGGTCGAGGCGCCGCGGTACTTGAAGGGCTACTCCTGGACGGCGGCGTGCGCGTTTGCGCTGTGCGTGTGGACGATTGTCGTGCTGCAGTTCTACAAGTGGAACGAGAAGCGGTACGCGCGGCAGAACGGCATTGTGCTCTACGACTCGCGCAAGGGCCCCGCGCCTCGTGAGGTCGAGGCCGGCAGCGTGCACTCTGTGAACTCGACGGAGAAGCAGATTGTGACGGTGAAGCGCAGCGTGAGCTCGAGCTCTGAGCGGCCCGAGTAGAACCACCACTTCTTACCGTACTATCATGCCCAGACTATTTAATGGACTAATTAAACTAATCAATGGGCACAAACTAATGGGCACGCCCACATTAATGAATACATGCTCTACCCGCCTGCTGCGCAACACAATACAAAGCACAATATGAGGTACACTACGAGGCACGCCGCGAACGCACGCCAGCGAATGCACATCTGTAATATGCAGCACAGCAACGGCGTGCTCGGCATCACATAATAATCCGACAGCGGCCGATTGCTGAGAACGGCAAGCAACCTGCAGCACGGCGCGACCGAAATAGCCTGCTGCGGGCAGCCGCGCGTCACCCAGCCGTGGGTCCGGGCTGGCCGGTGCGGCCCTAGCCCCGGCAGGCCCGTTGGCCTCCTTGGCTTCGGCGCCGCGCGATACGGGCACGCGGCGGGTCGCGTAAGCAGGGCCAGCGTCTTATGCCGGAGCCAGCCGCAACAACGGTCTAATCCACACCGCAGTCGCCGCAGAGACGTAGAATAATGGCCGATAAGCTGAGCGACGAGCAGATCAGTGCGTACCGCGAGGCGTTCTCGCTGTTCGACAAGGACCGCGACGGGAAGATCACGTCGAAGGAGCTCGGCACGGTGATGCGGTCGCTGGGCCAGACGCCATCGGAGGCCGAGGTCTCCGACATGATCAACGAGATCGACATCGACAACGACGGCACCGTCGACTTCCCCGAGTTCATGACGATGATGGCGCGCCGCATGAAGACGACCGACAACGAGGAGGAGGTGCGCGAGGCGTTCCGCGTGTTCGACCGCAACAACAACGGCTTCATCTCCGCCGAGGAGCTGCGCCACGTCCTCACGTCCATTGGCGACAAGCTCACCGACGAGGAGGCCGAGGAGATGATCCGCGCCGCCGACACCGACGGCGACGGCCAGATCAACTACGCAGAGTTCTCCCGCGTGCTCTGCAGTAAGTAGACGCGCTGCCCCGTATTTAACCACCCCCACATTCGCTGGCGCCGAGCCCGGGGCCTGTGCGCCGAGCTACGGACGCATTTATGTATAACTAAACCGTCAAGTACCTGTTCGAATGCGTTCACGAGCGTGCGCGCGCCGTGTTCGACTGCTCGTCGCCTGCAAGCTTTGTGCACGCTGCGGTACGCAGCGCGTAATTGGAAGGCGTTTGCGCACCATACACTGCACCATTCACTGCATCATTACTGCACCATTCACTGCACCACTCACCAACATACACTGCACCACTTACCAACATACACTGCACCACTTACCAACATACACTGCACCACTTACCAACATACACTGCACCACTTACCAACATACACCGCACCATACACTGCACAATACATTGCAACATACACCACGGCCGTGGCTCGACCGCTTAGGGGGCGCTCACTGACAGCGCCTAAAGAGTGTAACTATTTGTTGGATATGCAAGTAGGTCGTCTATGCTATGCTTAATGCCTGGCCGGCTGCAGCCCCGCCTCTGAACTGGATGTGTGTACGTTTAAGGGCGCCGCGCCGCGCGCGTTTCGTAGCCCGGAGAGCTTCTGTTAATACTCGGCATGGTCTTATTTGTCTGCCGGCTGTTCTCGGCCTGCTGGGCCGTGGGCCGCGCGTTTCCCGGAATAGGCGGCGGCGGAAACGACTGCGGGTCGGCTAGCGGCCGCCGCGGCGGCGTGCCGCCCGATTCGCCCGAACGCGGTGCCTCATCGTGTTGGTACGTGTTGCCCTTGGACGGCAGATGTGGGTCGCTGCGCGAATGGCGGCGCGTCAGATGCGACCTTGGGCCAGGCTCGTTTTGAGTGTGTCGGGGCGGACGCGCCGGGCCCCTGTCCTGCTCGGGGATGATAGTACGAATGCTTTCGCGCCGGTATTCAGGCTCCTCCGGCTCTGAGGAGCGCCGGTTCCCGCGCCACCGCTGGTAACTTTCGTGGTACGCATTGAGCCTGTCGCGGCCCGCCTTGAGGTCTTCGAATACGTTAGGCATGATGCTCAGGACTCGAGTTTGGGTTGCTATTAAGTGTGATGGAGCAATTCAATCTGAAGTTGCGCCCAATCGGGGAACTTCCGTGCGTCCCGCTCGGGCCATGGCCATATCGTGCGCCGGCTGCTGCGCCTTGCACTTCGACCAGAACAAACCAAGCAAGGCACAACGGGCTGCACCAGCCAGAGTCGCAGCGCACAACAGTGTTAAATATATTAGGATAAATAAACGGCCAAAATGTAAGAGATCAGACGAGTGGCCCGCGGTTCTGCCGCCGTCGCCGGTTGCCCATGTTGCCGAGACTGAAGTCCGGGTTGTTGTTCAGCGCAAACTCGCTGCGCTGCGGCCCGGCTGGCCTCGCCGCCTTGGCGGGCGAGATGTACGCCGGCTGCTGCGGGGCGTACTGCTGGTGCGGCTGGTAGCTCTGCGGCATGTACTGCTGCGGCGCATACTGTTGCGCGTACTGCGGCGCGTATTGCTGAGGCGCCATGTACTGCTGCGGGGGCATGTACTGCTGCGGGGGCATCTGCTGCGGCCTGTATTGCTGGGGCGGCATCTGCCCGGGCGGCATGTACGGCGCCGGGCCCTGCTGGCGGTGCTGGGGCCCGTGATTGGGGCTGTTTGTCGGCCACTGGCGCGACGCAATGGCCGGCGGCGCCGCCGGCGCGGGCTGCGAGTCCACGGCCCGCGCGTGGCGCTCGCTGATCGACGTGTAGTGCGACGCCTCCGAGCCGGCCGGCGACTCCGACACCATGCGCAGGTTCGGGACGTCGTAGAACGGCTCCTCGGCGGGCTGCGGCGTCTCGGGCACGGCGTCGACGTACCGCTGCAGCATGGGGTTCATCTTCTGCGGCGTCGACGGCATGGCCGCGCCGCGCGCGCCCGTCTGCGGCGCCTCGGGCTCGCCCTGCCGCGGGCTGTCGGCGCTGAGCCGGCTGTAGTTCGGGACCTTGGCCTGGGCGCCCGGCGGCGGCCGCGACTCCGTGTCCTCCTGGTAGTAGTCGAGGATTGCCTGCTCGGGCTCGCGCACCTTCGGGATCTTGACGACGTTCGGGCCGTAGTTCCGGCCGGAGTCCACGCCGGGCATGTATGCGCCGGCCGGGATGCGCGCGGCCTGGGACGACGCGACGCTGTCTTGCGGCGCGTGCCGGCCCGGGCGCTGCGCGTCCTGCTCGTTGGCCGTCTGCAGCGCGATCTGCGACCATGTGCCCTGCCGCTGCGAGCGCGGCGCACCCGCCTGCGGCTGCTGGGCCTGTCGTCCGGGCGCCGAGAGCATGGGCGGGACCATTAGGGCCGGCGGCTGGCCGGTCTGCAGTCCGGATTGCGGTCCGGGCTGCGGTCCAGACGGCGCAGACAGGTTCGACTGCGACCCGGGCTGGCCGGCCTGCGGCAGGCTGGGCTGCGCGCCCGACAAGTTGCTGGGTGGGCCCGACAGGTTGCTGGGCTGCGCGCCGGGCACATTTGGCCGGCCGCTGCCCGGCGCACCGGCGTCGGCGCGCATCTGTCCCGCGCGCGGCTGCGGCGCCTGGCGCTGGTACGTCTGCGGAGCGCGCACGGCGCCCTGCGGCCCGCGCGGCGCGCCGGCGCCGTCGGGGCCCTGCCCGGGCTGGCGCTGCTGCGCCAGGCGCGAGCCGGCGGCCCAGTCGTCGCGCGACGCCTTGCTCTTCACGGAGTGCGGCACATGCTCGCTGCTGCTGTCCGGGATGCGCTCGTAGCCCTGCTGCACGTTCACAGACTTGAGGGCCGGAGCAACAATCGACGGCGGCTTCGGCGGCACAAACGACTGGAACGGCACGGCGTTGACCTGCGGGCGCTTCTCGTCGTCGCGGCCCACAACAAAGTCCGAGCCCTTTCCGCTCGTGACGACGTTGCCGAACAGCGGGTCCGCGTCCGAGGCCTGCACGTTTGTGTGGCCCAGGCTCGAGCGCAGGCTGCGGTAGACCATGCCGAGCACGAACTCGGACACAATCGCGAGCACGGCGCCGACGAGCGCGAACCAGCCCGTGAACTTGAGGTGCTTGCCGAAGAGCAGGATCTCGACGACAAACACGAGAATCGTGAGCAGCGAGATGAGGAACTGCCAGACGCCGAACGCGACGTAGAAGCGCAGGCTGGCGAAGTGCGCCGCGACGCCGAACACGACGGAAATGAGCAGGCAGCCCGCGGCCACGATGTGGGCGATAAACAGCTGCGTGAGCGTGTGCTGGGCGGACTTGCCGTACGAGAAGTCCTTGGAGTCCTGCAGGTCGTAGCCGAGGCCGGCCTTCGAGCACGGCTTCGAGCCGTCGGTGCTGCAGTAGCCGAGGACGCCGTAGTCGTAGCCCTTGTAGGAGGCGAGCGAGAGCTTATTGCGCGAGACGGGCTCGCTGAACACGCCAATGACTTCGAAGCCGAAGGCCAGGAAGAGCAGCACGGTGACCAGGGTGGCCCCGCGGTTCCAAGGCATGACGCGCGCGAGTAGCAAGGAGGATGGGTGGTGCGAATCGCCGTGCGGCCGGATACGTAGCTAGGGGGTCCAGCGATCGACCGATTTGGGATCCGCATGCGTCAGGCTAGGGTTTAGAAACGCGTACCCGTAATTTCTGCGGCTAGGGTGCGTCGATAAGCTCAAAAATAGACGCGTGTGTGCAGCGCTGGCGCCGGCCGCACAGGCGCTGCCCATCGCGCCGCCCGCTGCGGCATGAAACGCGTCGGGCGGCCGCCGCGCACGGCGCCGCCGCGCCCGCGCCGCCGCCAGCGGGCAATGCTTCGCCTGCCGCCCCGCGCCCAGCTAGCCACTAGCTAGCCACCGCGAACCGCGCTGCCCCTGCGATCTCCTTGCCTGCCGCTGCGAACCGTGCCTCCTTGGCTCGCGCAGCGACAGCCGGCGCTGCATTATCTTCTGAGTCAGCTGGGCGTATCGCGGCGCGCGGCTGCGGACACGCCATACGCCCAGCCGATGTCGACTTCTTCCTCGCCCCGCCGCCGCGCCTAACCCACTACCGAGGAACAGGTGCGTCGGTGGCTACAGTGCCGTCACAGTGCCGTCAGCGTCAGCCCGCCTCGTCCCGCTCGACTAGTCAGACCCAACTACCCGACTCGTCCCACCGACTCGTCCTACGCGACTCGTCAGCCCGACGCAGCACTCCGCATCCCCACAAAAACGGGCACCCCACAAACCAAAACGGGCACCCCACCAACCAAAATGGGCACACCCCCCACCGAAGTGGCCCCGCAAACAAAACCAGTCACGAAGGCCGAGCAAAGAGTGAGCGCCGGCCCCACATTCGCGCTCGGCGACCAGCGCGTCTCGACATACTGGCAGTCGCTGTTTGCAGCCTCGCCCGCCGGCCGCGGCACGGCCTACGTCGCCGACCACGGCTCTGAAATAGAACACATAACCTTTCTCTACGTGCCGGAGTCCGCCGTCGGCCACAAGGGCATTGCGCACGGCGGCTTTCTCGCCACGCTCCTCGACGAGGGCCTCTGCCACTGCGGCTTCGCCGTGCTGCCGCACCACGTCGGCGTGACGGCGTCCCTCGACATCGCATACAAGGCGCCGACGCCGGCCAACAGGTGGATCGTGATCCGCGCCACGGCGCCGAAGCCGGAGACGCCCTCGCGCAAGTCGTGGGTCACGGGCCGCGTCTACGTCGTCGACGAGGCATCCGACGCGCTGCCCTGGGAGTACTCGCAGCCCACCATCGAGAGCAAGCTGCTGGTTGTGGAGCCGCAGTGGTGGGAGAAGCTGAAGCTCGAGATCTCGCAGGCCCAGGAGCCGCTCGCGCCTGCATCACAATAGATACTTCAACGGTTTTAGTGTTGACTCGAGATTCAACGGTTATAGAGTGTTCCTGTAGAGTCGCAACGTTCAACAGCTGCCATCCGCGTGTGCCTTCCTGTGCTGGTAGGGTTTAGCCTCGCCGTGTTAGAGGGTTAGTGGTCCTCGTAACTTTCGGCACCAAGTCTGTCTTGTGGCCTACGCCTGTTGGTTCTGTGAGTGGACGCTGCCATTGTTTGGTTTGATGTATGTGTGGTTGAGACGTCGGTCTTGCATGTGCCGCAGTGCCAGACTAGCCGGTTCCTAGACTGCGTGCATCAATCGGCTAGTCTTATTTATGACTTCTGTGTTGTGTATTTACTTCGACACATATGGCGCCCTGGAACCCCGCTGTATGCAGCTATCCTACCCGTGCTAATCTACATACACATTCTACGCATGCACGCTAATCTACATATACACAAGCACCACAAAAAACCTTATTTGAGTAAAAGCGATAATCCAGTAACAAAATTCAGTGCAATGTAGTATAACTCCATTCCAGATGAAGGCAGCAGACCCTATGTGTCTCAACGATCACATTACGAGTCACATGCGGTGCTCGACCGTATTGTGTATCCTTTTGCAGTCATGTGCGCGGCGTGTGACATTCTCGAACTGCTCGCGGGCCACTAAACTAGTCTCTATTTCGGCCGCTTCCCCGCTTTCCACACCACAGCAATGAGGGCGTTCCGGTCAAGCGTGAGGCCATTGCAGCGGCTCGCGGCCGGCCCGCGAGTCTGCGCCAGCGCGCGCGTTGCATACAGGCCGCCCGCGGGCGCATTGCGGCTCTACTCGAGCGGCACGACGCAGGCCGCGCCACCGCGGCGGCGGTCGACGCTCGGCCCCGACGCGGCGAACCCGACGCAGATCTCGCAGCCCGCGTTCACGAAGTCGGGCCAATTGCTGCGCGTGGACGTGACGGCCGAGGCCGCGAAGAAGCTGCGGGCCATCCGCGAGGAGGACCAGCGGCCGGCGCTCGTGCTGCGCATCCACGTCGAGTCCGGCGGGTGCCACGGGTTCCAGTACGTGTTCAAGCTCGAGGACGACAGCGAGATCCGCGCCACGGACAGCGTGTTCGAGCGCGACGGGTCGCGCGTCGTGATTGACCACAAGTCGCTCAGGATCCTGCGCGACGCGACGATAGACTACACGACCGAGCTCATAGGCTCGCAGTTCAAGATCCAGTCGCCGCACACGTCGTCGTCGTGCGGGTGCGGCTCGTCGTTCTCGCTGGACATGGAGGACTAGTTATTTATTTGCATAGATTTAATGTACGTTTGATGCTCGACGAAACTTAGGTACGCTAGCGTACTTTTTAGGGCTTCTAGAGTCGATGACCGCTAGGCGGCTGTGTGTTATCTGCGGATTGATTAGAAAAGTGATTCGTTTGAGCGCTAGCCGCGGGCACATGCAAGGATGAGACGCGCCTTGAGCTCAGCTTTGCCGGGCGATTATTACGGCAAAACAAAGCCGGCGCGCACGCGGCCAAACTTCTGTTCGGCAATCTGAGCCTCACACTCAGGAGCTGCTAATTGTGAGGTCACAGTCTGCCTCATTAGTGTGCCTCATTAGTGTGCCTCATTGCGCGGGTGGAACCTATGCTGCCAATTCCGCCATTCTGCCAATCCCGCCACTTATACCCATATAGATCTCTAGTATAGAATTCGCGCTAATACTATTTTTTTTTCTGAACCACGCTAAATATATTGACTTCAGTGCAGACGCATCGTGCCTCATAGCTAAGGGAGGTGGTGAGTCATGTGCGGCTCACCTTGATCCACGCCATGGAGAAAACGGACCTGAAAGGCAAGCTGCCGCTCGTCGCCCGCGGCAAGGTGCGCGAGCTGTATGCGCTGCCGAACGAGCGGCTGCTGTTTGTGGCCACGGACCGCATCAGCGCGTACGACGTGATCATGAACAACGGGATTCCCGGCAAGGGCGCGATCCTCACGGCGCTGTCGCGGTTCTGGTTCGAGTACCTGAAGGACGTCGTGCCGAACCACCTCGCCGACAAGGGCGCGCCGCTCACGGACGGCTCGCTGCCCGCGGACGTCGCGGCCGACGCCGAGATCCGCGCGCAGCTCGCGGACCGCGCAATGGTCGTCAACAAGTACAAGCTCGTGCCGCTCGAGGTGATTGTGCGCGGATACATCACCGGCAGCGCGTGGAGCGAGTACGTGAAGAGCGGCACCGTGCACGGCGTGCCGCAGCCGGCCGGGCTGCAGGAGTCGCAGCAGTTCCCGACGCCGATCTTCACGCCGTCGACGAAGGCCGAGCAGGGCGAGCACGACGAGAACATCAGCAAGGAGCAGGCCGTGCAGGTGCTCGGCGGCGACGCGGCGCTGCTCGCGCGGATCGAGGCCGTGGCGATTGCGCTGTACGAGAAGGCGCGCGACTACGCGCGCACAAAGGGCATCATCATTGCCGACACGAAGTTCGAGTTCGGCGTCGACGCGAACGGCGGGCTCGTGCTTGTGGACGAGGTGCTCACGCCGGACTCGTCGCGGTTCTGGCCGCTCGACACGTTCCGGCTCGGCGCGACGCAGGACAGCTTCGACAAGCAGTACCTGCGCAACTGGCTTGTTGCGAACGGGCTGAAGGCGAAGGAGAACGTGACGGTGCCCGAGGACGTTGTTGCGAACACGGCGCAGAAGTACAAGGAGGTCTACGAGAAGCTTGTGCAGTAGCGCCGCCAACGCCAGCACTAACCGCCGAACGCTGACCGCTACCGCCGGGCGCTAACCGCTAACGCCGAACGCTGATCGCTAACGCCAAATGCTAACCGCTAATACGCCTAATGTAGCTTAACTTTGAACATAGCTTCGGCCCACCAGCGCCCAATGTAGCTGAACATAGTAGCCCTTGTACGGCCTTGTGCAACAGCACCTTGGCCCGCGGTCTTGGAACAGCTCGATGCTCTACCTTGCACCAACAGCTCGATGCGGTGCCTCTCAATGGCTCATCTATGCCTGCGCCATCTATGCCTACGCCATCTATGCCTACGCCATCTACGCTACTTTGGTTAAGATCCAGAACGTCGGCCGCACCTTTCTTCGTAGAGCCGACCCTTTCTTGGTGCGCCGGCCGAGCATTTCTGCCCTCTAAAGATTCGAAAACGTCGGCCGCACCTTCTTCTTCGCGCGCGTGCTCTCAAGCATCGCCATGCACCCCTCCACAAAGTCGTCGCCCAGCCCGTACGCGTTGTACTCGGCAATCTGCTCGAGCCCGTCGCGGTGCTTGTTCTCGATCGCAAAGTTCAGCGCGCGCTTCGTCCCGTGCATCGCCACGGGGCTCTTCTGCGCCAGCTCCGCCGCGTACGCAACCGCCGCGCCCAGCGTCTCCTCGCGCGACGCATACACGCGCTGCACGAAGCCCTGCTGCAGCGCCTCGTCCGCCTTGAAGTCGCGCCCCGTGAACGCAACGTCCTTCACCCACCCGAGGTTGCCCACAATCTTCGGCAGCCGCTGCAGCGTGCCGATGTCCGCGGCCATCCCGAGCTCGATCTCGCGCACGCTGAAGAACGCCGCCTCCTCGGCAAACCGCACGTCGGCCGCGCTCAGAATGTCGATCGCAAGCCCGATGCACGCGCCGTGCGCAACCCCCACAACGGGCTTGTTCACAAAGTGCGGCTGCGAAATGCACTCCTGGAAGTGCCGGATCATCCTCGCCAGCGCCAGCGCGTCGCGGCTCTGCTCGCCCCGCTTCGCAAACTCCCCGGCCATCCCGCCCACGTCGAGCCCCGCGCAGAACGCCCGGCCCTCGCCGCTGAGCACAATCGCCCGCACCTCGGGGTCCTCGCTCGCGAGCCCGAAGATCTCGCCAAACTCGACGTACGCCGCCTTGTGCATTGCGTTGAGCAGCTTCGGCCGGTTCAGCGAGACGTGCAAAACATTGGGTGCTGGAAAGCTTGTTTTGTGGAACTTCGACGGGTACTCGGGCATCGTGGACGGCCGCCGCATTAATGCGGGGTCGGCTATTTAAGCCGGCGCGGAGAGCTAAGCCGTATCGCGGCGAATTCTCCGTCGGCACCCAACGGCCGCGAGTGCCTTGGGCGAACTCAGTGGTAGTGTTGGAGTCACTTTTGAAAATCAGGGGTGTGATATTGAAGTCACTCACTTGTAACTGAAGCGGGCACAGACTCAAATAGAGCGGGTCACTGCTTCAGACCCAGCCATTTTCGCTACCGTCGAGCAGTGCTTTGTGGAGATCCTACTGCAAGTGGCTCGCAATTCTCTCCACGCTGCATAATGCGGCTCCTTAACATCTGCAATTGACGTAGTGTTCTTGTTCATACACGGCGATACGGTTCTTGTTTATACACGGCGGTAAGCGGCGCTGCCGTCGAGCAGGTTAGGGCATCAGCGCTCGCCGTTACTTCCGGTTGGTGTGCTCGTGGCCGCGCGAGGCCCCTCATTAGTCCAGACCTCTGTATATTGAGTAGTAGTCATCTCGAGATGCACTGCTTGTTTACCGTGAGGCGACCCCACCATATACTAGACTAATGTCGTTCAATTGTACATTGATATAGCTCAATTATGCACGGAGACCGCGACTGCGCAAACCGTGCGTGCGCCCGCTAACAACGTGCGCGAAAAACTACTCCCCCGCTTTTCCACCCACGTATGTGCATTGCATATGCACCCATTGCTGGATCTCAAGCGGGGGACGCGCTTCACTCTAGTCGGGTTCGGCCCGAGCACGGACCTCTAGTGGTACCGCAATTAGGGCGCCTTGCATTGGCCAGAGTATAAGCGATGCTGAGGTTAAGGGGTTCCGCTCGCTTAGGGACAAAGTATTCGCGTGCAAAAAGCACTCCTTCTGTCCGGCTGCCAACGAGCAGGAGGTCACACAGGCTGTAATATTTCTCGCTAGTTACTTGCAGATAATTCCGCCTTTTGCTGCGTAGTTTAGTGACCCATCAACGTTTCTGTCTGCGTCGAGCGATGTTCGGCCCAATTCCGCGCGGGCCCACTCGCCAATTGCTCGCTAATCCGCACGCGGCGATCGATCTATTTCCGCCTTTTGCTTCCCATTGCGGCATCACAGCTCAATTGCTTTGTCGCGTCCGAGCATTTCCGCTTCTTCACTAGTCTCTAAATGCTATCGCTAACCTAATTGCAGCTCCACCGTTTCACAGCGCCAATCTAGGTAGTTCTGTCATCAGCTGTAATGGGCTGGGGTTATGCACTACATTGGCTCCATGACTCTAACGCCGGCATTGATTCGAGGCGCCGAGACTATATGAATCCGATCTCTCCGCCCGTGGCTCCTCAGTCCTCGAAGGAGAGCAAAATGTCGGGCCCTCGTATACCGCCAGACGGTCCCCCGCACACACCTTCCGTACTTTCCCCCGCAGAATCAACAGACGAAGAAAAGCTCGCCCCGGCACAGCTTATAGGGCCCCCGCCAGACGGTGGGTTCTGGGCATGGATGCAGGTATTAGCTGCGTTCTTTGCAAACTTCAATAGCTGGGGCCTCATCAACTGCTTCGGCGTATACCAGCAGTACTATCAGCAGAACGAGTTGAAGCATGAGACGCCATTCCAGATCAGCTGGATCAACTCCCTTGCCGGAGCCCTTGCATTTTTTGGCACTAATTTCTTCGGCGGGTTCCTGGATCTGGGTTACGTCAAGATCATGGGCTTCTTTGGCTGCTTGTTGCAGTTCGCCGCCCTCATGCTCCTCTCGTGGTCCAAGACTTATGCGGAAATAATACTGACGCAGGGCCTGTTCGTCGGCTTCAACTCCTCCCTTCTCTTCATGCTGACCATCGGCTCTGTCGCGCCCTACTTCAGCAAGAAGCGCCCGTTCGCCATTGCGATAGGTATGTCTGGCTCGTCTGTGGGCGGCACTATCTACTCGGTGATGGCTCACAAACTAATTAACGAGGTCGGCTTCGGCTGGTCAACTCGCATCATCGCCTTCATGGAGCTGTTCGGCACAGGCCTAATGTTTCTGGCTCTGAAGCGACGCCTGCCACCAACGAAGCGCAAGGCCTTCGTTGCATTCGAGTGCTTCAAAGAGCTGCCGTTCATGCTTTATTGCATTGGAACCACAGCCGGATTCTTGGGGCTTTACGTCTTCTACGTCTACTACGAGACTTATGCTCTGGATCGCAATCCGCATGAGAACTCGTATGAGTACATGACAGCAATAATCAACGGGGGCTCTGTTGTCGGACGTATCCTGCCGGGCCTCCTGGCAAGCCACATTGGTCCTTTTAACACCCTGCTGCCTGCAGTAATCGGAAGTTTGGTGTTGTCGTTCTGCTGGATGGCCGCCAAAAACAAGGGCGGAATCTTGTCTGTCGGGGTCCTGTTCGGTATCATAAGCGGCCCGCTTTTTGCAATGCCAGGGTCGATTGTTGCAGAGCTCACAACAAACTTTAACCGCCTCGGTATACGGCTGTCGTTCCTTTTTACATTCGCGTCATTCGGCATTGTGCTCGGACCACCCCTGGCTGGAATAATTCAGCGCAAGTACGGCTGGTTTTGGTGCGAGCTTTACGCGTCGCTGTGCTGGGTGCTTTGCTTTGTGTGCTATGCACTGGCTCGCTTCAGGATCAGCGGACGACAGATCTGGAAACGAGTCTAGAATCCTTGAAGCTATAGAGGTCATAATAAAGTCGAGCAACCTAATTAATTCGGTATAGACCTGAACTTGTAATAGAGCTGAATATGTACACAATACAAAATATAAAAAGAAAACTAAGAATCGCAGCATAATTCAACACAATGTGTGCGCGTGTGTGTGGTGTGTATTCGAAATGCAAAAAAACGCGGTTCCGGTGAGGCTCGAACTCACGACCTCTCGATTGCAGGATCTAGAATTAGATAACAGTCGAACGCGCTAGCCAATTGCGCCACGGAACCATTTTATGATTCGTCGCCCTTGAAACATGTATGTATACGCAAGTGAACATATTGTTTGAGTTTAATACTTGATTAGGAATATTCGGGGCACGGGTAACATGCAACATTGTGACGTCGGGCGGATGTTGGTGATAAGCTCGTTTACATCGATATTGGCCTAACCAGGCGACTGTTCGAAACGCGCATGTCTGAACGCTAGCTTTTTCTGCTCACAACCCAGCCAACCTTGCGAGATCGGCGAGGGGCAGCCCAAGAGGGGTAAAAGTTTCTTACACGTGATCCAGATTACTTGCAGCTGCCGCACTGCACCGCATGAGATGCGCGAACATTACTCATAATTCTTTCACTTCAACGGTCCGGCGGTTAGCATGGACGACACCCGAGGCGACGTAGAAAATGTCGCTGTGAAGGATCCCTCGGATGATTCCTCTGGGCGCTCTGAGAAGCACGATGCAGGCCCCGAAGAACTGTCTCCAGCCCAGCAATTAGGGCCCCCGCCCGACGGTGGTTTTTGGGCGTGGATGCAGGTCCTCGCATCGTTCATGGCGAACTTCAACAGTTGGGGCCTGATCAATTGCTTTGGTGTGTACCAGGAGTATTATCAAAACGACGTTTTGAAGGAGAGGTCGGCGTTCCAGATCAGTTGGATCGACTCATTGGCCGGTGCCCTGCTACTGTTCGGCACTAACTTCTTTGGAGGGTTTCTGGACCTTGGATACATGAAGATCATGGGTTTTTGCGCGTGTCTCCTCCAGTTTGCTGCTCTGATGCTGCTTTCCTGGTCGAAAACATATGCCGAAATCATATTGACGCAGGGCCTGTTTGTGGGCATCAACTCGTCGCTTCTATTTATTCTCACCATTGGCTCGGTTGCGCCGTACTTCAACAAGCGGCGGCCGCTGGCAATCGGCATAGGTGCCTCGGGCTCCTCAGTGGGCGGCACGATCTACTCTGTTATGGCCCGGAAGCTAATTACAGAGGTTGGATTCGGATGGTCCACGCGAATTATTGCCTTTGTGGAGCTGTTTTGCACGCTGGTTATGTTCCTGTCCCTCAAGCGCAGGTTGCCGCCAACAAGGCGTAAGGCGTTTGTTGCTTTCGAGGCGTTTAAGGAAATCCCGTTCATGCTTTATAACATTGGCAACATTGCCGGGTTCCTCGCCTTGTACGTGTTCTATGTGTATTTCGAGTCCTACGCGCTGGATCGCGAGCCAAACGAGTCGTCCTTTCAATATATGACGGCCATCATCAATTCTGGGTCTGTGTTTGGGCGGATTATTCCTGCCCTCATAGCCAGCTATATAGGACCCTTGAACACACTTGTGCCAAGTGTGCTCCTGTCGATGGTGCTCTCGTTCTGTTGGATGGCTGCCAAAAACAAGGGCGGAATGATTGCTCTCGCAGTCATCATGGGATTCATCAGTGGGCCTTTGTTTGGCCTACCAGGTGCAGTCGTGTCCGAGCTGACCGACGACTTCAACAGACTTGGAATCCGTCTGTCATTCGCCTTCACTTTCTGCTCGTTCGGTATTGTGTTGGGGCCTCCTCTCGCCGGTATGATCCAGAGAGACTATGGCTGGTTCTGGTGCCAGCTGTACGCATCACTTTGTTGGGTGTTATGCCTCATCTGCCATGCGCTGGCGCGCCTTACTGTGAGCGGACCACGTCTTCGATATAAAATTTAGACGTCTCCCGCGCAAAAGAGGCAATTTTGTAGAGAATAATAATAATAAATACGCTAATACCATCTTATGACATCGTTCAATTAGTACACGGGCCCACCTCTAGCTCGAGGAAGGGGGTGTTCTCTTTTCGGTGACGCCGGCCTTTCACTGAGTAGCTTCCGGGCCAGCGGCGGCGTCATTTGTGGATGACGGACGCGCAGCTCCTCGGCGGCTAGTCTCTCGCGGTCCCGCTGCTCCCTGATGCGCCGTTCGACTTCCTGCTCAATCACATGTCGCAGATCCGCCTGTACGCGGTCGTACACATGGTCAAGCTCCTCTTCGCGCTCGTGGATTTGCTGCTCGCGCTCTTTCAGCTCGAGCTCCTTGCGGCATATTTTGATTATGTCCAGCTTCAGCAGCGTTGCCGCCGTGGGCCGCTGCGACGGCACCAGACTAAGACACGCACTAATGGTGCGGGCAAGCGTCTGCGAGTAGATGTGCGCCGGTATGGGTTTGAAGGCACCCTCCTGTATTCTTTGTGACAGCTGCAGGTGTGTTTTGGCCTGGAAAGGCGGGTGCTTGCAGCAAAGCTCGTATATGACACAGCCAAGGCTCCATATGTCGCTTGCTGGCGTCGAGGGCCGGTCCATAAGCACTTCCGGGGACATGTAATAGGGAGTGCCGACGTAGGTCGTTGCTAGCGGATTGTCGCCGTCCAAAAGCTTTGCCAGACCAAAGTCGCCGAGCTTCACGTTGGTATATGGCTTGGATGCTGTGTCGAGAAATATGTTTTCAGGCTTGATGTCGCGGTGCAAAACGAACGACTGCGGCTCCTCCTCGATCTGGGCCGTCGCCGGTATTTGCGCCGGCGTCAAAATCGACGACGACTGTGCTGGAGCGCTTGTATTATAGTGGCAGCGATACAGCGCCAGAACCAGCTGTGTCAAGACGTTCCAGACTTCATTCTCCGGGTAGAATTGGTCGGTGCTTTTGTAGCTGCGGATGACGCTGGCTAAATCACCGCCGCCACAGTATTCCATGTATAAATGCACCTCCTGCAGATCTGTGACGTGCTCATGGTGCAGGTAGTGGACAATGTTCGGGTGCACGAGGGATTTGAGAATGCGAAACTCGGCAATGAGCTGCGTGCGCTCCTTCTGATTCATGGCCTTGTAGCTGATTTCCTTGCGCGCAAGGACCACGCCGTCCGAGCGCCGTACCTTGCGGATTACGCCGAAGGAGCCATGCCCTATTACTTCGAGCGGATCGTACTCCATCGCGCGGCCTCCACAACACGTACTGAACCAAGATTGTCGCGAGTTGGCGTTTGTTATTACTCTGTTTACAAGCTTCCTCTTAGGGTTTGCACTGTCAGATCGTGGGCTAGGGCGCCGCCTCGGCGACCGCTCGCCTCGGCAGCGGCACCCGCGGCACCAAGTCGTTATCTTGTGCTAGGTATGCATTATATTCTGTTTAATATCGGTGTCTGATAGTAAGAATGACGACAGCCCACCTAATGTATGAGCGGTCGTAGTTAGAACTGCGGTAGCTAATTAAGTCTCGTATGTCCATGAATTGAAGAGTTGGTAGTTGACTTGACTGCTAGCTAGCTCTGCTATTCACTCAAGTTCTTGTAAAAGTCGCCATTCTATTAATTATACAGTTAATCCAACCAGGAGGATAACCTGGCAAGGGCTATCCGAGCTCCGGCCACTGTTCGATCGCGCTCGCCTCCACAAAAGCATGCGAGACCCACAACCTTTATCACTTCTATCTCTATCACTTACAGCAGGGTTCACGGCCTTCATCACTGTTACAATCGGTCAATGCACACTTCCGTTCATCGCGTTCAGAGCATAATCATGGACCGCGAAGATGACTGCATTGGAGGGCCCCGCCCGCAAACACGTAACAAGCAAGCCTCTATAAAGCCCTCGGACGCCAACCGTTCGAACAAGCTCTGCTCCCGTTCTCCAAAATGACTGTGGCGAGTTTCCCAGCAGTCTGTCTGTTTGCATGCGTGACTTGATCGTGTCGGCAGGGAACAGGCTGAGGTTGTAACTCACGCCCGCAGCCGCTCCGGCAAGCAGAGGCCCTACATAGTCACGCAGTGCGTAATAAGTGCCGAACCAAGCGGCGCTACCTCCGCACTCTCGCA
Organism: Entelexis sp. DX6506; assembly: GCA_037041025.1. Taxonomy (NCBI): domain Eukaryota; kingdom Fungi; phylum Ascomycota; class Dipodascomycetes; order Dipodascales; family Trichomonascaceae; genus Entelexis; species Entelexis sp. DX6506. Next base: position 51,746 of record JAXQHU010000039.1, read on the forward strand.
GCGCAGTGCCTGTTTGTCCTCTCCAGAATCCTCGAGGACCCTCGAGAGCCCATGTCGCCTTAACGTAGTGCCAGATGCCACGAGGCCTGTCGCCTGCGTTCACCTGGACTTGGCATTTGACGAGCTCAATTGGCGTGAGCACAAACGACGCGGCGAGCCCGCTCAGGCTGCCCGCCGCCAGGGCACGGGTTGTCCCACCATGCACGCCCGCACGATCGAGCGCTGTGTCGAACCCAGCAAAGGCGCTGAACAGCACAGCGTTCTCAGCAGCAGCACCAACCATTGGCGCCGATATCCCGCGGTAGAGGCCCGAGACGCCCTCATTTCGCACAGTTTTGGCCAAACAGTCAATAGCGCCCGAGTATTTCGGGGCTCTTAATGACTGTGCCTGTAGACGGACCTTAGTTGTGTCGAATGGATACTCAAAGACCTTCCCGACGGCGCCAGCCACCGAGCCAGCCGCGATTTCTTTCAGTCCATCAGCCATAAAGAAATGGTGAGGAGCATCAGGTGATTCGGCGTAACCGCTGGATGCGTCATTTATCAGGACTAAGAGGCTAGCTGGCTACTTAGGCCGGAGAAATCGGCAATAGGCCCGCATAATCTAACTGATTAGCGGTGGGGTATCATTAGCGTCAGCGTTGGCCTCAGAAGCCAAAGGCCGAAGCGCTGGCATTATGGAAACTAGCTCACATTACACAATAGCAAGAAATGGAGCATTTGTTAGTTAAAAGTTACATCATTTCTATATATAATGAATAGCGTATCAGGACTACTGAAACTTGGGCCTCCTCGGTTAGCATGGGACACCGTCAGACTACGGGACCCACGAGCGAATTTGCTGTTGAGTCATACACGGTCTCTGCATAGGTGATATGCATGCACCAGTTGATAGTCTGCCTGTTTCGTCTAAATGACAAAAGAAGCATTCTCTGCCGTGGATGCAGCTTCAAGACCAACATAGGAGCGTGGGTGTGCCATGTTTGTACATTTCATTAGAAAGGGGTGATGTTTATTGAGTCACAAATCTCACCATCCGAGAAGGGATTCCGAATTTAGAAACAGGAGACGCATCTCAAAGTTTAAAATGCACGAGGAAACTTAAAGTCACGATCAACTTAAAGATCCCTGAGAAAGGGCGAGCATGACCCAGCCACGGATTTGTCCACGAAAACTAGAGGTATCAGCTGCAGCACTTATCAGGATCAACATAGCCATGACAAGGCGCGACGGCGGAGTAAACAAGGGACAGCCAAATCGCAAGGGTGGGAAGTCGGCTGCTAGCCACCAGAAGCCGGGTGTGATGGTTTCTACTCCAGACGAAGACGCCCTCAGCTTTGACTTCTTATTCACGAAGCACCATGAAAACGTGATTGTAAAGAGCGAAGAACAGGATCTAATTGTGAAAAGCGAGGACGATGATGATGATGTGAAAATAAAGGTCGAACCCGGGCAAGAGCTTGAGGGGGGCGACTCGTCGCACAACGGCCAAAGTAATCCGTGGCTCGAAGATGACAACTACTTGTGTCTCATTGACGTGCAGTATGCTTTCCAGCGCACAAGACTAGACGTCGAAAGGAAAAGGCTTACAATCTGGCGCTGTTTCAACCTAGCCGAGCTTGTAGACAGTGACCTTTCGGTACTGTTACGGCGGCCCAAGAGATTTGAATATGATCGCGATCTCATGCTGAACTACGGCGACACAATGCCGGTCAAAGTTCACAGGAAACTCGCGAGGAGTTGTCAGAAATTCGAGCGCGACGCGCTCGGAGGCAACCCATCGGTGGCCGAACTGAGCAATTTTGTTGAGGAAATGAAGCCTCTGATTGAACAATACGGGAAGTTTGGCCCGAAAAGGAGACCCGCGCCGCCAGCTAGGAGCGAACAATTACCAGAGAACAAACGAGCCGTGCTGGGCTCGAGACTCGAGGCAACGCTCTCGTACTTTGAGAGCCACGAATCAGTGACGATTGCTGATGTCGACAAGGTGGCCACCTCGCTGAACTCCGTTGTCCATATCCAGCAATGGACAGAGTCTCGTGCGTCGGAGAAGGAGTATGTGCTAGACTTCCCCGATCGCAAGTCTGTATCTGCGGCAACTAAGTTCCATTTCTTCAAATTCACCGACACAGGCTTAATCACGCTGCAGGGGCTACAATCCTTGATGGCAACGCTGACAGGAGCAAAGAATGCGACGGTGGAGCTATACAAGAAGCAGAGCGAATAAGCAGCTTCAAGAAGCAGCTCCAGCTTGGAAGCGCCCAGCGGCGGCAGGCCAATGCACCATGATTCCTGGTGTGAGCCAGAGAGCAGCCCCAACAAACCTTACACATTGCACGCCATTGTGCTTCACTAGGACACGTTGTTCCGCAAATGCGAAGAACGTGTCTGCGGCTTCGTATACCTCGATGCGAGTTAAATGATTACTCTGTAGCTTTAACCAATTTTTATGTACTCTGATCTAAACCTCGGCGGGCAGACTCGCCGAGCGTAAAACTCGCCGAGCGTAAAACTCGCCGAGCGTAAAACTCGCCGAGCGTGAAACTCGCCGAGCATGTATCTCGCCGAGGCTCCAAGCATGATGGTATTTGTTGGGTCGCGATAATGGCGACCCAAGTCACGTTACCGCGCTCGACACCTACCGCGACGAACCCCGGCCCTCAACCTCGACCCGCTTGCCCAACGTCTTCCCCGCGTCAAGTGGCCCGCTCTACCCCACACAAATGGAGTACGGCCTGAGGTATGTGCTCACGCCCAGAGAGTATGTGAAGCTTGTGCACATTGTGGGCTCGCAATCCAGCCCGTCGAAAGCACCGCCCGAGCCGCGCCACGCGGCGCTTGTGCGCCAGTACACGCGGCTGTTCTTCAAGGCGTGGGCCGCGGGCGCCGCCGTGAACAACACGTCGCGGCTGCGCGGCGCCCCGCAGGTGCACGCGGCGCGGCTCGCGGCGACGCTCGCGGCGTGCGCGGCGTCGTACCGCGTCATCTTCACGCACATCACAAACACGTCGAACCCGACCAAGGGCCTCATTGCCGGCGCAATTGCCGGCTACGTGCTCTCGACGCTGCCGAACACGTACGCCACGGGGTACATGGGCATCTACCTCGCCACGAAGGTGTGCGAGTGGGCCTACAACTGGCTCGACGACGCCGGGTACATGGAGTGGAAGCCGCGCGTGTTCGGGACGTGGCTGCTGTTCCCGCTCGCCATGGGCCAGCTGTTCTACGCGCTGATTCTGCACCCCGAGGCGTGCCCGGCCGGGTTCCGCAAGCTCATGGTGCGGCTCAGCAACGGCGCCGTGCCGCCGCAGCGCCCGCACGGCTTCCCGCGCACGAGCAGCTGGCCCTCGGAGACGGATTTCCTGCGCAGCATCGGCGAGGTCTCCGAGCAGAAGTTCACGCGCTTCCGCGGCCCGCTCATCTACGAGAGCGACCTTGTGGCCACGGCGCCGCGCACGGCCGTGCCGCTGCTGCGCCTCGCGCACCCGGGCAACACGTCCATGATCGGCGCGCTGCTGCATCCCGAGACAGACAGCGCCGCGGGCGCGTTCCTGAGCTGCGCGTCGGAGAACTTCAAGCTCACGGCAAAGTGGCTGTTCCCGCTCTATCTCGTCAAGGCGTACTTCGACCCGGACGTCGAGGGCCTCGGCACGGTCAAGCAGGCCGCCGTGGCGACGCTGCGCACGGCGCTGTTCACGTCGCTCACGTCGTCGACGGCATGGGCCGGCATTGAGCTTAGCGAGAAGATGCTCGGCCGGCGTATGCTCACCACGACGCGCTTCTGGCTCATCGGGTTCATGAGCGGCCTGTGGGCCATTGTCGACCAGGAGCGCGGCAAGGCGCGCTTCCTGTACGCCGTGCGCCTCGCCATCATCTCGCAGTACATGGTGCTGCGGCCGACGTTCTCGCGCAAGCACGCGAGCATCCTGCTCACGCTGGCCACGGCCGGCTCGTTCGCGGTGCTGAACGCGCACCCGCAGGCCATTTCGCAGCGCTTCATGCGCAAGCTCGGCGCGTGGGTCCAGACTGGGCAGTGGCGTGACCCGCTGGACATGGATTGAGCAACGAACACCAAAATCCGCTGCCATGACCGGCGGCCAAAGCCGATGACCGACGGACCAAGCCGCTGCCATGAGCGGCAGCCAAAACCGCTGCCATGAGCGGCGGTCGAATCCGCTGCGATGTCCTGCGGTCAAATCCGCTGCGATGTCCTGCGGTCAAATCCGCTGCGATGTCCGGCGGTCGAATCCGCTGCGATGTCCGGCGGTCGAATCCGCTGCGATGTCCGGCGGACAGTGGAACCGGCTGACACGAAACCCACAGACATCGCAACGGCGCACAATAGCACAACGGCGCGCAATAACGCAACGGCGCGCAATAGCACAACGGCTCGCAATAGCACAACGCGCAATAACACGGCGCGCAACACCAGACGCAGCGAGTTTTGGAGCCCCAGCGGCCGCTCGAACCAGCACCAGCTCGTGATTGCATAGCTAATTACACCAATAACGACAACAATAATTTCATAAAAGGGCATGCCGAGCCGCGGCGCGTGGCGCGCAGCTGAATTTGTGCACATACGAACAGCGTTGGGGCCGGGCTACGCAGACTGAGCAAGAACCGCCTGCAGCTTGTCAATCACGCCCCGCAACTCGGGCAAAACCTCCGCGTCGAGCGTGCGCCACAGCTCGCTCAGTTGCGGGTCCGTCCCCTTCACACTCACAGAGTCCGTGGCCACATACGTCTGGCCGCGGTCCTGGTACGCATGCAGGTTGAACACGAGGTTGTGCTCCTCGCACGCAAACATCTCGCCGCAGTAGCCCGTGGGCACCTGGCCGCCGAGCGCAAAGAACTTCTCCGGAAACCTGAACGCGCGCTCGGGGCTCGCGAGCTGTCGGCGCGCCAATTCAAGCTCGCTCTGGACCGAGCGCGCGCAGTCGAGCACGGCATGTGCGTCCGAATCCGGCGCGAGCGTCGCGAGCTCGGCCAGCACGCGCTCGAGCGCCGTCCGCAGAATCGAGATTTGCGGAAGCAGCACGACGGCGTTCTGCACGTCGAATTTGTGGTGGTGGAAGTGCGCGTGGCCGGCCACAGACACTCGGTCGCTGCACCGCGTGAGAACGCCGCGCAGCACGTCGCTGCACGCCACGTTCAGAGGCATCTTCACCTCGTCCGTCGCCAGCCGGTCAACGCAGGCCTGCAGCGTTTTCCTGGACTCGCCAATGGGCCCCGAAACGCATCTTCTGGCAAGCCATTCTGACTCGCATGCTTGCATCCGCGTCGACGATTTGTAAGTGTCTCGCTCTAGGGTCAGATCCAGGGCCAAATCCAGGCACCGGCTGCAGCAGGGGGTTTATGCAAGGAAGGCCTTCGTGGCATATCAACTAAGGAACGCGCATCAAAACTAAACAAAAACTAAAAAATTACACACATTTTGCCCGGTTCCTTTACAATCTTCTTGCTGTGTGCTATGCTGCGTTCTCGTTTGGCGAGCAATTGACGCTGCGGGGCGGCGAGCGGCACTGCGCCAGCCTGCAGTGCGGCTTTCCGACTCGATTATAAACATTGGCGAACGCATGGGTACGGTTTTCGCCAATTGGGGCTGAGAGGCGCCTGTGCGTAGAATATGCTCTGGAAACCGCTAATAACGATTTTGCGCCTTCCAGCTCAGCGAGCCCCACTTGTAAGTACATTCTAATACATAAGTCCAACTTTCAACGGCCCGCTCCACTTTCTATTTATGCGGCCCTGCATACAACCGGGAACATGAAACTTCGCGTCCGCATAAGGTTCGCCGTCCCTGGCCTAGGGCTGCATACAGGTGTCGAGTTTAACTCTATTCGCTGCACGCCCGGCGAGGCAGTGCCATGGTCGCTTTTCTCTGCAGTGACTGCAAATTCACAACATTCACTCAGAAAGCGCGCCGTTTCCGCATGGAGCCTACCGCATAATGCGGTATGCAGGCATAGAATAGCACCCCAAGGCCGCTTCTTGGAAGCTCACAGTATCTACGTATTCTTGTATACCATTAACCAAACATATTATTACGGCTCGGCCATTAATCACTGTTGTTGCACTACTGAGACCATAGCGTATGCGCAGCGGGACATAAATATATTCATATCCACCTGCTGTGCACATCTGCTATGGCACTTTCGGTGGGTGAAACTCGGCGTGCAGCCTAGCCTGCATCGCCTGCTCCGCCACATTGTGCGTAAAAGGGTGACGCGGCTCGGCGCAGCTTCTCAGCTATTGCGGGGGGAACGAGCCGTACGGTACTCTTACATTGTACCGCAGCGTAAGGCACTGCATACAGATCTCAGCAGCCCAATTTCTATTGGTGTAAACGCAAGCCATCTGCAGCTAGTACATCCACACCGCCTCTCTTCATGCAAAAGAAGCAAGGTTATTGCTCTTGCCTGCACATAGCATAGACCATCTTAGCGCCCACTTCGTACATGGCCAGGGTAGAATGCACTTGGAATTATTCTGCTGCACGGCATTCCGTGGTTGCCATGGGCGAGTTACTCGAGCTTTATGGTTCTGCGGCCTTTAGCATACAAGAGGATCACTAAGATTGCAGATAATTATGCACGGTGTTGCAAAATATCACTTGAGGACGCGGCATTGTTCTTCGGATCGAGCGCAATGCGATGCAACTGCCTCTGCAGATGCTACTTAGCCTCAATAATCTTGCCCTCAGCGGCGTGAGCGATTTTAATGCAGTTGCTCAGGCTGCTGTCTATATAAAACAGCCCCTCAAAGTCCAGAGTATCAACCTTCGACAGCTTTATCGTCTCTCGAATGAACCTAGTCTTCAAGAGCATCTGGCTATCACTGTTCTGTGCGCGGCTTGTGCAAGCACAGGATTGTCCGGCAAGTTGCCAGGGATCGGCAACCACCACAACAGTCACCGTGACTGAGAGCTTTGGCGGAGGTAGCTTTCCACCTTACGCTCTCACCCCGCAAGCTAGCCTGGCTACTCTCAACGTTGTCGCTAACATTAACCCTGCTGGCGTCGCACCGCATACAATTACGCTGAATCTTCCTTTGACTCTGCCGCGCTTCCCCGCGCAAACAGTTATTAACGGAGTAACTTTCACTCTGCTCAATCAGGACACTGACTTGAACACCAACGTCGCTCAAGGCTCAATCATCGGTGACAATGGAGGGCCTCGTACTGTTCAGTTTTCTATTGGTGGTGGTTCTTTGGCTGCTACCAATGGTGGAGCGCCAGCAAGCATAGATATTCAACAGGGTAATGTCCCGCAGGCTCAAGCCCCGGTAGCTACAAACCAAGTCGTATCCGCAAACAGTCCGGCAGCTCCCTCAGGTGGTCCTGCCTCTGTGACTCCCGCAGTCCGCGGGCCTGCCCCTGGTCCCGGTGCCCCTGCTGTGAGTGTGCCGGCCGCTGCCCCTGCACCACCTTCACGGGCTGCAGCCCCTCCAGCAGCGAACAATGGTCGCCCAAACAACGCCGCTGCACCGCCCGCCGCAAGCCCTGCTGGAGTTCAGAGAGCCCCGACAACGACGGTCGCGAATACTGTGGCTAATGCTCCCGCGCCCAATAAGGCCAGTGTTGCCGCTGGTGCTGTCAGTGTTGGCGGGGCTGTTGCCGCCACTGCTATCAACGCGGCGCGGTCAATTGCTACTGTTGCCATCGCCGGCACAAATGGAAGGGCTGTTACAACCGTGACAGTGAACCGTAGGGGCACCACGGTAGTCATAGCGAATCCCGCAGGGGCGAATTTCGGGGCCGTGAGGGTCGGGCTTCCATACCCGGCATTCGCGGGGGCAGTCGGAATCGTGACATATGGTGCCCGGTTCCCGCACGCGCGTTACAACGGAGTCGTCTATCCTAACGGATACTATGTGAATCCGGGGCGAGTTAATGGCAGGATCAACGGTGGCACGTTTAACGATGGCACGTTTAACGACGGCACGTTCAACGATGGCACTAACAACGGCTTCAACAACAATGGCTTCAACGACGGCACCAATTCAAACAACTTTAACGATGGAACCGGAACTTTCAATGATGGTACCAACAATGATGGAACTGGTGCCTTTAATAACAATGACGGCACGACCGATGGAACATTCAATGATGGCACAACCGACGGCACGTTCAATGACGGTACAACTGATGGTACAGTAAATGATGGAACGACTGACGGTACGTTCAACGACGGCACGACCGATGGCACGTTTAACGACGGTACAACTGATGGTACGGTAAACGATGGAACGACTGACGGTACATTCAATGACGGCACAACCGACGGCACTGCCAACGCTGGAACATTCGCTGACGGCACGACGGACGGTACCGTGAACGACGGAACCACTGGTTTCAGTGACGGCGACGGCACAGTTGACGGCACGGTTGACGGCACGGCTGACGGCACGGTGGCCGGCGATGGGACGACTGCCGACGGCTCGGCCGTGGCTGGCGATGGAACTGCTACTGATGATGGCACACTGGACAATAGCGCCGACGGCTTAACGACTGGAGACGACGGTACGAGCACAGACGGTAGTGACCTCACGGGTGCAGACAGTGACCCTGCTGGAGATCCAGGAACCGATGCCTCGGCCGATGCTGGTGCTCTGGGTGACGCAGGAGATGACGGTGTTAGTGATGCTGTTGATGATGGTTCTACTGATGGTTCCGCCGATGTCGACGGCGATTCAGGTCTAGACGACCTTGGAGGCGACGATGGTGGAGACCTTGGCGACGGCGGGGATCTCGGGGGCGACGATGGAGACCTCGGCGGTGACCTCGGGGGCGACGATGGAGACCTCGGCGGTGACCTCGACGGAGGAGATCTAGACGGAGATGGTGGAGACCTGGGTGGAGACCTAGATGGTGGAGACCTAGATGGCGGAGACTTCGATGGCGGAGACTTTGGCGGAGACGACGGTGGCGGAGACTTTGATGGCGGAGACTTCGGTGGCGGAGACGACGGTGGAGACTTTGGTGGCGGAGACGATGGCGGTGGAGATTTCGGCGGCGGCGATGATTTCTAACGTGATAAGGAAGGCACTAGCCATCGAGACGCCCACCGCGAGAGGACTTTATAATGTCAGCCATGCCTCTAATTTTAAAGATCTGACACTTGACGCATTTCAACGAAACCCGACGACCTCATAGACATTCTTTAATTAATTTCTACAGTGATTAAGCTATTTATGCATCCTCCGAGGCCTGGCGCATGCCCGAGTGGAATCGCTAGCCCATAGCTCTATTGTTATCATGGATTATTGCAAAGGGTAAAAGTCCAATTATGGCCAGCAATAGCAAATAAACCTTCAAAGAGCAACGAAGTAACTGAACTGTACGTCTTAAGCAGACCTGACATGTCGCCATCCTGAGAAATGCGGTCTTCGAAATGACGTCACAGACAAGCGTGACGATGCACGAGGATTAGGATTAAGCCGAAGCGCCACCGTTGCTGAGGAGCTTAATGACCTGCTTCAATATAGTTAATATGTGCGATTATGATAAATACCTAGCAAGAGACGCAAGCTCTTGCACATGCGGCGAGTACAGAGAATCCCGAAACCACTGCTCATGGACGCAGTCATGGACGCAGTCATAGACTCAGTCATGCTGACGATCCTTCCTAAGCGGGTCAAAACTGATGCTAGATGAACTGTAATACGAGTTTGCTTTGGAAAGGTATCACAGCGCACGGCACGAGATTCGATTGGGTTGGGTTGAGACGTGCTTCATCTACCTTGTTTTTCATGCAGGAAATGTTTGGCTTTGCTCCGTATTCTAAGTTTCCGTATTCCATTAGTATAAAAAGAAAGGAGGATAGAAGAGCACAGCGAGTTGAATTACACCAACACGTTGTGGTCACTGTCTTGGTCGCGGTAGTCCTTGTCGGGCATGCTTTCAAGAGCACGGTCGGCGGCCAACGTCTGGGCGAACTTACTCTTCTTGCGAATTACCGGGCCCTTCCAGTAGAAGATGTAAATGGGGACCGCGACCATGAGGGCAAGACAGCCCAACAGGGTGGAAGCCCACTCGAGATGCAGATGCCCGATATTCTGATACAGCGGATTGGCGTACATCGTGGCAATACCGGCCAAGAAATCACGAGCAAATCCGTTGCCACCGGTTGCCGAAGCCGAGTAGGGACCATATGCGGCAATCATGTAGTCAATTGTGGCCATGTAGATCGAGTAGTTTGCAATGGCGACAAGAACCGAGAACAGCATGGGTGCAATCCACGGGATCCCCTTTGACGGCCCCAAGCTTGTCCATGCGAAGCCGAAAAGACCGCAGCCTTCCAAGGGAGCGAGGAAGAGCAACAGCAGCAACCGCCGCTCGGCAAAACGCGCGCCCTCGCCATGCTTCGTCGAAATCTGGATCTGCCGCCACACGTCTATCATGTGCAAAGCATATGCAATGAGGTAACCAATGAGCACCGGGACAAATGCAAGGCCCGAGGCCGTGTTGCCGAAGCCCCACTGGCCGTACACGAGAGAGAACGACTCCATGAAGGTGAAGATAAGCGCGTCGGAGAAGCCCGAAAGCAGCGAGCAGCACAGCACAATTGGCTCGGTGAGAAACATGACGAACGGACGCTTCCACACCTCGATGGCATCCTTGATGCCGACCTTGCGGCCGTGGATCTCGGTGGGGCCCCAGATGTTGTCGTCCTCGCCAGTCTTACGCCGACGCTGTGCCTCGCGGTCCATAAGAATCGACGCACGCGTCTCGCGCACAAAGACGAAGTGCAGGGCCTCAGCAACGCCGCCGATGATCAGCTGGATCCAGAAGTTCCAGTGCCACGACAGGTTGTCCTCGGCAATACCAGCAAAGATGGGCGCCAGCGACGAGCCGCCCACCGACGAAAGCACGATGTAGGCGACGGCGTAGCCCTGCACGTTGGGCTCCCACATGTCTGCGACGAGACCCAGCGTGACGGAGCCACCGGCGCTGGACAAACCTTGCAGGGAGCGGGCCACACAGATTGCGCCGAAGTTCGGAGCCAGGGCGCCAAGAATCTGCCAGATGTTCACGAAGAACAGCGAGAGCTGCATGACCCACCAGCGGCCGTACTCCTCGGACCACGGCGCCCACAGCTCGCAGCCGAATGCATAGCAGATCATGAACAGCATCTGCGAGACGCGCACCTTCTGCGGCGCGATGTTCTTCTCCTTGGCGATGAGGCTGATGGCGTCCGGATAGAAGCCGGCGTTGAAGTTCATCGAGATCTGGGCGAAGAAGATGACGCTCAGCGTGAGCCACTTCTTCCACCACGGCCAGGTGAAGCCGAGCTTGTCATAGCAGTCGCGCTGGCGGATTTCGCGGCGCCCGTCCTTGTGCAGGATGCCGGGCAGCCGCTTCTTGTACTTGTTGCCGTGCTCGTCGACGGCCCAGACCTCGACTTCGGCGCCGATGTCCTCGACGTAGTTTGCCGTCGACTTGCCGTTGTTTTCGCTGCCAACGATGTCGCCCGGTTTTGCGTTCGCGGCCTCCTCGGCCTCAGCCTCGGGACTGTTTGTGCCCTTTTTCTCGAGCTCGATGCCCTGGCTGCTTGTCGACGACGTATCGGCATGCTCGACGCCCTCCGAGTTGAGGAACTCCTTGTGATCGTTATCCGCAGCCGCCATCGTGAGTAACAACCGTTTTCGCGGGCCGGCTCTTTGAATCAGATCCTCAGACGATCCTCTTGGTTACCGGGGCGTTTATAGTACTTATACGGCGCTGCGCGTTGCCATCAGGGTCGCCCCGTAATGGCTAGCCCAATGCAGAAGGGTAGGTAACAGACGCACAGTCTCGGGCAAGGTCCCATGACACGGCCCTAGCCTCAGCCTTTAAGGCCCGCGATTCGCACGCTGTGCCTCCACAATAAGGCTGGAGATGGCCCGTTCCTGCGGAGATCGTGCATAACCCTAAGTGCGCGACAATAGTCGGGCGCACTCCGGAGATTCTTGCGGGGGTGCATAAGTGATTTGCGTTGCTTTGTTCCGTGGTAGCCACATAAACGAGTCATGGCCTTGCAGTTTTTGCCTGCGTCCACCAGCATAGGCCCGAGGGGTCACAGCAAGGCCCGCGCGCCCGGTAAATCTTGCCCCGCCGCCCCCAAAACATATCCCTCATATTTACGCACATCCCCAGTCGCGCTCCGTGGCGGAGGGCGACGCCAGTTTCCCCGCGACGGCGACGCTGACAAACGGCGCTCTCAGTTGCCCGACCCCCTGTGCCCTACGAAACCCTGCGTCCTTCACATGACGAGTCTCCGCAGAATTACTCAGGCCTAGGGTTCCACGTAGCAAAGCTTTTCCGGTGCACCACGACGCAATCCACGTGCCGCTCTGTCGTCATAGCGGCCAGCTCCACGGTGGTATGTGGGGTGGCCCAGATCCGGCGCTCCGCGGGACGGCGCCCAACTTGATCAGGAAAAGTCACCACTGACTCCTGCGTCTCCAGACGCGGCTCCATTACCCCATTGTCACTGCGTGCAGGAGCCGTGTCCTAAATTCGGGCGGCGCCATGGAGGGATCGTCGCTGCTGCAGACGCACCCCGGGCGGAGTTGTTCCGAACAGTCCATGCATAGCCGCTGGTGGAGGGCGGCCGGCTGGAAAAAATTACTAACTCCTGCTCGCGTTAGTCCGCTGCGCGTGCCACATACATAGACGCGGAAGCGGCAGAATCACCGAGGCTGAGCATGGTGGCGCTGGGCACCACCCAACACTCGGCCCCACATAACGCTGCGCGCCCGCGCACCCTCGTCTGAAACGTCGCAGAAGCCCTACCGGGATTTTAGTTAAGGTTGAGATGGTCCGAGTAAGATCCAGGGTTGCAGATCTGGTGAAGCCGCGCGCATGAGACTGGACGCCTATAACCATGCATCAGTAGCCGCACGCCTGCGCGCCCGAGGACGGGAGCGTGTTATTCCGGGGTTATAGTTGTGAGTTTTAGTGTTGTGTCTGTAGCTGCTACTTATTTCTACGCGTCAAGCACGCGCTTGCGGCTGCGCGCATATTTATTATGGCCTCACCGCGACCTGGAGCGTAGGAACAGGCATAATTCTTTCTCTATATACCATTACAACAGCCAAGCTAGGTGGCTAAGGCGGTTAAGGTGTTAAGGTGGTTCTGGATATAAGAATGTTCATTACTTCAACGAATAATAAGTAACACAGAATTGGTAGTAACTAAAGAGGGTATCTATCAAGCCTCCATGGTCGAGGCCTTCTCCGCGTTGCTGCTCTCGTCCTCCTCGCTATCCTGGGGCCGCAGCTCAAGCGCACGGTCCGCAGCCAGCGTCTGGGCAAACTTGCTCTTGGCCCGGATGTACGGGCCCTTCCAGTAGAAGATGTAGATCGGGATAGCAACAAGCACGGCGATGCAGCCAAGCAGGGTCGATGCCCACTCCAGATGCAAGGTGCCAATGTTGGCATAGAGCGGCGTCGAGTACATGGTAGAAATACCGGCCAATGCATCACGGGCGAAGCCGTTACCACCGGTGGCCGACGCAGAGTACGGGCCGTATGCAGAAATCATGTAGTCAATCGTCGACATGTAGATGGAGTAGTTCGCGATGGCAATGCACCAAATGAAGATCATTGGCGCGATCCACGGAATGCCCTTGCTCGGCCCCAAACTTGTCCAGCCGAACCCGAACAGGCCAATCGGCTCGAGCGGCGCTAGGAACAGAAGCAGCAGCATACGCCGCTCGGCGAACCGCGAGGCATCGCCGTACTTCTTCATCACATGTATTTGTCGCCATACGTCGGGAAGGTGGAACGCATATGCACAGAGGTACCCGATGATGACGGGCACAAATGCAAGGCCCGTGGCCGTGTTTCCGAACCCCCACTGCTTGTACGTGGGTCCAAACGAGTCCATACATACGAAGATGAGGGCGTCGGAGAAACCTGACAGCAGCGACAGACACAGCACAATGGGCTCCTGGATGAACATCATGAACGGGCGGCGCCAGATATGCATAAACTCCTTGAAGTCGACGCGCTTCGTCTTCATCTCGTTCGGGCCCCAGATGTTGTCATCCTCGCCCGTGCGGCGCCGGCGCTTGGCCTCGCGGTCCATGAGGATTGTGGCACGCGTCTCCGGCACAAGAAGAAAGTGGCACAGCTGCACAACGCCTCCGAAGATGAGCTGGATCCACGGGTTCCAGTGCCAGTTCAGCTGGTCCTCCATGATGCCGCCGAAAATGGGACCAATCGACGTACCGCCGACCGAAGACAGCACTACGTATGCAACGGCAAAGCCCTGCACTTGGGCCTCCCACATGTCGGCCGTCATGCCGAGCGTCACGGAGCCGCCGGCGCTGGAAATGCCGCCGAGCGCGCGCGCGACGCAGATGGAGCCGAAGTTCGGCGCCAGCGCACACAGAATCTGCCAAATGTTCACGAAGAACAGCGACAACTGCATGATGGGCCAGCGGCCGAACTCCTCGGACCAGGGCGCCCACAATTCGCACCCAAACGCATAGCACACAAGAAACAGCATCTGCGAGACGCGCACTTTTTGCTCGCTGATGTTCTTTTCCTGGGAAATCAGCGGAATGGCGTATGGGTATACGGAGGTGTTGAAGTTCATCGACATCTGCACGGCAAAAATGACGGTCAGAATCGTCCATTTCTTGTAGAATGGGAACGTGTAGCCGAGCTTGTCGTAGCAATCGCGCTCGCGGATCTCGCGGCGACCGTCCTTGTGCATGATGCCCGGCAGCCGCTTGCGCTTCTGCACGCCATTCTCCTCCACAATGACATGGACTTCGGCGCCAATGTCTTCGACGAATTGGCTGGTCGGGATCTCCTTCTGGCCGTTATCTACGACTTGTGTGCCGTCCTCGCGGATTACAACGAGGGGCTGGTCCGCGGTTCCGTGGTGACGGCCGTGCACGTCCTCCGCGCCGGTTATGTTTGTGAACCCGCTAACGGAGTCGTGTGACGCCATGGATTTCTTGGACTCGCTGGCGCTTGTGCCTCCGGCATTGCCGGCATTGCCGGCATTGCCGGGCTCGCCGCGCCGGAAGTGCATGTTTTGCCTGATAAACATGGTTTGTGGCCACTCAGCTCGATCGCGATCAAAGTTATTATCGCACTTAAATACGGTCTATATATACATCGGCAGTAGGGGGGATGCCGCAGTCGGGGGCCGCAGATTATAGGGGGGATCTTGTCGGTGATGCAGTTACCCTACCGGGCACGTTCTGCAGTTGCATAGCGCTATGCAGATAACGCCTAGCAAAGTGGAGAATTACCGCGCTCACCGCTCGTATCCCAGCAGAATGACGTATAAACACGGCGCGTTCACAGAACGAGAGGATATCAGGGCCGGCATATATGCATGGCGAGGGTTCGGGGGAGAAGATTTACATAAGAAGGGCGCACGCGATGTAAGGGTACTGCGGCGCCATATCATGAACCGTACCTTAAATGTCGACTCTCCACGACATACTGCCCACGAGTCCATCTGACATGGCGGGAATTGAGCTCGAGGAGAAGTCCGATGATAAGCCGCTGTGCAGGGTCCCTGGCATGGCGGCGCGGTGCCAAAAAATTGTGCGATCCAGACATCTACAACCGGGAGCAAGCGGACTTTATCTGCCCCGAGTATTACCCTGATGGGGTCACGTTCATAGCGGCTTATGCGTGGCGTGCTTCATTTACGGCCATAAAGGGTTTATCATGTGTTAGGGTTTAGCAGGTACACGGGTTGCCCACCGTAGAACCCACCAACACTGTTTACATTGTGCTCGATGGTTCGGACAGACCCGCGCGGAAGCGATGGATAGCCACTCGCGCGCGCTCAGAAATTTTCCGTCCACGCTGCTGCGCAGATAAGCGTACTTTTCATGCGCACGAATGTGGCGAATCCGGAAGCTCCGATCTGCGGCGATCCACAAACACAAAAGCCCCACAGGGCGAGGGTTATGCACATGCTGCATAGCGGTCATAGCAAACAGCAGGTCTTGAATATGCTCGGCTAGACTGCATTGAGCGGGCTCGGGGCCGCGGGCAGGCCGCAGCGCATGAACACGGCGATCGCGTATGCGCAGCCTGCGCTCGCGGGCTGGCACTGCGTCAGCAGGAGGGCGCAGTCCTGATTTTGTGTGGCGACGGTGGCTCGTAGCAAAAGCCGCACTCCACCTCACCTGATTCCGAACCGCCCCGGAACATCCCGTGCGGGGAGCTCGAAGCGGTAGGGTCATACGCCCGGCCTCAGTCTTAATGGGAACGGTCCTGGCACCTACGTCATCATGCGGAGACGTATGCGGAGATGCCGGTCATATGCGACGAAGCCGGCTGCGATAAACGAGGAACTCCCAGGAGGCGGGCTTGGGCAGGATTGGGCCGAGTCATCGGCGGCTGTAGCCTAGGGAGGCATAAAGTTTAGAGCCATAAACAGTTGTAGAGCGATAAGTAGAAGCCGAGGAAATTGCAGAGTCACAAGTAGAGTTCGGACTTGTAGTATCAGGCAATGATAAGCGAGGTTATAAGGCCGTAGTACAGAGCTATACAAGTCGAAGTTCCAACGAGTCGCGAGCGTAGCGCGAAGCCAGCTTGAAATTGGAGAGTGTCTGCAGAGTCACAGCAACGCGGCCATATGGAGCTATAAAGTCATATGGAGTTGTAAAGTCATATGAAGCAGCAGAGTCATATGAAGCAGCAGAGTCATATGAAGTAGTAAAGTCATATGGGGTTGGAAGTTGGAAGTCATAGTGAATTTAGAGTCATATATGTCGTAGCATTTTGAAGAGTCGGGAACGAGGCCGGCCAAGCAAATAAACCAAAATGTAGCAGCCGTTCACGGCCCGGCTGTGATCAGCGGAACCCAGCGCTCGGCAAGGCGTCCGTATATAAGCACCGGCGCCGGCGCGTCACCGTCGCGGGCGTTGACCTTGCTCTTGCCAAACAGCCGGCCCTTCTCGACGTCCCACTGGCCGTAGTTGATGCGCTCCCACTCGGGCGGGCTGCTGATGCCAAGCTCCTTCAGGCGCGGCGAGTCGAGCTCCTCGGGGTCGATGATGGACGCCCACGACGGCTTGCAGAAGTAGATGAGGCTCTGGCGGATGTGGCCCTGCTGCGACGGGGGCGGGTTCACGACGCGGTGGATTGTCGAGCGCCAGTACCCGCCGGTCATGAACTCGACGGCGTCGCCGATGTTCACGACGAGCGCGCCGGGCACATGCTTGACGTAGCGCCACTGCTTGGACTCCCAGTCGCGGATCTGCAGCGAGACCATGGGCTGGCTGGCAATGAACGTGAAGCCCGTGCTGTCGCTGTGGCCGCGCAGCCAGGTGTCGTCCGTGGCGGGCTGGCCCTCGCCGGGCTTGCCGTAGTACACCATGAGGCGGCCGAAGCCGCCGCCGGAGTGCTCGATGTCGTTCTGCGTGACGCTGAAGTACTTGGCGAAGAACGTGCCCTCGGGCAGCTGCAGAATGATGTCGCACAGCGTGCACAGGCGGCGCAGCACGGAGAAGTGGATGTACTGGAAGTAGTTCGAGATCTCGTTGAGGTACACGCGCGCGAGCTCCGGGTGGTTGTGGGCGCGCAGCACGTCGTTGTGCACGACGTGCACGAAGTTGTAGAACTCGATGTTGTCGCGCACGCCGTTCGCCATGTGCCAGTACTTGCGCGGCTTGAAGCCCATGCCGCGCTCGGCGCCGGTCGTGTTCGTGTCCTCGTCCGACGTGAGCCCGCCCGAGCGGTGCGCCAGCTTCTCGGCCTCGGGAATCGCGTGCAGCGCCTGCGTGATCGCGTTCAGCCGCGCAATGTCCGCGTCGCTGATCCCGTGGTTCACAATGTAGAAGAACCCGTACGTGCGCAGGCTGAGGTCGAGCTGCTGCGCGAGCTCGCGCCGCGCCGCCACGGCCGCGGGCGCGTCGCCCTCGACGTACTTGCCGAAGTCAATGGCTTGCAAATCGACGTAGTCGATGTGCTCGGTCGGCGGGCCGACGGGCTCGAACGGCTTCAGGCCGTAGCGCGCGTCGAGGCGTGCCGTTTCGGGCGTGCGCTGCGAGCCCGCGCGCGGCGTTGTGTTCAGCGGCGCCGACTCGGTCACGGCCGGCGTTGCTGCGCTCGACGCAGAGGGCGCGGCCCCGGCTGTTGGCGAAGCTGTCGCAGGCTGCGTCGCGGGCAGCGCTGTTGCGGCCAGTTCTGTCGCAGACATGGTAATTACGAGCTACAATTACGTGCGCGGCGGCTTTTATGGTACATCTTTATCGGCCGATGATGAGAGGCCCTGTGACAATTGCGAAATCGATCTGCCGCCGAGCTATATAAGGCGCGGGCTTGGCGGCGTGCGGCGGCGCGCGGCGTCGCGCGCATCGTAAAGCGCACAGAACTAAGATTAACATATAATTGAACAGTTTGAGCAAAAACCGCCCGGCGTCGCTGCGAAACCGGCCGCGGCCACTGCGCGACACCGGCTTGTGCCGTTGCGTGATCTCGTGCAATAGGGTTAGGCGCGCGCTATCTCTGGCGCCCCGGCCCCGCGGTGCCTGGCCATCAGATCGTGGGCGGGAAACACTTGGCGGGCGTCGCCGCGTAAGCAGGCGCTAGACGGTGGTGCCCGAGGGCCCGGATTGGTGCACGGGGGGAGGGGCAAATGCAGGCCAGCAGAACCCGCAAGCTAGCAGAACCCTCGTCGCTCGGGATTTGCGCACCGCGCGAGATAAGCGGCGTGCGAGCCGGGCAATTCTGGCGCACCCGCGGCGCTGCGCCATTGCGCGCGGAGCCATTTACCCGGCCGCATTAACGTTAGACGCAGAGAAGCAGCGCTCGCAGAAGGCCCGCGGGCGGCCGGGGTTAGGCCATTGGCCCAATTGGGTTCGATTCATTATTATTATTACTACTTAGTGAACAGGTCATGTCATTCAATAAAAAGATGCTCGGCGTGCGCGGGGCCGCGCGGCGCGCAGCGAGGAAAGGAAGTATCGTGCGATAGCGCGGATAGCCAAAAACAGGCCAGGTAAGAAGTGTCCAGCGTGCGATAGCGTTGATGTGGGGGCCAAGCGGGCCAGGGAACAAGTAGCGTCCATCGGGTTAATAGTGTCTTGGGGAAGGCTTGCACGGCTCAGTTCATGCCCTGCAGCAGGCGCACGAGACAGAAGCAGCGGCTCTGCTGCAGGTCGGCGCCGCGGCTCGTCGCGTGGAACAGCTCTGCCAGCCGCCGCGGCAGCAGCAGCGCGCCCGACATCACCGGATCGGCGTCGGCCGGCAGGCTGCGCTTGAGGAGAATCTTGCGCAGGCTCACGGCAAGCACGGCCGCCGTGAACGCGATGTCGTGCAGCATGTCGCTGAGGTAGCGGAAGAGGCGGCCCGCCGCAGGCATGACGACGCCGTTCACGGCGCTGTTGAGCTGGGCAAGGCCCGCGAGCAGCTCGGGCGTCGGCAGCGTCTCGAACCACTGCGTGCTGAGCAGGTCGTCCTGGGCGACGGTGTCGTGGTTGATGGCGAAGGGCATCGGGTAGTCGACGAGCGTGGCGGCGCTGGTGGGCGACGCGGAGACCTGGCTCGCGCGGCGCAGGTGCGTGGCGCGCACGTTGAACTCGAGCAGGTGGCGCACCGGGTCGGCGAACTGCACGGTGGTGAGGCTGAGGACCATGGACCACTCGTTCTGCCACTCCTCGACCTTGCGCGCGAACTCGTCGTACGGGATGCGCGTGCGGAAGAGCTGCAGGGAGAGGTCGTAGATGAGGATCTCCGTGAGCACGCAGCTGTCGAAGCGGTCGGCGAACGGCTCCTTCAGAATGCGCCGGCACATGTCGATGCACTGGTCGTCGACCATGGGGATGCGGCCCGTCATGGCCGACGAGTGCACATGCACGTGCACGAGGTGGTTCCAGAGCCGCAGGTGGTGGTGCTGCAGCGTGTCGAGCAGGGCCGTGTTCGTCATGCAGTGCTGCACGCCGATGCCGCTGAGGTACCACATGTCGAAGACGTGCTCCTGGTAGGAGAGCGAGCCGCCGTAGATGGAGAGCAGCATGATGGCCTGCAGGAACTCGACGGACTGCGGCGAGCGCGCGAGCGTCATGGACAGCTCCTTCGACATGTAGTCGACGAGGGCCGGGTAGTAGCGCGACCAGGCGTCGCGCGAGCAGAGGCGCAGGCCGACGGCGCAGCACACGGTGATGAGCAGCGGGCAGCGCACGAGCAGCGTGTCGAGCATGACGACGGTGTCGTCGCTCGTGGGCATGAGCACCCAGTGGTTGAGATGGACCTTGAAGATGTCGATGAGCTCGATCGCGTGCTCGCGGCGGATGACGCCGAGCGAGATGACGTTGCGCGGCGTGACGGGCTGGTTGCGCGGGCGCATGAGCCGCGACGCAATGCCGAAGCCCGACTGCAGCGCCGGGTCGAGGTGCCGCAGCGCCATGAACATCGGCGACAGGTTGAACCGGATGCGGTTCTTCGGGTTCGTTGTGTACGGCGCGTCGTCGCCGGCGCTCTGCGGCTGCTCGGGCGAGACGCTGGGGCTCAGCTCTGCGTCGAGCCCGTAGAACAGCTCGGGGATCTCCGGGTCCAGGATGTTCGGGACCTCGAGGTCGTCGCTCGGCAGCGGGCTCGGGTCCGGCATATACGTGCCGGGGTCGAGCACGGCGCGCATGTCGAACGAGGGCATATCCGAGTCGAAGATGGCGTCGTCGCCGCCGCCCAAGCCGATGCCGCCGCCCATGCCGCCAAAACCGCGACCGCGGGCGCTGCCGCCAAAACCACCGCCAGCACTGCTGCCGGCACTGCTGCCGGCACTGCTGCCAGCACTACCGTCGACACTACCGCCAACACCGCCACCAACGCCAGACTGCGCCGGCGACGCCTGCGCGCCGAGCGACACCTCGTCGAGCGAGCCGTCGGTCGCGCCGCGCGCAGGGCCCGGCGAGCGCGCGTCGGAGTCGTCGAGCTCGAGCTCGGAGCCCTCGGTGCTCGACGCAGGGCGGCCCGCCGCCGCGGCCGCCGCCGCGGCCGCCGACGACGACGACGCCGCCGACGCGCGGCGGCGCGGCGCGCGGCGCTTGCGCGTCGGGCGCATCGCCGCGGCGGCGGACGGGAGCATTGTGCAGGGGCGGTTGAGCTCAATGCACTTGTCGCAGATGAGCGACGGGCCCGTGAACTGGCAGCGCGTCTTGAGGGCGCGACAGCCCTCGCAGGCCTTGATTGTGCGCCCGCGGCGCTTGCGCTGCGCGGGCGCCGGAGCGGGCGCCGCACTCTTGCCTACGCCGGGAGCCATCCTGGGCGCACGGTGGACGTCTGAGGGTGACGAGACTTGTGCCGCGGAAACACGTCCCCGGCCGGCACTACAAACGGGCAGCTGGGAGATCGGATCGCCCGCCCTAGCCCCCGCGGATCGTCGCGCCATTGTCGGCTGCGGCACGTGACGCGCCCGCCGTGCATTGTCGACGCCGGCCGGCCTCGCAGCGGGCTTCGCTTGGAGATCCGGCACACCCCCGCATTGGGGCGCCGATAGCGCGGCACGCAGCAAAATAATATTGTGGCGCAGCGCGCGGCGGCGGGGAATTGACGTGCTCTTACGGCCCTCGGCGCAGTACATGGCGCGAGGCCCTGACTAAACTCGCGAGTGGCCAACTCGGCCGGCCAAAAAGCGCGAGCGCGTCAACGCGCGAACGCAAACGCGCAAACGCAAACGCGCAAGCACAAACACGCAAACGCAAACACGCAATTACAAACACGCTAAGCAGGCCCGTACCACGCTAACACGAGCACACGAACACGAGCAACGAGCACAAACAAACCGCAGCAGCGACGCACGCTCCTGCACGGATCAGCACTCATAACATAATACTATGCAGGGCCTGTCTTGGGCAAAAAACATGCGCCGCCTCCGCGCCGGCGCCGGCCGCGCCCGCGGCCGAACCCGTGCTCGCAAGCCGCGCCGCGGCTAAACCTGCCGCCTGGCCGGCGATCTGGGCCCGGCGCATCTCGCTCGCGGCTGCTTGCGCGGCCTTGTGGCAGGCCTTATGGCGGGCCTTATGGCGAGCCTTATGGCGGGCCTTTGTCAGAGCGGTTTGTCAGTGGGTTTGGCACCGCAACGCGGTTCTTGCTTTCGCGGCCTCGCGCAGACGGGCTCTATTATTGGTGGGCCGTCCGCCACTCAAGATCCGCCAGCAATTCGCGGTCCTTTTTCTGCCCGCTCACTGGCCCGCGCCCGCCGATCAGTAACCTAATCTCCCCCAGCCCCGTCATGTCCACGGAAGTCATGTCCACGGAAGCCGCGAAGCCGCGAATTGTTGTTGTGGGCGGCGGCGCCGGCGGCATTGAGCTCGCGACGCGCCTCGGCAGGTCGCTCGGCCGCCGCGGGAAGGCCGACGTCGTGCTCGTCGACCGCGACGCCTCGCACGTCTGGAAGCCGCTGCTGCACGAGGTCGCGACCGGCGCCATGAACGCCGACCTCGACGAGGTCTCGTACCTCTCGAACTCGCACGCAAACCACTACCGCTTCCAGCTCGGCACCCTCAGCGCCGTCGACCGCGCCGCGCGCTCCATCACGCTCTCGGCCATTGCCGACGACGACGGCGTGCCCGTGCTGCCCGAGCGCCAGCTGCACTACGACTACCTCGTGCTCGCGATCGGGTCCGTGTCGAACGACTTCGGCACGCCCGGCGTCAAGGAGCACTGCTACTTCCTCGACAGCGCGCACGAGGCCGAGACGTTTCGGCAGGCGCTGCTCTACACGTTTCTGCGCGCGAGCCAGCGCACGACGCCGCAGGAGCGCGAGGTCAAGGTCGCGATTGTCGGCGGCGGCGCGACCGGCGTCGAGCTCGCCGCCGAGCTGTACAACGCGATCGAGGTCATCAACACCTACGACGAGCTCGTGCACTCGGCGCGCGAGCTGAAGGTGCACCTCATCGAGGCCGGCCCGCGGCTGCTCGGCGCGCTCGACGAGCGCGTCAGCCGCAGCGCCCACGCCGAGCTCGACAAGCTCGGCGTCGAGGTCCACACGGGCACGCAGGTCGCCGAGGCGACGCGCGACGGCTTCCGCGCCGCCGACGGCTCGCTCATCCGCGCCGACCTCAAGGTCTGGGCCGCCGGCGTCAAGGCGCCGGGCATCTTCAAGCGGCTCGGCTTCCAGACCGCGAAGAACGACGCCATCAGGGTCAAGCCCTCGCTCATCAGCCTCGACGACCCGCGCATCTTCGCGCTCGGCGACTGCGCAAACTGCATCCAGCCCAACAACAAGCCCGTGCCGCCCCGCGCCCAGGCCGCCCACCAGCAGGCCTCGCACCTCAACAACAACCTGCAGCGCATGCTCCGCGGCCAGGAGCTGCTCCCGTACCACTACCGCGACCTCGGCTCGCTCGTCTCGCTCTCCCGCTTCCAGACGTTCGGCAGCCTCATGAGCGGCGCGTCGAGCCGCGGCCTCTTCATCGAGGGCTGGCTCGCCCGCAAGTCGTACACGTCGCTCTACCGCATGCACCAGGTCGCCATCTACGGCGTGTCGCGCACCTGCGCGCAGATCGTGGTGGACCAGATCAACAAGTGGCTGCGCCCGCGCCTCAAGCTGCACTGAACATAGACTTCTTGGATAGAAAACACGAAAAACTACATACGACTTGATTTCAACTTCAGGCTGCCTACAAGGTGCCTACAAGGTGTCTACGAGGTGCCTACGAGGTACTCCTCGCAAGGTGTGCAAGGCGCCTACAAGGTATCTACAAGGTTTCTATGTAATGTGAGATGGATTTCTGATAGCATATTGGAAGGGCAGCACGGCGCCGGCGCGTTCGTAATGCTCGCCGGTCGGGTATAAATTCGTATCGTTAGCCTATCAAACGTATTCATGGCGTGCAGAGGCGAGCCGCAGGGCTCGGAATTATGGGCCGGTGGCCAATTTTAGGGTCAGAATGCAAGAAGTGCCCGTCCAGGCCAGCGCCACGGCGCGGAAAGTCATGGGGTGGAATGCAGTGCGCTCGCACGGCGCTAGCGGACGCGCGCGGGCGCGGGCGCGGATGCGGGCTCGGGCTCGGGCTCGGGCTTGGGGTCGGCCGTGGCGACCGGCTCGAAAGACAGCTCCGACACGCTGTCGCTGTCGGCGTGGTCCTTCGACGCCCGCGGCCGGCTGTCCGCGTGCGACTTCTCGCTCTGCGGCCCGCTCTCCGCGTCGGTCTCCTTGGACTGCCGCTGCTCCTCCTCGTAGAGCGGGCCGCACGCGGGGACGTTCGTGAACGGCGACAGCCAGCGCGCCAGGACGAACCCGAACGCCACGGCCGACGCAAGCCCGCTGATGCCAATGCCGAAGTACAGCGCGCCGCGGATCGCGTGGTACAGCTCGTTCGGGTGGATGAGCAGCAGCTGGCCCTGCACGACGCCGGCAATGCCGAGGAACAGCGCAATGCCGTACCCCGACGCAAACGACACAAACGAGCCGGCCAGACCCTGCCACTCGGGCGGAAGCTTGTCGCTCATCATGATAGTGGCCGCCGGGTACGACCAGCCCATGCCGATGGGCTCGAGAATCCAGCACCCGAACTGGTTGCGCCAGAACGACTGGTCGATCGGCGCCGTGGCCAGGCAGAGCGCGCCGCCGAGGTAGCACAGCATTGCAAACAGAAACACGTACTCGACGGTCTTGTCGTTCGTGATGAACGCACACGAGATGGCAGCAATCGCGCCCATGGGCACCATTGTCGCGAACGTCGAGCCCGTGGCAAACGACGAGTAGTTGCGGAAGTCCTGGTCGAGCATCATGGTGCGGAACAGCGTGACGCCGAACGCGCCCCAGCCCAGGAACGTCACCAGCATGATGAGCGTGAGGCGCGGGTCCTTGTTCTTGAGCATGTACGGCGGGAAGATCGGGTCCGAGGCGAACTTGATCTCCCAGATGAGGAACACGATGAGCAGAACAAAGCCGACGGCAATGAGCACAATGATACTCGGGTTCTGCCAGTTCACGACGGGGGCCTGGTTCCAGGCGTAGGCAAACAGGTTCAGGCCGCCGAGCACGAGCACGGCGCCGACCCAGTCGACGCGCTGCGGCGTGCCGTCGGCCTTGATTTTGGGCGGCAGCGTCGGCACGCACACCCAGGTGATGGCACCGCTCACAAACGCAAAGATGGCGTAGGCGTAGTACCCCCAGTCCCAGCGGGCCGTGGTCGTGTCGATGATGCCGCTGAACCACGCGCCGAGAAACAGGCCGAACGGCACGCAGAAGCCGAGGGAGCCGAACGTGAGGCGCTTGAGCAGCGAGCCGTCGGCGTAGATGCGGCCTGCGGCGCCGAGAATGTTCGGCAGCACGAACGCGACGCCGACGCCCTGGAACGTGCGCGCGCAGATGAGCAGCTGCGGGCCGTAGCTGCGGTCGTAGTACGAGACGCCGCACACAATCGACCACACGACGGTCCAGACGTAGCCGAGCATGATCATGGCCTTGATGCCGTAGACGTCGCCGATCTGGCCCGAGACGAGCGTCACGGAGCCCATTGCCTGGCCGAACGACGCCGAGTACCACGGGAGCATGGCCGGCGCGGCGTGGAAGTCTTTCTGCAGCGTGTACATCTGCGTCATCGCCATTGTTGTGGCGGTGTTAGCCAGCAGCTCGCCGAGGCACACGGAGAGAATGAACAGCCACTCGTACCAGGGCTTGCGGCGGAAGTACGACGGGTCCGAGAAGCGCGTGTCGGGCATGAGCCGCGCGACCCACTTGTCCCATGTTTCTATCATTGGCGCTTCGCGGTCGGCGGTTGCGAGGGCGATGGCTGGCAGGCGGGACGTGAGCGCCGTTATTCGGTTCAGATATATCGTAGTGCGTCTGTGAGACACGCGTACCCTAGCCTTGCGCACTTGTTTATGAAAATGGGACACCGCCCGCTGCTGACTTGGGCGGCGTGGCCCCGCCAGGGCTGCTGGGCGAGCGCAAGGCCCGGGCCCGCGCGAGCTCTGCCCGCTCGAGCTGCCGCTGGCCGAGCCATCTCACGGCCTGCGCTGCGCGCGGCGCTTTCGCGGCGCTGGGCCCCGCGAGGCCCCGTCTCGCGGGTTTTGCCGTAGTGTTGTCGCCGTGCAGCATGCAGATCAGAGCTGTTAGGGTAGGACTAAGCACGCAGGGAGCAGCAAGCATGTGCGCGAGGAGGCACCAAGAACGCGGCCGGGAGTTTCTAGCCGCGTTTTGCGGCGCCCCAGGCACCAAAAATAATGAACATCAACCAGTGACGTAAAGCAGCGACGTAGAGCAGGACGCAAAGCAGGGCGAAGCAGTGAAATTCAGGCATTAAATACGCGACCTGTAGCTCAGCCCGCGGCGACCAGATATTCTACAGGAAAGATGCCTCGCTATCATGGGTCGTGAAATTGCGGTACACGAATTCGGTGCATAAATTGGGCGCATGAACTGGGTACATAAACTGGTACATAAATTGGGTGCATAAACTGGGTACATGAACTGGGTACATATACTGGGTACATAAACTGGGTGCTATAATCGTGGTATAATTGGGCACAAAACTGTGGCGCGATGTCACGGTAGTCGCCGCCTAATACATTGCTCGCCGTTGGCGGCCGGCCTGCGCTATCCAGGGCGAGTGCCCGCTTGCAGTCTAGGTTTGCAGCTTTCATGAGACATATGCAACGGCTCGCTTGCGGGCGGGGCGAACCAGGACGAACTCGGAGTCAAAATTAGGCAAAATTAGAATAGGCAGAATTAAGTGGAAGGGGCAGGAACAAGGTCATCATCATCAATAAATTAGTCTGTCGTGTTCGTCGTGGTCCGCGGGTCGTGCGGAACCGTAGCGGAACCGTAGGGGCCGTAGCGGAACCGGGCCGCACCGTAGCAGATTAGTAGCAGAACCATAGCGGAACCGTAGCGGAACCGGGGCCTCAGAAAGCCCTTAAGTGGGTCCTGTGGTGTGGGCTACGGCGGTTCCTAAGATAGCCTACAGGCCCTGGGGTAAGTCCTGAGAGTGGAAGGTCCGTGTGAGCTTGTCAGGGCCTTAAATAGTTCCTCGGAGAACGAAGCATGCCCGTGTGGCTACCATGTGGGTCCGCAGAGAGCGCCTACGGTGGGCGTTCAGGCAGGCGTTCAAGTAGGCGTTCAGGTAGGCGTTCAAGTAGGCGTTCAGGTAGGCGTTCAGGTAGGCCTGAGGTGG
Organism: Entelexis sp. DX6506; assembly: GCA_037041025.1. NCBI lineage: Eukaryota > Fungi > Ascomycota > Dipodascomycetes > Dipodascales > Trichomonascaceae > Entelexis > Entelexis sp. DX6506. Next base: position 78,835 of record JAXQHU010000039.1, read on the forward strand.
ACCTGAGGTGGGCCTGAGGCGGGCCTGAGGCCTGAGGTAGCCGAGGTCGCCTGAGGCCGTCCCGTGGCGGGTCCTTGCCTACGCCGGCTAGCTCTTCTTGTAGTAGCCCCCGGCCTGCGGGAACTGCCGCGTCGCACGCACGATCTCGCCCGTGTCGTAGTTCGGCAGCGCGTACATCCCCGCGCGCACCCACACCTTGCGGCTGAGCTCGGCCTTGTGCGCGAGCGCCGACGACGGGCGGTGCCCGTACTTGATGCGCGTGTCGAGGCGGTACTCGCGCGTGATGTTGCTGAACGCAAAGCTCGGTGGCACGGCGTCCGGCACGCGCAGCACGGGGCTGCCGAGCAGCGCCGTGATGTCGGCGTGGCCGTCGACGGCGACGTCGAGGCCCGTGCGGCGCAGCAGCACGACGGCGCGGTCGACGACCTTGTTCAGGTTCTTGGCGCGGACGTGCGTGCGCGCCGTGAGCACGACCTCGACGGCGGCGATGTGCGCGACCTCGCCCGGCTTGAGCACGAGCGCCTCAAGCAGCCAGCTGAACTTGAGGCCCGGCGTCAGCAGCAGCTCGCTGCGCACCTCGAAGTACACGGTATTCACGCACACGGGCGCGCGGTCGTGCGCGAGCGTCGACACGAGCCGCGACAGCAGGCCGCTCACGGAGCGCTTCGACGAGATGACGCGGCTCTGCGCGCTGTGGATCACGCCGAACGTCGGGATGTGGTCGAGCGCAGGGTCGCTCGGCAGCACGACGATCGGCTCGTACGCCGACAGCACCGACGGGCCGAGGCCGAGCACGCCGCCGCGCTCGACGGACGCGCGCAGGCCGTAGCGGATCGACGCAACGCTGTCGTCCATGTCGCTGAGCGACGGCGGCAGCGGCGCCGGCGCGCCGGCGGCCAGCTGCGCAAGCCCGAAGTTCGTGTCGTTGCGCGACACGGCAATGCCGGACTCGTTCGGCACGCGGAAGCGGAACGGCCACACGTGCGGCCCCGGGCGCAGCTTGTACTTGTCGCCGTAGTGCTCGCCGTGCGGCGGAAACAGCTGCTGCTCCAGCAGCACGACCGTGACCACCTCCTTGTCCTCGTCGGTGAACTTCTGGCCGACGTCGTCGACGCGCACGAGCGCCGTGCGGCTCAGCGCGCCAAACGCAATCGCGACGCTGCTCACGTCCGTGCTCTGCCGCAGGTCGAGGTGCACGGCGCCCTCGATCGTGTCGTGGTTCGTGTACCACGATTGACCGTGCACGAGCTCGATGCGCACGGCCATGTCGCAGGAAAGAGCGCTGCGGGCCGCGATCGCGATCGGGTCCAGAACTGAGCGGCCCGCGCCGTCGCCAAGCGCGGTCACGTGGACACCCTCTCGCGGCGCCGCACCGCCGATAACAATCATAACGCCAGACTAATTAGCGTAGGACTTGTACTAGTTATGGTGGTTCTGAAACGTGGTCTATTGTTGCTAGATATACAGCTACGGGCACCGGCCCCGGTTTTAGTCTATCAGATTGGCGTCAATGGTGTGCACCAACCAATTGGGCCCATTATGCAGCTCATGTCCACTCCACCTGAGCGTGAGCTCGACCAGTGTCTTCCCACTTATCGCGACTCGTTAGATCGGTCTCCTGGCTCAATTCCCAATGCCTTGATCATTACCCAGCGTTGATCTCTAGATTAACCCAGCGTTGATCATTGGTTGATCGTTGGTTGATCGTTGGTTGACCGTAGGTTGACCGTAGGTTGATCAAGATATTAGCCCACTTCATCGTTGGCATTAGAAGCCCATCCCCGCAAGGTCGTCCATGATCCCCAGATACATCGCCTGCGACGAGAAGTTGTGGTTCAGCAGCTTCCGCGGCTTGTACCGCGTCATGTTGATCACGTCCCCGTGGTCCACGTTCTCAAGCGTGCCCATGTACTCGCCCCAGTGCGCGGACGCAACGCTGACCATGCCGTCGTTGTCGCCCTCCTTGCGCTTGATGACGTGCCACGGCACGTAGAACGGCGACAGCGCCGACGGCGTGAACCGCGCGCCGTAGCTGAAGTAGCGCACGCGCGGGTCGTTCGGCACGTCGCGGTTGAAGCGCTGCGTCATGTACGCCGTCGTGAGCTCGGCAAACCCGCCGAGCGCGGGCGAGATCAGCGGCAGCAGCCGCGTCACGCCGCCAAACACGTCGGCCAGCGGCGACCCGCGGTGCGGCGTCGACAGCGTCGTGAGCGTCGCGACGCGCAGCCCGTCGCCGGCCTGCAGCAGCCGCGACACAAGCAGCCGCGCGTCGAGGCCGCCCATCGAGTGCGCGAGAATGTTGATTGTTTTGTGCTTCTGCAGCAGCTCGTTCGCCACGAGCGACCGGTACAGAATCTCGGCGCGCCGCTCGATCGTCGCGATCGGCGGCACCGACTGCGCAACAACCACGGCGCCCTTCGCCTCGAGCGCCTCCTTCACGCCGTTGAAGTACGCAATGCGGTGCCCGAACGGCAGCCGGATCGTGCCGAACCCAAACAGCCCGTGGCACAGCACAATCGGATACTTGGACGCGCGGTACGCACTGCGGGGCGCGCGGAACTCATCCACGATAAGCCGCTTCATGCATGCACGGCCGGGCCCTGAGCTGCCGCGGGTTTCCCGGAATGGCAGGTCCCGGCGCTGGCCGAATAATGCCTTAGTCAAGCCGGGCCTGCTGTGGCAGCGGCAGGTGCAAGGTGGTGAGGTGGTGCTGCCCGGGCGGGCCGCTGCGCGCCGCGGCTGGGAGCGCGCCATCCGCGCCATCCGCGCGCCGCACTGCCCGCCGCCGCCGCGGCGCTCCTTTCCCGAGCACCAATCGAGTTTCCCGATCCAGACGGCCTCGTCCCGATGGAAGCCGCGACCTGACGCTCGCGTGACGTCACCAGGGCACGGGCACGCGCACGATGACTCGAAGGGCCTGTCAGTGCGCCAAGGCCGCCAAGGCCGCCGCGGCGCGCGCGCGCGCACGCGCGGAGGGCGCGCGCCCCCTCAATTCGCTGCGCACAGCCGCGTGCCACCACGAGCGCGGCGCGGGCCGCGCACCCGCGCGCATTCTCGCGCGCCGCCGCCGCCGCGCCAGAACCATCCGCGCACGAGGGCACGAGGCCCAGGGCTGGGGCATAACACCCGCTACCCAAATCCACTCCCAGTCCCGACACAGACAATAACGGCTTAAAAGAAAAACACAAGTTGCTAGCACCGCGAGCGCCCCCGCCGTGCCACACCCGAAACACGCCGCCCGCACACCCCCCAGCCACGCACATGGACACCCCGGCCGTGAACCTCGAGGCCGCGCGCAGCGTAGGCGCGGCCGCGCCCGAGCAGGCGTCGCCGACCGACGCGGACGCCGGCAGCACGCCGCCCGCGCCGGCCGGCGCGCTCAGCGAGGCCGAGCTGCGCACGCAGGCCGCGGTCATGCAGGACCAGCTCGGGTTCATTCTGACAAACATCAAGGAGATCAAGGACAACTGCAAGCGGCTGAAGACGCAGAACCAGTCGCTGCAGGAGTACATTGAGTCGCTCATGGCGCGGCGGTAGCTCGCGCCACCTGCGCTGCGGAGCGCCCAGCACCGCGCCCAGAACCGCCACGCATGCTGCGAGGCACTAGCCTCCACGTGCGCTGCGAAGCGCTAACCGCGCTCATTAGCGCCGCCCTCCGCGGCAGCCCCTTTTTGGCACTCTCCATTTGCATTTGCTGCTCTCATGGCGCCCGCGCCACTTGTACTATATCCACAGCAGCCTGTTTTTCTAATTCCCATCCTCCCCTCCCCACCGCGGCCCGGCCGCTCCCGCGCTCCTTTCCTAATTTTGACACTCTTTATTTATTCTGCATGGGAGGTGGAGCACGTATGTAGAGCAATATGTAGATGAAACTAGACACGCACTCCATTGAGCGCGCTATCGGCGTTACGCTTTTGGCGGCTTCAGGGCGACGTTCACTGCGGGCGCGCACCCAATTTTTGTGTACGTAGCGTTGGTGTAACCACGTAGTGTATGTGTAGTTACGTAGTGTAAGTGTAGCTAAGTAGTGTATGTGTACATAGTTTGTAGTGTATATGTACGTAGTGTTTTTGCAGTGTATGTGTACGTAGTGTATATGTACGTAGTGTTTTTGTAGCGTCTGTGTACGTAGCGTTTGTGTAACTACGTACTGTTCATGTGTATTTTGGTGTACGTAGGATGTGTATGCTAGATGCTCTGGATGTACTCCTCTGTGACGTCGCGCCCGCGGAACGCGTCAAGACCCTCGCCGTTGTAGCTCACGCTCGCAGCAATCTCGACCGGCTGCGCCGACTTCGCGCCCGCCGCAAGCAGCCAGCGCTGGCCCTCGCGCATCAAGTCGTCGCGCGCCGTCTCGGGACAGTCCTCCTTGCTGCCGGGCGCGTTCTTGACCGGCGAGAACTCGCTCTGCCGCGCGACCTCGAGCGCCGCAAACTTCGCCAGCGGCACCTCGCTGAAAATGTCGAACACAAACTGCTCGAGCTTGATCCCGTTCGGCTGGCTCGGCTTCTGCGTCGCGCCGTCCGCGCCCGCGTACGGGATTTTTTTGTGCGCAGTGTGGAACGGCATGCTCGACTTCGCCAGCGCCGGCGCCCGCAGCAGGAAGTCCAGCGTGTAGTAGTGGTTCACGATGTTGGCCGCGCGCAGCTTGAGCAGCGCCGGGTCCGCCGCGTCGCGCGCCTCGCGCAGCTCCTCCGAGATCTCCGAGTACTCGATGACCGACGGCCGGTTGTCGCGCGCGGCAATCACGCCGACCTGCTCGTCCGGCGAGCGCTTGCGCACAACCTTGACGGCGACGTCCACGCCGTGCGCGGCGCAGAACCCAATGAACGCCGGGTCCGCAACCTTCACGAGCGAGTTGTCCACGCAGTACATGTGCACATGCTCGACGCCGCGCCGCTGCATGTCCGCAAGCACGCCGCCGGTCTGCAGCGCCTTGTACACGCCGCCGTTGCCGTCCGGCGCGACGGCCACGCGCCCGGCCGACTCGAGAATGATCCGGCCCTCGGGCGTCACGCAGGGCATGACGCCCTGCTCGAAGAACACGACGTTCTCCTTCGCGAGCCCGAAGTAGTTGTGCTCCTCGAAGAACCGCTCCGTCGGCTGCCGCGTCGGCCCGCTCGTCATGATGTACCACGGCAAACCGCCGAGCTTCGCAATGCGCTCGGCCTGCAGCTGGAACAGCGACTTGTGGCTGGGCAGCCCGATGTCGTAGCACCCCTTCGGCGCCGCCGACCCGAGCCGCGTGCCCTGCCCGCCGGCCAGCAGCAGCACGGCCACCTTGCCGCGGCGGATCGCGTCGCGGCCGGCCGCGGCCCACTGCGCCGCGTCGGCCTGCGCGCCGTCGCCAATGAGCGACGCAGACGCGCTCGCCGGCAGCGGCTCGACGTCGCTCTGCGGCGCCTTCCACGCCTTCGCGCGGGCCACAACGCCGCCAATCTCGGCGGGCTCGATCGCGCTCAGCTGCGCGGCAAACTGCGCCTTCTCCGCGTCCGACAGCGTGTCTGCAAACGCAAACACCTGCTCCTGGCCCGCAGCCACGTACTTCTCGCGCAGCTCCTCGAACGTCGACATTGGCAGCTGCAAAACCACTCGCCTATTTTTAGGAAATAAGTAAACAACGCTCCGGCCTCCACGATGCTGGCCGCCCGGGTCTGCGGTCACGTGGGAAAGGACCGGGCAGGCGCCGCCAACGCCGCTGCGTGCGCCAACTTTTTCAGTGGAAAGTACAAACAGGTGGCGCGCGTTCGTCGAGCAGCGGCGTGCAATTTGCGCGCACTTTGCGCGCACTCGGTGCCGTCACATTGGCGCCTCCGCGGCCCGATTAAATGCACGTCCAACTGCTGCCAAACGGCGGCCACACGGCTGCTGCGAATCAGCTGCGAATTGGCTGCGAATCGGCTGCCAAACTGCGGCCAAGCTTCGACCACCCCACGCGCCGCGCAGCCAGATTTCTACCGGTTTTGCTTCCCCGGCCTTCTGGGCTGCAGATTACGTTCGCGATTGCATGAGGCGTTTCGCGAAACCGCCGGCTTACGCATCTCGCGCGGCGGCGACTCGCACGCAAGCAGAGCTGCCGCGTCCGCCGATGCCGCGCCACTGTCGCGACGCACACGCGCCAAAAACACCGCACGACCGCGGCAGGCGGGGCTCCACGCGCGCCCCGGCGCTGAAGTCATTATTCGCGCAGTCTAATTTAATCCGTGCATATGACGTGCCATGCGGCTAGGAACAGGGCAGAGGCGGGTACCGAACTTAGATAAGATGCTCGGCCGCCACGGCTGGCCGCGCCAGCCCCGGGCCGCGCAGCATAAAACGCCCGGCCCGCAGAGACTCCGCACACGCAGCACCGGCCCGCAATGGCGCGGGCCATCGCCGTCGCGCAGCCGGCCGCACCGCCGGCTCGGCTCGCAAGGCAACCCTAAACCACGGCGCTAAGCCAGTTGGTGGCGACGTCTAATGGCAGGCAAATTTGATCAGCTCGTGCATGTGTCGCCCTGGAGGGCCGCCGGGTGACTCAGCCGAGGTACGGGCCTAAAACACGTAAATAGATTTCGCTATCGCATCTCCACAGGCAAGCTTCCCCCCTCGCAAAAACCGCCGCACAGCGCCCCCCAGTCTTGCTGAGACCCGCCAGCACATCACACTACCATGGCGGTCGCGGTACAACCCAGTGGCGTGCCCTTCGGTTCCATGGGGACTACGCTGGCCGAGCGCATCAATGAGTTCTGCGACTCGGACTCCTGCAACATCGACATTGGCGAGGGCGTCGAGTGCCCCGAGCTCTGCGCCGCCCTGCGCCGCCTGCAGTACGAGCTCACGCAGCACCGCCAGGTCTCGCGCAAGATGGACGGCGTGCCCTACGGCAGCCTGAATTGGTCCGACCTCTACCAGCGCGTCGAGAAGCAGCAGCAGGACATCGAGTCGCAGCTGCAGACGGCCACCGACCTCGAGAACAGGCTCTCGTACGCGCACGGCATGGTCTCGAGCCTCGCGAACCAGGACGGCGGCAGCGACACGCCGAAGAGCACCGCCGTCGAGCTGCGCCGCTCCCAGAACGCAAACCGCGCGTTCCAGCGCGCGCTGCAGGAGATCGGCGAGGTCGTCATCGCCGTCGCCCAGGGCGACCTCTCCAAGAAGGTCACCGTCCACTCGCAGGAGCTCGACCCGGACATCGTCAAGTTCAAGAACACAATCAACACCATGATGGACCAGCTGCAGACGTTCGCCAGCGAGGTCATGCGCGTCGCCACCGAGGTCGCCGGCGGCACCTTGGGCGGCCAGGCCGAGGGCGCCGGCACCGTCGGCGTCTGGCGCGAGCTCACCGAGAACGTGAATGTTATGGCCTCGAACCTCACGAACCAGGTGCGCGAGATCGCCGACGTGACGCGCGCCGTCGCCCAGGGCGACCTCAGCCGCAAAATCAACGTCCACGCCCAGGGCGAGATCCTCGAGCTCCAGAAGACCATCAACTCGATGGTGGACCAGCTGCGCACCTTCGCGTTTGAGGTCACGCGCGTCGCGCGCGAAACCGGCGTCGAGGGCCGCCTCGGCGGCCAGGCCCGCGTGAACGGCGTCGAGGGCATCTGGAAGGAGCTCACCGATAACGTGAACGCCATGGCGTCAAACCTCACGGACCAGGTGCGCAACATCGCCAAGGTCACAACCGCCGTCGCCCAGGGCGATCTCAGCCAGAAGGTCACGGCTCACTGCAACGGCGAGCTGCTCTCGCTCAAGTCCACCATCAACCAAATGGTCGACCAGCTGCAGGGCTTCGCCACTGAAGTCACAACGCTGGCGCGCCGCGTCGGCACTGAGGGCCGCCTCGGCGGCCAGGCCAAGGTCCAGGACGTCGAGGGCACCTGGAAGGAGATCACGGAGAACGTTAATGTTATGGCGTCGAACCTGACGACGCAAGTGCGCTCCATCGCCCACGTCACAACTGCCGTCGCGCAGGGCGACCTGAGCCAAAAGATCGACGTGCACGCGCAGGGCGAGGTCCTGGCCCTGAAGTCGACCATCAACCAGATGGTGGACCGGCTGCGGCTCTTCGCGGCCGAGGTCACCCGCGTCGCCAAGGATGTCGGTGTCGAAGGTAAGCTCGGTGTGAGCGCCAAGGTCGAGGACGTCGACGGTCTGTGGAAGGATATCACGCAAAACGTAAACACAATGGCCTCGAACCTGACCTCGCAGGTACGCGCATTCGGCGACATCACCTACGCCGTCACTAACGGTGACTTCACCCACGGTCTCGTGACGGTCGAGGCTAGCGGTGAAATGGACGCCCTGAAGACGCGCATCAACCAAATGATTATCTCGCTGCGTGACAGTATCCAGCGTAACACGGCCGCGCGTGAGGCCGCCGAGCTGGCCAACCGCACAAAGAGCGAGTTCCTCGCGAACATGTCCCACGAGATCCGCACGCCCATGAACGGCATCATCGGCATGACACAGCTCACCCTGGATACAGAGCTGACGCAATACCAGCGCGAAATGCTTTCTATCGTGCACAACCTGGCGAACTCACTATTAACGATCATAGACGACATTCTGGATATCTCGAAGATCGAGGCAAACCGCATGACGATCGAGCGCATCGCGTTCTCGCTGCGCGGTACCGTGTTTGGCGCCCTCAAGACCTTAGCGGTCAAGGCAAACGAGAAGCCTCTGGCATTGCTCTACAATGTGGATAACTCGTTCCCGGACTCTCTCGTCGGCGACTCCTTCCGTCTCCGACAGGTCATACTAAATCTGCTTGGCAACGCCATCAAGTTCACCGAGCGCGGTGAGGTCGCGCTCACCGTGCGTAAGGCCACACCGCCCGTGAACGAGCACGGCGACATGATGCTCGAGTTCTGCGTGAGCGATACCGGCATTGGCATCAAGTCCGACAAGCTGGACGTTATCTTCGACACATTCTGCCAGGCAGACGGCTCGACGACGCGCAAGTTTGGTGGCACGGGACTGGGTCTGTCGATCTCTAAACGCCTTATCAACCTTATGGGTGGCGACATCTGGGTGAAGTCGAACTACGGCCAGGGCTCGCAGTTCTTCTTCACGCTCGCGCTCACACCCACGACTCCTCCCTGGGGCCCGCTTCTGCAGAGCCTGTCTCCGTTCAAGGGCCACCAGGTCCTGTTCATTCGCACCATCCGCGACACGCCAGAGGTCACGACGCAGATTCTCGAGAGCCTTGATAAGCTGCAGTTGAAGTGCACGCTCGTGGATAGTGTCGAAACAAGCCCGCTCGTCGACAACGAGACGTGCCCCAAGTATGACACGATCATTATCGATACCCTGGAGGTCGCCCGCGAGCTGCGGCAGCTGCAATATCTTAAGTACATCCCGCTGGTGCTGCTGAACAAGCACATTCCGCGTGTGAACCTGAAGCTGTGTCTGGATCTTGGTATCTCGTCCTATGCGAACGTTCCTTGTCCGGTGCACGATCTCGCGACGGCAATGCGCTCCGCGCTGGAGAGCCGTGCGGCGCCTTTGAACCAAGACGGTATGCAGCAGTACAATATTCTGCTGGCCGAGGACAACATTGTCAACCAGCAGTTGGCTGTGCGCATTCTCGAAAACTACAAACACAAGGTTGAGGTTGTCGAGAACGGACTCGAAGCGTTCGACGCCGTCAAATCAAAGCGGTACGACATCGTTCTTATGGACGTGCAGATGCCGGAAATGGGCGGGTTCGAGGCCACGGCGTGCATCCGCGAGTGGGAGAAGCAGAACGTTGGCGTGCGCACGCGTACGCCGATTGTCGCGCTGACCGCACATGCTATGCTTGGCGACCGCGAGCGGTGCATGGAAGCGCAGATGGATGAATATCTGAGCAAGCCACTGAAGCCCTCACTGCTGCTGCAAACAATCCACAAGTGTGTGTACAGTGTGAATCAGCTGCGCCATCTGGCGCTGGGTCCCTCGCCGCCGAACGAGAAGGGCATCACGTCCGACTCAATGAGCGGTTCGCACTACGCGGACAGCACAGCGACGGCGAACGCTGCGAACATCACGCCGCTAACGGATTTGCCGAATTTGAGCCAAACTGCTGAGCATATGGCGACGCCTGAGCATCCTGAAGAGACCGAAAAGGAGCGCGAACGGGTGCAGCAGGCGAAGATCATGCTCGAGGAGGGCCCAGAGGCAGCAGCAGATGCCGCTGTGCAGGAGAAAGGCCACTCGACATGACGACAGTTTAAGAAGACGGCGCGCTCGTGTTTGCGAGACGGCGCACCCGAAAAGTCTTCGGAACGATTATTTTGACGTGTAATTAATTATTATCTATTTAGCTAACCTAACTGATCTGAACCTATCACTCTTAGTTTGTCCGTTGGGTACGAAAGTAAAGGAGAAGATACTTGTCCACACATTTCACAGTATCGGTGAGAGACTATATAAACTAGTAGAATACGCTAACACTAGCCATCAATAGTATCGACATCCTCGCAGTCTCACACGATTTCTAGCCTAAAATTGTACAATAGAACATCGCAGTCTGAGACGTCTTACGAGCTAAAAAATAGAGTTGTATTTTTACGTTTTTCGATGGGTACGCGTGCGTGCGAAAAAGGGTTAAGCTTTTGCGATGCAGGAGCGTAAAGCTATATAGGATGCGAAGTCACTGGTGCAGCATGGTACTGCACCAACGAGTCTCACATTCAAAAACGCCATACCACTTGGTTATAAACAGACTGGTGCGGCCAGAAGTTGCTAATTTATTCACGGCGCCGCCCCATTGTACTTTAACCTGCCAGAACAAGTAATCTCAAGTCAATCACACCCTAAACCTCGTTTCGAAAAGGGAAGGCGTGCCGCAGCGTTGAACACAAAACCAGAGTATCTCAATCTGCACACATTACCATGCCAAATTCAGAGCCAAAAATTCGTAATCTTCGGCCCGAATTCCGAGTAAAGAAGCCACGGTCGACTCCCAGAATTCGTCACTCAAGCTTGATTCTCAGCTCACCGCCCAGAAAGAGAAGTGGCAGAATTGACACTACGGCGTTTTGAAGACATGGGAAACGAATTGATGCACAGGGCCGAACCCAACCTCAATTCTGCCTCCCCGAACACGGAGGCTGGTCAAGGTGAAAACGACAGTACTGCCGCCGCGACACCCGCCTCTAGAAATGAACGCAGCCACCCAAGTTTTAAATCCACATCGCTGGCTGAATCTTATATTATCCCTGAAGCTAACGCCGGTTCTGGTACGAGGCAGTACCGGAACGGTGCTCAGAACAAACTCGGCCGGCTCGATCGGGAACGAATCTTGCCCGATGACGAGCTTAATTTGAAACCGCCCTTGGTGGCCTTCCGAAGCGCGGCGTTCTTTGCGCATCCTTTCATCCGCTTTGACGAATGGCTGGCTCCACGCACTAAGGGAGTTCATCCTTGGATTGTGCAGGAGATGGAATCATGCCTCATGAATGCCCACGGACGCCTTATGCCCGCGGGAATTGAGATGCAAATAGGGTTCTCTGTTTGGAACTGTTTTCGCCTAGCCGAGTTTCTGGAGACTCAGCTTGCAGTAATTCTACAGCGGCCCATGAATTGGGAGTTCGACCGCCATCTGCTGGTGGATGCCAATGATTATCTTCCGCTTGAAGTATGCCGTGACTCGAGGGCTACTTGTGAAAGGCTATTTAACGAGTTCTGGGCCGGCAGACCACCGCTGGAGGAACTAGCGCACTTCATTGATTACATGAAGTCTATAGTCGAGCGATATGGCAAATTTGGTCCGAAGCCAAGAGCTGAGACGCCGGATGATAAGTACCTGCCTCAGTACCAGCAGGAGATTTTGAGCAACCGAGCCGATTTGGCCAGGGGCTACTTGGAAACTGGTGACACGGTAACTATCGACGATATCGACAGCCTCGCGATCACACTCAACTCGGTGGTGAAAGCGGTGGACTGGGAAGAATCATCCTTGGTGGAGAAGTCGTACGAAATAGATGCCTGGGGCCGTAATGCCATGCTTTTAACGCTCCAGGCGAGCCTAGGCGCGCGTGCTGAGTACGGGAAGTTGAGAAGCATTGATCTGCGTGCAGTGTTCGAGAAGTTGGAGCAGACCAAGTCGGGAACGGTTCAGCGCTATGCCGCTCAGACGCCGCAAGGTGAGGATGCCACCGAGCCACAGCAGCCTGCTTTTTTATACGACGGCGAGTAGAGTCTAATTTTATATGGCGAGGCTTTTAATTCGTATTCGGGCGAGCGCAGCTCGACCAAAATGCGAAGCAGAAGCTATGGAAGTAGTCACTGAAATTATTCAACGTCAACTATGCGAAGATTCCGGCGCATCCATTTTTGGCGCAGAACTCACAAGCAATGCGGTCATTTGTTGCCAACTGACGAGACTTTTTGGCGCAGTGGTTTGGCGCGGTGGTTTTGGCGTTTGGCAGCGAACGTGCCGTGGTGTGCTCGTGACTAATATGGGCGCGAACCGCTGAAGGTGTTCGTGTTATTGTTGTGGCATGGCGCACGCGGACAGCACGAACTTCGACGGGCTGTCGAAGGCCGAGAGCTACGAGATGCTGGAGCAGCAGCTCGAGGCGCTGCTGGTGACGAGCTGGGTCGCGAACCTGGCGAACGCGGCGTCGCTGCTGTGGCACCACTTCCACGCGCAGCCGCGGCCGCAGGCGAGCGTGAACTGGGCGGGCTTCTACGTGCTGGACGCGGCCGGCGACGAGCTGTCGCTGGGGCCGTTCCAGGGCAAGGCTGCGTGCCAGAGCATTGCGTTTGGGCGCGGCGTGTGCGGCGCGGCGGCCGCGAGCCGCGAGACGCAGCTTGTGCGCAACGTGCACGAGTTTCCGGGCCACATTGCGTGCGACGGCGACACGAACAGCGAGATAGTCGTGCCGATTCTCGACGCGCGCTCGGGCCGGACGCTGGGCGTCATCGACATCGACTGCACGGAGCTCGGCGGGTTCGACGACGTCGACCGCGCGGCGCTCGAGCGCGTGGCGGCGCTGCTTGCGCCGTCGCTCGCCGCGCTGCTGCCGTAGCTTGCGCGCTGCTGCCGTGGCTTGCGCGCCGCAGCACCCCTAAATAAATAGCACCACCCAGAAGCAGAATACAATAATGCCGATGAGCGCGAGCCACGAGCGCCAGCTCACGCCGCGGCGGTCGGCCGTCTCGATCATGCGCGTCATGGTGTTGCGCACCGACGCGCGCGCGTTCGAGAAGCGGTCCTCGAGCGAGCCGAGCAGCGTCGTGCCCTCGCGCACCTCGGTGCCGATGCGCTGCGACAGGTCCTTCAGAATGTTGACCTTCGCGCTGAGGCCGCCGAGCTGCTCGTCGTGCTGGCTCTCCAATTGGTCGTACACGGCGTCGTTGTACGCGGCCGGCGCGGGCGACGCGCGGGCCGAGCCCGGGTTTGCGCGCATTGCCAGCGACGGCGAGTACGGGCGCGCGTTGGCAAACAGCTGTGTGCGCTCGCGCACGGCGCCGGGATCGTAGCGGGACGAGCTCATACTTGCAGCGCGCGCCGACGGGGGTGCGGAGCCGCGGCGGATTTGAGGCCTGGTTGCGACGCAGCGCGCGCGGGCGCCTGCCAGCGCGGGCCGCCCCACTCGCGGTATCGCGGGTGTGCACACGTGACGCGCGAGCGCGGGCGCCCTTCAGCTTCCCCAGGCTTTTCTGGGCCGGGTCAGGCCATGCCGAGCAAGCACGTCGAGCGCGAGCACGCCGGCGCGCAGTACGCCGTGGTCGCGACGGGCTACGCCGACACGCTGCACATCATGGTGTACAAGAACGAGAAGATTGCGAAGATGTTCAAGTGCGCGCTGTACCCGCAGCCGGGCGGCGTGATCTCGAGCGACCTTGTAGTGCCCGGGCTGACGCCGGTGCCGCTGCTCGGCACGAGCCCGGACGACACGGCCGGCATGCTGTACACGCAGATGATCAGCTCGCTCGTGCTGAAGCACAGCCCCGACGAGTCGCGGCAGGTGGTCCTAGGGTTAGGCGATGTGGGACCGCGCGACGCCGCCGGCATCACGCGCGCGCACCGCGAGGAGCTGCTGTTTATTGTGAAGCTTGTGGAGGACGCGCGCGTGTGGTGAGCGGCGCGGAGACCCGCACTTAGTGCGCTTCATGCGGTGCGCCTGTGCTGCGCATTCAGTGCAGTGGTCTCTGCTCGTGTTTGGCGTGCGTCTCTGCGCGTTCAGTGTCTCTGCCTGTACTTAGTTGGCGTGCGTCTTTGCGCACCCGCGCACAGCTGAGCGTTCATTGCGCGTTCATCGCGCGTGCACTGCGCGTTCATTGCGCGTGCACTGCGCGTTCACTGCGCGTTCACTGCGTTCGGTCTAATTAGTGTCATTATGTATCGTTACTATGCCTCGGTCGAGTCCTCCGTGACGGCCAGCACCTCGACGAGCCCCGTGCCGGCACTCTTCTCGGCAACAAGCCGGTCGATGTCGCGGAAGTCCGACGGGTTGATGAGCCCCGTCGCCTCCCAGCAGCTCGTGTCCGAGTTCTCGGCCTCGACGACGTCCATCTTCGCGCGCAGCTCGTCCGCGTACGCCGGCGCGGCGTCGTCGCTCACGCGGATGCGCATGCGCGCGCGCGCAATGGGAATGAGCTGCCGGTCCACGAGCAGCTTGATTGCGTCGAGCGCCTGGCCCTTGGCCGGCCGCGTCGGGCTGAACTTGAAGTCGAGCAGGTCGAGCGTCTTCTCGAGAATCGACGCCGGGTACGGCCGCCCGTTCCGCGGGTTGATCACGCGCGCGGCAACAAGCTCGAGCACGGACTGGTGCAGCTGCGTCTGCTGCTGCTGGCGCTCCTTGCCGCCGACCTGCAGCTCGCCCTTGTTCAGGATCTCGAGCACAATCTTGTCGACGTCGCTCGTCCCAAAATACTTCTGCAGGTCCTGCGACGACGCCGCCTCGCCCTTCCCGACGTTCACAAACACCTGCGGCACCTGCACCACCTCGTCGATGTCCTTCTCGACGCCGGCCCGCCAGTCCTGCACCTTGTTGCGGTAGCACACGATCTCGAAGCGGCGCTCGCCCTTGCGCATGCGCACATGCGACACGTTCGTGAACTTGACGCTGCTGCCGGGCTGGTTAATGACCATTTTGCGCCGGTCGCCTGCGGAAAGCGGTAGGTGAAATAAATGGGCCCGTGGGTTAGGTGCCGCGCCAGGGCGCCAGATTCGAGCGACCGTGAACTTACGGGGATTGCGGTGCGCGCGGCGGCACACCAAATACATAGCTAATACATACTCGTTTCTAAGCGGCTTCACGCGGACGAGTCCTCGCGCGCGGCAAACAGCTCCTTCGTCTCGTCGTCGCCGCCGAGCGCCTTGTTCAGGCCGCCAAACGGATACTCTCGTCGCACAAACTGGGGCTCCTCCCAGCTGTACCAGCAGAAGAGCGCGAACGCGGCAATGCTGCCGAAGAAGATGCCGTTGTACTTCCACGCGTAGCGGTCCGGCAGCTGCTCGAAGTGGTCCGGCGACCACACGTCTATGAGGTCGAAGCGGTGGTGCAGCGGCTCGCCGAGGTTGCGGCGGCCCTGCTGGTCGTCCCACTTCACGTCCTGCGGGCGCTGGTTGTAGTACTCGTAGGGCAGGTTCGGGTACGGGCCGACAAGGCCGTCCTCGGGCCAGTCCTTGCGCGACTTCGGCTCGGTCGAGTTGAGCCGGCGCGCCGCAGGCAGCGCCGCGCCGCGCCGCGCGCCGAGGGCGCTCCGCTGGCTGAGCACGCTGAGCTGGCGAAGCATAACCGATGTCTGAGCGTTTGGCAGGTTTGGCAATAGATCCGACTTGATTGGGACACCCGGCTCGAGCGCGCGCACGTGATGTAGAGCGTATGCCGGCGCCGTCCTCAGCAGGCGCGCAGCAGCGCTGGCTCGAGCGCGTGAAACAACGCCCCGTAGCGCGCCAATTGCGGGCCCTCGCACCGCCTAGAGGCCTAAACGTGTTCTGGGGGCTCGCAATGCCGCATTCTTGCGGCACAGTAGGCGCGCCCACCACGAGCTTGCCGCAGAGCACAGCATCGAGTATCGACGGCCGAACCACGCAAGGACACGCAAGAGCACGCAACGGCGCGCGCGCTCGAATCGATCGCCAGAATCACACGCCGGTTGGCACCGCACGCACGTTAGCACCGTGCGCACGTTGGCGGTGGTGCGTGTGGATCCCGGCCCGGAGTCACGTGCGCCCGAACCGGGCAGCACCCCTGCCTCGCCTTCGACCACCTCATCCCATCCGTCTTGCACAAACTTTTCGACTTTTGGCATTCGACACTCGCAGGCTCCCGGTGCTAGCTAACTAGCTATCCCTTTACTTTTAAAAGTTTAACCCAGACCGCATCCCGCTTCACCGCAATAAACCCTCCCGCTACAGCTCACCCCCGTACTGCATCTTGTGATGGCCGATATTGCCGAGTTCAAAGATGTTCTTGCGCAGCTCCAGACCATGAAGGCGCCCGGCGTGTCCGGCAGCCGCATCCGTAGACTCGCCGACTTCGCGGCCAAGTACCCTGCGCTCGAGAAGCAGGTCGTTTCCGCGCTCGGCGACAGCGCCGCCGCGGGGCCCGTCAGTAACAAGCTCGGCATGATGTACGTGCTCGACGCCGTCGCGCGCACGTACCAGGAGGAGTCGCGCAAGGAAGGCGCTGCGCCGGAGTACGCGCAGGGCCTCGCCGACCTGCGCGAGCAGCTGCCGGCGTTCATCGGCAACATGGCCGTGCGCAAGCAGACGACGGACCACTTCGACAAGATGCGCAAGCTGCTCGACATCTGGGCGAAGGCCGAGACGTTTGCCGAGCCCGTGCTCGACGAGTTCCGCCGCGGCGTGTTTGCCGAGCCGTACACAACGACGCCGCCGGGCTCGCCGCCGCCGAACTGGGCGGGCCTGCCTGAGTCGGCGCCGGCGCCGAAGCAGAAGCAGGAGACGCAGCCGCCGAGCACAGACTTCCTGTTCGGCGTGCTCCAGAACCTCGCGAAGAACAAGCCCGAGTCGCCCGAGCCGACAAAGGCGCCCGAGGCGCCCGCGCAGAACACGCAGGCGTCGCTGCTGCAGCAGCTCATGTCGCAGACGCAGACGCAGCCGCAGCCGCAGCCGCAGTCACAGCCGCAGTCGTCGGCCGCGCCGTCCGCCGCGGCAAGCGCCGATCCGCGGCTCGCCGCCGTCAGCGCGCGCGGCCGCGACGCGACGCGCGACTCCTCGCGCGAGCGCGAGCGCTCGCGCAGCCCCGGCCGCGCCGCGCCCGAGGTCCCGCAGCCCAAGACGCGCGCCGGCGACGCGACGCGTAACCTCGACTCCGACGCGGCGCTGCTCCCAGACCGCATCCGCGTGTGGTCGCGCACGCTCTACGTCGGCGGCGTCCCCGACAGCTACACGGAGTCGGACCTGCGGCAGGAGCTCGAGGGCGTGGCGCAGATCCAGTCGTGCGTGTTCCACCGCGAGAAGCGCCACGCGTTCGTGAAGGTGTACAGCCGCAAGGACGCCGAGACGGTGCGCGGCGAGTTCGAGCGCAAGAACCGCGACGGCGCCAGCATGCTGCGCATCAAGTGGGGCGTCGGCTTCGGCCCGCGCGACTGCTTCGACTACTACCGCGGCGTGTCCGTGATCCCCATCATCCGCCTCACCGACGCCGACCGGCGGTGGGTCACCAGCGCCGAGTATGGCGGCACCGGCGGCAAGCCGCTCGACGCGGGCCTCGTCATGGAGGAGCCCGACATCGAGATCGGCATGGGCGGCGTCAGCACAAAGTCCGTGAACCGCCAGCGCATGCTCCAGCAGCAGCAGATGATGATGGGCATGCCCGGCATGATGCCCGGCATGATGCCCGGAATGCCCATGCCCGGGATGCCCGGCGCAATGCCCGGCGCAATGCCCGGCATGATGCCAGGCATGCCCATGCCAGGCATGCCCGGAATGCCCATGATGCCCGGCATGGGCGGCGGCGCCGAGGGCGGCCAGATGCCGTTTCCAATGATGCCCATGGGCCAGGGAGCCGATATGCAGGCCCTGTTTGCTCAGATGCAGCAGCAGATGCAAATGCAGCAGCAGCAGCAGCAGAAGTAGCTCCACGTCACGACATCCTTAAATCCAATAGCTAGCACGTAATGCGAGGCGGTCTCCGCCCTCAAATATCTATTCCAGCACTAGCGCTATAGCCTACTGTAGTATTAGCATAAGATGCCGGCTCGGCATATATATTGTAACCATAACCATAAAACCACATAACCACATGTAACCGCATTTAACGATACTTAACTACAATCATAACCGTAGGCCTGTATTGCCATACGTGAATCTCATCTGTTATCTGTAATGAGCTCATCCGCAAGTGCAGCTTCTATACCCTACGAGACAGAACAAAAGTGTGACTACGGCACTGGCTTGGAGTGCGGCCTCGTGCCTCAGTGAATGATTAAATATGTACAATTACAGAAGCGCCTCAACCTGCTCGTAGTACGCCGCAGGCACGCGCTCCTTCACCTCGTCCTTCGTCAGCCATGCATACTCAAGCTGCTCCGGCGCAAACTGCCCGTGCAGCACATGCGACTTGATGAGAAACTCGGGCTCGCTCGCCACATGCAGGACGCCCGCGGGCGTCGGCGACACCGTCCACGTGTTGATGCGCTCGCCGCCGAGCCTGCGCAGGCCCGCCTCGGCCGCCTCGTGCAGCGACGCATCCGACTCGGCCACCTCGAACGACGGGAACCGCCACTCGCCCTGCTTCACCACAAGGTACAGCGTGGCGTCGAGCTTGCGCGCAAGCGACGTGACGTCGCCGCGCGCGTCGGCCGCCGTCGTGCGCGGCTGCGGCTCGATCCGCTCCTGCTCGTCGGACCCGAGCCGCACCTCCTGCTTCGCCCGCCGCTCCCGGTTATGATGCACGTCCGGAATCCCTTGTGGGTAGAACACGCCCTTATGCCGCGGCACGGGCCCGCGCTGCAGGTCGTTGAACCGCCGCTGCGCCAGCGTGCCCCGCTTGAAGTAGAAGTAGCTTGGAAACGTCCACATCAGCCGCCGCTCCAGCTCGTACATGTACCGGTAGTATGCCTTCGCAAACGCCGGCGGCTCGGGCACCACCACGGGCACGCGGCTCAGCAGCAGCCCGGCTCTCAGAGGCTTGACCATTGTCGTGCTTGCGTAGAAGTGAAATTTCACCGATCGCAGCCGGCCGCGGTCACCTGAGTGAGCCCTCGCACCGCCATAAGCGCATCGCCATGAGCGCACCGCTATAAGCGCACCGCCATTCACAGCGTTCGTTCGCGGGTCACCTGATGCGCGGCCTGCTCCTGGGCGGCCGGCCTGCCTACCTGCCTGCTTGGTCGCCTTTTCCAGGCGAGAGGGTTCGCGGGTGGGCAGTCCACTCTTCGGCTGACGGTTCGGGCTTCGTCGGTTTAAGGTTTAAGGTTAAGTACTCTTTTAGGTTTCTGTAAATTCGGGGCCGAAAAAAAAAACTTGGCCGCGCACGCTAATGCTATTCACAAGCCGTAATTAAACCGAATCATAGTGAAGCCCGGCGCCCAGCGTCGGTGTCGCCCACATCGTGCTTGCAGCGCCGCCCCCGCAATTGGCCTGCTTTATACTCTGAACAACGCCGCACTTGGCTCGCGCCTAACCCTGTGCGCACCGCATCCGGAAACATGGCGGCCGTCGTTACCCCGCGTGGCACGCAAGACCTGGCAGCATGGCAGGACTTCGCCGGACCCGACCTCATTGGGCGACCACCCAAAGTATAAGAACGCGCCTGTCACAACACCCTTGATCTCACCTCAACACACACAGTGACTCAGGCCGCATCTCAAAATGTCTGCTCACCTTGCCGCTGCTGCTCTGCTTCTTACCTTCGCTGCCGCCGACTATAACAGTGCTGCCAATGGCGTCGTCTCTGCCGCCAAGGACCTTGGGGGCAAAATCTCCGGCTGGAGCTCGAACGACGGCCTGCAGGGCGCGCTCGGTATCCAGAACGGCTTCCCAGCGCTCTCTTCGGCCCTCGGCGACTACTCCAGCGCCGTAGGCGCCGCGTCCATCAACGACATCGACGTCACCTCGACCTCAGCCGTGAACTCGCAGGTCGCGTCGCTGCTCGCTAGCCTCTCCGAGAAGGCCGCCGACTTCAACTCTGTTGGTGCCGGCAGCATTGCCACGAACGACCTCAAGGAGCTGGCGGGACCCTCGGAGGCCATCATCAATGGCCTTGTCAAGGTTCTCGGCAGTGACAGTGCTAAGTGGGGCTCGCTGAGCAGCGGAATCGATGCCCTCGAGTCCAGCCTGAATGCCGCGAACAAGGCATACAGTGTCCCTGAGGTCTCGTTCGAGGCCAACCCTACATTCTCGGGCAAGGCTTCTGACTCGAGCTCCAGCAGCGCCGCGTCGAGTACTGCCTCGGGCTCGAGCGCCTCCTCGAGCGCGAGCGCCTCCTCTGCATCGTCGTCCACGAAGGCTGCTTCGTCGTCGGGCACTGCGGCAGTCGCCTCAAAGAACGGTACGAAGCCGGAACCTTCGAGCACGCATAGCAAGACCCCGCCCGTGCACAACGGCGCCGCAGCTTTGACGGGTGCCGGTGTCGGTGCTGCAGTTGGCGGGCTTGCCGTCCTCCTCATGTAGACATTGCCGTATTGTTGTTTCCTATTAGCTGAATCCATTCTTTTTCAATTCTGCGCTTTTTGCTTCGGCAGTCTTTTTCGCTCCAAAGTGTTTACATGTCGGAGGCGGCCTTGAAGGTGCCTGGGCATGCACACACACACACACACACACACCCGCATATACACCCGCCGCATACACACCCGCATACACACCAGCATACTATCATACAAGTACCACCACAAAAATACTACTGCCAATAATAATGTTGCCATTTACGCAATGCACAGCCAGCTGTGCAAATAAAAACCTAGCGGGTCAGCGACACATTGGGCATCTTCCGCACGGTGTGTGATACTCAATCTGAAAGTCTGATATAGCGAAATACTACGAGAATAATAAACGCTCGAGTGATCCATTTTCGAATTTTCCAGCGTTGCGGAGGAACACTTTGTCCGAGACTCTCCCCCTCAAGGCGAGCTGAAGTAGTTCTCGCGCTGTATGGGCCAAAATTGTGCGTGCCTAGTTGCGCTGGTTATTGCCTCAGCGGGCCATCCCCGCAGTACCGGCAGCACGAGCTGGCTCGTTGCGCGCGAGCACGTCCGCGGACGTCAATGTCGATTTCAAGTGGCTGCCGGCTGAGACCCCGCCGCCAATTGCTGCGCTTGTGGGAGACAGCATTCCTACGAGGTGCGGGCGGCTGCCAACAATCGTGTGGTTGCCAGCGATCGCGAATAGCCATACTACCGGCTGGTGAATTCGCGCTATTTCAAGCCCACGACGTGGGCTCATTTCGTTTAGGTATTTCATTAGATTCGCATTAGATAAAAAAAGTAGAAAAGTAGAATAAATAGAGGCTCAGGCGGTGCCTGCGCTGTCCAGCCTGCGCTGGATAGCCTCCAGTCCTTTAAGTTTTGCTCGCTCATCTAGCACACCGCAAACGCACAAGAAGAGTGATAAAATGCCTAAAGCAAGAATAGAGACAGATATCCAATCGATCCCCACTTGGGAGTATCTGGCCACTGAGAACAGAATCATCGAGAGTACATTCAATAGAGTCGAGCAACCCATGATGATCTGCCCCCTGCGCCGCTTGGGAATTTGGTCGTCGACAACAGAGAGCTCCATGGTTCGCGAGAGCGCCTGCTCTAAAACCTTGACACGTTCCACATCCGACTTCTCCCAGGCTTCATCTGCCGGGTCCACTAGCGACCAGCGCGCCGCGATCCGGGCCCGGTCGTCGTCCTTGAGCGCCCTCCAGAAGCACTCGCGTTGCTCGACGCTAGACATCTGCCCATCAGCAACGAGCCCGTCTAGCGTTTTCCAAAACCCGACAGCAGACAGCGTGCCTTTGTTGTACAGCGCTGCCGCCTCGGCCGCCGTCTTTCCTTCCGTTCGGGGCTGAGTCTCACAGAGGTTTTCCAGGCGCTCTGAAACGCCTGCGCGCCAGCTCTCGAGCCCCTCCGGCGTCTCGAAACGCGGATGCGCGCACAAAAACCCGCTGAGGCGCCAGTGGGGGTCCAAACAAAAGAATTTGCGCAATGTCGCGCGCGAGCTGGCGTCCTTGGATAGTAAATTGCGCACCGTCGCGATGCGGTCGCTCAGAAGCACGCCATCGGGGCATGTGGCCTCGTGGTAGCGCATTGCGCTGTCGAAGAACTCATCCCAGTTCTCCAAATTCAACGGTTTGGGCACCTCAATCGCAGCGTCGTTCATCGAGATGGGGTGTGTGGGAGGGCAAGATCTTAGGCCGGCCCGAAACGGAACATGCGGCATCCCCTTACCCAGGGCCGCCGATGATGTCATAGCGGGCCTGCCAGGGAGCCGGTTTAAACCAATGTGCCTGGCGTCTGCGGGCGGTACAATGTAGCTGTGCGTGTGCAGAAAGGCGCGTAAGTCATATATGTAGCTCGCGCAGTGATGCTTCCGGCGCTTGTGTGGAGCAGCGCTGTGGCTCGTTCGACTTCATCGCCTGACTCCCGACGGACGTGCCAATTGGATAGACTTCTAGACTTTTAGTATCAGTGGCTACAGAGAAGTGTCATCAGATGCGCAAGTCACCCCCGCTTGCGTTCGACACGCGCGTCATGCGGCGTTGGCGGCGCCGCCACTTCAAAAGGGGAAGCCTGAAGTGCGAAATTTCAAGCTTGTAGGCTTGTTGTTACGGCACATGCTTGTAGTTACTGCACATGCCGCGCCGCACTGTGGCTACTTCGCTTAGAGACGCGACTCACATAATAACTACATAGACGGATAAAGTCAGGCCGGCGGCCTAAAGGCTCGCGCGCCGATCAAGCTCCCTCTTCTTCACCTTTGACGCGACGTAGCTCGGGAACTGCGACGGATTCCCTCGTTGTGGGAACAGGCCAGTATCGTCTGCAGCTATCATGGGCCTACAAGTATGGCTGTTCTCGTAGAGCTTCGGAATGCTTCTCGTTCGCATTTACTTCACGCCCCGACCTCGTCTTCGTTCTCGCACATGGAACAACACTCTGTCTATCGTAGCTAAAGACTCAGCGGGAAGAGGAAATACTTTACAGAATAACTTAAAAACGAAAGCTCCCGGGGGAGTCGGCGGGCGCCAAATAAATTAAATAATGTGAGCTGGGACGCCAATGCAGTGTACAGTGTTCGATTTGCAGCTTAGAGCGTAGTCAAATGGTGACGGTAGTAAGTGACACAAGTGGCATTCACGGTACTGAGTCCAGCGCTAAAGTGGATCTGCAGTGCGCGCGGTTTGCATTGTGCAGAGCTTGCGCGGTCTGCAGATGTCGCGTAGTCACCGGTCATTCCAGCTGATCCTTGTGCTAGTTGACGCAGTGTCATTGTTCGCAGAGTCATGATGGTGCCATTGCTTGAGTCATGACGCGCTTTCTGATGCAAGGCGCGCATATTAAATGCATCAAGCGCAGGCCGAGTGGGTGTCACTGCCAGCACGCGCGCGCAATGGCAGCACGCGCGCAGTGGCAGCACGCGCACAGTGCGCGGCTCACTGCCGTCATGCCTCATCCGCGAGGTACCCAAAGAGCGTCCCCATGGGCAGCGGGTACTCGGCCGTCCACATGAGCGGCCGCATGGGGCCGTCCGGGAGGTAGTATGGGTACCGCGCGACGTCGCGCTGGTGCACAGGCAGCGTGGCGATGATGCAGTGCACGATGCCAAGCAGGCACTTCACGATGCGCAAAGCGACGCCGTCTGCGCAGCGGCCGGCGTCGTCGTCGTCGTCGTCGTCCTCGTCGCACATCTCGTCGTCGAGCGCCTGCGAGACCTCATTGTCGATGTGCCAGCGCGTGATCTGCAGCCCCGTGCGCGCGGACGGCCGAGCCCGCGGCCGCCGCGCCGTGTATGCAAGGGCGTGGATGCCCACGTTTGGGTAGTGCCTGCGGCTGATGATGGCCGGTCGGCAGGGCAGGCTGACGGGCTCGTGGCGCGGCGCGATCATGGTGCGCAGCTGGCGCTTGAACGCGATGAGGGCCTCCTGGGCCTCCTCGAGGTTCTGGCGCGCCTCAAGGACCTGCCGCTCCTTGTAAGCCATGGCGACGAACAGGTCCTGGATGGGGTCGTACTGCGCACGCGGGCTCTGCGGGCCCGAGAGCGGCGGCGTGCCCGAGAGCGGCGAGGTGTCGAACAGCGGCGACGGCCCCGGGCTCGGGTAGGCGCCGGCGCCGTATGTCTGGCCGTACGTGGAGTGCGCGTACGACGGGAAGCCGTGTCCGAACGGCGAGTACTGGAACGCCGGCGGGCTGCCTGCCGGGTCGTGCGAGGGCCGAGGCGTGTAGTTCACGTAGAGCGGGTGGCCGAACTGCTGCGGCGACGCGTACTGTGTGCGGTAATCGATGGGCGCGGCGATCATGCTGCGGTGCCGGCGGTGCTTGCTCGGGCTGTACGGCTCGGGCGTCTGGTGGATGGTGCTCTTTGCGGCGCCGTACGAGACTCCCAGGCCGTGGTGGCCGTCTATGTGGGTGCCTGCGGGGCCGGTGAAGGCAGCGCTTGAGTGGCCGTTTAGATGCGCGCTTGAGTGTCCGTTTGGTTGTGCGCTTGGGTGTCCATTTAGATGTGCGTGGTGTCCATTTGGGTGTCCATTTGGGTGCCCGTTGAGGGGCCCGTTGAGGGGCCCGCTGGCGAAGCTATGAAGGTGGTCTGAGGGGTGGGCTGCGTCGGCCGCAGCATGCAAAGGCGAGTTGTCTGAGTTCACGCTCGAGGAGGACACGACGGAGAGCGGGCGGCGGGCGGACGCGCGGCGCAGCGGCGGCTTCGGCGGCGTGCAGGAGCCCGAGCTGAACGACGTGCGCGGCGTAGTCTCCTCGGCCGGGTCGGGCCCCGCGCGGCCGGGCGCGTCGCCCGCGACGCTGCTGGGCCGGCGCGCGGCCGGCGGCGGGCCCGGCGGCGGGCCGAGGCCGGCGCTGTGCGCGCTGGGCGTGCGCGCAGCGCAGCGCGGGCTGAGCTCGGGCGAGGCCGCGCCGGGCGCCGGCGGCAGCGTAATTGAAAGGCCGCGCTGGTGCAGGTCGCCCGCGGGCGCTACAGCAGGAGCGGGGTTCGCCATGGCCTCTAGTCTAGTCGCAGTTCGACGCCACGAGTGTCCCTGTAACCGAGGTGGCCCGAAACTGCTGTGTTTTTGTTTGGGCCAAACACGCGGGCAAGGGCAGCCACCAAGACGGCAGGGCCGGTGGGAGCGCACCTGCCGCTTATGACAGGCCCGGGCGGCGCTGAGTCAGGCGGGCCCGAACGGGCAGCGCCGGCGCTGGCGCCGCGGCGCGCCGCGAGCGGCGCACGAGCGGCGTGGAGATCCGCGCGCGGCCTGCGCGCCAGCTGTGCAAATTGTGCGCGCGCGGCGGTGCAATTGCGCCGGCGGTGCGCCGCCGTTGCGCGGCCCGTCCGTGCGCCGGGGCGCTGACTCACGGCCACGAATCACGCGCCGTTACCGAACCGCTGTAAACACCCTTAGAGTAAATATAGAGTACAAATGTAGAGTACAAATATATAAGCGTTAATGCAATTAAATAGACGTGCCTCCTGCGCCCCCTGAATGCAATTAAGTAGTGGTGGTACGAGCCTCGGCCAGCACCGGCCGTAGCACCGACCGCATGCTCGGTGTGCTTGCATGCTCGGTGCTCGGCGCGCTGGCACACTCTGCCCGCCGGCCGCCGAACAGATCGCACAATCTGGGCCGCACGCTCCAGGACACTTTGTGTGCACGCTCTGCGCGCTACGCCGCCTCGGGCGCGTAGTGCCACGCCTCGAACGTGTGGTTCAGCTGGCTGCGCCCGTGCAGACACAGCTCGCGGATCGGCCCGCGCGCGCTCGACGACTCGCGCGTGTACACGAGCCGCCCGATGCGCGAGTGCACGAGGGCCATGCAGCACATGACGCAGGGCTCCTGCGAGCAGTAGACGTCGGCGTCCTTGCACAGGTACGCGTCGTCGCCGGCGTTCTGGGGCACGGCGGCAATGGCGAGCATGACGCTGTGCCGCAGCGGGTGCGCGGCCTCGTCGCCGCGCTCGCTCGCGCCGAGCACGCGGCCCGACGCGGCGTCGACGATCGTGCACGCGTCGCAGCACGCGCTCGCGTTCGCGCCGCGCGCCACCGCGCGCGCGCGCGCGGCCACCTCGGCCGCCTTCTCGGCGCTCAGCCGCGGCGGCTGCGCCGTCACGTTCCCGCGCCACATGAGCGGCCACACGGCGCGGCTCCACTCCTCGGCCTCGGCCTTCGACCGCGCCGGGTACCGCGACGCCTCGGCGCGGCGCACGTCGACGCCCGCGGGCAGCGCCGCGCGCAGCGCCGCCTCCTCGACGCGCCGCGTCGGGCACAGCAGCACCGTCAGGCGCGCCGCGTCGCTGCCGGGCAGCACGCGCTTGATGTGCTGCATCTCGCCGCCCTGCGGCGGCGCCACCTGCCGCACCGCCTCAATCACCGTGCTGATCTGCCGCTTCTCGATCTCCGCGTAGTACACGGGCTCGCGCACGAGCCCCGGCGGGCGGTAGTCGCCCGGGATCGGGGTCAAGCTCATGCCTGAAATTTTCCCAATGCGCGGTGTAATCAGCACCTGCATGCTATGACCAGGCACCGCCCGTGCTCATGCACGCTGCCAAACGAACAGAGTGGTTAAGTGCTATTGGATTGAAGTACTTAATCGAAGTGCTAAATTGAAGCGCCAAATTTAAGTGCCAAGTTGAAGTCCCAAATTGAGGGCCACGAAGCGAGGCGCTACGAAGCGAATACAGTTGGCTTGCGACAAAGCGTTTAAGTGCTACAAAATTAAAGTGCTACTAAATTGAAGTGCCGAATTGAAGTGCCGAATTGAGGGCCCCGAAATCGAGGCGCTGCGGCGAATGCAGTTGCTATGTACAGTTGGTTTGTAGAGTAGGTTCGACTCACGAGAAGCGGTCGCCCGGCGCGCGCCCCAGCGCAGAGTTGCCCGCGCCCTCGTACTTCGACTTCCGCCGCGCCGGCGCCACGCCGGTCTCGCCCGTGAACGAGCCCGGCGGCGCGCGCAGATCGGGCCCGTCCAGCCGCGTGTAGTTGCGCCACACCTTGTACGACACGGCCGTCGTGATCACGGCCGCCGTGATGAGCCGCCACGCCCGGTTGATCTTCGGCAGCGGCGACCCCGCCGCGTGTCCCATGCCCGTTGCCATTCTCGCGGTCGATGAAAAGCTCCCAAATCCGGCCAAAGCGGTTCTCGTGGGGGACCAGCCAGACGGCGCTGACATAACCGCGCGCGGACCACGCTCGGGGCGGCCAGCCTCATACTTAATGCGCAGGAAGTTCGAATCGGCGGATCCGCTGCGGCGAGGCTCCCGCAGACCTCCTGCGCCGGCGCTGCGCAGCGCCGCCGCGCGCACGGCCGCGCAGGCCGCCGCGGCAGCCCAGCGCAAGCCGCCGGCGACCACGGCCGACCTCACGCAGCAGCAGCCGCCCGCGGCCATGAACGGCCCCGGGTTCCAGGAGTTCCCGCTCAAAATGTGCTCGGAGGAGGACCTCAACAACGCGCGCTACCACATCATCAAGTTCCACGGGCGCCAGGGCGTGAACCCGGCCGAGCAGTTCGTGCCGCCGATCCGCATGCACCGCAAGGACCCGAAGCAGCTGCAGGTCGTGGCCGGCGAGCACGCCGACGGCGAGGACGGCGCGATGGACGGCGTCGAGGGCGGCGACGTGAAGGCCGAGGGCGACGTGAAGACCGAGGGCGGCGCGGCGGGCAGCAGCGGCGCCGCCGCGCAGGGCGACGGCGACGAGGCGCGCGACGCGCCGAAGAAGCGCCCCTGGGGCCGCAAGCGCAAGCTGCGCCAGATCCACGGCGGCGAGAAGAACGAGGCCGCGCGCAAGCTGCGCTACGAGGAGCACTTCCCGTGGGTCATGGAGGACTTCGACAACAAAAACACCTGGGTCTCGTCGTACGAGGCCGCGCAGTCGAACAACTACGCCGTGCTCACGTACGACGCCGCCACAAACGGGTTCAAGGTCGTGCCCATCGAGAAGGTCTACCGCATGACGCCGTACGCGCGCTACGCAACGCTGTCGGTCGAGGACGCCGAGGAGCGCATGGAGCGCACAAACACGATGCGCGACCGCTGGCTCATGTCGACGCTGCAGCCGCGCCCGCAGGCCGCGCCGGACCCGGCCGCCGCCGCCGCGCCGCGCGACCAGAAGCGCGGCCTGCGCACCGTCGTCGGCTCCGAGGAGCGCCAGCACAAGTACACGCTGGACGAGGAGATGGACTACGACGACCAGGAGATGTTCGACGACGACGAGGGCGCGCCGCTGCTCGACGGCCCCGACGACGAGCTCAAGGACGCCGAGGACCGCATCAAGCGCGAGCAGCTCAAGGCGAACCAGCTCATGGACGCGGGCAACGACGACGACATCGACAAGCTGTTTGACGACGACCAGGACAAGGAGGGCAAGCAGGGCCGCCGCCTGCGCAAGGCGCTGCGCTCGCTCGAGAAAAACCAGTACTACGACACCGACGACGACGAGAACCCGTACGTGTCCGGCGAGGACAGCGACTCGTCCATCGACGAGCTGTCGGCGCAGCAGCAGCAGCAGCAGCAGCAGGGCGACGGCGCGCCCGAGCTCGGCGCCATCAAGCGCGAGGAGGATGACGTGCTCATGCCGCTCATCTCGCAGTTCCGCAAAAAGCACATCAACAAGGACGCGCTGCCCGTCGGCATGGCCGTGCTGCAGCTGCCGCCGGCCGTGCTCAAAAGCTTCCCTGCGGGCGAGTGGTACCCTGAGGCGAAGCGTGCCGAGGCGGCGGCCGCCGACCAGGAGGACCCGCGCCTGCTCACGCGCGACGACGTGCGCAGGCACATCGTGTCCGGTGAGACCGAGATCAAGCAGCTCATCATGGCGCTCAAGCCGAAGCTTGTGCAGCACAAGGACAACCACGAGCGGCTCAAAACCATTGTTAGAGAAATCGCCCGCAGCCGCGACCGCAAGCTCTATCTGCGGTAGGGCACCATACCACGGTAGGCATCATACTGCACTATACCAAGCATATAATTACTGTAAATACCATTTTGTACCGCGAGCGGCGAGCGGCTCCGCCGCACACCATGAGTTTCTAGACTACCGTAGGCTCACGAGGCGCATGCCGACACGGTTCACTAGCCACCAGCGCAAGCATCACTGGCAAGCATCACTGGCGCAAGCATGCCACATCTGAAACATTGCACCCCAAGCTGTGCGCGGCCCGTTCGTGCGCGCAGTGCATCTGCCGTACGCATTATCGGCTAGAGCACGCTCCTTGTACAGATTATATATTACACGGCACTACCGCACTACTACCGCGCGACCACAGCACGACTACCGCATTACTACAGCACGACCTCAGCATTACTACGGTGCTGGCTAGGCGCCATCGTGGGCGAGGGCGACGCGAGGGCGACGCACACGCATGGATTGTGGCGACAGCTGCTGCACGCATCGTTAGCGCCGTCAGCAAGTGCGGCTAGCGGGCGCAGCACGCATGCGAACAGCCCCAAAGTCTACTAACTAGTCTACACACAGTACAGCGCCGCAGCGCCGCCAGCGCAAGTCCTGCGCACAAACGCAGCTGGCCGCATTGGCAGGGCCGCGAGCCGGCCTGCC
Organism: Entelexis sp. DX6506; assembly: GCA_037041025.1. Taxonomy (NCBI): domain Eukaryota; kingdom Fungi; phylum Ascomycota; class Dipodascomycetes; order Dipodascales; family Trichomonascaceae; genus Entelexis; species Entelexis sp. DX6506. The sequence continues at coordinate 108,470 of JAXQHU010000039.1, forward strand.
CCCGCAAATGCCGGGGCCAGCAGCCTTAAAGCTGCGCGCATGTGACCCGGCGGTGCACAACCTGACGCGCAGCTGACGTCAGTTGCGCTCTATTCACCTGCAGCTAGGCGCATGTGGTGTGCTTATGGATCCAGGAAAACGGATATACTTGGCGAGCATACGAGCGCTGCGCGCCGGTTCCTGGCGGCGCGCGCACTGTTCGGCCGCGCGCCACGCCGCCCGCATGTGCACGGCGCCGCGCCGAGTTCCGCTGCTCAAACGCCGCGCAATCCGCACCGCACAGAACCTCGTCTCCACAGCAACCCCTTTCCAACCTTGCGTCTTGCTTGGGGGCCCTAGCCCTGCTAATAAACACGGCTGCCGTCTATAAAGCGCACGCGCGCTCACGGCACACCCGTTCTTCACGGATCTAACCTGCTCCCACCGCGCACAATGAGCTCGGCACCGGACCCGACCCCCGCAATGATCGACCGCGCCGTGGCGTGGCGCAAGTTCGTGAAGCTGCTCGACACCTACTTCGGCGAGGCAGCAACCACGCTTGAGCAGCGCAGCGAGCACTCGGCCAAGCTCGCTAACAGCATCAACGAGAAGGACGTGCACAGCCTCGTGCCGTACTTCGCGCCCCGCGGCAAGTCCGGCGTGAACGACGTCATTCCGACCATCGTGTCCATGCACGAGTCCGAGGCAAAGGCCGCGGCCAGGGCCGCGAAGCTCATCGGCACGCAGCTGCGCGCCGACCTCGAGAAGCTCGAGGCCGACATCGAGAAGTCAATTGAGGACTTCCGCGGCTACTCGGCCTCGTTCACGGGCGTCGCAGACACCTCCGCCCCGAAGCAGGACTCCACGAAGGAGGCGTTCGGCGGCAGCGCCGGGACCTCGACCGTCGACCTGCTGAAGGGCCCGCTCAAGCCCCAGATCGAGCAGTACCAGGAGGCCGTGGCTGCCGCGGCCGCGCACAAGTCGCCGAAAATCGACCCCTACATCCTGAAGCTCAGCATCGACAAGAAGATCAACAAGCTCTCGAAGGGCCAGAACAGGCTGTCGGACTCCTACGCGTACACGCAGGACGCAAGCAAGGAGGTCGACGCCGGCGTCACCGACCGCCTGCAGGGCATTCTCGGCCGCTACGCCGACGCCGTCGGCAACCAGGGCCAGGCCACGCTCGAGGGCTCGTCGGCCCTGCTCGGCGGCTTCCTCGCCCACCCAAAGCTCTACGAGTACCACCACTACCTGCAGTCCTCGAAGGCCCCCAAGGCGTTCCAGACGCAGCAGGCGTCGCCGCAGCAGCAGTACAACCGCGAGCCCGCGTACCCGGACGAGGACTCCGTCTACTCGAAGGCGCTGCGCACGGGCGAGCTCGAGCGCCGCACAAAGTTCCTCCACACGTACTCGCCGGGCGACTACGTGCTCACGCCGCAGAGCCTCATCGAGCTGAAGAACGGCTTGCCGGTCTGGTCGCTCGACCTCATCGGCGCCAAGCTGCTCGAGGACCACAAGGCGGCCGAGCCGAACCAGTTCGTGCTGCAGGCGCGCCAGCATGGCTCGAGCTCGGGCAAGGCGCACACGTTCGTGTTCAGGGCCAAGGTCGCCCAGAACTGGCGCCGTGAGCTCGCGGCGATCACGGCCGGCCAGGTTCCGCCGTCGCTCGAGTCCATCGTGCGTGCGCAGAACTCGCCTGCAGGAGGCTCAAAGGGCGCCGCTGGCGCTGCCGGTGCTGCTGGTGCTGCTCCCGGCGTTGCTGGCGTTGCAGGCTCTGCTCCCGGCGCTGGCTCGAAGGTTCCCACGGACCCCGCGCCCGCGTACGAGGACGCTTCCACGTTGAAAGCCGCCGAGCCTGCAAGCGCAGTGGCAGGTGCAGGCGGTGCTGCGACGAGCAGGCCCCACGGCGCCGAGCGTGTCGACTCGACAGACGCCATTCCTCCGTCGTCAAAGTACCCTGCGTCGCAGTATGATGCGCAGTCCGAGACTTCGAAGCCGCTTGACCAGACGGGAGGTATTGGCCCCGAGCCCACGCAGCCGTTCCCGAAGTACGAGAAGAACGCGTCCGACTCGGCGAACCCGTTCGGCGACCCGCCCTCCAATGAGTCGCTCACGGGCGTGCCCGTGGCCGGAGCCGCCGGAGCCGCCGCTGCATCCGCACCCTCGTTCGGGCACAATGCGCCTGCAAACAAGGAGGCAACTCAGCCGCACACTCTGGACCCGGCAGCCGGTGGCCCTGGTGCCGAGAAGTACACAGCGAGCGGCCTGAACTCTGCTGCTGGTCCTGCCGGAGTGAATGTGAACCGCACGGACGAGACACCAACTGCGGCACTGTCTTCGTTGTCGACCAAGGATGCGTCTAACACCAACAACCCATTCGCCGGCTCCGGCTCGTCGGACCGTGATCTTGGCTCAGCTGCACCTTTCGATCTCAAGGAGAGCCAGTTGCAGCACCCGGTCGACAAGGTCGACCCGAGCAAGGATTCGAAGTACGTCGATGCCGCGTCGTCTACTGCTGGACTTGGCGGTGGTGTGGCCGGCGCCGGGGCCCGCGACTACGGCTCAAGCGCTCCGTTCGACTACAAGGAGGGTCAGCTGCAGCACCCTGTTGACAAGGTGAACCCAGACAAGGACCCAAGGTTTGCTGGCAGCGCTAGCGGCGCGGTTCCCGGAGGAGACCGCGACTTTGGTGGAGCTGCCCCGTTCAACTTGAAGGAGGGTCAGCTGCAGCATCCTGTTGACAAGGTGAATGCGGACAGAGACCCAAGGTTTGCTGGCAGCACTAGCGGTGCGAGCCCCGGAGGAGACCGCGACTTTGGTGGAGCTGCCCCATTCAACTTGAAGGAAAGCCAGTTGCAGCACCCGATCGACAAGGTGAACTCGAGCCAGGACCCGAGGTCGTTTACTGGTGCTTCTAGCAGTGGAGACCGTGAGCTCGGCAAGGCCGCGCCGTACGACTTCAAAGAGAGCCAACTCGACGACGCAGTCGACAAGGTGAGCCCCGCCCAACAGGGCTCGAGTGGTGCGACGCGCGGCGCGGCTGCCGGCACTGTTGCGGGCGGAGCTCTTGGATACAACCGGAGCCCGCATGACTTCCAGGAGAGGCAGGGTGGCTCTCAGGGCTTTGCTCCTCAGGGCTTTGCTCCTCAGGGTGCTGCAGCTACGAGCCACCTGGCTCCAGGAAATGTCCACCACGATAGCGACAGCGAGATGAGTGATAACGAGCAGGACTTCAACGACTACTTCGACAAGGATGACGAGGAGCCGCGCATCGGTACGCTCGCGTGGCAGTCGAAGCACGACATGCAGGTGTTCGACAGGCCAGTTGGATACGCTGCGGTTGACGACCCGCGGCCCGAGTTCGCGCAGACGGCGGAGGACGCGGAGGACGATGCCAGCACATGGTCGTACGACCTGAAGCACCAGAACGCGCTGAACACGTTCCGCAGCGATCGCAACTTCAAGCCGGCCGATGCGGACCTGCCCGTGCAGACGGAGCGCCGGCTCACGAACACTCATCACAAGCTGGAGCGGCCAGTTGTGGACCCGATGCGCACGGAGGTCGACGCGCTGGACGACCCCGAGCAGGCGCTCCAGCGCCGCCGCTCGAGCGTGAACGCGCACACAGGGAAGCACCAGCGCTCGAACTCGCGGCGCGCCACGGGCACATTCGGCGATGACGAGCTGAAGCCGCTCAGCGGCGTGTCGTCGCACGAGAAGTCGCAGGCGCTGGCCGACGACTCGGCGCTCGTGTTCGGCGAGGGGCTTCCCAAGACGACGAGCGGCGCCAAGTACTAACTTAATTTATCGTATTCAGTCTTTATTCATAGTTATGCATGCACGACATTTTGCACTAAAATAATTCGCTATAATGAACTGTCAGGTCAGTGTACACCCAAAACAGCTCGGCACTTCTTAACCACCTGCAATTCCACCTGTATCTCCATGAATTGATAACTTTCCGGGCCCGCGCTGCTTATTGCGCCGAAATCCAAAGTACTGCGTCTCAGCACGTTCACATTCGAGTACGCATAGTTATAACACTTGAACAAAGTTTAAGCAACATTTACTACAACAAGTGGAATCGGCCGCAATCCAACCGCGGGATCCTTGCCTCAGCCTGTCTGGCGTCACTAGCACTGCGCCTAACCGCGTCTACAAGGGCCTAATTCGACGGAGCCGCGCAGGGCTGGCTTCGTAAGCTCTAGAAATTTCCTTATACGGAACGCCATATGCAGCCCGCCGGCGGTCGAAAAAGGCGTCGCGCGGCTACAAGCCCAATCTTTCAGCACGAACAAATTCCCGGCACGCTAAATAGCACCATAGAAGCTAGAAACTAGTTGTACGACGCGAAGCATGCCGCGGAGTCGCGGTTTGAGGCCCGCGCGCACTGCGACCAAAACCCAGAGGGTTAGGGCGGCACGAAACGGTACAGCTGGCACGGCTCGCGAGCATAAATAGACACCACACCCGATTCGTAGCACCCCCGTTAGCTACAGAATCCGCGAAGTGTGCCAATGCGTTCGAGTGTGATCTGCGCTGCTGCGCTGCTGCTGGGCGTGCCCGTGCGCGCCCTGAATACCGACGGCCGGCCCCAGGGCTCGGTGCCCAAATTTGACGTGCCCCCGCCGCCCGAGTACGAGGATGTCGAGCACCCGTTGTTCGAGCCGTACCCCGTGGAGGCCGGCGAGCTTACGGACGGCGTGTTTGACCAGTTTGATGGGCCCGAGGCCGAGGTCTGGGCGCGCTGGCGACAGTCCAAGGCAATGCGCAACGGCGAGGAGCCGTACACGGGCGAGTGGGCGCTCGAGGAACCGAGCGTGCTCAAGGGCTTTGACGGCGACGTGGGTCTCGTGCTGAAGAGCGAGCAGAAGCCCGCGGCAATCGCGCGCAAGTTCGACGAGGCGCTCGACAACACGGGCAAGACGCTCGTCGTGCAGTACGAAGTGAAGCTGCAGCAGCCGCTGCGGTGCGGCGGCGCGTACCTGAAGCTGCTCCCGACGACGCAGGCGGACACCTGGGAGGACTTCGGCAACGACACGCCGTACGTCGTCATGTTCGGCCCCGACAAGTGCGGCGCGACCGACAAGGTGCACTTCATTCTGCGCCGCAACGGCGAGGAGCACCACCTCACGGCGCCTCCGCGCACGCGCGGCGGCCTGCTCAGCTCGCTGTACACGCTCGTGCTGCACGAGAACGAGGACTACGAGATCCGCGTTGATGGGCTCGTCGTGAAGGCCGGCTCGCTCGTGGCCGACGGCACGTTCGAGCCGCCGCTGAACCCGCCGCGCGAGATCGACGACCCCAACGACAAGAAGCCCAAGAACTGGGTCGAGGACGAGTACATTCCGGACCCCGAGCAGCCGACGAAGCCCGCCGACTGGGACGAGGACGCGCCGTACCTCATTGAGGACCCCGAGGCGACAAAGCCCGCGAGCTGGAAGGAGGACACGCCGATCTTCGTTCCCGACCCGGACGCCACGAAGCCCGCTGGCTGGGACGACGAGGAGGACGGCGAATGGACGGCGCCGGAGATCCTGAACCCGGAGTGCCGCGACCTGGACGAGGCCGCTGGCGAGGGCTGCGGCCCCTGGCAGGCGCCGCTCATCCGCAACCCGGAGTACAAGGGCAAGTGGGTGCAGCCGCAGATCAAGAACCCGGAGTACAAGGGCGAGTGGGCGCCGCGCAAGATCGCGAACCCGGACTTTGTCGCCGACGAGCGCCCGAGCGACCTCGACGCGCCGATTGGCGGCGTCGGCTTCGAGCTCTGGACCGTGCAGGGCAACATTCTCTTCGACAACGTGTACGTGGGCCACTCTGTGCGGGATGCAGAGAACCTGGGCAACGCGACGTGGTCGCCGAAGTACGCCGTCGAGATCGCCGCCGAGAAGCGCGCGACGGAGGCGCACGAGAAGTCCGGCCACAAGCCCACGCAGAGCACGCTGGCCACGTACCAGCGCCAGCTCGCCGAGTTCTGGGCCGAGCCCCTGACGTACTCGGCCGACATGTACAACGGGTTCATCGACGCGTTCCGCGCCGACGCAATCTCCGGCCTCAAGGCGTACCCTGTCACGGCGCTGCTTGCCGTATCTGTGGCCGCGGTGTTCTCGGCGCTCGTGTTTGGCCTGTTCAACGTCCTGCTCGTGCTGGTGACGGGTCGCAGCGCGCCGCAGACGCTGCCGAAGAAGGACACGCGCCGCGTGGAGGTGAAGTCGCGCCACAAGATCGACGAGGTTGTCGGCGAGCAGGGCCAGCCCGGCGAGCCGCGCATTGCAGAGGTCAAGGAGTAGCCTGGCGCCGTGCGCCGTATATACGAGTATATGATATAAATTTCACATGGTGTGCTAATTCTGATATAGCCTGCTGAGCGTCGAGAGAGGCACAACAAGGCTAGTTCAAAACACGTCGCAGCAGCGGCGTTCCGAGTTGTAAATGTATGTTTTAAGCACGAGTCAGCCTGACGTGAATAGTCGCCGTTGAGAGTAAGCATGGCTATAAATTAGATACTAATACATAAAGCAGAGGACATAGCGCCTATGCGGACGCGGCGATTTCCTCGGGCGTGCGCCTCCGGAACTTGAGAATGCATTCGTCGTCAGGGAAGATGGTCGCAAACACGCGGATCACCTCGCTCTTCGGCGTCACGGTGTGCTCCCAGTCATAGAACATGGCGGCCTTGCCCATGAGCGCGATGAGGTGCAGCATCACGTAGCGCTGGCCGAGACAGATGTGCGGGCCCGAGCCGAACACGAGCCAGTTCAGGTGCGCCGTGCTCGCCTTCGAGCCGGGCTCCCACCGCTCGGGAATGAACTCCTCGGGGTTGTCGTAGATTTCCTCGTCGTGCATGGACGGGTGCAGGGTCGGGATCACCATCGAGCCCTTCGGCGCCGTGTACTCCGGCGTGATGGGGAAGTTCTCCTTAACGACGTAAGGAACCATCGACACGGGCGGGCGGATACGCAGTGCCTCCTTCACCACCATCTCCGTGTACTTCATGCTGTCGACAAGGTCGACGGTGAGCTCCTGGTGCGGGTTGCCGTTGCGCACGCGCAGCTGCTCCTCGCGGATCTTTTTCATGACCTCGGGCCGGTCGCCGATGATCTGGAAGAGCCAGGTCGTGGCCGACGACGTGGCGTCCTGCGACGCAAACAGGAACGTGAAGATCGTCTCGCTGATCTCCTTGTTCGTGAAGTCGCGTGTCTTGCCGCCGTTGAAGGCCATCTCCTTGACCCACGCGTCCATGACGCACTCGACGGCGCCGCCGCTGGCCATGCGCTCCTTCGATGCCTTCGCGCACTTCTCGAGAATGTCCATCGTCATGTCGGTGATCTTCTTGCCGTACCAGGGCTTCGTGAACGGGAGAATGATTGGGAAGTTCACGAGCTCCAGCGCCGCCGTCACACGGAAGTAGTTGTCGCTGATCATCTTGACCTGCTCCTCGCTGATGTAGCGGCCACAGAACACGCGCAGCGAGTTCGCGCAGTTAATTTCACGGAACTCAACCATGTACGGGCGCGGGCCATCCTCGCTAAGACGCAGGAACTCTTCAAGGTACTGGTCGTAGCACTCCTCCATGGCCGGCAGGTACGCGGCAATCGCGTTTTTGGTGAAGAGCGGGTTCAGGCTCTTGCGGTACTCAAGGTGATCCTTGCCGTCCTTGAACACCCAGTTCGTCGGCCGCAGCAGCTTGATGGCCACGTCCACGACGCAGGGGCGCACGTACGCGGGCGAGTTCAGAACCTTGCGCGCAAGGTCGCGCGTCGACGCAATGACGACAAACTTGTGGAACACGGAGACGCACGACAGCGGGCCCGAGCGCCATTTCGCCTCGTACTCCTCGAACTTCGGGTTCATGCTCTCCAGGAACGGGCCCATGATCGGCCAGACCTTGAAGCGCGGACCGGCAATCGAGCCCTTCTTGCGGATGTACGAGATCTGGTCGTAGATCAGGCCGGCCACAAGCAGCAGCGCCAGCGCCTGCCACCAGGTCATGGCGCTGAGCGCGGAGCTGACGCGGTCCAGGACACCTTCGAAGAGCGGGCGTTGCAGCGTCCGCTCCGAGAAAACCGTCTCGTTCATTTCCATCCTCGAAAACGCGAAATCGTGCTCAAGGAGGGGCAAATAGGGAATGGTTTGGTAATAAAAATGTTGACTATCGCTCTCTAGGTGTACGCGATACGAACCCCTGCCCACGGCGAAATACCGCTGTTCCTGATTCATTTCCCCATCATTGGCGCTCCCCGCCGCACCCGCCCGGCCGCCCGTTGCGCTGATTTGCGGCGCAACTTATGGACTGCGGTGGTTTGCGCTCGGACCCGCGAGCGGGATTGGCTCAGGCACGACGCGTACATACCGTTCAGCTATACATATTTACTCCTTTCGTTTTTTTTTGCCAGTTCGCTTCGACTGATAAAACGCGACTGGGGCAGTACTTCTTGGCACGTGTTTGTGGGGTCTAAATGAGCACCCTACGTTCATGCGTCCAATATTAATTCTAGCTTTTTTAATGGCCCACTCCCCTCCATCGCGCTCACACGCTCGCTTCGCCCCGCTCGCTGCATTCCTCATGCATGGCAGGTTGCCCCATGTGGATCTAGTCGTTCTGCTCCGACGTTTAACTATTTCCGTGACCGAGCCGAACCGAGCGCACAGCTGCAGGCTGACTGAGGAGATCACCAGCCGTACGACGTATCGCAGCTGGAAATGAGGGGAGCCGGCCGTCGCATCACGTGCCTTCAAGTCGTCGTCGTCGTCGTCGTCCTCGTTCCGTGACTGGAAAAATTTGTGGATGACTAACACCCTCGCTTCACAAACCCGGGTCACAATTTCCCAGGACTGAGTCAGATTTTCCCCAGAATACGTACTCGGGGCCGCATCCTTACCCATCGTGATCCTTGCGTCTCCAAAACGACCCCTACAGACACACGCCAGCGCACGTGACGCTGCGTGACGACAACAAGTGTGCGGTTCACGCAGTGCACGCGCGTTTCGCGAGAAATAAAACGCGTCGACATACTTTAGTGACTGCCACTAAGCAGAATTGAACATAGTTCTGCCCATTGCATACATTGTGCAACATTGGAGGCCGTGTCGTGTCCTGGATTTGCGCCCTAGCCCTGCATGCATGGCCTCGTTTAGACGAACTTCGCAGTGAAAACACTAATTTCTGCGCAAAAAGCATTTTAGTATTTAGTGGGACCCACTAAAGCACATCGGTGTAAAAATATACCCCATTGAACTGTTTTACCGCTGTGGACGGCCCGTGAAAAATCGCGTCATGCAGCCTTGCGGCCCAGGGTTCGAGGAAATTTCGTGCTAGGGTCTGGGTCCAGCCACAAGGAGCGAAATATAAAAGCGACACGCCGCAGCCCGTTGGAATCGATCAACCACTTCGGATCTCCTCACACACTCCTACACATCTCCACCATGTCTGAGTTCTACACGATGCCCCTCTCCGTCGCGAAGACGCACGACTCGTACGTGATTCCCACGTCGTCGCAAAGCTCGCTGTTCAGCGGAAACCACCACCACTCGCACGTCGAGGGCTCTGCGAAGCCCAAGAAGAACGCTCGCAAGAGCAAGTCGCTCTTCGCGAAGATGCTGAACCGCGTGTAACGTCGCACTGACGCATCTTCCGCGCGTTCCGCGCCGCGTCGCGCCGCCGCGCTGTCGCTCCTTTTATTTATTCGCCCCGCGAGGCCTAATTGTTGTATTTTAACTGTCTAATTTATTTAATGTCGAGTCCTAGCGGACCTTAATTCTACATCTGCATAAGTTTCTGCACTTCTAGTTGTTATCATTTCTCCGCTGCAGCGCCTGCTGCGCACGAGCTGCTTGGGGCCACGCAGCGAGTGCTGTCACCTTGGGAGATGGCCGCTGTGCCACGTGATCCTGCGCGTGCGCGCCAGAGCGTCGCGTCGATATGTTTTGAATGCAGCTGCTGACAATTCCAATCAACATCGAGCCACACCGTTGCCACAAAAATATAAGCAGCCTATGTATCGGCGGCCATTGGGCAAACCGGTCGGCATCGACAAGGAGAACCTGGCCGTGGGCGCAAAGCCGCTGCTGCCGCCCGGCGGCATGGGCGGCATTGGCGTGCGCACGCCGCTGCTCGACCTCACAAAGCCGTTCAAGATCCCCATGAAGCACAGCGTCCGCGGGCTGCGCCGCCGCTCGCGCCGGCCCGTCGACTTCCAGGGCATTGTGGACGCCGAGGGGCTTGCTGTGGAGGCGGCGCCGGCGTCGGCCATTTCTCGCGGCGATCCGCAGGTCGATCTGTACCGGCCGTTCAAGATCCCGTCGAAAACGCTGCGGCCGTCCGACAGCGGAACCGCCGTGCTCGGCATGCTGCGGCTCGCGGAGTGGAAGCCGCGCCCGCTGCACGACCCCTGCGGCGAGTTCGCCATCGTGCTCTACGACCCCACGGTGGACTACACTCCCGAGCCTGAGGAGGAAGAGGTTGACGACAGCAGCAATGAGGCCACGGCTACCGAGATTGTGCCCGCGAAACAGAGATTGCAGGGCACCGACTTGGACACACTGCTTGGCCTGGGCAGGCCCGAGTCTGCCGAGGAGGTCCGTGTGCCCGTGGTCATTGACCCGAAGCTGGCGCGCACTCTGCGTCCGCACCAGGTCGACGGCGTCAAGTTCTTGTACCGCTGCACCATGGGGCTTGTGGATCCGAAGGCGCACGGCTGCATCATGGCCGACGAAATGGGGCTGGGCAAAACGCTGCAGTGCATTGCGCTGCTGTGGACGCTGCTGCGGCAGTCGCCCACGCCCAAGGCGTCGCGCAAGGGCACGATCGAGAAGGGCCTTGTCATTTGCCCGTCGTCCCTTGTCAACAACTGGGCCAACGAGTTCGAGAAGTGGCTCGGCAAGGGCGCACTGCACCCGCTTGCAATCGACGGCAAGTCCGTCAAGTCGGCTGATCTGTCGAAGAAGCTGCAGGAGTGGGCGCGTGCCGACGGCCGCCGCGTGACGCACCCTGTGCTTGTTATTTCGTACGAGACGTTGCGGCGCAACGCGGCCGACCTCGGCGACGCTGAGATCGGGCTGCTGCTGGCAGACGAGGGCCACCGTCTCAAGAATGGCGACTCGCTCACTTTCACGGCCCTGAACAGCCTGAACGTCAAGCGGCGCGTCATTCTCAGTGGCACGCCCATCCAGAACGACCTTTCGGAGTACTTCTCTCTGCTCAGCTTCGCGAACCCGGGTCTGCTGGGCACGCGCGCCGAGTTCCGCAAGAACTACGAAAACAAGATTCTGAAGGGCCGCGACGCTGCTGCAACCGACAAGGAGATTGCTAACGGCGAGGAGAAGCTGCGCGAGCTGCTGCAGATCGTGAACAAGTTCATCATCCGCCGCACAAACGACATCCTGTCGAAATACTTGCCGGTCAAGTTCGAGCATGTCGTCTTCTGCGGCCTTACTGACTTCCAGCAGAAGGTGTACAACCAGTACTTGCAATCAAAGGAGGTCAACTCTCTGTTGAAGGGCCAGGGAACACAGAGTTTGCAGGGTATCAACATCCTGAAGAAGATCTGTACACACCCAGATTTGCTGGATCTTGTGAACGATGTTCCAAATATCGAGCCCTTGCTGCCGGCAGACTACGTCTCGCCCTCAGCCCGCATGTCTGGCCGCAATCGCATGGGAGCTGTGCGTCCCCATTACTCTGGCAAGTTTATGGTGCTCGCTCGTATGCTTGCTCGTATTCGCGCCGACACAAACGATAAGATTGTGCTCATCTCGAACTACACGCAGACCCTCGACATGATCGAGCAATTGTGCCGTGAGTGCCGGTACGGCAGCGTGAGGCTGGACGGAACGATGGCCATTAACAAGCGCCAGCGTCTAGTCGACCGCTTCAACGACCCCGAGCAGCCTGAGTTTGTATTCTTGCTGTCTTCGAAGGCCGGAGGCTGCGGCATCAATCTAATTGGCGCGAATCGCTTAATCCTGCTCGACCCCGACTGGAACCCCGCGGCTGACCAGCAGGCCCTGGCCCGCGTGTGGCGAGACGGTCAGAAGAAGGACTGCTTTGTTTACCGGTTTATAGCGACTGGCACCATCGAGGAGAAGATTTTCCAGAGGCAGACCATGAAGCAGTCGCTGAGCTCTTGCGTTGTGGACGAAAAGACTGACGTCGAGCGCCTGTTCTCATCCGAGATGCTCAAGGCTTTGTTCACGTACAACCGCGAGACGAAGTGCGACACGCACGACACGTTCAAGTGCAAGCGCTGCACGCCTGAGAAACAGATGATCAAGGCGCCGGCAATGCTTTATGGCGACGCAACGACCTGGAATCATTATCCTCATTCGCAGCTCCCCAAGGTGGCCGACAAGCTGCTGCAGCAGGAGTCTGAGGAGTCCGTGGTGGATTTTGTGTTCCAGTACATCTCGCATTAATATAATAATGATATCCTAACGAATTTAGACGAAGTTTAGATGAGCCCTGAAAACGTGCGCACAAACCGAACAAGATCAATAAATCTAAGTATTCCAGGCAATAAAAGCCTGAGTCGACGTAGACGACTGGTTTCCCTAAATACTGACGTCCTTGTAGCATTCGCATAAGCAGAGCTCCCGACATGCAACCTAATCAACTCGCGTGAGTATTGTGCACCTAAATCACCGCTCATGTGTGATGCCCACGCTTTTCCGCATTACAGCAACGAGCAGGCGCCGTGTCAAGTATAATAATGATAATAATGGATTCAAATATGAGATCTAAATTATAATTAGAGTCTAGTGAGCCACAGCAACAGCAGCGGCCTGGTTGTCGTCATGCGAGATGCTCACCGTGACCTTGCGGCCATTGGCAGCAGCGGCAGCGTCGCCGTGGAGACGGACCTCGGGGCCCGTGCGCGTATGCACAATCTCGATGTCTACGAGCGGCGCCGCAGCTCCTTTGCCCTCGGTCTTCAGCGCCTTGAAGACAGCCTCCTTGGCAGACCAGGTGCCGGCGTAAGACGCGCGCGGGTCAGTGGCCGCGTTGCAGTACTCGCGCTCGGCCTGCGTGAAGTTGCGCTCGAGGAACGTCTCGTTCTCGGTGTTGATCGCCGACACAAGCTCGATATCAACGCCCACGTTCTGCTGACCAGTGGTCGTGGCAGCCATGGCCGCGAGCGTCGTCTCCAGGCTGTTGGGTTGCTTCGGAGCAACACCCTCCTTGGGGAACTTGTGAGAGTGGTCGACACGCGCGTTGGGGTTCATGTAGACCTCCGTCTCCTGCTCAGGCGTGTAAGGCGGCTTGTCCTTGGGACGGAACAGCGTGTTGTGCGTGATCGCATCGTGCCAGTAGCGGTAGACCTTGTCGTAGCGCGCGCTCACACGGCGCTGGTACGCCTCGTACTGCGTGCGGGGCAGGGAGCTGAAGAAGTAGTCCGGGTGGATCAGCAGGGCGAATGCACCCTTCTGGCCGAATCCGAACGACGTCAGCGAGCCGGCCTTGACGCCGTACGTCTGCAGCGGCACCGACGGGAACTGGATGCGGTCGAACTTCTGCAGCACGCTGTCGACGTTGTCCGCGTTGCGGTTGCCCGGAACAAGACCCGAGTTCAGGATCTGCAGAACGCCGTTCATCATCCAGGCACCAGCAGCACCCTTCGGGTGACCGGTCAGGTACTTCTGGAACACACCAAGGACGGGGTTACCCTTCGAGCGGCCGAGGTGCACAAGCATGTCGTGGATGGCCTGCGACTCGTTCTTGTCGTTGGCCTGCGTCGACGTGCCGTGGAACGAAGACACTCCAAGGTCGTCGATGGTCAGGCCCCACTGAGCAAGCGCGCCCTTGATGGGAGCAATTGCCGGGTTGCGCATCCAGAACTCGTTGCCCCATGTGCGCTGGGCCTCGCGCTCCTGGCGGTGCAGGTCCTCAGCAATGGCCTCGATCGGCGTGCCCATGCTGCGCTCGTCGTCAGCCCACTGGCGCAGCTGCTTGCGGCGGTAGTCGAGCTGGCGGCGACGGTACTCGATGTCGAGCAGGTGCTGCGAGCGCGAGGCGTCCTCGCGAGCAGTAGTCATGATACCCTTGCCAGGCGCAGGCACCGAGCGGCCAATCTTGTCGGTCGCCGTTGCCGTCAGAGCAACGATACCGTAGACAGGCACGCCCATCTCGACGGCCAGCGAGCCGGCCATGAGAATCTGGATACCAGAGCCCTGGGCCTCCATGAAGCCCGAGCGCGTCGTCGTCGTGGGACGCGACATCTCGCGAGGCGTGCGGCCGTGCTCCATCTCAGTGACGGAGTTCGACGTCGCGTTCATGTTACCGAACTCGTAGATACCCTCCTCGCGGATGTCATCGTAGCCACCAACAATGACCACACGAGCAGTGCCCGAGCGGATCAGCTCGACACCGCTGTCAACAGACTCAACGGCCGTGGCGCAAGCACCAACGGGCGTCTTCGTCGGGCCGCTGGAGCTCAGCAGCAACATGTTCACCCACGCGCTCATGGTGTTGATAAAGCTCTCCTGCAGAATGTCGTTCTGCACCTCCTTGTCGAGGTAGCGGTCCTTGAACATCTTGCGCAGAGCAGTCATACCACCCATACCACTTCCAGAGGCGTTACCAATCTCCGACAGGTGCACGTACTTGTAGAACTCGTACGGGTCCGTGATACCGGAGGTAATAAGAGCCTCGGCCGTAGACACAAGCGTGTACAGGGTAACCGGGTCGACCTGGTCGCAGATGTCCTCGGGCACACCGTAGGTGCGAGCGTCCCAGCCCGTGGGGATCTGGCCGGACACGAAACGCGTATCCTGCAGAGCCTTGGGAACAAGGATCTTGGCGCCCTTCAGGAAGCGCACGTTGTACACCTCGCTGTTCTCCGGGTCCGGGAACGCCTCGACCTTGTCACCCTGCTCGCGCTTGAACTGCTCGGCAGTCTCCTTCGAGGCCTCGAACGCCTCAAGGTCGTGCTCGATGATGACCTCGTGCATGACCTGCTTCTTCTTGGGATCGAAGCCAAGCACATCGGGCTCAGTCAGACGAATACCGCTGTGCTCAAGAATGTGCTTCTCGTACTTGCTCTTGATGTCACGCTCGTCGACGGCCTCACCGGTCTTGCCGTCAACCCAGCCCTTCTTGGGGTTGTACTTGACGAGACCCATGATCCAAGCCATCTCGATGGCGCCCTCGAGCGAGAACTCGCCGTAGGCCTCCATCTCCCAACGCGTGCGCGAGTTACCCCACGGCGACACCTCGGCGAAACCAGTGACAACAGCCACGCGCTCGAGGTCGACGAGGTCGACAAGCTTGTCCGTAGCCGGTAGCTCATCGTAGCTCTTGAGCTCGGGGAAGGCGAACTTGAGGTTAGCACGCGGCTTGACGACGCTCTTCGAGTAGGGCTCGTCGGCCTGCGGGCCGTTGATGACGCCCTGCTCGATGGCAGTCTCCGTGGCCACGGCGCGGCGCAGCTCGGAGGTCTCCTGCAGGTTCGCGCGCAGAGTGGTCATGTACTCCTTCAGGTCAGGCACGTTCTGCATACCGCCGTTGAGGTCAGCATAGACAGGCGAGCTCTGGCACAGGCGCTGCAGCGTCGGCGTCATGAGACCAAGAAGGTTGAAGGCCATCTCCTGCTGCGAGTAGGTGCGGACACCAAGCTCCTTCTCCATGCCCTCGGCCACGACGTTGTTCTGGTTCATGAGACCAGTGCCACGCGTCCAGCCAATGACGGCACCGCACACCGTGACGTAGTTGGACCACGACTCGGCGTGCCAGCGGTTGAACAGGGTCTCGAGAGCAAGCTTCGACTCGGAGTACATACCGTCGCCACCGAACGTGCCGTGGTTGGGACTGAGCGGCAGCAGGACTTGGGCCGGGCGCGTCTCGACGGCGCGCTCCTGCTTCTGCTGCTTGATGAAGCCGAGCAGGCGGAGCAGGTTCGTGAGCATGAGGCGGTGGGCCAGCTCGCTCTTCGACTCGATGCCGTCCATCTCGATGCCACCCTCGGGGATGGCAGCGAAGGGGACGACGAAGTCGAGGTCCCAGCCAAGGTCGTTGTAGATGTACGAGATGAGGGCGCGGCAGTCCTGGACGCTGGCCTGGTTGAAGGGCACGACGACGAGGTTCGAGCCGGCGGCACCAAGGCGAGTATAAATATCTTGGTAGAAGTCCGTGGTCTCCTTCGAGAAGCGCGAGGTCGTGACAACGACGCTGGCACCGCCCATAAGCAGGCCCTCGAGGACCTTGACACCGATAGAGCCCTTGCCAGCACCGGTGAGCAGCACCGTCTTGGACTTGAAGGTGACACCCTCACGAGCGGCCTTCTCAAGACCAGACAGGTACTGCGAGGTGAGCTCCTGAGAGTAAGCCCACGAGTCGCCCTCGCGCGTGCGCAGGTTCAGGTAGGGCACGATGTCCGGGCGCATGCCCTTGGCGAGCGGCGAGTTGCCCGGCTCCTTTGTAGCGGCGAGGCGCATCTTGAGGAGATCCAGAGCCTTCTGAGCCTCCGGGTCGGAGCTGAGGTGGCGGTAGAGGGCCTCGAGGTGCTGCAGCTCGGAGTTCGCGCTGGCGCCCTTCGTGGCCGTGAGCTCGGAGTGGCCCTGGGCCATCTCGAAGACGTACTGCTCGAGCTTGCGGCACTCGGCGCGCGGGACCTCGCTGTACTCGATGGCGCCGCGCGACGTGACCTCGGTATGTGGGCCCGTGGGCAGCATGATGTCCTTGTAGAGCGGGTCGGCACCGAGCGCCTCCTTGCAGGTCTCGAGCAGCTGCGTGGCCAGGTCCTTCGCGAGCTGGAACGTCTCGCCGCGGTGCGTCGGGACGTGCTCGATGTAGTAGACCATGAGGTCGATTAGCACGGGGCTCGTGCGGTTCATGATGGAAATGCAACGCTGGAGGACCTCGCGGTCGATGGTGGACAGCTTGCCCCACACAATGTCGAAGAACATGCGCAGGCAGTCCTGGCGGGCCCAGTTCCAGTACGAGTCGTAGCGGCGCGACTTGAGGCCGCTGAAGATCGGCTTGATGCCCTCGGCGTAGACGTCGCCGTGCTCGGCGAGCCACAAGTCGAGCTCCTTCTGCAGCAGCTCTGTGGCCTCGGCCTGGGCGGCGTTCTTCTTGTCGCCGGAGCGCAGGTCCACGCGCAGGTAGTTCGCGAGCAGCTCGAGCTGTTGTCGTGCGAGCTGGCGCTGGTCCTTTGTGACGGCCTCGAGGGCCTCGGCATCGATGACGGCGCCACCAGCGCCGCCGCCGCCGCCCGAGGACGTCGCGCTCGAGAGGTCGAGGCCCTCCGAGGCGGCGTAGCCCTGCACAATGCCGTCGAAGAAGCCCTTGCCGTCGGCCTCGCTACCGAGACGCGACGCAGGCTCCTTTGTGAGCGCGAGCAGCAGCACGCCGTCCTGTCGCATGGGCCCCAGGCCCCATCGGGACTCGAGGTATTTGCGGATCTGAGACAGCGCGAAACCGCCCGGCATCTTCGACGAGGCGAGACGCGCAATGAGCGAAGACGTGTGCTTGCCCAGCTTGCCGCTGAAGCCGTCGCCGAACTGCTCGGCCAGGTCGGCAATGGGGATCTCCTCGGCCTTCTCGGGCGCGCTGCCGAACTCCTTGCCTAGGTCGCCGAGAATCTCGTTCTGGACGGTGGACTTGCCGCCCACGAGGTCCTTCACGGCCTTGGATGTCGGAACCTGGTCAACAGGCTTCTTCAATTTGTGGCTGATGACGGCCTGGATGACCTGCAGCGGCGACAGCGGCTTGTCCTCGACGGCCTGGGCCGGGCCGGCCGCAGGCGCGGCAGGAGCCGGCGCAGCAGCCGCCGCAGCGGGCGCCGCAGCCTCGGCCGGCGCAGGGGCAGCCTCGGCCGCAGGCTCGGCGCCGCCAACGGGCGCGGGCGGCGCGTTGGCCTCCTCGTCCTCGTAGTAGATCATCTTCTGGTCCTTGGCGTAGCTGAGCACCTCGCGCCGTAGCGAGAGCGCGGCGTCGTAGCCCTGGTATTGAAGCTTCAGCGTGCGCTGCGCCATGCCCGCGAGCGTGGGCGACGGGCCAATCTCGACGATGCGCTCGGCCTTCATGTCGCGCAGAAACACGTCCTGCGTCTCAATCCAGCGGACCGGAGATGCGAACTGGTATGCCAGCAGCTCCGTCAGAAGGACGTGCGCCAGCTCTTGTTCCACCTGAGGCTTCATTCTGTGGTTCGATGCGCTAGGTGTGAAGAGAAGGAGATCTAAATTTCTTGTGAGTGGTTTCAACAGGGTTGGGTGCGCCCCAACGCGCAGAACCCCAACGTCAGGTGACTTAGCGAATGGACTAGGCGCTGGCGCGGCGCCGGCGCCGCCAATTTCGGCAGCGCCGCTCTAGACGTGCACGCGTGCCGAGACAACAGCGACTGTGCAGTTTTTGTGCTCGGCGCGACACTGGACTGTGCGTTGGGTCCGCGTTGTTGAGGTCCAATTTCAACAAGCTCACATGATCCTCATCCGGCCGCGTCGGAAGCATTTCTGCATTTGCGTGATAGCGGCCTGGATGCGCGGCAGGATGACGCCAGCTAGAATTTTGGAACCGCGGAGAATTGTGTAATGCAGCAGCATAAATTACAGCGCGCTTTGGCGTCCTGCTGCGGTGAGCCCAGTGGTGCGACCGTTATCCCAATGCATATATCATGCAGAACCCTGGCCCACGCGATAGGTCGCGCACGCGCCGCAGTGCTACAACTCCGGTCGTGCGCTCAACGGAACATGCGATCGGTCGTGTGACCGGTTGAGGGGTACAAAAGTGGCGAACTAGGTGCTAATGTGTCTATTTAGGATGACGCTGCTCTTACAGTGTGTAAGTATGGAAAGTATCGCTGAATTCTTAACTACACAGATGATGCTGCCGCGTGTTTGAAGCAGGTCGGGAGATGTGCAATTATGTCAAGCTCAACGTCACCGCATATTCGGCTGGGGCGACGAGTGACGAGTCGCTTCGACCACGTCATATGCCGGCTGCGCCAGGCGCCGCGTAAGCCCGCTTCAAGCCGCCGCCACATTTGGCTCGGCTGGGCTGCGTCTGCTGCGGCCGCTGGGGGCGGTGCGCCGTATCGTGGCGTCTTGGGCGGCCCGCCATATGTTGTGGCGCGCGGGCGGTCTCGCTTACCCAAGACACCATTTCTTTTTGGGCCGGCACGCACATGACGCGGTACACACCTGTGCACGCGGGCAGCTAAGACTAAGAGGCTTGCCGGCGCGATTGGCCGATCGTGGGCTGAGCCGGGGCCGGGCCCTAGCCCACCTTCTCTATTCGTCGGGACGAACCCAGGCGTGAGTTCCCGTTTGGGACCAATCATGCGCCCAATCGGCGGAATCGGCTGAGCAAGCACGGAAATTACGCAGAACGGCCGGCCGGCAGGCGAGCCGGAGGAAAATCGGCCGGGTGCGGCGCGCGCTCGGCACTGCGAGCCGCGCATGCGGGAAATCTGAAACAATTTCCCCCGGCTGGAATGTGGTCGTGCCTGCGTCGATAACGCAAATGATACGACGGCGCGCTTATGCACAGGCCGGGGTAGCCTTAGGCAGCAAAGCGGCGCACTGAATAAACACAAACACCAGGCGCCTAGGCAAGGGTAGCCAGGCGTGGGTGCGCTGCTTACGGCATCTGGGACGTTAGGCTCGCCGCCCGCCAAATCTTTCTCCAACTACCACTTCGCGGCCCATTTCGGTGAGTTCAAGCGCGGAGCGGCAGATCGAGGGGTGATGAGCTACGACAGGGACGGGTACAACCCCTACAGCAACCCGTACAACACGGGTCCGGCCGCGTCGGGCGGCGGGGTCGACGAGTTCGTGGCCACGCCATACGAGCAGTACACAGCCCCGGCCCATCCGCAGCCGGCCGCCACGACCGGCGGTGCGTACGCCCAGCCGCCGCTGCAGTCCCAGGCGTACGCGCAGCCCGCGGCACCGCAGCAGCAGGTCCAGCAGCAGGTGCCGGCGACGCAGGGCCAGGAGAGCTACGAGCTGGACGAGAACACAAACTTTGCGTTTTTCGGCGAGGTCGACGACATCAAGCGCAACCTCGTGCAGTATGAGGACAATATCGAGCGCATTGAGGGCCTGCACAAGCGATCACTCGCGGAGACGAACGTAGAGAACGAGCAGATGATCCAGCGGCAGCTCGACAGCCTGCAGGCCGACACGCGCGGCCTGGCCGAGACGCTGAAGACGCGCATCAAGCAGCTCGAGGCGACGTCGCAGCGCGACGCGACGAAGCACGCGCAGACGCAGAACCTGAAGCGGCAGTTCATGTCGATGATCCAAAAATTCCAGGCGACGGAGGCCGCGTTCCGCCAGCGCTACCGCGACGTGGCCGAGCGCCAGTACCGCATTGTTGAGCCCGACGCCACCGACGCCGAGGTGCAGCAGGCGATCGACGACACTAATGGCCAGCAGGTGTTTTCGCAGGCGCTCATGCAGTCGAACCGCCGCGGCGAGGCGCGCGCCGCGCTCACCGAGGTGCAGTCGCGGCACCGCGAGATCCTGAAGATCGAGCAGACGCTGCTCGAGCTGGCGCAGCTGTTCCACGACATGGAGATCATGGTTGCCGAGCAGGAGGAG
Source organism: Entelexis sp. DX6506 (assembly GCA_037041025.1). Taxonomy (NCBI): domain Eukaryota; kingdom Fungi; phylum Ascomycota; class Dipodascomycetes; order Dipodascales; family Trichomonascaceae; genus Entelexis; species Entelexis sp. DX6506. The sequence continues at coordinate 128,987 of JAXQHU010000039.1, forward strand.
CAGGTGCAGAACGTCGAGACGAACGTCTACACGGCGCAGAAGGACATCGAGAAGGGCGTCGACAACCAGTACCAGGCGATCAAAAAGGCGCGCGCATGGCGCAAGAAGAAGTGGTGGTGCCTGGCGCTGCTCATCATTGTCGTGCTGTTCTGCGCGCTGTTCTTCGGCATCTACTTCGGCACCGACGCGCACGACCACTAAACGCGGCCCGGCCGCGGTTTTGGTTCGCATTCGGCGCGGCCCGCCCGCGCACCGTATTTCTAACTCGCTGATGCATTTTACGACCCTTGGAAGGCAGCGGCCCCACCGGCAGCGGCAGCGGCAGTAGCAGCAGCGGCGCCAGTAGCAGCAGCAGCATCAATAGCAGCAGCGGGGACCCCTCGACTGTTCAACTCTTGTTATATATTGTGCTCCCACGTCACATTTAATATTCTTACGTGTCCTTGCGCGCAGCGTCCCCAAGGAGGCCTGAACATATTGTTGTCCCGTGCTCGGCGCTTGGAGCACATCTATTATTAAATAACGTCACCCTGAAAACCTCAAGCGCAGGAGAGCTGCCACTTCTATTTTAAGTAAGCGCCGTGAACAAGAAGAACAAGAACACCACCACGCGCCGGGTCAGCAATTTAGCCACCTACCGCCGCGCGGAAAACAAGTAGGCCCCTAAAAAATGCAGCGGTACGAGCAGTCCGAGAACCCGTTCGCCGCCGGCGACCAGAGCTACGAAATGCAGGACCACAAGTACGCGTTCTTCGACGAGGTCGACAACATCAAGAAGCTGCTGCTGCAGTACGAGGACGACATCGAGCGCGTCGAGGGCCTGCAGCGCCGCTCGCTGGCCGAGACGCGGCAGGAGGAGCACGAGTTTCTGCAGCGGCAGATCGACGCGATGGTGCAGGACAGCCGCGGGCTTGCGGGCGAGCTGCGGACGCGCATCAAGGCGCTCGAGGCGCAGAGCTTCCGCGACACGACGAAGAACGTGCAGGCCAACAACCTGAAGGAGCAGTTCAAGTCGCTCATCCAGAAGTTCCAGACGACCGAGGCCGCGTTCCGCCAGCGCACGCGCGACGTGGCCGCGCGCCAGTACCGCATTGTCGACCCGGCCGCGACGGACGCCGAGGTCGAGCAGGCCATCGACGACGCGTCCGGGCAGCAGGTCTTTTCGCAGGCGCTCATGCAGTCGAACCGCCGCGGCGAGGCGCGCGCCGCGCTGTCGGAGGTGCAGTCGCGGCACCGCGAGATCCTGAAGATCGAGCAGACGATCACCGAGCTCGCGCAGCTGTTCCACGACATGGAGATCATGGTCGCCGAGCAGGAGGAGCAGGTCCAGGGCGTCGAGACGAACGTGTACGAGGCCGAGGACGACATCCAGCGCGGCATCGACAACCAGCACTCGGGCATCCGCAAGGCGCGGTCGGCGCGGCGCATGAAGTGGTGCTGCGTCGGCTTCGTGATTGTAGTGTGCGTGGTGCTTGCGCTCGTGCTTGGTATTTATTTCGGCACTCACCACTGATTGCCACTCGCATGTTAAAACTAATGTATCGACGACTAATATTACGCTGGCGCGCCGCAGGCAAAGTGGAAGGCCGCAGCAAACGCAGAATGCCACAGGCAGAAGCAGAAAGTGCGGCAGCACACAAAAAGGCGGCGGCATACAAAGAGGCGGCCCCGCGCGGCGCCTAAAAGGCAGCTCGGCAGCAGAGCCGCACTCACGCCATGAACGCTGTACACACGCACGACTCACGAAACAAAATAAGTAACTCTAAATGACCGTACTTCACGTATTTGAAGCGCCGCGCGCGCGTTTGGCCGGCGGTTCGGCCGCCCTTTGTGGCCGTCAGGTGACGCCCGCATATTATTTATCTTTTTTCAAAAGTTCAGCCCATCCGGCGCGTGCGCTCGCTATGCGGAACTTGGTGCCTCTGGTTGTTTCGCAGCTCGACACGGCTGCGGAGACCCCGCTGCCCCTCCACAAGGTCGCGGTCGACCAGGACTTCGTGTTCTGCTGCTTCGCGTCCCCCGAAACCGAATCGGCCGCGCTGCACAGCTGGTCGCCGCAGACTCAATGGGATGCTCAGGTCGAGTGGCCGCTTGCCGAGGCTGATGCGCGCGTTGTCGGGCTCAAGGGCGACAGCATCGACAACTCCGCGACCGTCGTGCTGAGCAATGGCGACGTCGTGGCCGTCTCCCTGGCCGAGGGCGTGGCGACCATTGTTGGGTCGCTGGAGACCGAGGTTGTTGCGTGCGAATGGAGTCCCGACGGCGAGATTCTGTGTCTCGTGCTCAGCCCCGGGCGCGTCGTGTTTCTCAGCGCGTCGTTCGAGGAGCTGGCGGACCACGCCATGGGCAGCGCCGACCTCGCGCTCGCCGAAAAGCACGTCACCGTCGGCTGGGGCAAGCGCGAGACGCAGTTCCAGGGCCGCGGCGCGAAGCGCGACCCGACGCTGCTCGACCGAATCGAGACGCGCGAGCCCAGCGACCGCGACGACGCCAAAACATACATCAGCTGGCGCGGCGACGGCGAGTACATTGTTGTGAACGCCGTGGACCCCGAGAGCCAGCGGCGCGCGCTGCGCGTGTTCTCGCGCGCCGGCGAGCTCAGCAGCGTCAGCGAGCCCGTCGACCATGTGCTGGGCCTCGTCGCGTGGCAGCCCGTCGGCGCCCTCATTGCCTGCGTCAAGCACAGCGCCGACGGCGGCTGCGTGCAGTTCTTCGAGCGCAATGGCCTGCGGCGCTACTCGTTCGACATCCCGGCCTCCAAGGACGTCACGTCGCTGGCCTGGAGCGCCGACTCCGCCGTGCTGTCCGTATCCTACACGTCGCACATTGACCTGTGGACCATGAAGAACTACCATTGGTACCGCAAGCAGTCCATCAGCGTCAGCCGCACGCCGGGGATCGAGCCTATGTGGCACCCAGAGAAGCCCGGGACGCTGGTGGTGCCGTGTGACGACGGCATCCAGTTCCGCACGTACCGGTTTGCCTACAACAGCGACGAGGGCTTGGTGGCTGTGATCGACAACAACGAGGTCAAGGTCACGCCGCTCGCGTACGCAAACATGCCGCCTCCCATGGCGTTTGCGTCGGCCCTGTTTGACTCGCAGCCCGCTGCCGTGGCCGTCAAGGCGCCGGGCCTCGTCGCCGTGGCCACGAGCGATGCAGTCAAGCTGTTTGAGCTGAACGTCGAGGACGAGGAGCTGACCGAGATCGACGTATGGACGCTGCCTCAGGCAAGACTGCTCTCGTTCTCGGGCTCGCAGCTCCTGGCATACACGGACGATGCGATTCTGCTCGAGCTGGTCCGCGGCGGCCACGCAAGCCCGTGCCTACAGCAGCCGCCGTTCGCTGTGACGGCAATGTATGCCGGTTACTATTTGTGCAACTCGCGCATTTACGGCGTTGAAAGCGGTGACCTTGTTGCTGACCTCGAGGAGCCCTGCCTGGACTTTGTGGCCAAGGGCAGACACAGCTTTGCGCTGACCCGGTCGGGCAAGCTGCTGCACGGCAGCACGCGCACCGTGCTGAATCACAATGTCACGTCAATGGCCCTGGCCACTGAGCACTTGCTGTTTACGACGCTCACTAAACTCGTGTTTGTGCACTTGGCGGGCCATAGCGAGACGTCCGTGCCGACTCTGCCGAGCGGCGACGACGTCCGGTCGGAGCAGAGCCGCGAAATCGAGCGCGGCTCGCTTCTCGTGTCTGTTGTGCCGTCGGCGATGACGACCGTGCTGCAGGCGCCGCGCGGCAACATTGAGACAATCTACCCGCGCATGCTTGTGCTGGGCGTTGTGCGCCGCAGCATTATAGAGGGCGACTATCTGCGGGCGTTCCAGACGTGCAAGGTGCACCGCATCGACATGAGCATTCTGTACGATCTGAACCCGGAGCAGTACCTTGCGCGGATTCCCCAGATTCTGAGCAGCCTCGGCAGCGACACGCAAGTCGACCTGCTGCTGTCGTCGATGTCGGACGAGGACGTGACGAAGACGAAGTACATAGACACGGCCGCGCACAGTACTGCGAGCCCCGGCGTCGTTGCCGGCAAGGCCAACAGCGTGCTGGACGCGATGCTGCCGCACCTGTCGCCGCAGTGCACGATCACGGCGCTGGCTCTGAAGCAGCCGCCGCAGCTTGCCGAGGCGCTTGTGGCGGCAGCTAAGAACGTGAAGCTCGTGAAGCACCTATGCTTTTTGACCGACGCGGACCAGCTGTACAAAACGGCGCTCAGCGTCTACGACCCAGCGCTGGCGCTTGTTGTTGCGCAGCAGGCGCAGATGGATCCGAAGGAGTACCTGCCGTTTTTGCGCGCGCGGCAGAGCGAGAACGTGCACCGCCGGCGGTTCAACATTGATCTGTACCTGCGCAACTACGAGAAGGCGCTGGCGAGCCTTGTTGCGGAGGACTCGAGCGACAACGACGCGGAACTCGTGCAGTTTGTGAACCGGCACGAGCTGCACGCGCAGGCGCTTGAGCTTCTGCGGGGCTCGAGCCGCGGCGCCAAGGATGCGATCATGGAGGCGCAGGCCGAGAAGTGGTTCACGAGCGCGAACTACGTGGATGCCGGGCGCAACTTCGAGGCGCTGGGCCAGCTCGAGCGCGCGACGGAGGCGTACGTCCTGGGCGGCGACTGGCGCAAGGCGCTGGCGCTGGCGCCGTCGCGCGAGGTGCTGCGGGCGACCGCCGTCAAGCTGTCGGAGTCGCTGGAAGTGAACAAGAAGTACGGCGACGCGGCGCACCTGTTTGCGTACTACCTGGACGAGCCGCTGCGGGCGATTGAGTGCTACTGCCTGGCGAACCAGTTTGACGATGCGGTGCTGCTCGGCAAGACGCACGGGCTCGAGGAGCGGCTCGGCGAGGCGCTGCGCGAAAGCTACGCGACGTTCCAGGAGCTGCTTGCCGACTGCGCGACGCAGATTCCGGCGCAGCTGCGGCGGCTGCGGGAGCTGCGCGCGAAGCGCGAGGAGGACACGCTCGGGTTCGAGCACCAGATGGAGGACCTGGACGTGGCCGACAACCTGTCGGTTGCCGGGACGGAGACGACGAACAACTCGATATTCACGCGGTACACCGACAAGTCGAGCGTCGGCACGGCGGCGACGAACGCGACGCGGCGCACGGCGAAGAACCAGCGGCGGCAGGACCGCAAGCGGGCGATGGGCAAGAAGGGGTCCGTGTACGAAGAGGAGTACCTGATTTCGTCGACGGGGCGCCTTGTGGAACGGCTGCAGCATGTGCGCGGCGACCTGCAGAACCTTGTTGTTGCGCTCGAGCGCTGCGGCCTGGGCGTGTACGCGGGGCAGCTTGTGTCGGAGGACGTGAAGGTGCTTGGCATGCTGCGGGAGAACATCGACGAGGTATACACGGTGGACGAGCGCGCGCTGGTGCGGTACGACGAGAGCGGGCACGAGTATATTGCGAGCGCGCCCGTGAAGCCGAGCGTGCCGGCGGCCATCCACTACTAGCCGGCCCTGAAGGTACCCTGAAGGTAACCCAAGTACATAGACATTCCACGGCCAAGTCCACTAATTAAGCTAATAACACTAAAAGCTAATAACGAAGTTACAAACGGCACAGCGCGCATTACAACGAACAGCTTATGAGCGACTTAAGCGACTACGAGGCGGACAATAGAGAAGGCGGACAATAGAGAAGGCGGACAATAGAGAAGGCGGACAATGGTGAAGGCGGAAAATAGAGAAGGCACACAGCGGCACTCCAATACCATCCACTAGACCACAGAATTCGAATGTATGCGGAATGTGTGACGTGCTTCCGCAAGTGCTCTCCACGATACGCACGGCGCCGGCTTATCTGCGTGCAGCCGGCGACATGGGTGAAGTCAGCAAGCCCCGTCTCAGCTCGAATGTCGCCACCTCGCCACGCCAACAACCCGCGCACCGAGCCGCCAGCACCGCCGCCGCCGCCGAAAATGGATCTCCGCAAAGACGCGTTCTACTTCTTCACCTCGATGGTCATTGGCGCCTCTGTCGTGACGCTCTGCATGCTCTGAGCGCCGGCGCCGACGCCGCCGCCCGCGGCGCGCGCGCGCCTATTTAAGCCCCGTTTTTACTTTAGCCATAATGTTCACAGACTTGCAGTGCGCGCGGGCGCTGGCGGGCGCCCGCGCGCCGCGCTTTGCCCGAAACACAGCGCCCGGCCGGCCGCCAGCGCCGCCGCCGTCGCCGTCTCCTAGCAGTACCGCGTAGAGCCTCGCCATGCGCATCGCCGTCGTCGGCTGCTGCCATGGCGAGCTGAACCGCGTCTACGACGCGATTGCCGCGGCGGCCGGGCCGCCGCCGGACCTCGTCATCATGTGCGGCGACTTCCAGGCCGCGCGCACCGCCGCCGACCTCGAGAGCATGAGCGTGCCCGCGAAGTACCGCCGCATGGGCGACTTCCACGAGTACTTCAGCGGCGCGCGCGAGGCGCCGTACCTCACGCTCGTCGTCGGCGGAAACCACGAGGCCAGCGCGCACATGTCGCTGCACGCCGCCGGCGGCTGGCTCGCACCGCGCATCTGGTACCTGGGCGACGCGGGCGTCGTCCGCGTCGGCGGCGTGCGCATCGGCGGGCTGTCCGGCATCTTTTACGAGCCGGACTACCTGCGCGCGCGCTTCGAGCACAAGCTGTTCCGGCGGCGCTGGCCCGCGCGCGGCCGCGGCGGCGTGCGCCAGGACGCCGTGTACTCCGTGTACCACGTCCGCAAGCGCGACGTCGATCTGCTGCTGCAGCTTGCGCCGGCGCAGCTCGACGTGTTTGTGTCGCACGACTGGCCGCAGGGCGTGGCCGAGCACGGCGACCTCGCGCGCCTGCTGGCGCTGAAGCCGTGGTTCGCGCAGGACGTGGCCGCGGGCAAGCTCGGCTCGCCGCCGGGCCGCGAGCTGCTCACGACGCTGCAGCCCGCGTGGTGGTTCAGCGCGCACATGCACGTGTACTACGAGGCGCAGTGGGGCCGCACGCGGTTTGTGGCGCTGGACAAGCCGCTCGAGCGGCGCACGTTCCTCAAGTTCGTGGACGTTGGCGCGGCCGTGCAGGCGCCGTGCCGCATTGAGCCGGACCCGGAGTGGGAGCGGCTGCGGCGCGCGGCCAGGAAGGAGCGGCGCGCGGCGCGCACGCCGGACGCACCAACTGCGCCTGCGCCGGACACACCAACGCCCAATGACACGCCCAATGACACGCCAAACGGCACGCCAAACGGCACACCAACTAATGCACACAAAGGCTCGCCAAGAAATACGCGTTCAGACTCGCCAAGCAATGCGCGCTCAGGCTCGCCAGGCTCGCCAGCGGAGCCGCGAGATCATGCGAAGGCTTACGCCATGTAACGGGCGCAAGGTGCGCAAAAAGGCGACACTAGATAGACGAATTACGAAAGCTTAGGTACGACAGTTTTACTTCTTGGGGACGCAGGGACTCTAAGGCAGCCGGACCCGAACGCAGTTCACAATCAGCGCGCCACGAGAGTATGCAATGTCCAGCGCTATGCAATGTCCAGCGCGTCGCATGGCCAACGTATGTTGACCGCCTTTTCGGACCCGCTTCGAGTCTGCGCGGTTAGGGTATAGCCCCGTCTGGTTTGGCGGCTGAACTACGACTGGGCCTTGGCGCGGCGCGCCGCAATAGCCTCGTTTACTGCCTTGCGGAGCGCCGCAATCGCCTCCTTCGGCACGTCCGCGCCGTACACACCCGTGCCCGAGACAATGCAGTTCGCACCGGCCGCCGCGCAGCACCCGACGTTGTCGGGGCCAATGCCGCCGTCGACCTCGACGTCGAGGTCCGGCTTGCGCTCGCGCACAAACTCGACCTTCGGCATCATGTCCGGCATGAACTTCTGGCCGCCAAAGCCGGGCTCGACCGTCATGACCAGAATCATGTCGACGTCGTCGAGATACGGCAGCACAACTTCGATCGGCGTCTTGGGCTTCACGGCCAGGCTCGCGCGCATGCCGTGCTCCTTGATGAGCTTGATCGTCTCGCCCACGTCGCCGTCGGCCTCGTAGTGGAACGTGTACTGGTCGGCGCCGGCGTCCGCCATGGGCTTCACCCACTCCTGCGGGTTCTGCACCATCATGTGGCAGTCGAAGAACGCGTGGCCCTTCGGAAGGCGCTTGCGCATCGCCTTCACGACGGGCGGGCCGAACGTCAGGTTCGGCACAAACGCGCCGTCCATCACGTCGACGTGCAGCCAGTCGGGGCCGTTCGCCAGCATGTTCTTCCAGTCCGTGTTCATGTCGGAGAAGTCTCCGGACAGAATACTCGGCGCGACAATGGACCTCGACATCTTGACTCTAGCGCTGCAGAACGAACTGGCGAGCTGACGGTGGATATGGCCAGCGGTTATTGCGGTCACGGGCGGCGGGGCTAGGGCCGCCGCCGTCGCGAACCAGCGGCCGACTGATACGCAGCGGCACCCGCGGCGGGGCGGCACTAAAAGACGCTTTGCTGGGCTCATGCGGCAAAATCGTCGCGCTCAAGCGGGCTAGCGGCGGTCTTGCCGCACCACCTACTTACGTACTTGAGTTGTAGATGAAATGGGGTGTGGGCCGCTCTGCGCCTAGAGACTCCGCTATGTGCATCATATAGTATTCGTTATCCCTGTTACACATGTTCGCGTAATTATTCAACACGGGACCTTTAAATTTGCTCGACAGCTGAGGTAGAAACAACCGCGTTCGTAGTTGGCGGGCAATTGAGCACCGACGGGTGAAGCCAGTCAGTGCCTAGCGTGATTACTCTCAGCGTCAATGCATAGTGTAGTCAGTGTGGTCACTGTAGTCAGTGCGTAGCGTAGCCAGTGCGTAGCGTAGCCGGTGCGTAGCGTAGTCAGTGCGTAGCGTAGTCAGTGTGGTGTAATCGGTGCGCAATGTAATCAGTGCATGCTTAATGGTGGCGCGTACGCCTTTCAGTGCTATACTATGCTAACAGAATTACTTAGTTCACAAGTGTTCGTGAATTGTCCCTGTTCCCTTTGAGGCTCGGAGCGGCGTTGGCGTCGCGCCATTGACGTCGCCATTACACACGTGACCCAAGGCACTGTAATCCATCCCGGCCGCGAGCCGCCACAACTCGCTCTCAGAAACACCGGTTAGACCCCCAACATGCCCCCGAAAGCAGACTGGGAGAAGCACCAGCCGCCTGTCGACGACGACAAGGAGCCCGAGAAGGACATTGTCCCGCTCTCGGAGGGCGACATCGAGGTGCTCAAGTCCTACGGCGCGGGGCCCTACCAGCAGCAGCTGAAGCAGATCGACAAGGACATCTCAACGCTGCAGCAGTCGATCAGCGAGAAGGTCGGCATCACCGAGAGCGACACCGGCCTTGCGCCGCCGAACCAGTGGGACCTCATGGCCGACAACCAGAGCATGAAGCAGGACCAGCCCCTGCAAGTGGCGCGGTGCACAAAGATCATCCAGGACGAGTCGCAGCCGGACAAGGCGTCGTACGCCATCGACATCAAGCAGATCGCCAAGTTCATTGTCGCGCTCGGCGACCAGGTCAGCCCGACCGACATCGAGGAGGGCATGCGCGTCGGCGTCGAGCGCAGCAAGTACCGCATCATGCTGCCGCTGCCGCCGCGCATTGACCCCAGCGTGACGATGATGACCGTGGAGGAGAAGCCCGACGTGACGTACGGCGACGTGGGCGGGTCGAAGGACCAGATCGAGAAGCTGCGCGAGGTCGTCGAGCTGCCGCTGCTCAACCCGGAGCGGTTCGCGAACCTCGGCATCGACCCGCCGAAGGGCATTCTGCTGTACGGCCCGCCCGGCACGGGCAAGACGCTGTGCGCGCGCGCCGTCGCGAACCGCACGGACGCGACGTTCATCCGCGTCATCGGCTCGGAGCTCGTGCAGAAGTACGTCGGCGAGGGCGCGCGCATGGTGCGCGAGCTGTTCGAGATGGCGCGCACGAAGAGCGCGTGCATCATCTTCTTCGACGAGATCGACGCGATCGGCGGCGCGCGCTTCGACGACGGCGCAGGCGGCGACAACGAGGTGCAGCGCACAATGCTCGAGCTCATCACGCAGCTCGACGGCTTCGACGCGCGCGGAAACATCAAGGTCATGTTCGCAACAAACCGGCCGAACACGCTCGACCCGGCGCTGCTGCGCCCGGGGCGCATCGACCGCAAGGTCGAGTTCTCGCTGCCGGACGTCGACGGCCGCGCCAACATCTTCCGCATCCACTCCAAGAGCATGAGCGTCGAGCGCGGGATTCGCTGGGAGCTCATCTCGCGCCTGTGCCCGAACAGCACCGGCGCCGAGCTGCGGTCCGTGTGCACAGAGGCCGGCATGTACGCAATCCGCGCACGGCGGAAGCTGGCCACGGAGAAGGACTTCTTGGCCGCCGTCGACAAGGTCATCAAGGGCAACCTCAAGTTCTCGAGCACGTCCGAGTACATGCAGTACAACTAATGTAAGTGTAGCCATAGAGCGTGCGCTCGCCGCAGCCGCACGGCCCCATACGAAAACATACGCCGCGAAATTATGCACTACGCAATTACAATAAATAAATAGTCCAGCCCGGTTTCACTGCCACCACGCAATGAGGCCAAGGCCCTCAACCGAGCAGCTGCCCACAACGCGCATGCCGTGCTTCCCGTACTCAAGCTGCTCGACGCGGAAGCGCAGCTTCTCGTTCGTGTCCAGATACAGCTCCATCTCGTTCACGTTCCACACCCACGCCTGCTCCTTCGCCACAAACTGGCTGCCCTCGAACAGCATGTGGTTCGGAATAAATATGTCGTCGAAGAACTCCATGCGCACGTTGATGCCCTCGGGCGTGCAGCTCGAGATCCACCCAACAAGAATCTCGCCCACAAACGGCGCAAACACCACGAGCCGGAACGTGCAGTCGACAAAGATCGCGCCGTCGCCGTCGCGCAGAATGCCGTCGCTCGCGCTGTGCACGTCGTACAGCGCTATGCACAGCCCGACGTCCGGCAGCACCTTGTTGGCAAACTTCTCATTGACCGCCTGCGACAGCGCGTCGTGGTGCGAGCTGTCGAACGTGTCTGGGTCGAGCCGGATCGAGTCCGACACCGTTGCCAGCGTGAACATGAAATTTCAGGAGACCAGGATATGGCTACCGTATATGCCGCGTGACGGGTCGTTTCGATCCGCGACGCCAGAGCTTTGGCGGAGATTTGGGTGTGGAGTTTCTGGGCTGTTCGCGCGTGTAACTAGTATAAACAGCGCAGGCGAAGCGCGGGATTTTATATTTAGCTAAAAGAAATAATTAAGCGGTGCGTCCAAGGGCGGAAACGGCTCGGCCGGCACCGCGACGGCTAGCAGCACGGGCCACAGGCTTTCAACCAAGCAAGACGCACGCGAATTACAGCAGCCACGCGGGCTTCTATTCGCACATCTGCAGCGCGCCAGCCGCACGGGCCGGGGCCAAAAAAAGGGCCCCGCGTCAGCCGACGCTCGCACCGCGTGGGGGGTCGCACACGTGATACTGGCATTCCACGGACCAATTACGAAGCCGTGAATTAAGCACTCCCATTACCGCGTGAGCGGGCTGACTAGCGAGTCCGGGGTTCACGACACTCTCTTTTCACCGACAACCCCACGCACCACCATCCTAAACGATGCTGAGGTACTCGACGCGGCTCACGCGGAGAGCGTTTAGCAGCAGCGCGCGCCGGCAGGTCACGGCGTCCGTGGACGAAATCAAGGGCAAGAACGCGGCGTCCAGCCTCACGAAGAAGTACCATGTGATTGACCACGAATACGACGCGGTGGTCGTGGGCGCAGGCGGAGCCGGTCTACGCGCCGCCTTCGGCCTCGCGCAGTCCGGGTTCAAGACCGCCTGCATCTCGAAGCTGTTCCCGACGCGCAGCCACACCGTCGCCGCGCAGGGCGGCATCAACGCCGCCCTCGGCAACATGCACGCCGACGACTGGCACTGGCACATGTACGACACCGTGAAGGGCAGCGACTGGCTCGGCGACCAGGACGCCATCCACTACATGGCGCGCGAGGCGCCGCCGGCCATCATCGAGCTTGAGCACTTCGGCGTGCCGTTCAGCCGCACCGAGGAGGGCCGCATCTACCAGCGCGCGTTCGGCGGCCAGTCCAAGAACTTCGGCAAGGGCGGCCAGGCCTACCGCACGTGTGCCGTCGCCGACCGCACGGGCCACGCCCTGCTGCACACGCTGTACGGCCAGTCTCTGCGCCACAACACGCAGTTCTTCATCGAGTTCTTCGCGCTCGACCTGCTCATGGAGGACGGCGAGTGCCGCGGTGTCATTGCCTACAACCAGGAGGACGGCACGCTGCACCGCTTCTTCTCTCACAACACCGTCATCGCCACGGGCGGCTACGGCCGCGCCTACTTCTCGGCCACGTCCGCGCACACCTGCACGGGCGACGGTATGGCCATGGTCTCGCGCGCGGGCCTGCCCCTGCAGGACCTCGAGTTTGTACAGTTCCACCCGACGGGTATCTACGGCAGCGGCTGCCTCATCACCGAGGGCTCGCGCGGTGAGGGCGGGTACCTGCTGAACTCGGAGGGCGAGCGCTTCATGGAGCGCTACGCGCCCACGGCGAAGGACCTGGCGTCGCGCGACGTTGTGTCGCGCTCCATGACGCTGGAGATCCGCGAGGGCCGCGGCGTCGGCCCCAAGAAGGACCACATCTACCTGCAGCTGTCGCACCTGCCTCCTGAGGTGCTGCACCTGCGTCTGCCCGGTATCTCGAAGACGGCCGAGATTTTTGCTGGCGTGGACGTCACGAAGGAGCCCATTCCTGTGCTGCCGACCGTGCACTACAACATGGGTGGCATCCCGACGAACTACCACGGCGAGGTGCTGACGCGTGAGAACGGCGAGGACAAGGTCGTGAAGGGCCTGTACGCGTGCGGCGAGGCCGGCTGCGTGAGCGTGCACGGCGCGAACCGTCTTGGTGCCAACTCGCTGCTCGACCTTGTCGTGTTTGGCCGCGCTGTGGAGAAGCGCATCAGCGACACGCAGGAGCCCGGGCGGCCGCTGCCGAAGACGAGCGACACGATTGGCCAGTTCTCGATCGACAACCTGGACTTTGTGCGCACGGCGTCGGGCCCGCGCTCGACGGCGGCGATCCGCGAGGACATGCAGCGCACAATGCAGAACGACGTGGCCGTGTTCCGCATGCAGGAGTCGCTGGACGAGGGCGTGAAGAACATCAACCGTGTGGACAAGTACCTGCCCGAGCTGGGCACGCAGGACCGCAGCATGATCTGGAACTCGGACCTTGTGGAGTCGCTCGAGCTGCAGAACCTGATGACGTGCGCGACGCAGACGGCGCACAGCGCGGCCGCGCGCAAGGAGTCGCGCGGCGCGCACGCGCGCGAGGACTACCCCGAGCGCGACGACGTGAACTGGATGAAGCACACGCTGTCGTGGCAGCCGAAGAGCGGCGACGAGGTTCGTCTCGACTACCGCCAGAACATCCGCCACACGCTCGACGAGAACGAGGCGAAGCCCGTTCCGCCGGGCAAGCGTGTCTACTAAGCGTGTCTACGACGCGTGCCTACGAAGCGTGCCTACGGATCTGATCTACTTGGATTTACAGCGGGGTGCGGTGCGGCGCCTCGCGGCGCGCAGCGCACGCGGGCACGGCGCGGGGCTTTTTGGCGCTCTGCGCATACATAGATGTTATACTTACAGATAAAACTCAGTAACCCAGCCCGCCTAGGTGGCCCGGCTAATAATAACACGCGCAATACGAACCTCGACCCGGTGGGTGCATGCGTCTTAAGCAGCAACCCTCCCACGGCCTTGCAGCGCGAGGTTGGGGTTCTGGCCGATGGCAGCCCAAAACGGCCGCTTTTTTTGCATAACGGCACATAACTAATCAGCCCATATGCATGGGTGCGGAGACGTCTCAGCGGCCCAGCGAGGCAAACCAAAATGCGCCGGCACTAGATAAGTGCCAAGAATATGCTGCAAAGCGTGTGGGCCCCGGCCCGGGCCGCGCACAGCCTCAAACACTCGGTGGGCCCCCAACTGCCCCCGCCCTGCCGCAACCGCCGGCCAACGAGCCTGCCACTGAGTGACAAAGCCAGCGACAGCGCCAGTCCGGGGAACGCCTAACCCTGGTCCTTATATCACGCAGCGACCTCAATCTGGCGGGCGCCCTCTCTCCAGCCAGCGTTCTCCCTCGAGAAAGCATCCTCATGTCCAGAAACGTGCACACGCTGCTTCTGTCGGAGTCGGCCGAGCCCGAGCTCGGGCCGGGCGAGGTCCTCGAGCTGCCGATCCCCGCCGAGCCGTACACGCTGCGCATTGTCATTCCGGGCACGTCGCCGGCGCTGGATCTCGGCGCGCCGCTGCGCTGCAACTACCCGCCGCAGGGCACCGAGTTTGAGCGCAGCAAGTTCTACGAGCACGACCTGCGCAGTGAGCTCACGGGCAACTGCGAGGTCGACATTGCCGTGCACCATTCGGGTGCGTTCACGGTGCAGATCGGCGACAAGATCGAGTGGAACTTTGTTGTGAAGTGCGGCTTCGAGATCGGCGGCCGCAAGATCACCGCGAACGCGCTCGCCGTGCAGTCGCTGCTGTCGAAGCTCGTGCCGGGCGACACCGTCCGCGCGCCGGAATGGCGCAAGACCCTCGAGGACATCGCCTACAAGGGCTACAACATGATCCACTTTGTGCCGCTGCAGCCGCGCGGCGAGTCCGGTTCGCCGTTCAGCCTGCTCGACCAGCTCAGCTGGGACCCCAAAACATTCCCCGGCCAGGACAAGGACATCGACTACCTTGTCGGCCAGCTCACCGAGCTCGGCATCCTCGCCCTCAGCGACATCGTTCTCAACCACACCGCTAGCGACTCGCCCTGGCTCAAGGACCACCCCGAGGCGGGCTACTCCGTCAAGACGGCGCCGCACCTCGAGGGCGCCATTGAGCTCGACACGCAGCTGCTCAAGGCCACGGGCTTCTCCATTGCGTCCGGCGACGACCTCGCGCAAATCGACCAGGTCGTGCACGACGCCGCCGAGGCCGTGCGCCTGTGGGAGTTCTACGTGGTCGACGTCAAGTCGTTGGCCGCGACCGTCTCTGAGCATCCGTTCCAGGGCACGCCGCCCAGCGACCTCCCGCGCAGTCTCGAGGAGCTTGGCGCGAAGCTCGCCGCCGAGGCCGGCCGGAACCTCGACGTCCTGGGCCCGCGCTTTGGCCGCGCGCTCGACTCGACCGTGCTCGCTGAGTTTGTCGCCGGCTCCGCATTCTCGGCCACCGAGCTCGTGAACCAGGTCAACGAGCGCCTCTACGACGAGTACAACGAGGACGTGCGCGCCGCCATCCGGTCCATCAAGGACCGCCAGCGCTACCTGCGCCTCGACGGCAACGGCCCGCAGATCGGCCACGAGGTCGGGCCCAAGACGCCCATCATCGAGTCGTACTTCAACCGCCAGCACGGCCCCGCGCTCGCCTGCAACGGCTGGGTCTGGGGCGGCAACCCGCTCATCGACCACGCGGGGCCCCACTGCAAGGCGTACATCCGGCGCGAGCTCATTGTGTGGGGCGACTGCACGAAGCTGCGCTACGGCAGCGGCCCAGACGACTCGCCGTACATCTGGCGCCGCATGGGCGACTACGCGCGTCTTCTGGCCAAGCACTTCGCGGGCCTGCGCCTCGACAACGCCCACTCCACGCCGCTGCACGTCGGCGAGTACATTTTGGACGAGGCCCGCAAGGTCCGCCCGAACTTGTACGTCGTGGCCGAGCTGTTCAGCGGCTCGCAGGAAATGGACAAGCTATATGTTGAGCGTCTCGGCATCGCGTCGCTGCTGCGCGAGGCCATCATGCCCGGAGACCCGAAGGACCTGTCGACCACCGTGCACGTCAACGGCGGCCTGGCCATCGGCTCGTTTGTCGAGCCCGTCGTCGTGGGCAGCAAGACCCACGCATGGCTCATGGAGGTCACACACGACAACGAGACCATGTACGAGAAGCGCACGGTTGAGGACACGCTGTCGACGGCCGGCCTTGTTGCGATGTGCCAGGTCGCGTCCGGGTCCACCTACGGCTCGGATGAGTGCTACCCGCACGCGCTTAACGTCGTCAGCGAGGAGCGCCGCTATGTGCTGGGCGGCGGCATCACAAAGGCCAAGCGCGTGCTGAACCAGCTGCACAAGGACATGGCCGTCGCAAACATGTTCGAGAGCTACACGGACTACCAGGGACAGTATATCACCGTGCACCGCGTGAACCCCGAGAGCGGCGAGGGTGTGTTCCTTGTGGCGCGGACAAAGTTCTGGGACGCTGGCGACCAGGCGCTTGCGCCCATCCGGCTCGAGGCGTCAAAGGCCTCGTGGCACGCTGGCTGGTCGCTCATTAAGACCGGCGAGCCCGAGGAGGACAAAACAAAAATCGTGCCGGTGCCCACCGAGCTGCGCGACCTCGAGCCGATCGCGACAGAGTTCGACGGCACATCGTCAACAATCACCGTCGACTCCTCGAAATTCCCGCAGGGCTCGGTTGCCGTGTGGCGCACGTCGCGCACGTTCGATGCGTCGAAGATCGAGAACCTTGTGCGCACGGGTGCCGACAAGGCTGTTGCGAATCTGAACCTGCTCGACCTGAACGTTTTGCTCTACCACGCCGAGGGCGAGGAACGTGCAACCTCAGACTGGAAGCGCGGAACCTATAACATCCCGGACTACGGAAACCTCGTATACGCTGGCCTGCAAGGGTGGGAGTCTCTGCTGCGCAACATTGTGCTCACGCAGGACCTCGGACACCCTCTGTGCAACAACGTGCGCAACGGGCTCTGGGCGTTCGAGTACCTCACCGAGCGCGCGCCCACTAAGGCTGTGAAGCAGTGGCTCGGCGAGCGCCTTGACGCGACGCGTAAGGTTCCCAGCTTCTTGCGGCCGCGCTACTTCGCCGCCGCGGTGCTGGGCCTCTATGACGCGGCCACCACGCGCGCTGTGTCGCTCATGCATTTGGACCCCGCAAAGATCTCCGAGTTCTACCGACGGCTCGTGCTTACAAGCGTTCAGATGGTCGGCGTGCTGCCTAACTGCTCGCTGTTTCCGAACAAGACCGTGGCCACGATGGCGGCTGGCCTGCCGCACTTCAGCGAGGGCGTCATGCGGTGCTGGGGCCGCGACTGCTTCCTGTCGCTGAGCGGTCTGCTTATCCGCCTAAACCGCCTTGAGCGGGCGCGTGAGCACATTCTCGGGTTCGGCGCGACGCTGAAGTACGGCCTTATTCCGAATCTGCTGGACTCGGGCCGGAACCCGCGGTATAACGCTCGCGACGCGACGTGGTTCTTTGCCCAAAGCGTGCAGGACTACTGCAAGGCAACGGGCTCATACGACCTGCTGCACGAGGAGGTCAGGCGCCGGTTCCCGCTCGACGACTCCTACACGGAGGAGACGAGCCAGTCGTACTCGACTGTTGGCGAGCTAGTGTTTGAGATTCTGAGCCGGCACGCAGCCGGCATCAAGTTCCGCGAGCACGATGCTGGCCCGCAGATCGACATGCACATGAAGTCGAATGGATTCAACCAGCACATCTGGACAGACTGGGAGACCGGCCTCGTGTTTGGCGGCAACCAGGACAACTGTGGCACCTGGATGGACAAGATGGGCGAGTCGCCGATGGCTGGTAGCGAGGGTGTTCCCGGCACGCCGCGCGACGGCGCAGCAATCGAGATCACTGGTTTGCTGAAGAGCTGTCTGCGGTGGGTCCTCGAGGTCCGCAAGGACGAGGGGTACCCGTTCCCCGGCTCGGTGAAGAACGAGAAGGGCGAGCAGGTGAACCTCGAGCACTGGAACGAGCTAATTCAGAAGTCGTTCGAGAAGTGCTACTGGATTCCCGAGTCGCCCGAGGCGGCTGAGGGCAAAGACTACGACGTCGACTGGAAGATTGTGAACCGGCGCGGCATCTATAAGGACGTCTACCGCTCGGGGAAGCCGTACGAGGACTACCAGTTCCGGGGCCAGTTTGCGATTGCGGTGAACGCGGCGCCGGAGCTGTTTGACCTGCCCAAGATCACGAAGACGCTCGAGCTGGCCGACAAGGTGCTGCGCGGGCCCGTGGGCATGGCGACGCTGGACCCGAGCGACTGGAACTACCGGCCGTACTACATTAACGGCGTGGAGAGCACGGACTTCGCGACGTCGCGCGGGCGCAACTACCACCAGGGCCCGGAGTGGATCTGGGTGGAGGGCGAGTTCCTGCAGGCGTACGTGCGGACGCAGCTGCGCGCGGGCAAGCCGCGGACGGAGGTGATCAACGCGCTGCGCGAGCGCGTGCAGGGCCACGTTAAGTGGATCCGCGAGTCGCCGTGGGCCGGCCTGACGGAGCTGACGCAGAAGAACGGCGAGCTGTGCCCGGACTCGTCGCCGACGCAGGCGTGGTCGTCTGCACAGATCATTGAGGCGCTCGCGGCCGTGGCTGCGTAACCAAAAATACCAACACTAAAAAGCACTGTGCTCTAACATTTCTCTAGAGCGTATACCCCTAACTTGAAGCACATAAAAGTAAAGCACATAAAAGTGAAGCCCATAACAGCGGCGGCCTGAGAATCGCGCAGCTTGGACAGCAACACATCAGGCGCTGTATATTATGCAAACTAAATAGCTAAACCAGTCCGTGTTGTCGCCCACTGGCCTCGCTTCCCTGCTTATAGTGCAACTTTCAAAAGGGCCTCAGCATTTTAATTACACAAGCATTTATTGCCGCAGTATTGTGCTCGGGTGTTTTTAATTATCGTACTCCATCTAATAGGCCAATTCAAGCGCACAAATTCCGGGAGTCGCCTGCCTGTTTTCGCTACCTCGGTGCGATTCCCGACATCGCCCCTAACGGCCGCCGGGACCGGCGACCCATACCCCCGCATGCACACCCGCACATCTGAGCGACATTTGTGGCAGACCACTTTGACAACCTGACAAACTGCGCGACAGAATGCCGGAGACAAAGACGATTGTGCTGCTTCCGGGCGACCACGTGGGCCCCGAGGTCACGGCCGAGGCCGTGAAGGTGCTGCAGGCCGTCGAGAGCGTGTCGAGCGAGGTTGCGTTCGACTTCCAGCAGCACCTCATTGGCGGCGCCGCGATTGACGCGGCCGGCGTGCCGCTGCCGGACGACGCGCTGGCCGCGGCGAAGAAGGCGCACGCCGTGCTGCTCGGCGCCGTCGGCGGGCCGAAGTGGGGCACCGGCGCGGTGCGGCCCGAGCAGGGCCTGCTCAAGATCCGCAAGGAGCTGAACCTGTACGCGAACCTGCGGCCGTGCAACATCATCTCGCCCGAGTTTGCGAAGCTGAGCCCGCTCAAGGAGGAGAACGTCGTGGGCACGGACATCACGATTGTGCGCGAGCTGACCGGCGGCATCTACTTCGGCGAGCGCACCGAGGCCGACGCGTCGGCCACGGGCGACGCCGTTGCTGCGTGGGACACCGAGAAGTACAGCGTCGGCGAGATCACGCGCATTGCGCGCATGTCCGGCTTCCTGGCGCGGCAGGCGAACCCGCCGCTGCCCGTGTGGAGCCTCGACAAGGCGAACGTGCTGGCGTCGAGCCGCCTGTGGCGCAACGTCGTGACGCGCGTGTTCGCCGAGGAGTTCCCGGACGTCAAGCTCGAGCACCAGCTCATCGACTCGGCGGCCATGATCCTCGTCAAGAACCCGCGCCAGCTGAACGGCGTCGTGTGCACGACGAACATGTTCGGCGACATCATCAGCGACGAGGCCAGCGTCATCCCGGGCTCGCTCGGCCTGCTGCCCTCGGCGTCGCTGTCGAGCCTGCCGGACACTAACTCCGCGTTCGGCCTCTACGAGCCGTGCCACGGCTCGGCCCCGGACCTGCCGCCCAACAAGGTGAACCCTGTGGCGACGATTCTGAGCGCGGCGATGATGCTGCGCCTCTCGCTCGGCCAGCCCAAGGCCGCCGACGCCGTCGAGCGCGCCGTCAAGAACGTGCTCGTCAGCGGCGTGTGCACGGCCGACCTGGGTGGCAAGTCGTCGACGGCCGAGGTTGGCGACGCGATTGCCGCCGAGACCGTCAAGCTGCTTTCTTAGGCACTAACGATAGGACACGACTATTATGTACGACTATAATGTACACGAGTATACACCCAAGTATAACGTTCACTTATGTACACGAGTATAGTGTGCATCACAACATGACTACGATGTACAACAAGGCCATCATGTACGAGTATAACAGTACGGCTATACTGTACAGTACGACTAATGTAGATAAAATGTGGCTCGCCTAACTGCTCTTTTGCCGCTAACACTAGGGTTCAAACTTATGTTCAATTTGGGTATATAGTACGGCACGGCGTTGTGCCTAGCCCGTGCGCCGGTGCACGCGCAATTTAGCGCCCTGCGCTCGCTCGCTCGTTTCTAAATTTCGGTTCTATCAATTGCGGCTACAGTTTATGCTCGCCGGACTCCACGCGGTCCCATGCCTCCGTGGTCAGCGGCTTGTACTCCTCGCCCACGAGCCAGTAGATCGTCTCGTCCGGGCCCGCGGGAATCTTCTGGTCGCGGAAGATCTTCTTCTGGATCTTGTTGTTTCCGGTCGTCGGCACCTCAGACACAAACTTGATGAACAGCGGCACGGCGTACCGCGGCAGCCGCTCGAGCAGCAGCTTCCCGAGCCGGTGGATGTCCGGCAGCTTCTCGGGGTCAATCGGCTTCACCACCGCGAACCCGGCGCGGCCCTCGTGCTTCGGCACCTTGATGCCCACGCACACCGCCACGTCGACGCCGCCAATCTCCGTGATCGCCTGCTCCACCTCGTTCGTGCTCACGTTCTCGCTCTTCCACCGGAACGTGTCGCCGAGCCGGTCCACGAAGTACACATGGTTGTTCTCATCGAAGCGCAGCAGGTCGCCTGTTCGCACGTACGCGTCGCCCTTCTGGAACACGTCGAACGCGAGCTTCTCGTTCGTCGCCTCGGGGTTGTTTGCGTAGCCCTGGTACTCCTCGGTCACGTTCGCCTTATCGACCCTGAACAAAAACTCGCCGGGCTCGCCCACGCGCGTCGGGCGGCCAAACCCAGTGGTCGGGTCGCGCCAGATCTCCTGCGTGTCTGGGTCAATGGCGGCAATGTTCCACTTCGACTTCCGCATGATCGCCGTTGCAAGCGTGCCGTACGCGCCGCACGAGCCCACGCCGTAGATGCCGCTCTGCAGGTTCGTGATGGCGCTCGGGAACTCGGTGGCGCCGTAGAACTCACCAATGACGCCAATGTTGAACCGCTCCTTGAACTGCATCCACACGTCCGGGCGCATGCCGTTGCCGAACGCCGCACGTACCTTGTGGTTGCGCTCGTCCGGCGACGGCGGTGCGTTCAGCAGATACCGGCACGTCTCGCCAACGTACTGGATGGCTGTGGCGTGCGTGAGGCGCACCTGCGTCCAGAACGTCGACGTCGAGAACTTGTGGCCGATCGCGTACGCACCGCCCTTCTGCAGAATGGCCAGGAAACCCAGCGCCGCCGCCGTCGAGTGGTACAGCGGCATCGCCGAGTACAGCACATCACTGTTGCGGTACTGGTTCACGTTGCCGTACAGCATGCTGCCCCAGAACGCCTTCTTCCACGAGAAGTGCGCCGCCTTGGGCAGGCCCGTCGTGCCCGAGGTATAAATGTAGCAGGCCGGAGTGGACTCCTTAATGTCCTTCTCGACGACGAGCGGCGAGTAGTTGCGCCGCGCGTTCTCGACCTGGTCGCGGTCTACGACGACGGTGGTTGTGCCGAGCGCCTTCAGCTCGTCGGCAATGCCGAGACCGGCGCTGCTCACCTCGTCGTCCACAATGAACAGCTTCGAGTTCGCGACCTTCACGCAGTGCAGCAGCGACTTGCCCTGCAGGTTGTAGTTGATGAGCGCCGGAAACGCGCCGAGGTTCCACAGCGCCAGCCACACAATCACCATCTCGGGCTTGTTCACAAAGTCAATGGCCACGCAGTCGCCCTGCTTGACACCGTACTCGGTGGCCAGCAGATTCGAGTACCGCAGCACGATCTCGTACGTCTCGCCGTACGTGTACGAGCGCACGACGAACTGGTCCTCAATGGGATTGTCGGTCCTGCCGCTGGGCTCGGTGACCGGCTCGGGATACACCAAAAACGTGTGGTTCGGCTGCGTCTTGGCCCAGTGCTCGAATGGGTACCACATGCTGACCTTGCCGCGGCGTTTTGCAATTGACCAAGCCAGCGTGGCGCCAATGAGCTGCTTCGCCCGCACCAGGTCGTAGAAGAAGTCATAGCGCGAGTCTATATACCCTGCCGAGAGCGCGCCGAGCAACACAAGTTCAATTCCGCTCATCGTCGCTGGGTCTGAGAGGGGTGGTTGATGGCGCAGGCGTGGTGGGATCCGCGGGCCTTTTCAGTGCCCCCGCGAGGGCCGTAGCACGTGACGCGAAAATGTGGGGTAGGACGATGCGTGCTCGGCAGGGCCTGGCGAGCTGCCGAGGCGGCCGCTGACACGCTGGATTTGGACCTGCTGCCATTGGCGCGCGGCGCGCGCTTCGCGGCCCGCGCTGGCCACAGTTTAGAACGGCTGTGGGGTCACGAGCAGTGCAAGATGAGACACGCGACTCACGCCTCGAGCACGAAAAGCCGCGCCGCTCGGCGTCGACTCGGCACGGGATTTAGTTATTTAGACATGTACGGCCTTTTACGGTAAATTCATTAGTGACACACACGGCGGTCCGAACCGCCGTTGGGACGGGCTTCCGGCGAGGTCTGCGCCGGCGGCTCGGCCCGTCCGCGATCGCACGCTTATCACGAGAATGTCGGCTGCTTATCTAGTGCTCGATTCACCCGCTGAAAAATCCGCCGCCCAGACCCCGACGGCATTGACATATGCAAAGGGTAGGTCTCAGATAGCACGAACACGGGCAGCGGTACATGCCCCAATTCAGCATGGCGAAAAACACTGCACAGCTCGCCTCAATGAATATTTCACTTTAGACTACTCTACGTCACTACACATCCATACTTGTTCACATTGGCGGGCCCAATAAATCTGAACGTGTCTAAACATGCTTGAGCCTGTTGGTCCTGTTGGTCCACCTGTTGGTCACCTTGGTTTATTGGCCGTATAATTATAGACCAGGCCAGAATAAACTACACCCGGCCCAGTGCGCTGAGGAATGTCAGTCCATCGGCCGCTATGGTAAGCGCCCTGCATGCGCTGTCAGTCGAGCATATCGCTCCTGACCCTGAAACGCCTCATGTTTACACCTCCTGCAGCCGGACACAGACGGTTGGAGGCCTCGCGGGAGCGACTTGGCGGGCATGCGGCAGACCCGCGCAACCAGAAATTTGAGAAGCACTAGTTGCCACCAGCATATTCTGCTGTTACCGGCGAAATACGCAGCAAAGCATGCGCAAAGAGCTCGAGCCGAGTGTTTTGGGCCCTAGCCCACGCTGCCTAAACAGGACAGGAGAGTAAATAAAAAACAGCAGTACGTAACCACAAGTAAATAAATACAAAGCGCAGCGCTCTCCCACCACCCTTGGCCAGCAGACCAGCAGACCAGGTGTTTCAGTCTCCCCGCAACACGCTCGCGCGCACCAGGCAACATGGCGTCTATGCCACTAATTGAGTATCTCCGCGACAAAATCTATCTTGGTGCGTACGACTATGTGCCTGACGACACTGATACCCAGGTCTTCCTCACCGTGGACGACACGCTCGTGTACAACAACTTCCACCACGACTTCGGCCCGCTGAGCATTGCGCACGTCTACCGGTTTGCCGTGATTCTGCACGACATTCTCGGCAAGCCCGAGAACCAGGGGAAGGCGATTGTGTTCTACAGCTACACCGACGCCAAGAGCAGAGCCAATGCCATGTGTCTGCTCGCGAGCTACATGGTCGTCATCCAGAGCTGGCTGCCGCACCAGGCCCTGGCGCCGATTGCGCAGGCGCCGCCGGTCATGCCGTTCCGCGACGCGGGCTACAGCGTCGCCGACTTCACGATCACGGTGCAGGACGTTGTGTACGCGCTGTGGCGCGCGAAGTCGAACAAGCTGCTCGAGATGCGCCAGTTCGACCTCGAGGAGTACGAGCAGTACGAGCTCGTCGAGTACGGCGACCTGAACGCCGTCGGGAACCACTTTGTCGCGTTCGCCAGCCCCGTCACGGGCAGCCCCAGCGTCGAGCCCGTGCTCGAGTACTTCCAGAAGCACAACGTGAAGCTTGTTGTGCGGCTGAACTCGCACCTTTACGACAAGGAGATCTTCGAGCAGATCGGAATCAAGCATATAGACCTCATTTTCGAGGACGGAACGTGCCCAACGATGACGTTTGTGAAGGGGTTCATTGGCGCCGTCGAGGGCGTCATAAAAGAGGGCGGCAAGGTCGCCGTGCACTGCCGGGCGGGCCTCGGCCGCACGGGCTGCCTCATCGGCGCGCACCTCATCTATACATACGGCTTCACGGCCCAGGAGGCGATTGCGTACATGCGGTTTTTGCGCCCCGGCATGGTTGTTGGCCCGCAGCAGCACTGGCTGTACCAGCACCAGAACGAGTTCCGCGAGTGGCGCTACACGACGCGCGTATCGCGCACGCCGGACGAGAGCCTTGCGGGCTACTCGCCGCTCGTGGACGCCGCGCTCGCGTCGCGGCAGGCCAGCCAAAGCATGCAGCTGCAGCCGCGCACGCCCGAGCGCAACATTCTCGGCCCGCGCAGCCCGTCGTCTGCGAACGCGTGTCTGCCGCAGCCGACGCCGGGCCAGCCGCGCAAGTCGCCCTCGCCGCTGCGCGTGCGCACGGCCCCGCAGGCGTCGCGCTACTACTCGATTGAGGACGCTGGCCGCGGTGCCGACGACGGCACAAACTCCGACGAGGAGAGCCTGTACGAGTGTGAGGTTGGCGACGACGAGCCCGAGGTCCTGCAGGCAAAGCGCTCGCCGTCGCGCGTGGTGTCGCGCGGCAGCAAGCCGCTCGTAGGCAAGGCGCGGTCGCGCGCGCCGTCGCGCACGGTCTCGGGCTCGAAGCGCGTCGACCCCGACGCAAACGCCGAGAACAGCACGCTCGCCGTGGCGCGCCAGCGCCGCAACATCACGGACTACACAACGCGCTCACAGCAGATGGCGCTCGCGCGGCAGATCCGCGTGGCATCGAACCCGTCGCCGCGAAGACGGTCGCGCCGCGAGGACAGCGAGGGCACGACGGCAAGCATGCCGCTCGTCGACTCGCCGAACGCCGCGCGAGTCGCGAGCGCCGCAAAGTAGCGCCCGCCGCCGCGCATATATACCTGGCAATGAGATTCTATGAATGGCATGTAACCTTATTGAACTGTTTACGACTGACTGGAACTGTAATAATAGCACCTGGGCAACACTGACCCGTGCCAAAGTGCTGCTCATCGGGTGAAAATTGAACCGCCGGTGCGAACCTTAAAGTTGTGCTACAGGCACGAACCGCCATGCATCGAGTCGATTTACGCCTGGCTGCCTTCGACACCGCCAGCGCGAAACTGTACTACATCCGTGTATGAACTGGAGCTAACTTGACACTACACTAAATAGGCCACACTAAGTAAGCCACACTAATAGCCGTTAAACACTCTGCATATGCTGTACACCTTGGCCACACCTTATTATTGCCTGGCCAGCAAATAACCGTTGGCTAAAATCTCTTATCTACCATCGATTTGCCGCCTGACTCTGTGGCTCGCAGCGAGGCGGTTTCCTAATGTCGGCACGGTTCGGCAGGACCCGGATTAGGTCATATCCGAGCCCAGGGAAGGGGCACGGTGGTTTGGAGACGCTCGCGGTCGAGCTCCGCTCGCTGATACGCAGGCGAAATGTGGCTTCTCTCGGCCGCACCACACACACAAACGGCGTGCGTTCACGTATGGCCCCCGCGCGGCCGTGGACTATCACTGCCCCGGCAGAAACGGGCGCAGCACGGGCTGCATAATTATGCGCAGTATTATGCTCGCGCCTATATTTGGGTCCAGCCCATGTACGAATCGCCGCACAGATATGCATACCCGCATTCGCCTGCACGACGCGAGACACATGATGACGTTTTCCCAGCTCCGCGGGAGTCCACACATGACGATGCGCGCGGTCCGCCGCGTACCCTAGGAACGCAAAGGCCCGTGGGGCGGGCCCGCAAACGGTTGTGCAGGCGGGCAGGTGCCTTAGCGAGCGGTTCGGCCCGACTCCCGGGCAGCGCAAAGCCTCTTTTGGCTGTCTTTCCGCACAGAAAACCTGCGCGGCCAATGGGCCACGTGAAGACGGCCGGTGAACTCTACTGCTATTGCACGGCACCAGCCTAGGTTTAGGTTCACCGAACCACAACAGTGGTTATGACCTTTGCTCGGGCAGCGGTTGCAGCGAAAATTCGCTGCACTGGGCCCAACGGGGAAAAAAATTGAAGCGGGTAAGTGCGTCACTGGGCATGCGCTAGTAACAAAACCCAGCCGGCACTGCGAGCCGGGCCAATGACCAGACTCAACGGAACGGCGGCCCTCGCACAATGCCTCGGCGGTGTTGCCCCGTGGGCACGAAAAATAAATTTAGCGGCCACGGCTAAGCCTGCTGAGCGCGGCCGCCGCATCGGCATATTTGCCCTAGCAAAGAGGCAATGCAGGTCTCGGGGTTCGGGCGCACAGCAGAGGTAAGGGTCTGGGCGACCGCCTCGGATCGCGTCGATCCTGAGATCACAATCCACACATCCTTTTTATACGTCTGCAACCCAGCGTTCTCGCCGAAAACAGGTTTCCAGCATGAAGTTCACTGGGATTGGAGTGTTGGCGCTTCAGGTGGGCGCCGTCCTCGGCAAGGATGACTCGCCGTACGTGCCCGTCCAAACGTCGTGCCCGTCGTCGAACTTCGACCTTGTGCGCACGGCCGACTCGCTGTCGCAGGGCGAGCAGGACTTCCTGCAAAAGCGCGACCAGATCACGCGCGACGCGCTCATTGACTGGCTGGGCAAGAGCAACCTCAGCAACTTCGACGCCAAGAGCTTCCTTGGCAACAAAACGATTCGCTACGGCCTCGCGTTCAGTGGCGGTGGCTACCGCGCCATGCTGGCCGGCGCGGGCCAGCTCGCGGCCGCGGACAACCGCACGGATCACTCCACCGACAACGGCCACATCGGCGGCCTGCTGCAGGCGTCGACGTACCTCGCCGGCCTGTCGGGCGGCAACTGGCTTGTCGGCTCCATTGTCGTGAACAACTTCACGTCCGTGCAGGAGATCCAGAATGACGGCAAGCTGTGGGACATTGAGCACAGCCTGATCGCGCCCGGCGGCGTGAACATCATCAAGACGTTCAGCTACTGGGACGACATCATCGACGATGTGCAGGACAAGAAGGACGCCGGCTGGAACACAAGTCTGACCGATCTGTGGGGCCGCGGCCTTGGCTACCAGCTGTTCAACGCGTCGAAGGGCGGCCGGGGTCTGCAGTACTCCGCGATCCGCGACTACGACGTGTTCAAGAACGCGGAGATGCCGTTCCCCGTCCACGTCACGGACCACCGTAAGATCGGCTCGCAGATCATCTCGCTGAACAGTTCCGTGTTCGAGTTCAACCCCTACGAGCTCGGCTCCTGGGACCCGAACACGTACCACTTCGCGGACCTGCGCTACATCGGCTCCGACGTCGACCAGGGCAAGCCCACGTCGTCGAACTCGAGCGGCGCCTGCGCGACGAACTACGACAACGTCGGGTTCATGATCGGCACGTCGGCCACGCTGTTCAACCAGTTCATTCTGCGCCTGAACACGACCGGCCTCAGCGGCGAGGTGTACAAGCTCGCGCGCAGCATTCTCGGCGACATTGGCGAGAAGAACGACGATGTGTCGATCTTCGACCCGAACCCGTTCTACGGCCTTGATGACGTGGTTGACTCCGACGACCACGACCTGACGCTCGTCGACGGTGGCGAGGATAACGAGAACATCCCGCTTGTGCCGCTGTACCAGCCGCAGCGCGAGGTGGACCTCATCTTTGCCTTCGACAACTCGGCCGACACGGGCGACTCGAACCCGCTCGGCGGCTCGTGGCCCGATGGTGCGTCGCTTGTCGCGACGTACGAGCGCCAGTTCGACGCGCAGGCTAACGGCACGCACTTCCCCTACGTACCGGACACTAACACGTTCCTGTGGGGCGGCCTCACGCTGCAGCCGACGTTCTTCGGCTGCAACCTGACGAACCTGTCGTCGCTGTACAACGACTCGGCGAAGTTCAACACTTCGGACCCCAGCAACATCCCGCCCGTCATTGTGTACATCGCCAACTCGGAGCACTCGTTCTCGTCGAACGAGTCCACCTTCAAGCTGAGCTACTCGAACGAGGACCGTGACGCGATGATCGAGAACGGATACAACACGTTCTCGCAGAACAACGGTACGCTTGACTCCGAGTGGCGCTCCTGCATTGGCTGCGCGCTGATCCTGCGCGAGCAGCAGCGCCGCAACCAGACCCCGACCGAGCAGTGCCAGCGCTGCTTCTCGAAGTACTGCTGGGACGGCAGCACCGTTGGCAACTCGTCGAGCTCGCCGAAGCGTCGCGACGGCAAGTCGAACATTGTCAACACGACGGCGGTGCACTCCGCGGCCTCGGCCTCGGCCTCGGCTGCGTCGTCTGCATCGAGCACGGGCAAGAAGAAGAAGAACGGCGCCGCCACGACCTCGGTCTCGACCGGTGCCCTCGCCTCTCTCTTCGGTCTGCTCTTCATGCTCTTGTAAGTTATGTGCTAGGCCAGACAGACATTCTATATATAATATGCCCGTGCGGCGTGTGTTAACATTCGTTGGCGGCCCTGCGGCCGCCAGTATTGCATAACCATATGAAATCGTTAATTCACCAGTGTTCGTAACGGAGGCGCGTGGGAAGCCCGCAAAAGCTGGCGCTGGCGTCTTTGTGCAAAATGCCAGGGTCCCAGTGCTCAAATTGTCGTGCTCATAGAATGTGAGTTCGTACCTCGTGCCCACTAAAGGCTCACGCGCTCGTGCGCGCGCGGATGCCCTGCACAAGGCCCTGCTCGTACATCCACAGCTGCCCGCTCGAGCCCTTGTCCTTCGCGTGCTGCTTCGAACGCGCGTCCTTCCAGGCGGCCACGCGCCCGACGCGCGAGCCGTCGTGCTGCGCAAACGCCTCTGCGTCGTCCCAGCCCTGCGTGAAGCCCTCTTCGAACCGCCAGTGCTCCCACTTCTGCTTGCTGTCCTGGGACTCCCAGTACTGCTTGTGCTGGCCCAGCGCCTGCTGCAGCGCCTCGTCCTTGTTGCCGCGGCCCGGCCCGACGCGCGGCACGGCGACGCCCTGCTGCGACATGGTGCGCCAGTCCCACGAGCCGCCGTTGCCCTGGCCGAACTTGAATGTCCAGAAGAAGTTGCCCGCGAGCTGCGTGTAGTTCTGCAGCTGGCTGGCGCCGTACTTCGCCTCGCCCTGGCCGCGGTCGATCTGGGTCTTCTGCCACGACGCCTCATCCAGGCAGCAGGACCACTCGCCGACAATGGCGTCGACATCGTCGCTGGGCTGCACGGACTGGTGCGCGTTCTTGATGTGCTCCTCGGCGCTCTTGGCCTTGTCGTCGTCCGAGAACGTGCGGTAGACGTGCGTGTCGATCACAAAGCCCGTGCTGCCGCGCGCCTCCTTGTCGAACCCCTTCACAATGTCGACCCACTCGTTGTAGTTCCAGCCGTCGCTGATGATGAGCGGCAGGCTCTTGCCGAGCTTCGACGCGTGCCGGATGTTCGACGCCGCGTCGAGGTAGAAGCCCTTCATTTTGGACTCGCCCCACGGCGCCTCATTCACGAGCTGCAGGCCAACAACATTTGAGTGCTTCTCGAGCAGCTTCACGCACTCGACGTACGCGTCGATCGCGTGGTTGCGGTACTTGTGGTGCTCCCACAGCTCGGCCTTGCCGCTGCTTGTGCCGCTGTGCTCGTCGCCGTTAGCGCCACCGGGCAGCGCGTGGAAGTCGACGAGCACGCCAATGCCGTAGCTTTCCGCATCCTGCAGCACCTTCTCGACGTACTTCCAGCTGTTCTCATAGACCTTCGCGTACTTCTCGAACGGCGTCTTTGCCGTGAACCGCTTTGCGTCTGGCAGCGACCAGAACCCGATCGGCAGGCGCACGGCCGTGACGTCCTTCGAGCGCAGCAGGTCCCAGTCCTCGGGCGACACAAACGACTCCCAATGCGACTCCCACTTGCGCTGCAGCTCGTCGAGGTCTGGGTGCTTGCCCCACGACTCGAGCGCGCCGAGCTCGGACCCGCCCGTGTCGGTGCCGTCCTTGAACAGGCTGCTGTCGATCCACTTTTCTTGCACAAACAAGGCGCCGAGGTTCGGGCCCGTCTGGTACCGGTTCACAATGATCTCCTCCTTCGTGGGCGTCTTGCCGTGCACGGCCGGCTCGGCCGCGACGGGATCCTTCGTGGCAAGGTTGTGCAATAATGATGAGACACCCATAGTTTCGAAAGCCCTTCCAAAAAACGCGGATCCTGGGCCGCGTCACTTATATATATATATGTATGTGTACCCGCCCAGCAACGTTAATGTGGTTGTGGGGCAGGGCACATGCATGAGGCTTTGTTACGCGGGTATGGGCAAGGGCGGGCACGCCGGCCTGGCAGTGAATGGCAACGGCCACTCACGCGCTTGCTGCGCTTTTAGGCTCGCGGCGCTTGCTTGTGGGCTGAGCCGCCGCGCCGTTGGAGATCAGGGCGTGCACAAGCGTTGCGCACACCTGTCAATGCGCGTGTGCAGCGGGGTCTGCGGGGGCCCCTTCGCTGCATGAGCATCCTGCAGTGCAGATCGCATCGCCAACGGCATAGTGCAGCTTAGATTAAGGCTGCGCGCAGGCGCTATTCGCGGGCGCGGCCGCGAGCCGGATCTACGTCGCGCAATGCCGCTCGCACAATACTGTTCGCGCAATGCCGCTCACGAAATGCCGCTCAAAATGCCGCTCAGGCCGGGCCAATAATACTTACACTTAGCTCCTACATAGCAGCAGCACTAATTAGCGAGCGCTCTAAAAATATGGCTGCGCGTCGCAGTGCCGCGAGTGCCTATGCGGCCAATCACTGTGGCCTCGTCTGCGGCCACGCCGAAACTATCTACGAGCAATTCAGGGCGCCTGCACGCTGGCAATGATCTCGCTCGCGCTCTGCAGCGTCGACACCATGCGCTTGCACTCCTCGCGCCGTTGCACGACGTAGTCGCTCTCCTGCATGAGCTCCTTGTATGCCTGTGTTCCGTAGAGGCGCTTGAGCAGCTCGTTCTGCAGCCCGCGCTTCGACTTCTCCACGAGGTTCAGCATCACCGCCTTCGGGACCATGTCCGCGGCCGTGCGCTTCACGATGTTGAAGTACGACTTGATGAGCAGCTTGATGACGTCGGTCTCCATGAGCTCGCGCTCGCTCAGCGTGCCGCTGGCCTTCAGGACCGTGGGCGGCGCCTCCATGGACGCCATCTTCTTCTTCGACGACTTCGTGCTGAAGAACGAGCCGAAGAAGCCGTCCTTCGAGCTCGACGTTTGCGGCTTCATCGGCTGCAGCATCGTGTTGGCCGTGCTCGTCTCCTTGGCCCGGTACTTCTGCGACACCTCCTCCATCGCCTTGTGCCCGTCAACAAAGTCGGGGTGGCCCGTGTTGATGTAGGCAGCCTCCATGGAGATCATGTCGGTCACGAGCTTGCGCGCCGGCGTCGTGAGGTCTTGCAAGTAGCTGACGCACTCGGCGTTGAGCTGGTCGCGCAGCCGCGGGTACCGCCGGAACTCGGGCTGGGTCAGCGTATGAGCAATGATGCGCACGAGCTCCTCGTACACGAGGGTGATGCAGCGCAGCGACGGGTCCTCGAACCGCCTGATCTGCTGCTTCACAATGACCTCGAAGCCCTGCGTGGCCACGAACAGCGATGGCGTGCTGCCGGACGAGTTGTACAAAATCGTGCGGATGTCGACGTCCTTGACCTGCTCAAACGGGTCGATGCTCTGCACGCCGTTCGTGTAGAGCTCGTGGAACACGAACGAGATGCGCGCGCCGCCGCTGAGCTCGTTCACGCTGAGGTCCTCGGCCTGGCCGTCGAGGCTGTCGGCGAACTCGCGGCACAGATGCGTGATGATGTTGAGCAGCACGTTGCTGGGGTCGCCCATGAGCTCGGGCTCGCCGAGCTTCTCGAGCTCGTCGCGGTACTTTGCCAGCGCCGTCTCCACCTTGATCTTTGTTTCCGGCAGCGTGCGCTCGATGTGGCGCTGCAGGTAGCGGCTGAGCTGGCGGGCGAGGAACGGCGTGCCGCAGTACGACGCGTTGTTGCGGTACGCCGGGTGGTTCTCGAAGAACTGGCGCTCGTTGTCGAGCGCGGCCTCGATCGACTTGTGGTTGTTGATGTCCTGCTGCGAGCGGTTGATGACGGGCACGAACCCGAGCCGCAGCCTAATCACCTTCTGGGCGAGGATGTCGACAACGTCGGTGCCCTCGTCCATGAGGTCGATTTTCGTGAGCACGCCGATGGTGCGCTCGCCGCGCGGGTCGACCTCCTGGGCCAGCTTCAGCCCGTCCGAGTTGGCGAGGTCCGTGTTCGCGGCCGTGACGCTGAGAATGAGGCAGCTCGGCTTCGAGATGTACTGCAGAATCATGCTGCGGATCTGCTGCTCGATGTCTGGCGGCTGGTCGCCGACGGGCACCTTCGTCATGCCGGGCAGATCGACGAGCGTCAGCGTGAGCACGCGCGGCGAGAAGATGCGCAGGTTGATGGGCACGGACGAGATGCCGACGTTCTTGCCCGTCTTGGCCTCGGTCTCGCGCACGATCTCCTCCCGGATCTCGTTGAAGTCGTGGAACTTCTTGCCGGGCAGGTGCGTGAACTCGCCCCACTCGTAGTCGTTTGTTTGGTTGTCCGGGATGTCGGAGAGCTCGACGCCTGGCGGCAGCTTTGTGGTCTGCAGCATGAGAATGAGCGGGCGGCGCGTGACAATGCCCGACCCGCGCGGCAGGAAGTCGCGCATACATATGTTCTCGAGGACGGAGCTCTTGCCCGTGCTCTGCGAGCCCACGACGGCGATCTGCGGCAGGTCGAACGCGAGGCTGCCCTTGCCGAGCGACGCGAACACGTCCTGGAGCTTGTTGGTCAGGCCAATTAGCTGCTGGTCCATGGCGCAAAGGGCGGTTTGGACGGTGGCCGGTGGGTGGATAGCTGAGACGAGCCACGCGCTTACACGCTGCCCGGTTTACGTAACGGGCCCGCTGGTGCCACACGCATAAACAGGACCACACGCCACCACGAGCCGCGAAGCGAGCGGCGGAACGAGCTAATAAATAGTTTAAAATGAACTTTATGTGGGAGAACGTGTACTGAAATCAATTGTCTTGTGCTGGAGTGCTCCGCATCAACGTATTTCCGCAGACTAGCTGTCCACCGCTAACCACCGCTAACCGCGGCGCTAACGCAGCACGCCGCATTAAGGCAGCGCTCCGCACTTATTTCTCCACAGACTAGCTAACCGCTAACTACCGCTAACCGCGGCGCTGATGCAGCGCTGCTTTAGCGCCGCGCGAACAACGGCACTACGCGGCAACGGCACTACGCGGCACTCAGCACGTTACACGCGTGCGCACTAACGCATCGAGTCCGTTGATGCGCTCCACAGCGCCATGCATCAAATTCGTTGACCTATATGTGTACTACAGTTAGCCCGGCTTTTAAGGAGCGGCTGGTGCAGTGCGTTTTGTAGCTCAGTCCCAGTCGTCGTCGTTCTCATCTTCGTCGTCGGACGCCGTCACCTTGCTCTTGCGCGCACTGAGCGCGGCGGCAAGCGCGCCGGCAAGGTCGCCGCCGCCGCCAGGCGGAGGTGCGCCGCCGCCGCTGCCGCCTGACGGCGCCTGGCCCTTCGCCTCCTGCAGCGCCGCGCTCGGCCGCTCGAGGTGCGACTTGTCGACCTTCTTCAGCGTGCCAATGCCGGCCTGCGTGATCGACGACAGCAGGTCGTTCGACAGCACCGGCGGCGGTGCGTCTCCGCCGGGCGACGTGGGCGGCCCGCCGAAGCTTGGCGGCGGCCCCGGCGGCGGCGGAGGAGCCCCACCCCCGAGGTTGGGCGGCGGTCCTGGCGGCGGTGGTGGCGGCGCGCCGCCGCCGCTCGGGGGAGGAGGACCCGATGGCCGCGGGGGAGCCGGCGGCGCAGGCTCGGGCGCGCGCGAGGGCAGCGGAGGCGCAGCCGGCGGCGCTGGTCCTGGCGCGTGCGCCTTGCTGGGCAGCGGCGGTGCTGCTGGCGGCGCCGCGGGCGGCGCATGCGAGGCCGGCGGCCGTGCAGGCGCCGGCGGAGGCGACGTGTCTGCGGGCCGCGCGGGCGGCGGCGGCGCCGCGGGCTCAGGCCGCGATGGCATAGCCGGCTCGGGCCGCGGCGGCGCAGCGGGCGGCGGCGTGGGCTGTCGCGGGCGCGGCGCAGGCGGCGGCGGCACGGCCTTGCGCGACGGCGGCGGCGGCGGCGCTCCACCACCGGGCCGCGATGGCGGCGGCGGAGCTGGGCCCGCGCCGGGCCGCGCCGGAGGAGGCGGCGCGCCCGCGTCGGGCCGTGCTGGCGGAGGCGGTGCGCCGCCGCTGGGCCGCGCGGGCGGAGGAGGCGCGCCCGCTGAGGGCCGCTCGGGCCGGCGCGGCGGCGCGCTGTCGCGTGGCGGCGGCACGTCTCGAGGCGGCGGCGGTGGCGCGCCGCCGGCGTCCTGCGCGTCCTGCTGCTGCTGGTACTGCTGCTGCATCTTCTGCTGGCGCGTGAGCAGCTTCGCCTCGTTGACCTTCGATCCGGCCGTGGGCAGCGGCGGCGGCACGTTGCGGCGCATGGGCGCTGGCGGCTCGGCCGGGCTGGTTGGCGTGCCTGGAGCCGACGGCGCAGCCGAGCTGGGAGCCGGCGGTGCGGCGCCGCCCGGCGGAGGCGGGGCTGCGCCGCCGGGCGCTGGCGGGGCCTGTGTGGCCGGCGTTGCCGGTGCTGCAGGCGCAGGCGCGGCCGGCGCCGCCTGGTGCATGCTGGGAGACTCGGGGGCCGGCGACGGCTCGCCCGAGAGGTCCGACACGCTGTCGTGCGGGCTGCTGAGGTGCGAGCTGAAGTTCTTGAACAGGCCGCCGAGCTTGAACGAGCGGTGGTGCTGCGCGGGCCCGTCGGCCTCGCCGTCTATGGGCGTCGGCGGGCCGTGAGCCGCGGGCGGCGATGGCGCTGACGGCGGGGCCGGCGGCGGCGGGGGCCGCGATGCTTGAGCTTGTGCCGGGGCCGGGGGCGGCGGCGGCGGCGGGCGCGCGGCGCTGGCGCTGCCGGCGGCGTCGGGGCCGCTCTGCTGCGGCGCAAACCGGCGCGGCAGCGGCGGCTCGAGGCCGACCAGCGGCCCGCCCTGGCTCTTGATGAAGTTCTTGATGAACTCGGTGTTCGCGGCGATCTGGTCCTCGGTGATGCCCATGTCGGCGAGCGTCTTGTAGAGCTGCCGCCACTCGACGGGCGGCTCGCCGTCGTAGTATGTCTGGCGCGCGAGCTGGCCGCGGCGGCGGTGCGCGCCGCCGGCGTCGCCGCGCGGGCCCTGCGCGGGCGGGGCCGGGGGCAGCGGCGCCTGCGGGGCCGAGCGCGTGGGCGGCGGCGCGGCGCCCGTGGAGCGCGGAATGGCCGCGCGGTTGTTCACCGTGTCCTTCGAGCCGTGCTTCATGCGGTTTGTCACGCGCTTGTAGAACGTGCCGGCCTCGCTCTTGTCCTCGAACAGGAACCCGGCCAGACACTCCTCGAGCTCGAAGCTGTGGAAGAACGTGCGGTCCTGGAAGTACCTAAAGTCCGTGTAGAGCTCCTGGTCCCAGAGCACGCCGCGGTTGCCCTCGATGTCGACGAGCTTCAGGAAGAACGTCTTGCCCACAAGGTCGTCCACAAACACAATGGCGCCGGACAGCCCCGTGTACTGCCATTTCGTGGCGTCCGGGTACGCGATGTAGAGCCGCGCGACGGTCTGGTCGATGATGCGGTTCGACGCCTTGGGAATCACCCGCTTGATCTTCTTCTCGTCCTGGTCCTTCAGGACGCCCGACGAGAAGATCGAGTGTGCCAGCATTGGCTGCGACGCGGGTCGGTGCGACGCTGGTTGTTCGTGGTGGCTGGGAGTGGGCTGCGCGCGCGGCCGTATCGCGGCACCGGCGACCGCCGCGGCCGTTCTCAGGCCGTGAGCGGCAGTGAAGAGCGGAGTGAATAATGAATAAAACTTATTTAAATACGGTTGTTGGCGTCTGTATCGGTTTGCTGTGCTTCGTGTTGGAATGCAAAGGCTGCTGCATGTGGGAGCCAATTGGCTTGCGTGGTTGCTGATAAACGCTGAGCGCATGAGCGTGCGTCTGGCGGGAAGACCGAATTAGAACAGGTGTGCAATTAACGTGAACTTCAAGTTACTATTGTCCATCCTATGGAGGGCAATTAAAGTGAGCGTCAAAGCGCTATTGTACATCTTTTGGAAGAAAAGAATGTGAACCTCAGATTGCTAATGTACGGTGCATCCTTCGGTTCAAGCTGCTATTGTACATTTTGGTGGATGTGAACGCTTCATCTCTGGACTGTACTCGGCTATGTGTGCTACCGTTATAGTTACCGTTATATCATCATAACGGTTTTTATTTTAGTTGCGCTAGTAAACGCACCCGCGCGCCGTGATGGGCGACACGCCAACAACCTCGTCGCCGTCGACGAACACGGCCTCGTCGAACAGGTTCGACACGACGCACGCGTGGTTCGGAATGATCTGGATGCGCGCGCCGAGCGGCGGCAGCTGCGCCGGGTCGGCCGCCTCGAGCACGCCGTGCTCCTCGCTGATGCGGTCGATGCGCGCGTCCGGGTAGCCGATGATCTCGCCGAAGCCGCCGGCCGGGTGCGGGTCCATGGACAGCGCCTTCGAGCCGGCGTCGATGACGGCGCGCGTCGGCGTCGGGTGGCTCACGACGGTCGCCAGCACCGTCTGCGCGCACTCGTCCCACGTCGCGGCGCCGGCGTGCACAATCGCGCGGTCGTTGTAGATGTACGTGCCCGGGCGCATCTCGGTGATGCCGTCGACCTCGTGCATGGCCCACATGTCCGGCGTGCCGCCGACGGTGACGACGGGAATCGAGACGCCGTCGCGCGCAAACAGGCGCTTCGCGTCGGCGAGCCACGCCGACAGCGGCACGACCGCGTGCTTCGCCGGGTACGTCATGAGCCCGGCAAACCGCAGCGAGCGGTGCTGCAGCACGTAGTGCGCGAGCTCGAGCGCCTGCGCGGGCTGCGTGACGCCCGCGCGCAGGCCGCCCGTGTCGCACTCGACCATGACGTTCAGGTGCACGCCCGCGCGCTCGGCGGCGCGCGCGTAGCCGTCGACGGCGAACCGGCTGTCGGCCACGAGCGTGAGCTTCGCGCGGCGCGCGAGCTCCGCGGCGCGCCGCAGCTTGTGCTCGCCAACGACGTTGAACGTGATGAGCACGTCGAGCTCGGCGACCGCCGGCTCGAGCCCGCTCACCATCGCCTCGGCCTCGCTCACCTTCTGGC
Organism: Entelexis sp. DX6506; assembly: GCA_037041025.1. Taxonomy (NCBI): domain Eukaryota; kingdom Fungi; phylum Ascomycota; class Dipodascomycetes; order Dipodascales; family Trichomonascaceae; genus Entelexis; species Entelexis sp. DX6506. Next base: position 166,430 of record JAXQHU010000039.1, read on the forward strand.
AGTTGATCCCGACGGCGCCGGCGTCGAGCTGCTGCTTTGCGAGCTCTGCCAGCTTGTGCGTCTTGATGTGCGGCCGCAGCCGCAGGCCGTGCGCGTCCGCGTACGCCTGCGCCTTGGCAATGTTTGCCGCCACGCCCGGCCGGCTGATCAGCATCGCCGGCGTGTCGACCTCGTCCACGGTGCGCGGCACGAACCCCATCGTTGTTGTGCTCCGAACAGCGTGCGCGGGCCAACCTGGGACGATCGCCGATAAGATAGCTGCGCGCCCTAGCCCAGCGCCTGCCGCGTCGAGCCGCCTGCGGCGAGCCGCCCGCGCGTAGCCGCGGGCCGGCCGCGAGCAGCGCGCGAGACGCGAAGATGCGATTCGGCGCGGCGCCGGGAACGGTGCTCGTGCGCGGGTCCGTGCGCGGCGTCTGTGCGCCGGCACGCCGTCCGCGCGCCTGCCTGCGCGCCTGCCCGCGCGCCTGCCGGCCTAGCCGCGTAAGCCGGTGTAGTCCTTAATCACCACCCAACTATTTTTCGCTAACATGAGCGGTCGCCAGGGAGGAAAGCTGAAGCCGTTGAAGACGAAGAAGAAGGGCCCCGAGTTCGAGGACGAGGACGACGCCGCCTTCAAGGCCAAGCAGAAGGCCGACGCGCAGGCCCGCAAGGAGATGCAGGCGAAGGCGGGCAAGGGCGGCGTCTTCGGCTCGAGCGGCATCAAGAAGAGCAAATAGGCGCGCCGTGCAGCCTCCGGAGAAGTTTGGGCGGGAGCGCGAGCGGGGCCCGCCGCGGCGCCGCAGCAGGCGCTCGGACTGGGCACGACCGAGCACGGCCGAGCGCCGAGCCGAGCGCCAAGCACGCAAGGGCGCGGCCCGGGCCCTTGGCTACCTAGCATATACACATTCTAATGGTAGATACTCGTCTTTTTGCATCGCACTGGCGCAAATGGCACGCGCCGATGGATGGCAAGTGCTGTCTCGTACTGGCGCGGGTAATGGCGCGGGTAGTGGCGCGTGATGTGTAACGGCTAATGCATGTGATGATGGACCCAGAGCTGGGGTTCCCTGCTCGCTCGCAAACGCTTCACACGTTTCGGACTGACCACAGTGGCCTGCTAAGACTCGCCGCTAGTTCTGCCTGCGTATCTGCCTACGTATGTATTTAGCCGATCAATTCCCGAGCAAGCTGTGCCGCCTCGCGAAAAGCAGCCGGCGCACTGTGCCATATGCACCACCCCATTGCTTAATTCTGTTCTCTACGTACTACCCCGCAATCGTTAATTTGGCGGCCGTCGCATGACCGCTCGCGCTCGGGATGACACATTAACAGTGATAGTAAGCAGTAATGGGATGCGCATGATTGGTCTGCACGGCCCGCGAACCGCACGCGATTGCGGGCGCCGCCGCCGCGCGTGGACACCCAGCAACGCGCAGAACTCGCCGACGGCCCCTCCGAGTCTGGTTCCGCCGGCAAACGACCCGCTCGGCGCCGGCCCGCCGCGCACTCCCCTCAGGCGTGCCCGTACCCATCCTGCCGTCGTGCGCATCGTCCCCGCCTACGCGCCCCTGCCCTCAACACTTTTTGAGGTTCAGATCCACCCAGCGCCGATACTCCACCATGCTGTCCCGTTGGGTGTGCAGTGCGCGCAGCGCGCGTAGCGCCGCGGCCACTGCCTGGCCCCGCCGCGCCGCGCTCGCCCGCTGGCCCGGCGCCGGCCGCGTCGCGCGCCGCGCGTACTCGGACGACGCCGACGCCGACCCGCGGCTCGCGCCGCGCGAGGCCGACAACGTCGACCTGCTCATCATCGGCGCGGGCCCGGCCGGGCTCGCCGCGGCGATCCGCTTTAAGCAGCTCGACACCGACGGCTCGAAGCGCGTCGTCGTGCTCGAGAAGGCCGGCGACCTCGGCGGCCACACGCTGAGCGGCGCCGTGCTCGAGCCGCGCGCGCTCGACGAGCTGCTTCCGGACTGGCGCGACGACCCGCCGCCGTTCGCCACGCTCGCCACGAGCGACGCCATGAAGTTCCTCACGCCGGGCGGCAAGGCCTGGTCGCTCCCGGAGACGCCCATGATGCTCAACAAGGGCAAGAACTACATCGTCTCGCTCTCAAACGTCGTGCGCTGGCTCGGCGAGAAGGCCATGGAGCTCGACGTCGAGATCTACCCGGGCTTCAGCGTGAACGAGCTGGTTAAGGACCCCGACTCGGGCCGCGTCATCGGCGCCGCCACAACCGACCAGGGCGTCGACAAGCTCGGCCGCCCCAAGGAAACGTTCGAGCGCGGCATGGAGTTCCACGCCCCGGTCACGCTGCTTGCCGAGGGCTGCCACGGCTCGCTGTCGAAGCGCGTCATCAGCGAGTACGGCCTGCGCGCAAAGGCCGGCGCCGACCCGCAGACATACGGCCTCGGCATCAAGGAGGTCTGGGAGGTCGACCCCGAGAAGTTCCAGAGCGGCCTTGTCGCCCACACCATGGGCTTCCCGCTCAGCTCCGACGTCTACGGCGGCGGGTTCATGTACCACTTCGGCGAGAACATGGTCTCGCTCGGCCTTGTTGTCGGCCTCGACTACGCAAACCCGTACATCTCGCCCTACGAGGAGTTCCAGAAGATGAAGACGCACCCGTACTACGCTAACGTCCTCGAGGGCGGCCGCTGCATCGCCTACGGCGCGCGCGCCCTCAACGAGGGCGGCTACCAGTCCGTGCCGTACCTGCAGTTCCCCGGCGGCGGCCTCATTGGCTGCTCGGCCGGCTTCGTGAACGTGCCCAAGATTAAGGGCACACACACGGCCATGAAGACGGGCATGATTGCCGCCGAGCTCGTCGCCAAGGACGAGTTCGACAACTATGACGCCGCCGTGCGCGAGTCCTGGGTCGGCAAGGAGCTCTACAGCGTGCGCAACGTGCGCCCGTCCTTCGGCACCCCGCTCAAGATGCTCGGCGGCCTCGCCTACGCGGGCCTCGACACCATGATCCTGAAGGGCCGCACGCCGTGGACGTTCCATCACAAGCACACGGACGCCGCCGCGACGGACGACGCCTCCAAGCACAAGCCCATTACGTACCCGAAGCACGACAACAAGCTCACGTTCGACCTGCTCACGAACGTCGCGCGCACGGGCACATACCACGACGAAAACGAGGTGGTGCACCTGCGCGTCCCCGACCAGAACCTGCAGGAGCATGCCGACAAGGCGTGGCCCAAGTACAAGGGCATTGAAGCGCGCTTCTGCCCGGCCGGCGTCTACGAGTACGTCGAGGGGTCGAACGACAGCACGGGCCAAAGCTCGAGCGGCGGCTCCGGCGCAACGCCGGGCTTCCGCATCAACAGCCAGAACTGTATTCACTGCAAGACTTGCGACATCAAGGTGCCCACCCAGGACATTACCTGGACGTGTCCCGAGGGCGGCGACGGGCCCAAGTACACGATCACTTGAGCTGTTAGTTCTGCCGTTTTGGTCCCCTGCATAACTCTTCCGCTGCTCTGTGGCAACTTGCGACCTGCAACCTGCCACCCGCAACTGCAACCTGCAATCTGGTCAGCCTTATATATGCGTCTTTAGATGGATGCCGAGAATGTATCACAAAATAGACTCAATAAATTAATCATTAGTTGCATTCGGCGCGCCGCACGACCTCGCAAACCGCACACGTTTTGCAGTATCTGCGCGCATTCATGCGTCGGCACCAATGTGTCCGCACTAGTGTGTCGTGCGGTTAAAAAAATCGTTACTGTCATGCCTAGTTAACATAAATAGTGAGCTCCTGGCGGTCCGGCACAGCCTCAATCGCCACCGCAAGGTCGTCGTTCGTCTCGAGCTCTACAAGGTCGTCGTCCTCGTCCTTGTACTTGAACGCCAACGGCGCCGTCTGCCCGGATGTCGGGATCTTGCCGCAGAGCTTCAGCTTACGCTCCACGCGGCTCATTAGCTGGTCGTACTCAATGTCCGGCGGCACCACTATGAGGAACGTGTCGCCCTGGCTATGAATGCGGACCTTGCGCTGCCCCGGCGGAGCAAGGCTCGAGCTGCTCTCGTTCGCCTTCAGCTGCCCGCGGCTCGAGCGGTGCGTCTGCGCCGAGCCCAGCGTCAGGCTCGAGCGCGAGCCGCCAGACGTGCCAGACGTCGACCCCTGCGTGTGCTGCGAGCTCGTGCTACTCACACTCAGCTTGCGCAGCGCGTCCATGGGAGACGTGGCTGCCGACGGCGAGTCATCGTAGAACTGCACGCCCCGCGTGCCGTACGAATCCTCGTCGACAAAGCCGCCGTTCGACATCCAGCGGCTCAGCGTCGACGACTGCGTCGACGACCGCGCCGACGCCGACGGCGTCCGCGCCGTGAAGTCCTGCTCCTTGCGCGAAACCATCAGCTTCCGGATCGTGCTCTCCCACTTGTGAGCCTGCTCCTCGTTGGCTAGCCGGATGTCGAACATGCCTGTCTCACTGGCGTCGTTCTTGTGGCCCCACCCGAGGCTCAGCACGTACCCTGTGGGCTGCTTCGTGGTGGTCGCCTGTGTGATGTAACTAGTGTAGATGCGGCCCTTCAACTCGAGCGACATACTTTTGCCTTGCGACTGGCGCGCGGCGCGCATCTTGGTGAGCGGCGTCTTGCGCGCGCTGACCCGGTCGCGGCAGCACAGCAGAACCTTTTCAAATAGATACAGGTTGAACTCCTGCTCGGGCTCACCCATGCTCGCCACAGGGAACGCGCCGTTCAGCAGCAGCTCACCCATGGCGCCAATGTCGAGGCCGCGCCAGTCCTTAAGGCGTCCTTGCAGGTCCTTCGACACAAACACGTTCTCGGACCTTCGCTTCGTCTCGTTCACGTCGTTCACAATCGCCTGGATCATGTCGAATGCGCGCGGCAGCTCCGCCGCGTGCGGCCAGCTCGACGGCGTGTGCTTCGAGATCTCCTTGATTAGCATGGGGTATCGCATGATGCGCTGCACGGGCTTCAGCAGCATCGTTGGCAGCCCGTACATGGGCTCAATAATGTGGCTGAGCGGCATGAGCGTCGGCGTCTCTGCCGCGGCCGTCTCGACGGCCTCCTGCTGGTGCACGGTGAAGTGCGAGTAGACGGTGAAGCCTGACTGCAGATGCAAGAACAGCCAGCCGAAGTTCTGCTCCGTGGGCGGCAGGTGCGCCTGGTATTCGATGCCGACCAGCAGCCGGCGCTGGAACTCGAGTAGCGCGGGCAGGCTCGGGAATATGCGCTGCACGATTTCGCGCGGCATCTGCTGCGCAATCATCTCGTCCTGGTACTCCATCATTAGCTCGAGGTCCTGGACGTAGCGGCGCTCGGTCTGCACGAGCTCGTTCACGTACTTCGAGCGCTGGTCCTGCGGGCTTTCTGGCGGCGTGCTGAAGCCTTCGGCCAGCTCTGTTGGCGGGCTCAGGCGGCGCAGCAGCAGCTCGAGCGTGTGCAGCGGGCGCAGAAGCTCGCCGGTGCGCCCGGTAAGCACCTCTTTGATCGTGAAGAGGTCGGTGTCCCACTTGAATCCGAGCTCCTGCACGCAGGCCTCGCAGAACTTGTACAGCGCGCGCTTAACGTTCCGCTCATCCAGAGCCTGCTCGATGGTGAGGACTTCAAGTTTGTTTTTGACGGTGGGAACCTCGTTAAACAGAAGACTGAGGGGCCCGCCCAGGCGCAGCAAGCGGCGCAGCAGCGATACTGGGTCGAGGGCCATGCCCGGCGGGGTCACGTCGAGCGAGTCGCGCAAGTATGCCGGGAGCTCTGCGTTCTGGCGCATGGCTATGGCCATGAACGGGCCAATGCCCGGGAGCGTGCGTATTCTTGCTAGCGCGGTGGCGGCGCGCGGGAAGAGCTGCTTTGACGCATCGGTCCGCTGCGTGCCCCATTGCTGGGCGGAGACAGGCGTCGAGGTGACCGGCGTAGTGACAGGCGTGACGCTACTAGCATTCGACGCGCGCTTCATGTATTAGAACCCGACGAGACAGCAGAGCAGGCGTCGGCTAGACGGGCCTTGGATGCAAGTCGTCTTTGATGCCAGGAGACTAAATTTGCTGAGCTAAGCGTATACACTTTCCGCCGGGTCGTCGCGGACCTAACCCTATGAAGCGCGAAAAGCGCGGCCTTCCTCCTCCCCAGGGCGTCATCCAACACCGTCCAAGCGGGCGCAGCGTCTGCATGACGTGGGCATTGGCCGGGCGTGGCAGGCCCGCAGCACCGAAACGGACCCCGCGAGCGGCATCGGCACGCGTGCCACATCGTGTTTCGCGACTCAGCCTCCGCTCGCATCGCTGCCACCGCGCGGAGGCGGGCGTGGAACTGGCATTTCTGATGAACCCTTGGCCCACTGGCCTTGCTTGATCCCAAACCACCCGCATGGACATCAGGGACTACCCACGCCCTTAATGTGCTCACGATCATGGAGCCCGCGTAGAGGCCGCATGAGTATGCAGGTAATCAGCCTCTGGGGCGCTGCTGAGTGTCCGACGCCTCCGCGCCTTGTGGCGGGGCGGGCCGGGCCCGAAAATAAATTAGGCCGTTGGCAGTTACAAGCGGTGCTGCGTGCAGTGGCAGCGCGCCAGATAGCGCAGCCGATAATGCATTGAGCAGGATAACAACGCATGGCGCACCCTTTGCACGAAACGGTGCCGAGCGGGGGGAAATAATACAGTCTAATCAGTTTTTAGGAGTTCGTAGCTTACTGGTTTTATGCAGCGCGGCGTACATTCGCGTGCGTTTTGCGTGCGTTTTGCGTGCGTTTTGCGTGCGTTTTGTGTGCGTGCGCGGCCGCGCTCGAGCGGCGCTCGTTCATTATCGCAAGCACACGTTCGCGGCCAACGAAGCAGCGCTCAACGAGGCGTTTGTGCGCCCGGCATGCAATCGTTGTGCAGCGCCCGTGTGCAGCGCCCCAAATTTTTGCACGCCGTGCTCGGCTGTTTCAGCGGTCCTTGCGCGCCTTGAGCGCCTGGTCCACGGCGTACACGCCGCGATCGACGAGCGCGCCCGTCGTGATCACGGCGCCAATGATGGCAAACACGTTCATCACAAGCTCGCCGAGCGTCACGTAGCGGCCCTCGTACTCAATGACCTTCATGGGCGAGATGTCGTAGTTGAACCACACGCCCGGGATGCCGCCAACGCGGTGCAGGCTGTGCGGGTGGTCGGCGTCGCGGCCGCCCGTGAGCGGGCGCTCGTGGTACGTCACGGAGTAGCGGTTCGAGTGCAGCACCGTGCCGTTGAGGAACGTGATGTCGGTGCCGACGACCTTCATGAAGTAGCGGTACTGGAACTGCTTCTCCGGCGCGACAGCGTTGTGGTCGATGAGCGGGTCCTCCATGGCGCTGTCGACGCCGTACTGGTCGCCGAAGCTGAGCTGCTTGATGTTGTGCGAGAAGTCGTAGGGCAGGCCCTCGAGATAGTACGTGCTGAGGTCGTGCGAGTGCTTGCCGCCGCTGAAGAACGACTCGCCCGGCGCGAAGTGCAGCTTGCCGACGACCTTCGACACCTCGACCTGGCCCTGGACGCGGCAGCCGTTGTCCTTGTTTGCCTGCACATGCTCCGGGTACCCCTCCTCGACGCACTGCTCGAAGCCGTGGCCGTCGTGGAACTGCCAGTTCTGCGCGGCGTACGCGCGGCGCACGTCGTCGCACGTCATGCACTTCGTCTGGCCCGCCGGCAGGCCCGCCTCGGCGCCGTAGCAGGGGCCCTCGTAGTCCGGCCCGCGCGCGGCGATGGCGCGCTCCTTGCGCGCGCGCTGCTGCTCCTTCAGCGCCGCGTCCAGCGGGTTCCCCTGCGCGTCGAGGTCGAGCTTCGTGAGCTGCGCGTCCAGGTCCCGCTGGACGTCGCCCATGTCGTCCATCTGGTCGATCGACAGCAGCTCGCACGGCAGGTTCGGGAACGTCACGTCCAACGTGATCGTCATCTTCTCGCCGCGGCTGCTGTCGACAACAAGCAGCTGCTGCCAGCCCACGCGCAGGTAGTCCTGGACCTGCAGGACGAGCAGCCACACGAGCACGAGACACACGCCCAGCGACACGGCGCCGCCCGAGGACGTCCGCACGCGCGCCTCCTCGGCCGTCTTCGCGAAAATGTCCACGAGCTGCAGTTTCATGCCTCGAGACAGCGGGCCAAAGCAGGAGCGTTGGGAGAAACGTGCTGCGCGAGGTCGTGAGACGCACCTCTGGGGGGTGGGACGTACCACGGCGCACGCGGTATCACGGCGCCTACCAGATTTCCTAAAACGAATAATTAACCAAACCAGTCTGTGCGCATTGGACACCGATTCGGGGCACGCGCGCACAGCGGCACAGCCACAGGGGGTCCATCTATAAACTTGGTTTGGTATTCGGTACCGTATCAAGCGGCCCCACAGTATACACGGCTCGCTAGTTGTACGTCGGTTAGGTAGAATGCAGCATAGATCAGTTCAAATATTAGTACGTGCAAACAAATAAGGTGGATGGGGGGTGCGTGTCCATAGCGGTCTTTACATAATGATCTCGGGCTTCTCGACGTTGGCCGAGATCGACTTGTGCGGCAGCACGCGGCCGCCGTTCACGTAGACCTCGTCCTTGACCTCGACGTCGTCGCCAAGCACGGTCACGTTCTCAATGCGGGCCCACGAGCCGACCTTCGAGCCCCAGCCAACAATCGACTGGCGCACGTGCGCATGCGGCTTGACGACGGCGTCGCGCATGACGACGGAGCGCGAGATGCGCGCGCCGTCGCCAACCACGACGTTCGGGCCAATCACAACCGAGGGCCCGAGCTTCGCCAGCGGCGACACCTTGGCCGACGGGTCGATGAGCACATGTCCAGCATGCTCCTTGCCCTGCGCGAGCGTCTCCGGCGCGCGCTGCGACAGCGAGTTCAGGTACAGGCCCGTGCCGGCAAGGAAGTCCTTGGGCTGGCCAACGTCCATCCAGTAGCCCTCGAGGTCGAACGAGTGGAGCGTGCCCCTGGAAGCCAGCTTCGGGAAGGTCTCCTTCTCGATCGACGTCGGGCGCAGCTCAATCAGGTCGATGACCGACGGGTTCAGAATGTAGATGCCGGCGTTGATGCGGTTGCCCACGAACGTCTGCGGCTTCTCGACAAAGCGATCGATCTGCGACGACTCGGGCTTGTGCACAATCACACCGTACTTGCTCGGGTCCTCGACCTTCGTCGCGACGATCGTGCCCTCGCCGCCGTGCGCCTCGTGGTACTTGATCAGCTCCTTGAACGGGTAGTCGCAGATGACGTCCGAGTTCAGCACGAAGAACGGCGAGTCGTCCTTCGCCAGAACCTTCTCCGCAAGCTTCAGCGGGCCGGCCGTGCCAAGCGGCTCCGTCTCAATGCTGAACGAGATCTTCACGCCGTACACCTCCTCGTACTTCTTCAGCGTGTCGACCATCACCTCGGGCCGGTAGTTCACGGCAAGCACAATGTCCGTCACGCCGGCGTCGGCCAGCGCCTCGACCTGGTGCAGAATCATCGGCCGGTTCGCAAACTCGACAAGCGGCTTCGGCGTCGTCAGCGTCAGCGGCCGCAGACGCGTGCCGTAGCCTCCTACAAGAATGAGTCCTTTCATCTTAGTTCAAATGTTCAACGAGTGGTCTGGTCGGGAATTAGGTGGAGTGGTCGTCAACAAAGAAAAGTGTTGATGGGGGCTGATATCAATAATATAGTCCTGGCTTAAAAATGTACACGTAAACTGGGATATATGCGCGTGCGCGCGCAGCCTTCCATTTAGCCTTTGCAGCGCGCCTATTAATAAGATGGCACCTGCATGATCGTCAGCTCCTGGGCTTCCCGGCCATGCGGCCACGCGCACCGCGCGCGGCTAATCTTAAAATAGAAAGCGCGCTGGCAGCACCCAAGAATTAAGCTTGCGCCTCGAGGTAATTCGCGACTACGCGCGCACTCTTGCCGATTCCGCAGCGTGCGCGCCTGGCACGCGGCGGCGCGGCGAGTCCTGCATCCTCCGATACGGATCGCGGGTGCACTCCACCTCGGTCACCTGATGCCCTGCGCTCGCACCACCCTGTCCTTCGCCCTATCGCCGGGGGCTAGGGCCCCGAATCTATTTTTCGCGTCTGCAAAATCCCTTTGTGTGCCACGCACTCTCCATCGCGGCGCCGCACGCAACACAAGAGCTTGCTCTTGTCGCATTTGGCAAAAGTTCAAGCATAATTTTATATACAAGTAGGAATCGCTACGTCCCCGCGTGCGGTATCGTGTTTACGCGAGCTTGGCACTCAATGAAGTGCTCTTTTTAATCGGGAGCCCTCCTTTCCATGCCAGGCCATTCTTGGCCCACCCTCCTGGTCTGAGCGTAGCTTTTTTGGGAAACGTGGCATGTCACGTGGAAGACATTGTTCCATTTTCAGAGCGTCACGCCATACGCATCTCTAGCCGCGATACGCTGCCCCGCCTTTTCTGCCGCCGCGAAGACGCATGATAGAACAGCGTGCCCGAATTGTAAAACCAACCGATCAAAATCGTCATCTGTTATGTGATGCAAAATGCGGGCTTGAGTGCTCATGAGTCCGTAGACTTAAATGACTTCTTTGAATCTGTGCGCCTAGCTATTTTGTTCAACTGACTGCTATGAGTCTCACAGTGGACTAAAATAAATATAATGTTCAATGAACCGCGTCTCTATATGTTGAGGCTCGCCGGTGCGTTCGCCACTGCACGTTTTTGGAGCAAAAACTACGGCCATTCGGCAACGCGTATATGGCGATACGCGACCGCATATTCCGGTTTGCCCTTTAATTATCCCGAGGCCTCCGAGATATGCAGGCGCGCAGAACCCTTGCCTAAAGTCATCCCTTATGCGTAGCCGCCGTCGTGATGACTGCGAGCCCCTGGGAACTCGATAATGCCTATCAGTGCGGCAAGGCGGGGGTTTCGACCTCGCCAGCCTAAACGGTTCAAAATTCGAGAAGTGAAATATTATAGAAGCCCCTTGGCTAGTAAAACGTGAGCGCCTGAGGCAAAAATCTTTGAAGCTGAGCCAAAGCTGTATGCATCATTATTGATGGAGCAAACTTTCGACGGTGATTCGTCTCCGTGAGGTTATTGTCTGGTGCATGGCTCTGTAGCGTTCATAGTCGGGTGGAGTTTGCACAACATAAGCAGTACGATTCGCCCAGTGGTGGTGACGCTTTTACGGAGTGCCACACTTCACCCCCGACCTGCATTTCCACTCCTCCCGGACATTTTCTAGTTCGAGCCTAAATTGCTCAATTGGGTCAATGCCGTCTGCAAATGGCTGTCGCTGAGTATATGCCAGTCGCGTCTGGCTTACCTTTGTGCTCTCGTTCACAGCCGCGTCGCCTGAGTTGCTAGGAGTTAGACCCATTTTTGCATCAGTGGTGTCTAGTTGTAGGTCCAGCATGCATGCTACGTCGAAGGTGTCCGCTAAAGCTGGAAATGTAGGCTTTGGAACCCCCGTTTGTTCGAAGCTATTTAGCCCAGAAGTGCCCAGCACTGCTGAGTCGCGCACCAGCTCGCTCAGATTACTTTCGGGACGCCCACATGGTGTATCGCTTGAGTCCCCGCCAGGTCGACTTTGTGATTTGTTGCTAGACACCACCCAGACCAAAATTGGCGCTAAAAAGCACGCTGCAATACCAACCGGCAGGAACCACACATCATCTGGATTTTCGTCTAGCCGCATGAAGCCTAATCCAGAGGCAATATAGTCGGCCAGCATTGAGAGTGTGCTAACACAGACGCACGAGCTTGATTCGAAATTATTTACGTCGGCGAGTTTGTTTGCAGTCGGCGTACAATTAGTGTACTTGCGATTGGTCGTGGCATTCCTTCTTCCTATTCAGGGAAGACGGGCTAGGGTGGGTGTATCGAATTTCCAAAACTAGTTTGTTATTCTGCGATTCACTAGTTTATTTTTAGGCTTCTTAAAAAGGCCCGAGATATCAAATCATCAAATTGAACGAACCACGATGCGCAACGTTGAAAAGTGCAGGTTATGACTGTTCTGTGTGAAATATAGGTTCTACGAGCCGCCAGGCAAACCATATATTTCAGCCGCCAGGATGATGATACTGGTGATGATACTACGAATTGACGTCGTTCTACACGCAACTCAGTTCCCGCGCTTTTAAGCAGTTCAAAAGCTGACATTGGTCATTAGTATGGTATATAGGGACATATATTCATGTAAGTGTAAGTGTAAGACCATTAAATGAATGCGAGATAATGCGGTCAGGATTATTCGATGCTGATCACTTCCTGGTGGTCAGCCTCACCACCTCCCACGATGCGGCCCTTCTTCTCTGCAGCGGTGACGTCTTCGGTCTGGCCAATCGGCAGCGTGACCTCCTTGCCAAACATCTTCATGATCCACTTGTAGATGGGGTCCGTCTTGTACGCAGGCACGCCGCTCTCGAAGATCTTCGTGATCTCCTCCAGCTCATAGCCACGCGTCTCCGGGAACAGGAAGAAGACCAGAGGGATGGAAAGCGTGCAGAAGACGGCGAAAATAACATAGGTCTTCCACACGATGTTCTCGAAAGCCTTCGACGTGTAGATCGTCAGAGTGAAGTTGAACAGCCAGTTCACGGCGGAGGCGAATGCATTGCCCACGCTTCGCGTGTCCTGGGCGAAGATCTCACCGACGTAGACCCATGCAGCAGGACCCCAGGAGAGCGAGAACATGCCGCAGAAAATGTAGCTAAATGCCAGCGCAGCCAGGGCAGGCTTCTTAGAAGGCACGTTCCAGCGCACGGACGGGTCACCGTTGAGGCCCTCAGGTCCAACAGCCTCTCCGCGAGCGCCCTCAATACCTGCCACAATGGCAAGGCACGTCAGCATAGCGAAGGCGCCGGCCATGAGGTTGTGCCGACGACTCCAACGGTCAAAGAACACAAGGGCCGGCAGAGTTGCGGCCAGAAGACAGATGTAGTCGACTGAGCCCATGAAATCATTCATAACACCGAGATAGCCAACCTGAGACGTGATGGATGTAGAGAAGTACAGGATAGCATTGCAGCCGCAGTACTGCTGCGTGAGCATACAGATGAACGCACAACTCGTTTGCTGAATGTTGCGGCGTTTGAAAAGATCAATGAACGACGCAGGCTCGACCTCGATCTCGGCCTGGAACTCGTGTACCTCACTCTGGATCCGGTCGGATTCGGGGTCCGCATGGCGGATGACCGTTAGCACTTCAACAACTTCAGGCCACCGGCCCTTGCTGGCAAGCCAACGCGGGCTCTCGTGCAGGAACATCGAGCCCAGGAACATGAGCGCGCCAGGAACCATCTGAATGCCCCAAGCGAGGCGGAATCCCTTGACACCGTGGATGAAGTGGCAGCCCCAGCCGATGTAGAACATGACGAGAATGCCGACGTTGACAGAAAACTGGAAGCAGGCAGTGAAGCGGCCACGCGTCTCGGCAGGGACCATTTCACTGAGATACATGGGCACGTTCGACGATGCGGCACCAACGCCGGCGCCTGCGATGATGCGGCCAAATGCAAGCGACTCGCGGTTGATACACGAGGTCTGAATGGCGGCGCCGATGGTCCACAGCAGGGCAGAAATCTGCATCATTCCGCGGCGACCCATGTGCTCGGAGATGGCCGAGGAGAGCAGCGAGCCCAGGAACGCACCACCGGGAATGCACGCCGTCATGCCGGACTGGTCGATGACGCTGAACTGGCCGAAATATTTTTCGTAGTCCGCCTTTCCAATGAAAGGTGTGAGGTTCGTGCTACCGAAGCCGAAGAGCAAGCCACCCATGCAGGCGATCATCGTCGTGAAGTACGGATTCGCGATCTTGGGCTTCAACGAAAGGTACTGGAAGGGCATATATCGCCAGATGCCCTTGGAAGGCTCTGTTTTCAAGCGAGATTCGTCGACGTTACGAGCCCGGGGCGGCTGATACGACGCGCGGTACCCCGCACCCATTTTCGGCTCGGACTCCGCCGCAGGGGACGAAGGATCTGTCGCGGGCGCATCGCGCTCAAAGGTTTCCTGGGTGGGGCTTGCCTTTTTACTATTATCGGCTGTCCATTCGCCGGAGCGTGTGGACACGGGAGATACCGTATCCTCTCTGACCATTATGTGTGGGGGAGGAGGGGTGATGAAGACAGTGATGAACTTGGCCTCGGGTGCCGATGCGGATGCCGCCTTTTATACTGAAACGCGACTGCAGAAGTATGCAATGACTACGACGGGCCGGGGGCCAATACGGCGACAAATAGGTCAAGGGCACCGACAACAGACGCGGTTAGGGCGCTGTACGTATTAGACTCTGAGCGGCTAGGGTAGGTGAGAATCTTCGTACGAGATGCATGGCACAGTCATCGGGGCGTGTGCGAGACACCATTCGCGGCCCGACGTGAATTAATCCGATGCAGGAAACGGTTCGCTAACCTAGAGTGGGCGGTTGCTGTTTCAAAGGGCGCAAACCTTCTCGCCTTTATCGACTGCGCGCGCGTGGCAACCTTGCTGTTCGCGTAGCGTACGGCGATGGTTCTGTGGGGTTCAGGGGTGCGGGGATTCCCCCGCGTGATTCCCCGGACGAAACCCTTTCAAACCTCCACAACTCTCCACGTAATGGAGGTCGATCATACGTCAAGCATATTGGCCAACGTGACTTACAGGGCTGGGGTAACGCAGTGTACCGCAGCATTTCCCCGTGCGCGGGCCGCGGCGAGAGCACATAACTCGTCCCCTAACATTCGTGTTATTGTCACGTGATGCAAAATTTTCGCCCAAGGCACGGCCTGAGAAGCCGCCTGACCTGCGCTATTTGGGTAGATCGGGCGGGTTTACTTAATAAGGTCCCAAAATAACCTTCGGCACGGAGCGGTTTCGCGCTAGTATGGATACTGCCGTGGTCTCCGAGACGGCGCGCCAGATCCTGCACGCTGAGCCTCCGAAAAAGGTTGTTAAATTGGCCGAGTCGCTGGCCCTGCAGAGCTCGGCCTCCATTCCGCTGAAACCCAACGTAGAGCCCGCCCGCATCTATGTTTGCTGCGTCTTAGCCATAGAGCGGCTCAATGTACAGCTGGGACTACCCGCACCAGATACGCAGAAGCCCCCTGTGCCGCCCCATGCATACACGCGGCTGCTGGACCAATTTCGACATACCCTGCTTGGAGAGTCTCCAGCCGAGCCGGCCGGCATTAGGGCGGGGGCAGGGGCCGGGCAGGGGCGTCGCCACCCAACACGACAGGTGCGGCGGTCTGCGGTCGCGCACGACAGCAAGCGCAATTGGGACGGCCCTAACGCCAGTGCCGACACGTCTGCCATGGCCGGGGCAAGCAGCGGTGACCAAGCCGAGGGAAACTCGCGCCCAACGAACCCAATGGCACTCAAGTACATTCTTGGTGACAATAGCGAACAGTACGACGCCGGCGGCGATCGGGACGCGGGCGCGTCAGAGCCTTATCTTGATGATTCGCATAAGCGAAGATCCGCAGCCACGAGCTCGCCAGCGAGGAACACGAATCCTCGTAAACGCGCGAAGTCAGCCGCGCCTACGTCATCCGCCGTTGATGAAATCGGCGGGTTGATGGGCCTTGCGCCCGAGACGGTGGACGCCGTGCGACACGCGTTTGAGCAGTACCACGAGCTGGTGAAGGACGCGTGGGGGCTTGTTTACGGGCTGTTTGCCGTGATCAGCGAGCGCGCGGAGCCGCGCATGGGCACGGACAACCTGAACCGGCTCGACCGCGCGCTGCGCGACGTGGCGCCGCCGCGCCTCTACGTCGACCCGAACGAGTGGATTCCCTGGGTCGAGCGCATTGTCACCGGGCAGACGTGGATCATGAAAATTTCGAAGCGGCCCGAGCCCGCGGCGCAGCTTGTTGGCGCGCCCGGCGGATGGGGTCTTGGTGTCGAGTACACGCTTGTGGACTCGTAATTATTTATTTTGCTACTCATATTTTAATGCATTCTACCATTGTGTACTTCTGGTGGCTCTATCTGGCGCCGCTCGAGCAGCGTTGCTTTTACGCCGCACCGCCCGTCACAAGCCCGTGTGAAAAATCCAGCCCGCGTGGCTATGGCTACCTGCGGTGCTTAGTAGTGCCGAGCATCAGCGTCAAGGCTGAGCTGCGGCTTACTACCTGCATGGCTGACTACCTACATAGCGCTACATAGCGTCCTACATGCTGTCTGCGGGCTCCGAGGTACAGGGCGCTGCAGCTGACAGCCGGCCTAGTTGCATCTATTGCCGTAGCGATATCTGAGCGAATTAAAGCACCGTACATAGCGACCCCGGGGCCCGCCCTGTACCTGAGACATTTGCCATCGCTAACGTAAAGTGTAGTGTCAGAACATTTTTTTAGGCTTGCCGCATTATCGGTTCCACAACCCACCGATATAAGATGCGGAGTGACATAAGAGCTGCACCTGCGTTTTCGTCAAGTTGAAGTTAGCGCCGGTGGAAAGTTTACATCAGATTTTCCGACGCAATGGAGTCAGATCGGTCTCCGATCGAACGCGCAAGCGAAGGCGAACGCAGACGCAGCGCCGGATCTTTATAGCAGCCTGCGCCAGAGTTCGGCAGCGATGAGTCTGGACCGCCAGCCTTGGACCGCCAGCCTTGGACCGCCAGCCTTGGAGCTCGTCAAGCCGGCAGCCTAGCTAGTCAGTATATGCGATGTAATAGTATATGCGATAGAATACAAGATGCGCGCGCGCGAATAAATAAACAAGCAGCTCAGTTGCACTGCTCGCGGTGCATGCGGTCGCAGCGGGCCGAGCAGTGCTTCGCGCCGCACCGGATGCATGCTGTTTTGCTGAAGTACCCGCACACGGCGCAGCGCGGCCGCGACGGGTACCGCGACGGGCGCATTGCCAGCGACATGAACTCCTCGGCCGCGCCAACGTCGTCGTCAAACACGTTGACGATCGTCTTCTTCGACGCCAGCACGCGCCGGCTGTTCACGGTCTTGCCCGGCCGCAGCCCGCCCTGGATGAACTGCGGCGGGATGTCCATCTTTGTGTCCTTGTAGTTCTCCTGCGCGAGCTCCTGCAGGCGGCGCTTCTGGTTGCGCGCGATCTGGGCGGCGCTGGCCTCGACGCCGCGGCCGCGGGCGCCGCCGACGTGGAGCGCGACCTGCGGCGCGCGCTGCCCGAACTGCAGCCCGCCGGGCCGCACCTCTGCGTGCGAAATCTTCATCCTTGACGAGTGGCGCTCGAACCGGGGCGGAGAGGACGAAGCTAGGTGCTGGTTCTAGGTCTAGTTCGAGGTCTAGTTCTAGTTCGGTGCCAGATCTAGTTCTCGCCGGGGTATGTGACTAAGCGTGCCGGTTGCCACCTGCCACAAAATGGGAATCGGCGTGTCCACGCCCTTGCCTTGGGTGGAGAGCATGGCCACCCATTCCAGGATGCGGCCGCCAACGTAAGGCTGTTGCGCGGGCGCCGAGAGAGACCGCGTTGCCGCGGGTTTTAAAAGTGTAGTTAGCCAAAATAGTGTGTAGCCTTTGACGAGCGGTTGCCCTTGGCGCGGAAAAAAATCGAGAAACCTCCCGCCATTTGGACTTTTTTTCACCTCATAACCGCCCGGCTCTTGCACGATTCTGGGCCTTGTCAATCCCGCCAGGCTCTGTCACGCTCTCCGACGGCCGCCTACAAGGTTTGCAACGTTCCGCAGCATGATCTCCCCGAGTGCAAAGCGGCTGGCCGCGCAAGGCGCCTCGCCACACATCCCGCGGCCCGTGCCGGCGCAGCCGCCACCCAACGGCGACAGCGCCGCGCTGGAGGGCGTCATGGGCGCAGGCATTGGCGGCGCCGCCACGTCGAAGACGCCGCTCGTCGGCCAGGGCTCGCCCGAGGACTGGCAGCTCGCGATCCAGAAGGTCGTGAAGGCCGTCGTGTCCATCCACTTCTCGAGCGTCACGCCCTTCGACACCGAGCGCACGTACGTCAGCGAGGCCACGGGCTTTGTCGTTGACGCCGAGCGCGGCATCATCATGACGAACCGCCACGTCGTGGGCCCCGGCCCGTTCCGCGGCTACGCCGTGTTCGACAACCACGAGGAGTGCCCCGTGCTCGCGATCTACCGCGACCCCGTGCACGACTTCGGGTTCCTGCGGTTCGACCCGAAGCACATCAAGCACATGCGCGTCGAGTCGCTCGACATCCGGCCCGAGCACGCGCGCGTCGGCAGCGAGATCCGCGTCGTCGGCAACGACGCCGGCGAAAAGCTCTCGATTCTCGCCGGCTTCATCTCGCGCGTCGACCGCAACGCCCCCGAGTACGGCGACCTCACCTACAACGACTTCAACACCGAGTACATCCAGGCCGCCGCGTCGGCGTCGGGCGGCTCGTCCGGCTCGCCCGTCGTCGACAGCCAGGGCAACGTCGTCGCGCTGCAGGCCGGCGGCAGCTCCGTCGCCTCGACGGACTTCTTTCTGCCGCTGTTCCGCGGCGCGCGCGCCCTGCGCTGCATCCAGCAGCAGCAGCCCATCACGCGCGGCACCATCCAGGTCCGCTGGCTGCTGCGGCCCTACGACGAGTGCATCCGCTTGGGCCTCACGCCCGAGGCCGAGGACCGCGCCCGCAAGGACCACCCCGAGAGCATTGGTCTGCTTGTTGCCGAGACAATTCTGCCCGAGGGCCCCGCCAGCGGCTGCGTCGAGGAGGGCGACTGCCTGCTCGCCATCGACCACAAGCCCGTGGCGCTGTTCAGGGACGTCGACTCCGTGCTCGACGACAGCGTGGGCCGCACCATCACGCTGACGCTCATGCGCAGCGGCGAGCTGCTGCACCACGACGTCACCGTGCAGGACCTGTTCGACATCACGCCGAACCGCTTTGTGCGCGTGGCCGGCGGCGTGTTCCACGACATCAGCTACCAGATCGCGTGCTACTACGCGTTCCCCGTCAAGGGCGTCTACGTCGCGTACACGGGCATCTACATGAACCCGGCCGGCAGCGAGGACTTCACGGGCTGGGTGCTCGACGAGCTCGACGACAAGCCGACGCCGAACCTCGACGCGTTCATCGAGGTCGTCAAGTCGATCCCGAGCTGCAAGCGCGTGCCGGCAAAGTTCCGCCACGTCACGGACCCGCGCACCGTCGTCACGTCCATCGTCGACATGAACAGGCAGTGGGTCGGCGGGCCCCAGGACTTCGAGCTCGCCGTCTGCAACAACGAAACAGGCCTGTGGGACTTCACGCAGCTCGGCCCCGGCGCGCCGCCCCAGGCGCCAAAGCGCGAGTCCGCGCGGTTCGTGCCCCTGAACCACCCGGACGCGCCGCCCTCGGCCGCCTCCCTCGTCAACTCCATGGTCAGGGTGAACATGACGCGGCCGGCCGTGCTCGAGGGCTTCACCATGGCCGAGTGCCACCAGTACGGGTTTGTCGTCGACGCCGAGCAGGGCCTCGTGCTCGTGAGCCGGCTGTGTGTGCCGCACTACCTCGTCGACCTGACGATCGTGGTTGCCGACTCGGTCATTCTGCCGGCCCGCGTCGTCTTCCTGCATCCGCAGCAGGGCTATGCCGTGATCAAGTACGACCCGCAGCTCATTGACGCCCCGCTCACCGCGGTGCCGCTCGCGCCGCCCTCGAAGTCAGAAAAGGATCTGCTCGCGCCGGGCACGCAGCTCACGTTCGTGGGCTACGACCGCAAGGGCAGCCCGCTCATCCAGGACACGCGCGTCATGGACATTGCCACAATCGAGATTCCGACGGGCTTCGACGTGGCGCCGCGGTTCCGCGCCACAAACGTCGACGCCATTGGCGTCGACTCGAGCGTCGTGCCCGAGGTCGACTCGGGCCTGCTCGCCGACGCGCAGACCGGCGTCGTGCGCGCAATCTGGCTCAGCTTCCTGGCAGACATGAAGACGAACTCGCGCCGCGAGCGCGTGCTGCGCTTCGCCATCGACGCGGCCACCGTCAGCGACACGATCAAGCACCTGCGGGAGTCGCCCACGACCACAGACCCGCGCTTCGTCGACCTCGAGGTCAAGGCCATCAAGTTCGCCGGAGCGCGCATCCGCAAGGTGCCCGATTACTGGATCCGCCGCGTCGAAGAGGAGGAGGGCTCACGCCTGCGGCCGCAGCTGCTCTCCGTGTCGCGCGTCGCGTCGAGCCTGCAGGACCACATTGTGGAGGGCGACATCATTGTTGCCATTGACGGCCGGCTCGCGACAAACGTCGCGCAGCTGTACAACATGACGGCGCCGAGCGTCGAGCTGACGGTGCTGCGGCGCGGCCGCGAGCTGAAGGTGAATGTGCCCACGACGCCGTCGTCGGCGACGGTGACGAAGTCGCTTGTGTCGTGGTGCGGCCTGAGCCTGCACGCGCCGCACCACGCCGTGCTGCAGCAGGTCAAGGAGCCGCCGTCGGGCGTGTACGTGGTCGCGAGCCACTCCGGGTCGCCCGGCAACATGTACGGGATCTACCCGACCAATTTTGTGACGCACATCAACGGGCAGCCCACGCCCGACGTGGACACGATGTACCGCATCGTGAAGTCGATTCCTGACGACGTGTATGTCAAGATGCGCGTCGTGACGTACGAAGGCGTGCCGCAGGCGATCTCGATCCGCACAAACTATCACTACTTCCCGACGTGGAGGATAGATCTGGATCCGCAGTCCGGGCGCTGGAGCGCGGCGCAGGAAGACCAAAAGATGGACGAGCCGCGCGAGTAAATCTCGGCTCGTTTTTTTGCAGGCACAAAAAAGTGCTAGTACCTTAGAGTACATCTTAAACACCCACAGAGAACAGTCTACTGGTGTATATAGCTAGCTACTGCGTCTACTGGTTACTAAATTAGATATTGCGTTCGCGGCGCTCACCAGCCACAGCGTCCACTGTACCGTTCACTGGTGTTACTAGCTACGGAGTTCACTACGGCGTTCACTACGGCGTTCGCTACGGCGTTCCCTGGCTCGGGCGCATGTGGGCACGGGTTCCTGCAGATCCATAGATTGAGCGAGCCACCAGTCATTTGGCACCCCAGTTCCGGACGCGCACATGCCGTTTATGGTAAACAGCTATGCCGTGCCGAGCCGCGCCGCGCCGCTCGTGCCACACGCGCTGAAGCGGCGCGACGTGGGGCCGCTCGACGTGCGCATTGATATCAAGTTCTGCGGCGTCTGCGGCACGGATCTGCACTTCGCCAAGGACACCTGGGGCCGCGCCGTGTTTCCTGTGGTTCCGGGCCACGAGATTGTCGGCGTCGCCGTTGAGGTCGGGCCCGATGTGCGCGCGTTCCGCGTCGGCGACTACGTGGCCGTGGGGTGCATGGCCGACTCGTGCGGAGAGTGCGGCCAGTGCGCTGCCGGCTTCGAAATGAACTGTTTTGCCGGCAAAACGTCAACGTACAACTCGCCCGAGAAGCAATTGCCCGGCGCGCAGACCGCGGGCGGGTACTCGGACCAGATTGTCGTGACTGAAAAGTTCGTGTTCAAGGTGCCTGCGCAGCTCACGCAGACGCCTGAGCTGCTGGCGGGCACGGCGCCATTGCTGTGTGCTGGTGTCACCACCTACGTGCCATTGCGCGCGTACGGAGCCGGTCAGGGCAAAGACGTCGCTGTATATGGCGTGGGCGGACTCGGCCACATTGCCATCAAGCTGGCCAAGGCGATGGGCGCTCGAGTGACTGCGTGGGTCAAGTCAGAAGACGAGACTGGGGCCGCGCAGGCGCTGGGTGCCGATGCAGTGACCACGGCGCCGAAGCGGAACAGCTTCGACCTAGTGATCGACACCGTTCCTGGACCGCACGATTTCAACCGCGTGCTAAAGACACTGAGGCCGTTCGGTACGCAGGTCGTCATTGGACACATTGCCCCGATCACGGACCCGGCGCTCAACACGCTGAATCTCATAGATGGCAACAAGGGACTGGCCGGGACGTTTATCGGTGGTTTGCGCGACACGCAAGAGGCGCTGGATTTCTGCGCGGAGCACGGCATCACTGCCGACGTCGAGCTTGTGCACATGCCTGAGATCAACGCAGCATGGGAGCGGCTCGAGCGCGGCGACGTGAAGTACCGGTTTGTGCTTGATCTGCGCAAAGGGATCAGCTCGTCGACCTTGTAACGAAAGAGCCGAGCAGGTGAAGAATAGTTAGGAACGAACGTGAACGAATTCACTGTCAACGAACTCAATTCAAACGCACTCAGCGTAAACGAACTCAGCGTAAACGAACGCAACGTAAACGAATGCAATGTAAACAAAGCTTGACTAGATGACCTCAAACAAAATCTTGGTGAACGACAAGTTCAACTACGAAGCCACTTAGCAGCCAGCACTATCGCTAGAATTAACAGACATGTAATCGCCACACTCGTTTCAAATTAATGCAGCTGAAGGGGTTGCGAGTCGGCCCGCATTTATATGTACACTTTAGGTTGAGTCTATCTCTTTTTGGCGAACGGCATGAGCACGCGCAGCTTCTTGTGGCGCTGCGTGGGCGCGGCCAGCACGCTGCCGTTGAGGTGCCGGATGATGCGCGCGCGCGACCAGCCAACGTTGCCGTGGCGGCGGCCGGCCTGCTTGCGGAGGAAGTCGCCCGAGCCGGTCATCCACCAGCGCTTGGCCGCGCCCTTGTGGGTCTTGAGCGAGCGCGCAAACTGCAGCGGCGCCCAGGCGGCCGCGGTGGCCGCGGCCTGCAACGAGCGCGTGAGTCCCAGCATCCTAAACTAGCGCGTGAACTAGCGGTTATGGGCGGTGTGGTGACGGCGGCGCCATATTATTCACCCGACATTTTTCAGCCCTGCAGCGCTGACTCCGGTTGGGAGAACGGATTTTTGGCGCGGTGTAGCAGCAGTCTGCGGCAAACGCATGGGTCAGTCAATGTCCAGTCTCGCGCCCGAATGCACGCCGCTCAAGAAAGAGTACGATGACTGCTTCACCGCGTGGTACGAGAAGTTTCTGAAGGGCGAGAGCAGCACGAACGAGTGCCAGGGGAAGTTCGACACCTACCAGACGTGCATCAACGCGGCGCTCGTGAAAAACGGCATTGTGAAGAAGAACCTCGAGGAGGCGCGCGAGGAGGCGCCGTTCGAGAACGGAGGCATTCCGAAAAACACGTAGCGCACCCCACAACCGCCGCGCAGCGCCACGCACTCCAAAACACAGCGAAATGCCGGTCGTAATTTTCAACACAGGCTTGCAATCGTAATGTCTTCAACGTAGGCTTATGAATAAATAGTGATATATGTACATACAACCCCCGCAGATGGTCTCCGCAGAGATGTCCACTCCTGGATGTACGGCTCAGCCGCGGCCGCGGCCGCTCTAGTTAGCTGATGTGGTCTAGTTGTATTTTGTCCAGGATCTTTTTCGCGCCCTTGGCCTTCAGGTCCTCGGCCAGGTCGCGGCCCACAAGGTCCGCGTCCGCGTAGCTGTACACGACGGACGAGACCTGGCCCTCGACGCACTCCGTGCCGTCGACGGACACGACAATGGCCTCGAGCCTGAGCACGGCCGTCTCGGGCGCGTACGACGAGTTCACGCCGATCGGCACCGAGCACCCGCCCTCGAGCGTGCGCATGAGGCTGCGCTCGGCGAGGCAGCGCAGGTGCGTCGGGCGGTGGTCGATGCGGCTCACGAGCGCCTGGATGCGCTCGTCGCCGCTGCGGATCTCGATGCCGAGCGCGCCCTGCCCGACGGCGTAGTACATGTCCGGCGCCTCGAGGAACGACGTGATGCGGTGCGCGAGCTCGAGGCGCTCGAGGCCGGCCACGGCAAGCACAATCGCCTCGTACGGCTGCTCGGGGTCGTCGCACTTGCCGAGCCGCGTCTGCACGGTGCCGCGCACGCTCTCGAACTTGAGGTGCGGGTAGCGGCGCCGCAGCTGCGCGCTGCGCCGGATCGACGACGTGCCGATCACGGCGCCGGCGGGCAGGTCGGCCAGCGTCTTGTAGGGCGACCCGGCGCGCATGCACAGCGCGTCGCGCGGGTCGTGGCGCTCGGGAATCGCGCCGAGCTCGCAGCCGTGCGGCAGCTGCGTCGGCATGTCCTTCAGCGAGTGCACAATCATGTCGATCTGGTCGAAGTTCGGGATCTTGTTCAGCAGCAGCGTCTCGAGCTCCTTCGTCCACAGCGCCTTGCCGCCAAACGCATACAGCGGCTTGTTCTGCACGTTGTCGCCGAGCGTCGACAGCGCAATGACCGGAAACGTGAGGCCCGGGTGCACGTCGCGCAGCTTGTTCGCCACGTAGCGGCTCTGGATGATCGCGAGCCGCGACTTGCGCCCGCCAACCTTCACGGGCGCGCCAAACTCCTCGAGGTCGTAGCGGTCCGGCGTGCCCAGCCGGTCCGCAACGTCCGAGTCCGGCGTCTGCGACCGCGGCGTCCCGGGGCACGACCGCGGCGTCAGCGGCTCGTCGTACATGCGCGTGTCGTGTGTGTCTATTGCCGACTCCTTGCTAGCCATGGTTCGCCCTCCCTGCCAAGAAATCGTGCCGGCGTTTGGGGGGAGTCTCGGCTGTAAATATGGGCGCCAACGGCTCGAGGGGTGTTAGGGTGCGGTCCCAATTTTTCGTAACGGCTTACCAGCTATAGGCCAGACGCCGCTTCGTCGCTGCAGGGTAAGGTCCCGATACCAGGCCCGGCTCCCAAAGTTATACCTGTTTTGCCTGTGGGCGAGGCTCAAGCTTTTTGCCCGCAACCCTAGTCCTTGCGCCAGCACGGCCGGCCCAGGCCGCTGGCAGCGCCGCGGTAATCGCAAAGCTTGTTGCTGCGAGGGAGGCCTGGGCAAGCCGCCGGCGGCAGAGCCAGCTTCTTTTTTCGGTCACTCTTCAGCAACGCTGGCGCTCAATGCGCGGTTCTGGCCCTTGGCACGGCTTGCGTCATGCTGCGCACCGATAGGGTACGCCTGTCATTATCGTACAGCCCGACTCTGATCTGGACCGCTCCGGAGTTCGGTAAGCGCAAATGCGCGCCCGCCCATTCGTCGACGCACGTCACGTGCTCGAATCCCGCTCCCGCCGCCGGCTGCGGGGTGCTGCAGCTCAGCCTGCCCACGCACCCACCGCTGATTAGATTCGTACAACCGTGCGTCTCCAGCTTAGCAATCCCTCGCGGGGGCCGTCCCCCGGCGCTTAACTATTATCTTAGCAATTGAGTCGGCCCTGCACGGCCCTGCACCCAGCAACCCCGGGCTTCGCATCAGCATGTAGTAATCCTGTTTTTTCACGCCTGGGCCGCCGCCGCGACCTCCACCTCCCCGACCGTATCCAGTGTACAGCACCGGGGCCGAAGCGTCGCTACCGCCGAGCAGAATGAACGTCGACGCGTACCGCGACTACGTCGCGGCGCTTAGCCGGCTGGAGGCCGAGGGCGGCGGCGTGCGCAAGGGCTGGTCCGAGGCCCAGAAAGCCGCGCTGCGCAGCGCGTACGACGCGCTCCTCACGCGCTGGCCGTGGCTCGAGGGCTTCTGGGTCCGCTGGGCCGAGTCCGAGTACAAGCTCGGCAGCGCGCAGCGCGCCGTCGCCGTGTATGAGCGCGCGCTGCATAAGCGCCATGTGCCGTATTCGGTAACTGTGTGGGTCTCTTATCTGAGCTTCCTAACCCATGTTTGCCACATCGGGCCAACGCTGCCCGCAGACGTGCAGGACCTGTTTGCCCGCGCAAGCACCGCCGTGGGGCCGCACTTCCTGGCCCACGAGTTCTGGGATCTTTATCTCGAGTGGGCGCCGAACCGCGTCTCCATTCTGCTGCACATTCTCGACGACCTCACAATTCACCAGTACGCGCGCTTTTATGGCCAGTTGGTGGACCTGCTGCGCTCGCCAGCCGTGCCGGTCTCCGCGTTCGAGAGCGTGATTCCCAACGAAATGGTCGATGCCGCGTCCTCTGAGGAGGAGCAGCGGCTGCGCGACGTCATTCAGTCGCGCCTGAAGCTAAAATACGAGCTGCAGAAGCGTCGCGTGAATACTGCTTTTGCATACGAGCGCCAGCTCAAGCGCCCATACTTCCACCCGAGGCCGCTACCGCAGCAGGAGCTCGAGACCTGGATTGCATATATCGATAGCAGCACGGATCCCGTACCATTATACCAGCGAGCGCTCATTCCCGCCGCGCAAGATGTGGGATTGTGGCTCAAATACATCCGGTACCTGCTAGCGCAGAATGCACCTAAAGAGGCGGTTGTATCTGCAATGGAGGGCGCGGCTGGCACGAACAACAGGTCGCTGATTCTGTACTACGCGCTGTGGTTGGAGCTGCAAAACGACAAGAACGGCGCCAAAGAGCTGTATACCACGCTCGTTTCTACGCAGGCTGTTGAGGCCGACGCTGTTGTGCAGTACAGTCAGTTCCTGGCCCGCTGCGGAGCCGAGGACGACGCAAAGGCAGAGCTCATAAACGGCTTTGGCCGCGCGCCAAGCGTTGCAATAATTCAGGAGCTGGCGAAGTACGGCGATAATGCTTCTGCGGATCTCAGCTGGCCCGAGGACACTGACAACGCCGAGTTGTGGCGGGCCAAGCTGGCCGCGTTCCCCGCGTTGGCCGACGAGATTTTCGAGGAAGCTCCGGAAAACACCATCACCAAGGAGTATCTTGAGCACCTTGCTCGCACCGACGCCGCCAAGTTTCTCGAGATCGACAGAATGGTTCATCGTAGCGCATTAAATGTTAATTAGTGATAAATATCTAGCTGTCGCGGAACAAAAACACCGTGAGCACCTCGATCATGAACCAAAGCAGCACCATTTTTATGCCAATGCTCCGGTTGATGTGCCAGTCGTTCGCCGACAGCGCGACGCTGAGGTACACGAGCACGACTACAAGACCCGAGCCATTCAGCAGCACGTTCCGAGACACCTCTAACTTGAGGACAACCTCGCGCTTGATCAGCATAGCAATCAAACAGGACCCGCCGACCCCGATCAGCAGCGTGAATATAGGCCCGCCATAACACGCTGCCACCGCCATGGCCGGGTACCCGATTCTGGCCACAGTCATATTGGACACAAAATCGCCCAGCGAGTCGCCAAGAGCAAAAACTGTCAGGCCCATGATCGTGTTCGACACATGGCAGGCCGCGCCCAGAACCTGCAGCACACCAACGAGCTCCGTAGCCAGGAAAATCACCCACAGCAGGCCCATCATGAACCCGACGCCGGCAGCAACCACAACCGGCGGCGGTCTGCGTCTCAGCTTGCCCCACCACAGGACGCCAGCGCCGGCAATCAGGGCTATAACAGACAAAGACGTCAGCGAGTAGTGCACGCGCGGCGCCAGAAACGGCAGCGACAGGGGCACCCAAATACTATATATACACAAGGCCTCCCACGACTGTGCGGTCGAAGCCGTAGGCGTGCTCCAGGACTGCACGAGGAGAAACGGCGCAAGCACGAGGCGCGCGCATTTGTACGTGGGGGTCATTTCCGACCAGTCGCGGAACGCCGGTAGCAAGACGCGCCAGATGGCCTGCTCGTGCGTGCCAGCCTCCTCTTCCTCGCGCACCTCAGGGTCCTCTGTGCCGGGCATTCCCGCCGCTATTCGCTGCGGCTCGAGCACGCGGTACACAAGCTCGTTGATGTTGATCGGCGACGGCGACGAATGGTGCGACAGGTCCGAGACCCGGGACATGACGTCGGTGCTTGCTGACTGCGTAGACAGCGGCGACACGTCCCTGCCAGTTGGCGCGGGGAGCCCTGCTGTCTGCAGCTTGGGAAGGTTATGTGGAGACAGGAGCCGGCGTGTTTCTGAGCGAGTCTCTGCGGAAAGCTGTCTCTGCGCATTGTGTTTTTGGTAGTGCTGGCGCGACGGTTTCGGGGAAGGCGGCGAGAATATGAGCTCGGGCGGGACCTCGCTCGCCGTCGGTCTGGTGATCACTTCGGGCGCAGACGAGCGGCGCGTCAGGTCCGAGTTGCTCGAGCTCGCTGGCGACTGGTGCTGCGCGGCCGAAATCTCGTGCAGCTGCTGCGACACGCGGTGATTCAGGTCCACGGCCGTATACAAAGAGGCCCTGATTGGCGTGTAGAGCCCCTCATCGCCCTCGAACGGGGACTGCTGGCGGCCCTCGAGGTGCGGGTAGACGGCCTCGACGTCCGAGGCGCTCGTGGGGCCCGCCGTGTGCGGCGCAATGCGCTCGGTCAGATGCTGGTACACCACAAATAGGGCGTAAACTGCGTAGAGGCACAGCGCAAGAAGGGCCTCGGCCAGCGTGACCACATTGTCGAATACAATCAGCATGATAAGGCAGGCGGCGACGGCAAGAAAGCACGCGTCGCGCGTGAAATTGTGCTGCTCGATGTGGAAGGGCGTGATGATGGCCATGCTGCCCACGACGACGGCGCTCACGAACAGGGCGCCGCCCATGATCTCGCCAACAGCCATGCCGCCCTCGTCCTCGTTGATGGCGACCATGGCCCCGAAGACGTCGACGGAGCCGTTTGCAAACGCCAGCACGGTGACGCCCATGACGGACTGCGACAGGCCGAGCTTCGTGGCCAGCGTGCTGAGGTTCGGACTCATGTAGTCGAACGCGGCGACGCCCATTGTGGCAAAGATGAGTATGAGCACGCCGACGAGCGCGGCGAAGCGCAGCAGGAGCGGCCACGGGCTGCAGAAGAAGAGCGTGCCGTACTGGATCTTCGAGCCCAATTGGCAGAAGTCGCGGGCGAACGCGCACTGGCTCGCGGGATCTACACCCGCAATGTCAGCACATACGGGCATCCGACAAGGAGCAGGCGCAGCGACAAAACGGCAGAAACAAAAGGCAGCGGAAAAGAACGGTGCTCGCTCAGCCCGCTGATTAGATTAACGCTCCTGGGACATGCATCTGCGATTCTCCAGGGGCAAGGGCTGGCGAAGCAACATCAGGCGAGGCGCATCCACGCACGGATGTGACGCAGGCTGCTGCGCATGCCGAACTAGGAAGGTGAAACGAGTCATTGTCGTGCGTAGCTGGTTCGCAAGTCATTGTATCAATTCGCGCGTAAATTTTGTAATCCATCCCGTGGTTGAGGTGTCGAACGTCCATTGTCGCGACGTAAACCAAGGCGAACATATGTACTTGAATCTACTAACACCTGAAGAAGAGTCCTGGGGCTCACTTCATATAACTTAGCTCAATTCATATCCGTTAGCTCACTTCATATCCCCTCACGCGCTGGTCGCGCATGTATTTCGGTGTGGAAGGCCGGGCGGCGTAACCGCTGACGAAGCATCTGAACCCGGCCGTCTCCAGCTCCATTCCTTCACGTCTCAAGCAGGCCCGCTGTACATAACCAAAACCGAGCGCCCGCGGCCGGATCCAGGACAATGGCGAAGGACAGGAACCCGTCCAAGCTCGACGCCCGCGACGACGATGAGGACGACGAGTTCCAGAAGCTGCTGAAGTCCGGGCACGACCTCGACGCGCTGATCCCGCAGGACCTCAGTGGCAAAGACAAAATCCAGTACGCGGACGACGCGATGGACTTCGAGAGCGAGGACGAGCTTGCCGACGAGGAGGAGGACGAGGCAGACGCGCCGGCCGAGCAGCCGGCCGAGGCAGACGCCGACGCCGATGCCGACCAGAACTGGACCAAGGAATTGGGCTTCTTCGACGACATCGACATGCTTGCGGACGCGGCGCCGGTCGACGACCCCGAGGCGCAGCAGGAGGCCGAGCGCGCGCGCCAGCTGCTCGAGCAGGAGGAGCGCGAGCTGGCGATTGCCCAGCTCAAGGAGTGGTACCCGGGCTTCGAGCCGCACACCGTGCTGCGCATGAACAAGCTGTTCGGGCCCGAGCCGTCGAAGACGCAGCTCCCGCAGTCGAAGGTCGTGCGCCCGCTCGTGCCCTCGCGCATGCGCGTCGAGGTCGAGATCGAGCAGTCTGACGCGTTTCTACATGACGACGACGCCCTCGCTGCCCCGGGCGGGCCCTCGCGCATCGTCGAGGTATCGAAGTCGAGCATAGAAAATGCCGAGAAGGACGTCGACCGCAAGACCGCCGGCTCAAGGGCGCTCTCGGCCGGGCACACGCCGCGCTCGAGCGGCGCGACAAAGACCGGCTCGAACGCGCCGCTCCCTATCGAGGTCGCGAACTGGGACGATGTTCTCGACGCCGGCGGTTCGAGCGAGTCGGACTCGGCCGAGGCCACATCGCCGCAGACGCCCTCGCAGCGCTCTCCGCCGCATATTGCCGACATGGCCATTGTGGAGAACGACGTGTACGGCAGCGACGACGAGCAGGCGATTTTGAACGGCGAGCCGGCGTCGAA
This sequence comes from Entelexis sp. DX6506, assembly GCA_037041025.1. Taxonomy (NCBI): domain Eukaryota; kingdom Fungi; phylum Ascomycota; class Dipodascomycetes; order Dipodascales; family Trichomonascaceae; genus Entelexis; species Entelexis sp. DX6506. Next base: position 196,519 of record JAXQHU010000039.1, read on the forward strand.
GCGCGCGAAGCTCGACATGAACGACCCGCGCCTGCTGTTTGTCGAAGACCGGCGCTCGGCGCTGGCCCTGAGCCGTCGCAGCGACGAGGAGCCGCAGGTCAACATCTCGAACGACCGCGCGTACGACATGCTGCGAGAAAACTACCAGAGCAAGGTGCGCTCGACCATCGGCAGCCTGAACATCGACCACTCGATGGTCGCGCTGCGGCTGCAGTCGCCGTTCTACAAGGTGCGCCTGCCGAAGCAGCAGCTGCGCAGCTGGCACCGGCCGAAGTTCGGCATCAAGCCCGGCACGCAGGTCCAGATCAGCTCGCTCAAGATGCGCAAGAAGCGCAAGGACAAGAACCGTTCGCCCACTGAGCTTCTTGCCAAATCCGCCGACCTCACGCTGGGCGACAGCGCGTCCATGTTCCTTGTCGAGTTCAGCGAGGAGCACCCCATTGTGCTGTCCGGCACAGGCATGGGCAGCAAGCTCATCAACTACTACCGCAAGAAGTCTGCGGACGACACGTCGCGGCCCAAGCTCCCGCAAGGTGAGACGCATGTGCTGGACGTGCAGGACCGCAGCGCGTTCTGGAACTTCGGGTTCATTGAGCCGGGCAACGTGGTCCCGACGCTCTACAACCAGATGATCCGTGCGCCCGTGTTCCAGCACAAGCCGCTGTCCACGGACTTCCTGCTCATCAAAAGCAGCTCGCGCGCGCGCGGGTCCAAGTTCTTTTTGCGCCCGATCCCGTACATATTCACGGCCGGCCAGGCCCTGCCGGCGACGCAGATCCCCGGGCCGCACTCGCGGAAGGTGACTACGGCGTCGAAGAACCGGCTAAAAATGGTGGTGTACCGAGTGCTGAACAAGGACCCGAACCACCGCCTGCAAGTCCGCGACATCTCGTCGCACTTCCCCGACCAGAACGATATGCAGAACCGGCAGCGGCTGAAGGAGTTCATGGAGTACCAGCGCTCGGGCGAGGACCAGGGCTACTGGAAGGTGAAGCCGGGCGAGGCGCTGCCCACCGAGGACGAGATCCGGTCCATGGTGACGCCCGAGGACATTATGCTGCTTGAGAGCATGCAGGTGGGCCAGCAGCAGCTCGAGGACTCCGGGTACTCGAAAACGGTGGATGACGACGACAACAACAGCGACGCGGATGGGCTCAGCTTCGAGGAGCAGCTGGCGCCGTGGAACATCTCGCGCAACTTCATCAACGCCATCCAGGGCAAGGCCATGCTGCAGCTGAACGGCGCCGGTGACCCGACGGCTCGCGGTGAGGGCTTTAGTTTGCTGCGCACAAGCATGAAAGGTGGCTTCGCCACGGACATCAGCGCCGAGGACGAGAAGAAGCTCGGCGGACACTCGTACAACGTTGCGCTGCAGCAGAAGGCGTACGACGAGGAGATCAAGCGCATCTGGTACGCGCAGTCGAAGGCGCTGAAGACAGAGGACCCGAAGAAGCTGCCGGATGCGGACCGGCCGCCCGAGTCGATGGTGTCTGCCGCAGCAACGCCGTCGTCGTCGAACGCGGGCAAGGTGCTGCAGATCACGCGCGCGGTGCGCGACGAGAACGGCGTGCTTGTGCGCGAGACCGAGCTTGTCACGGACCCGCAAGTGATCCGCGCATACATGAAGCGGCGGAAGGCGATGGAGAACGCGAAGCTGGCCGTGGACCAGATTGCCGTGTCCGAGGACGTGGAGGAGAACCGTGCGCGGCGCAAGTTCCTGGAGCAGGAGCTTGCGCGGCTGAACCGCAACGCGGACCGGCGCCAGGCGCGCAAGGCGACGAAGCAGGACGCGAAGCTCAAGGCGACGACGCGCAAGTGCGCGACGTGCGGTGCCGTGGGCCACATCAAGACGAACAAGTCGTGCCCGCTGTACAACGATATTTATTTGAACGCATCGAAGGCGAAGTAAGCCGTATGTATTCTAAACGTTATGTTCATTTTGGATTGCCGAGGCGGCGGTGCAAAGCAGTGTGGGCGCACGGCCCAGGCTCAATGCTGCGTTCTCGAAGCCGCGTGCTTAGCTCCGCCAATTTACAGACCTCTTTTCGCTATTACGTGCTAGTCTGAAGCTCAAACCCCCGTTATCGCGCGCGCCCCGCAAACTGTGCGCCGTGTTTACCCCGGGATTTTTTGGGCTTTGCCGTTGAGGCGCACGTGACCCCACCTTCTCACCGACGGCCCGCGTCTAGACGCTTCCCTAATCCGGCGGCGGGCCTAAGTAATGAATCACCGCCCCGGCTTTATCTTCTCCCAACACCACCCGGCTCAACCCGCGCATACAATGGCCAGCCGCGATGGCGTTCCGACGTGGCAGTCAGACCACGATGTACATCAATGCCCCATCTGCAACGAGAAATTCTCGTTCTTTTTCCGCAAGCACCACTGCCGCATGTGCGGGCGCGTTGTGTGTGGCAATTGCTCGCCGACGGCAGAGACGTACCTCGCCACAACGTACGTCGTGACGCCGCCGAACGAGCCGTACCTCGAGAGCCCGCATGTGCCGCACCGGACGTGCAAGGAGTGCGCGGACGAGCTGCAGATGATCCGCCGCGCCATGAGCCAGGCCGCCGCTGCAGACGGCGAGACGGCGAGCACGCGCGCGCGCAACGAGCTCATGGTCCAGAACGTGATCCACGGCCCGGACGACCAGCAGCTCGTGCGCTGCCCCGTGTGCGACAAAATGCTCGTGCACCTGCCCGACAGCATGCAGGAGGCGCACGTCGACCAGTGCCTGCAGCGGTTCAGCGGCTCACCAGGAAACTCCGGCACGCCCCACCGCAACCGCGTGCTCATTTCGCGCCTGCCCGCGAAGGAGTGCAAGGGCCTGGGCGACTGCACGATCTGCTTCGAGGACTTCGAGGCGGGCCAGAGCGTTGGCCGCCTCGAGTGCCTCTGCCTGTTCCACGAGAAGTGCATTTTCGAGTGGTTCGCGCGTAAAGGCATGGGCTCGTGCCCCGTGCACAACCAGGGCGAGTAGTAGTGCAAAGCCCGCACAACCATTTCACGCACACTTGGCGCACAACCATTTCACGCGCATGTGACGCACACACCCGTTTGGCGCCCGCTCGAACCTGTGTGTCACTCAATTGCACTGCGACCTCATCCTTATTTATTTTCTGACCGCATACGAAGCAGCTGCTGCTAGCAGACACTTTTGCCTCCTCCTGTAGGCACTTGGCCCTGCGAGGGTACTGCCACCTACAGGCACCGTTGTAGTATTACTGACACTTAGACGCAGACGAACTTACTCCGCTTAGACGTAATCCACCAACAGAGACCTATTCATTAATATTTTGCGTAAAATTCGCCCGCGCGCCAGATTCGCACTCGCTTCTACACTCGCGTCTCGTCTCTCTAAGGCGCGGCTGGTGTTTGCCGTATCGTGTCTCCAAGGGTTCGATTTATTTCAGTAATAACGAAAAATAAATTGGTCCAGTGTACGACCCGCCCTCTCCCGCAATGCATCTCATGTACACGAAGAACGCCGACGGCAAGCGTGTCTACACGCTTGCCAAGCAGACGGCCTCCGGCGAGATCACAAAGTCCGCCCACCCGGCGCGCTTCTCGCCGGACGACAAATACTCGCGCCAGCGCGTGACGCTGAAGAGGCGATACAACCTGCTGCCCATGCAGCAGAACCCGAACTAAAGCCCCTATATATTGTCCCTAATTCCCCTGTCTATGGCGCCGCCGACACCGGCTTGGCTCGGCCCCGATCGACCCCGACCGTCGTGTTGTCGTACGTACGTAATGTCCCCTAGCTAGGCGTCGTCCCCTAAACAGGCGTTCCCTAAACAGGCGTCCCCTCACCAGCCGCCATTGTTGACTCCAGCTTCGCAGCACCCGGCGGCAATGACTGAGTACCCTTCGGACCGCTACGGAATGCCGCGCACGGACCACACGCTGTGGCGGCTCGTTACGGACGAGTTCGGCAAGCAGAACTGGGTCTACGACCGCGCGGGCCAGCTCGAGCCCACGCCGTTCACGCGCTACCAGATGAAGAACGGCTTCGAGGGCCCGCGCAACGCCACGCCGCACCCGCAGAGCCCCGAGGACGCGGCGGCCCGCGCGTTCCGCTTCCTCGCCGCGATCCAGGACAAGGACTCCGGCATCTTCCCCTGCCAGTACGGCGGGCCCATGTTCATGCTCATCGGCTACGTTGTCGCAAAGTACTTCTGCCAGGTGCCGTTTTCCCCCGAGGAAAAGACGGAGATCTGCCGCTACATTGTGAACCGCGCGCACCCGGTCGACGGCGGCTGGGGCCTGCACACGTACGGCGACTCGACGGCGTTCGGCACAACAATCAACTACATCATTCTGCGTCTCCTCGGCATGGACGCCGACCACCCGGCGCTCGTCAAGGCCCGCACAAAGCTGCACAAGCTCGGCGGCGCCATCGGCAACCCCATGTGGGGCAAGGCGTACCTCGCGCTCCTGAACCTCTACGAGTGGGAGGGCGTGAACCCGTCGCCGCCCGAGTTCTGGATGCTCCCGTACTGGGTGCCCATCCACCCGGGCCGCTGGTGGGTCCACACGCGCGCCATCTACCTGCCAATGGGCTACCTCAGCATGAACCGCGCCAAGTGTGCGCTGAACCCGCTGCTCGAGCAGATCCGCGGCGAGATCTATACAAAGCCGTACAGCAGCATCGACTTCTCCCAGCACCGCAACACCGTGTGCGGCGTCGACCTGTACTACCCGCACTCAAAGGCGCTGGACATCGCGAACTCGCTGCTCACCTTCTACGAGCGGTGGATTCGGCCCGAGTGGCTGCGCCGCAAGGCGTCGAAACGCGTCGCCGACCTCGTGATGGCCGACCTCGAGAACACCGACTGGCTCGCCATTGCGCCCGTGTCGAACGCGCTGAACTCCATTGTGGTGTACCTCGAGAAAGGCCGCGAGTCGCCCGAGTTCGAGCGCTTCCTGTTCCGCTGGCCGGACTTCTTGTACATGACGTCCGAGGGCATGTTTATGTGCGGAACCAACGGCGTCCAGGTATGGGACGCCGCGTTTGCTCTACAGTACTGCGTCATTGCCGGTCTGGCCGAACGACCCGAGTTCAAAGACACCCTCGTGCGCGGATACCGCTTCCTAGTGAGGTCCCAATTCGACTCGGAGGCGGTGCCAGGTAGCTATAGGGACCACCGTGACGGTGGCTGGCCATTCAGCACAAAGATCCAGGGCTTCACTGTGAGCGACTGCACGGCCGAGGCCATCAAGGCGATCATAATGGTCCAGAACGTGCCCGGTCTCGAGTTCCTGCGCGACGAAATCAAGCTCGAGCGCCTGCACGCCGGTATCGACACGCTGTTGTCGATCCAGAACTGGGGCGCGTTCCACAATGGCTCGTTTGCGTCGTACGAACGCATTAAGGGCCCCGAGATCCTCGAGTCGCTGAACCCGGCCGAGGTCTTTGGCAACATTATGATTGAGTACCCGTACGTCGAATGCACGGACTCCTCGATTCTCGGCCTGCACTACTTCACTACGCACTTCGACTACCGCAAGGAAGACATTGCGCGGTCCATTGAGGCAGCCGCCAAGTACATCATCAGCTTCCAGAAGCCCGACGGCTCGTGGTACGGCTCGTGGGGCGTGTGCTTCACCTACGCTGGCATGTTCGCCATCGAGGCACTCGCGACGCAGGACTACACTTACGAAAACAGTGAGGTCATGCGTAAGGGCTGCGAGTATCTTTTGGCACGACAAGAGGCCGACGGCGGGTGGGCCGAGGACTTCCGGTCCTGCGAGCTGTTCTCGTACGTGCGCCACGAAACGTCACAAGTGGTACCCACGGCATGGGCGCTTATTGCATTGCTGCTGGCCAAGTATCCTCACAAAGAGCCACTGGCAAAGGCGGCCCGCTTCCTCATGGACGAGCAGAACCCGGATGGCTCGTATGATGCGGGCCATGTCGAGGGCGTGTTCAATCACTCGTGTGCAATCGAGTACCCGAACTACAAGTTTTACTTCCCGATGAAGGCGCTGGGCATGTACGCACAACGGGAGCAGGCATGATAAAATCGACTACAGTTGTATCATATATATATATTCGCGGATGCTAAGCGTCCGAATTTCTTCCTTGCAACACTACAAGTCACTCCTTAGAATTCCGCGGTGTGGTGCGTGCTGGATTCTCAGCTAGATATAGCAACAAAGCTTCGATCCCCCGCGCCATCTCACTTACCGGGAGGCCCGGCGTATTGCTTAAGCAAGCCTGCTGCGTAGTATACGGCAAGTGCACGAACCCAACTCGGAGATTGCGCTGCGGGAAGCGGCAGCGTACGCCATTAAGAACGCCATACAGAGTGTGGTTGCACAAATACTGGCCAGCGCTCCACGACGCAAATGCCGGCACCTTCGCTACCTTGGTGAGATGCTCGACGATTGCCTTGACGGGTAACGTTGCGAACAGTCCATCAGGGCCCTCGTCATCGATGGGCTCGCCCTGCCTGAGCTCACCCTCATTATCCGGAATTCCTGTGTCGTCCACATTGACCCCGATGTGCTCTACGGCAATGCGCGAGTACCCACCGGCCTCACCAAGTAGTACAACGTCTGTTATGCTGTCGTCCTCGACCAGCACCTTGAGCACCTCTATGACACTTTTATAATACACTACGGGCAATTTCCGGACAATCAGCTTCTGCGACTCGCCATCTGACGTCTTCACATAGCGCGGGAGCGAGGCTGCGGTTTCCCAGGATGCGTTCGTCTCTCTGTCGTCGAATGACTCGAAGCCTGTCACCAGAATTGTCATCTAATCGCGCGTAGTGTGTGGTGTCGGGGTGCTATCTTAGATAAGGCGATCTAGATAGCATGATAACGGTGATGAAGATTAGGAGCCATATTAAGCTAATTTAACTACAAAGATCTTCATAGCAAAGTCGTTGCAGTGGGTTTTGGTATTCAGGTTGGACAAAGTAATGTACCATGTTGTGTTAGCAGATCAACATGCATATGTTACAGCCCTTCATTAAGAACATGTTCGCCGTTCTGCCATGGCGCACTAACTTTCATGAGATTGAATATTTCAGAGACAAGCAATGGTCGACAAACTACAATTTTAAAGAGACCTTTATTGGACTAGAGGGTCCTCGCACAACAGGTATGCATAAGCTTTAGGATCGATGTGGAATCAAGGGTTCCAAAACCAAACGAGAGCCGAGCATATCTGAGCTAGGATCGAGAATCTAAATTTTATGCACGCATGTCTTGGGAGTATAAACCTTATGCACACACTCAGCATAACGAATGGGGCTATGGCCAAATCGGTAAGGCGCGTGACTACGAATCACGAGATTCCAGGTTCGAGCCCTGGTAGCCTCGTTTCCTTTTTGCCTTTCAGCAGCTTGGCAGAATGGAGCTGCATTTTTTTTTTTTGAGCTGCGGCTATAGGCGGACGCCGATTGCTAGAACTCACGGTAAATTGAAGCTTACCTATGTACATCTGACACCCACATTTATTCAAAAGTGGCCTTCCTTGACCAAAATGAGTGCTGTGGCCAGGCCAATTGTCTCTGAGCCCTTAACAAAGGCCTGAGCCAGGATTGTGCCGAGCGGTTTCTTGGCAATGCAAATGTTTGTGACCAGCTGCGGGCCGCTCGCGGCCAGAAACACAAGTGTACCCACAACAGCAGCGCCAGAGACGCCGCGGGCGCCAGTGAGCACAAGCAGAGAGTTGATAGAGTACGACTTGGCGAGAGACGACGCGAGTCCGGCAAGGAAGAAGGAGCCCTTCACCTCGACGTCCTCCTTAGGCCGCGTTGCCAGCTGCGCGTTGCGGAAGAGGCGGTTGAAGAACGGCAGCTTGAAGAGCAGGTTTGAGAACTGGTCGAAGATCGTGCCGATGATAACCGAGCATGGCTGCGAAGGGAAACTGAGCGACATTTTGGAGACGGTGTGATGTGTACAAACGAGCAGAACGAGTAGTCAAAAGTTAGTGGCAACTGGCCCGGCGAGGGCGCGTCTGGGCGAGGGCCGCGCATGTATGTCCCACGGATCCAAATCGGCTAAGCGTATGGCGCTACGGGACGGAAATGGAAAGCAGCTAAGTGGCCGTGTCAGATGAACGCGTCCATCTGAAATGTCTCAAGATTAGTTATAACGATACTACAACTACTCAAAAACTATGAGCGGGAAATCGTTGTGTGCCCAACTGCGAAGCTGATGTGTCCGTGGCTCCCCTTCAGCACCCAGAGCGCCACGGCCAGCCAGACGTATTCCGAGCCCTTCACAATGATCTGGGCCAAAATGGTGCCAATTGACCTTCTGGTTACGAAGATATTGGTGACTAACTGCGGGCCTGTGGACGCCAGAAACACAAGCGTTCCCACGACGAAGGCGCTCGAAATGTCGCTTGCGGCTGTGATCACAAGCAGGGAGTTGACGGTATACGATTTAACAAGAGACACGAGGAGCCCTGCAAACTTGAAAGCGCCACGGGCCTCCACGTCCTCCCGCGGGCGCGTTGCCGCTTCGGACTTCTTGTACACCAAGTTCAAGAGCGGCAGCTGGAAGAACACGTTCCAAAGAAGGTATAAAACGGCGCCAAAGACCACTGTGGGGAGCTCAGAAGGGTATTCGATAGAGATTGAGGAATTGGAAGTCAATTGCGGAAACTAGCTAAAGGGAATCGGTGTATCTATGCAAAGGGCAAAAGTGGAGCGGCCTACGTGTTAGCGCGCTGCCAGTTGTGACACGTGATGCGTTGCCGTACGTGCTTCTCTGATGTTACCAGGCGCTCCTGTTGATCGCACCGGTATACTTGATAAGTGCACGTTAAAGACAATCAGAAAGTCACTAACGTGGCCTAGTAGCAGCGCTCTTATAGCTCAGTTGGCAGAGCATAGGTCTCATAATCCTAGTGTCGTGAGTTCGAGCCTCACTAAGAGCACACTACTCTTTCTTTTTTTGCCTTTCTTTTTGAGGTTGTTTAAATTTTATGATTGACGATGTATTTCATTTCGCGCGCGATCAGCGCCGAGCTCAAAGCTTGCTAGCCCGATACCGCGAATTTTCGCCCGGAAAGGTACCCCCCCACAACAAAACCACCGGTGCGGAATGCTGCACATGCCCTGGTGCTCCCAGCCGAATGCGTGCAGGAACGGGCTCGAGAAGGCACCAGGTAACTGCTACAAGCTTTTTGCACGCGGCGCACGCGGGTTGTGCGCATCCCGAGCGCCGTTCGCGCGCAGCATGTCCTGTGTTTGTGCCCTGGCGTTTGTTTTGATGTGGGGGTGCCCTTGCCCTCCATCACGTCGGTGTGTCAGCACATCAAGGTGATGTTCGCTGGTGGGCCGTCGAAAAAGGGTTGGGCGGCGCGACACGCGATTTCTCCCATCTGATAAATACATCAGAAGACCCGTCCCGCACCAGCGCCCAACCACACACGGCATGTCTGGAGGCAAAGGCAAAGGCAAAGGCGGCAAAGGCAAGTCGACCGGGTCGTCGCGCTCGCAGACGTCGCACAGCGCGCGCGCGGGGCTGAACTTCCCCGTCGGCCGCATCAAGCGATTCCTAAAAAACAACGTGCGCAGCAAGGTCCGCGTGAGCTCGAAGGCGGCAATCTACCTCGCCGCCGTCATGGAGTACCTGACGGCCGAGTTGCTCGATCTCGCCGGCATGGCCGCGAAGCAGCTCAACGTGAAGCGCATCACGCCGCGGCACCTGCAATTGGCGATCCGCGGCGACGAGGAGCTCGACCAGCTCGTGCGCGCAACGATCTCCGGCGGCGGTGTCATGCCCACGGTCAACAAGAACCGCCTGCTCAAGGTCGAGCTCGAGAAGCAGAAGAAGAAGAAGAAGACGTCGGCTTGAGCTGCGGCTCGGCGCCCCGCCGCCGCGCGCCAGATCTCTGTTTCGTGGCGGCGGCGAGTGCGCGCCGCGGGCCGCGCTGCCGCACCCCCGCGTCTTCAGCGGTTATTTTATTCGGGAATCTCGTTCCCACTTTCCCCCTCCCACTTCCTCCCCCTCCAGGGTCCGCTGGCGCTCGTGCGGGCAAGGGCAAGGGCGCCTCCTTCCCGGCCTGGCCAGCGACTGCCGCGGGCCCGCCATAATCCTCGGGCCCCGGCCCGAGTACGGGCCCGACTGCCTACGAAAGTGTCGCTATGTAAGAGCTGTACTATAATTGTTATTTTGACGAGCCGCATCGCCGGGCAGGGCCCGAATTGCTCGGCGCGTTACCGTGCAAATTGACTCGGGACCGCGGGCCCCGTGCCGCCCCGAGCCCAGCGCCCGAGTCAGCCCTACATATATCGCGGCCCGGGACCTTCTTCACAAGCGCTGCGCTGCCCCCCGTCTTCTCGCGTTTCTACCCCGCGTGAGCTCAACAATGTTTTCGCGCATTGGCCGACGCACGTACAGCGACCTCGCGGCGCTCAAGCGCACGCCGCTCTACGACCTGCACCTGAGCCACAACGCAAAGATGGTCGACTACGCAGGCTACGCCATGCCCGTGCTGTACAAGGCCCAGACACACATCGAGTCGCACAATTGGGTGCGCGAGAACGCCGGGCTCTTCGACGTGAGCCACATGCTGCAGCACCGCTTTGCCGGGCCCGACGCGGCAAAGCTGCTCGAGACGGTGACGCCGAGCGACGTGCAGGGCCTCAAGCCGTTCACGTCGACGCTGTCGGTGCTGCTCAACGACAAGGGCGGCGTTGTCGACGACACGATTGTGACGCGCCACGGCGACAACGAGTTCTACGTCGTGACGAACGCGGGCTGCCGCGACAAGGACCTCGCGTTCCTCGCCGCCGAGGCGAAGCGGCTCGGCGCCGCCGTCCAGCACGACACAATTGAGGGCGGCCTCATTGCGCTGCAGGGCCCCAAGGCCGCGGCGGCGCTGCAGGCGCTGACGAGCGACGACCTGTCGACGCTGTACTTCGGCGAGTCGCGCTTCGTGAAGCTCGGCGGCCTGACTAGCGGCAGTGTGCACGTCGCGCGCGGCGGGTACACGGGCGAGGACGGCTTCGAGATCTCTGTGGTGGACCACGGCGAGGCGAACGCCGTTGCCGAGGCGCTGCTCGAGAACGCGAGCGTGCAGCCGATCGGCCTCGCCGCCCGCGACTCGCTGCGCCTCGAGGCCGGCATGTGTCTCTACGGGCACGAGCTGAGCGAGGAGATCGGGCCCGTCGCGGCGCGGCTCGCGTGGGTCATCGGCAAGCGGCGGCGCGCCGAGAAGGGCTTCAACGGCGCCGACGCCGTGCTCGGCGAGCTCGCGGCCAAGACGAGCCCGCTGCGCTCGGGTCTTGTGTCGCAGGGCCCCGCGCCGCGCCAGGGCGCGAAGATCCTCGACAAGAGCGGCAACGTCGTCGGCGAGGTCACGTCCGGCGCCATGTCGCCGACGCTGAAGCAGAACGTCGCCATGGGCTACCTGCCGCGCAGCCTGGCCAAGACCGGCACCGAGGTCGACATCGAGATCCGCGGCAAGCGCCGGCCGGCGACGGTCACTAAGATGCCGTTTGTCGCGCCAAAATACTACAAGAGGGATTGACTGCGGGAACAGTCGCGCGTGTCTTAGCGGGCCAGCAAGCTCACTCTTGTGCGCTCACACTCGTGCACTCACACTCGCACTCACATGTGCGCTAGCACTTGCGCAGCACTTGCGCTACTCGCGCTGTCACTCGCGCTGTCACTCTAAACCTAATAATTACACTACGTCTATACGCTCGACGTTTATTTCTTTTGCGCGCTCGCCGCGCCGCGCGCCTCGGGCGCCGGCACCGGCTCGGGCCGCACAGCCTGGCGCGGGACCGCCGCCTGCAGCTCGCGCTTGTCGTCGTCCTTCAGCGCCTTCAGAATCATCGGCCGCAGCTCGCCAGGAAGCTCGACGTGCTCGCCGGGCCGGATGATCGTGCTCTGCTCGAGCTTCTGCTTGATCCAGCTGATCTCGTCCTGCAGAATCCGGATGTCGTCGGCCACAGACTCCTGCCGCTTCTGCTCTTTGCGCCGCGACCGGTACGACTCGTAGAATATCATCGACCCCGCCACCGAGAACACAAACGACTCGGCCACAAAGTTCGCGCCGGTCTGAATCGCCCGCGCATCGTTCAGCGGCTTGATCTTGCTGTTCTGGTTCAGCAGCTTCAGCCGCAGGCTGTACTCGGTCTTGTGCAGGCCCTGTGCGAAGCCGATGCACGCCTTGCGGAAGCGCGGGTGGTCCTTCGCGTGGTTCTTAATTGTGCTGGCGATCGGCTTCGCCAGCGTGCGAACAAACAGCGACGTAAACTTAAGCGCAATGCTCATTCATGCCCCGTCGCGCCGCACGTCTCGCTAGCGCCTCACTGCCTCGGGCCCAAGCTCGAGCGAAGTTCCCACCCCGGGGGCAGCCCACCCCGCGGTCACGTGTTGTTCCGACGAACGCCGCCCATCGCTCGCTGCCGCGCGACGGTGAAACTTTTCGCTGTGCGAGCGCACGCACGCATCAGAGACGTGTGCGTGCCTGAAGCTCCTCAATTTCTCACGGCTGAAGTTCATTGCGGGGGTTCTCGGCGCAACGATGGGCACCGCCCTTTTTTTTGCAACGTACCTGCATGCCCTGGGGTTCTGACTGGGTGCATGCATCACGGCTTCATTAACCCCGTCACCTGTCATGGAATTGCCGCCAGATGCATAACGGCCTTGCTTAAGATTCTCACTTATCGGCGGTCCATCTTCCACACGTGGGCCCGTCTCCACACGTGTATGGACGTTCAGGGTGAGGAGATGCACCACGTGCATGAGATGTATGAATGAGCACGGCCGAGGACTCGCCGTGATATTTCACCTTACCTGATGCAAGCCCGGCTGAAATTTTTGGGTGCGATGCCGCCGCACTCTTGCAAGGTCGAGAATTTGCATCATTCGCAATCCATAGCTCACTATTAACTGTATTCAAATGCTGCTACTACTACTTTTGGGCGCTGTCGCCATGCCAGGCATAGGTCAAGAGCGGTGGCCCTCATTATCTCTGGGGCGAGCGGCTACCCTGCATGATGCAGTGTTGTGCATAATACCGCCTAGTTTGTCGAATCGGTACGCATTCTCGGCACACCTCGACGCATCCTCGGGAACTAATATAAATAGCCGATCCCACACGCACTAAAAGACCATCAATTGCTTCTCCTTCCTCCATTTTTCAATGCTTGGGCTCTACACTGCGGCCGTAATTCTTGCCACGGGCACAGCCTTCAACACCGACCCGTTCTATACGCCAGACAAGCCGTACTCGCAAAGAGTTAGCGACGCCCATAACCTACTCAAATACACTGGATGGCAGGGCCCTTACAGCGACCGCCGCGGCTACGGTATCAACCGCGACCCTCCTAGTGGATGCAAAGTTGACCAAGTGGTCATGCTCACAAGGCACGGCGAGCGCTGGCCGGATGAGTACGACTACGACCAGCAGATTGTCGCCCTGGACAAGATCGAGAAGCTCAAGGGCAACCTGACCGGCTCGCTCGCATTTGCCAACGACTGGGAGCCATACACCTACGTCGACTCGCCCTGGCAAGGTGAGGAGTCGTTCACGGGCCCTTACTCGGGTCTGCTTCACGGCTACCGTCTCGGCGCTGAGACTCGTCGGCGCTACTACGACCTCTACGATGGCCAGTCTACTCTGCCCATCTTCAGCTCGGGCTACGAGCGCATCGTAAACACGGCGCGCAAGTTCGGCGAGGGCTTCCTCGGCTGGAACTACACGGACCTGGCCGAGCTCAACATCCTGCCCGAGGGCGCTGCCCCCGGCGCAAACAGCCTCGTTCCGGCGTGCAAGCTGAGCAACGACTGGGTCACCGAGTGCGCGCTGCCGGGCAACAAGACCATGGAGAACGGTGCCCCCTGGGTCTACGATGAGTACAAAGCGGCTGCCGTCCGCCTCAACAACGAGAACCCGGGCCTGAACCTCACGGCCGAGGACATTCCGCAGCTCATTGCCATTGTTGCCTTCGAGCTGAACGTGCGCGGATCGTCCCCGTGGGTGCAGGTCTTCAACTCGGAGGAGTACATCGCCTTCGAGTACGCGCAGTCCTCGCTGTACTACTGCTCTGAGGGCCCCGGCTCTTCCACGGGCTACCTCAAGGGCTCGGTATTCTTGAACGCGTCGCGCACGGTGCTGGTGCAGGGCCCGGACGAGAACCGCCCGCTCAACTTCGCTTTCGCCCACGACACCGACATTATCCACCTTCTCACGGCCCTGGGAATTGACGCCCTCGACAAGAAGTGGAACGCCGAGGAGGTCCAGTTCGGCCAGCGCTGGGACGTCACGGACCTCACGCCTCAGGGCGCTCACATTACTTTCGAGCGTCTCGTGTGCGAGGCGCCCGCCCAATACGGCAACGGGCTGTACAAGGAGTCCGCGTGGGCCAACAAGTACCCTGCGGCATTCAACACGACGAACAACTTCACCGCGGTTTACGAGAAGAACGGCACGTACACATACAACTCCACGAACTCGAGCACGGTCCTCCAGCCGAACTCGACGCTGCACGGCGTGGGCAACACTGAGAACGTCTACGTGCGCATTGTCCTGAACGAGGCCGTAGTGCCGCTGCCAGGCTGCGCGAACGGGCCCGGCAAGTCGTGCGGCCTCAGCGACTACGACGAGTACGTGAACCAGAGGCTCAACGGCGTGGATTACGCGGCAAGCTGCAACCTGCCCAAGGGCGCGCCCACATACCCGACCTTCTTCTGGAACTACAACACGTCGACGGCGCTGAATGCGGACCCTGCTGTGCTTCCTGCCCAGGCAGGCGCTTTGAACGCCGAGGGCCAGCCCATCAAGGAGTAAGCGCCCAGAAAAGAAAACGGCGTCTACGCACCATCCCACTCTACCCCGAAATCTTACTCTGACACTAATACCTCTTTACTCACCTCTACTTCACTTCGTCCACTATCCAATGCCGCTTCTGATCATTCATACTGTTGTCACAATATTCTTTTGCTTCGTCTCAGTCAGTTTATTATACATCTGTTTTAAAATACAGGAAAATAGGTTTGTCGTATACTCATAAGCCATTAATAGATTAGAAGTCCTCGTCAAGAGCGAACTGGTTGGAGTTGTCGTCCTGCTGCTTCGCCATGACGCCAGCCTTCTGGTAGTCGGAGACGCGCTTCTCGAAGAAGTTCGTCTTGCCGGCCAGCGAGATGTTCTCCATGAAGTCGAACGGGTTCGTCACGTTGTACACCTTCTGGTGGCCCAGCGCAAGAAGCAGGCGGTCGGCAACGAACTCGACGTACTGGTTCATGAGCTTGGCGTTCATGCCGAGCAGGCTGACCGGCAGCGCGTCGCGGAAGTACTCCTGCTCAATCTCCACCGCCTCGGTGATGATGCTCTCAATGATGGCCCGGCTGGGACGGTTCTTGAGGTGGCTGAACAGCAGGCAGGCGAAGTCCGTGTGCATACCCTCGTCGCG
This sequence comes from Entelexis sp. DX6506, assembly GCA_037041025.1. NCBI lineage: Eukaryota > Fungi > Ascomycota > Dipodascomycetes > Dipodascales > Trichomonascaceae > Entelexis > Entelexis sp. DX6506. The sequence goes on from JAXQHU010000039.1 coordinate 211,914, forward strand.
CGAGATCAGCTCGTTCGAGAACGTGAGGCCGGGCATCAGGCCACGCTTCTTGAGCCAGAAGATCGACGCAAACGAGCCCGAGAAGAAGATGCCCTCGACGGCGGCGAACGCCACCAGACGCTCGGCAAACGTGGACTCGCGATCCGAGATCCAGCGCAGCGCCCACTCAGCCTTCTTCTGGATGCAGGGAATGGTGTGGATGGCGTCGAACAGGTGGTTCGCCTCCTTCTTGTCCTTCACGTACGTCTCGATCAGCAGCGAGTATGTCTCGGAGTGGATGTTCTCCATCATGATCTGGAAGCCGTAGAAGCACTTCGCCTCGGAGATGCCGACCTCGCCGCTGAAGCGCTCGACAAGGTTCTCGTTCACAATGCCGTCGCTGGCGGCGAAGAACGCGAGGACGTGCGACACAAAGTAGCGCTCGTCGTCGGACAGAACGTGCTCCCAGTCGTGCATGTCCTTGCCGAGGTCAATCTCCTCGGCGGTCCAGAACGACGCCTCGGCCTTCTTGTATGCCTGCCAGATCTCGTGGTACTCGATCGGGAACAGCACAAACCGGTTCGGGTTCTCCTGCAGAATCGGCTCATCCTTCTCCATGGCGCGGATGGCCGCGCGCTCCTCGCGATGCTCCTTGCTAATGGGGCGCAGAGAGCTGCCCGCGGGAGACTCCGGCGTCGCAGGCGACGTCTCGGCGGTGGCCTTGTCCTCGTCCGTGCGGCTGGCTTGCTTCAGGTCAAACGCCTTCTGCATCTGCTCCAGGTCGTCGCGGTTGAGATCAATGCTGTTGAGGGCACTGGCGTTCTTTTTAGAGGGCGTCTGCTCCACTGAAGCGGTCATGGCTGATGTGCTGGTGAGGAACGGTCGGGGTGGTGGACCGGGACGCGTATTATATAGCTTTTTCTGCTGTTTACGCGACGTCCACGTAATAGGGTTAGGCCCGCGAGTAATATATTGCTGAGGCATTGCGCCGACGCGACGCGACGGGTGCGACACGCACACTGATTTCCGCATGATAGTCTGAATTGCACGCTCGCGCTTTGTAGGTACATCGCTTTAAAAACTAGACCCTGTTAGGCTCTTTTAACGGCTTTGCAACACGTCCTATACAGCTTGAACGCGGGCTCTAGGCCACGTCCAGGCATGGCTGGTCGCGGCTAGGTCAAATGGAATAGTCATTAAGGGTTGGGGTATGTGATTCGAACGGAATGCTAGTGATGAGACTCAAAAACTCCTAGTGGTGTTGCAATTTCGAGGAGAACGCAATTCGGCTCGACGCCAGTTCTAGGACCTATTGAGCGGAACCGCTCCGCGTATCTTAGGCTATTCCGTACTCATCTGAATAGGACAACACGGACCAGACCTCAACGCCCCAACCCTGAGAACGGGCGCGTCGTAAACACTGATCAGGGTCGGGCCCTTGATCCGGCAGTGATGAAGCGCCGTTTGTAGGGTACGCTTCGTGCGAAGCTCGCAGTAGTAACAGCAAGCGGCCAGTGTATACGGCAGACGATCGGCAGCTCGCGAGCCGGCTCGCGGGACTGGATTCGCGCAGTGTCTAGCGGGCGTCTATTAATTCTTAGAAGTGTGGTTAGAGTATGCAATTTGGAATTAGTCTGAATGTAGTGAAATCAGGTGGTGGTGGTGGCCTGCTCGCGCCACTGAGCGCGCAGCGCCTGCCGCTTGTGCAGAAGTTTTTGCATCTCGGCCTCGTCGTCCTCGTCGTCGTCCTCGGTGGGCACGAGACGCATCTGGGACGGCCGGTTGCTGACGCGCATCTCGGTGCCAACAGGCACGCTTGCCCCGGCCGGGTAGCCGGCCCGCGCGCCGCCCGGAGCGGGCGCCATTGGCGTGGGCGGCACCATATGAGAGCCGGGGTGCGGTCCCATAGGAGCCGCCATGTGCGGTTGATGAGGGGGAGGCCCTGGCTGCTGGAATTGATATGAAACATGAGTGCCGGGCGTGCCAGGACCGATCTGCGAAGATGAGTAGTATGAAGTTTCGGGGATGCTCTGTGCGTATGGGGTGGTCACGTACGAGTTGATTGACTCGGGCCGCTGTGAAACGGCACGGATGTTGGCCATGTGCTCACCCAGCGGACCCGAGCCGGGCACAGCACCCATAATAGAGCCTGGTCGCGAGAACTCCTGCGGCCCGCGGTCCTTGAGGAGCTCGAACAGCGCGTCGATCTTGCTGTTCAGCTCCTTCAGGTTCGAGTCGCCATTGCCACTAGCGTGGAATTGTCTTGAGGCAGTGTCAGACGTGTCCACATGCGGCGGCGGGTGCGCTGCTGTCACGCCGCCGTGAGCATTGTGCACGGCCAGCGTGTTTCTGCGGCGGCGCAAGTCTTCCTCGCGCGCGATCTCGGCAACAAGCCCGCGGCTCACAAACGCTTCTTTGTCCTCAAATACATGAGACATCGGCGCGGGCTTCGGCGGTACAGATGTTGGGCGCGCAAGCATTCGCGAGCTTGCCATGGACATTGGCCGCGACTCGGACGTGGGTGTCTGCGGCGACGTGGGTGCAGTGCTAGAGCTCGCTAGAGGTTTCATGGTGGGGCTGGACGCGCTCACACCACCCAAAGACTTGCGGCGGTTGCGAGGAAAGCCGTGGGCCTGCAGGATGCCCAGCGGAATGTTGTCCATGAGGTCGTCTTCATCATCATCATCGTCGTCGTCAAGGTCCTCGCCCTCACCGCCAGTAGGAATTATGCCACTCATTGAACGCGACTCAATCGCATGTAGTGACGGCGACGTACCGCCGATCATTTTCGTCATGCGCTGGCGGTACACGCTCATGCGCGCCTCCTGCTTCTGGCGCTCCTTCGCCAGCTTGCGCTTGCGCTCCTTTTCACTGCTAAGAAACTCGTCCTCCACATCCTCCTCAATGGGATCTTCGCCATCTTCGTCGTCGCTGCGCTTGCGAGTGCTGCCAATGCGGCTAATTATAGACCCCTCACGCTTCAGAAGATCAAGGCTCGACAGCGACTTGCGGTAGTTCTCAAACTTGTCCTTCGACATGACCATTCCCGTAGACATTTGCGACAAGTGGATAGCACTGAGTGGCCTGTTCTGGGCCGACTGCTGTGTTGTGGTCTCAAAAGGCAATGCATCGTCGTCGTCGTCTGCTTCTGCGATGGAGGGCTGGTTCCCAGGAGCGAGCGAGTCTCGTAGAAGAGCTGAGTACGGCCGCTGCTGCCGCGTTCCAAACTGCAGCGTCGAGTGCGGCGACGGCACAGACGAGGGCGCCTCGTTTTCTTCCGGGTATGCTAATTTGGTCGGAAGACTGAGACGACTGTTCTTCACCTGCGTGATACTCTGCGGCGCCCTTTCCGGTGCACGTGTATCTAATGTAGACTGCGGGCGCGGCCGGGCAGACCTTTTCTGTGGGTCATTAAGCGAGCTAGCGCTTCCTTCGTAAGAGCCCTCATATGGTCCCTCATACGGACCCTCGTACGGACCCTCGTACGGGCCACTAACTGGACCGCTAACCGGGCCACTCACAGGGCCACTCACAGGCCCGCTTATTGGGCCCGTAGGCGCTCCATTGAGGCCGCTAACTGGCCGTATTGGCGCCGAAGCGGATGAGGACGGGCCTTCGTAGGGGCCTGTGGGCGGGCCATCCGGGGCTGCGTATCCTCGGTCGTACGCAGGTCTCCAAGCCGTTTCCGTGTCGCGATAGTTCGCAGCACTGTCGTAGGGCTCTACATAAGAGTAGGCACCAGTTACAGGCCCGTCCACGGGTCCTGTGGGCGGCCGCGGATCAAACTGCGAGCCAGTGTCGAGAAGCGGACTGCCCTGGATGCTGTTCTCGTCGCTCTCATCAAACACCTCAGGCTCAGGGGGGCGCAACGATGTGTAACTCATTGGCCTTCCCTCTCTGTTTAAACGTGTTTGTCTGCCAGACTACTTGTTGTTGTTGACGCTGTGCCTAACCCTAGTACCGTTTTCGTCCGGCTAGGCTTGGCACGCGCTAACGTACGATCCTGGCCTGTGTAGCTTCTATGGAGTGTGCAATGAGTATTTTTGATCTGGTTTTCCGTAGAATTAACGAAGGCGAACGTTCTTCCGCGCGCCAACGCCAAAGCCACCGCAAACGCGAAATGTGTTCGAGACTAGCAGTATCGTGTGAATATTCGAGGAATTAATGTGAAGGAGTCGCGTCGCGTTGTGGCAATTCTGGATGCAATGATCCGTGCAATTGATGATCGCTCCGTCGACCAAATCACGTCGGGGCAGGTTGTCACGAGCCTGGCAAGCGCTCTGAAGGAGCTTGTGGAGAACGCACTCGATTCGGGCGCTACGGTCGTCGAGGTAAACATACAGAATCACGGCCGCGACGGGTTCTCTGTCCAGGATAACGGCAGCGGAATTGCGCCCGAAGACTTCGCGAATCTTGCAAGGCGCCATGCGACCTCGAAGCTCAGCTCGTTCAGCGATCTCGTGGCCGTTCGCACTCTGGGCTTTCGTGGAGAAGCACTGGCCTCGCTGTGTGCACTGGGAGACGTGCAGATCAGCACGAACTCCGGGTCTGGATCTGGCCACGAGCTTGTGTTCGACTCCAAGGGCAACGTGGTCTCGCAAACTAAGATCCCCAGACCAAAGGGCACGACTGTAACCGTGACGGACCTATTCCGCACAGTTCCTGTACGTCGGCGTGATTTCGAGCGCAACGCCCAGCGCGAGCTCACCAAGGCCGTAGCGCTGCTGCAAGAATACGCGCTGCTATCTCCCGTGCGGCTCACTGTTGAGCTCAACAACAAAAACAGGCGGTCAACAACGCTTAGGTCGCAAGGCGCCAAGCTCCTGCAGCGAATAGCGTGCGTCTACGGAGCCTCGCGCACCACAAAACTGATGGAGATCGATCTTACACCCGAAGACATGGGTATTGACTGTTCCGTGAATGGGTTTATCTCCAAGCCTGTGTTTGGAATGGGTCTGGCGACCTCGGACCGCCAGCTTATTGCGGTGAACGGCCGGCCCTCGAAGCAGCCTAAGATAGTGCGAACGATTGTTGATGTTTACAAACAGTTCAATCTCACAGAGTCTCCGTTCTTTGTCCTCGACTTCCGTATGGACCCTTCTCGATATGACGTGAATGTGTCCCCAGACAAACGCGCACTACTTCTTCACCGCGAATCCGAGCTCATCAATGGCTTGAGAGATGCACTTGTAATTGCGCTTAATACCTCAGGCCACTCCGTTCCCCGGTCTACCCTTGACGTCCCATCTCCAAAGCGGCAGAAGCAATCCAAACTGTCTTTCGCTGCTTTTGCTGGCTCTGGTGCGGTCATAGCGCAGTCCAGAAACGAGGAAAGTTCTGCTAGTGAAGCAGAAAGCCAAGAAAGTGAAGCAGAGGAGGATGAAGCCGAGAGGGAAGAGGACGTGGCTTCGGCTGATTCGCGTCAAAGCGCGCCTCAAGAAGAAGGAGAAGAACAGCTCGTCAGTGGAGGACCTGCGGGTAGCTCTGATGCCGACATGGACGATACTGAGGAGGCTCCTATGCCAGAGAGTTCGCAATCTGCTCTATTTGTATCACAGACGCCTCGCGAGTCCATGCCTACATTAGGCTCGAGCGTCTCTAAGGTGATTACCGAGCCACCTTCTGAAGAGGAGAATGAACAAGACCATGAGAGCGAGTCTGAGCCGGAACATGGACACGAACATGAGCATGAGGACGACGAGCATAACTGCAGTCATCACCACCATTTTCGGTCTGACCCTGATTACATTTCAGAGTCAGAAGACGATTCTGCTCGTATTCGCGGGACCAACTTTGATGAAGAATCGGCCCCAGAGCTTGAGGGCCCTGTTCCTATTCCGGAAATGCCGGGTGTGATTGGCCGCAGCAGCGACCTGGGCTCTCCAGAACCTACCATCCGCTCTCCAGTGCCAACCTCGGCGGCCTCTGCGTATGTAAAGGCAGAATCTGAAGAGCTGCCTCCTACTCCAGACTCGAGCACGACTCGCTTGAACGTGCGGACGGGGTCGTCTAGGTCTATTGACCTATCTCAGACTATGTCACAACGAATGAATGTGCTAGCTGATCGCATGCGTCCCTCACCTCAACCAAGGTCACTGAATCAACACATACATTTGCCCGTCTCGTTGGCAGATATCGGAAAGGCCAAAGAGGAAGTAGGGGGTGTGCCTCAGGGTATGAAGACTTTGCGAAAGTTGGCCATTGATGAAGAAGGAGTCGAAGAACGGCTGAGCTTGAGTATCCAGAAACAGGATTTTGGTGAAATGGAAGTTGTTGGCCAGTTCAACCTCGGCTTTATTCTGGTGGTTCACCGCAAGAAGAACCATGATGACCTGTTTGTTATCGACCAACACGCCAGCGATGAGATCTACAACTTTGAGCGGCTGCAGCGTTCAACGGTTCTGAGTAGACAGCCGCTCGTATCCCCGCACCCGCTTGAACTGAGCGCTGTTGAAGAGCTAACTGTAGCTGAGAACTTGGGAGTGTTCGAAAACAACGGATTCAGCATACAGGTGAACCCTTCGAACCCACCCGGAAGACAATGCTCCTTGGTATCAGTCCCGTTCTCGAAAAATGTTGTGTTCGACGAGAAGGACGTCCATGATCTGCTCAGCAAGATCCAAGAGGATCCCGAGAACAAGCATCTACGCTGCTCTAAGCTGCGAGCCATGCTGGCGATGCGGGCATGCCGATCTTCTATCATGATCGGAAAGCCGCTATCCATGGGCACCATGAAACAAGTGGTACGGAACCTGGGCACGTTGGACAGGCCGTGGAACTGTCCGCACGGAAGGCCAACGCTGCGGCACATCACCACCCTCAGCTGAAAAGACATTAATGTACATAGCTATTTATTGTGACGTCTATGCCTTGAGCGCATTCGCCGCCTGTGTGGCGACATTCAATAGCTCTATATGCTCGTCGGCACCATCCGTCAGACGCCGGTCGGCCACGCTAAAGCTGTCGGCAAGAATTGTTTTAGCCTTGGAAGGCACACTAGGGTCCATGAGAAGCTTGTCGTGGAGCTGTTCGACAAGCTTCGCTACACTATAGCCCTCCAGGATGATATCTTGCACGACACGCTCGAGCTCCCTCTGGTTGCCTTTCTGCACAGCAGTCAGTACCTCAGTCACAATCGGCTCCGGCACAGCACCGCTGAGCTCCTGAATGAGGTCCACAGAGATTCCCTCCGGCGCGAGGCCGGCCGCCGACTGTAGAAGCGTGATGCTGCGTCGGAGATCGCCCTGCGACACGTCGAGCAGCTTCGTCAACACGTCTGGCGACTCGAGCTTGACGTTTTCGGCGTCACAGATATGCTGGAGGCGTGCGACGGCGGACTCCGTGCTGATTTCCTTGAAACGGAACTTCGAACATCGCGATGCCAGCGGGTCAATGATGCGCGTCACGTAGTTGCACACGAGGCAGAAGCGCGTGATCCGCGAGTACGTCTCCATTGTGCGGCGCAGCGCCGCCTGGGCGTCCTGCGTCATCATGTCCGCCTCGTCGAGAATAATGATTTTGAAGTCTGGACACGGGTACTTCTCGCGCGAGGCCTCGCTCGAGCTGCTCACGACGGTGCGGCTGAAGTTCTTGATTTTGTCGCGCACAACGCCGATCCCGCGGTCGTCCGACGCGTTCAGCTCCAGCACGCGCGATTTGAAAAGCTCTGGCCCGTACAGGTCCTTTGCCAGCGCCAGAATCGTCGATGTTTTGCCCGTGCCTGGCGGGCCGTAGAACAGCATGTGCGGCAGATTGCCCGTGCTCATGCTCTTCTCGAAGACCGACACAATTGAGTCCTGTGCAGCAACATCCCTCAGCGATTTCGGCCGGTACTTCTCGGTCCACGGCACCTTAGTTGGCGTCTTAGGGCCCTTCTCGCCCTTCGGCTTGAAGAACGACATGGTGAAGGTTACCAAACCCAGGCAGCGACGCGTTCAATTTATTTCTAAGGCTGGGACGGGGCCTCCACACATACGGCGGTCTGGTTCAATCTATAGCATGCGCAAAGTCTCCGCGGCGTTCAAGTTCACGCTGCGCCGTTTATTTAATTCATCATTTCACAAAACACTGCGTCCCCGAAGCCCAGATTCAGGCGCATAATAAGTCCCCAGCAGCCCGCCTTATGCAAGGCGTTAGCGAGTGGAGACAGCGCGCCATGTGACCTAGCGATGCAAGGCGCGGCCAATAAGCGCCGAACGCGCCGATGGAATCTGTGCAGATTCGACTCCACAGCCTCCGCGTTTGACCTCATTCTGGTTCCTGTCTTCGAAATTGCGCAATGACAAGCCGTTTTGTCTCCTTCGCAAGGACCGGCGGGCCCGAGGTCCTCGAGTTTCATGTCGAGCCCATCCCCACGCCCGGGCCCCACGAAGTGGTGGTCGAGAATAAGGCCATTGGCTTCAACTTCATCGACACCTACTTCCGCATGGGCCGTTACCCGGTCCCGCATCTGCCCTTTCGCCCCGGCGGCGAGGGTGCTGGGATCATTCACGCCGTGGGCTCGAAGGTGTCTGCGGCGTTCGGCCTCAAAGTGGGCGACCGTGTCGCATATGTGGGGTCCAATACTTACAGCGAGTATTCTATAGCAGAGGCGATCTGGGTCGCCAAGATCCCGGACAACATTGGATTCGACGTTGCCGCCGCGAGCCTGCTGAAGGGCCTCACCGTCCGCGCCCTGTTTGATGTTTACACGCCGAAGAAGGATGAGGCCGTGCTGGCCCACGCTGGAGCCGGCGGCTGTGGCCTTATTTTCACCCAGTGGGCTGCAAACGTCTACGGGGCGCGCGTAGTCACGACTGTGAGCACGGACGCCAAGGCAGAGCTGGTCAAGCGCCATGGCGCCTGGCATGTGCTGAGGTACACGGACGACATTCCTGCCCGCATCAGCGAGCTCACGGACGGTAAGAAGGTCAAGGTCGTCTACGACTCCGTTGGGAAGGACACGTGGGAGTCCTCGCTCGACAGCCTGGCCCGGCGCGGCCATCTCATCTCGTACGGAAACGCCTCTGGCATGATCGAGAATGTCGACCTTGGCATCCTGACCGAAAAGGGGTCCATCACCGTCACTCGTCCGGGTTACTTCCACTTCATTGACGGGCCTGAGGACTTCCAGCGGCGCGTGTCCGAGTTCTACAACCTTGTGGAGAACGGTTCCGTAAAAATAGAGATTGGACAGACCTTCAGGCTCGAAGATGTGCGTGAGCTTCACAGGCGAGCCGACAATCGACAGACAGAGGGGTCCACTGTCATCGTCCCTTAAGAGCTCATTAGATACAATTAAAATGCACTAGAGGGCTGTTGCCCGTATATGTACTATACAGTTGGTTTTTGTTCAGTCGCTAGTCCATCGGGCGTTCTGCGTGTAGTCCTCATAAATGGTGCGCAAGTATGTTCTGCTTGCCGAGTCCAGACCCGCAGCAACTGATCGAACACCTTCTCCGCCCAAAACATCCATCATGGAGAAAGCCGCTGGCCGCAGCATCGTATTAACATCGGTTGTATCATGCGGGCCATGCTGAGACATGAGTACGATGGACACGTAGTTCTGTAAAAGCACGCCCAGGTTCTTCGCAATGTTCCGCCGGTCGCGCGCCACTGCTGAATTCAGCTCCTCCTTAGTGGTAGCGCCGCCAAGGTAATGTTGCGGAGGACTGCACAGGTTCTCCATCAGCCTAACATATGCTGCTGCCCTTTCAGTGGCATTCACAGCTTCGAGAAGGCTGGTAAGAGCAGCAACCACAAGGTGCATACGGCCCCGCAGCTGCCGGCGCTGGAACAATAGGATATGGCTCAGCAGCATGTCGAAGGATTCCCAATAGGTGCCGGATTTGCCGAGCTTTGCAATAATGGCGAGGATCATCTCGAGACCAAAGCCAGTAATGAGGTCTAGCTGCTCCCGAAGTACGGTGTCGCAAAGCCGTACAAAGTCAGATGTGACCTCGACATCACCATAATGGCATCTTGCTATCACTACGGTGAGAGCATTGGAGTGCTTCTGTCCCCGAATTAGGCGGCCTGCAGCAAGGCACCGTAAAACACCATGCTGGTTCTCCTCTGCGGCCTGCAACGCTAAACAATCCCTCTGCTCGTCCGAAAGATCCTTGCAGTACGCAGTAAAAGCTTCCGTGAATTGACATCCAGAGTACACAAAAAGAGCGGTGATGATACTCCAGTGATACTTACGTCGGCAAACCAACTCAAAAAGGAGTTCTGGTGGGTTCGAACTCAACTGCACAGCAAGTCTTTCAACAATCTCAGAGACCTGGGACGAGGATGGCAGCAGGCTGAGTATTTCAAGTACCGGGTGGAGGAGAGCACTGTTCTTATACTCTTTCTGTACCCACTTGAGCGTTTCGGCGTGCTTGTCATTCACAAGAGAGAGAATGCAGTTCACCTGCCAGGAGCTAAAACCAGGCTGCTCTAGCAGCTTGTCAACATATTCTCGGTGCCGTAAGACGGGCTTCGCAACACTAATGAATGCTTTGGCATTGGCAGCGTCGAACTTCGTGAGAAGACGCGCAAGGTCGTGCGGCTCTGGTGGATTCGCCGAATCGATCAGCTTACCCACAAGCTCGCCTGTACCTGAATCTCCCCGCTTGAGGGCCGTATCCACAATACGATGACGCTGGTTCCAAGCCAGTACTTGCTTGGGCACATATAGCAATGCGTCAAATTCGGCAGCGTCGATTAGCTTCTCGATCAGCGCCTCGGTAAATCGGGCATGCTCGTAGATACCGTATGTTTTAACAAGCTGTAGCCTTGACGCCCTGCTGCATTTGTCCATGAGTTTACTTAGCTGCTTCGGCGAGTCGACCGAACGCTCAAGTAAGGGGTAGAAGCGAAGAGCAATCGTTGCAGCGTCAGACTCGGAATCCACGCGCTTAATGACCGACTTTAGCTCAAGCGTTTTGTCTTGAATCTCCGAAACCCGCAGAGCCACCATGAAGTCTTTAGACTTCTTCTGGTCAGGAACTTGCAGGCCCGGCGCAATTTCTAGCACGGCAAGCTTGACGCGCAAGCTCACGTCCGAATCAAGCAGACTTTGCAAGGCCTTCTTCACCTGAGGCGAACCAGCCGCCTTGTAGGTGAGAGATGTAACAAGCAGCTCCAAAATCGGTGAGCTGGGGCTCAGAAGAGGTGCGATTTGCAGCGCAGGAAGCGACTCTAGAGCCCTAGTCAAACTAGACACAACTATACCAGATGGTTGCGACTGAGGCTGCCATTGACTCAAAAATTCAGGGAAGCTTCTCAGTGCTGCACTCCGTGTGATCAGAAGCGCCAGTACATGATCCGTGGGCCTAGCCTCTAGAAGTGTCTTCAGGTGTTTCAGCACAGGGGCAGCGTCAATGTGGAGACAAAGTTCCATTACGGTCCAGTCGGGCGCCCCGTTTCTAGTGCTCAGCGATTTTGAGACAAGCTTGTCAAGAAGTTCAGGCGATGCATCACGAGGCTTCAAAGTGACTAGGACTTCCAGCAATCGTCCCGACCATTGCGGGAACGCGGAAGTAAGCTGTTGAAACCTTTCTTGGATTTGAGTATTTGATTCGCAAACAGCCTGCATTATATCCTCAACGTGTGCATCCGATGACGGAACTGGTGAATTCGTCTCGCCGCTGCAGTAGTCGCGTAAATAGTGGAGCCTTCTAGCCTGAACCGGCTCGCGAAGCAGGAGATCAAGTGCGCCCGGTTCTGGCTTGTTCCCGAAAAGATTAGACCGAGACTCCACAGCATGGAAAATAAGGCTACCAATGTCCTCATTCGCAACGACTACACTGCTTTTCAGGTGAGCAAGTACAAGCTGACTTGCCTGAGCATCCGTAGCGAACGCCATTATATCCAGAGTGATGCTTATCGATTTCAATGCTTCAGCAATAGCGGCTACCAGCTCTGCCGACTCCGCGCCAGGAAGCGCTGCCGCCAGATTCACAACAAAACGATGATTCCGGTATATTCTGTGCCGGCCGTTATCGTCTGCACCAACCCAGAGCTCTGCCAGTAAATTCCAAAGAATTACAGACTTTGCTGCGCCGGAATCCGTAGCGAGCATATCAAAGATCCATTCCAGAACAACTAGATGTCGCCTTGGCAACAGCACGCCTGCGGAACCATCGACAATTTGACGCGCAATATTTGCCCTAGTATCAATGGGCTTCTCGCGTGCGCGCAGCGTCTTAGTGGCCTCGACGGCCCCTGAAAACTCCATGCCTGCTAGCGCTGCACCGAGGATCGAAACTTTTCAGGGTAGGGGCATTAGTGCTCAGGCAGTTAAGCCAAGTAGACGGGGCGATTATATAATTTTTTTAGATGCGCACTGAAATTTAGCACTGCGTCTGTTCATTGCATTTAATGGTCGCTGCTGGTCGCAAATCCAAAGAGGAACAGGAGCTCGAGATCGCCGTATTCGGCGACTCGGCTGGATTCGACTCCGCACTGCAGAAATTCGGTAGTGATAATGAAATTGAGGCCGACTCAGAGCCCGAAGAGGACTCCAGTGACGCATCGGCAAATGAAATGGACAGTGACGATGCATTGTTCTACGTAGACAAGGGCGACAATAGTGACGAAGGCGGAAGTCTCAGCGCAAGCTCGGATGAGGAGTCAAGCGATGAGGAAGATGCTGCGGTATGGAAAGACAGTGACGATGATACGTACGAAGTCTCGTTGCAATCCGTGAATCGTCTGAAGAAGCTGCGGCACCTCTTGGCTGAGGACTCTGTCAGCGGCCGTGACTACGAACATCGCTTGCGCTCTCAGTTTGAGAAGTTATATCCGCGTCCACAATGGGCATCATTGCGTCCACCTCCGAAGCGCGCTGGTGGCTCAGATTCGGAAAGTGACCTTGAAGCTGAAGATAGTGGTGATGAGACGATCTCGGCGAACCCTTTGAGGGATGTTCTCAACCGAAAGACAACCTATGTTTCGCCAGACAAAACAAAGCTCCTTCCTGCATCAGATTTGGATGTTCAACGGATGGCGGATGTCACGAAACAGCTCAAGTCATTGGCTTCAGTCCAGTCGGTGCACTTCCACCCAAGTCAACCCCTCGTTCTCACTTGCGGTTACGATCGATCGTTGCGAATTTATCAAATAGACGGCAAAAAGAACCCCATTGCCACGTCTCTCTATATCGAGAAGTCGCCTTTCAAGACCGCACTCTTCCATCCAGATGGCCGCCGAGTCTTCGCTGCTGGACCGCGTCGATTCATTTACATTTGGGACCTGGAAACAGGTGCGGTCGAGAAAATGAGTCGCACTTATGGGCACGATGATACACAAGTGACTATGGAGCGGTTCACGATCAGCCCTGATGGAAAATACATAGCGCTTGTGGGTGTTAATGGTTGGGTGAATTTGTTAAGTGCAAATTCAGCTCAATGGCTTGCTGGAGCCAAGATCGAAGGAGACTTTGCCGACCTGGCATGGACTGAGCCTGAGACTATCACCATTGCCAACACTAATGGCGAAGTGTGGTTCTGGGATGTCGAACTGAGGAACACGCGTTCGAGATGGCAAGATCCGAGCTTGGTGGGAGTTACAAAGATCGCTCAAAACAAGCGCTGGATTGCCGTAGGAATGAAGAGCGGAATTGTGGCGATCTATGATCGTCTCAATCCCAAGCGTGGCATGCGTTTGTCTGAATCTGAGCCAGAGGTGTGGGAGGCAAGCTTCGTTGTTGAGAATCTTGTAACAAGCATCACAGATCTTAAGTTTAGCCCTGATGGTCAGGTATTGGCTATCTCGTCAAGTGTGAAGCGCGACGCCGTGCGTATGGTGCATGTTCCTTCTTTCACAGTTTTCAAGAACTGGCCTACGTCGAACACTCCGTTGGGCCAAGTCTCTGCAATTGCGTGGTCTCCCGAGAACCAGATGTTTATCGCTGGCAATCTCGTGGGTCACGTTCGTTTGTGGTCATTGAACCACTATTCCTAATTTGTATATGTACGCATGCAGCAACCACAATTATTATCATGACTTACCTGAAATGGAACAGAAACTAGTAACTGATTTTGCAGTCAATCTGCGCTAGATCAACCCATAACTGACGAATCATCATAGTTGCTTTTCTTGTCTCTCACAATGCGATTTCTGGTGTCACTCGCCTGCTTGGGTCTCATTACCGCTCAGTATGTTCCAGAGCCTTACGGCTGGGCTTGCTTTCGCATGGCAGCAAAGCGCAATTGGCCCTCGTGCGCTTCTGTTCACCGTACTAAACAGAGGGAATGTCTGTGTCAAATTCCAGAATTTGTCGTACTGACAGAATCTTGTTTGAATGACGCTGTGGCAAACGTCACAGCCGATCATGAGACTATAAAGGCCATTGCTCGACAACAATCCCTTTGTAGGGTGCCTGAGTTGGATAGCGCAGGTGCGTCTGATAGCAATGACTTTACACTCAAAGCGCCGCTCGTTGACGTGCCAGAGATGGAGTATGTTGAGCCCATTCACGATGAAGATATTAAAATAGCGCTTCTCACGGCTGAGTGGCGAATGACGAATGATCGTCGTGCGACGCGCAATGGAGTTGTTCTCATTGCTTTCTGGGTATTCGTTCTTCTTGTTCGATACGTGGCTTCACTCATAAAGACCGTGATTCCTAAATCGTGCTTGCATTTTGTCATGACGTGTAAGTATGTCAAAAAAATTCAGGCCAGACTCTTGAATTCCCCACTAGGTCGCCAGCGCCATTGTCAACCATGCCTCGGATTCCTTGGTGTTAGACTTCCGACAAGAATGCTCTCTTTTCTCATTGTCATATTCGCTGCCGTCAACTACATTCTGATTTTCACGGACTATCCATACGAACCGAGCAATTTCATTTACACAACACCAACGCAGCAGTATAATAAGTCGATGGCAATTCGCGCCGCCTTCATGATAATGTGGAAGCTCCCATTGCTTGTCTGTCTTGCTGGACGTAACAACATATTTTTGTTACTGAAGCATCCATGGCCGCTGGACACGTTCAATGTGCTTCATAAATGGATCGCTCGTATCACTGTTGTGGACATTATCATCCATAGTGTGGCGATTTCATTGGTTAAGGCTGAGCAGGGCCTCTATGGTTTCGTTTGGAAAGTCGACTACTGGCAATGGGGCGTAGTTGGCACCATTATAACAGCTATTATTGCAATTCAAAGTATGCATTGGATTAGCAAACGCAACTATGACACGTTTTTAGCTCTGCACGTTGTTCTTGGCGTCGTTTTTCTCGTATCGGCGTGGTACCATGTCTACACACTTCCCTATGGAAAGTATCATGTCATTGCAACGATTGTTCTATGGGGATTCGATCGGGTTTTGCGCATAATTCGCGTAATTATGGCAGGAAAGTTTGAGGCAAATGTCAGGCATCACGGTTCGAACGTTACTATCCTAACGGTGAAAGCGCCATGGCTGTACAATCATGAGAAGAACCATAGTGGTAACTCATACGTGTACTTGCACGTACCTTGTTGGTATTTATTTTGGCAGTCACACCCGTTCACTATTGTCAAGAAGGGTTTCAAAGACATGAATCTTGATGATTCCCTAGATACGGCGGTGTTTCGCCCAAGCTGTGATAGAATGATTACTGGTGAAACACAGGTCTCTTCACCATCTCAGAGCGCAAGGAACCAAGCTGATGTCGAGCTTATGATTTGCATCAAGCATCGCCGCGGGATCACTAAATTCATTTCGCGTCTGCCTGAAGGTCCGCTCAGCGTCGCTCTGGATGGTCCGTACGGCTACTCGTATCCGCTGCATAGATTTTCGAAGCTTGTGTTGTTCGCAGGAGGTATTGGAATAACGCCAGTTCTTGGATATGTCAAGCGGGCCATCGAGCTCCGCCCAGGAGGCATCGATATACAGATACACTGGGCTGTTACGGACCTGGCCTCCATGCAGTGGGCTCTAGAGGAGCTTACCACTGCCTCGAAGGACATTACAGTGATCGTGTATGTGAGCAGTCAGGAACAGGGATCAGACATCACTAACGACTATGGCCGCCATATGTCATTTATTTTCCAGCGCTTGTCGTGTATAGATGTTTTGAGACACGAAGTATCCATCACAAACGCATCAGAACTGGAACTTAACCGTCCTCAGCGCCCCCAAGTTTCCATACGAGAAAAATGGTACGTTGATCGTCAAAATACCAATTTACAGAAGCACAGCTCGCTCGCCGTTTTCTCCTGTGGGCCCGAGACCCTTAACGACGATGCACGGGTCGCGGCCTGCTGGGCCATTGAAAACACTGTAGTATACGTGGACTACTACGAGGAATCATTTAGTTGGTGATCTAAAGAAATTCAATGGAAAGTTTAAGGAAGAAACTTAGGCACTTGCTTAGAGAACGAACCAGGCAAACCGCCCGGCCTATACGCGCCTACGAGCTGGTTTCCATTTCCGGAGGTATGATGCCCTAACCCTCGTGCATCAGGTAATATTTTTTTAGGCTGCGTTTTTCAGAGCTAAGCAGTTCTGCCAGTGGAGGTACTTCATTGCAATGAGCGACTCATTGAAGGACCGTCTAACAAGCCACTCCGGTGCTTTCGAGGGTCTCTTGTCGCTCATCCCTGCTAAGTATTATTACGAGGATGATGCGAAGGCGCAATTGAAGGGAGCCGACGCAAAAGGCCAGGGTAAAGCTTCCGACGCGAAAAGCACGAATGACGTTGACGCGGACGCGGATGCCGGCTCCAGTGCACTAGACGAGCTGAAGCGACGCGAAGGAGGCGCTGCAACCGGTGAGGATGCCGACGAAGATGAGGATGTGCCTATATACGATGATTATGGCAACCAAATTAGCGGCCCCAGGGAGCTCACTATTCAAGAAATTTTGGCAGCCAAGGCTCGCGGCGAGACCTTGGGTTCTGACGACGAAAGCAAGGGCTCTGCTCCCGCCCAAAAGCCTGTGGAACGCAAGGAACCTGCGAAGCCCAAGCAGGCCACTAACAAAAAGAAGAAGACGGAGGCTAGTGCTGATTCTAAATCGAACCCCAAGCCCGAGCCTGCGGCTGCTGCCGTGAATGGTGATGCCAAGGCTGAGCCCGAATCTTCCGAACTGTCAAACGGTGGAGCTGAAGCGGCATCTGTCGACGCACGAAGCGAGCAGCCAAATCAGAAGGAATCTGCTGAAAGCAAAAAAGGCATCGCTGAGCTGCGAGCTAAGCTCGCCGCGCGCATCAGCGAGATGCGTGCGAAGCGAAAAGCGCCGGGTTCGAGCGCGCCAGGTGCGCCGAAGAATCGCGAGGAGCTACTAGCGCAACGCAAATTGCGTGAAGAGCAGAGACAGAAGGCTCAGTCGCTGAAGCGGAAGCGTAATGATGACGATCCCTCTGATGATGAGGCGCAAGGAGACGAGATTAGCGACGCGGTGAACGCAGGGCCTAAGATTGATCAGAAGCTAATGTTTGGGCAGGTCCAGTTTAACGACGGCGCACGATTAGGGCGCGATCTGGACCGCATTGAGGAGAAAAAGCGGGTTAAGAAGCGTAACGCCATTGACCAGCTGCGGGTGATCGAGAACCGCAAGGCTAAGCTGGAAGAGCTTGAGGAAGACAAGAAGAAGCAGGTTTCTGAAAACGCGAAATGGAGTCGTGCGATTCTGCAATCCGAGGGCGCGAAGATTCGCGACGACGAGAAGCTGCTGCGCAAAACGTTGCGCAACAAGGAACGGCAGAAGAGCAAGTCTGCCAAGGCCTGGAGAGACCGCAAGGAGACTGTTACAAATGACATCGCGGCTCGCGAGGCCAAGCGCACGGCTAACATCAAGGCTCATAGGGAAGCTAAGCAGCTGCGCTTGAAGGGAAAGAAGCGGAAGGAGCATATGAAGCGTGCTGGCTTCGAAGGAAAACGCCGGTAGCACCAATTACAGCAGTCACTATGTACTCATATTTTCATTCAGCATGTACTTGACGATTAATGAATCTAGAGCGTTTGAAAAATTTACGAAAGTACTACTATGCAAGGCAGGTTTGCTTGTTTCCCCTTCACAGACGCCTGGCTGATGAGCGACGCTTCCTAATTATCGCTGTAAGAGAGAAAAAGACAGCTCTCAAGTCGCAACTTCAGAGCACGAAAGGACAAAAAAATGCTGGCACCAAGAATTGAACTTGGGTCGTCACGGCCACAACGTGATATTCTACCACTAAACTATACCAGCTGTTCTTGTATAACCTTTGTCAGGTGAACTTTATGTAACCCCTTGTGATTCAGTTGGTAAGTCCCCAAGAAAATGTATACTCTCAAGTGCACGGATATAGTGAGATGCTCTAAATTTAGATGGAATTAACGTACATATACAATTCAGTTCATTTTAGTCGAGCCTTTCCTCCAAACAGGAATACACACAGGTCGAGTGTCTTAGCAACTACGCAGGCTAAATAAGTAGCATAGCAGTGATGCTTTGAAGCCTCACAACTACTTGACCATGAACTCGTAAATGATAAGCCTCGAGGAAAAGCGCGCGACACACACGAGGTTGAGTTGCTCCATTTTCTGCTTTCTGGGTTCTCAATTCAAGCCGCCTTTCGGCTCTGCGGCGCGTTGGCGGCAGCCTCGTCCACATGGGCGCCCCAATACGCTCAGCGTCGGCGGTCCTAACCTCCGAAGCTGGGGCCCAACACTCACTACTCGATTGGTGGCCACCGCCGGCGATGCTCGGTTCAGACGCATTGCTCGCGCTTCTCACCTATGCAGTAGCTGTGTGGCAATACATATGGGGACAGGCGCCTGATTCACACGAGCAGCCGCTGCAATTGAGCCACATAGTGCGCGGGGACGAGCAGCCAGCATTCACGCTGCATCCCCAATTTCGCGCCAGCGCGTTCAGCGAGTCTTACGCGCCGAAACGCAAGACGCAGCGCGTCCCAAGATTTAAGTACAGTGGCGCTGAGCCTCAGGACGTTGTCCAGTCTGCTATGGATGAGTGGCGCGCGGGAATCGAAGGCGTCAGTCTCCGCAGCGACCCCAGCCACTGGGCCGTGGAGCCTGTGTTTGTTCCGGACCTCAGCGATAAGGATACCGTACTCACGCTCGCGAAAATTGCTGCAAATGCATACGTCCCTACGCCGCACGAGGGCGATTGGTCGGACGTGAATGGCACAGACGACTACGACTGGAACCACAACGGCGACGGCTACGGCTGGGACGATGATGGGGTACGCGGCTACGTGTTTACGAGCGCAGACCTCAAGACGATGGTCATTAGCATCAAGGGCACGAGCACAGCCGTGCTGGACAACGGCGGGCCCACGGCGCCGAGCGATAAGATCAACGATAACTTGTTCTTCTCCTGCTGCTGTGCACGCATCTCATACATGTGGTCCACGGTATGCGACTGCTATCTCGGGAACGGACAGCAGTGCGACCAGCAGTGCTTGGAGCGCGAGCTGTGGCGCGAGGACCGCTACTACCGGTCGGTCCTACAAGTGTACGCGAATGCTCGCAAGCTTGTGCCCGAGGCCGAGACGATCTGGGTAGTTGGCCACTCGCTTGGTGGGTCGTTGTCTAGCATGCTAGGACGTACATATGGCCTGCCTGCTATCACGTTTGAGGCACCAGGAGACCGTCTGCCGGTACAACGCCTGCACCTGCCTGCGCCGCCCGGTATTCCTCCGTGGGACGAGTTTGTTTGGCACTTTGGGCACACTGCAGACCCGATTTTCATGGGCACCTGCAACGGCGGTGGATCCACTTGCTGGCTAAAGGGATACGCTATGGAGACTAAGTGCCACTCCGGCATGACGTGTATCTACGACGTGAAGAAAGACCTCGGCTGGCACGACTCAGTGGCGAACCACCGCATCCATGTTGTCATCGACAACGTCATCGAGAAGTACGACGACCCCGCAATATGCTTGCCCCCGCCGCCATGCGAAGATTGCGAGGACTGGCTCTTCATAGACCCGCTCACGATAGAGCCTACAACGTCCACCTCCACGACAAAGAAATCCAAGAGCAAGAGTACAACCTCCACCACCACAACGTCGTCGAGCACAACAACCGATACAGCCACGACCACAACCGACACAGCCACGACCACGTCCAATTCTTTAACGAGCTCCTGCGTCCATCGCGCCTGGTACGGCCAATGCACTGAGTGGACCACCTTCGTGCCTACTGAGACGCCCACTGACGCACCCAGTAGCTCTGTGCCGCAGCACTTCAGAGCAGCTACGGCTGCTCCGACTAGCACGCATGCGTACTAAACTGCTATTTCTCTAGATTCTAAGCTGCATAAATGTCTGTCCAGCAGCACAACTCCTGTGCCCCATGTACTGTATAGTGGAATACACTAAGCCGATCAAAACCGCCCAATTTTCGGGCGTGCACTAATTCCCTGATTTTGTCGCTTGCCTAGTTTGTAGGACGCGGGTAATGGCGTGCTATATATCCCCTCCCTGGTGGATTAACCACTAACCCACACGAAGAAGAGCCCTTACCCGCTTCCCGTCCTCACTACCATTTTGTTTATGGAGCCCTGTGGACGCGTTCCTTTTGTGGAGCTTCTGGAGTCGCATGGACAGCCCCAAATTCGAACTACCAGTAGCTCTGGGAGCCAGAGCCTTCGCATAGTGGAGAACAACTCCCAAGATTCCGGAATCCGGCCCGAGGCGGCTCACAAATGGACTTGCCCAGAACCGGTCACCACGGTCGCTCACACAGAAACATATTTATTCGCTGGTACTGTGTCGGGAACAATCGTTGTGTATGACCTGAAAACTTACCAAGAGGTCAACCGCGTGGCCGCACACACGGGTAGCATTTTGACCCTAGTGGCCCAAGGCGGGCTTCTATTCTCGGGGTCTTCGGACTCGCTGGTCAAAGTGTGGGTCCCAGGGCCTGAACCGCAATTCCGAAATACTATCTACATGGTCTCGGATATTGGCGATGTGTTTTCGTTGGCATACCATGCCGCAACTTCTACCCTCTACATTGGCACACAAAACGCAACAATCCATTGGGCACGCCTCGATGACGTTGCTCTAAGACCGTCTCCCGAATGCCACGTTAGCCGCATGCCTGCAGTGCGCCCTAGTCGGTTCTTTGACAGTACCGGCCCGGGTGGAAAGCTGGCCCCTCAGCAGCACGAGGTACGCAAGCTGCTTTTGGGAGAGGCTTCAGCAGGAAACAGTAGTGGCGAAGACGATGATGATGGAGTGCTTGTTGAAGTACCGCTGGATAATCAGATCACGTTCGCTCACAACAGTGCTGTGTTTGCGATGGTCCTTGACGCTAAGCGAAAGGCCCTGATCACAGGAAGCGGTGACGGCCTAGTCAAAATCTGGAGCTTGGGGCCTGGAGGCAGACCGACAGAGGCCCACAAGCTCAGGACGAGTGACACGGTCCTTTCTATGGTTATGGCATCAGCCTGGCAGATGTGTTGTGGACTTGACTCCGGTGCCGTGCTGCTTGTGGACCTTGAAACTCTGCAGGTCATGCGCCATGAAATACCTCAGAGTGAGGGCCCAGTACTGGGTCTTGCTGCTATCGAGGACGCCATATTCCTGTCCAGCGGAAACAAGATGCTGGCATACGACGCGACTACGTCAGAACTGTCTACTTGGGAAACGCCAGGTATGATCATTTCGGCCATCACTTTACCTCCGACTATCACAGCTGGCCAGCTTGTTACTGCTGGCTCGGATGGTTCTGTTGCTCTGTGGAACATCTCAATAACGAGCGAGACAGACAGTGATGCGGACACTTGGGATCACACGGGCAGCAGCAGCACTAGCAACAGTTTATCTCCTCCCAGAACTGGCGCTCTGAGTACGAGCCCGGGAACGACCGACAGCGTCCAGCTGAGACCGCGTAAGGTGAGGCTTGAGCCCCTTGGAAACGACGCAATGATCCACTTCCTACGTGGTATTGTGAGGTACCAGACGGTGAGCGGCCGTGACCGTCAGCACTGGTCAGACTCCCGCCGCTGCGCGACTGCATTGCGCGACCAAATGCGACTGTTTGGTGCCGAAAGTGACTTGCTGCGCGTTGAACACGGAAACCCCATTGTGTTTGCCGAGTTTAAGGCCAATGCCGAGAAGACGTCGCCGAGTCGTATTATGTTCTATGGACATTATGATGTTATTGAAGCCAAAAAGGACGACACCAAATGGCGTACGCCTCCTTTCCAACTTACGTCAATTAACGGATACATTTACGGCCGCGGGGTTACGGACAATAAGGGCCCCTGCGTCGCCGCACTCTACGCGGTTGCCAGACTTTACGCGAACAAGCAACTCACGTCGGATGTAGTCTTCCTCGTTGAAGGCGAGGAGGAGTCTGGGTCCTTCGGATTTACCGAGACCGTGGCGCGGCACCGTAGCCGCATTGGGGAGATTGACTGGATCATATTCTCCAACTCACTATGGCTGGATGAGTACTCACCCTGTCTTAATTACGGCCTTCGCGGCGTAATCTTTGTCGAAATTGAGCTCACAAGCGGAAAGGGCGATCTGCACTCCGGTGTGGACGGTGGCCTGTTCCGCGAGCCGGCGAAGGACATGATCAACCTGCTGTCTAAACTTACCACCGACACTGAGGGTGAGATAGCCATTCCCGGGTTTCTCGATAGTGTGAAGCCCGTGACCGAGGCTGAAGAGCGTCTCTATGAAGACATTGTGTTGGCTACGAAAACGTCCAAGAGTGATCTCATGCACAAGTGGCGCTACCCGTCGCTCACCATTCATAAATTTGACGTGAGCGGTCCAAATAACCAAACAGTTATTCCAGCCAGCGTCAAAGCGTACATATCACTGCGTCTTGTGCCAGCGCAAACGGCGCAGGAAGCAACGCATCAACTGCGCAATCATCTGGAGACTGAATTCGCGAAGTTCAATTCCACTAATGCGCTGGACATCCGAGTCAAGTACGAGGCTGACCCGTGGCTCGGCGATCCGAATAACCGCGTGTTCACACTCATGCGTGACGCAGCAGAGGAAGCTTGGGGCATCCCGCCTCTGTTTATTCGCGAAGGTGGATCCATTCCAGTGGCCCGAGCTCTTGAAAAGATGTTCAACGCGCCTGCTGCACAACTGCCGTGCGGCCAGAGCAGCGACGGAGCCCATCTAAACAACGAGCGGATCCGAATCACGAACCTGCTAAATGCGCGGCGCATTTTTGAACACGTATTTGCTGAACTTGGCGAGGACGCGCAGGAGTAAGCGCGACGGAGCTAGTGTTTCGGTGCAAAAGCAAACTCCTCTTCTTCTAAAGCAGCCCAGTCCTCACCAGGCTCGTATCCATCCAGCGACCATGCCGAAACAGCAGCCGTAGGGGCAGCACCGGGGGCCTCTTTCGTGGTGCTCGCGGATCCTGCTGCTTTCGACCGTCTCGATCGCGACGATCTTGACCTTTCCTTTGGCTTCTCGGTCTTTTCAGGCTGCATTGAGAGACCAAGATGCTCGGCCAATCGGTTGCCCTGTGGTTTTTGGTTGTGGCTCCTGCTACCACTTGGTCTGCGTTGCCGTGGCTCTCCACTGTGAGACTGGCCATGTGCCTGATTCTGGGCTTGCGGATGGCTCTGGCCGTGATTAATGTGCTGTTGGTGCGAAGTCTTGTTGTGCTCAATCTTCGGTTTTGATTGCCACTTTCCCTCTGGGGGCCGCGAATGTGAGCTGTGTTCGGTTGCAAGCTCTTTTGATTTGTTGTGGCCGCTCCCACTCCCGCGACGACTTGAATGCGCACGTTCACTGCGCGACGAGGAGGTAGAGCCTGAATTGGCCCAGCGGGACTCTAACTTTCTATCAGGCTTGACCTCGGTCAGCGCCGGCTGCCCTGTAGTCTCCTTGGGCTGTGGCTTTGGCGGCGCCGATTTTGGCGGCGCCGATTTTGACGTGCGCTCGGGCAATTCTGCCGATTCTTTCGGCTTATGTGGAACTTTCGCCCATCGCGACACGAGCTGCTCACCCTCGTGGACTTCCTTCACGGACCCCTCGCTCATTGCACACTTCTTCTTGATACTAACACAGTGTGCACTCACTTCTCTCACAGAAATCTCGGATCAGTGTTATTGGGACATGGTCACATGTTATCCGATATCATGCATGTTTCCAGATCCCGGCGGCCGCGCTAGTTAGGTAACCCCCCGCCTCATGCAGCTTATGATAAACAGATAGTAAACGTAACTGTAACCACCGGACGAGCTTGTTTTGCGAAGGGCACCAAGTCGACTGTGTCCAACTCATTAGGTTTCAAAATGCTCGTCGGAGTCAACGGACTGAGCACTTGGGTGAGCACTTGGGTGAGTTTGCTGGTCCGAGTTAAATATGTGCAGCTTTTTATACTGCATGCCACATGCGTTTTTTGATGGTTCATCTTTATATCTCTAAATATACGTTGCGGTTGGTTTCATGCGAAGGAGCTAGTGAGCGTTATTTCTAGGTTACAAAAATATAAGTACACCGACAGAGTCCAATCAGTGGAACGAGGGATACCCACCGTTGTTTTTTGCCTGCGTTCGCGTTTCGCGCAACTGCTGCGCTCTGACCTCATTCAGCGGCCGTAGGGGCGGACCTGTCTTCGCGCTCCCCTGCGGGGCATTCGGAGGCATTCCTCCACCCGGTCGCGGCGGTCCATAAGGGTTCGAGCCCGGCGAGCCAGCACCCATAATCTTATGCTCGAACGGCAAAGACCCGGGCATGGCGACGTTCTCGAAAGAGCCAGAGGGCGACGGCCCGCCGTATCCCGCAGGAGGCCCGTAGCCCGCGGGAGGTCCATAACCCGCGGGGGGAGGCCCACCGTAACCAGCGGGAGGTGCACCATAACCACCTGGCGGCCCACCTAGTGGGCCCCCAAAGCTTGGTTTAGCGTAAGGGTTCGGCGCGTCATAACCATTCGGTGGGCGTGACCGCATCTGCGGAGGCATACCACCTTGAGGTCCTGGCGGCGGCCCAGGCCTAGGCCCCGGGCCGGGCCCAGGTGAGCCTCTCGGACCTGGCGAGCCCCGAGGCTTCGGGGGTTGGAACTCAAATCCGCTGGGCATGAACATACCATTCTGGCCCAGCATTTGCTGCTTAGGTGGGCCACTGGCCGCAGGCCCACTCGGCGGACCGCCCAAAGCGTACGGACTGCCACTGCGAGCACCCTGGGAGCCGTACTGAGGACCCTGGGAAGGCGGTGCGGCGTAAGGGTTGTACGGCGCGCCATTGGGCGCGTTACGTTGCTGCGGAGCGGCGCCGCCATCTAAAGTTGAGGATGAGTCAACACGAAGGGCCCCAGGGACCGGCATGCGAGGCTGCGCTCCAGGCCCCGCGCCCGGTGCCGGTTTACGCGACACGGGCTGGGTCTCAGGGGACTGTGTAGGGTCGGGTCTGGGTCCTGAAGGCCTCCGTTGCGCGCCAACGCCGCTCACAGGCTTCGGAAGCGCGAGGCTTTCCAATGCGCCTGAGGGCGGCGAGTCACCAGATTGGCGAGCTGACTCCTCGGCTGCTGTCGGAGTACCGGCAACCGATAGTTCTGGCGTACGGATGGGTGTATCCAGCAGCTTCGCCGTGCCGTTCACCTTAGCTCGCGGGGTGCTTGGCGTGCTAATACCCTCCTCCTCTTCTTTAACGGGGCGTGCCGTTGAGATTGCATCACCAGTGCCGAGCGAACGGTTCAGGTACTGCTTCATGTACTCGCTGTAGTCGGCATAAGACTGGTGTGCCGGACGATACGCCGGGTCGAAGAGATTCGGGGTGTCAGTACCATTCATGCCAAAGTCCAGCTGATCGCCTCCGTCACTAGCCGACGCAAATGAGTCTGCAGAGTCCAGTGTGGGCCGTGACCGTGAGCTGCGAGGCGACTCCTTCAGCTGCTGCTGAGATTCCTGAGACTGCTCGGAGTCGTCGCCTAGTTGGGGAGTCAACAGGCCGGGAATACGATCCCCGCCTTCTGACTTGACCCGAGTGTGCTTGGACATCACCGGGTCCAAGTCGCCGCTGGGGGCAGGGCCAGGTCCGGGACGTGGTCCCCTAGGAGCAGAAGGATCAGTAGTAATAATAGGCACATTTGACGGAGGGGGCTGGGCTCCGCCCACAGGGGTACGACGAGTCGCGGCCATGCTGGTCGACGCGTCCGTCGCGTAGCCAGAAGGCTGGGGGTATACCTGCACTGGGGGCGGTGCCGCAGGAGACTGCTGGGGTGTAGCTGTCTGAGCCTGCAACTGAGGTGGCTGTGAGGGCACCTGAGATGGAGCCTTTGGCGCTGGGCGGCTATGCTGCAGGGGCGAGGGCACAGCTGGAGCATGCTGCTTGTTGACAAGGCTTGACGTGGACGATGCCGCGGTCGTGTTTGTGTCATTGGGAGACGGAGTAGCAAAAAGCTTGGCACCGTGAGGGTCTGAGACGGCGCGAGGCTTCTTCTGGCGAGCAGGAGAGCTGTGGCGCAGCGACGAAGACTCGGAACCCGATCCAGACTGGCTGACGGACCCCGTGCCGCGGAAGCCCATGGCCATTTTACGGGCAATAAGCTCCTTAATGCGGCCGTTCCATTCGCTGGCGGACCAGTCCGCGGACTCTCCCAGAGTAGCAAGCATGTAAACGTCAATAACATCAAGATAGTGCGCACGAGGCAGAGTTGGCATGCCGAATAGAAGCGAGTTAATGTCATTCTTGTCTGCGTTAAGACGGTGCGGCCGACCGTAGAGGCCAAAGACATCCAAGGAAGGGATGAGGAACCGAATGAGGGTCTCGTAGCCCTCGATACCGGGGTGCGGGTCTGGCATGAGGAAAATAGCCGTTTCGCGCTCTTCGGGCTCGTTCTCAAAGTGGACGTAGCCCTCCATCTTGATCAACGAGCTCACGTCGACGAGCACAGACTTCTCGGGGAACACAGCGAACGCGGCGGAGACGCGCTCGATAGTCGCCACTGGAGGCTTTTTCTTGCGCGCGTCCTTGACGTCGTTGAACAGCTCGATTTTGCCGAGCTTTCCTCGCCGCTTGCGCTCCTTCTTGCTGGGGATCTCGTTGTTCGGCGTGGTCACGGCCCAGACATGGCGCCAGGGCATGCCGACGCCGAAGCGCACCTGGCACCAAGTCTCCTGTTTGTACTTTGTCTCCGACAGGAGCGCTCTAACGCCGTGCAGACGCGAGCCCTTGGCGCTGAGCAAGGCGCCCGTGTAGGCCTCCTGCAAAGCAGTGCGCTCGAAGGCAGCCAAACGCAGCGCGGCAGTCCACTCGTTGAACAGCTTTTTCGTGCCGAACTGGAGCAGGTACCGGTTCTTCATTGTTGTGCTGAGCACGATGATGTTCTGCAAATTGTCGCCCAGGGACTCGACGCTGCGCATGTAGCCGTCGCCGACGTTGATGAAGCTCGTGTCGTGGCGGCCCTCCTCTAGCAGAGACGCGTCCCACATTGTGATCACGGTTCCCTGGAGCGTGCCGAAGACCTCGATCCAGCGCGGGTTAGGCACGGGCTGGCCCTCCGCATTGAGCTCGGCCAGCAGCATGAAGTAGCCCTCGATATAGATGCGGGAGCCGTGCGCGGCGAGCAGTGTGAGCGCGGGAATCATTTCGCGCGGAATGCTGTCGCTCTCGGTGTCAATGTGCTTTTGCGGGATCGACGGCGGCGCCAGCAACGTGCGCGGGCTGAGCCGCTGGCCCCAAGCGGAGACGTTAGACGAGACGCGCCGCGCGTTGCCGCCGGGCCCGGTGCTCGAAAACTGGTCGCTGTCGGTGTCCATCTGCGGCGTTGACGGACCTGCGGCGCCAAACTCGCCGGGCTCCAGCGAGTTCGTTCGCGAATGGCGGGACCCCGAGCGCGAGCGCGTGGGCAGGATTCGGTTCAGCATTCGGTCCTACCGTGTGCCAGGCCTCGTGCTCTACTGTGTAGCTGTATTCAGCCGGTGCGCACTGTCAGACTTTAGCGTGTTTGCGTGATGATCGGAACGCTATGAAGCTGTTCAGCCGCAGGGCAAGGGTACGTTGGGACCTGGGCGCGAGGTCCCAGCAGCAGCTGGTACCCACCCATCCCTATTCCCGGGCGGACCATGCAAGCCAAGCCATGGGTCGAAAAGCGTAAGCGCGTCAAGGGAGGACGTGGCATTCTGCACGGTCTGCAACGCTTTTTTTACCGCGGCGTGCCCGGCCCGATCCGCGCGTCCCGCAAAACCCCAGCGCAAGTGCCGCACGTATGCGCGCTTGCGGCCGCTTAAGTGCCAGCAAGCTGCGGCTCGCACGCCTCAATCCGCGCTAATCAGCGCCTAAGCGTCTTCGTCTAATATTAGACGGTGACGCACCCGATCTGCATGTAGTGCAGGCGGCGTGCAGCAACCCTCATCGCCAGGCGCTGACATTGCGGGCCAGCACAGCACACAGCTCTGCCAGTGGCTTGACCCCGCTGTTGGTAGCCGTATGTCGCAGATAGGAGATGGCAGGATGTCGCAGCAATTGACCGTTAGCGGCGCCTGGCCGTAGGTTGTAGCATTTTTGGGGCGGCCTCTGCGGCCGTTGTGCTGCTGCTGCTGCTCTCTGCGTGTCTGCCGCGCGCGTGCCCTAATGTCATGTGGAGTCATGACGTGGCCACGTCGAGCCTTAAAAACGTCGCGCACCAATCGTTAAAGACCGCTGTGGATGGGGCAGGGAAAGGCGCGGGGCGAACCGCGAGACGCCCGAATCTGCCTGGAATAAACATCTCGCTTTCCCGATCGTAAATAAAAATAAATTAGCTCACTCTATCGTGGCGCGCGCCGTTGCCCACGCAAACCAGCGCAAGACTCGCGCGCAAGTAGATAACCAGTATGGCTGCAGGGCAGTATATCGGCTTGTCCGGCGGCCAGACATTTCTTATGCGGCCAGGTATTCTTAATGTGGCACTTGCTATAAAATCCCACAGCATCATTGGGTGATACATAACGCTAAGCTAAGAAGAATCCGCGGACCACGATGTGGCGATTTCCCGTGAATGACAACATAGCAATAAGTCGAAGATCACCGCGCACGCAGGGTGCGGCCATATCATGACTATGCAGCGCCAATCACGGCGCGCAGAATCACAGGCTGCGCAGAAATCGCCGGTGCCGGAGGATCGTGCTCGGTGCGACACGACGACGCGCGGTTTACTGGGGCGGTCTGCGCGCGCGAAACGCGCTTAGGGGACCGTCGAGTACCTGCGATCGCTCAGATCCCGGCCTTAGTCGTATTCCGGTTCTCTCCGTACGATCGCACAATGACGCAACGCCCTAGCCCCGACTTTTCATCGTTAGGAAAACGTTGCACGTTGTGAGCGCGTGGTTCTGGCTTAGAGCGCGCAAGAACTGCTCAGAACATCGGTTGTGGGTACATCCAAGCGCGGTGGTGACCTCACCCCGGCTTGCATAATCGGCGCTATCTCCTTGCGCTTGCTCGCGCTGCGCATCGTCCTCCACCTGCGCTAGCAAACTGTCGGTACCGTACGAACCACGTGAGCAAGGCCGCTGGGTCTGCGAGCCCCGCTCCCCCAATATATAAGACAAGTCGATCGCGGACATCCTGGGCAGTATCTAACCACAACTAGACTCACCATGCCTTCGGTTTACGACGTGATCAAGCGCAAGACTGGCGTTATTGTTGGCGACGATGTGCGCCACCTCTTCGACTTCGCCCAGGACCAGGGCTTCGCTCTGCCCTCGGTTAACGTGACGTCGTCGTCGACGGTCATCGCTGTCCTCGAGGCGGCCCGCGAGGCTAAGGCCCCCGTCATGCTCCAGGTCTCGCACGGCGGCTCTGCGTACTTCGCCGGCAAGGGCATGCCCAACGACAAGAACCAGGCTTCGATTGCCGGTGCTGTTGCCGCTGCGCACTTCATCCGCAGCGTCGCGCCCATCTACGAGGTCCCTGTCATCCTGCACACGGACCACTGCGCCAAGAAGATCCTTGGCTGGCTCGATGGCATGCTCGAGGCCGACGAGGCCTACTACAAGATCCACGGCGAGCCTCTGTTCTCGTCGCACATGATCGACCTGTCGGCTGAGGTCGACAACGAGAACATTGCCACGACGAAGAAGTACTTCGAGCGTGCCACGAAGATGAACCAGTGGCTCGAGATGGAGATTGGTATCACCGGCGGTGAGGAGGACGGTGTTGACAACTCGCACGCCGAGCAGCACCACCTCTACACGACGTCCGAGACCGTCTACAGCGTCTACGAGGCTCTTGCGCCCGTGTCGCCGAACTTCTCGATTGCCGCCGCCTTCGGCAACGTGCACGGTGTCTACAAGCCGGGCAACGTCAAGCTGCGGCCCGACATCCTTGGCGGCCACCAGGAGTACGCCAAGAAGCAGTCCGGCAGCAAGCGGAAGCACCCGATCTACCTCGTGTTCCACGGTGGCTCGGGCTCCGACGCGAAGGACTTCCGCACTGCCATTGGCAACGGTGTCGTGAAGGTCAACATCGATACCGACACGCAGTACGCGTACCTCGAGGGTATCCGCGACTACGTGCTGAGCAAGAAGGACTACCTGATGCAGCCCGTTGGCAACCCGGAGGGTGCCGACAAGCCCAACAAGAAGTACTACGACCCGCGTGTCTGGGTCCACGAGGGCGAGAAGACCATGACCAAGAAGGTCAAGGAGGACATGGAGATCTTCCAGGACATCAACAGGCTGTAAACGGGCCTGCGTCCGATCTTGCTTGAGCGCTAGAGTCCCTTTGTCGATATAAAATTTCTTTATGGATACTAAGTATTGATTTGTTTTTGCACATACCGGCTCTCGTCGAAAGGCGCCCGTTGCACGCGGCTTTTGTTCGCGTCGGATACGCCGTGTTCGAACCCGCCGCGGGCGTGGCGTCGGCCTCGTGCACATGTGTCTGTCGCTTGCGTTTACGGTCACGTCGCCAGACGCACCACGGCGGAAGCCCTAACCCTGCACATTGTTGCTATGGCGCGGGCGGGCTCGGGTCGCGGGCACTAAACCGCCGCAACGGAGCCCGCCTTTTGCACGCCTGCTTGTTGCCCACTTCACAACAAAATGTCTCCCGCCAAGGCTGCGCCAGCTTCGCAGGCCGCACCCGCTGCGAAGACCACGCCTAGAAAGCCTCAAATTCGCAAGCGCCCAGACCTCTCAGGCGCCCCGCATCTCACGCTCGCGGGCCTATTCATCCTCTCGCAAGTGGGTTTCATTCGCCTGTTGCACAGCCGCAGCAACACGCTCGTGTATGTTATTGCCGCCGTGACTCTGGGCTGCCTCATCAACGTTTACCAATACACCAAGAAGGTCCACGGTTCGACGAAGCTCAGCGATCTCATCTATTCGGCGGTCCTCGAGTCAATTCCCCTCAACGTCATTCTGTACGGCGTCGCCTACTTCAAGGAGCACATCAACGACTTCCTTGATTCGCGCCAGGTGCTCCACTCGCGCGCCACGGCCGTCTCGACTGCGATTCTTTACGCCGTGATCACGTCTGCCCTCATCCTGTCGGCCTATGTGCACTCGGGGCTCCCCAACTGGGCGGTGAAAGTTCTAGAGATCTCGGCATTCCTCTCGCTTGTCGGCCACATCGCCGTTACTACAACAGACACTGAGGGCCTCGCCGACGTCTTGACCATGAGCGCGGCTGCTCTGGCCACTTTTTCCACCAGGTTATACTGGGGCCAGAGCTTCGAGGTATACCATCCGCCGGGCGCCAAGTATGAAGGCCCCGTCGACCTGGACTTAGACTAAATCCACACATAACATATACACTTCGCCTATACGCTTTGCCCATGCACTTACTGCGTGACTGCATAATCGCTCAAAGCCAATGTTTTGCTTAAAGTTGTGCTCGCGCACGGCTTCGGCCGCATCATTGTTTCTTGTCAAAATTGCTCCACTCGATACGCCTCTAATGGGCCGGCCATGCATCGTCATACGTTACTGGTTGATAGTATGTGGACGTGCTTGTTTCACGCGCTTAACGTTCTGGTGCTTGTGTAATTTAATACGACCGCAGCACAATGAAAATCGCAAATATGGGCCATTTGATTGCGTATACTCCCCCTTCCTCGCCCAAGTATCGATTGTAAACACCCCCTAGCTCCTTATTCCCAAACTTCTCAGACACTTGAGCCCACAAAGTCCTGCACAATAGATCTCCATCTCGAGCAGTTTAATCAAACCAAAGCCTATATTTGGAGGCTTGAGCACGTCCCACCCGTAGTCTGTATTCTAATTATACGCTTTGCGAATTAAGGTTACAATGCTAAAGCGGGCAGAGACGCATGCGTGATAATCGACTCTCGGTCCCGCGAGCTCGCGCAATTGGCTATACAAAGCCATACACTCCGTGCGATTGCATTTGCGGGCGGTCTCATATAATCCTTGAGACGGAACTTCGCGCATCCATAGAACTTGCGGATCTTAGGCTACGAGCTAAATGCGTTGCATACTCTCACTGGCGATCGTTCCTGCTCTTTTCTCATATGTATGCGCGAGCCTTTTCAATCACGACGAGGCTCTTGGCCTAGCTTGCGCTTTGGCTGCTCGCGAGCTTTTCAATGAATGCAACGAGGAAGAGTACGCGTGCTTCTGCCAGAAGTCACTATACGTGTATTCGGTTGAGAGCTGCATTGCGCGTGAGGCTAAATACAACTCGACAGTCATGGGAACCGCCTACGACAAGTTCAGGTACTCGTTTTGCGAGACACATGGTGTTCAGTTGAATACTACGGACGTTTTCAGCGCAGCAAACCAGAAAGAAAATCCAGTAGTGAGTCCAAAATCTTTTAACCTCGCCTATGACGGCGAGAAAAACAGTATGAGCCAAAAAGCAATAAGTGCCTGGCTAGGCGTGGGCATGATTCTATACTGGGCTATGATTGTAGCGGTCGTTACTGCTTGCGAATGGGTTCGTTTGTTCATCCTTAGACTCGCACAATACCGATTGGTCATGAAACGACCCCCAAAAGTGGAACGTTTGCTACAAAGATACGTCTTTTTGCCGGCTCTGTTTGGGACCCGCCACATGCGACGTTACGAGTACCTGCGCGGATGGGTCATATTCACCACACCCACTCGATTTGAGTCTCTGGTCGTGTGCGGTTACATTCTGCTGGTTGTCATATTCATGTTGACTCCATACACGTTCATGAACAACGACCCACTTTTCCCGACCAGATGGAAAGAGATGATGAGATACTCGAGCGATCGGTCAGGAATCATTGCCACGGTGCAGTTTCCACTCTTGATTCTGTTCGCACTGCGCAACAACATCTTTATCTGGCTCACGGGCTGGTCTTATTCTACCTTTAACACGTACCATCGCGCAGTGGCACGTATCACTTACTTGCTTCTCGTTATCCATGCAATTCTGAAGCATATTTTCAGCGCCAGTTACGGTGGTTCCCTGGTCAAGTACTACTATCCTGTGCCTTATTTCAGATGGGGTTGTGCCTCAATCGGTCTGTTTTCTCTCATGATAATGTCCGCGGTATTTAGGGCGCGCGGATATGAGGTTTTCTACCGTCTGCACCAAGCAATGGCCATTGGAGGTCTGATTTGTGCGCACTATCATCTGAACGGACTGGGGTTCAAAGTTCCACTCTGGATCTCATTTGCGCTTTGGGGGGCCGACTGGCTTATCCGTGTTCTCCGCATCTTGCTGTTCAATGTGAATTTCATACTTCCTCCGCTTCCCGGAGCACGACCAACTACATTCGCGACTATGAGGCTGTACGATGGCCAAATGGTTCGGGTCAGTATTGTGACTCCAGTGAGATGGATGTGCGCGGCGGGTCAATACGTCTACCTACACACGAGCCAATTTTCTTTCATCGGCGGTCATCCTTTCTCGGTTTTGGGACCCAACGAGTACGGTGAGGGCCTTGAACTTGTTATAAAAGCGCGCGAGGGAATGACACGCAAGCTATGCGCAAAACTTGCCGAGCGTGGATGCACCCCAGAATATCCGCTGACCGTGCCAGTATACGTCGAAGGCCCCTACGGAGTCTCAGCACCCGTAGATCGTTATGAGGAAGGCATGTTCTTCGCAGGGGGCATTGGCATTACCGGCGTGTTGGGTTACATGGAGAAAATGGTGGCAGCGAACAAACCCGGCGCGATCCCCAAGAAAGTTAGGTTGTTCTGGGCGATAAGGATGCGGTCAGACGTCGATCCAGTGATGCATGTACTTTGCCGGCTCGCGAAAATCGATGGCGTCGAGATACATATCTTCCATCACCAACGTCAAATGAAGCCAACGCTGACTGGCTCACCGGACCTACGCCACAAGGAAGAGTTGAAGGTAGAAACTATTGCAGAAGGAGACTTTGATAGTCCGAGGCCAAGTGACCCGGATACAGCTTCGGACGTGACCCTTGCTGGTCTCGGCACTGTGGTCGAGGAAACGACTGGTGTTAATGACGAGGCGCCCCTGACTTCTCGCAGGGCTTCACAACATGCGCGTATGTCTCTGGCCCCAAATAGATTTTCAC
Organism: Entelexis sp. DX6506; assembly: GCA_037041025.1. Lineage (NCBI taxonomy): Eukaryota > Fungi > Ascomycota > Dipodascomycetes > Dipodascales > Trichomonascaceae > Entelexis > Entelexis sp. DX6506. The sequence continues at coordinate 246,243 of JAXQHU010000039.1, forward strand.
TGAGGCCAATGTCCAGGATGATGGATCACCAAGGTCCAGAGATGCCGGCGAATATCACCTTCGAGGACACACAAGCACCGGACCGTGCCAATCAGCGTAAGTCTTTCTTGAACCGTAAGTCCATGGTGACTGCTCGAAAGGTTCTAGCGCCTCACGCACGCACGAAATCAGACATCACAAACATCCGTCGGTCGATAGTGGACTTTGTCAAGGCGAGGAATCCGGATGAAGAGAACGAGGATGGCTTTGACTATGGCCGCGAGAACTTTGAGGACCATCCTATAAATGACGAAGAAGAGGATGAAAAGCCGAGTTCGCGCGATATGTTTGGTGCCAGGCAGTCTATGCTCATGCAACAACAGGAGGATCGCGACCTGTTTTCCGTCCGCCATGAGAGAGAACAGTTCATCAATGCTGGTTTCACAGACTCACTTAGTCGTCGCATGACCATGCTCAATCCATTTGACGACAAGGCCTATCCGATTCGGGAGCCGTCGGCGGGCCCACAAAGCGCCAGCAGCGACCCAGAGATTGAAACACAGATATTTAGTCAAATCCAGCCAATTGGCATGGATATTGTGTCGATCATTCGCAAGCACTTCCTCAAGGCTGACGGAAGCGTATGCGTTGTTGGATGCGGTCCAGATAGGATGGTCGACACACTAGGTTGGGCAACGTGCAAGTTCCTTGAGCTTGCGGAGTACGGTCGCGTAGACTACTTCGAGGAAGCTTTCAGATGGTGAACTATAAAACAAATGCAGACCAGTCTAAATAATACCAGCAGTCAATTCAAAGCTATATAATAGGACTAAGTAACGAGCGGCTCTAGGTCGATGGGATATGAGAAGTGCTAATAATTATTACAATCTGGGTTGGGTTTTGCCTCTTTCAGCCCGCCCGGCATTGGATGCTAGGCGAGGAGATCACCGGCGTTCTAAGTGAGTTTGTCGTAGTTTTTGTACATGCGGTAGCATATGCATGTCGTGTTTACCCCGAGTCGACGTTCTCGTTGGTCAGGCAGTATGGAATGGCGACTTACGAGAACAATTACCCTGGAGTAAGGATCTGGACAGAAAATGCAGTTAAGGCAGTCATGCAGCTCGTATACGCAAGCGCTAATAGTCACAAGCCAGCAATTATATCGGTTGTTGTGCTCGAAGACTCTTTACCAATTGAGCGGTTCGGGTTAGAGCTGCGCAAGTATCTGATTCCTGAGCCCGCATCTCAGCAAAAGTTATCCCAGTCGTCCGAAGCACCTGCGCCAGACGTTTCCGAACATTTTCGAGCATGCCTCACGAAGCTTTACAATTCTGTAGGCCCGGCCGCACCTACTGGGGATCGCTCCGTGACGCTCATGTTCGAAGGCGAGCCGGAACTTGACGAAGTACCTCAAGCATGGATCACAGCGCAATCGCAATCCTCACAAAACAGAGGCCGCATCGAGCCCATACGGGAAATAGATTTACAGGGCGAAGAGTCTATATTCGCAATGAACGTGTTTCGACAAAGAGCCAGCCCGAAAAAGCCATAATAGCGTAGCCAAGCTAATTTTGTAATCCTAGCACTATTGAGAAGTACAGAAGCTTTACTCGCTTAAATACAATAGTAGAGGAATGCTCTCTAGCGTGTTTGACGATCTAAAAACTCAACCTCAGCGTCTTGAGCAGCAGCAGCGCTGTCTGCACTTCAAGCAAACCTTACAATACATGCGGATGTTAAACCGATAAGTCTATAACATATTATGGAAGTCCCATAGCACGCTTAGTGTTTTCGTAAACAACATAGCTGATAGCCACGCTAGGCGCCACCTTTGCGAGATTAGGCCCCAAGCCACGGAACAAGCCGCGCCACCCCTCGCGCTTGATCGACTGACGCCAGCAGTCGATGAAGCCGTTGTAGGCGAATGGATGGTCCGGGGTTCCCTGCGTCTGAATGCGCGTTCGCACAAGATTGATTGGATAGACGACCGTAGCGCCCACGGAGCCTGAGAGCGCACCCATGGACAGAACTGCCATGTTCCCGAGCTGCACATCTGATTCGTCGATGCCGGCCCGCCGAGCCCTCGACTGTGTGACGGTGCGCTTCAGTAGTTGGAACAAGCCAAGATCAAGGGCAGCGAACGGGAAAATTCCCAACACGCCGACGTAAAGTCCCCGGTAGAATTGCCTGATACCACCATCTTTTATCGTTTCCCTGAAGACGCGCCAGATGACGCCCGGACCCGAGGACGGAGCGCACTGCACGCGGAACTTGAGGGTGTCGATGGGATAGACGAGAAGTTGGCTGACCATTCCTCCGACACCACCAGCAACGAACGTGGACAGCTTGCTCAAATCTGCCGTATCTTCGACGCCCTCGACGTGAGCGAGAAGGCGTTTGGCCGACTCGAAGCCGCCAAACTTGACTGCCGACTCAGGAAAGACTTTGACAACGTTCAGGCCGTTTCCGACGAAGAATGCACGCAGGCCTGGCGGGTTTACAGACTTGTAGATACTGGTCACAGCCTGTCTCAGAGTGAGGCCGCTTTGACGCGTTGAGTTGGCGATGAGATAGACCTTGAGACGGTCGAAGGGGGCTGTGGCGGTGCGACTGACAACGCCGGCAAAACCGCCGGCCCAGAAGTAGCCCAGGCCATGTCCCGACTCACCACTGAGCAGGACATCGCTGTCGGCGCTGATCTCGAGATCGTCAATGAAGAAGTCGTAGGCTCTGTAGAAAAAGCGCTCGTGCTCCTTGCTGCCATAGGTTGGCACAAGGACTAATTGACGACTGAAGTCCTCGAAGCTAATCCGGCCATCTTTATTTTGGTCAAAAACTGAGTAGACGTATCGGACCTTGTCACGGTCGTAGTCCAAATGGTGCGAATCGAGATAGGCATAGACGTCGTCCAAGGTTATTGTAGCGTCCTTGTCGCGGTCGATGCGGTTCCATGTTTCGCGGAGGCGCTTGACGCGTTTGTCCAAAAAGTCTGCAAACTTGCGCAGCGTCACGGACTTGCTCCGGTGCTGGCCGGGCGTGCCAGAATCTTCATAGTCTTCGATTGTATCGAGCAGCCACTGCGCGACTTCGGATTTGGTCTTGCCATGGTCTCCGTAGGTCTCGTTTATGAGTTCGCCGAGGACGGTGATATCGACCTGTTCTGAGGAATCCGGGTCGGAGTCTGTCGCGCGAGGATCACCGGGCTGAGAGACTTCCTGTTTAAGCAAGGCCTGGACCTTGGCAAGGATCTCACTAGGCATCCGCTGCTGGCCTGGAACCACCTACGGACGGTCGAATCTCTGCAATGGCGGAGAGGACCGTATCGCGGGGTCATGCGATTAAGAGAGCGGGCGCGTGCGAGGGGCCCGGCAATGGCTCGGTTCGAAACCTAGCAATTCTGACTGGTCGTTAGTTAAGGCGTGGACCCAAGCGCTGGCTGGCGCAGCGATTTAGTGCGGCGTTTGCGATCACGGCGAGGCCGAAGATGGGTGTGTGCAGAGTGAATGCATAATGCAGGAAAAGGACATGCGCGCTGCTTTGATAAGAGGGTAAACTGCCGGCCCGACGCGGCTTTCATAACGGCGCAGAATGGCTAGGATTCCTCCACCTGGGCTAGCAGTCACGTTCCCAGTGCGCACCGTGGGCCTTGCGTTTCGCCGCTTTGCGTTGGGATCGCTTGCGTTTGGGCGTGCAAATGGCTACCGTGACCCACGCAACCCCTTGCCCATTTCCATCCCCACACAGCCCCAGATTGCGTTCCCGTATCGCGGTGTCGGGACGGTATTTAATGACCCGGCGCCCGTCACCTCCCATCGGCACACAAGCATGAGTTTAGAAAAAGACGTTTGGGAGTACGACCAGCAGCACCCGGAAGGGTTCAACACGCTCCAGGGCGACGACCTCAAGCCTCCTGAGAGCGACCTGCCGCCACAAGTCGAGCGCCGTCTCACGAACACTTCCCACAAGTACGAGAAGCCCGAGCTGAATGTGTCGCGCACGGGCAACGAATTGGGCGAGCCGGACGAGCAGGTGTACCAGCGCCGCCGGTCTAGTGTTGGCGCACCAAAACGGCGGTCGTCGCGTAAGGCCACGGGCTCCTACGGCGACGATGAGCTCAAGCCGCTGAGTGGCATGACGAGCCAAGAGAAGAAGGACGCGATGCACAGCAACCCGCTCTTCTTCTCTGAGGGCATCCCGAGCACAACTTCGGGCAAGAACTAAAAAAAAACACTAGTTTATAACGTATAATTTACGAAGTTACTGACCACGTTACGATTGCTTCCAGGCTGTAGTGAGCGCTGCTCAGAGCCGCTTGACGAATTGCGAAGCCCGCGTAAAGAGAGGGCAAAAATATGGGCGCAGCCGTTTTTACGAATGGCGCTGAGCCATTGTTTGCTCGCCAGGTCGCCGCTTTGTTGAACAGACCACAACCGGACCAACCCTAATATGTATAGAAACGGGTGGAAATTGACGTCACAGCAAGCCGCCAAGGTGCGCAACCCCATTCTCGCCGCGTCGTGGGTTAGGCCATATGCCTAGAACCGCGAACGCGGCCGCAGTCTTGTGCGTGAGTGTCTACAACATGGCGGCCCATTATCGTGTTCTCAGTCGCGCATTGTGGGGTCGCCTGCATAGGGCGTGGCCCGTCAGCCCGCCACGCCGCACTCCGTGACATGAGCAATGACGTGGAACGTAAGCGACCGCAGCCGGTTGCATGGCCCTGCAGCTTCTTGGCAGACGCACGACGGCCGCGGCCTTAGCCTTAATCTTGCTTGGCAGTGAAAAATAAGTGTACCTAAGCTCCAACCAGTTATTCCGGCACCGCGGCGGCGCCTCAGCGCTGGCGCCGCCGAACTCCCAGCCAGCCGAGTCGCGTGACCCAGGCGCCCGGGATCAGCTCAGGCCCCACTCGACCGCTGGTCTCACCAGGCGAACGCCATGAGTACGACGTCATTTAGGAGCGTAGACATCGACCGCCTCGACCCGGACTCGCCCGAGAACGTGTACCCAGAGGTCGTGCCGAGCGGCGTCACGGCCGCCGAGGTCTCGGCGACGTCGCGCGAGGTGAAGTCGGCGCTCACGGCGGGCAACGGCGCGGCCGCCCTGAAGCTCGCCATTGCCAACCCGCCGTACGGCAGCGACGACAGCGTCAAGGACGCCGCGCTGGACGTCGTTCTCCAGGTCCTCTCCTCGCTGCGCGTCTCGGAAATCGACCCGGCCGTGAAGGAGCTCACGCCCGCCGAGCGCGCCGTGCTTGTGAAGTATCTGTACAAGGCGAGCGGCTCGCCGAAGGGCAAGACGCATGGCGCGATTCTGCTCAACTGGATGGAGCGCACGATCGCTGTGGCCGGCCAGGGCTCCATCATCAAGCACATCACGGACCGGAGGACGATTTAAAGCGTTTGAGGCGCTCCGTGGTGTAGCTTTAGGTCCGCGGAACAAGCACCAGTCCCACTGACGACCCTACGGCTCTCTTATGTGCGTTTAGGTCTTGCATTCGGCGCCCGCAGCGTGCCGTAAGGCATAAGGAGCAACTGCAGCAGTTACACACGCGTGCTTTGACCGCTGAATCCAATTGCGCGCGCTCTGGTGCCGACTCCAATTGAAGCCAGCGTCTCTTAGTCGAACCTCTTGAGAAACTGGTCTGGTATTTCTCAGTGCAAAACAGCCAGCGTCGATGCCCACCAAGCGCTTGGCAAACGCATAAAAGCCTACAGTGTATAAGTTAAAGTCAGTAAAAGTTTCACGAAATACAGCAACAACTTCGGGGTGCGCGCATAGCTGCTCGCGGCCGAAACGATTGTGCTCACGACGTCGTTGAGCCTGAGAACAAAGAAATGGTCGAAACCTCAAGCGCTTGGATATAGGCGCAATTGGACGAAAACACATCTAAAATAGCCCTCGCCGTGTCGATACCAGGGCCCGCTACTCGGTAACTATTACCCCAGGTGCCCACCCGTCACCGCACTGCCGTCGTTTGTCAGCAGAGACACATGCATGGCTCGTAGACCTGAGATCCACCACGCTAGGGAGTAACTTACTATGAAGCGGGCCAGATCCGACTCTGACGGCGGCGACGTAGAGCTGCAGAAGCGGACTAAGGCTGATCCTGCCGCGCCCGCCTCGCCGTCTCAGAATGGTGCGGTGAGCGATGCCAGCCCAAAACCGTCGGCCACGGAGACGGGCGAGCTGAACAACACGGTTGACGGCGCTGCAGCTGGCAATGCCTCGCCCGTGAAGCCCGGGAAGGTCCCAGTCGAGGTTAAAGAGTCGAAGACAGCCCAGACTGCAGAGGAGTCTGGGGAAACTGAGCCTAGTGCTAAGGCCACTAGCACCGAAGCTCCTCAAGAAAGCACTCAAGAGAAGGGAGACGACCAAAAAACCGGCAAGGAAGAGCCAGCTGCCGCGGAAAAGTCTAAGGACGCCAGCACTGATGCGGCCGCCAAGGTTGCGACGGAGTCGACTGCCCACAAAGCTGCCGAGCAGGCTGGCAAAGATACTCCTTCGGAGTCTGAAAAAGCACCTCCAAGCAAGCCGACATCGTTTTCAGCCTTCACAAGCTCCAGCGGGTTTTCTGGCTTCAGCGGCTCTGGCTCCAAATTCCAGTCAATTGCCCGATCTTCCGGGGCCAACCCATGGGCGGAACCCGCGAAAGTGAACGAGAAGAAGCCTGAGGAGGAAAAAAGCGACGACAAGGGCAAGTTCAGAACAACTTCGCCCGAAGACTCCGCCGCCGGGTTTGAAAAGCAACAGGACATAGTCACCGGCGAGGAGGACGAGGAGACCGAGTACAGCGTTAAAGTTCGGCTGTATGCGGTGAATCTGGACAGCGAAGAAAAGAGCTGGAAGGAGCGCGGCGTCGGAACGCTGAAGCTCAACTCGAGCCGCGCCGACAAGTCTAAGAAGCGGCTTCTCATGCGCGCGGAAAGCGTGCTCCGGGTCTCCCTGAATCTGCCGCTGGTCAAAAACACTCAGATCTCCAAGGGATTCCACAGCTCACTGCATACGGAGAAGTTCATGCGCATCTCAAGCATAGAGGATGGCCACGCGTACCAGTTCGCAATGAGGCTCGCATCAGAGGATGCCCGCGATAAGTTATACGAAGAAATCGAGAGTGCTCTTGCGAAAATCTAGACGAAAATGTGCGCAACTGGCTCGTAAAGTAGTAAATTGATTCTAACATAAGAGTCTACGTAGGAGTAATGAAGTGGTTGTCGCAGCCGTGTTCACAAATCTCAACCGCGTCGCGCTTTGAAAAGCGGAAGTGTTGCAAGTCGCCAATCAGCGAGCCCATGAAATGCCTACCGCGTGTCTATGAGGAAAATTCGCGCGAAAAAGCTAGTCAAAAATCAGAGTCACCACCGTACTGCCTTTCTGTCCGCCAAAGCGGAAAGTTGGGTACTTGATCTCTTTGTACGGACGCCGAATAAGGTTGGCCAGCTCCTCTTTTGTAAAGTTGCAGCTGGTAATAATGAACTTGCCGCCCTGCTTAAGCCGGGGCAGTACGCTCGTGACATACTTTTCGGGCGCCTTCTCGATCGTGCTCAGCGCAATCGCATCAAGGGTTCCCTTGTCCAAAATAATGTCGAACTTTTCGCTGGTCCAGTTCGGGTCCTCGAGAAAATCGACCTGCCTGAACTCGATGTCCTCATACCCCTCATGCTTAGCCACAGTTTTCGCAAACTTCACGGATGCCGCCGAGTAGTCAATGCCGAGAAAGCGGCCTTCAACGTCGGCCTCTCGAAGCGAGAAAAGTAAGTGCCCATTGCCCGTACCAAGGTCGAGGATTTTCTGATCAGGATCGTGGGGGCCAAGCTCCTCATCAATGTAGGCAACTAACTTGTCTTCGGCATTGCTATCGTCGAACCAGTTCTCGCCAGTATCGTCCGAGTCTTCCTCAAAATTTTCGATCTCTTTCTTGTAGAACTGATCCCAGTAGCCGCGGGTGCCAAGCTTCGAAGGCGCAAGGTTCATTGCGCGTAACTTAGCTGTTCAACCGCTGGTCCTGTGGTGCGGCAAACTGCGTTGTACTACTACTAAACTTGAGGCGGCACATAATCTATCTAGATTGACTTCCACCCCAACCCTGACTCTCATGCGGTTCAAAAATATCACTTAGCCTACAATCTCATCAGCCGTTATAACAACTAGATTTGCAAATAGCGACCCATCTTTCAGCAATCACACTTTCAACTGCTGTTGGAAAACTGGTATGGCGATTCATCAAGTTTACCCCGTCTTGTAAAACACTGAGACTTCGTGCTTGCGCGGGGCAGTTAATAAATGAACTCGATTGGGAGTTAGATTGACTTTTCCACTTTCGGGTCCAATCGCGCTTCTCAGGCCATACCTATTCGGGCTCATACGGATGAATTGTGGCCCGTCCGCTTTAACCCTTACCTGAATGCGCGGTACATAAACAGACACAGAGGTCATGGACGGCCCCAACGAAATATGAGGGCCCATCGCGTCAATAAGAGAATCTACTGCATCCTATTTGCTTTGGTTGTGCTGAGTGCTTTCGCTGAGATGGCTACGCTCCTTCTAGTCCCTGCCAACTTCGCAGTTAATGGAGTTTTTGCCGGCGCACTCCTCACCGCAGTTTCGTATGCATTGTACATGTGTAAGGAAAGCTCTCGTAGTCATTGCGTAAGGCTGCAAGAGCCAGTGGCAGAGTATAGTGGTGTACTTCTGCTCGGCTCAAGTCTCATGAGTCTCACTTTCGCATCGTTGTGCACCATAAAAGAAATCTTTGCCTCGTATGCGGACTACCAAGAATATGGAAGCTGGCAATGGCTCCGCTTTTATGGCAATATTGCATTGTTTATTGCATTCGTAGTCTTGCTGTTCGTGACAGCGATCATCATTCAGCAAGAGCTCGCCGAACAAGAAGCCCTGGAACGCGAGTACCAGGACCTGGAGTTAAGCGATCTACGTAAAAACAGGTGCATGTACAAAGACAGCCTTTCCACTGATGTCTTCTTCCAGTATACCGTCTAAGTACTATGTATGCCAAAGACAAACATCTCGACTATTAATACCTTCGTAGAGCCCGACCTGCAGACTCATGCCGAGACGGATGTGGTGATGATTGTGTAACCCCCGAAGTGGCGGCAGGTCTCTCATTAGGATACGGCGCTGGGCTTCTGCGAGGATCGAAAACCGGCTGTGGCCTTCTTACGTCTCTTCGTACAAAATCACGAGCATCCCTTTTACCGGGTCCATCGTTTGGCCGTAGGTTGCCACGCGCATCGCGTTTTTGAGCTCGGAACATACGCTGAATATGTTGAGCTCGGTGTAGCTCGGCTTTCTGCCGCGCGAGCGAAAAACGGCCACCAAGGCCTCCTCCAAGGCGCCGAGGCAGCCAGCCTTTCTGCACCCGACCCTTCTCTAGGTCGGTAATTGCACGACGACCCTGTATAGTCACCCCATTTGCTGTACTTTGAAGTGCTTGTCGCGCCGCATGCACATGGTCGTATACTATGAAGGCATAGCCTCGGTCAGGGACTATGCGGATATGCTCAATCTGTCCATACTGGCCGAACTCAGACCTCAATTGTTCCTCAGTGACTGAATATCTCAGCCGTGCCACAACTATTGTATTATTCGGATCCCCGACAATCTTGGCATCTTTACTAGGATTCCATTGAGCGCGCTGGCGCTCGAGTTCGGCTTGTCTTTGCGATTCACGAGTTTGCCGCTCTTCTAGCTGTGATTGCAGCCGAGTTTTCGTCACCGGAGCTCGGTCCTTATTGGCAGATTTTACCTCATCTAGAAATGCCGCGACTCCGGATACTTGCACTGTTTTTCTTTGTCCCGGCAACGAATCCGCTGGCGGTAGCCATACGGCTGGTTTGGTGTCCGAGATAAGCCTGCTCAGCGGATTAAGCTGGCTTCTCATGGCCTTGTCTTCAATTATTCCACCTCTCCAGACCGGAGACTAAGGACGCGATATACGGCCAGCACCTGTGGGGACGAAGGAAGTTGTGCCAGAAACTAGCCGTGAATCTAAGTTGTAGTTAAAAATTTATGTACAAACAGGACTATTGGAGGCGGCCTTTATTTTTTTTCGTCAATCATTCTCATAAATTCTTTGTACACGTCGCTCTTGACGGTGTAGCAGTTTTCTTTCGCCGGGAACAAGCCGCTTTTGACTTCCTCGTGGTAGTTCCTGATAGCCGCTGTGCCCCAACCAAGCAGGTCGCCGTACTTCTTGAGGAAACGGGGAACAAATGCATCAAACCCTCCCAGCATGTCAAGCTGCACTAGTACCTGCCCACTAGTACCGGGTCCAGCGCCAATGCCAATGACTGGAACACGTACACGCTTCGTTATCTCGGCTGCGATTTTCGCGGGGACTCCCTCAAGTAACAAAAACAATGCTCCAGCTTCCTCCAGAGCTAGAGCATCCTCGAGAATCGTGTATGCAGACTCGGCGGTTTTACCCTGAACTTTGAAACCGCCGGTGGATATCTGCCGCTGCGGCGTGAGTCCAATATGCGGCATACATGAGATGCCATATTGTGAGAGCTTCTTTACTGTGGGAACAAGCTCCGATCCGCCCTCAAACTTGACGCACTCAGCGCCACCCTTTTTCATCATGGCTATGGCAGATTGGAGCGCCTGCTCGGGGCCCTGCTCATAAGATCCAAACGGCAGGTCGGCTACAAGAAAAGGCCGCTTGGCGCCGCGGCGCACGGCTTTGCAATGATAAATCATGTCTTCAAGCTCGATCTCGCTTGTTGACTCGTAACCCATCGCCACCATGGCCAATGAATCGCCAACTAATAGAACGTCTATACCTGCTGTGTCGGCAAGCCGCGCGCTAATACTGTCGTGCGCTGTAATGCAGGTAATCGGCTCTTTCCGATCCATCATTTCATAAAGCTGCGGGATGGTGACTTTGGCTTGTGCCTCGGCATTATAATGACTCAAACGTGCTGATACGAACGGCACACTTCTATGTAGTCTTGTAGCATTGTGCAAAAGTGGCCTCAAATTTCGAATCAGCGTCATAATGTTTTGAGCTAAGGTGGTTCGGCCCCGAGGTACGTCTCGGTTAACGGGCGTGAGTCTTTTCGACGTAAATTTCACCCCTGCCCTAGTGCTGGGTGCGGGTGCGTTGGAATGGGGTTAAACGTCGTGGCACCACCGCGTACTAATTATAACATAGTCGATTGTATAGCACAACTAGATAAATCCCGACTCCACAGAATTAAGAGTTTGCCATTGTTTAGCTCTTTCGCGGAGTAGATTGTACTGACCCCGCAGATCCTCTCCGCAATTTTGCTCGTAAATCGATAGAGCTCGGTCAACGACACTTCTCAGTTCTCTGAAGGCTTCCATCAACTCTGTATCACAGCTTAGAATTTCGGAATATCGACTCACACCGCCGTTAACACCAGCATTGAGGATTCCAGATAAAACAAGATCGAGTTGTTTAAAACGCTGTGGCACGCATACTGCTCGAAGTTCTTCTGTTTTGCTACGCAAATCGCGCAGAGCTGTTGCACTCGGCCCTAAAAGATGCTCTTGTTTGCTTGCAATCTCTACAAATCCTGACGCCGACGGAAATTGATTCACAATCGTGAACTGCGTCAACTCGGTCCTCTGGTCACGGCTCGGCTTCATATGAATGAACTCATCATTCTCTTTGGTGAGCGTGAGAATTGCCACATAAGGTCCCGCAGACTCACATTTGGGTCGACTATCCCACGGAAGGCATGTCACATCATTGAAAATCTGGGAAATTGTTTGAATTGCGTCGGATAGTCGCGTTGTGAGTCGCGTTTCCCAAACAAAATCTCGATTTGATAGAACGCCGAAGCCGTCACCACAAAACCGAACAAGATACCAGTTATGCTCACTCTGATCAGCAAGACGAGTTAACCCATCAGTTATGATTGGTAGCCACTTGGTGATAAACTTGGACCGGGCTTCCAGCTTGTCCGCTTTCTTTAGCCATTGAGACTCAGCCTCCATAACCCGCTCAGCCAGCGTCCAAGCCTGCGCCTTGACACAGTGTTTGAGACTCAAAGCAATCAATGACCGTATGCGCTCGTTGACAGACTGGGGCGGTAGTCGAGGAATCGAGAGGCTTCCAACAAAATGCTCCTCATTGGATTCTGCGTATAACTGGGCGGCTTCAAAGTATGTCATTGCAAGTCTTTCGTCCGGATCTTCCACTGTGCGTAGCGCGCTTACGAAGTCTCCAAAGTATTCTTCAAAAATGTAAAGAGCATGATGCTCTTTAATGAACTTGAGAACCTCAACTAGTGAGATGTGTGTACCACGAGTGTATGGCTCACACCAGTATGTCCGCAGAACGTCCAGGGCTTTAAGAACAACACCCACTACATCACCGTAAGCGTCGAACGCTGCATGAGACATGTGGCGATAACAAGCTTCGAGCAGCGGAATAGCGCTACCAAAGCGAGGCCACGTTAAGCTCTGCTTGAGGTCTAGTCTTGTATTCGGTTGAGGTGCCAAATATCGCATCATGTAGTCTAAGCTGAGCAGTAAAGTCCTGAGTGCTTCGGACATGGTTGCTCCATACAACTTGAATTCGCCATTGAGAAAGCTTCCGAGTATCTCAGCAAGAGAGTTACACGTACTGGCTTGGTCGGAGTTCAGGCCTAAAAGCAGTATGTAGCCCCACAACGAGTGCTCTTCATAAAATTGTACCTGATAACCACCACACTGACCACCTTTCGCTAGTTCCCGCCAAAGGCGCTCGACAATTTTTACCCCCGAGGCCACAAGAGCTTGATCGACACCTACACGCTGTATGGGAGATGCTTTCGCGGCTACTCTGACAAGTCCAAAATTTATACGTGGATCAGAAACAAGTTTCAAAGCACTTTGCAGCACATGGTTCCACACCTCTTTATTAAGAAGGCCCACTTGCGTTGTCGAATCAGGCGTAGCAACTAGCTCTAATATGACTCCAGCGTACTCAACACATCGCAGTGCGCATTGAAGCAGAGCGCAGTTCAGGCTCATCCATTCATACGGCACAAATGAATCCGCCATGATGCTCGCACATGTGCATAACTGGTATACAAGGTCTAGTGGCGACTCAAGACGGTTCAAAAAAGCCCGACTTGGCAAGTTCTTGGGATCTGTGAGCTCGAAAATCACCAGGCAGGTCTCAATGATCGCCGTTGCTCGCTCTGACTCGATAGAGATCCTTGGATACCTGTGTGGTTCAAACAGCAGACCGTTTGGTATGGCTCGAAACGAAGGTTCGTTCATCACAAGAACTCCTATACTCAGAGTCAAAAATGCGGGGGCTTCTAACGACGAACCTGAAACAGCCTTTATCAAGGCCATCATTGCTCTGATTTCTTCAAGTGACTGCTCTGGACCTCCAGACTCTTTCCAAAATTGATCAGTTAAGGATAATACAAGGCTGGAGAATTGCTCAGCGAATACTGTGCTGTACGCGTTCGACTTAGCCACTCTGGCCAGCAACCAATAAAACTCAACAACGATCGATGGGCTTGAAATATACGATGCCGTCGTAAGCACGCTGCCGATTTGACTCGCTATTTCGAGACTTGTGTTGACGACATATAGCTCGTCTAGGTGTTGCAAGCATGCTAGTAGAAGTGACTGTGGCACATTGTTGTCAGAGAAAAAAGCCATGAAAGCTTGTGTCAGAGGTCTAAAATCCACGGGTGAGACACAAAACGTTTCTAGGAAGCCCCCCAGTAACGTATGTGTTTCAAAAGCAAGCTTGAGCTCTTTAGATTTTGTTTCGAGTAGACCGCAATACTGCTGTAACAATATAGACGCAACGGGTGCAGCCAAAAGGCGTCTTGGAGGTTCATAGAGCTCAAAAAGGTACCGTGATTCGAATGCATTGCCCATATTGAGCATTTTTAGAAATGCTTTGAAGAGCTTCTGCGACTCGACGTTACCGGAACTGTCATTTCTATCTACCATCTGTGACAGTAAGCTCGTTAATGTAGAACCGGCCCATAACCTCAGATCTGATAGGCCCAGCTCATCGAGCTCGCTCAGGTTGAATTCAGTAGACTCAGCAATAATGCGACCAATTACGCCTGGTGGCTGACGCTGTTCAAGTCCCATATAGGTCTGGTGGACATTCACAAAACCGATTATGGTCTCGTCGTTCTCAACATCAAAAATGGGAATCCTGTGGGTGTCCGCAGCGAGGGGTATCTTATGCGAGGGTTTCCTACTGGCGGCAACAACTGTAGAGCCGTTCAAAAGCTGAACTTCGACGTGATCTGTGGATGCAGAGAGTTTCAGGAACAATCCGACGTCGTGCCCATTAAGTGCTGGAACGCTACGGTTCCCACTCCGTAAGAGGAAAGGATCGTTCACAGAGGAAGCTAGTATAGATGGCTCTTTCAGTATGATAAGCTCGCCGAAGTCGAGAAGGACACTCTCACTCTGGTTTAAGTAGTCCTTGATGGTTGAAGGCACTGCAGGAATAGAAGGATGAGAGTGCACCTTTGCTGCGATCTCAAAGGTCAATACCTTAATATTTTCCGGCACTTGAAGCCCTGTGGCCCCACCCGTAATAAGACTTTTGTACAGAGGTGCCATGCTCGCTCGACCAGGTTTGCATTGATTGTAGAGTGACACTGAAATGTTGAAGACGCGACCAACTGATTCAGGTTGAAGTTCAACATCCAAACGAGCAATTCCGGTTCCAAGGAAGCGTGATGTCAAGCTGTCAATCAACTCGCATACAAGAACTGAGCGTCCGAGTTTAGCCAAAAGTGCCGGAGATGCTGGCAATAAGTGTTTGAATGCACATTTCGCCCCAGCTTCAAAAGGAGCTTCGAAGTTCTCCGATAGGCGCTTACCAGCAAGTCCATGGGGCGTAACACTCCGCAAATGCAGCCTTATGATACACTGCCCCGTAACTGCTGAAGTATCGGGCCCAGTTAATTTTACATCCAAATCACGAGGCATCCATTCTTCTGCCTTAAAGTCGTTTTGCCGTTGTAGTGATACTGATGCAGAGGCAACTGAAACTTGGTTCTGAACTACCTCCGTGGGGGAGTAGCGACCGACTGGCATGATATTTCCCTCTTGTGTGCGACTGAAGATTGGCAATCCAAGTACAGTATTCACCTTATTCATGAAACGAACACGCTGATCTGGATTCTTCAGTCGGCGAAGCTCATCAATAAATTGAATGAGCTCAACCTCAGTCATTCGCTGACCTGGAATTGAGAAAAGCCACTCTAAGGAATTGACACGCACGCTGTCCCTGAGACGGCCGCTGAAGGATTGCCTTATCAACCAGTCAGAAGCTGGCTCTCCAAGAGTACTCACGTATCTCACGGCAAATGGAACTAGCTTTCCCAATTCCGACTCACTTTGGAAGAGATATCCGCGATACCAAGTCTTTGTGGAGTCAATGTAGACTGCAAAGAAATCGGGATGCTCAGGACTGACACCACAGAGGACTTCATGTAGCAGCTCCCATTGTAATCCCTCTGGGCATTTCGAGCCAAATGAGAAGTCAACATTGGTTATGGAGTTACCACCATGGCCCGGTGACCAAGGCTTGACCTTCAACTTGGGTGGTGTGTCGAGAGGCGTTTGAGGAGTTCGAGGAGTCCGCAATTGCTCACCACTACTAGAAGTTAGATACGAAGAACTAAGTGGTGTATTACCACCGGTCAGTTCATCGTCAAAGCTACCTGTGGACGCGACGGACTTGTGTGAGGCGGAACCTCTACGGCCGTGGCCTCTGTGGGAGCCACGGCTACTGAAAGTTACCAGGGATACCAATGAATCGCGATGCAAACCCATTGTGTGTAAGTGATGAAGTTGCAGTGATCGGTGGTTTCCTCCTGGTTTGGTCATCTCGGCGGTTCGTTCACGCCCGTGCATATTACCTCGCCTGCATGCATACGTATGCAGGTCCCTAGGGTTTTATCATTGAAGATCAGCGACTCGTGTATAAGCGTCGGCAACTCTGACCACATATGCTGGGGATAAATATTTTGAAACACAACGGGGGATGTGGGGTTGCTCCAAGGCTCGTTTCATATAATTCTTTGAAGCGTTGCATATATGATGCCCTCCTATCACGTCATATACAGCAAATGACGCACTGTCAAACTAACCTTATTATACAAAATGCTATGGTAAATATATAGTACAGTTTAGTTGGGTGTTGCCGTCACCTCTGGTTTGTTTGCTTCAAAATGCTCGCTAGCATCAGTGTCGCTTTCCTCTTCAGCCCAGTGTGAGCGCAATGTATTCTGCCGCATAAGTAGCAGGTTCTCCCTTGAGACGCTGCTCTTAACACGTTTATGAGATGACTCAAGCATATGCTTTCTCACGCTTTGGCTCTTCAACAAACTCGGCGCATCTTCCACACCGGAATTGACTGAGCTCGACGAATGCCGTCTATGCAATGGGACCCTCTCATGCGCCTTTTCCAGCGGCAAATCAACATTGCTTCCAACGGGTGAGCTAACCGGGGACACTGGCAAAGGCCGCTTTCTGGACACGGAGAGATCAGTGAAGTCAAATTCGTCTTCAGCATTGGAAGGTGTGTCCGGTAAAGGCTGCTGTTTGTGTACTCTGAGAGCCGATACTTGTGTCTCCTTCTCGCTATCACTCGACTTTGATGGAACACTAGTCTCTTTATCAGACTCTTCCGGAGGCCACAACGACATGTCGTTCAAACCATTGAAATCACTTTGTACGACTGTTCTTGCCGCCGAAATAGGTGATGTTAGACTCGGCTCCTGTTGTTGCTCCTGTTGGAACAATACCGAATAGCGCTTCTCAGCCGCTTCAATTGAATCTGAGAAGCGCTTGCGCTCGGCCGATGTACGAGCCATTGCCGCAAGTGCGCGGGGACTGTTTGGTGGGGCCAGGCTCGAAGTGGACTTCATCGGGCTTTGCGGGTACACAGATGTTTGTGTGCGTGTCGGAGACCCTGGAACTATGGGAGCAGGAGTTGAAATAGCCTCGGGCGTATACTGAATTGATGATGAGGAATGGCGTGGCCCCGGTTCACTTAAATCACCAGAGTCCAGACTTTTTTCTTCCTCAAGTCGGCTATTGACCGAGCTCGATTCTGAGGCCGCATCTGGTAAAGAGCCCTGGTCTTGAGCCTCAAAGTCATCTTGATCCGAGTCCCAAGATCCGAGCTCCTCCGGTTGTTCTGACTGGTTAGGCCCACGAGCACCAGAGAGAGCACTGTTGTTGTTATCTCCACTTGTTGTGCTCGATGTTTCTTTGGTATTATCGCTAGACCTCACATCGTAATCTTCTGATCTTGTCTGGGAATTGGAGGACGAGGAGTCGAAAGAGGATGCGAAATCAGAGTCATAAGGCAGGTTATAGCTCCAACGCCGCTCGGTATGCAGCTCCCAGCTCTTTCGCTTGCGCTCAGCCACAGCCCTTACGGCGATCGCGCGCTTCAAGTAGGTACCCCACGCACCAACGAACTCGATTGCAACATCTAAATCCCTCTGATCTGGGTCTGGAATTTGCTCATTCCGTGACACGATTGCTGAGCGTCTCCATGACTCGGGCCTATACATACTGCGAGCAGATGTTGGGCTCTTTGGTGCCTGCGCTTCATCATCCTTTGCGAAGGGTAGATTTCTTGAAGGTAAATCCACAGCTTTAGGACGAGGCTTCCTTGTCTCGAGGGGCGTTGGAGGAATATCAAGTACGCTGGTGGAGCCAAAACTGATATTAGTCCTAGATCTTGGCTGAGAACCAGACTTTGAGCCCGAGCCCGAGCCCGAGCCAGATTGGTCGGTAGTATTCCGAGGTGTAGATTGTTCTCCAGCTTGAGGATCCGAGCGTTCCTGCGAAGAGGCTGATGTGCGATCCTGTTTCACGGGAAGGGAGACCTTCTGCCATGTCTGGGGTGCGCTATGAGATGTACGGTCGCCAAGATTCGAATCACCCTCTACTACATTCTCGTGTGTGGGATCCCGAGTTAACGCATTAAGGGCTTCCGTATTTGGGGTATGCAGTGTATCGCGTTGCGGTTCCGTGTTCTCGGCTTCAGGCTGTGGGACCGCGACCTGTCCCTTGTTCAAAAGAACATTCATAGGATTGGCATGCTTCCACGCCGCAATGGGCTGTGAAGACCGTTCGTACCTTGGGTGAGGTCTGCTTTTGACAAGATCGCGCGAGCGAAATCGATATGTAAAGCTCGAACGATCCGGAGTCATCACGAAGCTAGGCTGTCGCTGCAGATATTGCTTTCCAAATATGTATGACTTGGAGCGCTTGTGCCACGTTAGTTTGTGTAGAAATCGCTTGATGCGGGTGGTCAAGCGTATTGATGCGTTGCGATGTAGGCTCGGAACCTCCCTCGACCGCGTACTGCGAGTACTATAACCTCGCTTGAGGTTATGTTTGTGTATGCCGCCGTCATTTGCGGCGTGGCTACGCGGATCTAGATGCGTCACGTAGCGGAAGTCGTGGTTGAACGTTGAGCCCAGGCTCTGCCAGTTCGTTTGAGCGCCTGGCTCGTTCATCTCAAGTGTGGGTATCTGTGCTGAGCGGGCGGGATTCAGCTAGATCACTGCACAATAAATGGATAAAACTCAGCTGATCGAGGCATGTTAGCAGGTGGCTGGGTGGGCTATTCGAAGACAGATAATCGACTAATTCGTGCCACAAATTAATGGCGGTGGCTGGACGCGATGGTAATATAGGGCCAGGGTTATGCATGTTAATTAATCTAGCACCTCAAATGACGTACCGTGCGGCCAATGTGGCTGGAAAATACCACTTATTCTGTTGCGCGATTCGCCTCGAACAGAAGCGCAGCCCTGATAAGTTCGTGCGTCACTTGCATGACGTATTCTGCAGTTGCATGTTTATATGTTACTCTTTGCTGGTTACATGGTTGTGGCCGCCCTAACGCGCACACACAAAGCATTAGTTCTAAATTGCGTTAAACACCAGCAGACTTCATAGCGGAGCATGGAGCACATGTGTAATTAGTGCGGCAAGCGTGGTACCCACTCTATTATTGTCGCACGCTGCGACTGACTGAGCCCATCACGCCTAGGGTTTCCCGGCCCACGGTCGACCCACCACAGCCAGACCGGTCTGCGGATCGCGGACGCCGCTTAGTCACCGGCGAAGGGCCCAATACTACAGCAGCCCCAGCCAGATCAAGTGTGTACCGCAGTATCTACACAAATGGCTTCAGAGGAGGTAAATAGCCAGCCGCCTCGGCGGCGCATAGTGTACACGCTATCCGAGCTATATGACCTTGCGAGCTCCTCGCTCGTGGCGCCGCCCGAGAACATGAAGCTCATCCCTGAGGACGACTTGCGGGCTACGGTGGCTATGCCTCAGCCCCGGCGCCAGAACCGCGCGGGCAACTGGGAAGGCCCGCACGGCTCGAATGGGCCTGACTCGTGGTTCAGCGGGCAGCAGCCTGCCGGCGGATTCCCGAACACCAGACGACAGCGCACACGACGACCGCGCGAGGGCAATGCTCACGCTTCCGAGCACTACGACGCCGAGGATGAGGAGCCGGCCACGAACTGGCTCGACCCGACCGCAGATGACCCGAGCGCCACGGGCATGTCCGGCTTCGAGACAAGCGTTGCCGAATTTGAGAAATGGAAGCTCCAGATGCGAACTGAGGAGCTGCGCCGCGCCGGTTTCGACCCGGCAGAAGCAGGTGCGGCTGCTGTTGCCAAGGAGGTGAAGCCCGAGGCAGCGCCTGCTCCGGAACCGCGCGAAACTCTACAGCTTTGGGAGACTTCTATAAACGTTCCGCAAGAGCAGTCGGGGAGCTCGCGCTTCTCCACGTTTTTCAGCCCCACTGAAGCTTCGCAGCAGCCAAGCCAGCCGCAATCACAGCAGTTGCCGTCTCGACCGCAATCACAGCAGCAGCAGCCGCAGCAGCAGCCACATCTGCACTCATTACAGCCTCAGCAGCCTCAGCAGTATCCACCGGGCACATATTCACCAGCGATACCGCCCGGAATCCAGCCAGGGGTTCTCGGCGCTGGGCCTATGGGTACCTATCCTGGCGCCCAGAAAGGACGTGGGCCTCCTGGACTGCAAGGTCCACCTGGATTACAGGGTCCGCCCGGATTACAGGGCCCGCCAGGACTTCAGGGCCCGCCAGGCATGCAGGGCCCGCCAGGCATGCAGGGCCCGCCAGGCATGCAAGCTCCGCCTGGAATGCAAGCCCCGCCAGGATTGGCTGGCCATGCAGCCCCGCCAGGGCTTCAAGGACCACCAGGAATGCAGGCCCCGGGTGTGTCTGGTCTCAAGAATGAGCAAGGCGGCCTGCGAGGCTCGCCAAGTATCCAAGCGCCCGGACTACAGGGCCCTCCAGGGCTATCTGGTGGGCCTAGCCTGCCGCCTGGGATGCAAGCGCAGCAAGGGCCTATGCGCCAGCCTCCGGGAATGGTGCCGCCGCATTTTGCATCTTTTCCTCCGGGCATGAACCCGCAACAGATTCCTTCGGGGCAGGTTCCCTCGCAGCCGGCCAGTGGCGCGGCTGGCGGTCCACCGGGTCTTGTTGGCCGCGGGCCACCTGGGCTGACGCCGGCGTCAGCTCGGAAAGATGACGAGGCATTTCTCAAGGGCCTCATGTCTCGCAAACAGTGAGCCAGAAAATGTAGACTCTCTAATGGTTTTAGTTTAGTAGCTATGGACTAGACTTAATGGACCGTCTAACCGCGAATAACATGCTCCAGGGGGATACCCTCGTACTCGTCATAGCCCAGGCTCAGATTAATGTTCTGTAGACATTGAGTCGCAGCGCCCTTCAACAGGTTATCGATAGTAGCAATGACGACGGCGCGGTCCTGGGCGGCGTTGACAGCAAAGCCGCCGATAACCACGCCATGGTGGCCGCTAATGTCTCGCACCTCAGGAGGCTCGCCCGTCACGGTGACAAGCTTGTCGGCCACGAAGCGGTCCTGGTAAAGGTTGCGAATATCCCTAGATGTGAGCTTGCGTGCAAGCGGGATGTTCACCGTGAGCGTGATACCCTGGAACCACTGTGCGACGTGGGGCGAGAAGTTCACACGGGTTCCCAGTTTGCTGCTAATCTCGCGCTCGTGGATATGGTCCGTCAAGGAGTACGGAATCAGGTTGTTGCTCAGGTGGTTCACGTCGTTACGGGGCGACGGCTTCGTGCCGGCACCAGAGTAACCGGAAATACCGAACACAGACGGCCTCTCCGTCGCGCTAACCAGCTTCTCGTCCTTGCCAAGCAAAGGCGCAATAGCGAGCTGAGCGGCGGTGGCATAGCAGCCGGGGTTGCTGATCTTCTGGGCAGTCGCAAGCTTGCCACGAGCTCCGAGCTCGGGAAGACCATAGACCCACGAGTCAGTCTCGTCGAAGCGGTAGTCAGCGCTAAGATCAATCACAACCGAGCTGCCGTGCTTGCTGTCAACAGCCTCCACGAACGGCTTGCAAACACCGTTGGGGAGCGCCATAACCCACACGTCGACCTTGCCATCCTCCTCGAGCCTGGCAACATCCTCCGGAGTCAGGTTCTCGTAGTGGATCGACTTCTTCGTATATCCCTCAAGACGCTTGCCCTCAAGCTCGCGCGACGAGATGTGGGCCAACTCAAGATACGGGTGGCGGTTGATCAGGTCGATCAGCGCCTGGCCCGTGTAGCCACGCGCGCCAATGAGAGCGACGCGAGCCGGCTCGGTGCGGCTGCTGCTCGAGTAAGCGCGCACGCCGAACTTGGCGTTAAGACGGTGAGCAGCGGTGCGAGCAGACTGCGTCGAGTACTTGCGCACGCCGGCCATCGTCGAGTAGCTGCGCACACCGGCGGCTGCAGCTGCAGCCGGCTTCGACTGCGACTCCAGCGAGCGCACAATGTTGTCGAGCGAAGCCTGCTGACCCTTCCAGAAGACAACCTGGCCATCGCGAGTGACGGATCCGTCAGCACGCGTGAAGAAGAACGAGATGTTCTCATCGTTCTGCGAAACAATCCACTCGAGGTGCGAGTGGTCATCGTTCAGCATTTCCCACACACTGTCGGCAACGTTGTTGAGCCAGCCCGTCTTGGACGCCTCGAAACGGTCCAGAATGACGCGGCCCTCGGCCTCACGAACCACGGCAAGTGCCTCAACCTCCTCGTCAGCGTAGATCGTGACCTTTCCGGAAAGGCTCGAGACGTAGTCGCGGCCGAGCTTCTCGAACACGCGCGCAGGAAGCTTCTTTGCCGACTCGAACTTCGTGATGCGCGAGCCGCGGCGGATCATTGTGCCAGCACCACTGTCGGTAAAGAGCTCGCGCTGAAGATCGTTCGTCGAAATAATAGCCACAGAGCTCGATGACGGCAGGTTGTGCAGCAAGTCGTTGATTTCGCGAATCTTCAACTTTGTGCCATACTTGACCCAGGGTTGCTTCATGAGCTCTTCGTACTCCTCATTCAGGTTGATAAGCGAGATCTTCTTGCCATCACCATCAAACAGGCCACCCTTCTCGCTCAGATAGACAACCTTGACCGGCTGAATGACCTTGGCAAGCTCGCTAGCAGCAACATCCGCGTTCACGTTCAAAATCTGACCATCAGGCGTCTCGGCCAGCGCCGTCAGGACCGGCAAGCAGCCGGCCTCAATCGACGCATCAATCGCACGGCGATCGACCTTGTCGACGCTTCCAACAAACTGGTACTTGTCCTTGTCGAGGTAGCTTGCGCCGAACACGCCGCCAGTGATGGGCCGAGCCCTCACACCGTTGCGCTCGAGCGCCTCAACAAGCTTCAGGTTCTGGTCCAAGAAGCAGCCGCGAACAACCTTCATTGTGGGCGCGTCGGTCACCCGGATTCCATCTATATAGTCCGGCTCAACACCCTCCTTCTCGAGCAACTCGTTGATCTGCGGGCCCGTGCCGTGCAAAACGATCGGGTAAAGACCAACGTGGTACAAGAACGAGAGCGCGTTAGCGAGCTGGGGCATTTCCTGCGTGATGATCGCACCACCGACCTTGATCACGGCGAAACGGTGAGGATCGACACTCGTGAAGTAGCTGAGGTACTGCTCGACCTCGCGCTTCGAGCCGATCTGGTCCAGCAGCTGGATGACGGTTTCCCGCGTGCCACTTGCATGGCGGAGCGGTGCACACGGCCGCAAAACCGGCCGCACACAACGCGCGAGACTGCGGAACATGGTGCCAAAAAGTTTCAATACCGGACAGGTGTGGTGACTCTATTC
The DNA here is from genome assembly GCA_037041025.1 of Entelexis sp. DX6506. Classification (NCBI taxonomy): domain Eukaryota; kingdom Fungi; phylum Ascomycota; class Dipodascomycetes; order Dipodascales; family Trichomonascaceae; genus Entelexis; species Entelexis sp. DX6506. Next base: position 269,402 of record JAXQHU010000039.1, read on the forward strand.
TGCGCACGTGAAAACCACAAATGATAAGGCCAGGGTAGGGGTGTGACGCTCGATCATAGTAGTGCCAGGTAGCCATAGCGCAGTCTTTATCGCGCGTGGTGTGGCCAGTGAGTATCGCATGGCCGCATACCTTTTGTTGTCCGATTTGGGCAGGGTGCACCTGAACTATGAAAGTTCGCGGCAATTTTGACAGCTTCGGTAGTTTACAAGGCGCGGCGGGAATTGTGTGGGTTCAGTGAATGCTTGCCGCGCCGGGTGCATAATAAAGAATATGGCCAAAATAAATAGCCAATTGCGCCTCATTAATACTAGTATTCAATGTAGTATTCAATGCCCGTCTAATTTGCCATATTTCTGTTACAGGTCGTCGTTGCCTGAATCCAGCATGTGCTAAAGATCCCAAAAACAATTCCTTATGTTTAGCCGAAATCCATCGGCAACCAAACACACATTTCTTTTTCGCCGTCTGGTTTGCTCTGCACCAGAGCGCCCCTGACTTCTAGTTGCGTGCGCTTCGCCTGATGCCAAGAGCCAGCTGCCCAATTGAATGCCTCAATTGCCTTGTCGTCATGTGGGAACAAAAGAAGCGGGCACGGTAGTCACCGGCGCCGGTGTGCATTACGTTGGCCTCGCCTAAACAGGAATGCTCGCTTCAGTGTGCAGTGAGCTTACGATTCGGCGTTGACGCCTGGTGGGCACAGGTTCAGGACGGCGGTTAGGGCGTGACTCGTCTGCGAGCCACCGTTAGCGAGACACGTCTACATGAGGCCGTGCAACGCCAAAGCATGCGGCGGTTTAAGCAACACACCGCTGCTCGAGCTTGTGGCCATTCATGCGATTGAGTAATTATTTACCAGATTAAAGCTGCGCTTAACGAAACGGCGATGCAATTTACACAGACGAGGCGCCGGCGGCTATCAGACACCGTTGGGCCGTGCCACACGTGATGCTAAATCGTTAGGTTCTGCACGCGCCCTTCCTCCCCGCTCAGGTGTCCCCCAATGCGGACGAAATAATCGAAGTATCACGTGTGAGTGGTCGGTTCCCCGCGACGGCGTGCGATAGTCATCTAGGTACTGGACAAAGGCGCTACCGAGTGCGAAATGTCCGGCACGCACCGAAAAATTGTGCGCGAAGCATATGCACCTGCAGCGAATAACGTCAGCAGCCAAGCCTTTTCTGCCGGACTTTAAGCATAAAAAAGCCGCGCTGGAGGCCGTGCCACGGGCCCTTACCCCGTGCGCGTCGCCGGGGGCTAGGGTGGCAGACAATCAAACAGCCCCAGCCCGCTTCCAAGGAGTGCTGTCACGTCCTTAACTGGCTTGAAGGCTCCGCACCAATTTGCACGTTGCTGCAGCCAGTGGGTCTACATTAAAGTCTAGGCACCATAAAGCCCAAATGAATGCCCTGCGCCAGCAGATCTCAAAAAGCTCGGCGCGGGCGGAAGACCAGGACCGGCCAAAGCGGCCCAAGTCGGCCGGCATGGGCCTGTCCGCACTGAAGTCCCGGTCGGCGGCTAGTTTTGATACCAATTGGCGCAGGCGCCGCAACTCAACTGCCATGACCCCCCCTCTTGATTTGCCGCCGAACAATCGCAGCAGAAAGAGCTCGCAGGTTTCCGTCGCGTCCACGGGTTCGGGCCATTTGGGCACGAGTGCGGCACCCAGCTATAAGAGCAAAAACAGCCACGACTCTGGCACAAGCTCGAGAAGCACCGCGAGCCACGATTCACGCACTGATGAGGCGGTGCGACGCCGGCTCGCGAGCTTCTTCTTTTGGGACCCGGCAAGCCACTCGCACTTCGCCAAATCGGCGAGCTCAAGAGAGCAGTCCGTGGACGCAGGCACCGACAAGGAGTTCGATGATCCGACTGATCTGGAGCCACCGCCGGCGCCGCAGACCCCTGTTTCGCAGCCAGGCGCAACTCTGCCGTTCCCCATGCTCAGAAGCCGCTCCAACTATAGCAACAAGAATCTGACTGTGGGTGTCTCCGAGGCGAATTCACGGCGGCCGACGGCTGCGGCGCCCTCCACGCCGACCTTGTTCGTGGACGCTGCCGCAGATACACCTCGCTCGCGGCGCAAGACCGAAGAATCCGGGTCGCGGTCGCGGTCCAGCTCTCTGAACTTGGGCTTCCCGTTTGGCTACAAGTCTTCGCCGTCTTCGGCATCAATGGCGCGGCACTCATCCAGCAGTGATGAGCTGAAATGGCGCCAGGAACTGCCGCTTCCGCCCCCGCCCATGGCTGGGTATGGCGTCCAGACTGACGCAGAAACGGGAGCGCTGGGGCTTGACCCGGCTGCTGTGCGTTACGCTGATCACATACATGCGCTGGGATACACGCGAAATAAGTTTGTGTGTGCCTTGCTGGCCAAAGAAAGCCGCGAGGGCGTGAAGTTCAACAACATGGTTATGCAAGCTTATATTTTGCGTATGATGCGATTCGCTGGCGAGCCGCTCGACATGAGCCTGCGTAAGCTGCTGTACCGCGTTGCTCTTCCACAGGAAACGCAACAGATTGAGCGCGTTCTTCAGGCCTTTAGCGTGCTATGGCATTATGAGAACCCTGGCCTGTTTGCAGACTCGGAGCAGGTGCTGTTTGTTGTTTTCTCACTCGTCATTGTGCATACAGATATCTTCAATCGCAGCGTGAAACACAAGATGGCCAAATCGGACTACTTACAATACGCGTGCACTGAAGGAATTGCACCCGAAATTCTGGAATATTTCTACGACAATATCACAGCCGCGCCGTTTAGGGAGGACGAAGACTTGAACATGCCGATGGCTCCCCCCAGTCCCAATGCGCCCTCTATAACCGGCAGCGTGCAAAATGGAGTCTCGCCCAGTCCCGTACAGACTCCTAGCGACACTTTGGCTCCTCCTGTACCAAATGTGCCCCCGCTTGCCGACGATAACAAGGACACGCACTCACTATCATCCAGGAAATCTGGTTCTATGTCTTGGTCGCGAGATCTCCACCCGGACCCGTATCCTTACTTACTCGAGAATAGCTTGGATGCACTGAGGCCAGCTTTGACCTCCATTGTGGGTGAAAGTACCTGCGATACGATTCCTCTTACCTCTCAAGTCGAGCTGGAAGCTATTGAGCATCGCTTCACCAACCCGCCGGCGTATATCCAGCTTGTGTCCCAGCGATCGCGTCCTGATGCGTATATCGATGGAAATGATGGGGCTGTGCTGCAGGCTCAGTCACGCCCCGGAATCATCGATATCGGTGTTGTGAAGCACGGAGTTTTGCTGCGTCGAGAGCCAAAGAAGCTTTTGACGGTAACCAAGCCGCCTGCCTGGAGAGAATGGGGCGCTGTGCTCACCGAGTCGCGGCTCTATCTGTTCAAGAACGCTGCATTTGTCAAACTCATGTCCACGGCTTCGGATGGTACTCTGCGGGCGTCGATTGAGACGTTGAACCAAGCTACAACGTTCTCAACTCGCGATATGGCCGCCATCACGCGTGCTCAACCGACGCACAGCCATGAGGACAAGTTCGAGTTCATGCTTGTCGAAGGTGGCCGAGACTCAGCGAATCAGCAATGGTTCGCCCTGGATTCGCAGGAAGAACTCACCAGCTGGGTACAGACGATCAACGTGGCGGCGACTCAAGCCACTTTTGCGTTGTCCTTGGCCCACACGCGTGACCCCACTCCCAGTTCTCTCGGACCAGATTCTAGGCATTCCTCTGTAGGTTCGGTTGTGCCGATTTCGGTCTCCAGCCAGTTGGAAGAAGTCGATCGGCAGCTTGATGCTGTCGAAGATCAAATCCACTGGTACATGCGTACTTTCCGTCACCTGAAACTTCTGGCTCCCATCCAGCAGCGAACTCGTGAGACACTTGTGTTTGCCGCTGGCCGGTATTCGTCTAAATGTGATGCTGCCTTTGTGAAGCAAAAGCGGCTACAGTGCTACAAAAACGTGCTCAGTCAGGCTGGCACCAATGAACACCAGCCCGAGGAAATCGAGCAAAATTGAGTAAAAAGATACTGACCAAAATTTCTCTTCTACTTTCTCTATTTATTATAAAAATGGCGATCAGCCTTATTCGACCCTAAGCTTATCACATTTGGACACCCCTCACGATTGCGCTCGAGCTGCACGCATTCTCTACAATAAAAAGCGGGCGTTTCCGCCCGGGGAGTCTGGCATATGATACACTTTAAGGCCGTTCCGGACGCGCACTCGTCACATATGCGCGCGCTCACTGTGGGGTGCACAAACGACTCGCAAACGGGGCACTTGCCCTCACACTTAAAACATAAAAGACCCTCGGTTGTACCAGGCGTTTGCAAGCAAGTAATTACGTCGGGACGGTGCCGGGACATGTCGCACAAGAAGCAATTTTTACGCCGACCTTGGCCGCGAACCGTATCAGGCGGTGGCGAGTAATGGAGCTCAATCATGCGATCGTCAGAAATCCCGTCTATGCAAATAGATGATATTTATTCACGCGGCCCGGTCAATTGTAATAGTACAACTGATGAATCCTAGTCTTTCTATGTCTATCAATTCTATGTTTTAACGTGAGACTCAGTCTTCAGTGTCAAAGAAGCGCTCAACCTCCTCAATGAACTCCTTAGGCTTCTCCGAAATAAGCCAGTGGCCCGCGTCAATGTCGCGAACCTCGAACTTGGGGAATAGAGAACCCATAAGTGGCAAGGACTCATCAGGTACGAAATGAGATTTTGAGCCCCGGATGAGTAGCGTAGGTCCTCCGTATCTGAATTTCGACGGATGAAAGTAGTCGAAGTCAGCCACATGGCCGAGTGACTTACCGAGGGTGTCTAAGGCCAGCCGACATCGCATTTTGCCGGTCTCCCTGTCCCGGACGAAATTTGACAGGAGAAACTGCTGCACAGGAAGCTCCGGCGCATACGGCTTGATTATTTCATACATCTCCGAGTGCTTTTCCGCGCCGGCGCGATCCACTGCCTTCATACCGTCGACATATCTTCCGAACTCAGGGCTCAGGCCCAGAGAAAGAGGCCCGTTATCCACAGGAATGAGAGCTGAAGTTTCTTTGGGGTTCTGCAGAGCAGTCGCCATTGCTACTTTCGCGCCCATAGAGTGGCCAATCAGAATCGGGTTCTCTAGTTTGTGGTCGTTAATGAACCGCTTCACGTCGGCCGACATGGCGAGATAGTCGTGCCGCGGGTTGTGCGGAGATTCGCCGTGGTTACGCAAATCCAGACAGTAGATCTTTTTATTCAGGTCGCGAGCCAAAACACGCGAGACGGAGCGGTTGTTGTTCTTGGATCCAAACAAGCCGTGGAGAAACACAATAGGTGCATCCTCTGCGGCACCCTCACGGGGTTCCCACAAGTCGTAGGCTAGCGGCACAGTTTCTATCGTGGACGCAGCGAAATTTCTAACTCTGGGAACATGCCGCAGAGCTGGCACCTGCGATTTTAGCAGCGACAACATTTTGGACGCAGCTTTGTTGATAATTGTCAGGCTGACTTGGATAATAACTCTGTTAGCCTTAGCCCAAACCCATATCTATCTGGTCAATTTGAACGCAGAGCGGGTGCCAGGCATTTTGAACACATTCAACGTATTTGTATTGCCATCAGTCGCTACCAATGTCATTAACTGCTGCAACATTTTAACCACGCGACGTGAATTCTGCCATTTTAGCTCATTCGGTATTCAACTAGACCACAAGGCTAGCCCAAACCCCCGAGCGCGTGGCTTTAGCTTCGACGGGACAGTATGGAATCCTCGAGCCAAGGCAAGCCGGACTCAGGCGAGCCTTGGCGCCGCACTCGAGAGAGTCTGGTCAATGCTGTGCAAACCAATTCCCGCGATTGGTTCCAGCTGGACGAGGCCAGCGAGTTCGAGGACTGCCTCACTCAAGAGCGCGTCACTGCGGGGGCCCTGGTGAAGGAGTTCTCCACCCGGATTCACGCGCTGTCGGAACCACCGTTCATGTTACAGAGGCTAACTGAGCTCGCGAATCTTACGAATAATGTCACTGCGCAGTACAAACGGCATGAAGGGTTTAAATATCTAGACGCGGTGCTTAAGGTTACGCGCGTGCGCTCTACGGTCTCCGCATTCGACTGCTTTGAATCAGAGCTCAGAAACGGTCAAGCGGATATTCACAGAGGCATCAAGCTCGATTCGATCTCGTGGCTTGATGGTGTCGACGTGGATGAGGCACTCAATGATTCACATATGTCCCTTGAGTCCCCAGATTACTTCTGAAACAAGATACCTTGTGAGAGTCTTAACCGCGAATACCGTAAAGTACAATTTGTCCAAATTAGGTATTTAAAGTCCTACCAAGTTGACACGGTGGATTGTGCGAGTCATCTGTGCTTCAATAGAGATCATACGTCCACACGCTCCCTCCTAAGTAATTCTGCCCACTAATGGCAACTTATGGCAATCCGACATGCAGCCAATCTTAGGTTTGAACTGGCTTTAATGCCACCATCCCTGGTATTAATACGTTTCAAAGTCGTCATTCGTAATGTTCTTCGGGCAATATCATAGCCAGGTGTATATCACAGAAACTAGGCCGTTTCTTTCTTCACGAAAGTTTCAACAACGTTGAGTAAACACAACTAAGATGAACATGGCTAACGTTGCTCATAAGAGACATTGTCTCAGTGTCCAACAGGAGGAGCTAGAATGCGAGCATGAAAGATTGCTTTATGAACGGGAGCAGCTTAAACGCTGGGTTAAAAAAGTTGCGGTCCAGAAGAGTGCTGCCGAACGCCACCAGCGATTGCTACTGGTGCGTACACAACTGGTACGCTATCAGGAAAAGGTGGTATGCGAGCAAAAGCAGTGTGTCGATCAACTAAAGCGGATAGTTGCGGCACTTGAATTTGGGCAACCACCATCCGAAAGCCAGGAATACTTTTTGTTTCACCAAGGTCGTTTGAAGTATCTACGTTGCTTTCTGACCCAGCAACAGAAGCGGTTAGTTAGTGTGATGGAAGAAGCCGCGACCTCGCAAAACCATGGAAAGGGCTTAATTCAAAGCGAAAAAGAGCAGCGAAGCCTCATCCAATCAATGAAGCACGCAGTAAATACTGAGGAGCTCAAAGTAAGCCAGTTGCAGCAGCATCTACTGCCGTTGCAGCAAGGTGTTCCACAGCATGAAGTTAGCGAGCCTCCTGCGGAAAATGTGCCAACTTCAGTGTGCAGCAGTAGCGAGCCAAAAATATCTCTTGATTCTGCTAGTGGTTTCATACTGCCGCTACCCATCAATGTCCAGAAGCCCGGTGAGCAAAAACAAGATGAGGAATCGAAAAAGCTGGAGGTGCAAGCGCAAAAAGAACAGAGACGATATGAGCAAGTACAAGCGCGTAGATTGGAATGGCAGCTACAAAAACATGTAGACTCATTACAGACTCACAAACGCATTCTTGAGCATTTCCAGTTTGAGCTAAGGAAAATATCATCCGGACAAGAAGAAGGTGGTCCAGAAAGCTTTTTGACTCACACTAAACCCATTGAAGTCAGTACAAACGCTCTTAATGCACAATCAAAGGAAATTGCCAACATATTGTACGCGACACTATCAGCTGGTGCGCGCTCAGCAAGAAGCGCTACTAAAAGAAGGGCAGCAAATGAGAGAAAGACTATCGGCGCTAGACCGTGCTCAACAAAATTGTCAAACAGAACAAGCCGAAGTGGCTCGTGAACTTACTCAAGCGAGTTTGGAGTACCAAAATATACTCAGAGAACACAAGCGGATTGTATATGCCAGTAATGTAATATGGACGTACAAATAATTTAGCCCAATTGCCAGTTCCGCGGCGCATGACTAGTCCTACACACTAAGATTTCTTGAGAAGCTTGAAACTCTGCTTTCGTAAATATGTACATACACCACTATTTGGAAGATACCGCAGGCACAGTATTCTCCTGAACGAGGACGCTGAAGACATCCTCACTGGGCTTTGGCGCTTGATCAGGACGGCTCCACTCCTTGGGCCACTTATATTGGGTTGGATAAAGTCTGAACCGGTGCGCCTCACGACGCAGCGACGCGCGAGGGTCTAGCGGCACGTCTGCGAACTCGTCGGCAGCATCTTTCGCGGCAGCAATGAGCCTCGAGTAAACAGTCGCAAGGTAATGCTTATTTTGGGCCTGGGTGGGGAAGTGCTTTGCGCTCATCTTGATCTCGTTGCGATCCATCTCAAAACGCGGGCCCGCCAAGAGCTTTAGTTTATGCAGCTGGCTGCCCGTAAGTCCAGTGCTCTCCGGGGTGAAACTCAGCACGACCTTTGCACTCGCAGGGTGGTTCTCCTCACCCACGAAAGCGAAGTGCTTGAACCGGAGGTTATGCGTCTTCGGATCCGGCCGCTTGTACTCGCTCCGATACTGTGTGAGCAACGGCAGTTCGTACGCTGCCGTGCGCACGTAGTGGCGCTGGTCACGGTGTTCCATGAGCTGCAGGTGGCCCATAGCCGGAAGGTCGTCGAACTCAAACTCACGGTTCGGCTGCAAGTTACCCTCTCGTCGTGGCGGACCAAACATGTGCACATCCGTCTCATGCACGAGCCTGCCCTGCTCGGCACGCGAGACAGTGGGCTCGTTTCCGGGCCTGACGCTCTCGAAGACCTGCTGCACCAGGTCTGGCGCAACGCCCAACTCGCGCGCGTTGTCGACCATTTCATTCAGTGCCGCGGGGGTCTTCTTGAACCCCTTATCCTTTTCCATTCGCTCAAAGGCATTTCCCAGAAGCTGTCGGGCCTTCGCGGCCTTCGATGTGTCCGAATATGCCCGGCGAGCGACACGGAAAGCCATGGCCAGGATGGATGAAACTGGATGCTAGCCTGATGAAATTTACGATGACAAAGAATACTGTTTGACCTGTTGAAGAGAAGTACTCTACGTAATTATCTCGTGCCACTGCCGGGCTATATCAACCTACTCTTTCAAACTATATACTTCAATCGTTTTTACTCTGTCGAGTCATCCCTGAAGCTTCTTGGCTTCGTAGTGCGGTTCCTAGTCTCGCGTAACCTGAGCCTAGCTGCCGGACCCAGGACCTATGCACCCTAAGTCTGTGGTCACATTACCTGCCCTTGACACGACATGACCACCCAGCAGTGAGCGTGCTTCTGGTTGCCGATAGTTCGTAGTTCAGCGTAAGAGTGTGCCGCAAAAAATTAGTTTAATAGCCTAGAATATCTAACGGAGTACATGCATGCGTTCTTCTTCAGTTGACAAGGCCAAACGGCGAGAGCGCCCTGTCACCGTGCTAGAGGTAGCCCTTCAAGCTTTGAATTTGTCATCTGAAATTTCACGCTCCGACCATGATCCGGTGCTTGGCCAGACAGGGCCCGTTTGTTGCGCGGAATTTCGTGCGGCACAGCTCTAGCGGGGCCCAGAAGGGCTCCGCAGCCGACTGGCTCGTGTCGCTGAACAAAGACAGCACCGATAAGAACTCAGAGGCCGAGAAATGGTTGGCATCGATACAGGAACTGCGCGCCCAGTGGAAGCCAGAAGGTGAGGCATTCAATCCGAGCCATGCGTTTGCGCCCGAAGATGCTGGCGAAAATTATAGTGTTTATGCCGATCTGGTTGAAGAGGCCGCGCAAGAGCGACGCATGCGTGGAATTAGCGGCTCTCCTGAACAGGTCGCCGAGGCAGAGGCCCTGAAGGGCAAGCCCATTCCGGCCATGCGTGACGAGACTATGGACTATCTAGCAAACGTTATCATGCGCCACGGAAAGAAGTCTCGCGCTCAGAGGTATCTGAATCAAGCGCTCTACTTAGTTTATCTGAAGACGCGCCAAGACCCTGTTGCACAGTTGAAAGAGACCTTGGAAAAAATGGCGCCCTTGGCCCGCTTGAAGCGCTATTCTGACGGTGGCGCACGCGCTGAGCTTGTTCCCGTGCCCCTCACCGAACGCCAAAGACTGCGACAGGCGTGGTCGTGGATCTTGGATGCCAGCGACAAGCGTCAAAGTCGAGACTTTTCGGTCAGACTTGCTGAGGAGATCTTGAATGCGATTGACGGCCGCGGTCCTGGATTCGAGAAGAAGTCTGTCCAGCACAGGACGGCCATTTCAAACCGTGCCTACATTAGCTTGCTTAAACGCTGAATCCTGTACATAACGTTATAACTCCGCAAAAAAGGTGCTACATTTCATCATATTTCGTTATTGCATTCCCCGCACCGTCAGATGGTCATGCCATCAGTGAGTCTGATTGCTTATCACTCTAGATAAACCCTCGAATCGAAATAAGGTTTGATCGATTGTGCCCATGGTTCCAGAGCTTAACTTTCGCCGAAAATCCCCAGCCTTCATCGACTCTTGTATACTTCGGTGATGCACTAAGGCTAACACCTTATTCACCAGTTGCTCTATAAGCCAATATACATTATTCTCGCTTTTATGGAAACATTCTATCAGATAGTTTGAATCGATTAAGCGTGCATGCAGAGCTATGACTGTTACTTATCGCCCTCGTATTTAATTCCTGCATGCATATAACTTCATATGATACGCAACGACGCACCGAAGCGGGGTGCATCTGCCAAAAATTGTACTGCGGAGTTCAAAATTTCGCAAGCTTGCGGTTAAAACAACACCTATCTATTGGTTCACATGGTTCCCGTTTGAAACGCTGCTGGCAGTTCTCGTTGTCTTGCATTGCGTTGCGCATCAGACCCATGGTGCTTCGGAGATGGCAAACGTGGGTTGCCTAATCTCTTTTGCCTGTATAGATTAACCCGCATGGTATATAAAGATCCGTGCATGGTGAATCTCATGTCCACGCAGAAGCCTTCGCTCTTTCATCGTGATATCAATGATATCGCATACTGTTTTGACGGCGCTCCTTTTGCTGGGTTTGCCCATTTCATTCGCTGATGACACTTTGTCTGCGACGGATTCCGTAGTTCTCGACAACGAGATTACGAGCCCAGTATCTCTAGACTTGCATGAAGTTAATCACGCTGGAGGCTGCTCATTCCAGGGCACGCAAACTGTCACTGTTACCGAGAGCGCTAGCCTTCAGAACATCGCGCCATTTTCGCTAACTCCTTCGTTTGACGTATCCACTGTCACTGTCGTGGCCAATATCCAACCGCCGGTTGGAGATCCTTTCCCGGTGACGCTATCTCTCCCCATGAACCTGCCTCAGTTCCCCCCTCAGACCGTTCTGAACGGTATCACCTTCAATCTCCTCACGCAAGGCGCCCAAATTAACACGAATGTTATCCAGGGTACTGTCACTGATAACAATGGTGCACCTGGAACTGTTGTCGCAACGGTAGCAGGTTCTGGGGTGGCAAACTCTGCGGCAGCGCCTTCACCTTCTGCTCAATCCGCTCCCTCTCCAGTATTTCAACCGTTCTCAAATGCAGGAGGGGCTCCTCCCGCTGGTGGCGCGCCTGCAGCAGGCTCTGCTCCATCGCCAAATGCGCCAGCGCCGGCAGCGAATACTCCAGCGCCGGCAGCGGCACCCACAGCAAACCCGCCTGCTGCTAACCCGCCTGCCGCTAACCAGCCCGCTGCTAACCCACCCGCCGCTGCTGGTGCTGCTGGCGCCGCTCGGCCAACAGCGGCGGCCAACAGGCCTGCAGCCAACACGCAAGCTCCTGCTGCTGCTAACCCAGCGCCAAATGCAGGGGCCGGTGGTGCAGCCGGTGGTGCAGCTGGCAATAACGGTGTCAATGGAGCAGACGCTGCTAGCCTTCTTGGCGGTGCTTTGAGTGTCGGCGCCGGTATCGCTAACACGGCAGTTGGTGCAGGCCAAACTATCGCAACGGCCGCTATTGGTGCAGCGGGAAGGAAGACCACTACTGAACTTCTTGGCGGCGACGGGCTTGGCGGTTTGGGAGGCCTTGCTATTCGAGCCGCAGAGCCTACAGATGAACCATATGACACGCAACCAACTGCAGCCGCAGACGCAGGAAACGGGGCTCCAAACGAATACGTTGGAGATCCCACCACAGAGTTGGCTAATATGGTAGGCCAAATTGTGAATGCTGCTGCTGAAATTGTGGCTACGGCTCATCCTGTTGCCAGGTCCGCAGCAGGTCTAGATCTAGGAAACCTTATCGGTGGTGCCATCAACGCAGGCGTCGGAATCGCAAGAACTGCCGTTAACGCGGGCCAGTCAATTGCTACCGCTGCAGCCGCAGCTAACGCTGTTGCTGGTGCGGCCAATAACAACGTTGCTACCGTCAACAATGGGGCAGTGGCCAATAACGCCGCTACAGCCGCGAATGGAGCAGTGGTCAATAACGCCGCTACAGCCGCGAATGGGGCAGTGGTCAATAACGCCGCTACAGCCGCGAACGCAGCAGTGGTCAGCAATGCGGCAACGGTTCGAGCGACTGCGGCAACTACCCGTGGGACTTTGCGTACCACTACAATTGTCACCGGCGGTACCACAGTTACCATAACGACCGGGGCAACCAGAGCGACTAGAGTTGTCACGCGAGCTAGTGTCAGGACGGCAACTGGGAGCATACCGGACCTTGCTAGCGTACTAACAGCCGGTCTTAGTGCAGCGACCGCAGCTGCAAGCAGAGCTACAGAAGCAGTGGCCAGAGGCACCGCTCTTCAGGGCACTGACTCATTTCCCACTGGACTAAGTAGCAGTGATAGTGACAGTGACAGTGACAGTGACAGTGACAGTGACAGTGACAGCGATGATGATAGTCTTGGTGACGATCTAGGAGACAGTGATAGTAGCGACAGTGACAGCGACGGCCTCGGAAGTCTCGGAGACGGCGACAGTAGCGGCAGTGACAGTGACGGTCTCGGTAGCCTCGGAGACAGCGACAGTAGAGACAGTGACGGTCTCGGTAGTCTAGGCGATACTGGAAGCAGCAGTGATGGTCTAGGAAGCCTTGGTGACGACAGTGACGGTCTCGGAAGTCTGAGCGACAGCAGCAGTGATGGTCTCGGAAGCCTTGGTGATAGTGCAAGCGACGGTCTAGGAAGTCTTGGTGACGATTTAGGTGATGGCCTTGGCTACAGCCTTGGAGACAGCCTTGGGGACGGTTTAGGCGACAGCTTGGGCGATGGTCTTGGTGACAGCCTTGGAGATGGCGTCGGCGATGCCTTAGGTAGTGGTCTTGGTGATGGACTTGGTGATGCTTTGGGTAGCGGACTCGGTGACGGACTCGGTGATGCTTTGGGTAGTGGTATAGGTGATGCTGCCCTCGGGTCAGTGGGTGATTTCGTCTAGACAATAAATGCTCAGCAACCACATTGCTGTGCCCGTCCCGTCGTCAATGATTATTGCTATACAGACACATCGTCACTGATGTTGGGAGCCACAACCAACTGATATTCTTCTCGTTCTTTGGTATATATGTTCGTATGCTTCTCGTATTTAAGTACACGCAGTGTTTTCCACTTTCTCCATGCTGGTCACAATGAGCCGATGCGTTGCTGGAGCTGGATGCGCATTCGGGTCTCTTCATCTAGATCGTCAAATCGCATTAGGTGCCACCTATTTTGACCCCTCTGCTGAAGCTTCGCGAAGCCTATATGTGCTAAGTCATTTGCCAGAATGACGAGTGCACCAGCCACGAGATTGCGATTCATAATCGTTAAAGAAGAAAACGGCCAGAGGGCGCTAATAATGCGGCTCGCAAACATAGTGCAAAATGGATACACTAAGACAGGTACTGCCAGCTCCCACTCCACCGCGGGATCCGCAGCTCGGCGTCTGGCCATTTCCTGAGAAGCAGCGTCATTGAATTGTCTCTCCTGATTGCGAAGCAAGGCTGCAGCTTCAGGATCAACTTCGGCAATGTTGTCGATGATTTCGTTAAAAGGTAGGTTACGCAACGGATCGCGCACACGCTCCCTATGTTCAGTCCACTCACAAATATACTCTGCAGTGGCATCAGCATTGTCTGCTTCCAACAGATGCTCGTATTGCGCAGAATCCCATGTGTCGACATCCGACGATGCAAGCGATTTCAAAGTCTCGAGAACGGCCCCTCCAGTATGCAGTAGAATTGCTTTTCTTTGTTCCCTCGAATTGTGAGACATTAGAAATCTTAATGGCTGCCAGTAGACCATTTTCCACACTTCCTGTTCCACAAGCTCGTTAAGGTTGTCAGTCCTTTGGTTATTACGCACTGTTTCCAGCAACGAGCGTACGAGGCCAGTATAGTCGTCTGACCAGTCTTGGAAATCGCCTGGTGTGCCGTCTGCATTAACAACCAAGAACAACGTCAGTATATGTGATTCCGGCAGCAGCAGGTCATCCTCTCCATAGTCATTAGGACGGCGAATTCCGAGAATTGCATTATCCCTTGCTTGATTCGGGAGAGCCCCATTGTCTCGCGGCTGCAACTCACCTTCAGAGTCATCAGCTTCGCTATCTGTTGCGTCGGACTCATTTGGGCTGTCTTGTCCCTCGCGCAAGCCCGCATTATTATTGCGCTCCGCGTTGTTATTTCGCGCATCCAGGTCCCGGAGGATGTTATGCATAACAGTGAAAACGACTTCAAAAAGCAGATCGTTGATACGACGACTGTGGTCAAACATATGACTGAGTCGTACGCTAGCACGCCTCACTTCTCCGTCGATCTCACGCTCCCTTACATGCAGGCGCTGAATATCTTCGAGGTCCTCATCATCGCCATCTGTCCCTAAGTTAAGCACTGCAGGCACAGCTGGAACGTCCGACACCTCAACATGCGCGTTCGCGTATTTGGGCATGATGAAAGTATCCATGGTCAGGCGGTATGCGGAATGGCACATTCCAGCCACAGAAAGCGATGCCCAGCCGATGGGCTTAGGATCGAGCCGTGCAATAAGCATCATCGCCAAGGACAGAAGAGGTGGCTCAATCGCATTTTCGGGCGCGGGCAGAGCAAGCTTGGAACGACGGAACATCATAAAAGGAATGGCCGCAACCACCACAGAATTGAAGCCCTTGATAATGCCGTTTGCGAGTGGCGTAAGGCCCGGAATGGGCAGCACGCCAAGGATGCGATCTGCATCCAGCGGTTCGTACAATGCGCGCACGTAGGCGCTGCCAACGCTGCGGAACACCACGAAGCTAACTCCAACGTAGGCGGCAGCGGCGAGCATTCTGCGCAGGCCAAGCACAAGTATTCCGAAGCGTTTTCGCTTTTTCACGGCGATGATCTTGGTGCCGCACTGGGGGCACTCAGGAACGGACTTACCGCTGGCCAGCATCCACTTTAATAGACAATTCTCGTGCGATTGTAAAGTGCACGAGCATAACTTGATGAACGGGCCAGCCTCCAAGCCGTCAGGGTCAATTTCATCCCCGAGGCATATCCAGCACACCCTGTCCGGCGTAGACGACACGCGTGGACTCATCTGTGGAAGCGAATCCGCCGAGTTCTGGAGGCGGTTTCGATGTTACATTGTATACCGTTACTGTTATTAAGGGAATACGCAGCAGGGTGAGGGTCAGGTCTGCTGCATGCACCCCGGAGCGATGTCACATCCACAGTTCGCTGGCCAGTGAAGTCTGCGCCCAAAAATGGCCGCGAATGTCTGAACCGAGCGATTGATCTTCAATTATTGCGAAAGCTTGTCTTTAAACGCTGTTTATAAGTGAAGGTGACCAGCTGCTAGTTTTGGAAGATGGTTATAAGTATGCTGCCGCTAAGACTGGCTTCACAACGTGGCCGACTGCGGTCCAAGTCATTTCGAACGCATGTAGTTATTTCTTGAATGTAAACCAATAAATATCTGTGCTCTCGCCAACGTCGTTCCTCTGACATGGGCGGCTAATAATAGGGCGGTACGTAATCGGCGATTTTTCACATTCAAGGAAATATTTATCGCCCATGTCGGATCGGCCGCAAATCGCAACTGAGGCAGTGCTCAAAGCCAGCGAGACCTTCGACGGTCCTGTTGTGGATGGTGTCGATTTCGATAAGCCGGAAAACAGGCACATCACGGCGAAGAGCCTTGTGAAGCAGATGCGCCATATGGGCTTCCAGGCCAGTGCTCTGTCGCAGGCTTGCGACATCATTGATGAGATGCGCACCTGGGAGGGTACGACTGAGGAGGGCGAGAAGGTCAAGACCACCGTTTTCCTGGGATACACGTCGAACATGATCTCGTCGGGCCTGCGGTCCACCTTGAAGTATCTGGTCAAGCACAAGCATGTTTCCGCAATCGTGACGACGGGCGGTGGCATTGAGGAGGATCTTATCAAGTGCATGGCGCCTACGCAGCTTGGTGACTTCACGCTCAAGGGCGGCGCGTTGCGCGACAAGGGCCTGAACCGCATTGGCAACCTCATTGTGCCGAATGAGAACTACACGAAGTTCGAGGACTGGGTGGTCCCGATTCTCGCCAAGATGTACGAGGAGCAGGCTGCGGACCCCGAGCTGAACTGGACGCCGTCGAAGGTCATTGACCGCCTGGGCAAAGAGATCAACCACGAGGACAGTGTGCTTTACTGGGCGCACAAGAACCAGATCCCTGTTTTCTGCCCCGCTCTCACCGACGGCTCGCTGGGCGACATGCTGTTTTTCCATTCCTTCAAGAACAATCTCCGCATTGACATTGTTGAGGACATCCGCAAGCTGAACATGATGTCCATTAACGCAAAGCGCGCCGGTATGATTATTCTCGGCGGTGGTCTTGTCAAGCACCACATCGCAAACGCCTGTCTCATGCGCAACGGTGCGGACTACGCTGTGTACATCAACACTGCGCAGGAGTTCGACGGTAGCGACGCGGGTGCTCGGCCGGATGAGGCGATTTCGTGGGGCAAGATCAAGGCTAATGCCGGAAACGTGAAGGTATACTGCGAGGTGACAGCAGTGTTCCCGCTCATTGTTGCAGCGACGTGGGCGTCACACGACGACGAATAAATATCTGGTTACGAATTATGTATATACGCCTGTGAATGGAGAACCGTGCAGTTTCAGACTAGCGCACCGCCTATGTCAGATCACGATGACGGCCGGACTCACCTGCTACTAGCCGCATGTAGCATCCATCCTGCTTAGCCAATCAGTTCGGCCGCGAATCCATAGCGGCCGCTCTCTAGTCAAAAAGCCTGAACCAGAACTCGTTCGCAATGGTGATTCAAGGGTGGCAGGCGTTCAAGAAGATCCTCCAGGTCGGCCCCAGGCAGTACCTGTATCAGATGAACCGCATTGGCGACACAAAGATCGGCACTCTGAAGGGCGTCGACCGCCTGGGCAACAAGTACTACGAGAACGACCAGGACGAGATCATCATGCGCACGCGCTGGGTCGAATACACGACACGCAACCACTCCATGGACAGGGTGGAGCCCGGCTGGCGCGCGTGGCTTGTTTACACGCTGGACACCCCGCCCAACGAGCTTACGCCCGAGCAGCAGACGATTGCTGCGCAGCCTCCCGTGCCAGCAAGTCAGATCCCGGCATACACCGGCACGCCCGGTAACTATGTTCCGTATAGCACGGTTCGTCCGAAACTCGAAAGCTGGACTTGGGAGCCGAAGACGGCTGAGCGTGTGCAGTAGTTTGGATATTGTCATCCAGGAAGGAGCCATAGATGTTTGCTATGAAACAAAATAAATATTTACATTAACGACGCTTTCGTGCTTTGCTTCTCGTCGCCTGCATTCCTGAACACACAGCGCCGCGTTCGGCGGTATTCGTGTCTGCGCCGGCGCCCTTGCCCTTGATACCCTAGAAATGACTCTTCTGAACCACCGGTGTGTATCTGGTTATTCCGCGGTGCGTTGCTTGCCGTTGAGTAGCTGAGTCTATTGTCTGCCGTCTAGAAGCATGCGATTAGCTACGAGGCTGCGTGCTTCGCTAAATGTGTCGCGCTGCCGAGGTTTCGCCTCTTCGCGCCCCGTCAAGGGCGAACGGTTCCTGGATCAGCATGGGAACCCAGACTACTTGCGCATGATTCTGTTGTCCCGCGTCTACGGTGCTTGCGACGAGACGCCCTGTGATCCTGCTATTCGGCTGAGCGCGAAAACGGGCGCTAATGTTCGGTTCAAGCGCGAGGACCTACAGCCTGTGTTCAGCTTCAAGCTGCGCGGCGCTTATAACATGATTGCGCAGCTCACCGACGAGGAGAAGTCGAAGGGAGTCATTTCTGCCTCGGCCGGAAATCACGCCCAGGGCGTCGCCTACTCTGCTGGCCGCCTCGGCATTCCTGCTACGATTGTCATGCCCAAAACTACACCTGCCATCAAGTACGAGAACGTCGCGCGACTCGGTGCCACGGTCGTGCTGTATGGCGACGACTTCGATTCCGCGAAGGCTGAGTGCGGGCGCCTGGAGAAGGAGCGCGGCATGACCTATATTCCGCCCTTCGACGACCCGTTCGTCATCGCTGGCCAGGGCACCATTGCCATGGAGATCTGCCGCCAAATGGACGTTTCGAAGCTGAAGGCCGTGTTCTGTGCTGTTGGAGGTGGCGGCCTTATTGCCGGCGTTGCTGTTTACCTCAAGCGCGTGGCCCCGCATGTCAAAGTCATTGGCGTCGAGACTTACGATGCTGATGCCATGTACCGCAGTTTGAAAGAGGGCAAGCGCGTTATGCTTCCTGAGGTCGGTGTCTTCGCGGATGGCGCTGCTGTGAAAGAGGTTGGTAAGGAGCCGTTTAGGCTTGCTCAGCAATACGTCGACGAGGTTGTGCATGTCAATACAGACGAGATTTGTGCTGCCATCAACGACGTCTTCGACGACACACGTAGTGTCATGGAACCCGCAGGTGCCATGAGTGCTGCCGGAATGAGGAAGTGGCTGGCTCAGAACCCGCAGGCCGTTGCCGAAGCCGGTCCTGACGGTGAGTTTTGCTCGGTGATCTCCGGTGCGAACATGAACTTTGATCGATTGCGCTTTGTCTCGGAGCGCAGTCGTTTGGGTGCTGGCAAGGAAGTCTTTTTCATCGTGGAGATGCCCGAGCAGTCGGGCTCATTCAAGAAGCTCGTCGACATCCTGCTTCCCCGCGAGATCACAGAGTTCTCGTACCGGTACAATCGCACAAACCCTGATGCACGCGTGTACATTAGCTTCAGCGTGAACAAGCGCGACGAAATAAACGAGCTGACTCGCAAGATCTCTGAGGCTGGCATGAAGGCCTACGATCTCAGTGACAACACTCTGGCTAAGTTGCACGCGCGGTATCTTGTTGGTGGCACTCCTCATCTTTCTGACGAGCACGTCTTCCGCTTTGAGTTCCCCGAGCGCCCTGGTGCCCTTGACCGGTTCCTCTCCAGCATGCAAACGGAGTGGAACGTGTCGCTCTTCCACTACCGCAATAATGGCTCTGACATCGGTCGCATTTTGGCCGGCATCCAGGTACCGTCTGGCAAAGAGAGTGAGATGCAGGAGTTCCTGAAGAACCTTGGCTACCGTTACTACCAGGAAGACTCGAATCTTGCATACCAGCTCTGCCTAAAATGAGGCTGGAAACTCAAAAGTGCATTCTTGCACAAAACGCCTAATCGTTGTCGCCACTCATTGCTAGTTCTTAACAGCTTAAGCACATGCGAAAACGATAGTCTTAATTAGAGTTCTACACTGATGTTTCACAAGTAGGATTAGTGGCTGTCGCTCAGCGGTGAGCACATTGTAAGAGAACTATGACCTATTATAGTTTAATGAGTTGCGAGTCGGCACTAGCGATTGCAAACGTGTGCTACTTCTATTGTGCGGGTGCTTAATTTTGAGTGTATCTGCTAATTCTCGGTATCCAAGCTAGACATTGGTGGAAACTCTAACTCAAAGTAAATTCACGGCTCTAAAATCGTCGGCGTTGGAGGTCCAGCAAAGTATATAAAGGAGATGCAGTGCTTCCTTGTTCTATCACCCGCAAACATTCTCTCGAAATGATTTCCCCTCTAGTTGTTCTTGGTTCTGTCGCGATCGCCTCGGCTCAGCAGCAGCCTTACATTATGCAGAAGGCCAGCGATGCTATGGTGAACTACGCTGTGAAGTACCGCAACACGCAGGTTTCTGAGGCCGAGGCTTCGGCCGCTGCCGCTCAGGTGGTTTCCAGCATTCTGGCCCCCGCCCAGGCCACCGACCTTGTCAAGTCCGCTGCTAGCTACTACGCGGCCAATGGACCCACTGTGTCTGGCAAGCAGGCTGAGGCGCTCGCTAGCAAGGCGTCGAGCTACTACGATGAGTTGGCCACCAAGCCCGCGTACAAGTCGTTTGCTGCTCTTGTTGCCGAGAAGACTCCTCTTTTCGACATCTCGCGCGCTGCCGCTGACGCTCAGAACCTTGCCAACAAGGCCGCCACGAAGCAGCCCAGGCGTGCCGACAAGGCCGTGGTCAAGGCCACGAGCGTCTACTCGTCTCTGAAGGCTGATCCTGCTGGAGCTGCTGCCATCGAGACCGGAAAGAGCCTGGCCAAGAAGGTGGCCGCCGACTTCCAGGTCGACACTCAGAAGGTCAAGGCTAACTTCCGCCAAGCCAAGCAGAACTTTGTGAGCGCCCTGTTCGCTGCAAACTAAACACGCTTCCAGCGTTTCTTCACATAGAATCGTAATTACATAGCTACTTAGTTTGTAGCTTTATATTCTACGCTATGACAGCATTAATAGCCTCACTCGGAAGCCGCAGCTGATAATACCCCGAAATAATTCAATCCGTGACACCAGCTTTCCTCGTCAGTGATTCCGCGTCGCATGAAAATCTGTGGTTTAATATAGGGCTTCGTATCTATTGGTTTTGACTCCTCGAATATCAAGGTTTGGGCCAGTAGTATAGAGGCAGTATACGTCGTTCGGGTCACGAGTTCAACTCATAAGCCCGGGTGCACACCACCTGAATCTCGACGTGACCCCGGTTCGATTCCGGGCTGGCCCCTTTTTCCTGTTTTTTGCAAAAACTCTCACTACTCCGTGTCCTTAGTCTGTTCGGGAGCCTCAATTTTTCTTCAATTTAAGTCTTATAGACACCCACCAAAGTGTTTTTCGAGAGTTATTACTTCCTAGTGTCGTTTGATGCCGCGAATCACGGTACGTGATGTGCTCTGCTTGAAATTGGCAGCCCTGCTGCATAATATATAATTAGCTGAACACCGACGCGAGCTGAGCGTTCGGGCCAAATACATGGTTGAATTCGTAGCGTACCCGGCTGCCGCAGGCGGCAATGCGTCGGCCACGCCTCGGCTCAGTCTACGCAAGCTGAATTACTCTGTAACCCCTCCCGGACCACTAGCTGGTCAGAAACGCAGTACAAGAGACGAGGACAGCCGAGACGAGAATGAGAGCGGAGCTTCTCTGGGCAGTGTGGCAGAGCGGAAAAAACTTGCAGAGGATGAATATACGGCCACAATCCTCATGGCGATTCGCGACTTCTACGTTGTAAGAAGCGCCGACTGGTTAAGGCAATACTATCATTCAGCGGTTGCCAGACTACAACAGGTTAGCGACCCGCGTAACATCGCGGCAATATGCGGAGAAATCGACACGTCCTTACAACACTGGGCCTCGTGGCACGCGGATCAGCTTTCTCAGAATTTGGAGCTAGACACAGATGACCAGTGTGCGGCCTTTTTGGATACGTACACGCTTGTTTTGGCTAACTGGGCCACTCGCGCTATGAGGTTAAGGACCTATTTTGCCTGGATCGAGGTTGAATACCGACATCGAGATCGCCGCATTCAAAAAGGTATAATCGATACGGCACGAAAGGCTATCGAAACGCACTTCGTGCGAAACCGGACCTTGTGGGATGCTGTCAACATCGCTATAGATAAGCTCACGCTGTGGAGCCGACCCTTGCGACGAGAAATGCTGGACCGTATCATTACACTGGAGCGTGTCTACGTAACAGACGTTCGCGGTGTCCTGCCATCGCGCGTGAGCTTCATCGATCCCGTCTGTCGTGAGCTTAACGAGCGGTTCCAGACCCTGGATTTGGACAGTGAGCCAGACATTGGCACCGCTGTTTTCTCGCCTGTGGTACATGTGCTGCTAACAGGGGCGCGCTTTGCGTCACAGCAGGTGTCCGTGCGTCAGGCACCTAATGTACTTGAGGATTGGGCTGCGCGAGCACATTACTGGACGAACCGAATGACTGCTATCTTTGCGGAATTTTTGGGAGCTGCTGAGCTCAAGCCGGGAAACTATGATGTCCAATTGTTACAAACACGACCTGAATGGCATACATCGCACAAGTACATCCAAGACTCGTTACCTCTTCTTCTACCGCGCATCGCGGCCTACGCGCTTGGGCTCTTGCCTCAGGTACCTAGGCTTGCTCGCTTTCTACAAATGGCGAGCTTGTTTCCAGCAACGCAGGATCTCGTATACGAGCATCTCGCCCACGTCATGCAGGAGCTAACGGAGAAACTCACATCAATAACAGATACTGCGCCAATCGTGGACCGTATCCGCTTGCTGGAGCTTGCCCGCACAAATCTCACGGCGCTGTGCCGCGAGCAGACCAGAGAAGAAGCTGAGGCCTATCTGACGAAAGCTATGCAGGAGGCCGTTAAAGCGAATGCTGGGCCTTTGCTTGTTCAGCTACGACAGGCGGTACAACACGGCTGGCGGCTGGAGCCGTTAGCTGAGCTTCGTAGCCTGAATCTGAACCTCACCCCTGAAGATAGCGAGGATGATGAGATACATTCGCGCATGCTCGCCGAAGATGTAGCCGTGGACCTTCTGCCAAAAGAGCTGGGCGGGTCTGCGATCGATCCGACGTCAGAGCTCAAGGTTTTGAAAACAGTTGCCGGAGATTTCAAAGATCGTGGCGTCGCTTTTACGTGGATGCCTCTCGTGATGGCCTCAGAGACCGCCGTAAACAAGCATCGTTCAGGACCAGCGCTACTTCATCATGTGGCCTGGCCTGCTGCCTGGGATCCATTTCTCACGCCTCGGATTCCGGAAGCTATAGTTCCATTTATGCGCCCGGAACAAATTCGCCATGCAGTGAAGTGGCACCTTGCTTGGTCAGTCGTGCGCGTGAGCGTTGGTGGATCTTCATTTGATTGTTCGGTTGTTCAGTACGAACTCATTAGGACATTACTCAGTAGCAGAAAGCCAGTGCCGGAAGCTGTGCTAACTTCCCGCCGTGACGGTGAGCCGGAGGGGGCATCCATGGCAAAACGTGCGATATTGCTTGACTTAGTGAAAAAGTCGGATGGCTTTGTGCGATTTAGCCAAGGTCCCTCAGGCATTGCATATGCTATTGACGCGCACCACCTGCCAACCGGATCACTGGCTACTGCGCGCTTTGCAGACCGCGAGGACATGTAGTGTGTATGTCTACTGAAAATAGCATAATAAACTGCAGTTACTATAAGCTAGCTACACGGAATGAGCCAGGGCATCGACACGCTCAGATCTTCGCGCCGAGCATGCGGGAAGCCTTGAGGGTTTGGCGGACACCCAGATCGAGCATGATCTCCTCCGAACCGCCCGGAATCGCGTACGCACGTACTTCGCGATAGATTCTCTCCACACGGCCGGCCTTGCCACCGCGAGTATAAGCAAGACCACCGAAGATCTGAGAAGCCTCGCGCGCACAAAGCTCGAGGGTCTGAGTGGCATAGCCCTTGGCTGTGGCAATAGGTCCAGCCAGTCTAAGTGTTGACTCACGCTCATCGAGCTCACGCAACTGGAACATCAGGTCATTCGCCCACGACTGCAAGGCCTCAACCCTACCGGACATGACACCAAGCTTCTGGCGAATGACAGGGTGTTCAATGAGCTTGACGTTGAATGTCTCGCGCTCCGTCGCCCATTTGTAGGAGTCCTCGATCAGGTTGCGGGCCATGCGGGTGACCTGGACAATGAGCATAAGGCGCTCGTGGTTGAAGTTGCTCATCACGACCTTGAAGCCCTCATTCTCCTTGCCAAGCAGGTTTCCACTAGGCACAAACAACTCATCAAAGTTCATGAGAGTAGTTCCGCTGCCGCGCATGCCCTGGGTCAAGATTTTGTGCCGTTCCAGCGCTTCACCATCCTTGTCCAAGTCCTTTTCGGCAAGCACGACGGAGACGCCCTTAGCACCTTTGCCACCAGTGCGGCATGCAACAACAAAGTAGTCGGCAAAAATGCCGTTTGTGATCCACTTCTTCGTGCCGGTAAGCTTGTACCCGCCCTCTGTCTTGACTGCCTCGGTAGTGAGGTTCGCGACATCCGAACCTGCATCAGGCTCCGTGATGCAGAGGCAAGAGCGCTTTTTGCCGCTCAGAAGGTCGGGCAGAACGCGCTTCTTGACCTCCTCCGAAGCGAACTTGAAAATCGCCGGCACACTAATGTTGTATCCACCGGCCAGAAACCAAACAACACCGCCGCTACCGGCGCGGCAGACCTCGTCCATGACAATTGCCTCGTGGAACAGGTCAAACTTCTCGGGTGGCACGCTCTTAATGCGGACATCCGTGTACTCTGTGGGGTACTTGCTCTGGCCAGCCACAGCGACCAAATAGCCGCGCTTGCCAAATTCCCTGTAAAGATTGGGATCGATTTCGCCCGTCTCGTCCCACTCGTCCACATGGGGAACGATGTATTCGTCGACGAACTCACGCACTTCCTTCTGCAGCGCGTAATGCGTCTCGTTCAAAAACGGCGCATACTGCCCCTGCAAATAAGGAGGGTCTGCGTGAGGAATGAGGCTTCCGGTGGCTTGAGCACGAGTGTACGGCATTTACTGTAGCAACTTTCAGGACTGCCGTGACGCGCACGCGGTGGTTTTATATCGGGTGCAGTGCTGCGTGTGGGGTCGCACCCTTGCCCCGCCCCACTGAGGACAGCCGAGAGCGACTTTAACGACTATTCACGTCTCCGCCAGTGGCTAGATCTAAACAATATTACTGCTGCGGTCACTTTCTAGTCTCCTCTGCTTGTGTGCGTTGAAGCGTGGGCCTGCAATTATCTGTCTTTTTCCGAGCCTCGGTATTTACCAAACTGGAGCCGGGAAACGTGAATGCCGATAGGCATACCGACTCCACTTGGTTAGTATATACTATTGATGACAGGCTATCTGTATAGTGTGGCACTTTGTCCGAGCGGTTAAGGAGGTAGACTCGAATCTGACTTGTCAGCACGCAATCTACTGGGCTTTGCCCGCGCAGGTTCGAGTCCTGCAGGTGTCGTTATTTTTTGTTCCTAGCCATTCGCTTTCATGAATGTTAATTTTTGTCGCGTTGTCAGAGCTTGCATGCTTTTCAATTGCGGTTGCCGTGGCGCCTTTTCTTCTGTCGTTAATGCATTTTGTTCAAAGTGTGCTATGTACATATTCCGAGGATAAGAGCAAGGCACGCGCATCTATATGCACGGCTCGGCAGCGTCTTACCGGAATTTACCCGCAGGGCTGTGGAATTTATAACCTTAACTAGATTAGCGAACATCGGGGTTGGCATATACATACACAGCGAGGCTCATCTGCATGACTCGTATGTAATGCTTGTGCCATGAGGGGAAATGGTGATGTAAGAGCATGATACCGTGCGGCGCGCAGATAGAGAATGCACAGAGGCCCATCAGAGACCGCGACGCCACCGGGCCTAAAAATATGTCAACGGCTTCCAAGCAACGAGCCAAATGCCGGATACCCATGCGACTACAGATACTGTAGCAGCATACCGAGTTCGTACATACCCCTACCCTAAACTCTGCAAGCTGCGCCTCAGCTGCATCTGGGTGGGTGTAGTAGTCAGAGAAAGAATTCATCACTCGCTTGATTTGTCGCTCTTTAATGGTTTCGCTGCCCACTGACGAGGCGCCGCAGCGCACGGGCTCCCTGCAGCAGTACTGGAATATTGTTCGCGGGAACCCGGTCAATGTGCTTCTCGTGTTTGTTCCGCTTGGCATTCTAGCCGGATACCTCAAGGCGCGCGCTCTGTATGTGTTCTCGCTGAATTTCTTGGCGATTGTTCCACTCGCTGCCATTCTGTCCGACACCACCGAGGTGCTTGCCAGCACAACCAGTGAGACCATCGGCGGGCTGCTGAATGCGACCTTCGGCAACGTCGTTGAGCTCATTGTGGCCCTGGCAGCTCTGTACAGAGGCGAGATCCGCATCGTGCAGACGTCGATGCTTGGCTCAATTCTGTCCAACCTCATCCTTGTACTCGGCTGCTCGTTCGTGGCCGGCGGCTACAATCGCCTGCAGCAGAGCTTCAGCCAGACTGCGGCCCAGACAATGTCTTCCATGATGGGCCTCTCGTGCATTTCGCTGCTGATTCCGGCCGCGTTCTGTGCCACGGTTCCTCACGATGACCAGCCCACAGTGATCACGATCTCGCGGTGGACGAGTGTTGTGCTGCTCGTTGTCTACAGTCTCTATCTTCTGTTCCAGCTCAAGACTCACCGCGTGTTCTTCGAGGGTGCCGAGGAAGAAGAGGAGGCCGTGGAGGCAAGCCTGTCGCGCAACCAGTGTCTGATTCTTTTGGCTCTTGTCACGCTGCTCGTGGCTGCGAGCGCGGAGTACCTCGTCGGATCGATTGAGGAGGTTGTTGAGCAGACACGCCTGTCGAAGTCGTTTATCGGTCTTATTCTGCTTCCGGTTGTGGGCAACGCTGCCGAGCACGTCACAGCCGTGCTCATGGCCATGAAGAACAAGCTCGACCTCACCGTCAATGTTGCTGTCGGGTCGTCGATGCAGATCGCGCTGTTTATGACGCCATTCTTGGTGGTCTGGGGATGGTTCATCGGCCAGCCCATGTCGCTCTACTTCCATACGTTCGAGTCGCTGCTGCTGTTTGTGTCGGTGTATCTTGCAGGACTCGTGCTCGAGGATGGTGAGAGCAACTGGCTTGAAGGATCGCTGCTCTTGGCCCTCTACGCGATCATCGCCATTGCTTACAGCTTCTACCCAGACAATGCTGGTGAGGACATTTTGACCACTGTGCAGCGCCTTGTGCGGCCAGCACTCTAAAACAGCTAGTTGCCAAGTGCTGGACTCTCAATGCCTTTCTTCCTGCGTCACATAGGCGCCTAATAAACATGGTGTTGAAAACGAATTCTCTTGAGAGAACATTCCAAGGAGCCTCATCGAGGCAAACCTCAGTGGTTAGTCAAAGGAGATTGCAAATAAATACATAAAGAGGCGTCTATATACAGTGACACTCAGACCGGATCAAGGCTTCACTTTACCATGCGCTGGCGCACTTTAGCCCTTGATTTCCTTGGGGTCTTCTTCGTCTTTCGGGCCTTGTTCTAGCTTCTTCTGCTGGCCTGCGTCTTCCCGAATGCGCTTCATATCCTCCTCCAGCTCTGCTTCAAAGCTCTTCATGCCCTCTGGCGAGCGCAGCTCGTCAACTCCGAGCAAAGACGCATGCGGAATCGACTGGCCCTTCTTTTCGCGCTCGACTTCAGAAGCCCAGCTTAGAAGCTTGCCCTCACTGTCCTTCCGGCTATACGCAGAGGTCAGGCGCTGCTGCCTCGTCGCCTCCATGTGCTCGCGCCATAAAAGCTCGGCCGGGTCTTGGTCAGGCTCTTCCCAGTCGAAGCCCTCACCACCGCGGGCCCAGTACTCATGCAGCATAGTCTCGTCAGCTGTTTCTACTGGCTTTAGCTTGATCTGCTTCAGGTCTTGCAGCAGCTGCGGACTCGGCTCGCCCAGGTTCTCTGGCAACGAGCGGTTCAGCTCCGTCACAAACGTAGCCATTTTGAGCTGCTCGCCGTGCTTGTAACGGTAGAGCATCGACGTGCCAGGAAGCCACTCGAGAACCAGGCCCAGCCCAGACTTTGACCCCGACATCGCCATCGATCCATATACAGTGAGCGCCGTCAGATAAGTGGCTGCCATGCCGCAGATGGTCAGGCTTGTGCTGGGATCCCACGCGCCCACAAGTCCGCTGGAGAGCAGCGAGTAGACACCAGTAAGACTAGCGCCCATTCCCACGCCCCAGAGGCCGGCGATCTTCCGCAAAGACTGCGTCTTGTACTGGTCGTAATTAGAGAGCGCGCCGCAAGTGCGGTCCATGATATCGAGCGCGCCGCGGAAGTCCGCACTATAAACTGCGCGCCGGAACGGAATCATTGCTAGCGGTTCAGGTACCACTGACTTCGCCGATTGCTCATTAAATGCCACCAGTACCGCATCACTGGCGTATAACGACGGCGGGTACTGGCTTGTGAAAAATTCAAACAAGGTCTGATTGGTGATTCGCGCCTCCTGGCTCTGCTTGCTTTTTTGCAGTAATTCTTTCAGCATCTTGTGCGCGTCCTCCACATCGTGCTGTGTCGGAAGCTCCGTGTATTCTGCTTTTGAGCTCGCGGCATATGCGGCTTCCACTTGTGTATAGGCGTTGAGGGCCTCACGGAGCGACGCCGTGGTGATCTGCGGCGAGTTCAGCTGCTTTTCTATGATGGCCCTACTCGCCAAGGGTCCGCGCGGCATAGCCGCTCCCCCGGTCGATAAGAACCGCTTCATTATGCTCGCTGTCAGGCAGTCTACGAGGATCCAAAAAGTCAATCTATGGGTTATGTTTTAGACGTATCATGTGAACTGTGCATAGAACGGGGAAGGGGTGCCAAGGGCGCGGGCGCAGGTGTGGTGGTTCCCAATGTTTACAGGCCCACAATGCGGTTCAACAGCACCTCATGGAATGTTTTTGTGAAAGGTGACTTCGTGATAACAACAACGTTGTTTCCCTCGTCTAGAGTCAGCCACTTTTGCACGTCGTGCGGGTTGTGCTTGCTGCGCGCTCGGCCGCGGTTATCAACAACCGTGAAGCCCTTGCTCCATTGGCCCTCGTACTCCACGCGCACGTCCTCCGCATGCTCCTGCCACTCATCCGCACTCATCCTGAGCCCGTAAGCAGCAGTGAGCGGGTCATGTAAGTGGACGGTGGCATTGCTGGGACCAACGCCGACGAGACGCCCGTAGTTCGCGAACGCCGGCACAAGCCAAGCAAGAATCCATTGCGCAAGCACAGACTCCGGGTGCCGCTTTGCGGCATCGCCAATGATGTCCTCGACGTGGGCTTTGTGGAGATCGTGCTGCTCTGTGACGTCGAGCGGGAAGATGACGAGTCTGAGCGGCTTCGGTGTGTCGCGCGACAGCTGCGCCGGAGTCTGGGGAGGCATCATGAAGCTCGGGTTCTTGGACGTAAGAGCGTAGACGCGTGCAGCAGCAAGCGGGTCGGCGAACACGTTGAACTCGGCCAACGGCGTGACATTTCCCTCGTGTCTCAGCGCGCCGCCCATGCTCAAAACCTGCTTCACACGGCTGAACGTTTTGGGGTCCTCCTCGGCGGCCAGCGCGACGTTCGTCAGCGGGCCAACCGCCACAATGGTGACGGAGTCCTCGGGCTCAGATTTCAGGACGTCGAGAATCGCGCGCCACGACGGCGTGCCGCCTCCGGCCACAAACGGCAGGTCCGGGATGTCCTTTCGAGGCTCGTTTGCCTCGAAAAGCTTGAACCACTCGGCAGGCGCGTCGAACTGCGGCGCACGAGCGTGCACACCAGCGAGGCCGTCGCTGCCGTGCACGTCAGTCGCATCAAAGCTATTGTCCTCGATCAGAACCTGTTCCTCCTGCTCGTCGGGCCGCGACTCGCCGGTGAGGGCCCGCGACGCGCCAAGATGCACGGCCGGGCGCTGCCGAGTGAACGGCTTGAGGCCTTTCGAGGCGCGCCACTTGTTTTCCTGAGCAATCACGCTGAATAAAGACAGCGTGTTGTTCAATGTGTCGCGCAGCGAGCAGTTACCGTACGTGAGGGAGATGAGCCGCAGCTCGGACTCCTCGGGCGCAGCGGAAAGAAGCAGCAGCAGCGCCAGAACGTCGTCGACGCCGGGGTCCGTGTCGAAAATCAGCACCATTTCTATTGGTTCGCGTCTAAAGTCGCTGAGTTCTCGTGTGGGTGAACGGACGCCGGGGATCCTGTGGAGCTAGGGCGTGGAGGTAGGGTCCGAGCGTGCGGGAAAATTAAGTAAGTGCGGTAGGAGGACGATCGGTTGTCGTGGTCTGGTCAGAGAGGGACAAGCTAGAGATTGAAATCCCGCGTGGTTTTAAACAGTTTTGATATAAGCATCTTGAGCAGTGAGGGGCGGAGGGGCTCGGCGGAATTCTGAATGCATTCCAGTTGCGTGCAGAATTGTACAGGTTCGTGACAGACCTTACGCACGCCAAATAACATACACATCTGCACCGGCAAAACATACCCAGGTTGACGACCTTGTGCCGTTCAAGAACAGGAGTGTCGATGCGCACGAACAGATCCTAAAGCGGAACAGATAAATACGCCATTAAACTCCATGCTACATAACATAAATGCGGTGACTGAACACATCGCTCTTCTCCACCTCGTTCTGATCCTGCGCGACCGGGATACGCAGCGGCATGTGGCTGAACATGACATTGTCGTCGGCCTTAAGCAACTGCGTGAGATGCAGCTCCGACGACGGCTGATAGTCCGGGTTCGGCAGGTACTTGCCGTTACGCTCGGTGACGCGGCCCTTACGCAGGGCGCGCTGCAGGGCGCGCACAGCCGAGTGCTTGAACGAGGCGTCGAGCTGCTTCACCGACCGCTCCTGCTCGAGCTCCTTCCACACATCCGTCGACGTGAACCCGAGCGACTCGGGGTGCTTCTTGGCGAGGCCCGTAACGACGCGCACCACCAGGTCCTCGTTGCCGGGCCGCATCTGGTACTCTATTTGCCTGATGTCGTCCTTCTCCTGCTCCAGGCAGGCGACATGCTTGCGTGTGCTCGGCGAATAGATTGGCAGCTCCGGGTGGATCGTTTCGGCGTACTGGATTAGCTGGATGAGCTGCGACTTCGTCAGGCTCGACAGGTACGCCTGACGAGTCTCTGGGTCGAATTCGGTGCCCGACACTCCCGTCTCGAGCGCCAGCTCCGACTGCTGGCCAATGCAGTCGTGGCAGTACCACCTCACATCCGGCACGTCGATGCAGATGCGATCTATGGGCGGTTTGTGGCAGAACCTATGATACGGCGTGTGGCATTGCTCACAGAACACAATAGGGTCCCCCGGGTTCGAGTTCTCCCTATTGCATACGTGGCAGACAGCCTCCATCCGTAGCTAATAACCGGTGGTTATCGATCTGTTTTTAATTAACTAGTGCAGCTTAGCCATGGCTTAGCTTAGCTCACCACCTCGCGCGGTAGTTTGCTAAGCTGCGCTGGCAAAGTTCGCGACGCCATAAGCTTAGCAGGTCGTCGCTGCCTAAGTAGAGACGTATCGCGGTGGGAGGATGCGTGACGCGCTGCCTCGAGCACTGATGCTGATGTCTCGTCCTAAAACGAGATATCAACCCTGGACGCGGCCATATCTAGAATTCGTGAATTCTCCTCAATGTGGCCGTAGGGTTGGCTTATTGTTCTTGGCCTCCACTCGTTGCCCTGATCCTAGAAGACACCCCCTTCCATGCCTCACCGCACAAAAAAGGTCAGTTTACCCTTGCCTGTGCAGAAGTGCGTCACGTGGAACGTTCCTTATTCGGCCAGTACACAAACCTACATGCCGCCGCGTACAAGAGCGTGTCGGTTTGCAGAAGCGAGATCTCCTGGATTCGGCCGCTACATGCCCAAGATTCGAGGGGCCATATGGCTCGCCAAATCCCGCGATAAACCGCGCACACTCGAGGAAAGCACTTCTGCTGCTCGGCTGTCACCATAGCCCAGGAGCACCGCGGTCCGAGGCGCGCGGGAGGCATGTGTGCCCCATCGGCAAATTGAGCCAAAACGCGTAACCCCCGCCCTGGCGCATAAAACGCACAACATGACGCAGTATGCAGTGAGGAGATGCCGAATATGGCGTCTGCGTAACGCATTACCGCAACCGAGGATGGCCTCGAGGCGTGACGCGTCAGGTATAAAGGCAGACCCCCCAGATCGACCTCGCGCGCCAGTACACTGTACCCCACCGACCCTTTACACTCTTTAACTTTTGAAATGCAGACCGCTGCTCTCCTTCTGGCCCTGCCGCTGGCAGCTGCTCAGTTGTATGCCAATGGCTCCACCGAGGTAACCTCGTCTAAAGCCGCCCCCGCACCTCAGGGCGCGTCTTCGCCGACCCCGCTCGCGTCCGTGGCCAACGCGGCGCAGCCCAGCTCGAGCAACGACCAGACCACCTACGTGACGGTTGTTGAGGGCAAGACGCTGACGATCACCACGCACAAGCCGTCGTCCACGGTGGCTCCCGTGCAGGGCGTTGCTCAGCCGACCAGCAACGACCAGACGACCTACGTCACCATTGTGAGGGGCAAGACGCTCACCATCACGACTCAGAAGCCCACTCCCACGGGTGTGCTGCTGAACAACGGCGCCAACATGATCGACGTTGCCGCGCCTCTGGCCGCCCTTGCCGGTGCTGCTGCTCTGCTCATTTAGGTAACGCTCACGCGTGCCCTTTCTCTGCCTCTCCGAAACACTGTACCTCTTATTTATAAATTTTGTATAAATAGCCTCGCCGAGCGCTACAGCGCTCCAGGATACCTGACTTAATGTATTTTTACTCTGAATAATTTTGCGACCATGCCCTCGGCTGCTCAAGCGGCAACGTGCCAATACCGCGAGTCAATTCTACATCAGCTAACTCAGCATACAAGCCAGAGGTTTGAAGCTCGACTGCATTGCACCAAAGTACCTCTTTAAACTTTTCTACGTAAGTCATAGACCGCAGATGCTTCAACACCCGGCATGGCAGTGGTCAATGCTGAGGACTTCACATGCCGTCATGCAGTGTAGGCATGCGGCCTGTGAAACACCCCGAATGCGGTCTAGGAATTGGAGAATTCGCTTGCGCATTCGGTTGCACTTGCATGAACGCAGGAACGTGTTTATCAATGTCCGTTTTCAGACATGCGAACCAGCCACTTACTAAGATCACGGCACTAACAGAAATCTGGGGCGTTCGGGCGTCAACAAAGCGAGACGCACCCCAGAGCAGCATTTCTCTTCGCGACACAACAAAGTAATTTCTTTCTGCGTTCACATAGTACCTCGGGGAGTCAGACGGGTCTTTACTTGCTTTATTTCTTGAGACCGTATAGCAGAGAGCATATAGCATCATCGCGCTCACAACGGCACCACCGCACATGCAAAGTGCCGAGTGAGATCTAGTAGTGGTAAGGGCAACAACAGTCGGACACAAGCACGGGCGGCGGCACCATAATGTTAGCGTGGAGACGACGCAACTGTCCTGTTATGGCTCAGGATTGAATGTGTTTCCAAATGAGATCCACGTAAGTTTGCCGTTAATGGTGGTCTTCTCCTCGAGAAAATCTGTAGGGGCGCTTAACCGCGGATATAATCGTAGAAATGCCTAGAGTGATATTGAGACAGTTAGATAATAGCCTGTCGGAGCTCGCTAGTAACACGACTACTCAATTCGACAAAATTATCGAAGTCTCAAGTAGACAGCGAGTATCAATGAGATGCGGCCGACATTAATTATCTAGTATGACTACTACCTACCATTCACTGATCACTGCCAGTACGCCGTTTATGCAGATGCTTACAACTTATCGTTCACTACTGACTGCTGAGTGTTGTCTCGCCGAATCTCTCGCGTAAAATTCACTGAATGCACCGAGGAAGTTCGCTTCTAGTAGGACAGGCTCCACATTCACGATATAGTTAGATATTTCTTGTGAGAAATTATATCAATTTAAATGTAAGCTGATCCTTTTTGAAATACCTGACCTTGAGTCAAGTTCAGGGTGGTTCCAGACCAACTTGAAACCGCTTCTGATTCGGAGCGCGACTTTGATGGTCGGACGCTCGTATCTTGGTCATATTCATGATAAGATCGTATCCATGATAAGATCGATATCGAGATTCCTGAAACTGTGTCATACAGCTCTAAGCTGCTCTCGGCACCAAGTGACTAATTGCGGCCTTTGATATGCGTTTCTTATCGGTGACGGTTGGAAAGTTGGCCAAGAATGCAGTGACTAAGGCGGCTGATGCTAGATGTACCTGAATGTTGGGTACACCCTAGCAACTCCAGGGGCTGAGTTCGCATGATGTTTAGGTAGGGAACTGTCCTTGAACATGAAAAAGGGCTGCCATGGCCTTATCATGAAACCTTCTTGAAGCCTTCTTAAAACACTTCTATGGCTGTGATACATATATTCGATAGCCTGTGCTCTAGTTGGATGTATCTTTGACAGCTCGATCCACTGGACTAGACAAGACTTCGCATTACGTACAGTCACCACAGAGCCTTTGGCGAAACAAACTGAATCTTCTTACTTTACGTTTTTCTTCGGCACGGAGGAACTAATAATTCGGTGGCGCAAGTTGCCCCAATAGATTCAGACGCTGGGGAAAGGGCCGCCGACGAAGCCGCGCGTTGTGTTAGAGAGGCAACTCTAACCGACGCGGTACGGGTACGGATCACGGCTTATCTATGCAGTAGGCGAGCTCGCTTCGTGCTTTCTCTAACGCCCCATATTAAAAAAAATAACGTATTGTTATTTATTTTTCGACTTTAGGGACTTCCCGTTTATTTTTTTTTAATCTCGTGGCTACCGAGGCACCGTGAGATTAGGCCTTCAGCTCATCATAGATACCTGCAAGATAAGTTTAGATTATCGTTACCCGCTATTCTCGATCGGCGCCAAGTGCCCCTGTACCTGCTTTGTAGATAAGCCAGAAATATCCATTATGTAGTACTAGTGCATGCTCGCTAGCATGCTGCGGTACGAAAGGGCAGTATCATGATAGGATGCGTCCTGCGCGACACATGTGCTGGAGCGTACGCATCCATAACCGGGCCACGAGGTTGACGCATCACAAAACCCGTACCCTTATCAGCTCGCTGGCCGGGGACTGTCTAATCCATTATGTTTCGAGCCTCAACCCTCTTATTAAATAGTATGCTACCCCGCTGTAAATACAACTTCGAGGGTCTTGGTGCAGAATGAAGGTCGATAGCGTTTTGTCTCCTAGCTACGAGGTCGAAGTCAAGCCTGAGAAGTCGTATGTGCGCGAAGTCGGGGACCAGGAATTGCTGGCCAACATTGGCTACAAGCAAGAACTGAAGCGGAGCTTCGGCTTGCTCTCCATGATAGGATTTTGCTTCTCGATCTTGAGCTGCTGGACAGCCATATCTGGGTCATTGGCCGAGTCAATGCTGAATGGAGGCCCTGTGTCGCTTGTATTCGGATGGATTGGTGCATGCGCGTTCTCGTTTTGTGTGGCGCTCGCAATGGCGGATATTTGCTCGGCGTACCCGGTTTCCGGAGGCCAATACTCGTGGTGTCTCTTGCTAGGCCGCGGCACCAGGTGGGGTCGCGCCACGTCTTATATCTGTGGCTGGATCCAGCTTGCTGGCATCGTGTGCATGGCGGCCACGGGAGTATACCAAGTGGGTCTTATGATTGGCGCCATGGCCTATGTTAACACGGACGGCGGTTTCGAAATCACGAATTGGCGAATCGTTTTAATATGTTTCGCAGATGTCATATTCGCTGCCCTTGTGGCCATCTTTGGAAACCGCATCCTGCACTATTTGTCGGCGGGTATCCTATATTGGTCGATTGGTGGCTTTATTATCTGCACTGTAGTGGTGCTGGTAAGGGCTCCGACGTACCAGACGCCGGGATTTGTGTTTACAAAGAGTTTTGAGTCTTCCGGTTGGGATCTTGGAATGTCTGTGATCCTCGGAACGATGCAGGCTGCGTATGGAATCGCTACATATGACTCGCCCGCGCATATGAGCGAGGAAATCAACGACGCTAGTAAGGAGGCACCGAGGGCGATTGTTTTATCGGTGATTATTGGGTTTGTGACGGGCTTTGCGTTCATTCTAGTGCTGCTGTTCAGCATCCAGAACGTTGAGGCCGTCGTAAACACGCCAACCGGGTTCCCCTTGGCAGAGATTTTCAGCCAAGCGTGCGACAACAAGGCCGCCGCGCTATGTCTAGATACAATTGTGCTCATTTGCCAGTTTGCTGCCAGCCAATCGCTAATCGTAGAGAGCTCGCGCAGCATCTACGCCTTTGCTCGTGATGGAGGCTTTCCCTGGAAGCTGAATGATTGGGTTGTTAAGGTCGATCCCCGTAGCGATGTGCCTGTTTTGGCCGTCCTGCTATCATTGGGGTTCGAAATGGCCTTCATTGCCATTCTGTTTGGCTCGAGTGCCGCTTTCAGCACGGTTCTGAATACCGCCTCGGCGGGCCTGTACGTGTCCTATCTGATGCCCATTGTTGTGGCAATGATCTGTTACAAGGCAAAAGCTCCAGGCTACTACAATCTAGGAAAATGGGCGCCATGGGTGCAGGCGCCCAGCATTTTGTATTTGCTCTTCTGCAGCATATTCTTTTTCTTTCCGACCTCGCTGCCTGTGACCGGCAGCAACATGAATTACTGCGTTGTGGCATTTGGAATCTGTGCGCTGTTTGGCACAATTTCTTGGTTTGGAGGCGCCCGAAGAACCTACGCCGGTGGCGCGGAAACCATTGGCATTGACGGACAGGCTATCGTCGAGGATCTTGCTCAGAATGCACCAGATGGAAAGAAAGAAAAGGCTGATGCGCCAGCGGGCAAGGTGGAGGATCACGGTAATGAGGACGTGAACTCGATATCATGGACGCAATAAGGCATTTTGATGAACTTAGCTAGCATTGAATATATTTTACACTGTTAACGAGACGTTTTCGTGATGCTCACCTGCACGATGATCTAGGGTGAGATCTACATGGGTGATAGTGCTTATCCAATACCCTAACATCAGCCGACTCCTCGGGGTGCCTTTTACTGCAACCAAACCCACGATGTAAAAAGTACAAGAAGTATTTTAGTCAAACCCAACGCTGTCGAAGCCCGCTCGCGATGTTGATTGTGCGCGGAAACATCGTACATAGCCTGGGTCCCGAGAGGCTCTCGGCACTTCCGGAGCAAGCCGTAGCCGTCGATGCAGAGGGCGTAATCACCTACGCAGGTCCCGCTGCTTCCTGCCCTGAGCCTACGGAAACTGATAGTGTCATAAATCTGGGCCCATCGCAATTTCTGATCCCGGGCTTCGTGGACGGCCATAACCACGCTTCCCAGTACCCCATCACGGGAATTTTCAGCGACACGCTTCTGGGCTGGCTCAACAAGCACGCGTTTCCGCTAGAGTCCCAGTTTTCGAAGGCCGAGGTCGCCAAGCAGGTCTATGAAAAAATTGTCGAGCGCACGCTGCAGAACGGAACCACAACCGTAGCCTACTTCGGCACAGTGCACGCTCCGGCCACGGTCGATCTCGCCCGCATTTGCAAGGATAAAGGCCTCCGCGCGTTCATTGGCCGCGTTTGCATGGAGCGCTTCTGCCCGGAAGCGCTGAACGACGCGAGTATGGAGTCCGAGCTGGAGGTCATCGACGGCGTTCAGAAGCTCGACCCTAAGGGCGACCTGGTGACGCCTATCATCACTCCCCGATTCGCCCCGAGCTGCACGGCGGAGACCATGCAGAACTTGGGCAAGCTGGCGCACGAGCGCAATTTGCCTGTGCAGACGCATATTTCCGAGAGCGCCGGTGAGATCGAGTTTGTGCGCGAGCTGTTCCCGGACGCAAAGCATTACACAGATGTGTACGACAAGGCTGGGCTGTTGAAGCACAACACCCTGCTTGTGCACGGCGTCCACTTGGGCCAAGATGAGATAGACGTTATCAAGGCCCGTGACAGCGGAGTTGTGCACTGCCCACATTCCAACGCAGCAATTGCTAGCGGCATTGCGCCGATGAAGCGTTATCTTAACCAAGACGTCAAGTGCGGTCTCGGTACTGATGTAGGCGGCGGCTGCAGCGCGAGCCTGCTCAGCAACCTGCGGCTGGCGCTCTATTTCTCGAATCTGCTTGCGGAGCGCAACGGCGTGGACGCCGCCGTTCACGGACTGAGCGTTGCCAATGCCATCCACATGGCCACGCTTGGCGGTGCCGGCGTGTTCGGACTCGGCGACACCATTGGAAATTTTGTTAAGGGCAAGAGCTTCGACGCTCAAATAATTGATGTCTCTGCTCCAGGTTCTGCTATTGACCTTTTCGAGTCTCTTGTGCCTAAGGATGCCACAGAGCGTCTCGACCACATTCTACGGAAATGGATATATATTGGCGACGATCGCAACACGACAACTGTCTGGGTCAAGGGACGCAAGGTACATGAGCGCTTGAATTAGGTACTCAGGATCTTAAAAAAAAGTTGAACTAACAATTTAGAACTTTAATTTGCACTGCCACATATTGTACATTGCACACACAGAGTGGATCAAAAACGGAAGAGAATCAAGGCCGCGCTCTCTCTTGGCCGCGAGACTTCTCTTTGTTATTGGTTGCTGTGATGTCCCCAACGCCGCATGCGCTCGAGGGATTGTTCGCGCGCCGCGGACGTGCTAAACCGGAGCCCTAGCCCGGAGCGTCCCTCGACCCCTTACCGCACAATCAGGTGAACTAGCTCCCGACTACATGTAGGGTGACGCATAGGCATGGCGAGGGACTTGTTGAGCAAAAGTTTGTCCTGGAGGACGACGCAGTCCCGCCCTCAACCGTTATTCGCGCATGCGTATGCGGCTCCCCTGGCATACCCGAGGCATTATGGCGATGCAAGTAGCCATGAGGTAAACGCAAATATCGACCCCGGTGATCCAGCCCTTATCATGCGAGGCCGGCATTATCAAGCCTTTGTGGGGTTCACATGTTACTTACTGATGCAACGAGGCTCAATATCAGCGATCGACAATCTGCCCCTCTCGTTGTAGCGCGCTTTTTGACAGCGAGCCAACTAAAACATGCATCTTTATGCATCTCTGTGCGTGATCACATAAAGCGTGGGTCAAAATGCTTATACAATGGCGTCTGCTTAGAAAGAATAAAACAGCTTAAGCGCTGTGCTGGTGGGTGAATACAGACAGAAAGGAGCGGTGTAGCTAGCGTGATTAACATTTTCTACAAAATTCCGAGCCAGACTCAGCATACATGCTTCGTGTCGAGCGGCTAGCGGCACTTGACTTCGGGGATCGACAGACTACTTTTTATCTGATTGTGTACGATGCCGGAAGAACGCGCCCGCATATATGTAGCCCTTCAATGCATGGGTGAGGGTCCCGTTACCGGCGTCTGAAAAACCCTGCATGCGCACGAAGGCAACAGATATTATTTTATAACTCGAACAACGAGGTGCATATTGAGTAATGAGCTACGGCGTCGCGCCGCGTTGCGGCGCGTCACGAAAGGCTTCCCCACCCTCTGCATTTTTTTGCAGCAAAAGCCCAGAGATTACTAGGGTATGCTCGGGGACTGCCGCTGCCCTAGCCATCCACAGTCCCTCTATGAGATTCGATGCTGCCAATGCTATAATACACATATAAGATACAACAATGCTTTATATACTGTCAAGGTTTAAGCTACCACCCAGAAATGTAACTAAGATTGGATATGTAAGTGCACCTCTCGTCAAGTACTGCCCGTAGCCTGTTGAAGCATCCGCAACAATGTGTATGATCGCAGGCGCGCCAAGTTGGGGCCGCGACTTCCGGATTGTAGCTTCTCCGCAAGCCTACGAACTGATCTTAACGACTCATTGAGGGCTATTATGGTCTCATGCGATTCGTCATGGCGATCAAGAATAATGCCTCGCATACGCACGGCCATAGTCCCAGCCAAAAAGGCAATGTTATGCTGCTGATCACTGAGACACCCGAAATACTGGTCAGAAATGCTGTCGAGCACGCAATTCATAGTTTTGGTCAACGAATTCAGCTCGGATACTAGCGTCTCATTGGACATGGACGCTGCAACGGCCGCGGACACAATACCATCAGCTGGCCCAATTGACTCGATAGATGCTCCGTAGTCTGAATTCGGCGCCGACGGGCTCAGCCCTTCTTCCAATCGCCAGGTGTGGATCCATCGGATTATGAAGGTCACAAATAGGTACACGGGCTGCACAAACTGAATGAGGCTGAAATTAAGGTAGTTCCACTCCTTTTTCCACATGACGATCTCATTCTCAAAGTCGGCGTAAGACTTTTGGAAACTGAAATAGCCAAAAGCGATGCGCAGCACCTCAATTTCAGCCACCACTAAGCTGTCAAACCTGTCTACTTTTGGCTCCACCAATATACGGCGGCAGACTTCAGCCGCATCGCTGGTAACTACGGTGTGACGACCTGTCATAACCGCGCAAGACAGGTTTGTCATGCAAAGGTGATTCCACAAACGAAGATGGACGTGAGTGAGCGAGCTAGTGAGCGATCCTAGAGTGACTAGCTGCTGGATCCCAATACCACTGAGATACCAGCCATCAAAGACGTATTCGTCATAGGAGAGCGAGTCCGCATAAAGAGCCATGATCAAGACTGCTTGCACAAATTGAAGGTTCTGGGGGCTTTCGAGCAAGGTGGCTGCAAACTCGGCGTTCAGAAAGTTAGCTAAAACCGGATAAAAGCGCATGCAGACTTCGCGCGGACACAGTCTAAGCGCAACGCAACAGGACGCGGTGACGAGAAGCGGGCACTTGGCCAGCAAGGTTTCCAGCAGCGCGTTCGAATCTGGTTCCGTTGGTAGCCCAACCCAATGATTGAAGTTGTTTCGGAATAAAGTCAGAAGCGAGATGACCTGGCTTCGTGACAGAATCCCGATAGTCAGAAGGTGGCGAGTTGTGACGCGCGGTTGGGCTCGTAAGTGCTTGGAGGCCTGCCCCAAGCGGAGCCGCAGCGGCGCGTCTACTAGTTGCAGCGCCACAAACTCCGGCGCGGTGTGATATCGCCAGCGGTTCTTTGTTTCTATAATAGCGCGCAAAACATTGTCATCGGGTTGTGTCGAGTCGGCAAGGTTTCTGTCGACCTTGAGAATGTCTTCGGAGTCGTCAAGTCCTGTCATGAGATCTCGAGGAACTGCGCCGGGCGCCATGGCCTCGTCGATACTTAAGTCGGACACGTCGTCGACAGACGGAAGCGACTCTGTAGTTGCCGGGTCTTGGAAGGCGTTTGCATTCATGAGCGCACGCACATCGACCGACGAGAGCTGCTGGTGCGAGAAAGGGTCCGCGTCATTCAGGTAGTCTGGGTGTGTTGGCTCGTTAAGGTCCAATGTTTGGCCAAATTGTTCAGAGCGCATTATGGACTGAACAATATTAATATTGTCCATCACAGGCCGCAAGGGTACGTCCTGGCCAGAGGATACGTGGTAGCCGTTCGTGCTCAAATATACCGATGGCGCGTAGGCATGCGGCGAAAATCCCGAGACCGAAGTTCGCGGCGTGTGCATCTGAGACTGATACGCCTGTTGCTGTTGCTGATGCTGCTGGAAGACCTGCTCCTGATGCTGCTGATGGGGAGAGTGTTGGAAATGGGGGCTCTCATACGAGGGTCGCTGCTGTGCATATGCCTGGGCTTGCTGCTGCTGCTGCTGCTGCTGCTGCTGTAGCTGCTGTTGCTGTTGCTGATGCTGAAAGTGAAGCTGCGCACGAGCGACGCTAGCAGGGCTCACGGCGGATACTGACCTTTGCGTCTGCATGATGCTCGGGCCAGCAGGTGATACCGGCGGCAGTGCGTGTAATTGCGGCATAGAGTTGCGCCCTGCTGCAATCTGCAAGTTCTCCATACTAACCGGGCCGGTCATTTCGTGCGGGGAGCCCACCATTTGCGGCGTTCCCAGCCAGGGGTTCGCGTCCATGAGCTGCTGTTGCGGCGGCGTGGACGTCATTGGCGCCGAAGGCCAGTGGGATATGGGAGTTGGCTGTGTGTCGCTGGCGTCGGAGCCGCCATGGCTGTCTTGCATTCCGAGAGTTGTGCCGAGTCCAATCGGCTCGGTCTGTAGCGGGCGTGGGACCTGTTGGTGGAGTGGCTCATGTTCACCCGGAACGTGGGGATCTACGGCGCTGCGGTCTGGCGAGGGTTTCTGCGGGGGAGAGTGCTCGCGGGCAGAAACGCGCTGCCCGGGCGGAAGCATTGAGCAATTGAGGCCCCGCTGATTGCACTTGTCGCAGGTGGTGGACGCACCCAGGAACGTGCACCGCGTTTTTGTGGCTCTGCATTGAATACAAGCCTTTGCGGTGCGGCCACGCTTGCGCTCGGGTGCGCCCCCGCCTGGTTTGGGAGCCATGAGTCGAAGGGAAGCGAAACTTGGAACCGGAGCTTAGAAGAAACAGATCGCTGCGGGACTGTTCTTATCACTGCATATATTTAAAACGGGCCTCTGCTCGAAGGTAGCCTCGAGAGCACGCCCTCAGTGACTCGACCCTCACCCAACCCTTCAGTCACGGCATAAGGGCACGGTGATCCCCATACCCTATTAACCGCTGACATACTCGTTGCGTGCTTCGCATGGTACCCATTTTTGCCGAGCTGCTGCCGCCATCGGCTTTCAGACGCCGAGCCCCTGAGTGGCTCACCGGCCCTGTACGGCTCCATTTCCGGAGAACGTCGACCACCGGCTCGGCCGGGGCCGAGCTGCAAATAGCACCTAAAATTCAAGTCTATAAAAAATTATTGCTCTCTACTCGGTGCCAAAACGCACTCGATCTTTTTGTCTCGCGGCTCCGCGCATTTGGGGCTGATGAAAGGGCATGTAGAGCCGCATCAATTACTCACAAAAAGTCAGGGGGGTGCAAGCGATATCGCATTATCGATAGATTATAAAGCTGAGGTGCCCACGTCATTTGTCATGAGGGCCGACAGAAAAATAAGCTGTGTGATGATGCCGTGCTGCGTCAGTCCCCAACGATGCGTAATCGGCGATCTGCACTAATCCGACGCCACGGACCACACATACATCACGGCACGCGTCCTGCCGTCGACGCCCAGTCGTATTGGATCGTATGCCTGCTCCGATTGCCGACCCCGTGCCGTACCTTGCAGGAACAGGAACGGCTTCGGCGAGATTTGCTCCTGTTATGTTTTTCGGTCTTCGGAGAGACCCTTGCTGTTGTGCACACCCGTCATCTGAGACATTTGATCGGAGGCCGACGGCCCCGGCCTAAGCCCGCCTGCGCCTCGATATCAATCGCGACTCATACTACCACCACCCCCATGTAAAAAAATACCCTCTGCTTACACACGGCCACACTACTTTGCACGTTGTTTTTGCCCGTCTCAGCGCTCTGAGGGGTTAACCTCGCAGCATGCATTAAACACCGCGTTCTTTTTCCGCCGACCCTGCCGCTCGGCGCAGCCCTAACCATAAGATGAATAACCATAAGGCAATGCTCCGTGTGGGGTAGCTACGCGTTTTCCCTCGGTACAGCGCATGCACGCGCGCCTATGTGATTATACGTTACCTGCTCGATGGAACGTCTATGTGAGATATGGCTAGCGTTATTCGCTCCCGCAAGGGAATGCGGCGGCTCTCTTCTGTCGCCCCCACATGATTGTTCTGACGTAGACACTCATTTCGCTCACCCTTGCAAGCCAACGTGCATGTTGCATTAGCCGATGTACGTAATGCCGATATGCTAGGGTTTCGAGAAACACGACTTTGCCTTGCCCATACAAACCTTCACCCCGAGCCCGTGCCGCTCTGGTGCGGCTGAAGTCGCCATTCCTTTACAGGTGCGCAAGTAATGGGATTATGTGTATCGGTGTCACCAACCAGCGGCGCTGGCAGCCTTTCTGCGTGGCCACAGCCGCCGCCTGAAACCCTGCTGGCACCCTTGCAATCACGGGCGCAGAATATCACGCATTAGTAGCGGCATATGCATACCTCTGCGGGCCGGCATGCAGCCTTTGACGTTGTCTCTCAGGCATCTGCAGCTTACTGCTGGCGCGAATCGTCTACCCTTGCGAGGTTATCCGAAGATCAGCAGGCACCGGCAACAGCAAGAATTTGGGGCGTCGGTCCTACCCTAAAATAATATGCTCCTGCCTAGAGCCCCATCTGCGAAGCCGCGGCAGACCAATGGAAGCTTCGCTTAGCAGAGCAAACACAAACCCCGCTTTGCCCCTATTCTCCCCATTCTGCACCGCCCCGGCCATCGTTCCGCATACGT
Source organism: Entelexis sp. DX6506 (assembly GCA_037041025.1). Lineage (NCBI taxonomy): Eukaryota > Fungi > Ascomycota > Dipodascomycetes > Dipodascales > Trichomonascaceae > Entelexis > Entelexis sp. DX6506. The sequence continues at coordinate 313,209 of JAXQHU010000039.1, forward strand.
CGCGAGTTAATGCCGCATCTATGATGTCACATCGAGGCCATCTGACTGATACTTTTGTACTTTTCGTCCAAAATGTGCCTACAGCTCTGCTGCTTAATCACTTTGGTGGCTATGTACAAGCGGAGGCTCTACACATGCCCGTACCCTATTTAAGTAATCAACGGCGATGAGATCTCAGCGAGGGATTCGACGATAGCAAAAATCAGAAGTCTTTTCAAAAAAAATTACCTTTGGTAGAAGCAATATGTTGCCGCTGAAATGTTTGATTTTGCTCTGAGCTTGTAATACTGAGACCAACGGCAGCGTTCAAAGCCCAAATGCCGTGGGAATCGCACTTGGCGGCGAAGCGAACATACAAGGCCGTCAAAAAATAGGCGCAGACAGTGAATTAAAACGTACAACTGAATTGAGACCGGCATTAGGACTCGACGTGCCGTTCTTCGCGGGTTTCATCAGACCGGTCCAAGAGAGCTCTGGTCTCGTCGAGCGAGCCATCGCTTACGAAATATTTCAGTCTCAAAGTCAAAGTCAAAAGTCTACAACGATTCAACCGTATAGCGCCAGCAGCCATGTGGTGCAGGTAATGCGACGGTACCATGCGGCGTCTCGAGTGCTAAGAGCGACCGCGAACACAAAACAGTCTGCCGACCTGGCTTTCCTTCTGCACAAGCCGCGGCCGAATACGCGGCAGAGTAATAGCGCTGGCGATGAAGGCAAACAGAACAGGCCGTGGCTGTCAAATACCATTGCGATGAAGCGGCTGGCCAATGCAGTGCGTCACAAGAAGTACAGCGAGGCCGAGCAGCTCTTCCAGATGGCGCCGGGTCTTGGCGAACGCCAGTCGGCGCTGCGGTTCCTCATCAAAATGTACTGTGAGCAGCGCGACTTCACAACGGCGAAGGCCATCCTGTACGCATCTCTAGACAAAGTGGGTGATCGAGGCGTTGCTCGCTACATCTCGCATTGTACATTTGGGTCCCAGAACTCAGCAGACATCGAAGAAGTATACTCGCGGTGGTGCGCTGCGTACGAGCCGACTCCCCAATTGGCGCAGATGGCGCTGCTTGGCACGCGTTTTCTCGGCGACCTGGCCGTGTTCGACCGCGTGTGGAAGCAGACGGCTGAGTTCTGGGAGCCCTCGCTGAAGGCGCCGACTTTGATGTCGCGTGTGCTGGACCTTCTGCTCAAGGAGGACTGGGAGGACGCTTTCAAGGTCTGGCGCATTGCATCGGGTATGGGCTCGTTTGCCGATGTGCGCCCGCTCCAGGTTTTCTACTTTGCATGCCGTTACTTTCTGGTCGAGAGCCCGAACGTGGACGCCGTGAACGCCATACTGCAGGGTATGCGGCGGCTCGACCTGAAGCTGGATGCGCAGTTTACGACGCTGCTGCTGCGCTACCTGGCGCCGATGTTCCCGGAGTCACCGGTCACAGACTGGATTGGCGCGGCGCAGCAGCGCGAGTGGCCGCTTGGCGAGCACTCCGTGGAGGTGCTGCTTTACGCCTTGGCCAAGCGGTTTGAGTCGACGCCCCATTTCTCGCAGGCGCTCTACCAGCACGGGCTGCGGAGCATGCGCGAGAACGGGTTTGCGATTAAACGGCATCCTTTGGCCGAGGGCGCCGGGGGAAGCAAAGATCTGCACAAGCTGCAGAGCTGTACTACGGATGTTCAGGTGCTTGGGTTCCTGCGCTCGATGCTGAGCCGCGGCCTGCAGATCCCGTACTACCATTTCGTTGTTGCATTCAGGCTGCTTGCTAACTGGCGGTCGCCGAAACTCACGGAGCTGGTCTCCTTCATCCAGGAGCAGGGGTACCCCGTGCACTGCTCGGGCATCGATCTCGCGGTTGTGGAGCTGCAGTGCCGCGAGATCGCGTTCAACCCAATTGCGTGCAAGCAGCTCGTGGCCGAGTATCTCGTGCAGTATCCACTCATTGGGCATAGCCTATCGCAGCTCACGCAGCTTGGTCTCATAATGTGGCACGCCGGCGACTACAAGACGGCGCTCATGCTCGTGGACAGCCTGCGTGCCGAGCAGTCGAGCCACCAAAAGTACACGGGCGCGAACCACGACAGCGCGTCTCTGCAGCTTGTGCTGCGGTGCCGCCTGAGCATGGGAGATTCGATTGTGCCGTTTGTGCGCGGCGTGCTTGCCGACGAGCCGAGCATATTCTTCGACAAAGAGTTCATGTCGACTCTACGCGAGATGCTCGAGTTCCGCTCCGAAGACCGCTCGGTGCTCACGGAGGTTGAGCACCACAATGCGGAGCTTCGCGCGCGGTGCTTTGTCGAGGTGGACGAGCTTGTGTCACTGGCCCGCAGCGCTCTGAAGCCGCCTCAAGCCGAAGCCGAAGCCTAATCATCTCTGCCGCGAATAACCCAGCTTAAACTGTACATACTTCTGCCTAATTTCTGTATATAGCTGTGTTTGACCACCTAAGCTAACATTCTGGATCTATCCTTAGCCGTTCCTGCGCCGGAATCCGATGGTGCGGTTGTGGTTAGGTACCGAGGGCATGAACCCACCACACCGAACTCCGGCTCGTTGCAACTTCTCAAGCACAATTCTAGGAACCGCATTGCGCCGTATTGCACGAATGAACAGAGACGCAGTTATCAAGTCGTTTGGCGGCGAGATTGTGAAGCTGTCGCACGAGTCTACGACGGTGGGCACGCCGATGAAGCTGAACGTGTTTGTGCCGCCGCAGCCGCAAGGCGCGCCGGTGCTGTTCTATCTGGCCGGGCTGACGTGCACGGGCGACAATGGCCTGGAGAAGGGCGGCTTTCTCAAGTCCGCCGCGGCTGAGAACATTGCCATTGTGTTCCCGGACACGTCGCCGCGCACAACGAAGGAGATCAAGGGCGAGCACGAAAGCTACGACTTTGGCTCTGGCGCGGGGTTCTACCTGAACGCTACACAGGAGCCCTGGAGCGAGAACTACCGCATGGAGAGCTACATCACCGAGGAGCTGCCGAAGGTGCTGTCGCAGGAGCTGTCTGAGCTGGACTGGACGCGCAAGGCGGTGATGGGCCACTCGATGGGCGGCCACGGCGCGCTGACGCTGTTCCTGCGTCACCCGGGCGAGTTCAAGTCCGTCTCGGCGTTCTCGCCCATCTCGAACCCGACCCAGGCCCCCTGGGGCCACAAGGCGTTCACGAACTACTTGGGCAGCGTTGACGCTGGCGCGGCGAACGACGCAACCGAGATCGTGAAGAAGCTCGGCGACAAGGCGCCGAAGGCCCACGCGCTCATTGACGTCGGCACGGGCGACAACTTCTACAAGCAGAAGCAGCTGCTGCCGGAGAACCTGGCGAAGGCGGCCGAGGGCACGCCGTTCAACGTTGAGCTGCGCATGCACGACGGCTACGACCACTCGTACTTCTTCATTTCGACGTTCGGCGAGGACCATGTGAAGCACCACGCGAAGGCGCTCAAGAGCAATCTGTAGGCACTACTAAAAAAGAGATATTTATGAGATGAACAGGCTAGACGCCAATGTAGAACCGAACCGAACCGGAACAAACCGGAACAAACCGACGCTACGGCGCTTTGCAGTGACGAAGCCGCTCTTTCTTATGCTAAAGTGCGGACTATGCTAGCTTTTATTTGGAGGAGACGCCGGCCTGGGTCGGCCGGGCTTACAACAAAAGTGAGTCAATACAGACGTGGCATGAGGCACCTGTGTCGGGCACCGCGGGAGTTACAAGGCAAGGCCGCTCTGCGGCGGCTCGACGCCGCCGTCAAGCGACACGCCCGCGAGAGGAATGCGCACGACCATGTTCGAGTACCCGTTCGGCACAATCTCCACGATCTGGTTCGCCGGGAACTCGAGGTTCGGAATGTCGTCCGTCGACAGGCCCATAATGAAGCCGTAGAGCACGCGCAGCACAGACTCGTTGCAGATGACGAGCAGATTCGTCTGCACGCGCTCGATCTCCATGAGCAGCGGCTCGAGCCGGATGGCTACGTCCTGGTACGACTCGGCGCGCGGGAAGCGGTGGTGGTACGGGTCGCGGCGGTGCTCCTCGTACTCGACGGGGAAGCGCTCCTTCAGCCGGGCCGGGTCGTTGATGTCTGGGCCCGCGTCGCCCGGGTTCAGCGGGTTCAGTAGCGACCGCAGGCTGACGGGCACGTTCGCGTCCTTGAAGGGCCGCGCCGTCTGCACGGCCTTGCGGCGCGATGACGTCCACACGACGAGCGGCGGGTCCGACGGCGTGGTTGCCGCCGAGCCGATGGCCGAGCCCGAGCGTGAGCCCTGGCGCGACGGCGCTGCCGACGGCGCGCGGCTCGCGGCAACAGATGGAGCCATGGACGGAGCCATGGACGGAGCCATGGACGGGGCCATGGACGGCGCGGCCGAGGGCGCGAGCGACGGCGCTGCCGACGCAAACAGCTGGCTCTTGTGGTCGGCGATGCGCTTCAGCTGCTTGAGGTCCATCTTGATGTCGTCCCAGTCGAGCTGCTTCGAGCTCACGTAGCCCATGAGCGTGTTGGCCAGCGTCGACGCGTACATGGCGCCGCGCGAGCTGAGGTCGTTGTCGCCGGCGTTGTCGCGGTCGGAGACGTCCGAGGCGCCGGCGCGCGCGAAGAACAGCGAGCCTGTGCGGCGGCGCGAGTTCAGCAGGAACATGAGCACGCGGTTCAGCAGGTACCCGAGCGGGCCGTTGTTCACGACGCACTGCTCACCATCGTTCACCAGCTTGATGTAGAGCAGCTCCTTCTCGGTGATGGGCTCGTAAACGCGCATGCGCTGCTCGAGGTGCCGCAGATAGTGCTCGAGGCTCTCCTTCGGGTCGTGGCCCGTGTAGTCCGGGCTCATGGTGCGGACCTCGGCAATGTTGCGGGCCAGGACATGCTCGTCCGTGACGAGCGACTCCACAAACAGGCACTCGATGCCGTGGCTCTTGAGCAGGTTCTGCAGCCCCGCGCGCTCGGCGCGCGTCGCATTCACGGCGTCATACACGGCGACCTGGCCACGGTCCTTCGCGAAGAACTCAAGCACGTCTTGCAGACACGCGTTGCGCACCTTCTCGCGGATGCCGTGCGGGGCCCCCGCCTGGTAGTAGTCCGGCGTGGGCCGGAAGCCCGGGCCGCAGATCTTGCGGCGGTAGTTTGCGAGGTGGAACACGCGCGTGCGCACGCCGAGCCAGCTCAGGTACCGCGTGATGCGCTCGCTGCGGTTTGTTTTGCCGCGGCCAGGCAGGCCGACCATGACAATGCAGATCTTGCCTGCGTAGAAGAGGTGGCCCGACGCAGTCGAGTAGAGCTGCCCCGGCTGGGAGCGGGCCTCCGGAGACGGGATCGGGTCCATTGCGCGGCCGGCTCAATGCGAAATCGTCGGTTGCAGGCCCCGGCGTGTGCAGCAGGTGCTCGCATCGCGTTCATCGCCTTCGAGGGCCCGCCGTCACGTGCCGGCCGCTGGCAACCCGCTGCATGTGCATGTGTAAGGATATGTGTATGTATGAAGATCCCACAGCAAAGTGGGGGAGCCTCGTGAGGCCTAGTCGACGTGGGCAATAGCGATAGACGTAGGGGCAGGCGGGATACCCGCCATAGTGGGCAGGTAGAGGTATTTTCTGATGACGTTTCACAGATTAGTTGGTGCGGGGCCTATCTTGGCGCGGCGCAATATCGACGGGTTCGACAGCCGAGATCCAAGGCCGCCACTCCAGGCGCTGTTTAAGACGTAATGCGGGCACCGCCAGTACCGCGAGTGGCACCATGTAGTCCTGAAGTAATTCGCTAGAGCATTGAGAGGCCCCAGCTACTGCCGACGCGCATACCAGACTAGTTTGACAGATACACGACAGCTCGCTCATTTCAGCGGCCGCGCATGTATTTACGCCTGCGAATTACGCAGGCTCAATCCACAGCTGATACGATTGAATTTGCCTAACGTTCCGCTCGCCGCCACAACTAGTGTCCGCCTTATGTTCCATTTAATCTAAGCCTATATAAAAGACGTGCGAGTTTCCTCATTCCCACGCGCATCCAAATTCAGACAGGCAGGCAGGCCAGTCTTTAACATAAGCTGCGTAACCTCTGGGTCCGAGCCGACGCGAGATACCAGTACCGCGACGCTGGCGCTGACAAAGCCGCGGTGGACGCTATTGTTCCAATCACAGCTAAGCTAGCCATTTTCTCAGCTCCACTGATCGAAACTCGACATGTCTGCCAGCTACATCATCTTCGGCCGCAAGATTCCTGCGTACCAGCTCTCCATGGCCACTTTCGGCCTGCTTGCTGTCGGCGTCACCTACGCGCGTAGCGGCAAGCCCGCGGCGCCGAAGCCCCCTATTGCGGCGGAGTCGAGCGACGAGGAGAAGTTCATTCTTGACTACATCAAGAAGGCGGAGAAGGAGTAAACCCTGTCCGCATGCAAAAAGCGCGGGCCGCGGCGCGTGCTGCTGGGCGGCGTGCTGAGCTGCGTGCTGAGCAGCGTGCGCCGCGGGCCCCGCATGAAACGATTAAACACTTACGAGACGCAGGAAATGCGCTTGCGACCAGCGCGCTTCTGCCTTGGTTCTAGACGTAAATTAGAGTCTTTATATACGCGAACGCACTTCTAACGCGGCGCAGTGCCGGCGCCGCGCCGGCGCGCGCGGTTGTTTACTTAAATAACTTATTGTTGGCGAGCGGGTCCTCCTCGAGCACGCGGTCGCGCTTCGCGATCTGGCGCGCGGCCGTTGCCTCGGCGCGCGCGCGCGACGCCTCGGCGATCTTCGCGCGCTCCTGCGCGCGCACGAGGTTCGGGCTCACGTACTCCTTGTTCTCGTAGATCTTGGCGCCGCCGAACGAGCCCTCGAGGATCGTGATGAGCGTGAGCACGCAGCGCGGCCCGATCTCCGTGAGCTGCATCTCGCTCTGCTCGTCCTTGGCCGTGCTCTCCTCGACTATTTGGTAGTTGCGCACCCACACCTTGTTGTCGACGATGCTGAACGACAGCACATGGTCCAAGAACGGCTTGGCCTTGCGCGCGCGGGGCGGCACGCCAAACGTTTGCAAAAACATCTCCTTGATGAGCTGGTAGTGCGGCTCGTTGTCGAAGCTGGCGTCGAAGCTGAGAATCGGCCGCGAACCCTTGAGGCAGTTGCCCGTGAAGTTGAGCTCGTCCATTGTGTGCAGGTTCTTGACGTGGAACTTTGCCGTGGGCCCGTTCGGCGCCTTCGACACCCACATGTACATGTCCTGGTGCTTGCGGGCCTCGAAGTAGAGGATGTTGTTGCAGTTATACATGTCGGCGACCTCATTGAGCAGGCTGGGGTCGCCCTTCTTGTCGAATTTCGGCTCCTTGCGCGCGTGGGGCAGCATGCCGAACAGGTCGGCCACGAAATGGCGGTGCCGCTGCGTGACGCCGCGCGACGTCAGCAGCAGCACGCGCTGGCGGTTCCGGAACTTCTGGCCCTCGGAGCCGCTCTCGCTCGCCGCCTTCGGCTGGTCCTTCCGCTTTGTCGAGGTCAATGTCTTGTAAACGGACGACATGGCTCCGGCGGTTTGGTGGTGGCCGGGTAATTTTTTTCAGGTCTGCAGAACATATGCGGGTCAGGGTGCATGTCGTAAGCGTAGCCGGCGGGTGGGTGGGAGCGCGGCCGCCTGCATAATTCGGCTGCATTTCTGCGGTGCTTTTTCGAATTGAGCAGCGCTGCGCCGCGCGGACAAAATAAAATGCGCAAAGTTGCGGTGGCCAGTCCGCGGCCGGCGCGGCTCGGCACGGGCCGCGCACGACGCGCGCTTATGTGAACGCCGGCGCCTGCGGCAGCTTGCTGCGAATTAAATATTTGCGGCTGGATTCAGAGCCTGAATTGACCCGCGCGCCTCGCAACGCAGCTCTGCACCCGGCCCTTAGTTCTGTGCCGCAGCGTTGTGCCGTCTGTTTTGTGGTGTCCCGCGCGCGCTTAAGACTGTTTACGTGACGCAAAACGCTGTTACTAACCATGAAGTCGTTAGCGACAGTGCTGGCGCCGGTGCTGCTCGGCAGCGCTGCGGCGCTCTCGTTTGCGCCGCCGTTCGACACAAAGAGCGACTTCAAGCTCAGCGGCGACGCGGTGGTTGCCGACGGCGCCGTCGTGCTTGCGCAGAAGCCGCGCCAGAGCGGGGCCGTGTGGTTGAGCACGCCCGTGGCCGGCGAGGAGTGGACGCTCGAGGCGCTGCTGCGCTCGCGGCCGGACATGAGCACCGACGTCGGCGCGTCCGGGTTCACGCTGTGGTACACGTCGAAGCCGAACCCGAGCGGCAGCGTGCACGGCGGCGCGAACAACTGGGACGGCCTGGCCGTGATGATGGACTCCGTGGGCCACGGCCCGTCTGTGCGCGGGCACCTCAGCGACGGCAGCTACGAGTTCGGCGGCGACGTCGAGGCCGCGGCGCTGTCGATGTGCCGCGTGAACTACCGCAACGCGGCGGGCCCGATCCGCATCCGCGTCGGGTACTCGCACGAGGGCTTTGTTGTTGACGTGAACGGCGCGAAGTGCTTTGTGACGACGGAAATCTCGCTGCCCTCGGGCTACTTCGGCGTCTCGGCGAACTCGGACCTGTCTGGCGACGAGCTTGCCGTCGAGCGCCTCGAGGTCACGAGCGGCATGAAGCCCGACGTGGCCGCGCACCTGCCGCAGCACGCGGCGGAGCGGCAGACGGCGCCCGACGCGCAGAAGCCGGCCGCGCAGCAGGCGGACGCGCCGAAGGCGGGCGCGGGCGCCGACGCGGCGGGCAGCGCGAAGGCCGCGGCGGCAGAGAACGCCGGCACGGGCGCGGGTGCGTCGCAGCCCGCGCTCGACCCGGCCGCGCTGCAGGCGGCCGTGGCGCCGGTCATGTCGCGCCTCGAGTTCGTCGACCAGAAGCTGTCGCGGCTCGAGAGTGTCGTGAACCAGCTCGTCGACACGCTGTCGCTGTCGCTGGCGCAGGTGTCCGGCGACCGCCCGGCGTCCGAGGCGGACCCGGCCGTGCAGCGCGAGCTGCAGGCAATCCGCTCGCAGATCGCGGACCTGCGCAAGGCGACAAACGCGCAGCCGAGCGACGCGCCCGCGGCGCCGCACAGCCCGAGCATATGGTCGATTGTGTTTGTGGTGATGGCCGTGCAGGTTGTGGCGGTGTTCATCCATAATGCGCTGAGCAAGCGGCGCCAGCGGCACGAGAAGCTGATCTGACCACAGCGGTGTACGTATAAGAGTAATGGGTACTAGCATTGATGGGTACTAGGATTGATGGATACCAGGATTGATGGATACTAGGATTGATGGATACTAGGATTAATGGATACCAGGTAATAAATAAAATACGGCCGCGGCCTCGGAGCGCGGCGCTGGCTCGGGCACGCGGGCTCGAACAGCGCAGCTCGAGACCGGCCGCCGTTATTGTTACAGCGCCGTGCGCTCGTTAAGTTTTGCGGTGTGTCGCTGACCGGCAGGTGAGTTACAGGCGAGGCAATGCTGTTCGCAGCACTCGCTGTGCAGTTCCGCAGTTCATAGGGAAGCCGCATAACAGTAGCGCCTTTTTAGTTGCCGCACGGCTGGGCGCGCTCTTGCTCCAAAAGCAGGTCCGAGCACGCGTCTATAGGCGGCTAGAACTGCCGGTACGGCTTCACCTGCTGCGCGGCCCGCTGCCGCGCACTGAGGGCCGAGCGCTGCGCGTGGGCCTGCTGCGCGCGCAGCTGCTGCACCTGCGAGCTGGCCTGGGCGTGCTGCAGCTGCGCCTGCTGGGCCTGCGCCTGCTGCATCTGGAGCATCACCGACTCCGGGTCGGGCATGAGCACGGGCCGCGCCGGCGGCGCGTCGAACGCGCCCGTGTTGTGGTAGAGGTACGGCACGGTGACGGGCTTGAAGCGGCGCGGCACGTCCTCGTCGTCGGAGTACTCGTTCTCGGCCGCGTCCTCCTGGGCCTCGTTGAAGCACTCGTCCTCCATCACGAGGATGCGCCGGTTCAGGTCGAGGCGGTGGCGCCAGAAGTCGTCCCACTGGCCGCGGCGCGCGCGGCGGCTGCGCCCGAGCAGCGCCGAGAACTCGGCGGCAGACTTCTGCGCCGTGACCTCGTCGACAACCTTGGTGGCCTCGCCGTGGTCGAACTTGATGCGGCCCTTCAGGTCGCCGCCGGGCAGCTGCGGCAGCCCGAGCAGCGCCATCGTCGGCTTGTTGTTCGGCATCGGCGGCACGAGCGGCGGCGCCACGCTCTGGATCGCCGCAATCGCCGCGTTCGCGCTGGCAATACGCGACGCCATCGCCGGCGGCGCCTGCGCCTGCTGCGCGTCGACGGGCGCCGCGTACGCCGCCGGCGCGCCGCGTCCGGGCTGGCCCGCTGAAGCCATAGGCACTACGGGGGCGCCGCGCGGATCGGTTGCAAAGCGTGGCGGAAGGCCCTGGCCGTGCGCGGCCGGGATGTCGTAGCGCACGCCCGCCGCGGTCGCGGGCCCAGCGGCCGCGCCGTGCGAGGGCGCCGGCCCGGGCCGCAGCGCGGGGCCCGCCGGGCCATGGCCGGGACCCGCACCCACGCCTGGCTTGTGGGCATACTGCGCCGACTGCATGTGCGGATCTGCGTATTGCGAGTACCCTGTGTGCGGGAACGGCGCGACAGGGGGGTGGCCGTACGCCTGGGTCGCGTGCGGCGGGTACGGCGGGTGCTGGAGCGCCGGGCGCGATCGCGGCAGTGCGCTCGCCGGCTGCATCGGTACCTGCAGGCCTGGTCCTCCTGACGCAGGATACGGCGCTGGCCAGGATGGGTGGGGGGCGCGTTGCGCACGCGGCATATGCGGTCGAACATGGGGCGCGGGTCCACGATCCATTATTAGCCCGCCGCGTCACGTGGCGCGACCCTGGTTACATGAACCGCCGCGGCCCGAGCTGGGCCCGATGCGGGGGTCCGTGCCCGCGCGGGGCCCTCGCGCCGCCGCGCACAGCAGTGCCGCAGCGTTGCGGTCGCTTCTGCTGCTCAGTGGCGCCGTTATGGCCGTGGCCGTGCCGGCGCGCCTCCTGGCACCCCCGCCAGCTTGCGCAATTTTACAAGGGTTGCCTTGCGTCTCATCAGCGGACGCAGGGTTCTGATAGGGGCGTACTCGAGTCTGTCATGCATGATGCGGCTTTAATTGTGAGACGCCCGCTGCTAAGACTTCTGATCTGCGCGCCTAATAATTAGCCCTCCATGCCGGCGTTCGGCGGCTACGTGCCTCCACGTGCGCAACATTGCGCAAGCTGGCGTTGATAGCCGCTGGCGCTACTGGGACCCGCCGCCGGCAATGTGCAGTCTGGCCCTGATCGGCAGCCCTGCAGATCGGTATTGTGTCACACGCGAGATCGCCAGATCGTTTGCTCGCGCTGAGTCCGTTAGAGGCCAATTCCCCCGCTGGTTGTCTTCTTCGCACTTCCATAGCTTCCGTACTAGTTATGTCTTTCGTGCTAGTTACACCCTTACATAGACGGATATCGTACGGCTTTGATTTGTAGGCGCTCTGCGCTACAACTCGATTCGTGCGCTATTTAGTTCGAGGGGCGGCGCTTGCTCTCGCTGCTGCGAGCCCAAACCAGGTCGCCAGGTCTTAAGCGGCACACTCTCAGCCCAAATACATACCCCAGTTTCGATTGCTTCCTCTTCGTTTATCGTCCTCCCTCTTTATTTATCGTGCTCACTCGCTAACGGACGGGATCGGCACCCTACGCCCCGGCACGACTCTTGGGGCGCCAGATAGGTCTCTGGCGCAGCTCGCGCAATGCCTTACTGCTTGGCGTGCAGCATCCCCATATTCCACACGCACTACAGTTAATTTGTAAATATTTAAACCAGCCATATTGTGCACGACAGCCACGACGGTTCTCATAAATATTGGGTATTATATCCTCTGCGACCGAAAAACATATTGCGCCCTCTTTATTACCGAGAAGAGAGCGAGAAGCAATCTCGGCTGGGCATGGCGTGGGTTCTGCTGAATAGATTGTGCATCCTAGTCCTGAAACTCGACATGCCCGCGTTTACAGCACCCTATGATGAAGAAGCGATTGCTAAAGAGAGCCGCAGACTCTTGTCTCGTGTTTGGACACAACCTATAAGTACGGCGGCGGATTGCTCTGTTGTCCAACATCGCTCTGTTGTCCAACATCGCCCTGTTGTCCAACATCGCCCTGTTGTCCAACATCGCCCTGTTGTCCAACATCACTCTGTTGTTCAACATCGCTGTGATTGGATTTCTCAAGACTATCCGGTTTCGAGCTAGTGGCTGCAGGTTCCGCATCACTGTGTGTCACCGACGCGAAGTCCACCGCCTCAATCGCAAATGTGTGTATTACTTGTCTCTGCCTTTCGCTTGGCCTTGGCACGGTAGTTACTTCGATGATAAGTCCATAACGAAGCTCCGTTTTCGCTCCCCGAAAGCTGGGACACATTAATTTTTCAGGTTTCCAGACCCATTCAGCCGCGCTTAGCTCTAGAGGAGTTTGTAACGGCTCGTCGCAAGAGTAACTCGTGAGAAGAGCGGGAAAATCTAACGGCCACTTCTTACACCATCGACGCAGCAGCCGCGTTATCAAGAAGATTTCAACCTTGTGAATCCTAAGCTCTGCTGGTGGCACAACTCGAAGGGTCGCTTCGTTGACCGTAGGTTTTTGCTTCACGAATCGAGGGCAAGAAAGGCTGACCCTCAGGCCACTGACCTTATCTGTTAAAATAGGGGTCAGGTTTTCGCCGCCGCACCAAACTTCAGTATCTGAAGGTGGAGCGTACGTAGTAATGCCGATTCGGTCCTCTATGCTATGATGGAGGCAGGATTTTTTGAGCCTTGCTCTTAGGTACCAGAACACTCCACAGTCCACGCCCTTTGATGTTCCCACGTAGACACTTGAGGGCCAGCACGGCCTGATTCTGTTACAGAATTTGATCTCGAAAGGCATTGTGTGACAGCCGGCAGTTAGCTTCAGCTTTTTGCGACAGCTTATCAACTTCGTTTTAGCCAACATCCGCGGAAAGCTAATGGGATCATTACCAATTATGCACCTTTCTTCACAGTTAATATCCACTATCAAACTTGAAACAGGGCATATGGAGTCCAAAACTTTGATACTGACGTGCCCTACTATTGTATCACCATCTAGGTAAATTCCTGCTCGTTGTCAATATGCACCTTCACTAACACGTTTGAGTTATCCATATCAAGATAGTATTTATCATGAAGGCTCGGTTTTATGTGTGACGATACTGGCGGTCGCTGCTGCATGTATGCTCAGTTGCCGTTTTCGGTAAGACCTCAATACGACTGCGAAATGCGCGAGTAATGTGTGGATAGTGCGCCATATTCCACGACTCAAAACGGCCTTCCCACTCACTGGAATGCACTGTTCAGCGCCAGCGGGCAGTGTCGACGATGCCTCTGACCCTGCTTTTCTCCATCAGAGATGCATGTGAAAAGTACCTTTCAAAGGTAGCACTATTAGTCTAAGTTATGTATGCCATACATACAAATTAGTATCAAAAGATGCCGTCGCAACCCACCCGGGTTCGCCCCACAGGCTCCAGTCGCAGTCCATCACGAACTCTGTGTGCTGCGAGAACTCGCGCAAGAGCCCGCGTGGGCCCACTCCAGCCGCAACACGCGCCTGGTTGTCTATCCACACCTTCGCCGTCATGTCGTAGGATGTGCTCAGCAGGTGCTGCGCGCTGTGCGGTGACCACTTCACGCGCTTAACGGCCAACTGGTGGCCCCGAAGCTCATTTACGGGCGCGGGCGCGGCCCCGCCTGCGCGCCGCAAATCCCACACGCGAATGGCACCGTCAGCCTGGCCTGTAGCCAGCGTGTCGGACCGGTATTTGTTCCAGTCTGTCGTGAGACACTCGCCGCCCACATTCTTGTCACCTACCGAGGCCACTACACTGCCTGTGCGCAGGTCCCAAACACGCGACGTGCCGTCTGCGTGTGCGGTTGCGACTGTGAACGCTGTGTGCGGGTTGAACTTCACCTCGTACGCGCACGATGGCGACTCGAGCGTCGATACTGACCGCGTCGGGTTTCCAACGTCCCACAGCTTGACCGAGCCATCCCACGACGAGCTGCAGAACCGCGTCTTGTCAATGCTGCTCCAATTGACGCAGAACACGTCGCGGCTGTGTTCTCTCAGCACAACGAGCGGATGCGCCTGGCGCGCGCAGTCAAACAGCCGCACGGAGCCGTCGCCGCATGCCGCGGCAATGTGGTTTTCATGTACCTCGCTCCAAGCTACGCCGTTAACGCCTTCCTGTGTGTCAAAGGCCGCCACAGGCACAATCGCACCGGTCGCAGTCAGCTCGAGACAAAATACCTTCCCGTTGCCCACAAGTCCGAAGTTTGCCGCCGTGCCGAGGCCTATGCGGTTGTCCAAAAACGGCGAGTATTGCACGCCCATGCCGCTGAGGCCGGGCGTCGAAAACTTCAGCATTTTAGAGGTGCTGCACGCTCACTTGCACAAGCTTGTCGCGAGGAACCACCGCAATGCCTATATGCCGCCTGTCGAGGCTTTGAGGCTGCTGCTCAATCGAGTCGCTGAGGATCACGTCCAGTTTGCTTGTGAAGCACTGCAGAGTCCCGTATAGCGCTCTGCCGTCGACTGTTTTCACCCGCACTGTCTTGCCGAGGGGAGACATGAGGTTAGGGCCGCGCTCCGCCCGCTACGAATAAATGGCCCGTTAACGGCCGAGACAAAAACCGTTAGCCGACGCTGCGAGTTCTTTGCGCGGTGTGAGATTTGACTCGCTCATCTAAAATTATATCGTAAACAGTTCTAAGTGCTAGAGGCGTAATTCATTTTATAGCTAGGTAAACTTACGCGGCTTGTGCACGATTATAACACTAAATGCAAGAATATTACAGACAATCGGCCAAGTGAGACCAACGCGTGTGCCAAAGGTGTCTTTGATCAAATTACAAACGCAGCCGCCGACCGATGGACGACCGCGCAATGATGCGCAGGTACTGCTTGGGATACAGGCTTGCTGCCTCCTTGTGCTGCATGACGTCTCTAGCAGACCCCGGGTTCAGGAATCGCAAAAACCCTGTGTCTCCAACCGTGCTTGCACTCGTGAAGTAGAGCCGCTCTCGAGCGCGCGACGCGGCGACATACAAAAGCCGGCGCTCGTCGTCCTCTCGCGTTTCGAAAAACTGGAAGCTGTCCTGAGCCCGTCCGGCGACAATCACGCAGGGCCACTCGCGGCTCTTCGCGCTGTGAATAGTTCGCACATGCACGGAGTCGTCACCAGAGATGTCGACATTCTGGAAAAGGTGCCGCAGCACTGCCTTGAGAACCGTGCCCTGCTGAGGAGCTTCCTGTTCAGCTCCCTCGATCTCCGGAACGAGCTGCTCCGGTGGTATTTCGATGCTACTCAGCACCTTCTTGAACTCGACCCAGCCTACAGACTCGTATATTTTGCGTCTCTGTCCCTCGGCCAGCTCCCGCCAGGACTCAATGGTCGAGATTGTTTTCGATACAAGATCAGGCACGGTCACACAGTTCAACAAGGACTCACGGATCTGCGGCAATCTTTCTACTATGAACGGGTGCCGCCCATACTTCTCACTCTGCGAGAGCGCGTTTACCAAACTCAATGAGCTGCTGTTCAGATCCCGGTAGTCTTGGTCGGAAAGAAACTTGTAGTGCTTGCTGTACAGAAGCTGTGCCAGGTACAGGTCGCGCGGGTCGTTCGACCATTTCAGTAGCGACATAGTCAGGTTCGGCAGCGCCAGCGCCGCCAGGGCTCGCACGTTCACGGAGTTCGACGTCGGAATGCCCATCGACTCGAGCAGCTGCTTCAACTGCAGCGTATGTCGGTTGTAACGCACGAGAATGGCTATGTCGCTCGGTTTGTATGTGCGCATGAGCTGCGTGACGAGCTCGCCAATCGCCGCCGCCTCGCTGTCGGCCGTTGGATACACGAGAAGCTCGGGCTCCGAGTTGTGCGGACGCGTGGCAATGAGATTCGGCTGGTGCGGAGAGTCCGGCGGCGGGATTTGCTGGAACGTGCTGATGATCTCCGGGGACGAGCGGTAGTTGTAGCGCAGATTCAGAACCGTCGTGTTAGGAAACGTGTCGCGCATGACGGCAAATGCGTCGCGCAGATGGTCCTCGCGGAACGCGAAGATTTCCTGGTTTGCGTCGCCGACAACGCAGACGTGCAGCATGGGGTTCACCTGCTGGATGCACTTGACAAGCTCCCACTGCATGGACTGGCCGTCCTGGAACTCGTCGATGAGAAGATGCTTGATATACAGATCGCGCTTCTGGGCGATTTGGCAGCCGAGCTCCATCGCCGTGTCGAAGTCGTACGACTTGTCGTGGGCCAGCCGCTCCCTGAACCGCCGGCGGTCCTTGGGCAGGAAGCCCTCGGGGAAGCGCGCGCGGTTCTTCAGAGGAAGCCCCAGCGTCGGGTCGCCCAAAATGTTGTACATATCGAGGTGGTCGGCCATGCGCCACTCGCTTGTGAGCCCAACATCCTCGGGGAACGAGCTGACGAGGTTCGCGCAGAACGAGTGGAAAGTGTTAATTTCCACCGCCTCAGCCGCCTCCGTGTCGCCCACAAGCGCGAGCACGCGCTCCTTGAGCGAGTTGCGCGCGCTGTTGCTAAACGTGAGCGCGACAATTGACTCGGGCGGCGTGCCCTCGCGCAGCAGCCGTGCTATGCGGTTGCCCATGACCATGGTCTTTCCCGTTCCGGGGTGGCCAATAATCTGGATGTGCGGGTCATTGCAGTCCACGGCGGCCTGCTGGAACGCGTCGAGCGCCATTGTTTTTGCGCGCACAGGCCGGCTGAAGCGCGTCTGAAGGGCAGCGGCCGGCTTACACGATCATTAATGTGACATTTCCGTTTTCGGGTCGAGCCGAGCATAGCGCGCAGATTCGCGCGCGTTTTTGGTACGGGATTCAGTCCGCGGAGCTACATGTTTCAGATTCTAGACAGGCGCCTTTTACTGGATTACATATTCGACGCGCACGGCGGTCTAAGCGGCCAATTCTGAGCAAAAAGCTAGGCGTGCGGTCTAGAGTTGTGGTTTGCAACTGCGGTAGCAGCCGCTTGATAGTTATTCCATACAGCGCTCAGCGTTGCGCGTTGCGCGTTGCGGCGCTGAGCAGCTAAGTAGTCTAATCCTCCATGCCGCCGTCGAGCTCCTCCAGCGCGTAGGCCTTCGCACGCTCGAACAGCTCGGCAGGCACCTCCTCGTGCTTGCCGCCGGTCTTTTCCGCCGACACCCACGACAGCTCGAGCTCGAAGTCCTTGTCCTTGTTGTCCTCGTGGGCGAGATAGATGATGCGCGCGGCCTCGAGCACGGCCTGCTCGGCGTCCAAGCTCTCGAAGTCCAGCTTCTCGAGCTCGCTGCTCGCCACCTGCCTGCCGCGGCCCGTCGCGGCGCCGCGGTAGCCCCACGACTGGCCGCTGGGCTCAATCATGTAGAGGTGCGCGCCCTCGTGGTCGACGCCGCCGACAATGCTCGTCACGCCGAACGGCCGCACCGAGTTGTACAGCGTGTATGCCTGGACGTACGCCGCGACGTTCGTGCTCAATGACGGCAGCGGCATCGGCTCCTTGAACTGGTCGCGCCAGTTGCGCGCCTCGTCGCGCCCGCGGCTCACCACGTGTCTGCCGTCCGGGTTCAGGCCCGAGTAGATTATGCCGACGTGCTTGTCGATCGTCTGGATGCGCTTGTTTGCGCCGGGCTTGAGCAGCTTCGACGACACGACCTTCTCCACGGCCAGCACAACGCCGTCCTTGAACCGGATCCCCAGCGACGTCCCGCCAGCCTCCACGGCCTTCGACGCGTACTCCACCTGGAACACGCGCCCGTCGGGACTGAACACGCTGTTCGAAAGATCGTAGCCAGTGCCTATCGATGTCATGGTTGATGGGGGCGAGTTAGGCTGGCGGTTGCTTAGTAGTTAGCGGGAGGCCAAGTGTGTTGCCACTCGGGGGTGGCGCGGGCCGCCGAGCAAAGAGGCGTGTATTAATGCAATTAGCTCCTCACTATTATCGGCAGTACAGTATGCTAATTTAGATGGCGAATTGCCGCTCCTTTGGCGCCTCCACGCAGGCTGCCCGCTCGCCGCGCCAGCGTGCCTCTTAGTCACAGCCTACTCGCCACAGCTAAGTCAACCGCGCGAACACACGTTAACTTCGACAGCATGAGCACGGCCAAGAACCCAATAAAGTCGCGCATCGTGACGCTCGAGGCCGGCGACGAGTTCGAGGACTTCCCCGTTGAGACGTGGAACACAGAGCCGCAGGCCCAGCCGTCCAATCTGTGGGAGGAGCAGTGGGAGGACGACGACCACCTCGACGACGACTTCGCCGCCACTCTGAAGGCCGAGGTCGAGCGCGTCGGCAAAAAGTAGTAGCATGCTTGGTGAGGCCACCGTGCCGGTCGCAAGCAGTGCTAGGCATAGTCGCAGTGCAGGTCACAAGCAACTCTTATTGAGGATCACGATGACACCTCAGGCCTTACTCTAACACGCCTACGACACATATAAACTAATGCAAGCAATGCCGTTAGTTGCGTAGCTCTTCGGCCAGCGTGCCAGCTACTCTGCACAGTATTATGCAGCACCTTTAAGAACGTATACGAAGTAGGGATATTCTCAGCTTGACTATGCGCGTAGATGGCATATGTTGCTCGACTCTTCACAAGAGTATTTTTAGTTTAACAGTTGTGCAGTAGCCATTCGATTTAGTACGACACTTTTTGGAGCTGTACTGCAGCACGCAATTCAGAAAGTCAACCCCCCGTTCCCGACACAGGAATGCGTGAATTACGAACAGAACGGCTCAATTTGAAATTTGCATTTCAGCGTGCGTGCAGACACACAGCCGTTTATTGTCTGCGGATGGCGCTTTGTTGTCTGCGCGTCTGTTTGTAAGGGCTAGGTTTATGGCGGTCCACCCACCGCGCTGTAAATACGCCGCTCTGTTTAACAACATTCACTCTTACGCTGCAGCGCTCTTTGAAACAGCCAGAATTGTGATGTCTTTTAACCGCGACTTAGATAGTCCGCTCTCATACTACATTGAGCAAGCCCTGGACAAGGCTGCCAAGGTGCACAAAGAGCTGCAGGTGCTTGCCACGCATATTGAAGTTTCCGACGAACTCAGCACAAGCATTATGAACTTGACAACAATGAAAGTTGCCATGCTCATGCTTGAGCGCAACGCGAGCGAAAATCGCGCCCGCAATGCGCAGCACAGCAACACCGCAACGCATTGAAAAGTGCGGCGCCCAGCCTCGTCACATTGCTGGAACCACCTATCTAAAATGTATCAAAGTTTTAGTATTTTTTAGCTGCGCACTGACCACCAGGGCGTTATCGCTGCGCGTCGGCATCCTCGAGCTGGCTTGTGGCAAGTCAGGTGACCGTTAGCTAACGGGAGGTGGCCACCAAACCATGGAAACCAAGCTGGAAACCACAGTTCCCCCACCACTAACCTCAACACACACCTAGAGAATGAGTGTTGAAGAGCCTCTCCCCGACCTGGATCAGGACGTCATGGACGCCAGCGCCGAGGAGCTCTGGATGCGCGCCCGAATGATCGACAAGGACGTGCGCATCATGCGCTCCGAGTTCCAGCGCCTCACGCACGAGAAGGCGTCGATGAACGAGCAGATTGCCGACAACAAGGAGAAGATCGAGAACAACAAACAGCTGCCGTACCTGGTGGCAAACATCGTGGA
This sequence comes from Entelexis sp. DX6506, assembly GCA_037041025.1. NCBI lineage: Eukaryota > Fungi > Ascomycota > Dipodascomycetes > Dipodascales > Trichomonascaceae > Entelexis > Entelexis sp. DX6506. The sequence continues at coordinate 332,861 of JAXQHU010000039.1, forward strand.
GCTCATTGACCTCGAAGGCGAGGGCCAGACCGAGGGGGCAAACCACGAGGAACACAGCTCGCACACGGGCACGTCTGCCGTGGTGAAGACGTCGACACGGCAGACCGTGTTTCTGCCCCTTGTGGGCCTGGTGGAGCCGTCGAAGCTCAAGCCGGGCGACCTTGTTGGTGTGAACAAGGACTCATATCTCGTTCTCGACACGCTTCCGGCCGAGTACGACAGCCGCGTCAAGGCCATGGAGGTCGACGAGAAGCCCGCAGAAACGTACAGCGACATCGGCGGTCTGGACAAGCAGATTGAGGAGCTCGACGAGGCCGTTGTGTCGCCGATGAAGCAGGCAGAAAAGTTCAAGTCCATGGGCATCAAGCCGCCCAAGGGCGCGCTCATGTACGGCCCGCCCGGCACAGGCAAGACGCTGCTGGCGCGAGCATGCGCTGCGCAGACGAACGCCACATTCCTAAAACTCGCTGCGCCGCAGCTGGTGCAAATGTTCATTGGTGACGGTGCCAAGCTTGTGCGCGACGCGTTTGCATTAGCCAAGGAAAAGGCGCCGACCGTCATTTTCATTGATGAGCTCGACGCCATTGGCACAAAGCGTTTCGACAGCGACAAGAGCGGTGACCGTGAGGTGCAGCGCACAATGCTGGAGCTGCTGAACCAGCTCGACGGCTTCGGCAGCGACGACCGCGTGAAGGTGCTTGCTGCCACAAACCGTGTAGATGTGCTTGATCCCGCGCTGCTGCGCTCGGGCCGTCTGGACCGGAAGATCGAGTTCCCGCTGCCGAACGAGGAGTCGCGGGCAGGCATCCTGCAGATCCACAGCCGGCAGATGACGACGGCGAACGACATCAACTGGGACGAGCTGGCGCGGTCCACGGACGAGTTCAACGGCGCGCAGCTGAAGGCTGTGTGTGTTGAGGCCGGCATGATTGCGCTGCGCAACGGCAAAAACGAGATTGACCACGAGGACTTCGTCGAGGCCATCGGCGAGGTTCAGGCAAGAAAGAGCAAGAGCGTAAGCTTCTATGCGTGATTCGCGTTATATACCTGTATTACTTATGCTTAATCTTGTAGCTTCAGGGATCATGCCTCACTGCTCACGGCACAGCCGCTGCACAGGGAGTTGTTATTGGCATTGGGCAGAGCCCATTGCGTTACACACTGCCCGAATCGGCCAAACGGCCTCGCGATCGATACTCTACAAGATAACAGCCTTGTGAGGCGCGTGGGCGGATCTTGCGCGGCCCTGCGCGCGAATGCTGGCCGCGGGCGTATCCACAGGAGAACCACGGCAGCGCCCTACCCTAATCAATTTTTACCCTAACTAGGCAAAATCAATGTGTCAAGCAATTATCAAGCCCGGCTCACGAGGCAACAAGGCTAGCTAGAGATGGATATCGAGACGGTTGCGTCGTCGGTGGTGTCGTCTGTGTCGGCGCGCGTCGTGTTCCACCCCATAGACACGCTGCGGACGATCAGCCAGACGACCGGCGGGTCAATGCGCCTACCGATCCACCGCTACTGGGCCGGCCTGATGCCGTCCATGGCGCTGAGCGTGCCTGGGTTCACGGCGTACCTCGTGGCGTATCGGCAGAGCAAGAGCATGCTTGCGCCCGAGCTGGGGCCCACGAGCCTGGCAAACTACATTACGAGCGGCACAATTGCCGAGATTGCGTCGTCGTATATCTGGACGCCGACCGAGGTTGTGAAGGGCCGCATGCAGATCGACACCAAGGGGCTGTCGGCCATGCAGATGCTGCGGTCGATATACCGGCTCGAGGGCGTGCGCGGCTTCTTCCACGGCTACTTCATGGGCCTTGTCGTGTTTATTCCACACTCCGTCACGTGGTGGGTCACCTACGAGCGCACACGTGAATGGATTGCCAACGGTAACCCTAGCCGACTCAGACCGCAGCACCATGCATTATCAGCGGCGGTAGCGACGACGACGGCGGTGCTGGCGACAAACTTCCTCGACGTCGTGAAGACGCGCCAGCAGCTGGCGCACTCGCCGGAGGTCGCGCACCTGCGCCCCAGCGACAAGCAGGGCGTGCGCGTCATCGCCCAGAACCTCGTCCGCGAGCACGGGTGGTTCCGCGCGTTCACCCGCGGTATGGGTATGCGGATTCTCAGCACCGGCCCCAGCAGCGCGCTGGCGATGGCGATTATGGAGACGCTGCACCCGGACCCCACGATTGCCCTCGTGCAGGAGGACTGAGCACTGCACACGCGTATGAGAGATGTATATAGAATCGCAAATCATGTAGTAATAGTGTCAGGGCTCGCTTATCTGCAGGGCAGCACGCACGGCCGGCACGGCCCCTGCGCAGAGCCGCCGCCGCAACAGAGCCGCCGCCGCAACAGCGATGCCATTGCGCTTGCCCGCGCCTGTGCCTGACGCCGGGCCGCAGCGCAATCCGGCGTTGCTGGCGCGCGCGGCTGTGGTGTCATTCGGCCCGCCGATGGTTTCGGGTCTCGTGATTCGCGGCGGCGCATCGCCGCGGGACCCCGCTTGGCGGACCGGTCTGGGCTCGCGTCTGCTCGCGTTAGCGTTTGTGAACAAGCTTATCACGAGCGCGGCCGGCGCCCAAGTCCCAATGGCCCTGGCGGCCTTGCACGGCGTACGTTTATATAATAACGGCCGCTACCCAGCCGGGGGGCGCGCGATTCAACGCGGCCCCAGCGCCAGCGTGAGCGCGCGCGCAAAACCGCCGTTTGCGCCCTCCACAGAGCTTAAATTCGTGTACTAGAGATTATTTCCGTAAGAAGCATGCGTCCAAATCGGGTTGCGTGGCGTGCCATCGCGTGGGCGTGGGATCTCGCGCTGGCCGGCCCCTCCTTATGTCAACACCCCAAGCGGCTATACTGCATCCTAGCGACTCACCGCACCGGGCCGGCCTTGGACGCATGTATGACTTCGACACCGGAGTATGCTAAATTGTCGCGGGTCGTGCAGAACTTCTTCACGAAGAGTGCGGAGGTCATTGCGCACGCGCGCACGATCCACAGCGACGCGGGCACAGACCTGGCCGGCGACAGGGAGCCTCCGCCCGTGAACAAGTGGTTCAACCTCGAGCTCGAGGAGCTCGACTTCCTGCACGACAGCCTCGACCTCTGGCGCCAGGCCACGCCCAAGGAGCTGCCGCCGCCACTCGTCGTCGAGGTGTACCTCGACCCGAGCCGCCTGCGCCCGGGCCAGACGGTTGTGCTCGCCGGCTCGCGCTGCAACACAAACCAGGAGATTGTCCTGGAGCGCTGGGTCATCGAGTGCAAGCCGCCGGCCGCAAACGCGCTTGCCGAGGAGCTGCCCCTCACCTACAAGCGCGCCATCGTGACAATGCGCGCGCTGTACACGGCCACGCGCCTGCTGCCGGCGTGGCACCTGCGCCAGCGCCTCAAGCGCCAGCGGCTCACGGAGGTCCCGCTGCGGCTCGGCGTGCGCGTGCACAACGGCACGCAGCCGATCAGCTCGCGCGGCCGCGTCGGCCTGTCGCGCTCCATTGCGGGCAAGCCAAGCACGCTGCAGCAGTTCCAGCTGCAGCCCGTCGTCACGCAGGTCGGTACGTTCCACATCAGTGCAAACTACCGCGTCGACGTCGCGTTCGGCGTCGAGGACATCGAGACCGTCATGGCGCAGAAGTTCATCGAGCTCGACCACCCGAACCAGAGCGCCTCCATCAGCCAGGCCGCGGGCTCACACGGCTCAAACACGTCCTACGTCGGCTCGCAGGGCTCAATGCAGCGGCCCGTGCTCAGCTTCACGCGCCCGTTCCGCAGCCTCGAGGACGGACACGCCTCACACATCGGCCCGCAGTCCATTGCCGGGTCTGCGTCCTCGGTGGTCTCCACCAGCTCAAAATTCTCGTCTTCTTTTGCATCGCAGCGCGCGCCAGCCATGCAGCAGCGCTCCATGAGCCAGGAAAGCAAGGCTGCGCGCCCGCTCAGCTTCCACTCACAGCTCAGCCAGGCCAGCCACGCAAGCCAGGCAAGCTTCCTCACCGGTGGCGCTGAGCACGACTCGGGCGGGTCCATGGCGCAGTCCGACGTGAGCGACTTCATGAAGTTTGTCGACGACACGCGCCGACGCACCGAGCGCATGGGCAGCAGCGGCACCGACCTCGACACGACCCTCGCGCGCTTCCAGGGCATGCGCGCGTCCTACGGACAGCTCTCCAGCTCGTTCATGCAGGACTCCATGGCACAGTCCCCACAAGACTTCTCTGACTCCCAGCGCACCTCTCGCTCTAATACTGGCCCTAGCACCGAAGCCGGCACAGAGACCGGCACAGATACCGGCACCGTCGTCAGCGGGGCATCCGCCGCGGGCACGGGCACTAATACTGATAGCAGCACCGGCGGCACCCACCAAACGCTTAGGCCGGAACGAAGACGCGGCAGCGGTCTGCGCAGCCGCTTGGGATTCTACTCTGAAAGTGCTGACGACGACGGCGACGGTGACGCCGACCTCCTCTTTGCCCTGAGCGACATGCAGATGTAAGCTGGTTCCGTCGCAAGCCACGTTTTTGGCCCTTATTATTATTACTATTATTATTATTATTATTATTATTTTATCACCAGTTCCGCTCCTCATCACCGCAGCGCGCTTCTCGCTGCCTGCAGTGTTATTGAAGTGATAATTTGAAAGCATTTCGGATACATATTTTACGACTCGGCGGCGCTTTGGCCAGGCCCTTTTCCATTTTGCTTTATTTTACATCCAAATGCCGAGAGAGAGATAGTCCTGTTTTACCATTCGGTAGAGCCGTGCTCCCCGGTTACAACGATAGTTTTGTGCCCACTGTTTCTTCAACAATCAGCTCAAACAAAGCGGCTATTCACAGCTTCGGCACAGTTTGATCTTCAAGGATCCGTGAGCAGCGGAGCATTCTCGCCGTCCGTCGCCACGGTCTCGCGCACCTCAACAAGCAGCGGCGGGCTCAGGCTCTTCGACGGCGACACAAACGCGAGCAAAAGAGACCCGAGGAGCAGAATCGTGCCAATGGTGAAGGCAAACGCCCACTGCAGAGCGAACACCTTTGTGAGCAGCTGGCCAAGGCCCAGCGCAAACGCAATCCACGTACTCGCAAAGCCAAACAGGTAGTCGCCAAAAATGAGCATGAGAAGCGCCGGCACAAACAGGAACTCCCAAATCACGATGTTCGCGATCAGCCGCGACGGCAGGTTGCGCGCACCAACCATGACCGCGCCGTTCCAGAAAATGAGGTAGTGCGACCAAACCATTGGGAACACAAACACGGAGCCGTGAATGGCCAACCAGCGCGACAGAGGCCGAATGCGGATCGACGCGCCGAGAATGTACCCGGCCAGCAGCTGCAGGAAGTTGAGGATGATGAAGAACTCGCTGAGCAGATAGTGGCTGCGCGCAAACAGGTAGGACCAGCTCAGCATAAGCACGTTCGAGAACACGAACTGCCAGATGAATAGACGCGGCGTCACGTCAAAGAACTTCGCCAAAAACACCGTCTGGCCGATGACGCCCACAATCCAGTACAGAATGATGCCTGGGCCAAACGCCGTGAACGGCGTGAACCCGACATCGTCCTGGTGGCCGTGGTCCCAGGGCGAGCGGCGGCCAAAGTTGTAGCGCACGTTCGACACGACATTGAGCACAAACGAGACGATAGCAATGAAGCGCAGCGCCTGGTTGATGGATCGCTCGCTTGCGGAAGCCTGGTTCGGCGTCTCCAACGCTGGATCGCGGCCCTCAATTGGGTTCTCTGTGGCGCTCATCCTAGTATGTGCGGCTCGGTGGGTAGACAAAAAAGTCCTAAATGTGTGTGGCTGCGAGTCGCATATAGATGGGCCTCAGATCACGCAGGGCAGGGGTCGAGCGGGGGCAACGACACTGAAGCGGAGCAAGAGCGTTAGGGTTCGCGCACGGCCTGCACATGCTGTCAAGGCTCGTCGTCCTTCGTGTCTGGGCACAGCCCGGAGTGAAGCATTAAAGTCGGTAGCTGAGCCCTGTTTCACGAACCGTGATGCGGGTCTGGCCTGCGTGCGGGGCTTCTTGCTGCGTGATGTGATGTCATGCTATGTTGTGCCATGGCGTGCAGCGTGCTGTGCGTCGTCGTGAAGTTGTCGTCAACAATTAATCGAAGCTAACTAAGATGTACAAAATCTATTAGACCTTTTTATAATTTTCGTTACACAGTATTAAGGGCCCAGCGAATTAGAGTTGCGTGGCTCAAAACTCGGCGTCCTGCTGGACCTCCGCCTCCATGAGCTCCTCGAGCTTGCCGCAGGCCGCGGCAACAAGGCCCAGAATCGGCTTCGAGGGCTCAATGACCCGCGATAAATACTCGGGGTGGTACTGCGTGCCCACGAAGTACTCCAGCCCCTTGACCTCGAAGGCCTCCATGCGGTCGCCCGACCCGTCCCGGGCAACAAAGTGCATGCCGGCCTGCTCGAGCTTGTCGATGCGCGTCGGGTCCACCTCGTAGCGGTGCCGGTGACGCTCCTTCACCTCGGTCGAGCCATACAAGCGCTTCAGCTTCGAGGCGGCGTCCGTGAAGTATGCCTCGCGCTCGCCGAGACGCATCGTGCCGCCCATCTGCGTCTTGTCGACCTCAGGCATGTAGACAATGAACGTCTCGTCGGCCTCCGGGTTGAACTCAGCAGACGTGGCCGCCTTGATGCCGAGCACGTTGCGCGCGTACTCAATGACGGCGATCTGGAAGCCCAGACAGATACCAAGATAGGGAACCTTGTTCTCACGCGCCCACTGCGCAGCCTGGATCATGCCCTCAACGCCGCGCACACCAAAGCCACCGGGCACAAGAATGCCGTCGGCCTGGCACAGCTTCGCCCACGACTCGTGGAACGACGCCTTGCCGTGGTTCGACGAGTGGTCGCCAAGCACTTCCGAGTCGACCCACATGATCTTGAGCAGGCGGCCGCAGCGCATCGCGCTGTGCTCCAAAGCCTTCACCACCGAGATGTACGAGTCCTGCAGGTCGGTGTACTTGCCGACAATGGCAATGGTCACGACGTCCACACTGCGGTCGTGCGTCACCGTCAGCTCTTTCCAGCGGTGGAACAGGTCCTCGCCCGAAGAGTGGCGCTCAGAAGGCAGCTGAGACAGCTTCAGGCGGCGCGTGAAGTATGACATGAGCTTCAGCTCGCTGAGCATGATCGGAACGTGGTAAGTCGAGCTCACATCGTGCACGCCAAGGACCTGATCGGGACCAACATGGCAGAACATCGAGATCTTCTCGACCGTCTGCGCCGAAAGCGGCTCCGAGCAGCGGCAGGCAATGATGTCCGGCGAGAGGCCAAGCGAACGCAGCTCACGCACAGCAGCCTGCGTGGGCTTCGTCTTGAGCTCGCCATGGATCACTGGCACAAGCGACACGTGAATCAGCGCGAAGTTCTCCACACCCACGCGGAACTGGAACTGGCGAAGTGCCTCGACGAAGGGCATGCTCTCGATGTCACCAACAGTGCCGCCCAGCTCAATGATGCACACATCAGGCTGCTCATCGCTGCCGTCAACAGGAATGTGCGCAACCTCCTCAAGCCAGTCCTGGATCGCGTTCGTCAGATGCGGCACAATCTGGACCGTCTTTCCCAGGTAGTCACCGCGGCGCTCCTTCTCAATAACGTGGCGGTAAATCTTGCCCGTCGTGAGGTTGTGGCGCTTCGTGAGCGTAACATTGAGATAGCGCTCGTAGTTGCCGAGATCGAGATCCGCCTCGCCACCGTCATTGAGCACGAACACCTCACCGTGCTCCAAAGGAGACATCGTGCCGGCATCGATGTTCATGTAGGGGTCGATCTTGATCGACGTGACGCGGTAGCCCTGGCTCTTGAAGAGCAGGCCAGTGCTGGATGCAATGACACCCTTGCCAATTCCGCTGATCACACCACCACTCACAACGACGTACTTCATTCCCGGATTCAATGAGTTGTGGTGGTAGTAGAGTTAGACTGGGCCTGCGCGTGATGAAGTTCGAAAAAAAATTATGTAAATGGGCAGGGGTCGACCGCCACACAAAGCAGACCTCGTGTGGCCGAAACCTAAGAGAAGCATGTGAAACAAATATAGACCCGGTGTGTTGAACGGAAAGAACTTAAAGTGGGTTGTTTATGTGAAGCGTTCGAGGTGCTGCGCGATTCAAACGTGCTAGGGTACAGGACTCGCACGCATGTGAGGGTCAGATGCACTTTCCCAGCTACAAAAGCAAATTTACGACGCGTTAGACAATGATAAGTATCTACAATCATACTGCTAATATTGCTTTTATCATGCTGGCCCGATGATTGCACATTTTTGAGATGGATGCTAGCACAAAAGCTCCTGCATGTATGCATAAACTCGAATTGTCTCGGCTTCGCAGTCTGTCTGATCAGTGCTATGTTAATCAACTACATTTATCTGATAGAGTCAGCCTCCCGTGGTTAATTAAGATCTAACAAGTTCACCCAGGGCTTTTAGAGTTCGTAGCTAACAATACGACGCATTGGGTGTTCGACGAGTGAAAGGGGAACTTCCAGGACTCGAAACTATAGAAACGAGTACTTGCACGGTCAATTTCAAAGCAAGAGTCTGCTAGAGGTGCTTGCGAGACATTAATGTTAAGGCATAAGCTGCAAGCGGGCCAGAAGTTCAAAAAGTTATAGCGGACTTAGTGATACTATTAAGAGCTCCAAGTACACGTACTCTGGAAGTTAAGTTACCGCTTTCGTTACGAACAGGGGTTACTGGAAAGTCAGCTAGATCACTCTGGCTTTTCGGACGTGCTGTCTGCATTATACAAATTTTCACTAAGTCTTACGCTGCTCGAAAGATGCACGCTGATTCAACGGCGCTGCCAAACGGTCATGTACGGCAACGTGCACCGCGTGAACTCCTTGTTTTGTGCCATCATGCACCGCCAGTAAGCAGCCTCGTGCGACCATTAATTTGCAAGCACATGCAACAAGCCTCAAACAAAACATCATTTCAATGAGTATGACAATCTACCAAATCGCCACTAGTTAAATACACATTCGTTGCTACGCTTGCCGCTCTATTTAACATTGAACGCTCTACTCCGTGACACGCGCCATCATTCTCTTCAAACCATTGTATTTAACATGCGCACTACCCGAACCCTGGATCCTGTTTAGTCGAGCCAGCAGCAGCCTCAGTCGATTGTGTGCGAGCTTTTCTCCTGAATGCCAGAGGCCTCGCACCGACCTTTGGCGCAGCCGCGGAGCATCAGCAGTGGCAGCAGCAGTGCTGTTCCTGCCAAGCCCCAGCCGCATCGACGTTCAATGAGCTCGTCGGGTCAGCATCTCCCGGCAATGAACCAAAGGGCAACACCACGCAGCGGCGGCGTAAGAACCGGGCCGCAGCGCACAAGTTTCACGACGCAGAAACTGAAATTTTTGCCGGAGGCCCCCTCGCCAGATGACCAGGACGGAGAGGTATACACGCAGATTGCGCGCATCACGGATTCGGTAGCGCGGAAGGATGCTGAGCGGCTCGGAAAAGCACACAGAAACTTGCTTCCGCGAGTAACAGCGTACTGCACGGCCGGCAGCTACCGCATGAAGGAGCTTATGCGCTACCTGAAGCAGCGCAACGAGAACCACCATGCTGACCCCAAAATGCTCGATGAGTGCTTGTACACGCCTTATACGTACCGACGGGAGGGTGACCAGGACGAGCTGTGGTCACAAATGCCGAGCCGCGTCGATGACGAGGGCGGCGAGATCGACACGAGCTACCGTCGGAGCGAGCTGTTTATCTTCCAGTGGGGCGTGGTTGTCATGTGGGGCTTCCTGGCCAAGGAGGAGCAGCGGTTTTTGAACGAGCTTGCGCGGTTTGAAAAGGAGAAGCTTGCCGACGAGGACGTCGAGGTCGAGGAGTTCAACTACTACATCACGCAGAGCTACCAGCCGCGTATCTACAACGACTTCTTTGCGCTGCGCGATCACAACCACCTCATAAAGCTCTCTATATCCCACGCCATTGCGCAGAGTGCAAAAGTGTCTTTGTTCGAGGAGCTTGTAGACAATACAATCTCGGACACGCAGGACTTTCCGCTCATGATTGCCGAGAGCGGCAAAATTAACATGACACACGAGGAGATCATGAAGAGTATTGGCGAGCTATTCATTTTGCGAATCAATATCAACTTGCATGGTTCCGTGCTCGACAGCCCCGAGCTCATGTGGTCCGAGCCTCAGCTTGAGCCGATCTATCAGGCGACGCGCGGCTATCTCGAGATTGAGCAGCGCGTGTCGCTACTCAACGCCCGACTGGAGGTAATATCGGACCTCCTCCAGATGCTCAAAGAACAGCTCGGACATACCCAGGAAGAATACCTAGAAATCATTGTTATCTGGCTCATTGCTGCCGAAATAGCCGTGGCTGTTGTCAACATTCTAGTTGACCTGTTGGCTTAAGTGACGCAATAGCTAGAAAAAAGAACAGAAGTAAACTTAGTACTGCCTATTCGATAATATGATCAATGCAGCCGAATCGGCTAAAATAGTTGACAGATAAGATTAGACACCGCTGTTAGGCGATACATTCTACTCAGCGTAGTGATATGTAGTGCATGCCACAACCTGCCTCTTTTCATAGAGACTTATGGATCTGCTTATGGCGGCCCCGAAGTCCATTTGTAGCGATACGGGGTCGTGATGCGCAATTAGTTTGATTCCGGTGTCGCGCGAGAGAGCCAGAATGTCTTGGGGCAGTGCGCAGCAGGCGTCGGCATTGATTGAACAGAAGCTCACTTTCACACCCTCATCTATCAGGGTCTGTAACTGTGCTGCATCATAGTCGCACACGCCAAACTTGACGCGCTGAGGGATTATTTCGGCCACAGCCTTGATGAACGGCACGTCGAAAACAGGCAAGGCAAGAGCAACTTTTACAACGGTAGGAAACTCAAGTAGCTTCTGTATGAGATTCAATGTAGATTCAGCGTGGTTCACCTTAAGCACAAATACCTTGATGGAGGTCGCAATGCCCTGCTGTGCTTCGGCAGTATCCTCAAAGCCCGGTGGTAATAGCCTCAGGCTCTCCGACGCATCTATGCGTGCGAAATCGGACCGCGTGATTTCGCTGATCGGCTTCTGGCCCGCGAACGACGCACTCTGGCCGAGAGCCATTGTGTGTGATACTAATTAATCTCGCATGACTCAGACATGCATCGAGAAAATGGCGTGCCGTCAGTGGTCGGAGACTTTGTTCACGGCTTCATTTGCCAAAGGATTGTTTTGAATAGTCGCTTCGGCTTTCCTTTGCGTTATCGATTTATGCCTAACAGAAGGCCTGTATCGGATGGCTTCTATGGAATTCAAAACTCGTCTGGTATCAAGGCTGGACGAGAGGTAAAAAAGGACTTTTTAATGATAAATTACGAATTACACTATTTCGGGATGTTTCCGCTCGTTGTTGAAGGACACGACCTTCCTTAGAGTTCAAACCGCAAATTCAGTTGTGCCGCATGCATTGTTTTAGGATACACCGGTATATATATCGACGCACGGATTAGTGAGCGGTAATTCTCTGACCGTGGCCTACCCGTTGAGAGGGTAGTGCCGCGTTTGTGACACGTGCAGGTGGCCGAGTGGTCTAAGGCGCCAGGTTTAGGTTACAACCTGAAATTAGTCCCCTGGTATCTTCGGATGCGCGAGTTCAAATCTCGTCCTGCACAGTATTTTTTTGCGAACGTTTTTTTTGTTACGTTGTTTCGCGACGTCTAGAAGAAAAATTGTCTTCGAAGGAAAGAGATAATTAAATTGTGTTCGACCGCGTTCAACCGGGTGAAATAGCAATTGATATTGGGAGAAAAAAGCAAAAAAAGGTACTGCCGGGACTCGAACCCGGAATCTTCCGCTAGGCAACCTCGTCATAAACTAACATAGGAGGCGGACGCGTTACCATTACGCCACAGAACCAATGTTTCATAATAAGCAGCGCATGGAAAAATATCCATCACAAACCGCATTCAATACCATCTTGTTACTAGTGAAAGCATAAAAACGAACCCAGGCCAGTCTGATTTTGAATTTCATTATATCTATATCGTATTCTATGTCATTACTGAGACAACATGCCCCGAGAAGTTGTCTCTGCGGTAGTCAATATGAACAAATGCGCGCTCTACGATAGGCATTGTCTCAAGTGCATACTGCAGAGCTTCGGCAAGATCGTGTGAGTCCCGCATAGACAGCTCCGGGTCCAGGAGCACGTCGACCTCACACATGAGCCGGTCACCAGCGTGATAGGCGTTGAGGCTATTGATACATTTTATACGGCTGGAAAAGCGGATGCAGAGATAGAGCAGCTGCTGTCGCTCTTCGGGCGACGCGGCCGCACCCGTGAGGTTATCAATGTGCTGCATTGCTGTCTGGCCCCACGAGCACACGACGTACAACGCGAGGAACAATGCGCCGAGAGGATCAAAGCTCCACACGTTGAAAAAGTGGCCCGTGACAGGGAACACGATCGAGAAAAAGTTGAACGTGACGTCTGTTTCGGCATCCTGCGCCAGAGCCTGGATAGAGCTCGAGGGCACATTGCGGCACAAAACCCACAAGACCACCTTCACGGCAATGGTTACAATCATAACGATCAAACTCGGCGCCCCGATCGCGACTGGGTTGTGGCTCGACGGGCGCACCAGCTCCTGGATGGCCTCCTGCGCAATACGCACGAACGAAACAATCATCACGACCGAGAACACAAGCACGCCTATGGGCTCGAGCCGGTAGCGGCCCACTGGGTAGAGGTGCCGTGTTTTCCAATCTCTCTGGTCGGCGAACCGCGCGCTGACGTAGATGATCATTGTGGAAAGCAGGTCCAGAACGGAGTCCACGAGCGAGGCAACGATCGAAAGCGAGTTTGTCATGAAGTAGACGGCCAGTTTTCCGAACAGCAGAATTACGTTTGCTAGCATGTTCATGTTAATCCAGAACTGCACCCGCGCGCTCGCCGCCTCAGCAGATTCAACACGGCTCTGCCCGTTCTCCGCATCGGCCGAGCGAACGGTTGCCGGAACTGACTGCCGCTGGCGCGGAGTCTCCTCGCCGATATCGTCGCCGTACTCCTGGATGAGCGACGCCGGCATCCCAGTGTCGAGCACGTCGTCGACCTGTTGCAGACCCTCAATGACCTCATTCTGGTGCTCGTAGAATTCCCTGGTCTCCTTGTTTTTGAACTTGCTCAGGGCGCTCGGCTCGACGTATTCGCGCGCCCATGGATAGAGCGGCCTCGAGATGCCAATGAGCGTGAGCGGCCGGAGGTCGCGGAGCGTGGCGGTGCGCCGCGGCTCGATGGCCGGCGTGTCCATGATGCTCGCGGCAGAGATGGATGTGCGACGACCCCATTGACTTTTTCCAGCAGTCATTTTGTTCACGCCGAGTCTAGTTTGTGGTCATGCAAAAATCGAGGACCTTATTAGCAGCGGTTCAGAGAGCCGTTCGCTGAGTCATGCATGTGCACGCAGTGGTTTGGGGTGATCCGCACCGCTGGGCGCCTACTACACACAGATATGCACACACATCTACACACATACACACACGCACCGCGAGACGAGGACCGCGTGGCATCAGATACAACATGTAAACAAAAATAAATACAGACGACTATCTGTACAATAAATAACCGATTCTAAGCCGAGTCCTCCGAGTCCGAGCTCAGGGAGTCACCGAAAAGAGCTGCATGCGTTGCATCTGGCGGCGGGGTGTGCCGAGCAAGCTCTGAACTGAAGACCCGGTCCACATCCTCGCGCCGAGGTGCCGCGCTCACGGCGTAGCACACAAGAATCGAGTCGCTGATCATGCTGAGCATATTCTCGGCCGCCCCGACAACGGTCCATCCGATGAACAGAGCGACTATGGCCACAAGGTAGCCATAAGCGCTCGACACGTCGTGGATGCGGTCTGCGTGGCCCCATGCAACAAATCCGACGGCCAGCGAGCAGCACACGCGCGCGGCAATTAGGAACAATTTTGCCAGGCGGTATGCGCGGCGGTCTATGGTGCGGAACTCAGGGCCGTTTACGTAGCCCGCAGCCGTGTTGAGCGAGCATCTCTTAATGACGGCCGTCGGGAGCGTCAGCGGGTCCAAAAGACGTGTTGCAGACGTGCTGAGCACGACGGATGCGGCCGACTGCAGTGCCGCGGTGAGACGGCCGGGCAGTACGATCAGCGGCACACGCACGAGAAGAGCCACGAGCGCGCTCAGGCACGCGCTGCCAAAGTGGTACGTAACTGACTCGTAAACACACTGGCTAAGAATGCCGTCCATGCTTCCGCGCGCGTACCACTGCGCCGTGACGCCAGCCAGCACCGAGCGCATCATCGCACAAAGCACGCCCCAAGTCCACAGGTACATAAACGTGAACCAAATGACGAGCAGGACGCCGATGCGGCCCTCGAGGAAAGCGCGGGCCAAGAAGAAAGACCACAGCCCGGTGACCACGAGGCTGGACAGGCCTGCCACGGTCGTGAGCCACGTCATGAGCGGCGAGCACTCGTTGTAGATCTCGACGCTGAGTACGACAATATCCGCAGCCTTACCTGTGAGCTCTTTCACGCGGCGCAGATACAGGACCCAGAGCAGCGCTGCGGCTATCGGGCCGAGCGCCGTTATGCGCATTGCGGCATGCGCCAACCCATGCATTGCAAGCGGTCCTGCGGAGTGAATGGACATGACCATTGAGTACAAAGATGTAGCCACGAGTGTTGCCGGCACCAGGAACATGGACGCCTGGACCACGGCGCGCGTGTGGCGCCGGATCACATAGAGCCACACCGTCGAGAGCACGGCAATAAGCACTGCGTACGTGACGAGCGAGCGTGCCGAGTACGCGAACACGGGGTATACCGATCCCGGGAACTGCGGTGCTGTTGTGAGTGTCACAATGACTGCCGTGGCCAGCGACAGGGCCAAGGTGACAAGGTAGATGCCGGCGACCGCGTTGTCTATGGATTTCGAGCCGGGCCGCTCGGCAGTACCCAGTCCGAGCTCTGCGTCTTGCGGAGCCGCGGCGGGCGCGGTCGGCGGCGCGGCGCTTATGTGCTCGGCCCGCTGCTGCTGCTGCTGCGGCGCTGGCGGCGCTCGCGCGGGTCCGGCGGCGTGGCCCGCAAGCGCGTCTGGGTTTTGGTTGTGCTGCCACGCCGCAACGTTCTGCGCCCATAGTGAGTACCCGGTTTTGTGTTTTGGCCGCCGCGCGCGGCGGTTGCTGCGCGACGTACCAGGCGCGCGCTCGACAAGCAGATCCTCCGGCGGGTCTGCGCCGACGTCGTCGTCGTCTGGCGAGCCAATTGAGTCCGACGACGACCCCGAGTCGGAGAGCGACCCGTCGTCCGTCGAGCCGGTCACGCCCTCAAAGTAATTATCGACATCGCTATCGCCGCCTGCCGTGTCGCCATTGAACAGCGGCGCGGGCCGCTGCGACTTCGACAGGTACTTGGAAGCGTACTCGCTAAACATTGCTCCTGCTCCCTCTCTGCTGACACCACGGGAGGACAGCCTCGCGCTTCACAAGGCCCAGGTTCAAGATGCAATGGTGCTGTTGTTGTGGGGGTTCGAGAGGCGGGAAGAGACGAGGCGAGGGCTGTGGGCAAGGAACATCCGGGCGGTAACCTGTGGCGTCGGAGGATCTATCGGGCTATGATGATAAGCTTTGGCCTGCTGGTTCGTGCTGAAATGATAATTAAAGCAGGCCCTATATAGCTTGAAGTGGCTCTAACTGCAATCCGGCTGTTCCTGCTTAACGACTGCTCAGCGTTGTGAGGTCTCGTATTCGACTGCGTCATTGCTTCATGCAGTCACGACACTGCACTGATAGCCTTGCCGAGCCATTTTGGTTTGGCATGCGCTGTTTAGGCAATTCACGAAACATATTGCCGGTCTGAGTATCTGCGTTGCAAGCCGACCCAGAACAGTTCAGACCGGTTTATAATTACGTACGTGCTGCGGTGCCCAGTCCGGCCGAGGTTGCTTGCAGTCTTTTGCGAGAGGCCATTATATTGCGGAATTCATGCCGACGGCAGGCCGAGCGCATAAAACCATAGGTACGCCTCTCTCAAGACGTACGCGCTTCCTAAATGCTAATTGAATAAGTCGTTAGCTTCGTGCACTTAAACGAAAACATATGTATGTGGTTCAAAATCGTAGAAGTCTAAAATAAATCGTAAATGATTGTCGGCTTAGGACTTCTGGACGAGCTCGGGCGGCGCCCGCACTCCCCACTCGCCCCAGGAGCCGTCGTAAACGTCGGCGGACGTCCCGAGCTCCTGGTCCAACGCGGTCTTGACGACGCAGGCGGTGACGCCCGAGCCGCAAAGCACAATCGAGGGCTTCTGCGGGTCGACGCCAGCCTTCTGCAGCACCTCAGTGAGCGCGGGCCCGCGCTTGAAGTGGCCCTCCGCATCCACCACGTCCGAGAACGGCACGTTCTTGGACCCGGGAATGTGGCCCGACTGCACGCCGGGCCGCGGCTCCTCAGCCTTGCCTGTGAACCGCGCGTTGTTGCGCGCATCTATAAGGTTGTACTTTGCAGCGTCGCCGGTCTCAAGCAGCTTCACGACGTCCTCGTAGCTGCGCCACGCGCCAATGCTCTCCGGCTCGGGACCCGACGCATACGTGGACTCCGGCACCTCGGGCGAGTCGCCGCTCTCGACGGTGCCGCCCAGGCGCTTGTAGCTCTGGTAGTTGTCCAGCAGATAAACCTGAGGGTGCTTGAACGTCTCCAGGAGCCAGGCCGCCCGTGGCGCCCCCAAATAGCTCTGCTGGTCGTACACAACCACGAGATCATCGCGTTTCAGCCCCGTTTTCGACGCGCCGGCCGCGAACTCGGCGTACGTGGTGGGCAGCATGTGCGGGTATGGGCTCTCGGCCTTGATCTCGGTGAACGGGAAGTAGCGCGCCCCGGCAATGTGCTCGGCGCGGTACTCCTGGTAGCCGTCCTTGCCCGTCGGGTACCATGTACAGTCGAGCGTGACCAGGTTCGGGACGCGCTGGGCTACGAGCGCGAGATATTTTTCCGCATTAAGAATTCTCACTGTGGCCGCCATACGCAAGTTGTGGGCGCCCCTTTCGTCTCTGTTTTTGCGCTTAAAGCTCGGTGCCAGCACTCCACTATGTGTAGTGCCGCGGCATTTCGCCCGATCCGAAATGACGTCTTCGCTCATGATAGGTGCTCTACCCAGCGGGCCCACATTCGAGGGGAAGAACCACATGGGACCACTAAACTATCAACATTGAGGATTCCGGCAATATTATAGCGCAGTCGCAGGGCCGCGCGGGTGATTCCGCGGGATCCGAATATGCTAGCAGATCTAGCGCTAATAATAGCCTCGGGCCCTCAGCCCTGCGGAAGTTTTGTCATATATTGTTGCCGTTCCCCACAGGCAACTCCGAGCACGACAGAGTTTTCACTTCCTGGTCAGGAGAGGCCTGTTTTTCGGACTGTATACTCGCAATGGATCCTTCTAAAGGGCATGCAAAGAGCATTGGCTATCGAATTCGCCACACAGCGCTCCATTTCGCGCCGTCGTGGTTCTCGGTAACCATGGGAACCGGCATCGCCTCCATCTTGCTGCAGCGTCTTCCGTACAACGGAGACTGGCTATTTTGGCTATCGGTCATTGTTTTCTGTTTAAACATGGCCCTATTTGTCCTGTTCTGCATCATCTCCCTCATTCGCTACATCACGTTCCGCGGGATCTTTGTGACGATGATAAAGCACCCATCCCAGTCGCTGTTTGTGGGCACTTTTCCCATGGGCCTGGCTACAATTATCAATATGATTGTGTTCGTCTGCGCGTCTTCATGGGGCTCGTGGGTGGTGTATGTCGCTTGGGGATTCTGGTGGTTTGACGCTGTCCTTGCCGTGGCGTCCACTTTGATGCTCCCGTTCATGATGATGCACATCCACGGACACACCGAGCTGTCGGGAATGAATGCCACCTGGCTGCTTCCCATTGTGCCCACAGTTGTCGCTGCTGCTACGGGAGGCATCGTTGCCGAGGCACTACCAAATCCACAGTATGCGTTGTGGACAGTGATCATTTCGTACATCATTCTGGGCTCTGGCTTCCTCCTGTCCATGATGGTGCTTGCAATGTACTTCCACCGCCTGACAATGTGCCGGTTGCCTCCGCGCGAGATAATTGTCTCGGTTTTCTTGCCTATGGGCCCGATCGGCCAGGGCTGTTTCGCGCTTTTGCAGCTGTCAAAAGTAGCGCGCGATTTGTTCCCACAAACAGGAACAATTGCACCTAACAGTGGCGAGATTATTTACATCGTCACTGTGCCGTTCGTGTTAATGATCTGGGGGTTCGGTCTGTGCTGGCTCACTTTTGCACTCGCCAGCGTGACTCGGTCCCGCTTCCCGTTCAATAATGGCTGGTGGGCTTTCACATTCCCCGTGGGTGTTTACGCCGTTGCGACTAACACTCTGGCCGAAGTGCTGCCCAGTAGGTTTTTCAAAGTCTTGGGAACTATATTCTCGGTGGTGGTAATTCTGATGTGGGTCGTCGTTAGCTTGTGTACTATTCGAGGAGTCGTTTCTGGAGCCCTCATCAATGCCCCCTGTGTACCAATCTATGAGCGGGAACATCCAGAAGCCGCAGAAACAGATAACGAAACCGAGTCCACCATCGCGTAGAAGCTCGTTAGAGCACTGATGATTCAATTTTGGTCTTATGAACCTCAGTCGCGTATTATAATTTTGTATTCCTTCCGAGGAAGGTATGTATTGTATACTTTTTTGAGACTAACGTGGTAAATGCAAAAAAACTTGTGAGCTTTTTCTTTTTACGAAGAAAAAGAAGAAAAAGAAAAAGCTCAATAACAATGAAAGCGAAAAGTACGAATGGATGATTTAAACAAGCCGGTAAAGCTGTTAGACATAATTATGCTATAATTTTTGTGACTCGAGTGTAGTCAAGTCCGATCACACAACTTCTAAACTCTATACTTTTACAGCAGGGTAAAACGCCAGCGTATTTACCCTTCTTTACCTGTGGCATTTGGTCCATATACAACGACGCTGGGGCGTCTACCATTGGACGGTGGTGGCGACGGCTTTCGCGAGGTAACGCTTGGAGACACGTCGCTCGTCACCGCCACACCTGGGGTCATTGGCCCCTCAGAAAAGCTTCTGTTTGACTCTTGTTGTGGAGTCACCGCAAGTCCGTTTCGCACAGCCTTTTGAGGTGTTCTGAAGCTAGACACAGAAGTATCCGCTGTGCTAAACGAGCTGCGGCCCCTAGGTTCCGAACTAGTGCGCGGTTTAGCTATGACTGGTTCCTGGGGAGATTGCCGTGGGGACACGACCATCGTACGTTGCTTTGGCGCAACAGGTGTTTGCGCAAATGCCGGACTCTGTTGCCCACCATGACCGTCATGAGCCTCAGCCGCTGCGGTAGTCGTGGTTGCTGTGGTGCGGGTCGACTGGTCTGTGTTTCGCTTGTTCGGCTTTGAGGACTTAATTTCGGGTCCGATGCACCCACGCAAGAACTTCAAGAACCGCTCACCGTATTCCTGTGCCGGTACAGCCGAGAGCTCACGTCTATCATGCACAAGGCTTTTACAGAAAGTCTCAACACTCTTGCGGAACGTATATCCTGTGAGGAAGTCGATAATGCCGACGTAGTAGATCACATCCTGTTCTTGATTCGCATCGTCTGTGGATTGGAATCCACCATGATCGCGGTAAAAGTACGAAGCACTTCGGTACTCGTCCGCAAAATCAAACTCCTTCAGTTGTTCAGGATTCGCCTTCTGAAGTAAGGTTTGCAACTCGGAGAACTCATGTTGCACGTTCTGCGAAGGGACATAAGAAGTCTTGTGGCCGTGAACGGCCGCAGTGGCCTGGCGCTGCTCTTTCTTCGTCGTCTGCTCACCCTGCGGTCCGAACTCCTTAAGACGAAGGAGCATGTTCAAAGCTGTGTTACCCTTGCTCATGTCATGAATTCCTACAAGCAGAGAGTAGTCCATGACATTGACTCGTTCCAAAAACCTGGCGTCTATTTCAAGCTGTTTCACGAGCCGCTCCCGCTTTTGCGGACCAAGTACAACCCGTCGATGGCGTCGCAACCAGTCAAGATCTTTATAGACCACGATTGGCTTCGTCAAGTTCGGGTTGTATTCTCTACCGAGAAGGCTACCCTTTAAGTCGTACCGTTCGTGAATTTCATACAACGCTGG
The DNA here is from genome assembly GCA_037041025.1 of Entelexis sp. DX6506. Lineage (NCBI taxonomy): Eukaryota > Fungi > Ascomycota > Dipodascomycetes > Dipodascales > Trichomonascaceae > Entelexis > Entelexis sp. DX6506. The sequence goes on from JAXQHU010000039.1 coordinate 353,046, forward strand.
GAAAACATTGTTCATCACTACGAAGTGGATCTTACGACCGAACGGTAACCGCACGCGGTGCAGCCCGTAAAATTGAGAGATCAGGGTGTCTGGGTACTTTTTCACATGCGAGTAGTACTGTGATAGAATGCGCCGGAGCAGCTTATGCTCGGAATGCCGGATTGTTTTGATGATGAAGCGATAGTCGCGAGAGTAATAGAAAAACGAGCCAGACTTTCCTGGCGACCCCAGCTCGCTTACGATGTACTTCGCCGTTAGAGACATCAGGTAGTCCGCCGGGTCCAGCCGGAAGGCATCCCTGAGATGTCGGAACACCCACGGGGCATAGTCCTTGAATCGGAACATGTATTTGGATGACGGGTTGTATCCGGCACCGTTCAGATTGAAGCTAATCTCGTCGGTCGCAGAGAAGTCAGCCTCTGTAAGTGGTCTGTTGACCTTTGCGGTGCACCTGGAAACGGCCACTCGGATTCCTGTCAACATGTTATACGCCGTGACGAAGTTCTCATGACCTTCCGTGACTCGTGTACCAACGAGTACATCGTCATTCATTTCCGCTGCCGCAACAGCTGCTCGAGAGGCCGACGTCTGGTTCGATCTGCTGTTCTCTCTAGTCCTCGCACCAGCCTGCTGGTTACCATTTGCATTCGCGTCTCTATCGGTAGTGGTTTCTTGACCACCAGTGGAGACCTGGGGTGCTGCCGTGGGCTCACTTGGGTGGCCCACATGATGCTGCGGCGCATTCTCTTCCGCTTGCGTTTGCGCATCCGGATGTGCCGGATCAGGTACCTGGGTATGGCGAGTCTGCATATCGCTTTGCTGCTCGTGTTGAGCTTGTGGCTCATGGTGCACGGGGAATTGCACTGGTTGCGCCTCGGAATTGACCTGAACAGGCTCTTGGTATCGTGTCTGCTGTTCCCCTTGAATCGGGGCCTCTTGTGCTGCGAAGAACCCCTGAGGAATGCCTCGCTCTGCGTTGCCTGGCTGGAACGGGTGCGCTGTAGCAGTCGAGGCGGTCTCTATACCCGACAATTGCCTCGACCGGTCATCGTTCTGGCCGGAGTCCTGGCCACCGTAGGGGCCGGCGCCTCCATTTGCATACGGTTCCGTTCTGCTCACGCTGCCACCGTACTGATCGTCGCTGCTGCTGAGATAGCTAGCCCTGTCACTTCGCTCTGAGTCGTTCAGTACCGTCTGGTCTGTCTGCTGCGTGTCATTGCTGCCTGCAGTCTCGTGGTGCGCCGGATCATACGTGTCGTAACGCGCACCTTCCTTGCCGAAGTGAGTAGCCTCGGATGCGTGTGAATTGTGGGAATTCGGGCTCCCGGCCGAGCTACTCTCGGGACTCAAGGGCACATCCGAGCTAGCAGTGCCATTGTGCGCGCCGTTCGGCACCAAATACGACTGGCGCGAGTGCCGGTCGCTGTCCATCCCGTGCATGGGTGCGCCTCTCCCTTGCTGGTGCACATGCGGCAATGGTGCTACCTGTACTGCCATGGAGCTTTGTCCCATTCGCGGTGTCCAGAGGCTATCGACGCTGGACTGCTCTGCGAAGGTTCTAAGCACGGGATCAGCTTGATATCGCGAAGACGATTAGTTGCGACGTCGGTGTTAGATGTGGGAGGAAAGGCAATGCGGTATCGCTGAGTAAGGCACGCATCGCTTCCAGCCACGCCCACGATGTTAGGGTAGTCTTGGCTCGTGCGATAACAAAGATACCTTGAACCCGTTTACAGTGCCGTATGTCTTCAGATATTGATGCCGTCCTTCATAACCTTTCGTGGTATCCGGGTCACCCGGCCTCTTGGTCGTGTCAGTCGCACTTCGCCCAGAAGTGACCATTGTACACGAGGGGTAAGGGCATGGAAAGGCTTTGACGGCATCGCAACCACACATCTGCATATACTTCCGAGTGGTACGCCATAACAGGGGCAAAATGGCCCTGTGTGGCGTATCTAGCTTCAATTAAAGAAATAAAATCGAGGTTTATTCACAAAAAGCTTCAGTCTAGCCTGGAAAACGTGGCACGCCTTGTTTATGGCGCAGGGCGCAAGACGCGTAATGATCGGCGCTTCTGCGGCACTGTGCAGAAACAACAAAGCGTGGAACTAGTTTCAAATAAACTTTGCTGATTTAGGGATAGTCCGAGATTAAAAAAGTGTGGCATATTCAACTAATGCATTTAAGAAGCCATAAAAATTTTAATTTCCCTTGGTCCGCTCAACATGCTCGGCAAGAATTGCCTTTGTCTAAAAAGGCTTGAGCTCAGGATATTCAGCACTTAGGCATCGACCGCCGGATCGCGTAAGTTTCAATATTGTAGGATTCGCGTCTGTTTAGTACCGAATAAGTTACTTGCACCAATAGTTTAGCAAAAGAAAAAAGCGTCACAATAAATTAAATCAAGTTGACGAGGAGCGCCATGTGCTTTCATTGTCAAGCACAACATCGTTGCCCATCAGCTGAACAGTAAGTTGTCGGCCACGACTCCACGGATGCGCAAGTCTCAAGCGCACCGAATCTCCGTTATTATCGAGCAATTTAATGTCCTTACCAGTAATAAGCTGAACCAGCCTTCCGGGGAACTCATCGACATAGCGAATTTCGACCATTTCTCGACTTTGCGAAAAAACTATCAGGTATGGTGACTGATATGCGACATCAACGCTCTTGTCAAGGAACCATGTCGTAGGCTGGATTCCCATACGACCGTTGACATCACACATAAAGCAGCAGGATTCATAGCACATGAGAAGCCTCATGGTATCCACTTTGAAAACAGCAAGGGGCCTGCCCCAGTGCTGCATTTCTTTAGAGGTCACCGAAGTGGTTCCCGCGGGAACTCTCACTGGATGCTTCGTATCCAGAGTCACCCATTCAAACCACTTCCCGCCGCTCACAATTAAACTCTTCAAGAAGAGGGTGATCCGGGTTGCATCAGAATTCACTTGCAGTCTGTCTATCTCTCGGAAACTATCAATGCACGAGGCAGTTGACAGTAATCCGACGCGTTCAAGCGTGCGCATTGGTAGCATGCCACGCGACCTTATAGGCTCTGTGATCTTTAAGAGCCCACCTTGTTGCAAATAGGCAAGAATAACACGACCCTTGTGATATGCGATCTGAAAATCTACGACCTTGCGTTGGCGGTTTAGCCGTGTTCCAAGTGCATGTCGCTTATCTCCTAGACCTCGCGCAACAAGCTGGTCCAACGGGTACCAAAGGAGATTGTGGTCACCATCAAGGAGAACGACGACATTCATGGACTCGAGTAGTTCGAGTCGAAGTACTCTTTGCGGCTGCACAATTATCTGAGTCCACTTTTCATGGAAGCCCATCCACAGCCCGAAATCCGTGCCTGCAAAATACACGTCTCCAGCGCTTATCATCCAGTTGACTCTTCTGCGTAACACGATCTTGTTGGACTCCAGGTTATCGAGGTTTCCCACGGAGCGATGCAATGGGGTATTAGGAACGGGCACCGGCAAGCTGGGGATATCCGACTCAGGATAAGCAAAGCCGTCCGAAATTTTCTCGAGCCGGAACGGCTCGGCTGACCGTGCGAACGCCAGTTGTGCACGCGATTGTTTTGCGTCGACAATGGCTTTTGTCCACGCGTCGCGCTCTTGTTTTGTCGAGATGAACAATAGATAATGTTGCCCCCCTGCCCCTAGATGCGAGATGCGCAAGGGATACATTGCTGGCCTGTTTTCGTCTCCGGCTTCTGGGCCAGGAGCCGTCTCGTCTGAGCCGTGCCGCGTGATCGTCAGTCTTGAGGCAACTTTAACCACTGCCTCCTCATTTGAGGATTCCAAGACCAATAAATCTAAAGGAATTGGCGACTTCGTGACATAAAATGCTGTGCCATTCATACCTTCCCGCGTTTTTGACAGCACCAAGAAGTTGTCAAGGAGCAGCACATGTGTCGGGACCCATTCCATTTTAAGATCGCCGCGCCTCAACATGTCGCCACGACGAATGAGTTTGCGCCGCTTGTCTCCAAGCTTCAGGTCCGCCGTTACGGAGCTGGACTTGAACACAATGTGGGCCTTCAGGTTCTGGACATCGAGCAAGTGCTTTTGTTTCGCGATCCGGTCGTCGCACGCTTGAGTCAGAACAGTCGTCGCGTCTATAGACTCCTTCACCAATTCGGATTCATTACTCTGCTGAGGAGTATACTTGAGCACTGCGTTGAGCAGCAGTTGGTAGCGAGCAACTCGAGGAAGGACGCGCGAGAAAAAGAAGCTATGCGGTCGCCCCGTCAATCTTGGATCTTTAGCGCGTTCCTCCATCCACTTTTGCAAGCGCGAATTATGAGTAAGTTCACGTCGCAAATGATTATCGGCCCACAAATAGTCATCCGCGTAGGCAGTATACGCGTTCATTGTGTGCGGGGAGCGGGCCCAAGCAGTGATCAGATCGGCAATTCCCTGAACATAGGGACCCTGTTGCTGCTGACGTTCTCTGAGCTTGTGAAGCAGTTTCTGGTTGACATTCAACACGCCTCGAATACGCTCAAAGACGCGGGCCGAGAACCGTTTTTGATCGCTCATAATAGCCAGACCCTCCATGAGCTCTATTTCGCCGTAAACGTCGAGGTATATTTCCAGATCCCGTACGTACAGCTCTTCACTCATGATGACTTCGTGTATAGCGTATTGGAGCTTGATAATTTTTGAATCGATGTCATCCAGGTCAGCTTCCTCCAAATCCCAGAACTTGCGCCAATTCATCTCGATTTTCAGAAACGGGTCCGCGGCAGTCCCGTCGAGAGCAGGTAACTGCCGTCTTTCTCGAATGCATCGCGGTGAGTAACAGGAAGAGCGATGAACCGTATTCAGAGGAGTGATAGTCGGCGAGTAGCAGCCATCGCCGCAGAATAAGGTGAGAACACCCGTTACTGGTGCACAGGCAGTATTCAGAATCAGCATGTCCTCTTCGCCTTGCGAACTAATAAATCCTTGCTGTTGCAACGACTTGATTACATCCCGAGCAACTGTTTCCGCGCGCACCCACTCTAGAACCGTGATGCGGTAGAGAAATAGTTTCGTGAGAGCCTGTTGAAATGACACAAGGGTGAACTCCGCATCAAACTCTGTGACAAGATGGTAAAGCCATGAGGCCAGGCACGACAAAGACCATATTTCAGGCACGGCCTGAAAGTCCGCGATGGTGAGCTGTTCTGCCGAAAACTTAGGTCGCACTGGATCTAATGGCGGAATTTCAGGCAGGTCCAGGCTCATCGTGTACTGTCCTCCGGATCCCACCTCGAGGCCTGTCATTGCACCCACCGGCACAGGCATTGGTGGCAGTAGTTCCGCTGGAATTCCCCATTGGAATATAGAGCGCGTGTGCCTATCGCTATTGTGACGTTGAGCCTCATTGAATTGCGCATCAGGCACATACGCTTCGTGGGCGGGAGGACTTGGCACCGGGGGCGGCAGCAAAGCCATTCGATTCCCTGTCGGCGACGGAACAAAGGCCGGGACGTCGTAATCTGGAAGGGGCATGCTATTTGGAGCCGGCCATGGATCTACTTCGGGTTCAGGCATGCTCAAGAATTCCATGCTCTGACTGCTGTAACTGTGTGGGAGATCGAAATCGTAGGAGTTGATTGTTGTCGGAGTTGTCGGAGTCCGCACTGTATCCAGATCATCCTCAAGCGGATACGGCAGCGCTGTTTTCGGCGGGCGAATGGGACTTACGCTCCCAAGCGGCCGCGGGCCGCGCAAGCGGCTGGGGCTTTGCTGGATCGAGGCCTTCGGCGGCGGCGGAGGTGCATTATAAACAAACGGGTCGTACGAAGGCGGCTGCGACGCACTCTGGCGCGCGGGCCTTCGCACAGGCTCTTTGCGCGGAACCGGCGGCGGTTTAGGCCGGGGTCCGAGGGGCATGGCCTTGGAAACAATGGGCACCTGGCTCTCCTGTTTGTTTGTTAGGAACTAACACAGGGCGAGGGTGGTATGCGGCACCACATCGGTTCTGACGCGCGAAGTGCATGACGCAGACGATGGGACAGCTTGCTGTGACGCGTATTTCTGGCTTTACACTAGCAATGAGGCGCGGTGTTTTGCTCAAAGTTACTCGTTCCGGCACGCAAGAGGTTGCCGCAGAAGCGGTGCGAGGAGGGCCGCGGCCAAGTGCAGAACAAGCCAGCATTCATGAATTGAAGGTAGACAATAGCAGAAAGCTAAATAAAAAGGTGCTACTAACCGCTCCAAACTCACGCGGAAATGCACTACGGAGCTAGTTCACATGTACAGTTGATCCCGAGACACTGACCCCCCGCTGACAACGCATGCGTACCTGGGTTGACACGCCAAACAGACACGACACGTTCGAGACCTAGCGATGCCGCGCTTCAGCCTGTACAGCGGCAAGGACCAGAAGAACAACACGGATGATGTTCTCGCGGTGACGATGGATCAGCTCGATTATAAGCAGGACTTTGTGCCGGAGTTCACGCGCCTCTTCTTCGGGTACCTGGGCGTCGCGATTGCAGGCATTGTGTACTACCTAGAGAAGAAGTACGATTTCCGCGACACAAAGATGCTTGTGGCCCTGTGCTGTGGCATTTATATGCTGACGCAGGGCGCCTACTATCTATGCTACTGGTACTTCGAGCGGTCTGCAACATACATTGGGTCTCGCAATGGAAAAAAGGTGTATATCCGCACGGAGAACCGCAAAAATACGTCCGAGTACAAAATAACAGTTCAGGTTGTCGGCCAGGAGCCCAAAACGAAAACACTGCAGTTCAACGAGCTCATTGACTACAACGGAATTGTGCACAAGGATGTGTTGCAGGGGGTCCTCAAGCCTCTGCTGTCGGAGAAGCTAGAGTAAACAATCAAATAGCGAGCATATTGACAGCTGTCTCATTAGAGTGTTTCAAAGTTATGCAAGTGTGTTTAGTCGGGGGTTTTAGTGTGTGCAATAGTGTCAACACAGCCAGTGTTCAGCATCAGTCATAGCATTCGACATCAGTCATAGTGTTCGGCATCAGTTATAGTGTTCGACATCAGTCCGTAGGCTTACTCTCGCCACTATGAGATGGAACAATGCCGTGGTCATCGTTGTAGACATTTTTCACTGATCGGTCGAGCCCGTTGATCCAGCGCAACATGTCCACAATGCTCTGCGGCAGCAGAAGCACGTACGGAAGAATACGTGCGTAGAACGGCGTTCGAATCTCGCCCTGATCGCCGTCACGCACTGCCCGGAAAATGCGCTCGGCAAGGTCGGGTGTATGACACACGGGCGCCCAGAATTTGGATGGTGTTTCGACGTCCTTAAACATCGACGTGTCCAATTGGCCCGGAGTTGCGCACAAGACCTTTGTATCAGGAAGCTCGTGCCTTAGAGACTCCAGGAACACGCGTAGGCCAGCCTTGGAAGCAGCATATACGCCTGCTTGGGCAGGACCGACGAGCGCGGTTGACGAGCTAATGCCCACGACCATCTTCAGTGGCACGCCGCGGTTCTTAACGGCCCGCACGGTCCATATTGGCCCCAGGAGGTTCGTGTCCACAACATTAGATACACTCGCCGAGTCAATGCGGGATATGGGGCCCAAAGATCCTGCTACTGTGCCTGCACAGTTGATGATCACCGTGGGTGCATCCAATGCCTCGCTCACAGCTCTTGTAACAGCTGCCTCATCTCGCACGTCGACCTTGTAGAACTCAGAGCGGGCGACTGTGATCTGCGGCTTATGAATGTCGAATATTATTGTTTTGAAGCCCTCGAGACTGAACAGCGCCGCCAGGATAAGCCCTAGCCCACTGCCCGCGCCCGTAATTAGGACCACATCTCTGGCCGGATCAAGGGACCACGGCCGGCTCCCGCGCAGCAGCCGCCTGTTTGCCCAAATGAGTGTTTTTGCGGCGAGCACAAGCAGTAACCATGCCAGTGCCGCGGCGATGAGCGGCGACTGCGACTCGAAATTCGCATGAACATTCCAGTATTGCACGGCCGTCCATAGAAGCAGGCCCGACGCGCCCTTCACGCTGCACACCGTGCGCGCCAGTATCTCCTCGATCTGGTCAATGTCAACGTGGCTCCGCGGCTCCGCGTGCTCGCTCATGGCGTCTGCAAGCACTGAAACGTGCGCGCGCTGGCCCAACACGACGCACAGGGCACCATCACGTGGGGGTACGTCTCGTCTGTCACTGGCGGTTCAGCGCGGTTTAGGGGCGGCGTCCCGGTTGCGCCGCGGGAATTGGCGACCAGATCACGAGTAAATGCCGAATCCAGAACGCTACTTAACCTGATCTCCTGTGCGCCGTCCTCCAACGCCCGGCAGCTTCTGGCAAATTGCTCCGCGCAACCGCGCCGTAGCCATATACCGTAGTTGAGGACCCGTGGCGTGGACCACCGCCCTAGCCCAGCAGATCAGTGCCATTCTTCTAAGAGAACCGCGGCTCCAGTGCCTGTGGCAAGCCACCCATGACGCGCCAGTTCGTGCCCTTCGACGAAATTATGGACAGGCCGCTGGTGCTGCATGATACGATGCAGGGCCAGCGCAAAAACGGGCGCTCTGCGGGGCGGAAGGCTCGCAATGGCTTGAACACGAGGCACGCCGTCAAAAACTTGAATTACGAGGACGGTGACGTGGACGACGACGAGGCGCTTTCGCAGCCCGAGCCCCGGAGCCGCAAGAACCGCCGGAACTCCAATAAATCACCCGCGAAGCCGCACATTCTGACGAGCGCCGAGCACACAAACGTCACTTGCCGATTCATCATCCGCGCGTCTTCGGACATTACGCCAAAGCGCATCAACGTCAACACGCCGCTCCCGGTCAGCCAAGTCATGCGTATTGTGGCGCCCGTTCAGGAGTGCCCGATCTGCCTCGAACGGGCCGAGGTGCCGCGAATGCTTGGCTGTGGCCACGTTATGTGCTTGCCGTGTATGATAAAGCACCGGCGGTACTCGCCTCAGGCGTCTGTGTGCCCGATTTGTGGTGAGCTCGTGTCGCTGGGTGGCTCGCGGACGCTGCCAGTGACGTTCTTGGAGACGGACGACCGGTTCTTGCCGCACGAGGGCGGTGAAGTCGTGCTGACGCTCATGTTCAAGCCTAAGGACTGCAACGTTGCCCTGCCTGTCAATGTGGTGCCTGAAATGGCCATATCTGACACGCGCTTCCCCAACCCCGAGCTCTCGCTTTGGTCCCGTGTGTGCGAGGGCTCCGTTGAGTACGCCAAGCAGGAGCTTGCCAGAGAAGTCAAAGTCCTGATTGGTGCGCGGAAAAAGGCGCTCGAGGAGTTCGGGGACGATGAGGGATACTCGGAGGCGGCGGCCGACATCAAGCAGGTCATCCACAACATGCAGAACGAGACGGACGCGCGACCGTCTAGTAAGAAGAAGCGCGGCAATTCGCATGGAACTTCGCATGGCAAACCCCCAGGAAAGCCCGAGGGCATGTACTTCTATCAGGCCGGCTTTGAGAGCCCGACGGTGTACACGCTGAGCCAGCTGGACGTGTCGATGCTCAAAGCCGCGTACGGCTCGTTTTCCGAGTTCCCAACGTCGCTTATTGTCAAAGTCGAGAACATTCACTACACAAGCAGCGACCAGACATCAGACAAGCGGCAGAAGTTTTTGTCGCACTTGCCTGACCAGACGCCTCTTGCTTTCATGGAGTGCGACTGGTCCGATACGCTGCCACCCCACGTACTCGAGAAGTTTGCGGGTAAGCTGAATGAACGCAAGTCGCGAAAGGTCTCGAAAGAAGTGCGTGAGGAGGCAGAGAGGGTACAGGCACAAGAAGCCATTGACTTGCAGTTCCGCAGCGAGATTGCCGAGGCGATGGTACCGCATGAGGGTATCGGCTTCTCGTCTGGTGCCGGCCTGGACATGTCGTTACTACCATCGCTACCTACTAGCCAGAACCAGAACCAGAACCAGAATGAGAACCACGAACAAGGCCAATCTGCGGCACGGACGCCAGTACAGCCTCCACGCTGGGTAGACCCGCGTCGCGAGTATGATGAATTAATGAAGAACGCATACGTGCCCGAGCGAGGCCGCAAGAAAATCTATTTAAGACTGTAAATAACAAACAAACATGCGCTATGGCGCCTAGCAGGTCCACATTTCATTAATGCAAGATTCTCAGCGTCACTATTCTAGATATAGAGGTACAACAACGAGCCACCAGCCACTAATTGTTCTTCTTCTCGAGCGCCTCGAGGCGTTGGCTGAGGCTATCGAGTTTAGTGTGGAAAGCGTCAAGCTTGCCGATGATCTCATCGAGCTTCCAGCCGTGACTGCCCTCCTGGGACGGCGTGGTAGGACGCGTTGACGAAGCAGAGGCGGCCTTGCTCACAGACTCGGAGGAGAACCTCGCAGCGTCAGACGCCTTCTGAGCGGCATCGGCAGCCTCAGAAGAAGCCGCAGCAGCCTCATCCAACGCGGCCTTGGAGTCCTTCTTCGGATCGTCTTTCTTGGCATCATCCTTCTTCGGCTCAGACTTCTTGGACTCGTCCTTCTTGGGCTCAGACTTCTTGGCCTCATCCTTTTTGGGCTCGGCCTTCTTGGGCTCCGTCTTCTTGGGCTCGGCCTTCTTGGCTTCTTCCTTTTTCGGATCCTCCTTCTTGGAAGCAGTACCATTCTTGGGGGATGCCTTGGATGCAGTGGTGCTCTTAGGTGCGGCGGGCTCGTCGTCCCAGGTGTTTTCCTCAGGCTCTTGCTTTCCTTCGTCCTCGTCCTGCTCGCTGTTTTTGGCGAGGAACGACTTGACGTCATCACTCTGAAGCACGTCGTAGGAGTCCTGCTTTTCAGCCTTCTTCAAAGCAGCAATCTTCTCGGCCTTGACGGAGTTTTGCGACTCGTCCTTAGCCGATTTCGACTCAGACTCGGCTTTGCCGCTATCCTTCTTGGTGTCATTAGCTGACTTATTGTCCTTTTTGGCGTCCTCCTTGACGTCCTTTTTAGAGCCTGAGAGAGTAGTGTCCTTTTTAGAGTCCTTGGAAGTGTCCTTCTTGGCTTCCTTAGACTTGTCCTTGGTGTCCTGAGAAGCGCCCTTCTTGGCATCCTTGGGGGTCTCCTTCTTGGAATCCTTGGAGGTTTCCTTCTTAGCAGAGGCCGCCTCGCTCGCAGGCACCACGGGAGCCGCAGTAGCCTTGGCTTCTTTGCCCTCGTAGAGTGACTTCCACTCCCTCACAAGCGGGCGGGCAGTCTTGCCGTTCTTCCAGTCCTGTGCGCTAAGCGAGGCCTCGCCAGCATCCGCGTAGGTGTACACGGTGTCCAGGAAGCCCTCGTTTTTGAGCGGCACACGGAACGGAATGGGCTCGATCATTGTGTCATGCACCTTGTACGCGCGGGCGACCTCGTGCTCCTTGGGATCCAGGCTGCGCAGCGGCGCCCAGCCCATGCCGCGCTGAGGCGACGTTGAATTGTATGCAAAAAGGTCGTAGAGCGTGTCGTCGGCGTACTCGTAGTACACGATCTTGCCATCGCCACGACCAGCCAAGTAAACGACGCTCGTCATCGGATCGTAGTGAGGAATGACAATACCGCTGGAAGGATCGAGGCCGCGGAACCCACCAATCGGGCCCTTAGCGATGTCGTTCGTGTCCCAGAGTGCCATTTCGCGATCAGAGAACAGCGAGAATCCCGTCGTAAGAATGCGGTCGTTGTCGCCGAGCCAGGCCACGCGGCTGCCCTTAGCACCAGCATGGCCCTTGCCTTCAGACAAGACCTTCTCAGCGCGGACGTCCCACACGCGGATCTTCTTGTCCTTGGCCACAGTGGCGAGCTTCGTGCCGTCGTAGTTCCACGAGAAGCTGGTGACAAACACAGGGTGCTGCAGGGTAAACAGCACGTCGCCGGACTCGACGTCCCACACCTTGACGGTATTGTCAAGCGAGGTCGAGGCGAGGACGTTCTGCGCGACGGGATTGAACCCGACGTGGCCGACCTTCTTGCCGTGGCCCTCGAGGAACTTCACGGGCGCGAGGTCCTTGCAATCGTCGAGCGTGCCGTACTCCTCGTGCACGGAGAAGCCCTCCGGCACGCGCCAGACGCCGATGGTGCCGTCGTCGGACGCGGAAACAACCATCTCGTCGTCAAACGGGTTCCAGTCGGTGTCGAGCACGGCGCCCTTGTGCCCGTCGAACAGCGGGAACCGGTCGGGCAGCTTGCCCTTCTCGGCCACGGGAATCACCGCAAACGAGCCGCCGCCCGAGGCGTCCCAGTTCAGCGAGATGTACTTGCCGTTAGTCTTGACAAGGTTTGAGTCGAAGGCATTCTTGGTGAGCCGGATGTTGTCGTAACATTTGTCCTTGCGGGTGGGATCGCCATACACATGGCGATACTTGGAGCTACGCACCTGTACCATTTAGAGTCTGCGGGGAAGGCTTCGGGAGGCTGTGATGAACTGGATGGCAGGCGGTAGCCGGTGCTAATTGGATCAAAAGGCATGCAAGGCGCCGCTGGTCGTCCTATCAAGGGCTAGGGCCGCTCCAATCGCGGTGCGTCATCACCACATGGGGCTAAGAATACACACAGCATATCACGAGCCAAGCGCGGGTCGGCCATCCAAAAACACTGGCTGAGCGTTGCGCGAGGAATGTTTGTTCGTCAGACGTAGCATATAGCTAAGTAATAGATGATGGATGCAAATTATAGTTGGTACATACAAGACTAGAGCTCCGCGTGTCCTACACACTAAAGCTCCGCGTGTTCTACGTATCCCGCGTGGGCCTCTGGTTGGGTATCAAAGTGTTCCGAGTTTTCTTCGCTGTACGAGGTCGTGTCCTCGAGCAAGGACCCCTCGGCTTCTTCGAACCCGCCCTTGACAGTCTCGGTTTGTGGAGCGTCAGCTATTGGCGCTTCTGTCCACGGCTCTGCGGCAACGTATTTTATTATTGACGAGTGAGTGGGCTCAGGTATGAATGTGTTAGCAAACGTTTGCGTGCTCTCGAATTGGGCCACGGGCGGCGCAAGCTGCGGTGAATTCTTCGGCACGAACCATCGCACAACACCAAGGAATTGGAAAAGCGACCACAACAGAATCTTGATGGGCCCGCTCAGAATGCGGCGGTAGATGATATACACGAGCACGAAGGCCAGAAACCCCAAACTGGCCTGCATGCAGCGCCGGTCCCATTTGTCTGCCTCGTCCAAAATCTTAACAAGCCGCTTCGACCCGTTTAAAAGCATGTCCACGCCAGAGTACTTTTCCTGCAGCTCGCGCAGCGTCTTGGACGACATGTCGAGCTCGCTGATGTTGAGCTCGCCCTTCAAAATCTCCGCCTGCGCCATCTCGTGCATGCGCTGCAGCACCTTCGTGATGCTTTCGCTCTTCGATTCGCGCACACCGCGCGCAATGTCCTCCTCGCTCTCGATGTAAGGCGCTTCGCTGTCGTTCACGAGCTCGGCGTTCAGGTCCACGTCACCGACATGTAGCTTGGCGACTTTGGCGAGCCGCCGCTCGTCGTAGCGCTGTGTAGAGGACTTCTGCGCCTCGACAAGGCGCCGCCGCGAGAGCTGCACAAAGCTCTCGTCCTCGGCGACGACGGCGTCAAGCAGACGCGCCTCCTCGACCTCGTCCTCGAGCTTGAGCAGCGCCTCGTTGATGAGGTTCACGTAGCCGGCCTGCTCGGCGACGGACAGCGCCGAGCGGGACAAGTCTCTAAGCAGCACGAGCACGTTCTTCTGGTCGTCGCTCAGCATGCGCGAGAAGCCCGAGCCAGCTGCTAAACTGGGCCGTCGTGACGTGGGCAACGCTGTACCGGCTTTGGGGTGTGGATCGTGCCCTAGCCCTCGCGAGCGGGCACCACAGCTGAACAAGCCAGCACAAGGCAGCCACGGACAAGCCGAGACACAGAGAGACCGCCGCGCTGCTAGACAAGACAAGTGCACCGAATACAAGCGCGCGATGGGCCCGTATACAGAACCGTTCTCGTTTGCGGACCACTCGCTGGACGACACGCTGATCGACCTCGGCGTGCGGTTCGTGATCAACTGCCCACCCGAGGACATCAGCACCGCCGTGCGCCTGTTTTTCCAGCTCGAGGAGGCGCACTGGTTCTATGAGGACTTTGCGCGCGAGCAGAACCAGGCGCTGCCGTCGCTCAAAATGAAGAGCTTCGTCGCGCAGCTGTACCGCGCCATGCCGCTCATGGACCTCGTTTGCGCCGACCCAAACACGGCGCTCGCCGAGTTTCAGAGCTACAAGAGCAGCATCCCCGTGCGTGGCGGCATTCTCATCAACGAGACCCTCGACAAGGTCCTTATGGTCCGCAGCTGGAAGGGCGCGTCGTGGGGATTCCCGAAGGGCAAGATCAACAAGGAAGAAGACGACGCCGTGTGCGCCGTGCGCGAGGTGCTCGAGGAAACAGGCTACAATATGGCCTCGCTCATCAATCGCCGCGACTACATTGAGAGCACGTATGCTGGCAAGAACATCCGGCTGTACGTTGTGTCTGGGGTCCCCGAAAAAACGCATTTCGAGACGCAAACGCGCAAGGAGATCTCGCGAATAGACTGGATTCCCGTCTCGCAGCTGCCTGTGTTCAATCGCAAGCCAAAGAGTGCGTACAGTTTCTACATGGTGACGCCGTTTATGAGCAGGCTTAAGAGCTACATCGCAAAAAAGAAGGGCTACGCAACCAAGCTTTCCGAATCGGAGTCCGGCGCCCTCAAGAACATTCTTGGCATTTCAAAAGAGTCGCCAGTGGCCGTGCACAACGACGAGGCTACCGCGCAGCATCTGCTTACGATGCTGCGCAGTGGTGCGACGGCTTCCGAGCCGGGCCAGACTCCAGCAGTCACTGCGCAAGCCGCCGATTCGGCCGCCGCTACGAGCCACGACCGCGACCGCGACATTCTGCTCAACTTGCTGAAGCAGGGCACGCCCGAGCCGGCCGACCACAGTCTCGAGCCCGAACACGAGCCGAGCGCGCAGACCAAGAACAAGGCCGAGGTCGAGGGCACGAAGGAGATTCTTGCGCTACTGCAGCAGGAGATGGCGACGGAAAAAACCGTCACTGCGCCGCCTACGATCCAGCCGCTCGAACACCAGGCCGACATCTCGACGCGGCCCGCCCAGGCCCCAGCCCTGCCGCCTATGGGCCTGTTGGAGTCGCTTGTGCAGTCGCGTAAGACGAACCCGGTACGCAAGTCTGCCGTGCCCAACCCGAACGAGCACCGCTCCACGGCGCCGTCCAAAAACTCGCTGCTGAGTCTGCTGAACAAGCCCAAACAGGCCGAATCCGCCAAGCTTATGGCGCTCCTGAAGCCAGTCAAGCCGCCCCAGCCCGCACCCAAGCGATCGCCGTTAATGAGCTTGCTGGAGGGAGCCGAGGCTTCGAATTCCGAACTTATAAACAGCGGAAAGAAACCGGAAACACCTGAGCCCCATAACGAAATCCGGGAAGGCCCCGCTCAAGATAATGCGACCACCCCTTCGAACCCCGAGAGCGCGGGGGCGCCAAGGCGACCGCAAAGCTCGCTCCTCGGGCTACTGAAGCCGTCGCAGGCTGATCCGATGAAAAATACGCTCGTTGAGGCCGCCGTACCTGCCACCGCCACCACTGCAGCTCCTGCGATCGCAGAAACGGCGCCAACACTGCGGGCGGCCGGCCTCGATGCAGAACCCGTACCCATATCGACGATGTCATCAGCGGCCGAGTGGGACGCAGACGCACAGCCGATGCAGCAAGAGGTTAAGCGATCGATTGTCGCAAATCCCGAGGCTGCGCACGGCAAATCGCTGAAGACGCCTGGCAATGCACTGCTGGGACTGCTGGCTGTCCAGCGTGATTCTGAAGCCACGCCACAAAGCCCTGGTTCCTCTCAGGGACTATCCAGCGGATCTATAAATGGTGGCGACCGCAGCGAGACACGCATGGATGCGGCTTTAATGCCGCAACTGTCTAAGACAGATCTGGTAGTACCCTCGACGCGCCGCCGCGAGTCTGACAGGTCTGAAACACATGAAAACCTAACCAAGCATGATGACGCTGCTTATTTAGCGTCGACGCTCTCCTTGCAAGCAAGTCCTCAGCAGCCGCGGACCCCTGTCGCCGACACCGCCGGGGCGGCTGATCGTCCAAAACCGGCGCCAAGCACGAAATTATCGAACCCGCTGCTTAAATTGCTCGAACCTGAGCAGAGCTTGCCGTCAGAACTACCGTCGAGGCTGTCTCCTGAAGTGCCTTCTGAGGCGGCGCCCGAGCCCGAATCGGCTGCCTCGGCCACGCCCCGCCCGAATTCTGAATCGCGAGCATTGATGGCATTATTGTCTAAGGGATCCGCCCCATCATTGCAGACGCACGCGCCATCCGAAATAGAGTCCCGGGAGGACAGTACCCCGATAATCGGCAGGGTCTCCCATGATCAGGCAGTCTCAGCCGAACCCCCCGTGACCCAAAGCCGGGAGCCACGATCGCCGCCGACCCTGTCAAAGGGCTCCGGGGTGCATTTGCTCAAGCTTCTAGATAAACGGTAGTGTACGTATATAAGACGTTAGTGACAGGTCGCCCTGCTGCACCTCATGGCGGGTTCTTGCGTGTGTTGTTGCCCCATCTCTTCAGCCTCAAAGGTCTTAGCTCAAGTCTATGCACAACCGGGGGTGGAGAAACCTGCATGATGGAGATGGTACCTGGCGGATGGCGTGCAACCGCGCCACACGTGACTGGCGCCGAAACGAGTGCCCACCGTGCGCGGAGAAAGAACGCCTGGTACGAACAGAAAATGTGGGCGGAAATGTGCAGGAGCCCCGTGAAACATTGAAAGATGTCCCCTGACATTGACGCTGGCACATGGCTATGGCGCTGACATGGTGATCTTTAAAACCCGGGTGGTGGCATTTTGTGAGGAGGAGAAGTGGGGCCAGGGGCGCATCGCTTCGCATCTGCACAGGGTTTAGGCCTGGGTTGGTGTGGGGCACGGGTCTCCACGATACGCCTTCACATGTCTTTATCATCGCATGCGTGCTCCTAACCTGCTCTCGGCCTGCCGTTTGTTTCCAAGCCCGGACCGATCCCGGGTGCTATCTAGGAGGCCAAGCTTTTTAGGCCCCGCTGGCAGTCTTGTGCGAGTCCCGATAATTGATGCATGCCCCGCACAGATGCATGAGATTCGACTACTAATTATTTATTCTAATTACACCATTTTTCGAACGAGATGCGCAAGATAATTCTGTCGTAAATTGTCGTATACACAAGCCGGGGCTGTACCCACCCAGCATCTTCACGGGGTAAGCCGCGCGCCCTCCTCTCCTGCAGCGCACTGATTATTCACTTCGCCCTGTTTGCAAGAGGCAAGCCAACAGCGGAAAAATGCCCACACGTGATGCGCCTAACCTAACCGGCGTGTCAGGATCTCTCATGCGTATGTATGCGGGCCAGGACGCATCCCAGGCCTGTTTGCCAATGTAGCGGTCATCGACGCTCCAGCACCGCCCGGACTGCATAGGAGACTGTGAAAAATGTATCACATCGCACCCTTTGCGTGCACGCTGAGCTGCTTGTCACCGGAAATTTTTTTATAACCTTACTAAATAGAAAAAGCAATGCCACGAGTCCGAGTTTCGCGAAGCGTGGCTAATCGTAGGTTGCCTACAACTGCATGTCCGTGACCTTTGATCGGCTAATCTGGGATCCGGCCACTAGGCGGGCACCGGCGGTTAATTATGAATACCCGAACACTAATTAAAACTGCTGGTGCAGCTTGCATGCAATGGCTGTGGTATGTCACGTGTCATAGAAGCAGGGTCAAAGTCATATGCAAGCCTTCGCTTCACGTAACCCTGAGGTATATTTCGGAACCCGAGCGCATTTCGGGACGTTTCGGTTCCGGCGTCAATTTTCTTGCGAAAATTCGAAATAGCAGCCTTTTCCGAACACGCCTGGGCTGTCTAATCGTG
Organism: Entelexis sp. DX6506; assembly: GCA_037041025.1. Taxonomy (NCBI): domain Eukaryota; kingdom Fungi; phylum Ascomycota; class Dipodascomycetes; order Dipodascales; family Trichomonascaceae; genus Entelexis; species Entelexis sp. DX6506. Next base: position 370,924 of record JAXQHU010000039.1, read on the forward strand.
GTTTTTAGCCCGTGGAACCGCGGTTTAGTACTTCCCGGCGCTTACGGGCAGCAGACAGTTGGCAGGGCATTTTGCTTACGGCGCCAAGCGTGGAGGCGGGTACCTAACCGCAATGCTGTGGCCCTATGCACGCCGAACCAGCATGTCATTAAGGACTCGATCTAGCTGGCTGCCGACACTGCATACGGCGATAGGCAAAGAAAAGGGTACGACCAATATATATCCAGGTGGAAAGCCGATCTTCCGCTCTCGCACCCCCTTTGGGATCCTGGGAGTCAAGTTGGTGGTCGGGACCTGTGGCCTAATTTCTTGTCCCTTGTGTTGTGGACTACGGAGATACGTTGTTGGTGACGCTGGGGTTTCGCAGTTTGCTTGCTAGCTACAACTTTTCGGAAATCGTTGTTGGTTGGAGCGAGGCAAGATACGCCACGGTCTTTTAATTTCGTTGAGGCAAAAACTTATAATACACTGCAAAGGGCAGCGCAGGCAGCTGATCCTTTCTTTTTTCGTCATCTTTGCAGAGATTGGTTACTGAACCCATGTTGACACAAAACGAGTTCTCGGAACTGTCGCAACAAGATAGCTCCAGGGACCTTTGTCTGGTGGATGGTGCGGCGCACCTCGCCTTGGCCGAGCTTGAGTACGACATTCTGGAGACCATGCGTTTTCAGGAGATGCGCAAACTGCCCAATAAAAAGCTCATAGAAAGTCAGTTCCAGGTGGGTTGGGATATCCGTGAGTACCTGCTTGAGTTCCTGATGCAGGCCCAGCAAGCCTTGGATTTGCGACCCGAGTCATTCGTTCTCGGCGTGTCGATTCTCGACCGCTACATGTCCTGCCGCCAAGTCGTAGGTAAGCACTACCAGCTCGTCGGCTGTGTATGCTTGTGGCTGGCTGCAAAGGCACAGGATGATAAAACAAAAGTCCCTACTATCCGGACTCTCGCTTACATGTGTGCAAACGCGTATACCGATGAGATGTTCCGAGACATGGAGTGGCACGTCCTGACCTCCCTTGAATGGGACATTCAGGCTCCAATCAGCTTCGACTTCGTCGACATAAGTGTTGGAGAAGTGGCGCGTCAGCTCGGTGAAATTAACTTCAACGCTAATGACTACAACATCTGTCGAACAATGGCAAGGTACGTCTGTGAATGTGCCCTCTTCGATAAGGATGGTGCACTGGTCTACTCGCCCAGCGTGATATCCGCATCAGCGGTCTCCCTCTGCGTACTTGTTCAGGACGTGCTCGGGAATCGTAAATGGCAACCTGTGTTTCCGACGGGAACGCTAAAGGAGTGTTTTGACACGCTGGTCGCCGTCACCTCGACTCCGCCCGCCGAGGCCGCCGCGCGGTACTCGACCCAGGTTTCCGGAAACGTCGCTGCTTTCGTCGCTGAGTTCTTCCAGCTCATGCAACGTGAGAGGGCTTCCCGTATCGCCAGTCAATATATGGCAGCAGCGTCGGCTACAATGCCTATCGAAGGTCTGCAGACTCCCGTGCATCAACGCACGCGCGAATACAGCGTTGAAAGCATAACGCCGATGTCAGAATGTGGCTTCGATACTCCGCAGAGTACGACGTCGTCGAGCCCTCAGAGTGTGGGATTCGCTCCACTGACTCCGAATGACGCCTACTCTGCCAGTTCGACTTCCTACCCACTCGGGTATGATCACATTTATTCTTATGCCCAAGAAAAAAAGACTATTTCGTCTACGGTGGTGCCTCGGCCCTACTATTACGATACAGATATGTACGCTGGCGATACATGACTTAGCTAGCAAGCATAAAACGCCCATAAAAAACTCTTGTTAAAACAATATGCTATACGCTGTCCTGAATCGCAGGATACGAGGGTGTCTCGCTCAGTTCCTCCCCGTCGATCGGTGGTTTCGAGTAGGCGATTCTTAGACTTTTCTACAGAAGCACGCACAAAAGCTCAAAAAAACCCTAAAGTGCTCCCTATGTGAACGCAGCATACTGTCTCGTGTAGCGACCTTAGCTGTAGACCTTTAACTTAAGGTCTTTGTTGGCATTTCTAAGCCCTATTCAAGGCCGAAAATCGCGCATCGGGGAGTTGCGGGGATGCTGCTTACTGATGTAGAAGTGACGGCTCCAATACGCACTGATAATGCATGTGATGGGCTGGGGCACAGTGCCCCTGACCCTGGATTCCGACTGATACGCCAGTTCTAGAATTGAAGGATTGATCACACGCGATTGTGCCTTTCGATCACGATCTCGCCCGCTAAGCCGATCCGTGTGGGTACTCATGAGTTGGCTGCGTAGTATAGAATATCGTTGTAAGTCCGTTCCCAATCTGCTTGGTTCTTAGTCGCTCTACTTAGGAACCCAGCTGGCTCATCATCAGCGCTAAAACTCCTATCTATCTTGGGCCGCCATTCACTAGTTTTTACGGCGCATTTGTATTTAAGATTGCTTGGGTCTCTTCTATCCAGAACACACTAATCTCCTATGCTTTATTGCTTGGGCCTTCGTGGTGAAATTTGACTAAGGCAAGCGACTACCCTGAAAACGTGCACATGAGTCGGTCACGAAATATTGTGTGCAGGGGTCATCGAGACTATCATTGCACACTGTGAGCGATTTTTCTGAATCATAGACTATGACACTATCTCAGTGTGCAGCTGTAAACTATGTGCGAACAGTTTTCTTAGTGTCTATAAGACCAGGCACGTAACTCCAGCTCAGCTCTTTTCTCGCGGTCGCGGCCAAGAATTAGGCAAGATCATGACGGTGGTCGCCTCATAGCGTAATCAGTACCACTTCATCTAAAACTAATCACGGGACCCGTCTAATCTTGTGCCGTTGATGGTTTGATTATATAAGCTTAAGATAGATTGAACGCACTTATCAAATCGCTCTAGTTTGTAAGCACTCACAACGGTACCGCTATACGAGATGTATTATACGTGTCTTTATTAATATACAGTTAGCCACTTCGATTGCAAATAAATTTTTGCCGCAAGATTTTGGCATCTTGCACAGTGCTTTTACGAATTGGCAATCAAGGACAATTGACCTTACTCAAATAATCTCACACTCTCAGTTGTGCACATGATCCACACCAGGGTAAGTAAAACGCACATAAGCCGTAGCCGTGACATCAACCGCGAGGCCTTAGAGCGTCATGGGTCACGTGGTGCGCTGAAAATGTCAGAGGCTTGGATTGAGCCAGTATTTCAGAAGAAAAAAAAGGAAGTAGAGGCCTAGCTCTGAACTCGGTATTTTCCGATCAGTTTTCCGGGTTATACTTTTTTACCAAACGCTCCATTACAAACTGAATTGAGACTCATGGATCTATCTGTATTTTTATCCACGAAGTCGTATGCATTTGTGGGGAGTTTTGCGAGTGGCCACATCATCTTATTACCTACCCTAGCCGCGGCGGAATTTTGCTTACACAGTTGATGAAGGCGTCCGATGCGAAAACCTAGTTTAGGCATTTTTTGTAACGCAAATATGGGTCTAAACAGAATTCAGTCAATTTGCTGAGCGGCGGCTATGCTAGGATAAGCCTGGTGTGTTGATCTAGATGTTTGCAGCTTGCGCAGCATCATTGAGTCGTTTTTCAGAGAAGCCGCTGCACTGCGATACCGTTAATCAGCAGACAAGACTAGTATACTGCATCCAGTTTGCTGCATGACAATTAGTCACAAACCTAAAATAGTACAGCACCGGACATCCTAACCACAAACTAGTGCGTTAGCATAGAGTCACATAAGTCACACAATCACAGGCTCACGACTTAAAACAACCGTACGGCCCACCTGCAAGGTTATTACGTCAAACGGCTAGTTCCGATAGTCGCCTTCACTCGATCCCCCAGCCCCAAATTGGAATAATTTGAGCGATGCAAACAGACATGTCGAGCAATAGCGCCGCGGCTGCGGACTCCAATGCGATGCTCATCCAGCTATGTGTGAGAGCGCTCTCCAGTGTTTCTCCAGAAGGAATGACCACAAAAGAACTGGCGGCCGCGCTTGATAAAGAGGTCAAGGGCACCCCAGGTTTTGACGGTATTTCGTCATCCATATTGTCGTCCAAATTGAATGCTATATTTCGGAGGTGCCATGGTGACTCTGCTACACCAACCCGCGTACAGTTGGCAGAATTGCCACTAACGCGAAGCCAAAGTTCGGAAGTTCCGCGACGACTAGTCTATCGCTACACGCCGGCAGATAGTCCAGACATTCCTGAGGCGCCCTCAACCCCGGTCGAGGATACGAGCAGCGGGGATGAGTCGTCTGAGCTCAATGAGCCCTTAACGCCGAAAGAAGACTCGCTTACTGGCCGCAATGCCTTTGGCTCTGCGGCTAAGAAACGGCGCGTGTCGTCGAACGAAATTAAGGAGGAGCGATATCCCGCAGAGCCTGGCACCCCGCCAGAGATTCCGAGCAGAGAACAGAGGAACAAGTCCCCAATTAAGGCTCGCAGGTCGTCGGAAGAGGCGCGGTTGGGAACACAAGGACCGGCCTTTTCACATAAGGTTAAGAGGCCAGCAATGGCCGCGGACCGGCCAATGGGGCTCAACTTGTACTATGATGCACTTGGACTTGATGCAATGTCAGCCGCGTTGAAGCTTAAGCATCCGAAAGCTCCAGAAGAATCAGTCCGCAGCCACGACGGTGAGCGGGAGCTAGATTCCGACGCATCGGTCGATCTCGACTGGTCCGACTTCCCCTCCCCCGAATTGCTCGGCTTGCATGAATTGGACGGCTTTGTCCGCTAGCCGTCCGCGTGTACATATCCATATTTATTGACTCTTTTATTTATCAATTTCGTAATTTAATTACACTACTGAACTGAACTAACTTTGTGGTATTCTGCGATCTTTCGAGCGGGGTCAAGTCAGTAACGTATCTGTCATTTTCTGCGCTTGAATGGACTTCTCGCGAAGGGTAACTTCACTATAAATTACTGTCTGTCATGCGCACCTCGATGCTTCTTGTTAATCAAGGACGATTTTGCAAAGTATAAAAGTATTCATGTGTCTCGTCTAATTGAAATAGTAGTTATAGGCAATAGAGCCAGTTGTATTGCTCGGGTTGGAGACCAAGGCCTTAGCATTCGCATTCCGTACGATGTCGTGCATGTCCTTCATGGACACATTCGGATTCTGTCCCCAGATGTAGGCAACAAGACCTGTAATGAACGCTGCAGCGTTCGACGTCCCATCCATGTAACCGTACGCATTATTCGGCAAACTGGACTGGATATTCACACCAGGGGCCCATACATCGATACACGGACCAATATTCGAAAATTCAGCCGGCGTGTTAGTGTAGTTAAGAGCAGCAGCAACGAGGAATCCGGGAACATTCGCACCCATATTAGCGGGACCGTAGTTACACGCGTTGTCTCCTGTATTACCACCAGCATTCACTACGAAAATGCCATTATCTATGGCCTTATGGACAATTTGAGAACGCGAGTCGGAAATAGGGCCCAGTGCAGAGTAGTTAATGACCCCCTTTCCACCTCGACTTTTCAAATCCTTGATCACCCAGTCAACTGCGTCACCAAAGTCCTCTACCGTGCCAAGTCGCTGCGAGTCGAGAATCTTGACAGAAACTACCGTGGCGTTGCGCGCAATTCCCTTCGTGCTTCCAGCAGCGATTCCTGCGAGATGCGTGCCGTGGCCATTGTCATCCACAGTGCCTGAGTCAACAAAGTTCGAACCCCAAATGGCACGGCCCTGGAACTCAGGATGCGCGACGTCAACGCCGGTATCCAGCATATATATCGTGACTTGCTGGTTTGAACCATAAAAAAAGTAGGCATTATTATCATCCGACCAGAAAGTCTCGGCGTCCGGGTTGTAGATGTAATTTGTGTGAGAAATACGCGCTAGTCCCCATGGAGCACCGGGTTGTTTGAGTTTCACATTACCTGGGATACTGAATGGTGCAGCTAGGGCAAGAGACAGAAAGGATATCGTGCAAAGAAGCATTCAGAATGGAGTGATGGCGGGGTCCTTGGCTCAAATCAGTTCTTCAACGGGCGGTTTTATACACGCCAAACGCCGCTCCAACCGCTTTCATCTCGCAAGAAAGCCGTTATGCCGCTCGGCGTTTCACTACATGAATGCCGTATGCAGAAGGCATACGAAAAAATATGCTGACGCCGTTATAATACTGCATGGCTAGGCAATTCGAGACGCTGATCCTTCCCCATGACAGAATTAGTCGCAATAAGCGTAGGCCTGCTCACCCGGGCCCTGGGATTGTTTATGCATGTTTCAGAGAGCTATTTTTAAGCTGTACACCACGCGCCATTTGAGCGCGAATACGGCCCACGGGCCATTGAACCCAATGATATTGTTTATTTTGCATGGGTCCACGAAAGCCCATGCGAATCTCTACGAACCTTTGATTTTACGTCGTTCCGTACGGCATTAGACTACCGTCGCCCGACAGAAATAGGGTTTAGCGAACACAGCGATTTTTTACAGGCGTGCGCGTCAACAACGTATTATCAGGCTATGCTATGCTATAGTCGAGAGGCTCGGCCTAAGCAGGGCTTAAGAAAGCAGCTCGTACAGGTCGCCGAGCTTGTCCGCGTAATATTCAGGCTCCACCCCTGTCTTTTTAGAGTTCTCGAGCGTATCGATACCCGACAGGACAAACAACGTGCCGAGATTACTGTTAAGGCCGAACGTGATATCGGTGTTGAGGCGGTCGCCAACCATGACAGTGCGCTTCGGGTCGAACTTGAATTTCGTCTCTATGCAGTCCATCATAGCCTTGCTTGGTTTTCCAAGAACCGCCTCCGGCTCGCGGTCTGAGCAGTAAGAGACAGCCTTGATCACGGTTCCCGCACCCGGAAGTACCTTACCTGCGGCAGGGAATGTTGAGTCAATGTTTGTCGCTAAGAATAGAACATCGGGATCCCGCAGTTGCGCTTGTGCCAGCGCGAGCTTAAGATAATTGATGTGAGTGTCGAGGCCACAAACCACGGCGCCAATGTCGGGCTGGCGAACGGCAATTTTAGCCTCGTCCTCGGTGGTGAAGTTCTTCACCAGGCTCGGATCCGAGCCGCCCACGGTCTGGAAGCCGGCTTCTTGAAGCTCCTCCTCGAGGCCCTGCTCACCAATGACCAGCACCTTCTTGTTCTTCTTGTCAAAGCCAGTCTTTCCGAGGTACACGGCCGAGGAGAAAGAGGAACCAAAGATTTCGTCGGCTGTCACGTCAAGGCCCAGCTTTTTGAACTTATTCACGTATCCCTTACGGCTCTTCGTGCTATTGTTCGTCACAAACACCAGCTGTTTACCCTTAGAGCGTAAGTAGTCAATCGTCTCTTTCGAGTGCGGCACCAAATCGGACCCCGTCCACAGGACACCGTCGCAGTCAAAAAGAAAAGTGTCGTAAGAGTCGACAAATTTCTGCGCGTCCTCTTTTGTTTCAATCTTGTGGGGCATTCTGAACAGTGAGCGGGTGAAAGTCAGAGATTCGGTGAGCAACGCTGTTTGAATCGTCGACTCCTCGAACCGATACGGGCATGCTCTCCCCTGCCCTAGCACGCCGGTCTGTCAACGGCGTGCCTTGTTACCCCTGAACGTAAGACGGAGTATGCGGATGTTGACAGTATGTAGTAACATTGGACTCCAGGGTGTCTAAGCTAGTATAGCCAATCCACGGCTTTTCAATCGAGAGACAGGTAACTCGCACAAAATGCCGAAGCCATTCCAGGACATGCCCCCTAAGGGCGGGTATCCATACCCCATTCAGTGGGCACGTAATGTGCCCGCGCGGGGCTTCCGTCCGAGCATCTACTTTGGTGCCATCGTGGGAATCTGCTCGTACGGATTTTACCGCCTGATGGCCGGTATCCGTGAGCGCAACGAGCTTCAACGCGAGAACCAGTGGTCTCGCATCTATCTGCAGCCTCTTCTCGAGGCCGAAGCTGATCGCGACTTCTACCGACGATACTTGAGCTTGCGGAATAAGGAGCAGGAGGTCATGAGCGCTGTTCCTGACTTCGACGCCGAAAAGTCTGTCTACCACGGTGACCAGTTCCACAAGCCTGCGGTGACTGCGATCCCGAAGTTTTAAAATGTTAGAGTGTATCAGTGGTTAGCTCTGTGAAGCGGATTTGCAATGCATGTCCCACTAAAGCTAGGTCCGTATTCATGACGCCGCTAGTTAGGTATCTGTTGTTCATGCCAGGCTTTGGCCCCAAGCTCGGAGCCTCGCTCTGTGCATTCTGATTTTCTCTTTATTGAGTTCCTAAGTACTTGTTGCGATTTCAGCTTTCAATTTATAACGTCTTGGGTTGTGTATTTGTTTTTAGAGACTTGGGGCGGATGTCCATTGCCTTGTCTGCCTATTTAGTGAACTTCTCGGGCGACAGCATGGCGTCTCGGCCAGCGCCAACTCCAACCCAGGCGATTGGAACGCCGGTGAACTTCTCGATATAGTTCAGGTAGTCGAGGGCCTCCTTGGGCAGCTCTTCGTACTTACGAATGTGGCTGGTTTGAGTCTTCCATCCGGGAAGCGTATCATAGACCACTTCGACGTCCTTCGTTTCAAGCTTAGCCAGGTCGGCAGGGAACGACGTGAGAAGCTCGCCCTTGTACTTGTATGCAGTGGCGACCTTGATCTCCGGAAGCTGGTCCAAAACATCGAGCTTCGTAATGTTCAGCTTCGTGTAGCCATTGATAAGCGTGGAGTGGCGGACAACGACAAGATCAAGCCATCCGCAACGCCGGCGACGGCCTGTGGTCACGCCGAACTCAGCACCAACCTCCTGCAGGTGGTTTCCAACGCTGTCAAACAGCTCCGTCGGGAACGGGCCAGCACCAACGCGCGTCGTGTATGCCTTCACGACACCAATGACTTCGCCAATTTTGGCTGGCGGCACACCCAGACCCGTAGAAACACCGCCAATACCTGTGTTCGAAGATGTGACGAACGGGTACGTGCCGAAGTCAAGGTCCAGCATGAGCGCGTTGGCACCCTCGATGAGAACCTTCTTGTTGCTACCCGGGGCAAGAGCAGAGTGCATGAACGGAATGCCGTCAACAACCATAGGTGCCACGCGTTCTCTGTACTCCTGCATGCGGGCAAGCTCCTCCTCGGCGTCGTACTCGAAACCACCGAAACGCTTCTGCTCGCCTTCAAGAAGGCGGTAGTAGTTCTTCTTGAACTCCTCCCAAGCACCCGGAACGGGCGAAACAAGGTGGTGCACTCGCAGGCCCGAACGCAGGGCCTTCGTCGAATACGTCGGTCCGATGCCGCGGCCAGTGGTGCCGATGGCCTTGCCGTTACCGGTGAGCTCGGCCTCGCGGAGGGCATCCGCGCGCTGGTGGAAATCGAACACGAGCTGAGCGCGGTCACTCAGGAACAAGCGATCGGCGCATTTCAGGCCCTTCTTCTCCAGCGTCTCCAGTTCGGAAAAGAACGACTTCAGGTGCACGACAACACCAGCACCAACAAGGTTATTGCACTTCTCATTCACGAGGCCCGACGGCAGCATGTGGAAGTCGTACTTCACGCCCTCCACAACGATCGTGTGGCCAGCGTTGTTCCCACCCTGGCACCGCGCGCACACGTCCACGTCATCGCAAAGAATGTCGACAAGCTTGCCTTTGCCTTCGTCACCCCACTGTGCACCAAGAACAACAGTAGCCATTTTGAATAGCGCTTGGTTTCACGTCGAATCTACACGTTTTTGTCAGAGCCCGTGTCAGTTGATTCCTCGCATTTTTTGACTCACCTGATAAATCAGGGTAGGGACTGCGGAGTATCTTGATCTACGCGCATGCAAGATTGTTGTGACCGCGGCGTCAAGGTCATTGCTAAGTACTGCCCGCAGCTGCGCGCCCGGCGGTGACTGCATCACCTACAGGGGTATCGAGCATCTGGCACGACAGACAAGTATCAAGACTCGGACTTGTTGGGTGCAGCATTGACGGCCGCGACATCTGGGAGCTAGCACTTAACCGTGAACCACACACTTGCAGCGGCTGTGTCTCAATAATTGTATTCTTCTCACTTGAGTTTATTAAAGGATTGGTTTGGCCTCACCTTGTCTACCTCACCTCGTTGACCTCGGCCTGATCGGGTTATTTTGCCGCTTTCATCGATGTTCATCGCTGTTGTTGAGTTGGCCGCTAGCTCGTGTGAGAGACATTGGGAATATGAGAGTGAGATACGTATTGGTTATAGAATCTAGTATTGGAAACACAGACCGTGTGAGCTTTCTAGCCTTGTAATATGCTCAGAATAGCCTCATAACGGCAGAAATCCTTTGAAAAGTCTTATGACTGGAAAACAGTAAAAGTTGTAGGAACTGTAGTGAACGACGTAATGGTTGTCGCTTGAGCGGGAGTGCCAGTCACGGAGGCCTGACCCTGAGTGACGGTAACTGTTGAAACCTGGATGGCACCATTGTTCGAGTCCGAAGCGCCCGGATCAGCGAAAATGGTCGTGGTAAACCCAGGGACTGTGAGGCTTTCAGTTATAACTGGCCCAGACAACGTCTGCGTGAAGAAACTGGTGAACAACACGGTGCTAGTGACGCCACCGCCGCCAATGATGGTTGCGCCGCCGTCGCCGCCACCGATTGTCGTGAAGCCACCACCAAAGCCCCAGCCAGTTTTCTTCCAGAACCATTTCCCATCCACGGACTCAGAAGCCGGGGCTTGCAAGCCCAGGGCAACAGCATCGACGTCGGGAGAAATTTCAGCCGCGGGTTGCACCGCAGCTACGAGTGAGGTCACAAGAAGCAGCAGAACTGACATGGCTTGACTAGTGAGTGAAGAAAGGTTGTGTAGAGGGAAACTCGCCGGTACTACCGTGGGATTTTAGGGCCTATTTATACAAAACGGTTGACGTCCAGGGGATCGTGAGAGTCTAGCTAGATGCTGTTGTGAATGTTGTTACGCTACTCAATTTGTTTCACGTCAAATTGAAGCACGAGACGTTTTCTCTTAAGGATCTGAACCTGCGCCCGCTATTTACCTTTAAGTTAAGACGGATCTCAAGTCCGAGCTTCGAATCGATCAGTGTTGGTGATATTCAACCGAGTGACTCTACGGAGCCAGGGTATGAGTACCCATTACGATTCGCATGTGATTGTGTGCGAATGGACTTGTGGAGGCCGACGCCTCATCTCTGTCTATGCCTGAATTCACATCAATTAAATTGATATAGCACATTACTATGTATCAACAAATCGAAAGCATTTGTCACATTAAGATCGTTAGTCGGCGCAACAACAAGTCTAGGTTATGCGACCTTTTTACTCGTCGTTGTTACAAATGAGTCTCACAGCCTGTTCTGCGTTTGAGTTATGGAACTTAATCAATCATGAAGCACACGCTGAACTGATCAAACAAAGCATCTGTAGAGCCTGAAACGCCGATGAATCCGCCAATATAACATCGAACGTTGAATTAGATAAGATCATGTGATCGTGCCCACTTAGCCCCTACCACGAGGGGTCTGATTAGCGCCTAGACGAAGCCGCGCGCAATATAGCGCGCGGCATCCAACATATATATGCGCCCATGCAGTTGCAGTTATCTGCAATGAGGCAGCTTCTCGTGTAACTGCCATGGTTATAGGGTTTTCACGAGGCAAGGTGCTATATTTAATTTAGAAGTATCCTCAGAAACGGCGAACCTCACATTGTCAATGTCAATGTGACCTTCTCTGCTATCAGAGAGCTAGCCGCCGGGTGAGTTCATATCTAGCGCGCACGGCTCACCTTACAAATAAGCCGAGAGTTCCGGCAAACCCTTACCTCAAATTGCACTAGATATGACGCTAGCTGATGTGAACTTGCATATGTATCTTGGGTTAACAAATCTCAATATATAGGCGTGTGCTCTGATCGCAATAGCCGCCAAGTGTCGATGGAATGAGCAATGACAATAAGCCGACTATTGTGAAGACGGAAGGGCCCAAGGGGCAAAGTCCTTCGGACTTGTCAGGTCCTTCCGTCTCGAACCTGTCCTCTGTGGAAAAGGCCGACAGCGAGGAAGCTATGGACGAGAATGGCTTCAAGATTGTTCATATGGAAGGCTCGGACGGCCCGGTTGTGCTGCGGCCGCACTATTGGTTCACGCGACTCATTCTTCGTCCGAAGATCAAACCAGTACCTTTCGAGAGGAAAAAGTCGCCAAAGTCCTTAAAGAACCCCATTTCACTATTGACCTGGGCCTGGGTGACCCCACTGCTACACACAGGATACAACCGAATCCTCGAGATCAATGACGTGTGGTACATCTCCGAAGAAGACCGCAACGAGAGACGCATGAGCGATTATAGCAAAAAGCTGACCGCATTGAAGTCCAACAACAAGCGAGTTGCATACGCAGAGTTTTGGGCTATGTTGTATGCCCTTCGGTGGCAAGTAATAGGGTCTCTGCTGACAGCGGCTGGCTTTATTGCCGGTGAGATCGGTATGTCTCTAATGAGCAGGTCACTTATTGATGCCGTTGAGGATATTTATACCGGCAAGACCCATTCGCACGGTCATGGCGTCGCATTCGCTGTAGGTGCGACACTTGTACAATTGGGATTTCAATTCTTTGTAGTATGGTACGGCTATCGTTCGCGATATGTGGCTGAACTCAGCCGGACAATGCTCATATCCGGTATTTACGATAAGCTCACGAAACTGAGCCCTGCTGGCCGTCAGATGTACCCAGCCGGTCGTATTACGAGCATTATTACCACCGATACGAACCGCATTTATATGGCGGCACGGTGGACTGCGATGGTTCTTATGTTCTTACCTGGATTTGGTGGAATGCTTGCTGTGCTAGTTCATAACCTTGGCGCTTCTGGACTGCCAGGATGCGGGCTGGTTCTTCTAGGCATCGTGTGTAACATCGGCATATCAAGAATCATCACAAAACTTCGACAACGATCGCTACCTTTCGCCGACTTGCGCATCGCCACGGTACGTGAAACCGTGGAGAATATGCGTGTTATAAAATTCTACGGCTGGGAGAATAGCTTCGTTAATATGGTCGCGAAGGCTCGAACGAAGGAAGCGGGATTTCTCAAAAAGCTTGGCATGATCGAGGGTCTTGTGGATGCCACTCTGACAAGTATTCCTCAATTCGGCGGGATTCTCTCGTTTGCAGTTCGTATCATCATTGGAAAAGGCTTGAATGCGTCTGTTGCGTTTCCGTCTCTCACCTTATTTCAGCTGTTTGTTCCGCTGAGTATGATGTTCAGTTCTGGTATCACAAGCCATGCTGACGCTTGGGCGTCTATGAAACGTATGGAGGAGTTTTTTAAGGCTCCGGAAGATGCGAGCTATGTCATAACAGAGAATGTCGACAAAGGAGCTGTGCAGATTTCCGGAGGCGCTTTCAAGTGGGACGTTGAGGAGGCCACCCCGGCGGAGAAAACGAGGTGGAGACGGAAGTTGCGGTTTTACAAACGTAAAGCACGCATTGAAGACGATCTAGACGCACCTGGAACGCTGGTTGTACGTCCTACTGGAGCTGCTGACAATGACTACGAGGATACTAAGGAGAAAGCTCAAGCCGATGAGGATGCGGGGAACCAAAGCCCAGGACTTCAAAGAGCAGGCGCTAAGAAGTTTCCTGGGCTGATGGATATTAACGTTAATATCCGGCCTGGATCTCTTGTGATGGTTGTGGGTTCGATTGGATGCGGCAAAACAACGTTTCTGAACAGCATTTGTGGGCTCGTATCTAAGCTCTCCGGATCGGTATCCGTGGGCGGCTCTGTGGTGACCGTCATGTCTATGTGGTCGCAAAACGCGACCATCAGGGACAATATCTTATTCGGTCTTGAGTACGACGAAAAAAGATATGCGAAGACCATACATGTCTGCAGCCTTGAGTCTGACTTGGAAAGTTTTAGCAGCCGTGACTTTACTGAGGTAGGCGAGCGTGGTATCACGCTCAGCGGTGGCCAGAAAGCGCGAATCGCCTTAGCTCGATGTGTCTATGCGGGTGGTGATATAGTGCTACTTGACGACGTGCTAAGTGCCGTTGATAGCAAGGTCGCCAACCACATTTTCACTAAATGTGTGAAAGGCATGATCAAAGAAAGTACCCGCATATTGGTAACTCACAACTGGAAGCTACTTAAGGAGGCAGACCAGGTTATCTACATGACTGGAGATGGCCATGCTGAGGTGGGCACGCTCACAGAGATGATCGGAAAAAACAAGGAATTCGAAAGAATGTACAAGGATGCACTAGATTTGAATGATGGACCAGCCGCGGAGTTCCAGCATGATGTTGACCCAGACTTACGACATGTTCGCGAAGAGGTATACAACGAGGCGTTGGAGCAACGTCGCACGAAGGCAGAAGATTACGTTGACGAAGAAATATCCCCTACAGAAGCTCTTGATGTCGCTGAAGTATCCTCTGTCAAAACAGATGAGATCAAGAGACAGTTATCGCGTGAGCCTGTAGATGAAGAAGGGAAAGGAAAGCTGGTCCACGAGGAGATTAGGGCCCGAGGCACAGTGAAAGGAACAGTTCTTCGTTCTTATATGAGCTCGGGTGCGAAAATTGGTCTTTTCTTTATCCCCATAATTTTGGCCGTTCAGGCTTGCGTTGCGACGGCCCAAGTGATGCAATCAGTGTTCTTGCAGTTCTGGACTTCCGGGAAATATCACCATCCCAATGGCTTTTTCATCGGGATTTACTGTCTCATTGTTTTTCTACGTGCCGTTTTCTTTGTAGGTATGGCGGTGAGTATTTGCTTATTTTGCTTCAACTCGTCTTCAAAGCTGCACAACAAGGCTGTAGAAACAATTTACCGTGCTCCTATGTGGTACTTTGATTCCACGCCGCTTGGAAGAATCATCAACAGGTTTACCGATGACACAGCGAACCTGGACACGCAGTTATTTATGCAGTTGCGGATGGCTCTTTTCTCATGTAGCATGTTCCTGGCTTCGATCATTGTCGTGTTCGTGTACGTCCCTTGGGTTATATTGGCACTAGTTCCAATCCTTGTCATTGGGTTTGTCCTGCTTAACTTCTATCGAGCAACGGCACGCGAATTAAAGCGTATCAACTCGGTGTTCCGGAGTTCGATGTTCACTCTAGTTACAGAGACAATCAGCGGCATGGCAGTAATTCTAAGTTATGGCCGCGCTGAAAAGTTCTCTAAAGAGCTGAATACACGCATTGATAACATGAACGTGAGCTTTCAGATTAATTTGGCAGCTCAATACTGGCTTTCACTGCGAATGGTCGCTACAACGCTCATCGTTTCTTTTGTTGTCCAAATGCTCGGCGTCTTTCAGATATTTGGCCTTGATGCTTCTAAAATTGGTAATGTCATGACATTACTTCCTAGCGTGTCAATGTCGCTAGTAATGCTGCTACCAATGATTGCTGAACTTGAAAATCAGTTGAACTCGGTCGAACGTCTCCACGAGCTTGCATATTCTCTGCCCCAAGAAGCACCGTACCATATTGCCGAGACTGCTCCACCGCAATCTTGGCCTCAGAAAGGCAGGATCATTCTGGATAATGCCTCCCTTCGCTACCGCCCTGAATTGCCAGCTGTCTTGAACCAAGTTTCTGTGGATGTCAAGGGTGGGGAGAAGATCGGGATCTGCGGTCGCACTGGCGCGGGTAAATCCACTTTACTTTCAGCACTTTTCCGAATTACAGAACTAAGTGGCGGACGGATTCTCATCGACGATGTGGATATATCAACTATCGGTCTTGAAGATTTGCGTACCAAACTTTCTATCATTCCTCAAGAGCCAGTCCTATTCCGTGGTACTATTCGGTCCAATCTGGATCCATTCGACCAGCACACAGATGTGCAACTCTGGGATGCCCTGCGTCGTTCTGGTGTTGTGCGCTTAGAGGAATTCGAGTCAAATGGGGATGTGAGCTCGCAGCACAAATTTCATCTGGATACAAAAATTGACAGCGATGGAAGCAATTTCAGTCTAGGTGAACGCCAACTGTTAACTCTTGCAAGGGCGTTGGTGCGTAACGCGAAGATTATCGTGCTAGATGAGGCGACTGCGACGGTTGACTTCGAGACAGACAAAATGATTCAGAGCACAATTATGAAAGAGTTTGCCCAGTGCACCATATTGTGCATTGCGCATCGCCTGCAAACTATTATCAACTATGATCAAGTCATGGTGATGGAAAAAGGCGAGATAGTGGAGATGGGTCCGCCCCACGTTCTTTTCAATACCGAGGGATCGATCTTTTCCTCTATGTGCCGTGAAGCCGGTATCACCGAAAATAATTTCGTATAATATTGTTTGAGGCCTAATATTTAATACTCTTTATCAGTGGGTAGAATATTGTCGAATATTGTGCGTGAACGGGAGTGACCATCTCAGTGTGATTATTATCTACGCTGTATGCTAAGCAGTATCGCGGAGAAACTCGCAGTCTAAAGGCAGGAAGGGCGACCGCAGTTACTCACTCAATAGAGGCACCAAGGATGTTTAAGCTACCAGGATTGAGATCAGGAGCCCGGCAATTGACAAGGTCGTCGCATTTGCCAGTCTCATCACGCCTGGGACTGCTGTTGGATACAAGATCCATATCAAATCAGCAGAGACCCATTACACCGACCCCTGGGCCTCCAGCATCCAAAGCAACGGAACTACCGCCCAAGAGAGAGGACATTTGGACTTTCCCCAATATTCTGACGATGACCCGGCTTGCTGCCGCTCCATGCATTGGTTACTTTATAGTCGGACATGAGTATCCGCAAGCTCTGGGGTTAATGGCATACGCCTGTGTCACTGACTTCGTAGATGGGTACCTTGCACGAAAATATAACAAGCAGACTGTTTTTGGAAGTATAGCTGACCCTGCTGCCGACAAGGCACTTATGGTCACACTCGCATCTTGCCTCACCTATTCTGGGGCTGTCCCATGGTGGTGTGGCTTAACAATTCTAGGCAGGGATGTGCTACTCGCTCTCAGCGCATTGGTGGTCAGGTATAGAACGCTACCACAACCAAAAACATTCGCGAGGTTCTGGGATATGGGCATCCCTAGTGTCAAGGTGGAACCCACGACGATCTCCAAGTGGAACACCTTTTTTCAAATGATATACCTGGGTGCTGCACTTGCAACGCCCGTATTCCCCGTCTTTCCACAAGAGCTGCAAATAGGTATGGCAATCTTCGTCACTGGAACTACTATCATGTCTGGTTTGTCCTATGTGTTCAGCAAAACGGCCATTAGAAGACTGTAAGCATGCGAGCCGTCAAAATCTTGCTGCAGAATACTTAGCGATAAAAAAAAGGTCAGCGCATTTCTATAAAAACTAAAGCTCAATCTGCCATTTCTGTATCGTTGTCCGTGGCATCTCCTATTCCATATCACTGTCTTCTTCCGGCTTAAAAGAATACGGCATGAATATATGCATCGTAGACATAACTCCGGTATCGTCTGTGGTTGGATCGGCGTCCTCAACAAGTACACCTGGTGCGAATCCCTGAGATCTCCTCAGTTTTGGGGCAGGACTGATCCCGAAGTACTTGGGACAGAGGATAACGGCCATCCGAAATACAAGCTCTTGTTTTCTGCGTTTCACGAGCATCGGGTCGGATTCATTTTGCATCATATAACGCATCAACCTGTTGAATACACTCTTGATCTCGGACCGCTTCAGAGGTATTCTAGCAAATGAGACTGCGGCAGCAACATACATCGCAGCCTGCATACCAAGGCAGTCAGGCACAGTCTCATCGCAAGCAAAGTCAACAAGGGTACCGAACATGAACGGAAATGTGTAGGAAGTAGCATGAATCAATGACCACACAGCGGAGTATAGCAAATTTAAATGCGGGTCATTCTTGGCTTCAACGATACTGGGCATTGCCAAAGCAAACATGAGCAACTCATCAATGACCTTTGGATGCCGCAAGAAAGCACGCATTTTGCGAAACTCTGCGCACGCTCCAAGCGCAGGAAAATCCAGAAAGGTCCGCAAAGTCTCTGCGCAGGTGGTATAAAAATCCAAAGGCGTGTCAGCCCGGGGGCGGTTCCAAGAAGCTGCAAAATGCGGGTTTCGAAAAAAGTCGTTGTCCATAATAGTTCTCAAACCCCCTAAGAGGTAAGTGCAACACTGCCTGTAGATTCCGAAAGGGCGAGCCATATGAGCTGCCACTATTTGGGGAGATTGGTGAAACAAACGATAGAGCTTCATAGTTGTCATGTTGAACGGGGCGTTTTGTAGATAGTTGTTGAAACAGCGATCCCACTTGACTTCGACGACGTTCCCTGCGAATACATCGAAAAATTCATGATGGGCCAGGTCTATGAAAATCTCGGCCGCAAAATCACAGAGGTAAAACGTATGAAGATAAGGCTTCAAGAAGTCTGGCAACGTCTCTGCGTAGGTGCGCGGGTCACGAAACGCATGCTCATAAGCTGTGCAAATGCACTGAACATGCTTCTTGTACACCAGTTGCTCATGTTCTGTCATACGCTCAAGTTGCACACCCACAGGCCGCGTATGTGCACCAAATGCTATCGCTAGGAACAAGCTATACGCGCGCGAGTCAGAAAGCTGATCCCATCGCACCACGCTGTCCATACATGTCGGACTCGCTCTGCTTCCCTTAAAGCAGTCTAGAAGGATGGCGAAGATATCATCTTTCACACTCAAAAGGTAGTGCGCATGGGTATAACAACCCGCCGCAAGGCGGATAAGAGTAATGAGAAGCATAAGGTCTTCTTGGGTGTATCCATGGCGACAAGTATTGATAGCGTACTGAATCGCACCAGACTCAAGCATTGATGCGGTTGTGTCATAATCAACACAGTCAATGACGGCAGATGTTAGCCAGAACTGCTTTGCGACCAGTTCCTTTGCAGCTGGATAATAGGGGAAGATTTCGGTGTTGACTAGTTGGTGCACCTTGTGTTGTGGCTTGAGGGCAATATGCCCAAGTTCCTCGCTAAAAGCCTTGCTTTTGAAAAGCTGTTCAATTATGGCTTCCTCATCTGCTGAGAGCTCATCCGTATTATGATTTGGATCAAGCCGCGAGCGAGATCTGGTTTTCTTCCTGTTTATGGTCAGTGCAGAGACAAGCTCGTTTGGAACCGATGTGTGGTTTGCGTGAGATTGTATGGAATCATGATCAAAGTGCAACGAAGGGTAATTACGCCCGAGATTCTTGCGAACGGCTGCCCTGGTCTCTAACAGACTAGCAAGCCTGCCCGAGGCTTCCTCCTGAGTAGTTTCACGTAGCTGTGCAGTATCAATCGGTGGGGAAAAATCTGAAGAGCTCTCGCTCTTCTTACTAGCGGTGCTGTCGTTGCTCATATTGCAATTTGCCAAAGTAATAGTCTCTGAGGAGAGTTCTAAACAATTGCGGGATTTTATAGATCTCAGGCTACCAATACCTGATGACCCGTACCTAAGCGAGGAACAGGGCAGCTGCACGTTACGAAAAGAGATATTCTGACCCTGGAAGTGCGGGAAATAGTGGGCATATTCTAAACCCAACCCTCATCTAGCCTGAGGTTCATCAAATATGACGCCCAAACCAGACGTCCGGCAAAAACAAAAGAAGCGTTCAAGTGTTTCACATCACAGGTTTGACTCGCTACATGCTCTGGTAGGTTATTAGGGATCTACTCACCCGAATTGTACCTCAAAACCTGGGACACAGAAATTACTGCATCGGGAACTACACCCTAGCCCATACATTTAACGAGATGACCATAAAGTGGTCTTTGGCTTTGTTGAACAGACACAAAACTTGATGATACTCTGAGGTTGAAACACGAGTATAATGCAAGCTCGTTAATACGTTACCAGATTAATTTTCCCGAGCCATAAAGGCTTCGAATCTCAAGCGTCGCTGCCATTTAGCCATATGTACAAAACAATCTAGACAAGTACGCGGCTTCCGCTTACCTATGCTCTGCAATAAGATACGAGACAACTACCGTGTGAATTGGATGTCGTCTATACGTAGAATGCTCTTCACAGTTTCAGCTGCAAGAGTAATGGCAGACGTATTGACGAGCACCGGTTGAAGGACATTCTCAGTTGTGATGTCCGAGGTTCCACGTCGCATAGAGATACCTGCGTTACGCTCACCCTGCTGGTGCATCAAGCGCAGTGCGGTGACAGCGTTAATAGCATTTACGCCAGAGTTCTCCGCTAGCGTAGTTGGGATAACTTCAAGTGCTTCGGCAAAGTCTTTCCAGCAGACGGCTTCAGTACCGCCGAGCGTGTCCGCCTCCTTGCTCAACACTCGAGCAACTTCGATTTCTGAAGCACCGCCACCAGCAATGAGGGCCTGTTCCCGTACGAGACAACGGATCACACATAAAGCATCATGAATCGAGCGCTCAGTTTCATCCAGGACAAGGTTGTTGGTGCCGCGGCACACGATTGAACAAGTTGCCCCTTCGTTGTTGCCTAGGATCGAATGTGCGGAGGATTTGTCCTTGTTAGCGTCAGCCGCAACCTCTCCAGTAGTCGGGGGCTTAAGTCCGGTGACCTTCAGAATCTGCGCTTCCGCCTGCTCGACTTCTTCAACCAAATCAGCGCTTCCCAGACGATCTTCCGTGAAGCTATCAATGTCGGCAATGGGGTGGCACCCGACGCTCTTAGAGATGAATTCGACCTCGTCACGTTCGATATCCTTAACCACCATAATCCCAAGCTTGTTCATAAAGTGCAGTGACATGTCGTTTACAGCATCTCGAAGAATTGACTTTTGGATAAGCACGACATTGCACTTGTGCTTTTTGATAGTCTTGCATAGATTGAGAAGGTATTGCCGTTCTTCCTTCAATATCTTGTCCATCTGGCGGTAATCGCTGACAATGACGTGATTCTCCAGGTCAGGCTTCGGGGGCGATAGCTGGAATTGTATGAGACCAATACGAGCCTTCTCAACGCGCTTGATCTGCCCGGCAACACGCTGACGCAGAACCAAACCGTTCACAAGCTCAGTATCCTCAATCGTGCCACCCAGCTTTTTGACCATACGAATATTCGAAAGATCAACATCGTCATGACTAGCAACACGAAGCACCGCATCGACGCACATAGGCGCCAGTTTCGCGCTGAACTGAGAGACAATCTTGGAGTTCAGCGATGTGGCCGCTGCCTGGATCAGGGGCTTCTCGCTTGTTAGGTCGATCTTGATCGACATGTCACGCATGATCTCAACCGCGCGCTTTGCCGCACGAGTAAAACTCTCAGCAATAATCGACGGATGAATTCCGCGCTCAAGAAGGTGCTCACTTGCTCCTAGAAGCGCACCAGCCAGGATAACGACCGAAGTCGTACCATCGCCAGCTTCGGAGTCCTGCGCACCGCTCAGCTCAACAAGCATGCGCGCCGCTGGGTGGAGCACGGACATCTCACGGAGAATAGTGTGACCGTCGTTGGAAATCAGCACCTCGCCATTCTTTGTTTTGACCATCTTGTCCATGCCTTTCGGGCCGAGCGACGTGCGGATAGCATCAGCCACGGAGCGGCCGGCCAAGATGTTCGACTTCCGCACCTCAGCAGGCTTTTCTTTATCTTTGAAGGTGCTGTTCGCACCATTCACGGGTGTCGCAGCAGCCACTGACATTGAAACGCGTCGTTGTTTGTGGTGTGAACGGTTTCTGCTATTGAGTTCCGCTGGCGTGCGATTGTCAGCTAGATGAAAATTAATAAGCAGAACTAGTCGTATCATGTGATATGAATCGAACACGCCAGTTGTATACTATAGTCGCTGTGAACAGGGGCCAGTAATGGCATAGTTACTTCTTAAGATGGATGTGCGCATAAACAATTGAATACGCTTCTTTGCTTTACTATTCTGGTGTCTTATGTTGTCTCCCTTCCTTTTGAGCCCTGGTGTCACAGTCGGTGCATTAGAAGCACCAGCGTCGCCCCCGCCACTGAGGAGGTTAAGGGTCATCATTCAAACCAACGACAGTCCATCCGTAACTTTTCAAAGCAACTGTTGGCGATGAGCGTCATGGACCCCATATTTGAACACTGTGAATTTGCCAACTGGTACAAGCTCTTCAAAGAATTGACGCCGAGGACGCGGATTTTGGAGGCTCCAGAGGAGTTTCGAGAGTACTTGCTTTCTGACGGAATCAGGCTTCGCGAAGATACCAACAATGACAGCTCCGACAGCGAGTGGGAGTCGCTGGATGTGATGACCACTGAAATCAAGGAAGTTCCGCAGAATACAAAAGATGCAAATGATGTTGCTAATGCTGAGGAATCCGACAGTGATGAGGAAGACCTCCAACGGCTTGTTGAGCCACCAGCCGACTTCCATGACCTCATCGAACGCACAATAGCTAGTTTGCGGGGTGAGGTTGCACCTAAGCTCAATTGGTCCGCACCAGTAGACTCTAAGTGGATGCTCACAGGCAATTCCATGAGATGCACAAACGCGAATGATATTTATTTGCTTCTTAAGTCTAGCGACTACGTGAATCACGATCTGAAACTAGAGCCGAAGAAACTCACGCTAGTATTGCGTGAATGGTTTGACTTGCATCCCTCCACTGAATTCCGATGTTTTGTGCGGGACCGGAAACTGGTCGGCATTTCTCAGCGCGACATGAACTACTACGAGTTTCTTGAGGGCGCGAAAACAGAAATTCTCCGGCTCAGCGAGGAAATCGTCGCAGCCATTAGTGAAAAATACCCGGACCCTTCATTTGTTTGCGATATCCATATCCCCATAAACGGTTCTCGCAAGCCGCAGCGCGCGTGGCTCATTGACATAAACCCTTGGCATGAACAGACAGACTCCATCCTTTTTCTATGGGACGAACTGCCCACTTTAGAGGGCCCCGAAATTCGCCTTGTCGAGAAGGCCGACCGGTCGAGAACCTTTGCTGCGAAACCACATTCGGCAAGCCAGGTTCCTTATGACTTTGTAGACATGCCCCGTAGCACATTGCAGGATATGCTATCGCAGATGAAAAGGAGTCAGGAAGAGCGAAGTTAGAAAGTAGTAGAATCTGTAACTATTGGAGAAATGCTATCGTTTGACAAAATAAATAAATCAGAGGTTTTTTTGGCGACTGGTCGCGCGCACAGCAGACTTCGCAGCCCGTGGAGCTCGGTGACCCTTCAGATATCCCATTTTCATTTTTCTCTCAGATAACCGGTTAACTCGCATTTGCATTTGGTTTACCAGTGCCAGTCGTAGGGTCAGGAAATGGCTCCTCCTTTCCACTCAGCTTGCCCTTCGTATAATAGAGACGCGGCTTGAACGCAGGGTCCTGGCTCATAACTGGAGAATTGCGGAATTTTTGTCCCGCCCCTGAATACGGGCGAACTTGATCTCAATGACTTTTTCAGAGTTGTAGTTGTACTGGCTCCATTTCATACCTGCACGGGCTTTGACGAACGTTGCGACGTGCTTTGGTTTCGTGAACGAAATGAAGGCGTAACCAACGTTGCAGCGATTCATGAAATCAAACCGCAAGTACAGGAAGTCGTACGTGCACCTGTTCGTCGCATCCAAGAATCGTTTCAGGTCCTTGAAGTCAAGCTTGTTCGGAATGTTTCGGAGCATGACAGTCGTGCGCGTTTCAGCACCGTTCGCAATCGCTTCTAAGTCGATATCATTACCGCGCTCGCGCTCAGGCTGCCGCGTCTCCTTCGCGTCCACCTTCGTGTCGGCGTTGGCGAACCTTTTCAAAATGCTAGTGGATTTGTCCGCATCTTGGGGCTTTGGTTGGTGCAAGGCACCCGCATCTGCGGCCTTGATGGCATCAGATAGCCCGCTGAGTTCTAAAGAACCCAAAGATTGGGGCGGGCGCATACCGGCATGTCCCTGAACCATTGAGCCATGAGGAGTAGCAGAGAGAGACCCAAACGGTCCTTTGTTCAAAATTGAATTGAATACGGTCGTTCCTGCAGTTGCGCTGCCCGTCCCTACTGAGCTGCCAATCGGGCCATACGAACCGTTGAACAGGTCGTTACCAGTGCCCTGCTCCACAACGCTACGCCCCTTAGGGACGCGTGAGCCGGCATTCTCCGAGTCACGTTCGCTTCCTGGAGTGGTCGTGCCTCCGCGGGACGAGATGTTGATACCAACAAGCGGGGGGCTCGTTCTCTTCGATACGTGTTCAGTATGTGTACTGCCCAAGTCTGAAGTAGCCACTCCAGCTTTCGTACCCCCCAACCATGGGCTTTCAGGGCCAATAAAGTGATTTGATCCCACATCAGACCGGCCGGCGCAGTAGGGGGATGACAGCGGGGACAATGAGGAAACCGTAGAAGATGCAAATGCAGGTGCTATAGGGGGCGAGTCAAGGGGAGCCATACCCATACCAGGAAATGACGGCTGTGCTTGTTTACGAATTCCCGCTGGACAAGTACGAGTATGCGAAATTGACAGCAAACGAACCGGGAGTTGCACGCCGTTGATAGTGATAATTTTGTTGAGGACTTTAGTAGTATCACGCACATCGTGATACATACAAATGACCTGCTGAGGACCGCCGATCAGCGGTTTGCCGAAATTCAAGGTTTTGATCGAGCCGTACTGCTTCAATGGGACCAGAAGGTCGTCATATTCAACTTTGTGGCCCCAAGGAATGTCAATGAGAATGCAAATGTCGGATTCGAGTGTCACATGCTGGAGAGCCACGCCTGCCAACGGCGCAACAGTGGGTAGCAGCTCGGCAAGCTTTTGCACCGAGCGGAAATCATAAAATTGCACGGAAAGCTTGCCCTCTGGCCCGAGCTCAGGCTTGTGCTCCATATCTCCCACGCTGGAGACGATATCGACAAACAACGAATACTGACTCGGTGTTAGGCTAGAAACAGCCACTCGGCGACTGGGGCAGCCACAAATCGACTGAACGTCGCTTGCATGGCGTTGTTGAACGATGGTATTTGGATCGGGTGAGGAATAGAGACTCGGGCGTGGGCTGGCCAGATTCGGCGGAGAGTGATACGGCGGGCGCAAGACATGGCGCGAATGGTCATAGGAGGTCACGAGCGAGGACTTTCCGGGGTTACTGGAATGATGTGCCGCAGGCACATGCGGTTCAGCTGTGGGGTTGCGGCTTGCGGGTGTGAAGGTCGCGCGCACATTATACTTGCGCTGGGGCATGAGAGGCATCAAGGGATAATGGCCGGAAACCAAACGATCTGGATACACGGCCTCGGTTTCTTTCAGGTATGTCAAAGACATGAGCCCGAGGATTGCTACTTCAGCTGTACTCGGAGTGGTACCGGAGATATATCGAATTCCGAGAGGCCTCCTAGCTCAAAGTGATGCAAATGCTGGACCAAAACTCTCCTGTATATCAGAGTTTGTCTGTCGCTTTAGTGTGGAGAAAGCAACACTTGCTAAAGACAGTGCGGCGCGCTGCTGCTGTTTATGAGTGCGGCTATTTGTTCGGTTTTCCGCTTGGGCATACATGTTTCGCACTCGTGGGTTAGGAATGAATTACATATTCTCGATGATGGAGGTCGAGTAATTATCCTACTGCAGGAACCATAGCCCTGTGACGCGCCCGGGAAAAACGCCCACGGCGCTAACCCAAAGATCCGCGCCGCGCACCGGGCGGCTTCACAGCTGTTCTGGTTTTTTCAAAAATAGAAGCCTCTTGATTTAAGTATTCTCTTCATATATAAAAGGACAATCATCATCTAGTGTGCATAAGACTAGTGCCGCACGGCACAAGGAATCATAGTCACAAAAGAAGGGATCAAGAGCGGAAAAAAGGTTCGCGGGTCGAGGGTGTGTCCACACGTCAGGCGATTCCTCAAGGGTCACAAAATAATCGAGGACCCTTAGATGCATGTCATTGCAGCCCAAGCAATCTTTACTTGAAAGTGCGGCTCATTACGCCGCGCTGTCGAGGAAATGGCTCAGAGCAATTATTTTCCGGGCCTGAGCTTTTGCCTAAGCAACCTTTGCTTTCATAACTATGCATCCACCTGTCGCCGACTATGCACGCCGTGACAAAGCATATGCAGATATGCTCCGCGGAGGACGCGAACCTCGCGCTATACCCAAACCGCCATCACGACTTCGCCATATAATAATAGTTGGGGCGGGCTAGTTGCCTGCAAGTAGCTGCACTCAAAGCACCTCCTAACGCTTGCTGGGGAAGATGACACCTTTGTGATAGGTCATATCACGGGCGGATTGTACCTGCCAGCGGTACGTTTGTAAGACTACAGAATCAAAAAAGAAAGTTAATCACCGCAAAGCTGGGAACGTATGTGCATTTGTACGTAGTCTTAAGCCAATCCAAATGCCCTCGGTATAGATTGCTCATTATCTGCAAGATCATCTCAGCTAGATCTACTGGTAAAGCGGCCTAATTAGCTTCATATGAGTACCCTGAACTGTAATGGACCATATCGTACCCCTGAACTTCAGGACAAGCACCTATGCATGGCGACAAAGAATGATGTCCCTGTGGATTACGGCGACCAATATCTCATCTCCTCGAGAGTTCCTCGAGAGTTCCTCGAAACTCAGCAAGCCGCAGCCCGCAAAGCTTTAGCAATGATCTAACCATATTTGCGACGTGTCTCTAACAAAATCGACCCGATCGGCGGGACGTAATTGATCTTAGTACACGCAACTACTTCTGAGCAATCTCCTCAATATTTTGCTCGATAGCTTGCTCATATTGGGAGCCCACAATTTCGTGGAACTCGCGCTTGAATACGTCGAGCTGAGCAACGCGCCGCCGCACTGCGTGCTGTTGTGCGATCTCGGTTGCCGCCTGCAGCGCTGAAGGGCCCCATCCCGGCTGGAGCGACTCAGCCTCCATGGCGATCTCCTGAAGCTCGCGCTCGGTCAATATTTTCGAGCCCGTGAATGTCTCAAACAAGTTCTCGCCGACAATACCACCTTGCAGCAGGCTCTGAATGGCAGGCTCGCTCTCGCGGAAGCGAAGCACTCGGAGCAGATCTTCCGAGGCCCATCCCAGCAGCGCAGCCTTCAGAAGCTTTGCTGGAACCTTTTCCGTTGTCTTGAGTTGTTGATAGATGTCTTTTGCGAAGTTCTGAGGGTAGAACTGCGGCGTCTCTGCCAATCTTTGGAACTTACGCGCACGGTAAATCTTTGAGAACACGACAAGAGCGATTATGAGTGTGCTCACGTACAGAATTGGCGTCCATAGGGACACAGTTTTCTCACCCATGTTTGCGCTACTGCCGCCGTGTGCGTGTTGTTGTTGGCTTTGCAGCTAGTTTAGGAAATTTGGCTCTGGCTTTGGCAGCAGTGGTGGCAGTCATGCCACTGTGGAGGTGTGACTAATCGGAAAACCTGAGCCTAACTAACCTGCTCGGGCACGCGGCTAATGATGGGTCTAATGCCGATAAGTTAATTGTTTAAGAAATGTAAATCGCAATACTCACTTTTGAGCGATTCATAGTCTATGTAATTTTAGGGAGTACCGCGACAGGCTTTTTGAGGCACGCAGCTCACCACAAGTCTAGATGTATGCGGCCTGCGCGCTTCAGTTTCTTGAACTCACGCTGACCGAGCTCCGGCGAGAGACCCTTCTTCGCTGCTAGCAAATCAGCAAGCCCATCTCGCACGCCGCGCCTTATCTTGCGAATGTCTCCGCAAATATATACTTCAGCGCCTTGCTGCAGCATGTTCCATATTAGATCGCCGTTCCTCGCTAGCTGCTCATAGATATAGCCCTTGTCAGGATGCGAGTCTTCGACCCGAGAATACGCTGGCACCAATTTGAAATCGAAGTCTGGTCTTGATTCAAGCTCACGGAATTCTTTCTGATGTGCGAGATCTTCAGGTGTGCGGCTGCCTGCAAATAGAGCCGTGGGTGCAGCGTATTTCCCAAAAAGTGCACGCTCGCGGATGAAAGCTCTAAAGGGAGCAACACCGGTACCAACTGCAAACATAAGCAGCGGTGTGGAGGGCTCTGGCGGCTGAAACGAACTGACGGGCTCGATAGCAGCCATGACATTAGCGCGCGGCTGGCCTATCAGGGAATGGAGCTGCCCTGTTGCAACGCCCTGGAATCCCGTTTGTGCGTCACGTTCAACGACAGCCGTGAGTGACGCAGTCTCTGGCTCTTCAACGCTTGATGAGGAAATGCTGTATCTTCGTGGTAAAAGATGCGGCAGAACATCGAATAGAGCCGATGGTGGCAAGCTCTTGATCCAGGGCTCATCAGGGCTCAAATACTTTAGCAACCGCGCGAGGTTGTAGTGTCTTTCCACCTGGGTGACTTCCTGAAGCTGCCTTTTGTCTCTCATAAGAGACAGCGTGCGCTGTTTGGCTGCCTCATTGGGGGCGAAGTTTACCAATTTGAGCAAGAGATCACGCTCTACTCTTCCATTGATATCAATGGAATGGCTAGCGAGTAGCCGGTATGATGTTGTAACTTCACGCGATCCGTTGAAGAAACGCACGGCGCTGTTGCGTCTATCCGAGCTGCCGAACACGGCATCCATAAAAATATCAATTTCTGTTGGCGGGTTCTCGGGCCAAATGAGAAGGTAATCACCAGTCTCGTATTCAGTGCCAGTAGGAAGTTGAGCCTGCGCAAACACATAGTCGCGATCTGTGCTAGCGAGTTCAGACGCGGTTACCTGCATTTTAGTTGGGCTCAGATCGGTAGACTCCGCATTCTGGTAAAACAGCTCAGTTGTAGAGCCATCGAAATTGGAAATCTCCGTTACTTCGACTGTGGGCTCGTAGTTGTAAGGCCGCTCCGTTAATCCGCGCGTCTTTATAGCATGTTGAATAACTTGTTCTTTCCAATTGAAGAAATCCTCATCCGGGTCAAGACCGATTTTGTCGTGAATTCCTACCGGTGCCACTCGATGAGCTCCGAGTTCAGCAAATCGAGCATCGAGCTTGCGACCGGCCAAGGCGAAGTTCTTACCATACAACGATGAACCGCGGGATAACACTGAGTATTCGAAGTCTAGCGACGGCGCGCTGGAACTGAACACAGTATCCCACAATAACTGGCTGTTTTTGTTGGGCCCGCCGTCACCGTAGGTGCTCGCGAGTAGCAAAATAAGATCAGCTTTTTGTAGCTTGTCGAGGCTGCGAAAATCGTAGAGGCTGGTGCTTCCAATTAGCACAGATTCCCCTAGACGCCACCTGAACTCATTTTGTAATTGTTTAGCCAGTCGTTCCGTGTTTCCAGAGTGGGATCCATGCAATATAGCGATCCGCGAAGGTGTTGAGGCGACTGCTTCCGCTATACTTATACTCATGAGTCGCCGACCCGTAAAGCCCGAGGTCACATACTTAGTGCCCCGATTTAAGACGGACCCACAAATCACGAGCATATTATGCGTCGAGGATCTTCGCCTAGGTCGGCGGCGTGGCGAGAACCCAGTCGCGACCTCCGGCTCTGGGTAACTGCGGAGTAATAGCAGGCTGGGCAAGGAAATGCGCCGATGAATAAGGTAGTAAATAGACCCGGGCGAGGTCCACCTGACACCAATGGTTCAGATCGGGATCCGATCGAGCCCGAGATTAGGCCTCAATGAGGTTGTGTACATACTCGGCGATCGCCATACTCGCCGTGAGCCCTGGGCTCTCAATTCCAAGAAGATTGTAAAAATTGGGGAATTCGGGTTCTTCCTGAATGATGAAATCCTGAAACTTGTCCACGTTTTGCGATAACTTAGGCCGGATTCCGCTGTAAGAAGGCACAAGGGCATCCGCGTCAATGTTAATGTAACGCGATATGGCCTTCCTTGCTTCTGGCAAGTTAGACAAATTAACCTTGTAGTCCTCGGGGTCATCGACCCACTCAAAATCAGGCCCGAACCGGATCCCGCCCGCCAGGTCAGTTGTCAGATGTGTGCCTAAAGACCCCTCGTTTGACGGACACGGGTATATGAGGCGATTTACCTTTGGAACCGCTCGTGTATAAGCGAAGTAGTTCCCCTTTGCATAGTAGGCATTATACTGGAGGCCCAGCATGCGTGCGATTCGTGGTGCCCATAATCCAGCTGCATTGACAACACTACGAACTGATACGTCCATTTTTTCACCGGCACTAGAGCAACGCAATTTATATCCTTCGCCAGTGGGTTCAATAGACTCAACTGCGGTGTGTGTCGCAAGATCTGCGCCATTTTCTTGAAGTTGGGCCTCGTAGAACTTCATCAGCGTGTGCGCGCTGATAATACCCGTGGTTGGCGAATCGAGTACCGCATGTCCAGCAATCACAGAGGGTTCCAGCTCCTGGGCCTTTTTCAAAGAAACAAATTCAAGGGGCACTCCCGTATCGATGGACCTCTGCTTCAGTACATTCAAATAGTTAGCCTCGTCAGGGGTTTGTGCAACAATCCACTTGCCGCAACGTTTCACGTCGTCGAGGCCGAAACGTTCGTGCGCTTCGTAAAGCAGCTGCTTGCCTCTTATACACAGCTTCGACTTCAGCGATTGCGGAGGGTGATACAATCCAGCATGGATGACTTCAGAGTTACGACTGCTTGTCTCGGTTCCAGGCTCCGAATTCTTTTCGAGGATCAGCACTTTGTATCCTGCCCGGCTCAAACGCGCCCCAATTGCTAGGCCCACAGCTCCGGCACCAACGATTGCATGGCTGTAATCCACTATAGCCATTGTAGAGGTATCGGATTCGACAGTGTGACCCTTACTCTACCTACCAGACTAGCGGACATAAAATTGATTGGTGAACGACTAAAAATGGTATGATGAGGAACTAATGGGGCTACGAGCAGCCGTATATTTAGTGAAATCTAGGCCATGGTCTTCAGCTAACTCATGGAATGCATAGATTCATCGATTATGGCACACGTGCGAAGTGGTCACCGCCATGCATATATGCATGCATATATGCATGCATCAGGTTGACTAGAGCAATTCAAAATTAACCGTTTTTATTATTGTCCTCGTAGTTTACATATATACATGACAAGTCTAGCTCGGTTGCTACCCTGCGAGTGGCCTTTGATTTGTTGAAGCCTATCTCAACACCAGAACCTGTAAACTCGAATCACGTATCGGATATACCATGGTTTCTGCCGCAACACGCGCTCTTCGTCATCTGTCTGTTCTATTTCCTCTGGAGTCTTGATTCTGGCGCCAGTTACAATGTCCATGGTTTTCGGATTTTTCGGCCAGTTTCTGTACCAAAGTTTGTGCACCACAAAGAAGGTGACTGCAATCGGTAGAGATAAATAAACCTCAAACCAGTTGTATGCACTCGGCTTCTCACCTAACGGGAAGATTGCAACCCACATCTGTAGGCCAAGGATGGCTAAGTTGATTCCGAGTGTGATCCAACCACCGATAACGCCAGAGACAGACTTGTAGTAAAGCTCGTCAAGACTACGTCCTTGCGCCTTCATCGCTGCGCGGAACATGATCTGGTTGAGTCCGATTGAGCCCCAAGTGTACAAGCTCGACTGGCCAGATAGTGCTTGCATCCAAGCGAATGCTGTGCTGTACTGATCTGACGCGACGATAAAGCCAATGAGACCAAACGCACAAGTGACAGCAATTGCGACAAGGGGCCTGCCGGAGCGGTCAATGTAGCCCAGGAACTTGGGGGCCATGTCAGCGTTGGCAAGTGCAGACAGTGTGCGAGAAGTGCTATAAATGGCGGCGTCAGCCACGGAAAGCGCGGCTAGAAGGATGACAACATTCACAACCGACGGAAGGCCCGAGACACCTGCACTCTTGATTGCCAGTACAAAAGGCGACGCAGAGCCGTCGCTCGAAGTGCCCAGCCGTGGATCATTATACGGAACCAGGCAGAACACGATGGTCAAAGACACCATGTAAAAGAGTAGTACACGCCAGAAAACTTGCTTGACGGCCCGTGGTAAGACACGGTCAGCATTCTTTGTCTCAGCGGAGGCCAACGCAGCCATCTCAGTTCCTGAAAAAGCAAAGGCCGAATTCACAAACACACTCACCACACCCTTGAATCCATTGGCGAATGAGCCTGGGTTGTACCAATAATGAGTACCAAAATAGTGGTGTGATGGCCCACCACCCGCCGTAATGATGATACCAAAAATGCAAAACCCTATGATGGTGATCACTTTAATGATCGACAAGATAAACTCCACCTCGCCATAGGCGCGGGCGCCTGTGAATCCAACGCCAGTGAAAACCGCCCAAAATAGCGCTACCCAGGCAGCTTTGTTTACGTTCGTGGCTCCGTTGTCATCACCGTTCCAGTAATCCAAAATGATTGCTGCCGCCGTCAACTCGAGGGGAAAGCTTACCAGCCATTGCAGAACATAGTTCCAGCTCATGGCGAAGCCCCACGAGTCGTCAAAAAGGCGGATAGTATGAATGGCAAATGACCCCTGAACCGGGAAACGCACGGCGACTTCTCCGATCGAGTGCATCATTGTGTAAAGCATGATTCCTACGATTGCGAAGCCAATGATAACACCGCCAGGGCCACCTTGAGCGAGCGAGTTTCCGCTGCTCACAAACAAACCACTGCCGATGGAACCCCCAATGGCAATCATTTGAATATGCCTATTTGATAACGCCTGGGACAATGGTGCCGCCGCGATAGTAGCCTGTTTGATCTCGGCGTCGGTCATACCGGTGGTATCTATATGGACCTGTTCGGCTGGCTTGAATGAGTCTATGAAGCGCTGGTGCCACTTAGTGCGATGCACCGATCCATAGCCGTAAGCCTCGGGATCACCAACGTTACCATTGATATTACTCTTTTCCCCGTCAAAGCTAGCGCTGGACTCGGACGGGTTCCCATATCCGCTGCTGCTGGTCGCCGGTTTCTTCAGACCAGGATCGCCTGACGGACTGGGAGTCATGGCCGACACAGAGCTCTCGCGAGACGCAGGGCCCTCAGCTTGACCATGGCGACCAAAGATAGGCATATCAATGAATCGGGAGTAAACACCCGAGCTGCTCCAAGGGGATGCTCAAATCTGGTAGCCTTGGAAGGCTTTGTTGCAATGGCCGGAGGAAATTTGTCTCTGCATTCCGACCCCTGCCCCGGTGCCTAAACCCCCCTAACCGCGTGGGTGTCTGGAGCGCGCCTATATCGCCACGGATAACAATAAGTACTTACGAAGTTCAGACAAATGAGTGCTAGTAGCGTTCCTTCATAATTATGTCTTCATTGTGGGGCCTAAAAGCTTTGCCCTAGAGCCTATCCAAGAACAAGCCCGAGACCTTTTCTGCGCAAATATGATTATATAATAAGTGCTTTAGAACACGTCCTTTAACGGCAGGTGATCCACCCCTATAGGTAGTTGGCGTCGAGACTCACTTCGTCATCAGAGTCGGTGGCGAGGTTAGGGGGTGTGAAAGACCGTGGCAAAAACAGCTTTGAACCCAACATGCAACGATAGACAGTGCAGTTGTTGATAGTCGGCTTTAGAACTATAGCTAAACAAGTGTGGTTTAAAAAAGCTTCCCGCCATTTCGTACATTTCTAGATGAGTAGCAAGCGTTCCAGTCGCTTTCGATAGCAGGGTTTGTGATGATGAGCACTTGCAACCCTTGCACCGGATAAGAGAGCTGAACTATGTCATAGGGTACGGGCTAGAAGCTATCGGCGGCGGGCCGCAGCAAAGGCGCGATTTCGTGAAAATTGCACCTATCTCTACATCTAAGTAACAGAAATTAGCTTTATAGAAAAGGCAGGTCGATTCAAAGAATAGAGGGGTTGTGTATTGTGAACCAGCGATGTCCGGCACTTGAGTGCCAAGGCCAGGGCCATGAGAAGCCGGTGAAAGCTCTTTCTCAGGGCGCAAATGAACCTTTGACCCATATAGATCACCAATAACCGTTGGCTCGAGAGTTTAGCCCTCTCCTGGTACATATCTTGAATCGGGTCTTGAACCCGCGCATACTTCTCCTCGCATGCCTCTTGCATTGACACAACTATAAGAGCACGTGATTATGATAACCCGGATGGTTCGCGATTTGGCCGAACGAACGCGAGTCGGACTACGTTTGGTCCACTGAAGATCAGAGGTCGAACACTATATAACGGATGTAAATAGCAGAAGTCGCTGTATACATTTCAGCACCAGAACTTGTAGACGGTGATAGGGTAACGAATATACCACGGGTTTCGAAGGAACGCTTGCTCTTCATCGCGAGCCTGTTCGATTTCTTCGGGGGTCCTTATTCGTGCGCCCGTTACAATGTCGATGGACTTGGGCGTCTTCGGTGCATTTCGGTAGAGGAACTTGTGTGCTAAGAAGAAGACCAGAACAATCGGCAGCGACAAATACACCTGAAAGAAGTTGTACGCGCTTGGCTTTTCACCCAATGGCCAGATGGCTATCCACATCTGCAGACCCAAAATGACAACATTGATTATAAGCGTGATCCATCCGCCCCAAACGCCGACCACAGATTTGTAGTATAACTCATCAAGACTACGACCCTGCGCTTTCATAGCTGACCGGAACATGATCTGGTTCAGACCAATTGAACCCCAAGCGTACAAAGTGGCCTGTCCCGAGAGTGCTACCATCCAATTAAATGCCTCATCGTACTTTGATGAAGCGACAATGAATCCAATCAGTCCAAATAGACACGTTACAGCGATTGCAACGAGCGGCCTTCCTGCTCGATCAATGTACCCGAGGATCTTTGGTGCCATTCCGGCATTGGCTAGGGCCGACAATGTGCGCGACGTGCTATAAACGGATGCATCCGCAACAGAAAGAGATGCAAGCAAAATTACGACGTTGACGACAGATGGAAGACCGGAAACACCCGCACTTTTGATTGCCAACACAAAAGGTGAAGCCGAGCCATCGCTAGAGGTGCCCAAGCGGGTGTCCGTATACGGCACCAGACAAAACACAATCGTCAAAGAAACGATGTAGAATAGTAGAACACGCCAGAATACCTGTTTCACCGCCTTGGGCAAGATGCGGGCTGGATCTTTCGTCTCGGCGGACGCAAGAGCGGCCATTTCGGTGCCAGAGAACGAAAAGGCCGAGTTCACGAACACGGCAACCACTCCTTTGAACCCATTAGCAAATGAACCTGGATCATGCCAGTAGTGCGCGCCGAAGTAGTGATGCGAAGGACCACCGCCAGCGGTGATGATAATACCGAAAATGCAAAGGCCTACAATTGTGATCACTTTGATGATTGATAACAAAAACTCGATTTCACCGTATGCGCGCGCACCAGTAAAGCCAACAGCAGTGAACACAGCCCAGAAAAGCGCTACCCAGGCAGCTTTGTTCACATTTGTCGCTCCATTATTATCGCCTTTCCAATAATCCAAAATGATTGCTGCGGCAGTGAGCTCAAGTGGATAGCACACTAACCACAAAAAAATGTAATTCCAACTCATTGCGAATCCCCATGAATCGTCGAACAAGCGTATGGTGTGTATAGAGAACGATCCCTGGACAGGAAATCTCACAGCTACCTCACCTAAAGAGTGCATCATGGTGAACATCATGACGCCAACAATTCCAAAGCCAATGATCACCCCACCTGGTCCTCCCTGCGCCAGTGAGTTTCCGCTACTAACGAACAGTCCGCTGCCAATCGAACCACCGATTGCAATCATCTGGATATGCCGATTCGACAGAGATTGTGAAAGCGGTGCAGATGCGATGGTAGCTTCCTTAACCTCTGCTTCAGTCATACCAGTTGTGTCAACGTGCACTTTCGGCGCGGGTTTGAACGAGTCGGCAAATCGCTGATACCACCTGGTGCGATGCAGAGGCTCGTCATTATAGGATGCTGGGTAACGAAACGAAGTATATGGTGATCCCTTTTCTTCGTCAACACTTCTACCAATACATTCAGGCTGCTTCACATCGCCATTACCACTCACACCTTGCTTTTCAGGACCTGAGTTCAGATCTGAAATGATGGAGCTCTGGCTCGAGCTGACTTCTTTTCGTATTCTGCGATCAAACAGTGTCATAAAGTCAATTCTTGACCATGCCCCTAGGTACTTATTCTCACCACCTTCGGCTTAGGGGATTTTTATCCTTTGCAGTGCAGTAAAATTGTCCCTGCACGCGTGCCCTACCTGTACGTCTACCCTAACCGTACTGGCGAGTGGGAATCATAGAGTATGTCTCGACTGCATAAACATGTCACGGCATTCTGAGATCTCAGACGTAGTTTCGCTCACATTACTATAACAGTGGTACAGAGTCCATACGGTGTTCAAATCTACGTAGTAATCAGCACTGTTGTCTAATTCTGGTGAGATGAAATGAACCTGAGTCACTTGCATATTACTGTTGATCATTGCCCATTCGCAATGCTTGACACCAATGCACGCAATTAACATGGCTATGGTGATGTCATTGTCATGATATAACAAAGTCCTGGGTTGTTTGGTTGTAGAAGTTATACGATTTTGACCCTTCGCAGACTCCATTTTGAGTATTGCAAATGATTAGTCTAGCAGCGAAATTGTTGCAAGTGCACCTCACTCGCTTGACCACTTTGAAAAGCCCCTGGAGGCTTTGTGGTCATGAGTATTGATGCAATTCAGCGCGGATAAGGTCCAATATTCATATATTAGGAATAGGGTTCTGCGCCGTCAACAGCACGAACAGATGCATGACCACCCTTCAATGAAGCGGAATTGCATCTTTGATGGTCCAATAATCATACTAATCGAACAAATTCAATGTGTGGCTAGTCTAAACGCGGAACTGTCGTTGTAGATTTCTCAAAAGTGTGTTTAGAAAGCAAGTTGAAGCTACCTGCCGTTATACCCAAGCCTAGGTCAAAACCACGATAAATTTCGACCTGCTAATGAA
This sequence comes from Entelexis sp. DX6506, assembly GCA_037041025.1. Classification (NCBI taxonomy): domain Eukaryota; kingdom Fungi; phylum Ascomycota; class Dipodascomycetes; order Dipodascales; family Trichomonascaceae; genus Entelexis; species Entelexis sp. DX6506. Next base: position 407,625 of record JAXQHU010000039.1, read on the forward strand.
GTTCTGTATTGCGTAAATGTATATCACGGCCCCTCGGCTTAAACGCAGAGACAGTGGAATCGTCTGCTTTCGCGTGTCACATGATATGTATAATTATCCATTCGGTGCCTCGCGAGTCGAACAATTATAGCAGACAAGAAGACGCCGAGATGAAATGGTTGCTGGCATCCCGAAAAAGATAATACAGAGATATTTTTATCAGTTCAAGGTGCCGCTCCGATATCGCGATATTGAGAACTTGCTGGAGCTCTGTGCTAAGCCGGACTATGATGTACGGGATTTTCCAAAGCGATATAACGCGGACACGCTAATACGAATCAAGCGCGCGATGGAAAGTTGTCGCAAGTCCGAAGGGCTCATGACGAAAGCAGCAGCGGAGGCAGAGTCGAACCTACTTGACGCTGCAGCTGATATGGGCGATTCCACTGCCGTGGCATTGCTCTGTGGTGCACGCATGCGCCAGCCAAACGTTTCTGAGGAAGACATGAACAGCGGCAGTGATCTTTTGGAGCAACTCATGGATGCCAACTTCCCCCTTGCGTTCAAGGTTAGTGGCGATCTGGCATACTCAATGGGCCGGCCTTCAGAGGCGATGAAGTTCTATGAACTTGCTCTCGAGAACGGCCTGGAAGATAACCGTCTAGTTGTTGAGTGTTACCGGAACATCGGACATCTAGCGTTCCAAGGCTTGCAGTTGGTGAAGTCTCGAGACGCGCTGAGCCAGGCGTGCATTCGCGCCGAGGACAGAAAGCAGGTATCAGACTGCCATTTTTTCCTTGCACAACTTCGCGAGACCGACCGCCTAGCTGTGCGTAAGCACTTGGAGGCGGCTGCAACATTCGGTTTCCATGACGCATTTGTGCCACTGGGTAATCTGCTTCTGAATTGGTTTGGAGAAGCTGTGCTTGCCAAGGACTGGTTTCAGTTGGCTACTGTCACAGACAAGAGTGGCTCGGCTCTTATTGGATTATTAGACACGGCAGAACGTCTTGGGGACCAGGCCCTAACACGAAGTACCTTGGTTAGCATCCAAAAGCATCCAAATGGCACCGAGCTATTGAAGTCGCGCCCGTCAGTAGTGAAAAGGGTCCAAGCAAGTGAGCTTTTGAGCAAAGAAGCTGAGTTCACCAGTCCCGCTTCAACTTCTACCGCATCCAAGCCCGCACGATGGGAGTTCTAATTGTACATAGTGAATATCTTTGAACCACATTCGTGGGGTTATGTTAGTTATGCACAGACTTGCTATACCCGACGTCGGTTTTGAATCTTATATACTTCTGAACATGCAAAGGCCTTGCTTGAGCATTTACTGGACGCCTGCTAGCGCACCAGCACGTTGACGCCCGCGTTACGCGTATCTTCGGTACGATGACTGCGTTTGCCTATCGCTCCGATAACGTATTATGTAATACTTTTCAGCGTTAGCCTGCGCGTTGGTCCTAGCGTTTTAGTCCTAACGTGATTGCGTGATAAAGAATGATAGAGGACTCACGTTGTTACCGATTAAAGGCCTGAACACTTTACGGCTCCTACCCGCGTGGGCGTGCGTAACATTAGGCTGCACTCGGGGCTTGATCTACGTGCGCATTGTCACTTTCTGCTATGCAGCAGAAATCAAATTCGCAATGGCTCCTGGGACTGTGTTTGCTCGGCGTGGTAGTCGTCCTCTGGGTTGCTAGTGGCTTCATCGTGAATGCCATGTGCTCCGACTACCCGAAGCCATACACGATCACGTACATAAATACGAGCCTCATGGCGCTATACCTGCCACTGGGGTGGCGACAGCAGAAGAAGTCCGCCACCAAGTTCTCCATTCAAGAAACAGTGAAGCTTAGCGCCATTTTCTTTGCATTGTGGTTCGTCTCGAACCTGTTGAATAACATCAGCTACCAGCTCACAACCGTCCAGAGTGCGACGATTCTGTCCTGTACCTCCTCGTTTTTTACTCTCATGGTAGGGTCCTACATTGGCGTGGAGAAGTTCACTTTGGGAAAAGTTGGTCCATTGCTTTTGTCGGTTCTCGGGATCGCACTGATCACGCACCAGGACAGCCGGACAATCACTGCGCCGCCGAGGGCAATTTTGGGTAATTGTCTTGCTCTCAGCAGCGCATTTTTGTATGGAGTTTACACCACGCTTTTGAAGAAGCGGGTCGGCGACGAGGCAAACCTGAACACCCAGCTGTTTTTCGGGTTTGTTGGTGTCATAACATTCCTGGGGCTTTGGCCCTCTATTTGGCTACTCAACTGGTTCGGGATTGAGCCGTTCGAGCTTCCCCCAACGTCGCGTGTATGGTCTCTTTTGGCACTCAATGGTGCTGCCATCATGATCAGTGACTTTTGCTGGGTTCTGTCCATGCTCATGACCTCACCGCTCGTGGTTAGTGTCGGTTTGAGTGTGACTATCCCCCTTAGCATGCTCGGTGAGGTTGTGATCCATCACAGGTACATCTCTGCGACATACGTTGTTGGAGCAAGCCTAGTGGGTTATGCGTTCTGGTGCATCAATACGAGCGAGGAAAATGACACAGAAGAAGAGACCGCGTCTGTGTCATCTTCTTCGGCCGGACCTAGGCGTGTATCTGCTTAGCGACAAGCTGGTAGCGTCATTCCTTTTGTTATTATCGCATTCAGCAGACAGATTTGATCGATCTCATTGAGAAGGAAAATAGCTTGCGGCTCTAAAAGCTTTGGCTATATACTTCATAAACAGATTGACCAAGTTTTATTTATACCTACAGACAGTTGGCTAGAGATAGTTGTAAATATATTTACACGTTTTGCTATCACGCAGCCATTGCGCGAAGTGTGCTCAAGCCCGGCCCCGAGGCTAGCTTGAAAGCAAGCTGGGCTGCGGTCTGTTCGTCGTGTTCGTTCAAAGCCCGCAGAAGCTGTTGCAGCATAATCTCCTCGTCTTTCTGGAGGACGCCCAGATTGAGCAAATAGAGGAGCAAGTGGAAGTCACGCAGTCTCGACACGTCGAAACCGGTGTTCAGTGACAAGGCTGACTCGAGCTGTGCTGGAGTCTGGCCACGAATCTGCGGCCTATTTTCGACTGTAAACGTGTCCGACACGTCTGCGGAAGCTACGAATCCGTGAGAAAGACTGACCAGCAGATAATCAACAGGAAACGCAGGTTTGGCATTCTCCTGCACAGTCAACTTGTACTCGTTGATGCGCTTATAGAAAATGTCCGGCACGTATCGCATATTACTTGGTTCCTGGATACGCATGAGCGATGGGTTCGTGGACGCAACAACGAGGTCGCTCGCCGCCATGGCCTCTGCTTGTGCGGATGCCTGGTAGCATGCCACGTCAATGTCCCCAAACTCATTGCCAGAAACGCAACACGTCACGAATCGCGAGCTGAACCGCGAACCGAATAGTTTGTGTGGATATTGGTTCTGCAGTCTGGACGCGAACAATACTTCGAGTGAAGTGAGGAAATATGAATTCAGATGCCGCTTCGTGACAACCTTTCCTGAGCCGTCGCCAAGGTCAACCAGATCACTGAAGATAACACCAATTACCTCGTAACCAAGCAATTCACAGGCCTTGAGCACTGTTGGCGGAGGCAGCTGCTTAACGAAAAGCGTGTCTGCGTCATCATCCTGCTCTGGCTCCCAGATGGCATGCACTTCTGCCTTGATGCCGAGCGGGACTGCCTCGTACTGAGCATATTTGCCAATCAGAAACCCAAGACGCTGAGCGTTGGTCTGCCGCCAGAACTCGATGAACTGTTCTATGATTTTGGGTGAAGCGAACTCCACATGGTCGACCATGCGGAAGCGCTGCTGCTGCAGCGTGATTGCAGGGGGCTGGCACCGGCTGCAGAACCCCTTCGGCCAGGGGCTGTGGCCATTTGTACAGGTCAAATCGACGCCGTACTCAGGCTCGTCAAGAAAGCCGCCTTCCTCGAGGGTCTTTTTACGCCACGCGTGCAACGAGACGTGCTTGATGCCCTTTTCACTTTGATAGTCGGCATCCCACGGCTCCAGGGGCTGGCAGTACTCGCACATACCCTTCGCACCGTGCGTACACAGCTTGGTCTGTTCCCTGGAGATGCGGCCCTCTTGGCTAGACAGTTGCTTGTCTAGGGGATCCGCGTCGTGTTCTGGCGGAGTTAGAGCGGCATTAGTGGTCGCCTCTGTGGCCGGCGGGGCCGGCGAGTTGTATGAAATGAAAAATAGGTCACCGTGCTTGATTCCGAGTTGGCTGACCGGGGCCGCCCACTTCTCGGTGGCGGTCTCTCCCGAGGCGGCGGGAGACCCTGAGACGGCGAGCTGGCCCTCGTGCGGCGGGAGTTGTTGCTCCAGTTGCGCAATCGCATCCAGGAAAGGTGCTTCCGGCGCTAAATTGACGCGATAACTGCCGTCCTTGCCACGAAACCTGATAATCATACGTGTTTCCGATGGCCTCTCGGTCGGTGGTGTGATTGTGGTTGTGGTTCGAAAGCGGTGGAACTCTCGGATGCCGCCTGCGTCGGCTGACTGAGACGGTCAGCACACCCAACGGCGCGCTGGAAAGAAACCGCTCGGACAGGAACCGCTCGTACAGGAGCCGCTTGAATAGGAACCGGTGCGCCATGCAAACGATCCTCGAGGCGCCCGAGGACGACGCGATTTCGCTGACGCTGGCGAAGTTCAAGCCGCAGGAGCTGCTCGATGTCATCAAGGGCCTCAAGCAGATCATCGACACGAACCCGCAGCAGGGCCGTGCCATGCTCGAGGCGAACGCGGATCTCACATACGCAATTCTGCAGGCAGAGTTCTTGATGGGGCTCGTGGACGACGGCGTTGTGTCCGACGCCATGAAGGCGTCGCACATTGGCACGGGCCAAAGCAACGTGCAAAACAGCGAGACGCCCGTGTCGAAATCCCCGAGTCCGGAGCCAGCACCGGCGCCGCCAAGAGATCCGTTCGCGGGCATGGATCCCCAGCAGGTGGCCATGATCAAGCAGGTGTTGACAATCCCCGACGACCAGATCGCGCTGCTGCCGGCAGAGCAGAGGGAGCAGGTAATGAACCTTAAGAAGACATATGGAGGCGCTTGAGCCGTAATTTGTGCTACGTCGGCAACTACTCAAGTGGTAATTGCGTCTTTAATCGAGCTTTGGTGGCGTGAACACAGTGCTCATGTCGATGGAGCCTGTTGCCACTTGTGTCGAGGCTCTTTGGTCGGGCCAGTGCAGTGCTCAACGGTCATTGTCGTTGTATTGACTGTATCTGTATTGTTGATTGCGCAGTGAAGCTTTGATTCTTGCTTCTTTCTGTGCGCATTGTGCGTGGTACCCTAGTGTTAATGACTTGCATTTCTTCATGAGACGCCTTTAGATATATGGCCAATTAAATACTCACGCTGTAGCTATTCAGTAATGAGTGACGAGTTCGGGCGGTTAATCCCGCGAAACATTTCGTTCGTAACTGGTTGCTTCCTCCAGCTCTTTGTTGAGCAGCTAGGGTTTACCTGACCCTTCTCAAGACCGTTGTGAAGCCTCAAAGTCAATAATAATGTTCGCGCTGCGCAGATCCGGACTGAATGCTGCTCGCACACTCAGCGCGCGCCCGCTTATGGCGCTGAATGCGCGGCCTTGCATCTCGGCGCGGCATATGTCGACTGGCCAGTTCCCTCACCTCGACGAGAAGGACTTGGAAAAGCTCATCGACAACCCCCTAATTGCGAAGCTCATGTCGTCGGAACGGGCAATGAAGGCATTGAAGGAGACTACGCTGGCCCTAACGGAGAAGGGCTACACCGGTGACATGGGCGTCATGAAACAGGTCAAGCTTATGATGGACAAGAGCGTGCGCACAAAGATGCTGGAGCTGAAGCAAATCATGGACGAGGAAGGCATTGAGCTCAAGCAAGAGGATATGCAGGGGCTCTTTGATGTCATGGGCTGGTCCGAGAAGAAATAGAAGTACATAGTGTAAAGCAGTCTGCTCTTTGGACGACAGCGGTTGTCGCGCTTGTGAGCCATGGTTCGGGCTAATCCGACGTTAGTATACAGCGAAACTCCCACAATGAATTTAGCAGTTTCGTTACACTCTCCTGCTCCGAACCACTATTTAGCGCTCCTGCGATTTGGTCATGGCCGCTGCTGCTGCTGCTGCGTAAGTAATCCACAAATATCAACACAATTTCGAGACAGAAAAACTGCACCGCTTCGAGGTCTTGGCCAGGCGTACGCGGCAATGCATTCGCACCACAGCCACTCAGGCCAGTTCTGTCAACATGCTAAGAATACGCTGGAGGAAATGGTGATGACGGGCATTGAAAAGGGCCTCGAAGTCTTGTGCCTGACGGAGCATATGCCGCGGATAGAGGCAAAACACCTGTATCCTGAAGAGATTGCAAGCCACACGTCGCCCGAGGACCTTTCGCAGACGTTTAATGCGTACTTCAAGCAGGCGCGGTACCTGCAAGAGAAGTATGCCGATCAGATTCATATCCTGGTAGGCTTCGAAGGTGAGGGCATCAGCGCCGAATACCTCACGCTAATGCAGCAGATAATTGATGAATATAGGCCGGATATGTTCATCGGTTCGGTGCACCACTTGGGTGATATCCCGATCGACTACGACCAGGAAATGTGGAATCAGGCGCGGGCAGCAGCAGGCAGCCTCGAGCAAATGTACGAGGCCTACTTCAGGCAACTCTATTCCGTAATTACTTGTCTGAAGCCACGGGTCGTTGCGCACTTTGATCTGATCCGCTTATTTTCGCCGCCCTTTGATTTGCGCAATTCATCAGCCTGGTCTGTTGTGGAGAAGTGTGTAGAAGCAGGCGTAAATGAAGGCTGTTTGTTCGAGATCAATTCAGCATCTTTACGCAAGGGCTGGTCTGAGCCGTATCCACGTCGCGATATCGCAGAGCTGATCATCGCGTCTGGCGGGAAGTTCTGCTTGAGCGATGACGCCCACAACGTGAACCAGGTCGCTTTGAATTACGCCCGTGTGCTAGATTATCTGCAGTCGCTTGGAGTCGCCACGATTTACAAACTAGAGCGCGTAAACACGGATGTTATTGCTGTGCCCGTGGAGCTCCAGGAAGTAGTCCAATGGGCGGACCGGGCGTCACAAAAGTAATTATAGACTTGTGTATACCATGTATATACCTTGTATTGTAATTTTGCACCTTCAAGAAGCAAAAAGACGTCGCACCCGTGACGGGACTCGAACCCGCAATCCCCACATCCCACAGAACGAAGTATTCACATAGAAGTGTGGTGCGTTACCCTTACGCCACACGGGCTTGTTTCTGCTCAGTAAGCCATTTCGACTAGGCCACCGAGACAAATTTATAAGATGTGCCTGACACGGCCTATAACCGTACCAGTTTGGTATTGGCGACCTCCTGTCCGAAGGAGAAGAATGGACATGACCATGTACAGAGGTTATATATATAGACACAGGCAAGACAAAAACCAAGTACACGCTGAGTAAGTATTGACCTATTTTTAAGTGTCTGGGCCTGCTTCGAGACACACAGATCACCATTGAACTTAAAGTAAGTGTGCAGAAGTTCCAAGCATATGCTAATGGCGTAACGTCTTCAGCGGGGCATACAAAAGCGGTGTCGAGTAAAAATACAGAGAATAAATAAGGTACAGGAGAATTTAGGCAGAGTACGATCTCTCCAAATTGGCGAAGTCGATCACATCTTGTAGTCTGCGCGCATGCTCGGCCTCCAGTTGCGCTCGCGATACTGGCGGGTACACGGCATTCCATAGTGCCGTGAGATGCGGGCGCTGCTCGGTCTCGGCCGACGTAAGCACGCGCTTGTGGCGCAGATTGGCCATGCTCGCAGACTTCAGCTGCGGCGAGAACGGCGACGGAGGGCTGCGCTTCAGGCTAACGTGGCTGCTGAAATGGCGCGGCGCATTGCTCTTTGCGGACGTAGTTATGTCCGCTAAGGGCGTGCGGCTGCCTAGCGGCGTGCGACTGCGCGACGGGGTCTCCATTGCGCGAGTCGGAATGTTTGAGTGTTGTGTTTAGCTTGGCCGACGCGCGCGATCGCGAAGCCAGCAACCCGTGCCCTGGCTCAGTCTGGGACCGCTGCTGGCGCGGCCTAAGCCGGAACCGTTCCGGAGTAGCGCCGTTATGCACTGGACGGCCGGAACCCCTGCCCCACATATAAGGTGGCTTCGATTTGTTGGCCCTACGCTCGCGCGCTAAAGCAGTAGGTGCTGCGCAGGATCCACGGACTTGTTGCCTCGTCACCATGCTAAGAGCTCTGGGACTCTCGAGGGCGCGTCGTGAGGCACATAATGCTAGTACGAAGGCCGAGCTTGCGCAAATTGTGAACGAAGGTGTCAGTCTTGAGCTGGCGCTGCTTGCCATGGACACCGTCCTGAACGGTCAGATAGACCAGGCTAAGCAGCGTCTCGACTCGGAATCAGGCGTCTACAAACAGATCGCCATGGGTGTGCTGCGTTTCATCGAGGCCACCGTGAGCTTTGAGGCCGAGGCAATCCAGCTGGCCGTGCACTCGTTGGGCGTGAGCGAGTCTGCGGCAGCCAAGGCGAAGGACCACGCGCAGGCGTCGGGGCTCGCGACCTCGATCTTCCGTCCCGGCACCGAGTTCGAGCTCGTCGAGCTTGAAAGCAGCCTTCTGTGTGCCATTTCGATGCTCCTCACAGAGAGTAAAATCGAGACGCTTAAGGCACTCTATAAGATCCGCAAGACCTATCTCGCTTTGGAGGAGCTGCGCAAACATGTCGAGAGCGTCGAGAAGAGCGGAGTGCGGCCGCATAACTCTGTGGAACTGCCCGATCTGCAACAGTTCAGGGCCGTCCACACGGAGCGCACGCAGCGCTCGCAGGAGCCGACCTCGGGCCGCGAGATACCGGCCGATACCATCGAGGAGTACGTGCGCAGTGGTGTCGAGGCCTGCGCCGGCCTGCTGCATCTCATTTTGTCTTCGGTGCCGCCGAACATTGCCAAGCTGCTCGCAATTGTGGGGTTACATGGCGACCGCGAGACTGCGCTCAACATGCTCTGGCACGCGTCGAAAACGTACCGTAACATTCACGGCTCGTTGGCACTCATCGCGCTGATTATGTTCTTCGATAGCCAACTGCAGTACAAGGACATCCTGCTGCCCAAGAGCGACGAGGACGAAATCAGCGACAAGTATTCCAACAAGGCGCAGTCCGGTATCAAGACTACAGCCAAAATGACGCCGCGCGAACTTAACGATACCAAAACGCAGCTTATGGGTGCTCTCCGCCAGCAACGTGTATACTACCCCAATGGAGTACTTTGGCTGTTGCAGGAGGGCCGCATGGTCACGCTCGACGATCTGGCTAAGGGCGTGGCCATTCTCGAGAGCGATGAATGTGGACCGAACCAGATGCGCCAAGTCGAGGGCCTTCTCATGTTCGACCGTACTATGTTCTTGCTGTCTCTTGATCGTCTGGACGAGGCCGCCAAGGCCTTTATTGACCTCATGGATGTGAGCACATGGAGCCATCCGCTCTATTTGTACTTGTCGGCGGCGTGTCATCTCGAGCTTTATCGCCAGATCGAGGATAAGACAAGCCCGAAGGCGCTTGAGCACAAGGCCAAAATTGCCGATTACCTTACAAAGGCTCCGCATGTGGCCAAGAAAAAGTTACTCGGCAAGAAAATGCCGTTCGACATGTTCGTCGCACGCAAGGCCGACGAAATCTCCCACACAGCCGCACGGTACAACGTGGACATTGCTGACGCTATCGAGACCTCGCTCCTGTATGAGGCTCTGTATTTCTGGAACGCGCCATCACGCATGTCTGCTGAAGTGGCGGCTCGCGCAATCCACCGCCTCTCGTACTCGGCCAACGCCCGAGTACCAGAGTCAAAGGACCAAAAGTTCACACGCCAGTTGTTGCAGTCCGTATATATGCGGCAAACCCACCAAGAAAAGGAGGGTTTCGAGATCGTGAAGAGTCTGTGTGCTCAAGTGGTTACTGGCGACACGGCCGTAAAAGGTGGTAAGGTCTCCTATCATCCCCAAAAGCAGCCTTGGTCTGCGCCAGCATGCATTTATGAGCGCGCAATCTACGAGTTTGTTATCAATGGCAAGGGACACTCCAAGCAGACGCGTCGCTGGTTGGACCTAAGCGCCGACTGGCCCGATGATTATGAGCTCAGTACTCGTATTAACATGAAAATTACTGGCGCAAGGGATAGACTCGACATTTACAGGCTTTAGGCCACTAGCATGGCTGCAATTAGCATATATAGACTTTTTCTAACCTGATTTTTGGATAAGCTTCATTCGTTTCTGATCCAAGGCAACTTAGTGCCACGCGTGTGGGGTTGGGACGGCTCTGTGTATGTGGGTGTGTAATCAGAGCCCCATACACCACCACCAACAACTCGCGATTTGGATGGCATGGAAGTCGAGGCTACAATTGATAACTCCTTAGTGTTCACCGGGGAACAACTCAATGTCAGCGTCGAGTTTATTCCGCCGCCAAAAGAATTGGCTGTGCCTCCGCCTGTGTTGCTGAGCGGATACGCTGTGGTTCAGGGGTCGTTTCGGCTAGGCGACATGATTCTGTCCGAGCCGTTTGCAGATACGCGCAAGGCCGGCGTTATTCTGGGCAGACGCGGAATAGAGTACGGTGCACCTGCTAGTGGGGGTGGCTTATTCGCTGGTGTCCTCGATGGCTTGAGACACCTCGTTGTCAATAACGCCGCATCTCCTGGCTCGCCGCGAAGTGGAAACGTTGCAAACGGCGGCGACGACGAGGAGGGCGACTATCCCGTATTCTCCACCTCACAGGTCCTTCTGTTTACTCATTTGGAGCTCAAGGACCGGCAAAAGTTCAGGCTGGCCGTCGATCTGCCACCAAACCTGCCTCCAACGTACCGCTCGCGGTCGCTGCATATCTCATATCACTTCATTGTTGGCTTTGAGCGACTGAATCCTGGCTCCCAACCGTTGGACTCTAGAATGTTCCTGCCATTCCGACTACTGCCACGTACTCCCACGCTCGACGACCCTGTGCCTGCGAAGTTTGACCTCCGCAGACCAGTGAACGCACCTCCGCCGCGATACACTGATGAGGAGAAGTCTAACGCAGATGCGGCTGATCTGATGAACTCTTATATCGACGACTTGCTCCACGGCAGCGTTGCCCATAATCGGCGGAGCAGCAGCATCAGTGCCATCCCAGGTGCAAAATATACTAAAGTGAGCTTTGACATTTCGCGGAACAAAACTTCTATCGCAACTTTGGTACTGGCCCGACCGGCGATACGCGTAGGAGACGTTTTGGCTGCTCAAATTAAGCTGCACAGGCCATGCCTGCACTTGAGCGCCTACTTCGAGCTGGAGGAACTCATTGAAGAGCCGTACTCGGCTATACCTGGTAATCAGACAAAAAATGGTGATGCTCCGGAGGTTTCGTCAACCTATACCACCTATGCGAGGCAATATCAAGGAGTCTATGGGTATAAGGAGATATCACTGTACCTTCCGACGCTCACTAGCATCACGCCACGACTGGACACGGAGCAAATTACCGCCTCCTGGTCTCTACGGCTGGAATTTGTGGGTCTAACTGGCTCTGCCCTTGCCGATACAGGCGACGACGGAGACGGGCTCCTGGCCAAAGGGCAAGTAGATTACGAGCTTTTCACTTGTCGCATTCCAATTGCCATCCTTCCACCCGAGAACGGAGGCCAAAATGCATCCAAAACATGGAAACTACTGTGAATCATTAATTGAGGGATCAAGTAAACATTCGCGCCCTTACAAGGCAGATAAGATTAAACTCAGATGTCGCATGTGCGTCAGCCTTGTATATCCTGCTAAATCACTGTAGTATCTGTTTCGTACCTTAATCGCATCTCAATTGTTTGATAATGGCATTGGAAAGACGTGGTTTAACCCTTACCGCTCTGCGTGGCTTACCACCGCCACCATGTAACACTGCGAGACGCCTTGCGTAAACAAACGAGTTTTCACGGCGGTACTCTTTTTTTGGGGCTATGGACATCAATCTTTTTATTCGCGAGATAGAGGACTTAACTATTGAGCGAGCGAGCGTCGTCTTTCTTGAGAGTTTCACAGACTCAGCAGAGCCGGTCAAGCATGCTCAACTGTTAAGTGCACAATGGCTTCACTACGATGCCATGAACACCCGATGTCCACAAGATGTGGAGCGCTCAGCACAAATCCGCGCGATTGCGGATGAGTACCGCGCGCTCAACGAAAGCAGTGTGAGCCATGACGAGGCTTATAACATGCAGGAAGTCTTGGCGCGAATCCAAAACCTGTCAGAGAAAGCAAAATTGCACTGCGCCAGCGCGGAAGACCTCGAACAGGTTGCTTCAGAAATCCGTGCCGGTAACGCAGCATTAGACAACGCGCTATTCAAACGCCAGCAATTCATGGTGGCCACGAGAGACTACACACAGCTCCCAGACAAGATGGCGGACGAGGTCATTCGCTACCTGACGCATATGAGGCTGAACAATTGAGGTTAGATATAGAGTGCTATGTTTTAGATGTGCGCTTTGATGTCAATACCACCGTTCCATTTTTCGCCAGCAGGCAAGCTGTTGAACTGCGCGACACTGCCGTTCTCCACGCAGATCATCTGGTGGAACCCGTCCTTGGGCTCAAAGTCGCTCATGCCTTTAGACTTTTCCGTCCAGGGGTTCCACACAACAGTGTCCTTGAGAGATTCAGTAGCCGTGACGGTGAACAGCGTCTTTCCCTTTGCCTCGATCGAGGCTGTCTTTGGCGTGTTCTTGTAGATACGGTCAACTTCGCTCTGGACAGTGATGGGCGTCTGACCCTGCTTCTTCTCCTCGCCGGCACCCACCTTGTCAACGTAAACAAGTTCGTTGAATCCCTGAACACTCACATCAGAGATCTCAGGAACGCGGTAGTACGTGTGCAGAAGCACGGTGAAGTCAAACGGCTTGGTTCCTGGGTTCACCACGTCGAGGCTCACCTGCAGACTGTCTGGGCCAGCAAGCTTGACAGTGTAGATCAGGGAAAAGTCGTGGTCCCAAGCCGCCTTCAGGTCGGCGGACAGATTCTCGGGGCCGAGGCCAAACTGCGCGGTCGTCTCGTCGACCTGGCCAAGGAATTCCCACGGAGAGTTACGGGCAAAGCCATGCTGCGGCAGCTTGTCGGTATCCGGGTGGTTACCGGTAGCCGGGCCGAAGCGCGGGAACACAACGGGGATTCCACCGCGCACAGCCTTCGATCCGTCGAGCTTGCTACCCTCACTCAGCCACAGGAGCTCCTTGCCATCCACCTTCCAGGATAGGACCGTGGCACCGAAGTTGAGAATCTTGACGCTAGTCTTCGGGTTCTTAGCGTCCGTAATCGTCACTGTAGTCGCGTCAGATGTCACAGGCATTATAATTGTAGTCTAACCCAGCTTTTTGGTAATGATTGGCGGGTTGCGTGTCGTATTCTAACAAGTGGAGGGCTGCGGCGGGGGCCTAATAATAAGCCAACCCCAGCGATCCGGCCATCCAGGGCGCGGGGGAGGTAAGGGTTGAAGCAACTGCGTTGTTGACGATAGGCGCTCGAGGCGTCTTCAAGCGTGTGAGCGCTGCCGTGTTGACACGGTACTAGGCTTATTCTATTTTAGTTGTTTACCACCTTGAAGGCAGGCATCAAGTTGCTGCCCGTTTTATAAAAATCTTAATGTGTTTCATTAACGACCCTCATCACGATGATTCACGCCATGCTGAAAGAGTCCTGCTGATTAGCTGACGTCCAGCTTCACCTTGATCATTGGCTTAGTTTTAGACAACTTATATTGGCGTTTGACGCATATAATTGATTCCTTGTGATCCTTTCATACGCGCAAGCGATAGTCTTTTTACTTTCGGGGGCTTCTAGTCTCAGGTTCCCGCTTATCTATGTCTGTGCTTTGAGGCACGTCGGACGCCGTCTGCACAGCCCCTGGCTTTGAAGAATCTGGCTTCGCCGCTTCGGCTTTCGCCACTTCGTTCTTATCACGATGCTCAGATTGCCAAAACCATCGTCGAGGTGTCGACGGCGTCACTGGTGTCTGCTGGTCACCAAATTTGTCCCCAGAAGCAAGAGAAGGTGTGCGGGGCGCACTTGAAGTCTGCGAAGCCACCGAAGCAGACGAACTCTTGGGGATTTCCGGGTTCTTATTGCTACTGGACTTGAAGATGCCAAAGAAGCGCTCGATTCCCGAGGGCTTCTGCAGCTTCACGCCAGGATGCACGGGATCGACAAGATCGAAAAGTCTCTTGTCTGTGGTCCTGTTCGAGATACGGAAGTTGTTCGTACGCATCCAGCGCTCACACCATGCCGTACCATAATGCTGAAGAGGAGAAGGGCCCGTTTGAGACTCGTTGGCCCCATATTGCTCGTACTTGGCACTGGCCAGCAATGCCATGAGATACTCCTCGAACTCATGTCGGATATAATCCTCACCTCCGTAATACCCAAGAGCTTGCGGTTGCCAGCTATCATTCGTATCCCACGCGGTATTCACCGCTTTCTGTACAGAGTTTATGAAAGCCTTGTCCGGCTCCGTGAGTTGCAGAAGAGCGGCAACGTCCGGATTGCGTGCAACAACCTCGCTGGTGTCTACATTGACAACCACGTCAAAGTCGATATCGGTTCCCAAGAATAGCTTGTTCGTGGTGCCCATCATGCCATACTGCGTCTCGGGCTGCTTCAAGTCCTCAAACTGCTGCAGGGGAACAAAAGGGCTGAATACACCGCCGCCGGCAAAAAGTTGCAGCGGAAGACCGAAGTATCGGAGCAGTGATTGTCTGTCCGAAGAGCTGACATGCGTTGGCTGCTGTAGTCCTAGCTCGTAGCTACTCAAAAGAGGCGAACCGCTGTCCTCCAAGTGATTGATAAGGTTGGGGATAAGTGAGACGAGGGCAAATTGCGTCGTGCCCAACACGTCTGTGTCACTTGCATAGAACAAAATCTTCGTCTCAAGCAACATGGCTTTGAACAGGTAGAGAGCCTGTGGTCCGAAGTCATGAATGCATTTTTGCAGATTCATGCCCACATGTAGGTCGTTTTCATTCGTCCACAGAGGCATCTGTACCAAGTTATGATAAAAATGATCGATAATGGACCGGTCACCAAAATTGTGCTGCGCGAAGTAGCTACGCGTCACCACTGTGAGTTTTTCTTTGATAGGTCCAAATAGCGGCTTACTGGCGATCACAACAACACTTTTTTGAACCGTGCTGCGTGTATACTGTTCATCGCCAGTTAGCGTCAGATCAGATGCAGGAATTTGTCGGGAGCATGCAACGGCGAACAGTGTGGTGACATTACGGAAGTCTGTTGTTCCCTGCTTGATATGACCGTCCTCATCTCGATCAAACGTGAGAGAAGTAGCCGCATGCCTATTCCGGTCGTACAATAACATGAAATACGTCACGTTCTCCTCGAATTGATGGCTACCATCAGGCAAGCTCTGGAATGGCAGATAAGGCCACATCGTACTTTGAGACTCATCTGGGCCAACCCAGTACTCAACCTCGGGCCCACGTTGGTGATGGAATCCAACAACACAGACGCCGATAATAGGCGGCTCGGTTTTACTTTCATCCGGTTTTGGCAGAGGCGATTGCTCGTATTTGTAGGCGCGCGGAGATGCATTTGGTGACGACGGCGCAGAAAGCGATTGCGGAGGGGGTAGCGTTTCGTACTCGTCCGGAAGCTGAAGAGACTCACCCAACCGAGGGGTGCCCGACGTGGTGTGTCTGTTCAGATCAGGCGACCCTGACAGCTGGTCATCCGCTTGGTCGACAAGCTCATTCGTTTGAATACTTTCCATGGGAACTGTTGGCATCCCTGTGGACTCGATGTCTTTGTCCACAGATCTCGGTGTGCCGGTAGATTGCGGTGACGTTACGCGGTTCCCTTCAGATATTCTATCTTCTGGACGCCTGATGAAGTGCTGTGCCCCGTTTCCCGGTGCGCGAAGCTTTGCAATGCGCAGACCGCCTGTCACTGGAGCCCCCTTGGGTGTCGTGGGGGCTTCTTTTGTCTGCCCTGGCGCCTCAAGTACCGCTGAGTCGGCTGCAGGCGTGGGATACGCAAGACCTGAGACAGGGTCCGAGGGTAGTGTCGCAGAGTCCATGTCGAACTCGCTCTCTGCGAAACGCGGAGAGTGACTAGTCTCAGGAGAGTCTATTTTGCGCATGGTTGCTGCTGTGACCACAACGTCGTCTGGGCTATCGAAGTATGAATCAAGATCAACATCGGACTCTACTTGGTCGCGCGAGTCATCAATATTCTCTAGCATCACGGGCCGCGCAATCATAACAGGCTGGCGTGTAGCTTCGAACGTCTGCACTGTTTCAGGCTCGACAGACCGGGCAATAGAGCGCTGCGGAATTTGAGGCTCAGTTGATGGTTCAGGCAATATTGGTTCGTCATTTCCTCGGAACTCCTGTGAAATCCGCTGCACAGATGGCGACGAGATTGGCGTGAAAACGTCGTCAGCTCCGCTTCTTAGCGGGCTGCTTGGAGCTCTATCTCGATCAAGCGTGTCGGTAAAAGTCGTTCCTGTAGTCTCCGTTGCGTCCCCAGATTCGACAGCGCCAGTCGGAGCCTTCTCAGTCGGAGCCTCCTCCGTCGAAAAGGGTCTCACCGTAGAGTCCTCAAGACCGTTTGGCGTGCCATTCATATCCGCAGCTTCTGCTGGCCGCGAAGGGGACTTCACATCAGGCTCATTCCGCTCATGATTTAACAGGGAACCAGCGCGTGCAGCTTCTTCAAACTGTGCTACCCGAGAGGAAACTTTGCGAATCGTTCCCGGACTGGGACTCGAAGCGTTTGGCATCGGCGCCAGGGCCGGATTGGCCATCTGATCCGACGCACGCTTCTCGTCAGGGACCTCTGGACTGGTTTCCCGAGTCGTTTGGGACGACGCATTTTTAGACGGCGAACTCTGCCTATTGTTGCCGGCTTTGCTTCGCCTCTTCCCTTTGTTTTTGGCCATCGTCGTGTCAAACCGGTGACGTGCCTGCCTCAAGCCGGATTTAAAACACGCGTCGCGCGTACAACTGCGTTAGGCTGGTAATGTAAGCAAAACCGGTGGTGCTCACCATAGGGCTTTTTTAGTGACATCGCGTATCACCCCTAACCACGGCTCTACATACGCGCGACAGGCAGTGCTGCTACGTTGCCGACGAGTATGCAACATCCGAGGTGCTGCAAACGCTAGCAACAGCTGAAGTATTCCACACACCTTTGTCAATTAAATAAATAGTTACAACTCCGATTTTTGCACAAAAAATTAGGCCTTACGCTGCTCAAAGGGGTTTACAGCCTAAACTGGCCAGCAGTTCAAACTGATCAAGCGCACGAGCCGCCGCTTTTCTTGTATTTGGTCGCCCCTTGCTGCTTATATCTACCTCAACTAAATTGAAGCTTTGCATTGCCTTACGCATGGCCGAAACACGCGGGTTTCCTGTTAGCATAGATATTCGACAGGGTGGTTGTGTCACTAATGGGTCCAACGAAAGTTTGCGATGCGATTTGCTAAACCATTGAAGTGCTGTGGTCATTCCCTTCAACTTCTGCTGCACTATCGCCGAATCAAGTGTGGTTGGTAGCTCCGCTCGCTTCAGTCGTGCGATCTCGTAACTTCTTTGTTTACTTTTTTCCTCTGATTCGGCAAGCAACTTCTGAAGTTTCTCTTCGCGGTTACGCGCGTTGTCTTGCCATGCTCTCAGCTGATCAATCTCCCCAGCTAGTTCCTTGGCCTGCCCCAGCTTAGACTCTAAAAACCTGACCCGTAACCTCAACGCGTCGGCTTCAGGCGATGGGTCGGTAGATGCATTGGGCAGCTGTGATATTGGTCCAACTGAATCTTTTTTCTGCTGTAGTTGCAAATCCCTAAGCTCGTCTTCCAGGCGATCAATAACAGCGGTGTCGAGCTCTAGACTGAGAGTGTCCAACAGTTCCTCAACTGCGGATGGTAGCTTGGTCGCCGTTTTCAAGTTCATCAAAGCTTTTTGTACATGTTCAGATACACGATCAACAGACTTAAGCAAACGGATTACTGCGTTCCAGTCAATTTCACGACTCAATCGGCTGGTTTCAGCGCTCTCAATTTCTGTGGCGATGTACTGGGCAAACTTGCGAGCAGAAGTGTCACCAAAGCGAAAGCTATCAAATGGCATCCTCAATGCTTCACTCAATCCATAATAGTCAATGAAAGGAAGCAACTCAACATAATTTGGTACGCTTTGATCAAATATTGGTCTTAGAGCATTGCTCATGCCTGATTTCTGCACCTCAAGATCCATCTCAGAGGCGGCTAATTGGAGCTTTGTTAGCTCGAGTTCTTGTCGCAGAGTTTCCAGCGATTGCTGGCTAGTCTGCGAGGCCAACAATTCATTAATTTTAGCCTCTGCGTTGCGTGCATCCTGTTCCGCCTTCTGGCTCGCAGTCGCGAGCTCCGACTTCAGCCTGTCTATAACCGCAAATAGCTCCTCCTTTTGCGCAATGTACGACTCTTCAAGCTCTGCACTCAGCGCCTGAAGCTCCTCTAGTTCAGCTACACGTGCCGAAAGCGCCACTTTCGCGTCTGATTCGGACCGTAGAGCAGACTCGACCGCGAAATACCGCTCTTCCGCGAGCTCTTTATCTAGAGTAGCCAGCTCCAGCCGCTCTGTAAGAGTCTTTTTCTCCTCCCATATCGACTTGACTTTGGATTCTAGTTTTTGAACAACTCTCACGAGCCGATCCTCGCGGGATTCGCTGGATTCCATACGCTGCCGCACTTACTGTTCTCTCATCAAGATGTAAACAGCCGAAATGCCCAGCTTCCGTTGACCCAACCCTGAATCTGTACCCAGTTTTGCATGTGACCGTCGCGACATCTGGGACACCGCGTGGAAAGTGGAGCGCGTTAGCACTCAACCGTGGTCGCGAAGTTCACAACAGCGGAACCGCCATGAGCTCGCGAAATCTGTTTGGGACTAGTGAAAAGCCAAGGCACGAAGTTAGCGATACAGACCGGGAGAATGTCCGAGAAGTGTTCGGCATCTTCGATAGTGATAAGGATAACCGGATCGACTTCCACGAGCTCAAATGCGCGATGAAGGCGCTCGGCTTTGAGCCAACGAAGCAGCAGGTCAATGAGATCATCAAAAAAACCGACCCTGTTTCTCAGCGATACGTATCTTTCAAAGAGTTCGAGACTGAGATGTACCGCAGATTAGCGGAACGTGACCCTGAATATGAGATTCGCCGCGCATTCGAAGTGTTCAAGGGTGACGATAACTCAACACGGGGAATCACTATTGGCGACCTCAAGCGCGTGGCGCAGCTCATCGGCGAGAACATCCCGGAAGACGAGCTTGCAGCCATGATTGATGAGTTTGACCTAGACGACGATGGAGAGATCTCTCTTGACGAGTTCATGCGTATTTGCATGAAATAGTCTCTCACGTCAGAGTATTTTATGATGTATAAGTAGGAGTAGATCGGCGAGTGCCGGCCTTTAATTATGGTAGATGTATTTATTCACATTGTAGTATGAACCAACGGTAGCAGCAACGCACATGTCGTTTGAATTTGCCAATTAACGCGTACATGTGTGGTCAAATATCAGGGAAATCAATCTATATATAACTTTAGTCGACACGGTCTTCATCAAATCGCAGAGAGCACCGCTTACTCCCGTGCCTGCCGCTTCATTTTATATTGCAATTTTGTACTGAATACTCTTAACTTATTGCAAGCTCTAAACGGGCCCATGCTTTAGACGCTTTAGTGTAAATACACTTTTGTTGGTGGTGTATGTTTGTTTGGGCACATCTTCGTGACAAAGCACCTTCACCCCCGAACATATGGACTTTTCGAAGGTGCGACTGGATTTCGGCAAGGCGCGTCTCCGCGGCCTATCTAGCCAAAAGACAGAGCCACCGGCCGCCTCTGAAAATTCTCAGATAGATGAACCGTTGGTCACGGTAGAGGCGGACGTACCGGGGGAAGTCATCGCACATGCTCCGCAGTACACCGCGACGCTAACACCATTATCTCGCGATGCGGACCGTGCAGGCAGCTTGCACAGTCTTGAGACTGATGCTGCCTCGGGCTATACGCTCGCGGTCAGCCCGGAAGGTGTACTTGTGTGGAAGCGTGGAAATGAGAGCACCCTACTCTTCCGTCAGCGTCAGGACCATGACATTCAGGCTCTGTTTGTGCCCCCAGCGGTAGGCGAACCAGCGAGCCAGCCTGGCCTTGTCATGATAGATCGTACATCGGGTGATGTTACTTACTGGGAGTCGGTAAGCCGCGCGGTTGTATCTGGAGCAGATGCACATGCTGATACTCGCATTGCTCTTGATCAGAGGTCTAGCGAGGGCCCGGAAACGATTACGTTTATCGAGCTGATAGCGCCGGTAGGCCTAGCTGTGGGTACGTCTCATGGGCGATTCTCTTTGCTTAACCTTCGTGACAGCT
The DNA here is from genome assembly GCA_037041025.1 of Entelexis sp. DX6506. Taxonomy (NCBI): domain Eukaryota; kingdom Fungi; phylum Ascomycota; class Dipodascomycetes; order Dipodascales; family Trichomonascaceae; genus Entelexis; species Entelexis sp. DX6506. The sequence continues at coordinate 428,066 of JAXQHU010000039.1, forward strand.
TGGGTCGTCGCCATGTGCACGCGGCCCCGCTTCAACCAAGCAATGGCCTGCTAGCCCGTATTCGTAGTATCGGTGCGTATGCGCGTGATACAAGTTGCGTGCGCGCGGGCAGAGTTCTTCCCAATGGCGAGCGGGAGTTGTACATCATGAACATGTATGGCGATCTCGGATTATGGCGCGTAGGTGTTTCAGGTACTGCCGTGCTCGAGCAAGAGACCCAGATAGGTGCCATGCTGCACATGCATATGAACATTCTGTACCCGAACTCAGGACTCTCTCTTGTGGTGCACGATGTGGCAGTGGAGAACTCCTATACTCATGTTCTAGCAACATTTGCGCCTCGGCATGACTCCAATATTCTTTACTTTATCATTGCCTCGCTGACGCCTGAGCTTGATATTGTATCTGTTCAGCGGCTCCAATCTCATGAGAGCCCTAATGGGGTGCTCTCTGAGCGCACAACCCTCCGTGTCGTTGACGGTGTTCTGTGTGCTGTGCTTGGCACAGCTATCGCGTTCCTGGACTCTCCTAGTCGTGCAGAGCCTGGCGAGCGTCGCTGGGAGGAAACTGTTGCACTGAAGAAAGACTCCGAAGTAGTTGGCTCGGCTGTTTCCCAGTCGATGCTCACAATTGCAACCTACCGTGGCTTCATATCATTCCACTTTAAAGCTGATCGAGGATCAGAGTCCACTACACAAGCTCGACTCGAACAAGCAGTCTTTGACAGTTCACCCGAGAACCCTCTTGATTTAACACAATGGCCGGCGTGGGAGTTCGCTCCAGACCCTCAAGCACCCAAAGGTCTTGCGGTAAGAATTGCAACTGCGACTACCCCATTCGTACCTGCACAGCTCCCTAGCATTTTTGCACATCTTGAACTTCGTGCGCATGCTTTGACAAAGCTGTATCAACAGTGCAGCACGTCAGAAGTCCGAGAAGTTGCTCAATCTGTTGTTGTCGCAGCAGCCGTGTGGCAGCAGTACGAGGGAGGCGCCCTACAACAGCTGGTGGATGACTTCGCAAAGGAACGAACAGTTTCTGTACGTGACCTCTTCGTCTCCGAAGTTCTCTCAATTCCTGAGCTGATAACCATACTCGCTAACCGTGCCAAGGAGGAGCCTGTCCTTGCAAGGTCTCTCGTGTATGTGCTTCAATCCTGTGATTCAGACCTACTAGGTACTCCTCAGTGGGCTCTGTCGTCGGTCATTAGATCTTCGGTAGAAACGTTAGCGGCTCAAGCAGCTGATGCAGGCGACGCTGATACATTGGCTCAAACCGTGACCCTGTTGTGCAGCGTCAGTTCTCCTGAGCTGTTGAAGGCTGAGCCAACTCGACTGCTCGAATCTCTGGCCAACTTGGGCCGTGTCGATGAGGCGATTGACACGGCGCGACGCTTCAAAGTCTATAGTGCCATGGCAGCTATTGAGGTCGGTCTTTGGCTTGAAAGTACTGGGGATGAGCGTAATCTTGCCGTCTCTTCGGTGCGTTCGCTAATTTCGGAGTTTGGAAAACCTTTAGCTACCGCGGTATACGACGCTTGTGTTGCGCGAGGACAGGTTGCTGTTTTAGTACAAGAGCTGGCACCTTTGGATGCAGAGCTCGCAGAGCATATCGAGCTTTATCTAGAGTCACAAAAAATGTACTCTGTTGCTTGGACTCTTGAGCCCGCTACACATCACTCGACTGAGCTCTTGGGCAAAGCTCTCGAGCACGCCACTTCCATTGATGCTCGACGTCTTTTTGCCAGCCTCTATAAGCTATCCTCCCTAAGTCTTGGAGCTGATGAGAAGCAGCTGAATGCCGCGAACCGCGAACTCGACCTCGTTGCTGCACAAGAGTCTATCGCCACGCAATACTATGATATCTCATCGTTGCCGAGCACTATTGCCACGCACGCACTCGTTCCCATGACTCAGTCAAGGCCGCTTTCGCGTAATGAAGCTGTCGATCTTCTCGCTTTGGCTCCTCCTAAGGCTCCTGCAGAATCAAATGACAATTTCGTATGTGCTTTTCGCTTAGTGGATGCTCAAGACACGGTGAGACAGCAACTTCTTCTACAGCAGCTCATTTGCAAGTCCAATTGGGAACCTGTGGATAGCGCGCGCGATGATCAGCGTCGCGCCACAGCTTTGCGTCAAACCCTCTATGTTCATACTCTCGCAAATGTGGCTCCCGCATATGCCGCCCTCCTCTCCAATCCACAGTCGACTTGGTTTTTGCCGCCCTCGCCAGAGAAAACCCAAGAAGCATACCCATGGGATGTCAATAGTGCCGTTTACGCAGAGCTTGTGGAAATCGCGCAGCTGGCCGAGAGCATTTCTACCAAGTACAATGTGCCCAGATGGATTCAGTCGGCGAGTAATATGTTGAACACGCCTTAACACATAGGGTTGGCAACTGTAGCTGAAACTGTAGAAATATGAATTCAGGGGTTTGTTTTGATATGAACTTGGCTGTATTTTAACTATAGTATATATCACTCATTTCGTTTGCCTTGATTGATAAAATACTCCTCGATCAAGTCTCGGCTGTATTTGCCGCCGTAGAACTTGACTTCACCCTTCCAGCCATTTTTTGTCAGAAAAGAAGCAATGTCTTCCTTGAGGAAGCTAACGAAAATGACATCAGCAGTGCTTGTGCTATTGTCCACGTTCTGTACCGCCTGGAACGCGTTAGGAATGTCGTACGACTTATAAGGGATGTGAGGTACGTCGTCGCCATCATTACCGTAATCGTCATGTGTCACATAGCCGACGTATCTTTTGAAATTCGCAGTGTTATTCGAATCTGGTTTTGGAACATAGATCGACGTAGCAGGCGCTGGAGTAGTTATTTCAATTGAAGTCGTTTTCGACGACTGAATCAAACTCAAAAGTGGGTCCTCTTCGGCGCTCCTCTTGATGTATCGGTAGTCGTTATTGAGATGATCAATGACTCTAGACGCCAGGTCTACCGGAACGTCTTCAGCGTAGAGCCAGTCATTCGTATACGGGCTCACGATATATTTGGTGTCCTCGGTAAAAGGCCCCTTGAATAGCATATAACGGAAGTTGCCTGTATTGCACAAAATATAGCGTGGCTTTTCGTTCCGGCTCGCGTTTCCCTTGAGCAATGGCAGTGCCTTAGTTGCCGCCAACTGGAAGAGACTATCACTACTGTTGAATGGAGTCCAATTGGTTAGATAGTCCTTATCAACATTGGCAAACTCGTGGTTGAGCGTAAGATTGTTGCGTGTTTCTGCAATCATTTGTGAAACAGCTAGACCCTTCTCAGTCTGAAATGGTAACAATGTGTGGTTCGCGGTAGCATTCAGGGTGGTGTTAGTGTGATAAGCAAAGTTGCTTGGATTGAAATCAATATAACGCCGTGTGAAATTGGTTGAGTTAACACCAAATTTGATACTGGCCCAACCTATGGTCTCAAGATATCGGCCGCTTTCTAGAGCTACAGCTTGCTCGTCAAATTTGCGATAGTCTCTGACATGTGTGTGACCGCCAAAGCCTTGAATAGGGATTGTGGGATTTGCTTTGCGAATTTCGTGTACAACTGCATCAATCTCTTTGAATCCCCGCACTGGAAGATGGCCAGTAAGTAGGATGATATCAAAGTCATTGCGACGAATGACCTTTTGGAACCAATCTTGCTTTACGGCTTCTTCTACTCTTGTGACACGAGTATTGTTTGCATTCCCAGTAAAGTCATAAAGAAACCCGAAAGCAAGAATGCGATACTTGCGATTCTTCGTCTCGAATAGGCGATACCTGCCCCCTGAGGGAACCCATTCACCATGCTCTTCATCCCAGATGTCAACGTTACTGGACAAGTAACGCTCTCCATAATATGGTCGCAACATGTTATATTCTTGTTGGGCAACTTCAGACTTGTAGAGTTCGTGGTTTCCCAAACTGAGAATATCTAGGTCCATTTGTGCCAGTATAGGCTGAGATTTCGACCCGTCCACGGGCGTAGAGTCGCTGAGACCCGTGCCATCGTGGCGGTCACCCGTTTCAACAATAAGAAGGTCAACATTACGGCGATCTGCTTCAGCTTTCATATGCTCCGTGAACGAGATAAGATCGCCCCAGTCTGCAGCGTACTGAGCTTGGTTGGCAAGATGGCCCGAGAGCCATCCGTGGGTGTCCGTGATATGAACGAAGTTCAAATCACCCCACTCAAGGCCGCGGAATTTACTAGTCTCAGGCGGTAGTGTTGTCCCTTCTTGGGAACGTGCCTTTAAAATATGATGGTAGTCATAGTTGGCAAGCCGCTCGTTGAATCTACCATCACCATCATCGCGGCAGCTGTGACTGCTCGCTGTAAATAAAAGCCCAAACGAAACCAATGCTGTTAACAGCATTTATCCTGTAAATCTTGATGGCTTCCTGCTCTTCCTTTCGGAGATCCTGTTGTTACTCGCTCGCGGCAAACTTGTCGTGTAACACAACTACTGAGCTCCCAATTCGGTAAGGCTCGCAAGCCTCAATATATAGTTTCAAATTCCCGCAACTCGCCGCAATGACGGGAAAACGCCGTCTATCCCACGTGCTGAAATAATGCAAAAGCGTTCGACTTCCTATCACCCTGCATACTCCCTAAACCATACCAGCCACCAGCTTTAAATCGTACTGAGTCAAGATGTCGTATCACATTATGAAGTCTTCATTTCAACCACGGGAAGAAATCTAGCTGATTTGTACTTGAAACTATTGAGTAGCCTCAATAAATAGTCTATGTATAGTAGCTACCTCAATTGGCACCTGCCTTGTCAATTCCGGCCATAGCCAACAGTCATCTTAACAGATTCCGACGGAACTTCGTGTATGAGCCTCCCACACCTGGTGGCTTGGTTGTTGAAACCCAAGGCAAAGCTGAATCGAACGCACGACTTTGAATCTCCCAGATTGGCAACTGGATGCGACCGCGACAAAGTACCACTCGCTTATTACCCAAATCCAAATCCGCAGGATTTACGGGAGTCACTAGCCTAACAGTTCCAGTCTCGGGAGACAAGGACTGGACCACTGCAAGCCCGACGCAAGATGACACCTGCCATATGTTATCCGCTTCATCCTCAGGTAAAGCCACGGCCGGAAGATGGGCATCCGTATGTAGCACATTAATTGAGACCAGGGTTCCCTCAACACAAATTGCCAAGTCCTCGCTCAATTCCATTCCGGCGCTATCCAAAACGGCAAAACCAAGTACACCACCTTTATCCACGCCGAGAGAAAGTTCATATGGAGCCCAGTTCGTTAGCGGTTCAGAGTTGTACTGATGAAAATAGCTGATAATCTGCAGAGCTCTGAGTTCAGCCGACGAAAACCCGCTTGCAGTAATGGTCGTGGATGTTGTGGTTGGTGCCGCGGCATCGTCTGAGAGCTGGTCAATCTTCGTGACTTCAGTGATATCAACCTCTTCGAGCACGAAATCGCTTTGGCCCATATGTACGAGTGTTGCTGGTTGAGCCATCTGAGCGATGGCAGAGTTAAGCTCAAGTCCGAGCCCCTTGGTCCAACCTGGCGTGTTGACAATGAGCACATCAGTAGGCTTGGCAAGCTCTGAATACGTATTAAACAGATCTTGGCACATCGCCATGTATCTGTGTGGTGTTTCCATGGGACTCGGGTAACCCAAGTGATGAGCTTTGACAGTGTGAGGGAAGTTTGGATGCACATACTGGGGTGAGAAGTTGAGATCTGCGCTGGTGAATTCGTGCAGAGCAAGGCACCCCGGTGGAAGAAATTCAGGTTGGCCGGGATCAAGCTCGAGGTAGAATACGCGGCTTTTTAACAAGACAGCGCGGTTCGTCAGAAATCGTCCCAAACTAGACTTTCCCGAGTTCTTTGGCCCGAGCACCACGACACGAGTCATATTGCTGTCAATGTTACTCCACGACTTGGGAATTTCCAGCAAATTGGCAGACTCGAGATCATCAATCCTGTATAAAGGGTGCCAGAGCGATTTATACGGAGGTGCAATGGCACTGAGATCAGGTGGAAACGTGGCCGCCTTGATAAGAAGAATTGTATTATAGCCTCTGAGAGCTTCTACCTCGGTGACCAATTCGGGATTTTGTGAATGGACAGGTCTGAAGTACGGAAATGGAGCCACAGGAGCCGACACGTGATGGAATGTGGAGCTAGCGGTAAGGGTGATCCCACAAAGCGCCACGGCGCCGCTCACAACTTGGAAATCATAGTGGCCGGACAGCGCAAGGTCCTCACTGCCAATACCGTAGTACAGCGACCCGTCGCTGCACTTGACTGCCTTGGTGGGCCCTGCCGTGCGCAGCGAGGCAATGGCGCTTTGCATATCTGACACTGCCTCTGCTTCGACGCGTAAGCGACAAGCTGCACTCCGTCAGAGATTGCCACGAGTCCTGGAAACTACTCCGGAAGCGACTTCTAGCGTAGCCACGCTTTTTTTGCGTGACCACGCTTTGTGATCCGGGAAGTGCTTGTCACGTGCTGTACTGGAGCGCGGTAGGCCACTGAGATCTGTGTCGGCAATGTGAATATGAGGTTCCGAATTGAATGCATAAGTTATTTCATCTTACTTCTCGCGTATACAATGCAGAAAATTGAGCTCAAGACACGTACCAGCTGCGTCCTAACCCTTCAGCGCTAATTGGTCAATCGTACTGATCGTAATTACTAAACCGCTGTTGGACCCTGAACTTCCCCAGCTCACAACCACAAGCACGACTTTGGAAGCCCAAAAGATGTCTGACAACGAGGATCTACGCAGCAAGCTGCACACCGTCGGCAACGACGCGCGTTTCCCCAACCAGAACCAGTCGCACCGCTGCTATCAGAACTACGTGGACTACTTCCGTTGCATCAAGGCTAAGGGTGAGGACTTCCCGCCCTGCAAGGAGTTCTGGTCCACGTACCAGTCTTTGTGCCCGACTACGTGGACAGATAAGTGGAACGAGCAGCGAGAGAATGGCAACTTCCCTGCCTATGACCTTTAAGTGCTGCGGATACGTATGTAAATGATGTGGACGCAAAAAATAACTACCAAGTGTACACTTTTAACTTATGAGCGCACTTATTCTTGTGATGAAAGGTGCACAGTTTAAAACGTATTTTTTTCTGCCTGCTTGATGCCTAGCTCCTTTATTCTCTGAGCTCGCAGAGGCTATAACAACATATTGCAGGCTGTATCAACTACCACGGTCTTCTTACTCTTACAGCACATTTCCATTCTCGCACGTCTCATTGTCTGTGTTTCAGGGGTATATTGCGCTTAGTTTGAATAATCGCGCATGCTGTGCTACTGCTTGTCGCGATACTTCACCGCTATAGTCTTTGTGTAGGTCTTTTATCTTCAAGTTGCATTTACATAAAGTCGTCTTCCCAATCTTCATCGCGATTCTGATTACTGGCGCTTTGCAGCACCTCGTCGTCAAACAAGTCAGTGTAACCGCGATCCTTCTGCTCCGCGAGCTTCTGGTAGTGCTTCGAGATCTCGCGCTCCTCCTTCTGGCGCTGTCGGTGTTCCTCGTTGTACTTACGCCTAAGCTCTTTTTCGTATTCGAGCTTCTCAAGCTCCAGATCTGGATGCTTCTCTCGCTTGGTTTTGTTCAACCGGTTGAGAATTGTATTATCTTTCGTCTTGACGTGCACTTTTCGGACATGAGGCTGACCTTCGGATCGGAACCCGACCTCGCCCATACTCATTGACCCATTTTTCTTCAAGTTAGGCCACAGTGTATACAGAACCTTGACGTTGTCTCGTTTGTTTCCGCTAATAGAATTCGCCTTCGTGAGCTGCGCACAATCTGTCAAAACGGCGTCAGGAATGTCTTCAAGCGTAGACCCATCGGGTAGGCGAAGATACACATGCGCGGAGCTGAGATTGTCGACATGAAACCATACGTCCGTGGCGTATCCATACTGCAATAGCGACTCGTCTGAATTATGGTTAGTTATTGCTCACTTTTTGTTTTGAGTTGTCACTTTAACATACTTTCCTCCTTATCCTTTCCCATGTAGAGAGTATACTTAGGGCCAGCTGGGTCTGGTTGCGACTCGAAGTAGTACACCATGATAACGGATCACTCAATTTCGCGTGCTGTAATTAGGTGGACTAGTTTATTTCTTTCTGGCACTTGTGCAAGCCGATGGCTACGGCTAGTTCTGTCCTGCATTTTGCCCGTTTCATGTATCCGCTTTCCAGCGCGTCGCGTAGTCATGTTATTTTGGTCCTCATCATCGCCTTCGACGCGCCGTCGAGTTGTCATAGCGCTGAAGAATTACAATGGACGTACCAGACGAATACGCTGAGCTTGACCTATACGAAGTGCTCCAGGCCAGTAAAGATCTGGATCAGCCGGGAATCCGCAAGGCGTACTTGCGCCGCGCATTGAGAACGCATCCGGACAAGACCGGCGGGGACGACTCAGAATTCCGCAAGGTTTCTTTTGCCTATTCAATTCTTAGTGATGAGCGCCGCCGCATGGAGTATGACGAGACTGGCAAGCTGGATTTCCGCGAGGATGCTGCAATTGCGGATTTATTTTCCAAGATGGTCCGCGTCGAGATCACCGAAGAGATGATCGAGGAAGACAAGAAGGCGTACCAAGGCAGCGAGGAGGAAAAGCAGGATGTGCTTGCGCTTTACCGCAAGTACAATGGAGACTTTGATCTCGTTTTCGAAGGCGTGATTCACGCGACGGATGAGGATCAGAAGCGTCTGATCAAAATTATTAGCGACGCGATCAAAGCGAAAGAGGTGCCTAAGCTCGACCGGTTTAAAGCAACAACTGGATCAGCCCAAATCAAGAGGCGATCCGCCCAGGCGGTCAAGGAGGCAAAGGAAGTTGAAGAGGACCGCAAGAAGATGGGAGTCGAAAGCGAGGCCGGGCTGGCAGCACTTATTCAAAGGCGCCAAGCCGATCGCGGATCTTTTGGTGGACTGATTGACAAGTTGGAAGCCAAGTACTCTGTTAAAAAGGGCTCATCTAAGCGTCGCAAGCGCACGACAGCTTGAAATGTTAATGAATTTTATATAAGTAATTTACGGCAGGAATTTGGATTTCGTTCTTCTTAAACCTGCGGAATTATTCGTGGTCTGCTTCACGTGAATCCTCTCGACCCCTGGCCCAGAGTTTACCCTTTTCGGAAGACAAGCCTGGTGGTCGGCATGAGTTTCAAGTAAATCACTTATGTCTTCTGACTTGGGGTCGCGTTTTCATCTCACGTTGCGGAAATGGCTAAGGCCACGATAGAAGGTTTATATCTTGACTTTATGGCGCTCATCACTGCATACTTCAATAGCATCAGCTTTGGCTCCACAATCCAAAGTACGCAGGCCAGTTTTGACTTTGGAATCCTTGGACATCAGCACCGCAGCGGTACTGATACCTAGTTAGAATTACTGCGTATATGCACATTACACAAGTAAGAATGCTACTCGACAGAGCGGCTTTTATTTTTCAGCAATTCCAAAGGTCTATTGCCCGTATCCCTCCCAGTGCGTCTTCTGCTGCATGCTGGGGTCGTAATACGCTTGCTCCGGACGGCCTCCGTACTGCGGCGCGGGCCAGTACATGCCCTTTGGCGCCATGTTCGGCGACTCACCCTGCTGTCCTGGAACAGCCGGGACGTGGCTCGGCGCCGGAGGCGGCGCGTACGGGGCATAGTAGTAAGGCACGTACTGAGCCTGCTCGTAGCCCTGGAAGTCACCGTAACCATAGCGAGGCGCATAGCCATACTGCGAATAAGCGGCATACTGGTTCGCCAGCTCCTGCTGTGCGTGGACGGCGGGAGAGCCCGCGGGGCCCTGTCCCGGTACCTGCGGCACAACCGGTGCTACAGGAGGCATGCCCATACCCGGGTAGCCTGGGTACTGAGGCTGGCCCTGCTGCGGCTGCTGGCCCTGCTGAGGGCCCGGCTGGGGCTGGCCCATCGGCTGCGGCACGGGCGGGATAGGAGCGAAAGGCGAGACGCCAGGAGCGCCTGGTACGCCGGGGACACCCATGGGGAACTGGGGCATGAACGGCGGAACAGGCATGACAGGGGGAATCTCCTGAACCGGCTGCTGCTGCGGTTGCTGCGGTTGCTGCGGTTGCTGCGGTTGCTGAGGCTGCTGAGGCTGCTGGGGCTGCTGGGGCTGCTGCTGGGGCTGCTGATGGGGCTGCTGCTGGGGCTGCTGCTGAGGCTGCTGCACAGTCTGGGCCTGCGGCTGCGAGGCCACCGGGGCCTGCTGCTGTGCTGGAGCTTGGCCCTGAGAGCCCGCCTGCGACGCGCTCTGCTGGGCCTTCTCAGGCTGAGCCTGCTGCTGAGTCGCCTGTCGCTGCTGGCCATTTTGAGTCTCGGCTGCTGGCGCCTTAGGCAGATCCAGCTTGTTGACCTTAGCAGCAACATCGTCCTGCGTGGGTGTACCCTTCTTGCGGCCACCACGGTTACGACGCTTGCCCTCACTCTTCGTCTCCGCCTTCTCCGTCGTCTGCTTGCCGTCGGCAGATGCCTCGGCCGGAGCGCTCTGCGGCTGCTCCTGGGGCTTGGCCTGCTTGGGCTGCTGCTTCGACTGCGGCTTCGGCTGCGGAGCCGGCTTAGGGGGTGCCAGTGCAGCTGCCCATGTAAGCTTTCCATTAGGTGTGGCAGGTACAGGTTCCTCGGGCTTCGTCTCCTTCACCTTCTCAGTCTTCTTAGGCTCCTCAACGATCTCCTTCGCTGGATCCTGCTTCTGCTCTGCATTCGCCTGCGGCTGCTGCTGCGGCTGCTTCGCGGGCTTCTCCGGCTTCTCGGCATTCTCCTTCGCACTCACCTTGGGCGCCTTCGTCTTGGCGGCGCTCTTTGTTTCTTCGGCGGCCGGTGCAGCCTGCGCACCCTTCGTGGAGTCCGCCGAAAGAACCTGAGCCCAGGACATGCCGGCACTTACCGGGGCATCGTCTGCCTTAGCCGGGGATAACCGTCGTGGCTCCTTAGCCCGCTCAGTCGTGTCTTTCTGTGTGGTCTTTGCCTCCTTCGGAGCCTCCTTCGGGGTTTCCTTTGCGGCATCCTTTACATGCTTTTTGGACGGCTCTCGTGGCTCGCGTGCGTGTCGAGGCCGCGAGTCCCGAGCCTCGCGGCTCGCCTCCTTCTGTTCCTTCTCTCTGATCTCGCGAACCTCCTTCCGAGACTTCACCTGAACAGACTTTGTGGCGACGCCGTCGGCGATGCGCTGCACCGCAATGTTCACGTCGCCCAGCGCGTCCTGCAGGACGACGTCCAGGTCGTCTGCAGTCCAGTCTGGGAACAGCTCTGTCAGCGCGCCGAGCCCGTCGACCGGCTGACTGGCCGCCGCGCCATCACCTCCGTCGGGGCGCTTGGCGCCCTGGCGGGCCCCGCGCCTCCGCGGCCTGCCGGAACGCTCTTTCGATGGCTCAGACATTGCTGGTTTCGTGGGGAATCGAAGCTGTAGGTGATTTTTTCGGGGTCAGTTTTTCTATTTTGACTTTTAGCCTCGCCGTCTCGCTGACTGAGCGGCGCCAGCGTGGTCCCAGCCTGCGTGTGGTTCCCCTCACCCTAGAGCTATGCGCGAAACATACACAAGCCACTAATGATAAACACGCTGAGTCCACCCTATTTTGGGCTAATTAATTAATTTATAAATACTCCGACGCACGCCTTATCCAGCATGTGCTCGTAGTTCACCCACGAGTGGTACTCTGCGAATAGGCGTGTGCCGTCCTTTCCCGCGGCGCGCATCAGTTCGCCGGGACCACCGGGGTGGAACGGTAAGTACGGCGTGATGTTATACACTTTTCCGCCAAGCGCTGTCCACGCATCGTCCCTCTTATTGTGCCGTGCCAGCTCCTGTTGCGTGATGCGGCCCATTAACGCGTTCGGATCGCTCGGTGGTGGGCCTCTCAGATCTGCATTCGACGCTTTGAGCCGCGCCCAGTCCATGGGTGAGTGGCCTGGGGCCAGCGCAATTTTTTGCGGGCGCCTGCCGTTTCGCGCCGTGGTTTCCGCGAGCCTGTCTGGTGGGGGCTTTAAAGACATCTGTGAAACCGATTTTGTAAAGAGCCGCCGAGAGACCGCGTCAAGTCTGAGTGTCACTTGCACGACGCAGCAACGAATTCGTTGTTCTTCAGCTGTGCTACAGAGACTTGCGTTGCCCAAACTAGGCCGATCGAGCTGGCAGCACTGTCAATTAGATTCGCATTGATTAGCCACTTTATGCACGTGACAACGTGAGCGAGAGAACTGCCTTCTGAACAACGAGAGCTTGAACTGAGCATACCTGCTATGTATAAAAAGATCGAGACTGGATATATAGCGCTGTCGCGCTGAGTGCGCAGTCAAAGCTGCTTATACTCAATGCTCAAAGTTCAGACTCCGAGTCGCCTGAGCGCCGGTGAAATATCCTCGGTTAGCTAAGCGGGTAATCTTCATGATCGATATTCGGCCAGCCCGCGCGGCCGACTTACAGGCCATCCAGCAGGCGAATCTGGCTAATTTGCCAGAAAACTACACGTTCAAATACATCCTCTATCATGGTCTCTCGTGGCCGCAGGGTTCGTACGTGGCTGCGACCGACGACGGCAAGATTGTAGGCTACGTGCTGGCCAAGATGGAGGACGACACAACCGAGCGCAAGCCTGACGACCCGCCCTCGGCGCATATAACGTCGATTTCGGTGATGCGCGAGTACAGGCGCCTTGGCATTGCAGCAAACCTGTTGGAGCAGAGTCTGCGCAGCATGCGTGAGTGCTATGCCGCAGAACAGGTTAATCTGCACGTCCGCAAGTCGAACCAAGCCGCATTCAAGCTTTACAAGGACCGTCTGGGGTTCGAGGTGCTCAGCGATACGAAGGGATACTATGCCGATGGCGAGGACGCGTACTCTATGCGCAAAGTGCTCAAGGACTAGCTTGTTAAAAACTATTTACGATAATCACGCTAACGGCAGATCTATTAATGAACCCCAAGAACGATAGCTTTATATAAATGCGACGTTCGCGGTGCTGCCATCAGTTCCCAATAGGTAGTGTGGGGAATCGGGGGGTGAGAGAGCCTAAAGTGCTGCTTCTGCACTAAACCATATGATGCACTTCGAGTAATAGCTAGTCTGAGTGGCTTTCTAGTATGCTAGGCGCCGTCGGTTCGCACGCGGCTCTAAAGTTTTGCGAGCAAAGACGAAAATGTGACCTTTCATTCATGATTTGCGTCGCATCATGATCTTTTCGAATATGTGAGGACTCGGCATTCTGGCCTCAAGTTATGTATGAACAGAGTCACTGAATTGTACAACGTACACCGTTCGGTAGGGGTACTCCTCGGTCTCCATGGTGTGCGCACTTACCGTAGCAGGGAACCCGGAGGAGCAGAAGACCGCCTCGATGATTCCTGCGACTAGAGCCGCGCAGTTCAGCTCAGGCAGGTCCTTGGGCACACTGACGTACTCAGTCACCAATGGGTTCACATCAATGATCATGTACTGGTTTTTGTTGTCTGTGGAGACCTGCATCTCGTCGGCAGGCTTTCCGAACAGTGCGCGCCAGACGTTCATGTGTACAAACTGCAGGATGCCCATCACCTTTGTCTCGCGCTTAGCCGCCTTGCCCTCGCGCAGCACAATGAGCTCGAGTACACGCAGGCCCATGTGATAGCCCAGCTTGTTCAGCCGGTGCTCGAGGTCGGACACGCCGCGCGATTGCCTATGGCAGTACTGTATGGCCTCGGAGAATATGTATGCGAACGCGCTGAAGCTGACATCGCTACGCTTACGCAGAATCCCTCGATCGTAGATGGACTGTTGTGACGGCGCGGCGACCTGCGTGGACGAGCCGCTGGACTCGGCCTGCGAGGACAGCGACGACACGGAAGGGATCCAACGCGAGTTGAGCGTCGACGACGAAATGGACCGCGACGGGGCAGACATGCCAGTCACCTACGTCTCAACCTGTTTACTTGCAAGCAGCTGCGCTTGCGGTCCCCGGCGTGATGCAACGTTAACGCAACGCTACAAATGGCTCCAGCGCTCCAAGTGGTGCTGAACGCTGACGCTTTTAGGCCTGAAGGGAGGCACCAATCTTCCACGATACGGCGAGCGGTGGACGCCGCGCGTTACGGTCACCACCTCCGGTTGCGACGGCCCGCGCCGCCAGCGCGGATCGATCTCAAATAATCTCAGATCAACAACCTTAGTGTCGCAATGACTGCCACTGCGTTACCGCCCATTGTGTCTGAGCTTTTGCGCAACAACAACCTGCTGCACCTGGCTACATGCAAGGATAATGTTCCATCCGTCAGCCTCATGAACTTCTCGTTTGTGGAGGCCACTGACGATGTTCCGCCACTCATTATCATGGCCTCGCATCCCGAGACGCAGAAGAGCATTAACATCCGGGCCAATCCTCAGGTGTCGCTGCTGATCCACGATTGGACCAGCCAGACCAAGGACGCCGGGCACACTAAGGATGAATCTGGCCTTGCGCAGGCGGCGAATGGCCTGAGCTCGTTTCTTGCTAAACTCAATCAGTCGCAGATGAGCCAAACAAGCGCTACTCTCGACGGGCACGCGCGCATCCCGTCCGGCGAGGAGGCCGAGTACTACCGAGCAAAGCATCTTGAGGAGAACCCCAGCGCGGAGTGCTACATTAAGAACGCAGACATTCTGCTTGTTGTGCCGAAGAAGGTGAAGATTGCCGACTTCGACAACAATATCCAGGAGTATAACATCTAGGGAAGCCCACGTTCTCTAACGGCAAGTCCTAGAATTCTGAACTTTACGACGTCTTAACAAAAAGGTAACGAGGCTTAACATGATCTGGCATGGCGCCTAATTTAGGCAGTAATAAAAAACAGTATGTATAACACCTACATGGAAACCAAAAGGCTGGGTTTCAGGCGTGTGTTGCGCTTTATATGTACACCGCTCAGAGTGCGCTGAGCGGCTATAATAATTGCCATTTCGGACATCGGGTCCTCGGTTCTAGGCGCCCAGCGCTCATAACATTAGCGCTTACAGTCTTAATCGGGCACCATCAATGCCGGCCCAGTCAAGATTGGAGGTCCCGTCCGCGTAGGATGGCAACTTGGAGTTAACGCTCTATCGTTCCGCGCCGTTCACTGCGGAGGCACGCTGTCCCGGATTTTCTGCATCAGCCGCATTGTGCGCCCAAGCACAGGCTTCACCTCGTTGATCTCCATGGCACCCAGGCCGTCCATCCGAAGATGGCTTTCGTTCACGAGCGACAAGCCCGAGCGAATCTTTGCCTGGCGCAGCTCAAGCAGATCCTGGAGCAGCTGCATCAGCTCGTCCACGTCGCCCTGCACGTCCTCGGTCGCATCCTTGAGCAGGACCTGGCTGATCGGCTGCCACATCCACGGCAGGTCGGCAAAACGCGTCTGGTCCGTCCGCTCCTGGTCGGCCAGCTTACGCAGCCGCGACTCCTCGAGCCAGTCGGGCATCACAATGCGGCACCGGTCCTGTTTGCGCAGAAGCATGGCGAACCACAGCGGCACGCTCACGCGCCGCAGGGGCCGCAGCTGCGGCGACCGCCATCCCGCGAGCTCAAGCGGCGCCAGCGCCTGGTTCGGGATGATGGTTATGGGCTCGTCCTCGGCTGCAAACGCCAGCTCATCGGCGGAAAACACCTCGAGCGCGGCCAGCGGAAGTGCCATACAGCACTCTCACTCTTTCCGGAATATTAGGGTGAGGGCAGAACGCGCTTTGAGCATGCAGCTCGGGTCACGAACCGCTGAGCCCATTGATTTGCTTCCTGTGAGCGCGGAAAACAGCTGGTGCACTCGTTGAATCAGAGTCTTTTTGTGCGAAACGAAGAGTTTTTCCACGTCGGCGCACACACGAGAATGACACGCTGATCACAGGCTTGCCACGGCCAGTGTCGCGCCGCTAAGCTACCTGAATCGTCAATCTTAGCGTTTTGAAAGAGCTTGTGCTCGAAAATTCAACTTCAGCGGCACACCTCGCCCGCGGCATAGCCGTTGCTGCACGGGCGGTTCGCGGAGACATCGTCAAGTCATCTGATCTTGGCCTATGAGTTAAGCGGGCACTATATAAGTAACGGCGATCCGCCCGGCGTGAATCCCCACACATTGTTGGCCGATGCTTCCCGTATTTGCTCGCCGCTCGCTTCTCACGTCGCGCACGCTCCGCACGTCGCAGCGCTGCTACTCGCTTTTCTCGAAAACGCCTGAGCAGCCGCGCATCCGCATTGGCTCCGAGGCGCCGAACTTCAAGGCCCAGACGACCGCTGGCCCCATTGACTTCCACGAGTTCCTCGGCGGCAAGTGGACGGTGCTGTTCAGCCACCCGGCAGACTTCACGCCTGTGTGCACGACCGAGCTTGGCGCGTTTGCCAAGCTGGCGCCCGAGTTCGCCAAGCTCGACACGCAGCTCATCGGCCTTTCTGCCGACGAGCTAACGAACCACAAGGAGTGGGTAAACGACATTGAGGAGTACACCTCCGGAAACTCCAAGGTCGACTACCCGATCATTGCCGACACTGACCGTAATGTTGCCTTCCTTTACGACATGGTCGACGAGGCTGGCGCCCAGAACAAGGCCCAGGCGTTCACCATCCGCACTGTGTTTGTTATCGACCCCGCTAAGAAGGTCCGTCTCTTCCTTGTTTACCCGGCATCGACTGGTCGCAACGTGGCTGAGGTGCTTCGCGTCGTCGAGGCCCTGCAGCTCGCCGACAAGAAGGGTGTCGCTACGCCCGTTGACTGGGTTGCGGGCGAGGACGTTATTCTGCCGCCCAGCGTGAGCACCGCCGACGGTGAGAAGAAGTTCGGCAACGTGCGTGAGCTCAAGCCTTACCTGCGCTACGTGAAGCCCAACTAAAAATGACATAGAAACCTAGAGTGAATCAACTTTTAGAAATTCGTGCGTTTGTGTGTAGCAGAGCATTGTTTATAGACTATGAGTGCGTAGTCACCTGTACGAAGGCTAACCCCCCGTAAATCGTGGATGCGGGCAACAGATGCACTAGCATAAAGTTTTCCTCCGCAAATTAAGTATTTGATGTTTGGAATCAAGTCTGTATGACTCCGTAATGGACTCCAGTGTTCAAGCGTTTACTGTTTCTGTCACCCACCTCACCCCACAATTAACCCTGATACGTTAGTAAATTGACGAACGTAGCCTATTGAGGCCGACCATATCACAAGCACACCAAGTTGATGACTTGAACTAATAATTTTGTTGGTTATAATAATACATACGTAAAGTCATTGTACAAGATACCAAAGGCGACGGCCACATTAAGATTCCGCGTACTCGGCCACTAGCGTTTGCACGCCCTTGAATTCGGCAGCGACCTCGAGAACCTCAAGCAGCGTCTCTGTATTCCCAGAGACCTTCAATGTGCGGAAGATCTCGTCGAGTTTTAGGCGATCGCCACGCTCGGCCAGGCGCCGCACGTATTGTGCAATGAACCTATGCATTTCCGCAGACGAGTCGAGCGAGATCGCTGCAGCAACGCGGTTCGCCAGGTGGCCGAGCGACACGGCCTCCTCAAAGCCCTGGAACCCTGTCTGAACCATGCGATTCACGGCCTGCCGCTGAAGCTGGCGGCCTCGGGCGCCAGCCTTCAGCAGCGCCTCTTCGTTTGTGCGCCGCTCCGCAGTCGCGACAGGGCCCTGTTGACCTACGCTTTTAAGTCCTGTGGAGTCCCAGAACTGTGACCCATACGCCCAGAAGCTCTCGCTCACGCGTTCCCACACAGACAACATGCTGTTGTAATGGTAGGAAGCGCCATTGCTCAATGCAAGGACAATGTGGCCATTTTCTGTCACCAGCGCCTGAACAATCTGCGGAGCCTTGACCAGCCCATTTTCTTGAATCTTGGACCCCAGATCAAGACACGGGCCGACGCTTGTTGGTGGGAAAAGAGCCTTGCGTTCACTGATGTCCCACATGTACACCATTCCCGTGGCAGTTATGGCACACAGATACTGGTTGCACGACTCCAGAATAGACACAGGGGCACCCAAAACGAGCGGCGGCAACGCCCGCGAGCCGCGAGGCGTGTACACATACAAAACTCCCGTATCAGAAGCGACCACCCAGAAGTACTCGGCCGCGCCAGCAAGAAGACTCGCATACTCTGCAATGAAATCCGTGAATACCACATGGCCTCGGGAGACCACCGTGATGCGAGTCGGGTCACCGACTCGACTAGCGTTACGCGCCTCGAGTACTGTGGTCGCTGCAGCGTCGCTGCTTAGATGAGAGAGGACCCGTGGCGTTGCGAGTCGTACTTGCGAAACTGTCGTCGAGGGGTTCAACACGACCGGTCGAATATATGTAGCATCTTCTTTTTGTTTTTTTGGTGGTACCATGTCCTCTTCGTTTTTGCGCTTGTTTCCAACAACAATCGAAGCAATACCTCCAGGAGGTAGCGCAGCAGATGGCCGGTCGAATTGTTGAGAAACCTGTGCATGGGACTGAGTAGGTGCCATCGTAGGTGCAGTGGCTAGTGGGGCGGAGTTTCCCGAAGAGTTCAAGAGCATCGGGGCAACGCGCTTACGGCCATCCCTAGTGAGCGAGGTCTTCTGACGAACCGGCATGTGCGCCTGGGGAGCCGGCGCAGCGGGCTGCTGCTGCGCGGCCTGGCTTGGTGCCGCAGGTTCGCGGGAAGCATGATCGTCAGCAGGAGTTTTGTCTGCGACGGCCGTGTTCGCAGCCGGCGCATTAGGAGTAGATGCGCTCGACGTCGGCGTGGCTTCTTTTGCTTCCCTCGACGTGCTTGTCTCCTTTGACTTCGCGCCGTTTTGATTATTCTCATTACTCACTGGTTTCGATCCTCCCTGGGCACTTGCAGTGGAGCTTGTAGTTTCAGACAGCTTGTCTCCGGTAGAACTCTTGTCCAGTGGTTTGCTCACGCTTGTGCCTAGCTGGTTCGCGGGTTCCGCACCAGCCGCGCTTTTCTTATCCTGCACAGCCTGTGCAACAGCAACTTGCTCAACGCTCTGGGGTATATCCATGAGATCGGTTGCATTTCCGTATTTCTCGAGCCGCCGCTGTGACTCCTCGAGAGAAAGCACGTCGCCCAACTCGGACTTGCTGAATACAAGTTTCACAACACTGCCATCAAGCGAGCTCACATAGAGTGCTAGCCCAGTGCGCGACCAGGCCATGTCCGTGATCATTTTTGTTGCGATATTCCGCACAACTACGAGCGGGCGCGTGTTTTCGGTGGTCCACACAGCAACTGCACCGTCTTCGCCTGCTGTGGCCAGTATACAACCCGCGGCACCATCCTGTAGTGTATACATACGTGGTGAGAACCTGGCTACCTCGGTGGTGCCCTCATGGCCGACGAGACTGATCTGCTTAGTTTGCGGGGTAGACCATTGCCCGCGGTCGGTGATGGCGACGGTAGGAATCGGGCCGTTTGTGGCATTTGGCGTCGCAATCGACTCACCATCAGGCGACCAGCTGCACCGACGGAAGTATGTGGTCAGCGGCGAGTCTACAAATGGCTGCGACACGACGGCCTCCACACTAAAGCTCAGCTCGGTGGGGCTTGCCCGCGAGTACCGCACGATGCGCGCAGTTCGGTCGTCACTGCACGTAACGAAAAACTTATTTGCAGGATCGAATGCAACGCCCTTGACGTGGCTCTGATGCCAGTCTAGGCGCTTCAGCTTCTCGAACGTCGTGCCCGACCAGACAATGATGGCCGAGTCGAGTCCGACCGAAACAAGAAGCTGGCCGTCCGGCGACCAAGCAAGGTCCTGCACGTCGTTATCGTGGCCAACAAGGCGCTTACGGGGCGTCCAGACCTCGTGCTCAGCGCTCTGCGCAGACCCAAACTCGCGTCGCGGCGCGCGGGACGTGTCGAGCTCGCTGACGAGCACAATACGGTCGTCGCTGCCGCTGGCAATATATCGCCCGTCCGGACTGAACGCCACAGCCGTGACTGCGCCAGTGTGGGCGGCCATGCTTGCAAGCAGACGCGGCTTTGCGTCGTTTTCGGGATCATCAACCCCGGCCGTGGACCAGACCTTGACCTTGGAGTCGAGGCCGCCGGTTACCAGCCGCTTATTATCGGAGCTCGCATCGAGCGAGTAAATCTCGAACGTGCGGTTCTCGTCTTGGTGTGCCAGCCATCCAGGCCTCACCAATTTCATTGACGGGCCGATGATCAACTAAGCGAAAGATGCACCTCACACGCGCTGTTATATGAAAGCGCGTGGGGTACGCGCCAGCCCCCACTCCGATCGCGTCGCTAGGTCCTATACTAGTTTTCACGCGTAACTGAATGTTTTTATTTATGTCTCAGCTTTATTTAAATTAGCCTTTTCTCTATCTTTTTGCGACCACACTAGATGGCTTTCTCGTGCCAAGTTCAAGTTCAGGCTTAGTAGGGCGTATAGTGTATTTCGACGACATCAAGCACTCGATACAAAACAGACCTTGAATAAGAGCCGTGTTAGTCTGTGTTTGATAAATAAAAGCTAGTAATTACCGAGGCGCTTTGTAAAATTTTGAAATTCGACGCTAACGTCTCAATATTCACACGTCCGCGCTCTTGCGGGGAAGATAATTGACTGATGCTTGAACTGCGCCGCAAACGCATCTTTCTGCGCACGAATCATTTCAAGGCTCGTATGCCATAGCGATCAGAGTTGCTGCAGGCTAGAAATGACAAGGATCATGGATATTCGGGGCCGTTTATCCGCCAATGTAGCTCTGTGCTCGAGCCCTGCGCTAGAAGAAACACACTCCAGATCGTCAAGCACTGTTCTTCAAATCCCTTTCTTTGGTTCAGCTGGGGTCGAACAGTAAAGGAGTGAAGAGTTTTGCCACCCTCTTGCAGTAAAGCACATCAGCTGGCGTGTATTCACGACCAAGTTTGCGAACGGCCAAGGTTGCCAGTTGTCAAGAAACCAGCACTGAAATCAGGACAAAAAGATAGCAGCTCGAGCACGCGTACAGTCCAGTTATACAAATGCCCAGCGACAGAATCAGTTGCACTGACACAAATCAGTTGTACTGACAATATATACGAGGATAGGTCCAGCCCGTCCATCCAACTAAAGTGGTCACGGCGCTTTCGCAGCAACCTTCACGACGATGCCGAGCGTCACTATGGCCAGGCTGACGCTCAGGAAAAACACGAGCCAAACCGGCCCTCGCGTGGCCGGGAACTGGCTCTGCTGCAAAACGTGCTGCACATGGAAGTACCGCCATGTCCCGAGCACGAGAATCAAGATGCCTGCGCCTATGAACAGGCACCCCATGGCGACGCTTGCCGAGTGCGTGAAGTGGTCACCTGAAGACTCGGCGAGGCGGAAAAGCTGCGTGAGAGCCACGCCAACGCTTGCGAACGTGAGGCTTGTGCGCAGCCATGCGAGAAACGTGCGCTCGTTGGCGAGATGGTCCCGGGCCACCGATTGGGTGTTCTCGAGGCGCGCGCTGAGGGCCAGCATTATCGAGCCGTGTGTGCACCCCGCTCCGGGCCCTGACCACGGGTCCGTGCTGTGTGTGGTGTTGTTTGGCGAGACGGTGAGTCGCAGGGTAAGGGTACACGCGCGACCTGCATGTGATATGGCATCACCTTAATTCTCGCGCTTGCTTCTGCCCTCGCCGCACGCATAGATCACGCCAGAGCAGACCGCTCGCGTTGACGCAATCGCTGTGCTGGCGGTGCGTGCTCGCACATGAGCTCGGGGACGGAGTATTTAAGGGCCTCGGGACCCGAGCTGAAAAATTTGCGCGCACATCGGCCTCGGGACCTGCATGTGCGCCGTCCTCGGCGACCGCGACGGCGAATGTAGGTCGAGGAAAATATCAAGATGAATAAGCACATACTGAAAAAGATTTACCGCGGACATGCATGACTAGATACGCTATCGCATCAGCTAATTCCTGAACAACCACCAGGTTTTGTACTTCTCGCCGACCGTTGCATCCACAGCCTATGCGGGAATCCGAGGACCTGAACACTCTTTTCGAAGAGCCTGCCGATTTCTCGGCCGACGACGGCACCCCGACGTTCATAAACTACGAACGGCAGAACCCGCCATTAGATGAGCCGTCCGAGCTCACATTGAGACTCGTTGCCAAGTCGCCGCTGTGGGGCCACTTGCTATGGAACGCAGGCCGCGTCAGCGCCGAGTGGGTAGAAAAGAACCGCGAGTACTTGCGCGGCAAGACGGTGCTCGAGCTCGGTGCTGCCGCGGCAGTTCCGTCGCTGCTGGCTGCCCTCGTCGCCCGCAACGTCGTCATCACCGACTACCCGGACCCGAATCTTATCGACAATATTCGCGCCAACATGGATCTGCTGAGGTCGCACTGCCCGACCAAGTCGCTGTCCATGTCGGCTGAGGGCTACATCTGGGGCCAAGATCCGCAGCCGCTGTTTGATGCTCCGAACCAGAACGGCGAGAAGTTCGACGTCGTCATTATGAGTGACCTTGTCTTCAACCACAGCGAGCACCAGAAGCTTGTGGACACGGCGCTCAAGGCGACCAAGCCTGACGGCCAGGTACTTGTTGTTTTCAGTCCTCACCGCCCGCGTTTGTACCACAAGGATCTTGAGTTCTTCGACCTTGCCAAGCAGCGTGGTTTCAAGGTCACGAAGATCATTGAGCGCCGCATGTCCCCGATGTTCCAAGAGGATGAGGAGACTAAGGAGTTGCGCAGCATGGTTTTCGGATACATTCTCACGTTCCAGTAGACTGCGCGAAGTCATCGCATAGAGCCGGCTGGGCTGTGCCTTTGTTGATGTCTGTTTGTCTGTTTGTAAATAGATGATAGTGCTTTTTTAGTCGAGTGTTTGTCTCGTAAACAATGATGAACGTGTGTTAGCTGTATACGATCATTAGCAAGTCGAACTAATAGAATTATACGTATGCTGTCACTAGCACGCTCCTAGTGATCTATAGGATTGCAGGCCAGTATATTGCCGTGGCGTGGCCACCGACTTTTTAAGAAGAAAACAAAGAGCGTTAATATAATTACAAAGGTCGTAGCGTGGCATCTAAATGGCCTCTTGAAGGGGTATTAATTGCCCGGGGTTTTAGCGGACCCAACGGGTCGTGTAGGCCGTAGTGTACACGGTGTCGTACACGTAGACCTCGCCATCGCTGGTGAAGTCATGGTGCTCAACAGAGGTCTGGCGAGCCGGCCAGCTGGTCTGAGTGGTCGTCACGCCAGGGAGCGTCGACTGAATATAGCTCGTCGAGTGCACCGTCGTGGTCTCAGGCCCAGAAGCAGCCGTCGCAGTGCTCGAGCACGGCTCAGTAGTGTAGAACGTCTCGTGGACCGTAACCCAGACATCCTCGCCGTTCGCACCCGATGTCGTAATAACCTTGGTGCCAGTGGACGTCGGGATCGACGTCACTGTAACAGGGCTAGCAGTCTCAACCGCAGCCGCGTTGACCGGCGACGCAGTTGTCGAGCACGAAGAAGTGGTTGTGAACGTCTCCTCCTTGGTCACGACGACCGGAGCGCCGTTGGCAGCATACGACGTGCTAACGACCGGGGCGTTCGTAGGCTCAGCAGGAGCAGGGCTCGAGCTCGAGCTCGAGGCAGGGGCGCCAGCACCACCAGCGGGACCAGCGGCAGCCGAGCTGGAAAAGGTAGCGGCCTCAGGAGTCCACGCGGGAGCAGCAGCGCTCGACGAAGAAGCCTCAGGAGTCCAAGCAGGCGCAGCAGCGCTCGACGAAGAAGCCTTAGGAGTCCAAGCAGGAGCAGCAGCAGGCGAAGACGAAGACGACGAAGTCGAAGTCGAAGTCTGAGGAGCAGGAGCGGGCGACGACGTGCTCGGCTGGGGCTGCGCAGGCGACTGACCGTAAGCATTAAGAATGTTCTCCATCTGCTGGGCAAACGAAGTACCATCAACAATGTTGTCGTTGGCCTGAGCAGCGTCCCAGAGCATGATACCACCGAAGTTAGGAGTCGAGTGGATCTTGCTCACCGTCTGCTTGACCTGTTCAGGAGTGGCGTAGCCACTGCCGGCAGCAGACTGGGCACCAGGGAGACCAAGGAACAGCTTGACGTTGCGGTTGGGCGACTGGTTCGACGCGAAGTTCTGCCAGGTGTCCCAGTTGAAGTTGCTGCCGAGCGGCGAGCAGTAGTTGTTGTAGAACTGAACGAAAAGGAAGTCAAACTGCGAGTGAGCAACAGCCTGGCCAACCGACGCATCCGGGAACGGGCACTGGGGAGCGGCGCTGACGTAGTACTGCTTCGACGGGTCGGAAGCGTACAGCTGGCGCAGCTTGTTCACGAACGCAATGTACTCCTCAGCGTCGAGGTTGTTCTCAAGATCGAGGTCGAAGCCATCGATCTTAGCATCACCAAACGGCCGCGTGGAGCTCTCGCCACCGCCAAAGATGTTCCACAGGTCCTGCGCGACGCTCTGCGCGTCGGAGTCGCTGTTGAAGCCGTAACTGCCAGACGCACCGCCCATGGAAATCAGCACCTTCTTGCCCAAAGACTGGCAGGTCTTGATGTCCTGACCGATTGTCGAGGCAGCATCAGGCAGCTGAGTACCGGGCAGGTTGTTCCAGTAACCACTGACCTCCATAGAGAGCTGGCGACCAGACCCGAACGAATTCAGGAAGCTGATCAGGTAAATGTCACCAGGGGAATTCTTGCAGTAGTCTCCAAGAGACTCCTGGTGAGCACCACCCGAGGCTTGGCCCCAGTAAAGAGCCAGATCAGACGCCGACGCCATGGCCATGACAGCGGCCGAAGAAAGAATGGACGCGAACCGCATTGAATTGGTCAAAAGAAAGACAGGGGTTGGATATCAAAAGAAAGAAAGAAAGTGGGGTATCAAGAGAGTGTCTTGTGGACGTCGCGAGAGGCGCACAACAACGAGTTGGTTAACAACGCGAATTCAGATCGACCAGGAGAGGAGATTCAAGGGTCACTATTAAAGTCCCTGGGTAGGAGCCGCTCGTGTAACCCTAGTGTATTCCAATCTGTGCTCTTGTTCGTTTCTGCCTGCTCGTAGCGGGGGTGGCAGGGCATCCGTACCCGTAAAGAGCGTGCGAAACGTGTTAGGGTTCGGTTTATGCACACTATTTGGTTCTCGCGTTCGAGGTATCCAGAGAAGAACTCGGGGTCTACAGCTCGATATGTGAAAGATTTTATACAGAACACGTCATCTCACCGCTTCAGATGGCATGGGGCGCGTGAACGCGTCGCAGTTGGGCCTGCTTTGTGAAGTTCAGGCATGTCTATAGACGCGACTCGGTAGCGCTAGAGCCCTGCGAGATTTGCTTAGGTCATCTGTTGAACCCTGCATAAACGCACGATTCTTGAAACAACCGAAAAGAGCGGTGCTTCTTAGACGGACACCTCTGCAACAAATCCGGACCGGCAAATGCGAGCAATATTACCAATATTCATAGTAGACTAGTAAGAGCGCTAAGGAGCACTGGGAATCGTGTTGTCCGCGTGTTTGACGCGTAGAAACTTCAATGCATGTGCCTGATTAGATGCTCAAATAGGATAATCCTAAGGAGGCGCACAGGGAGTAGTCCGTATCGGGAACCCAGGCCTATGATCCGCAGGGTGCTAGAAACCAACGCGTCTCATGAATAAAGATATCTATATTGTTTTCGCAAATTTAGCTGGAACAAGCGAATGAGCGTCAGAATCGGCTATCACCTGCGCCGTGCGTCAGTGTGGAATGCTACATGTATTATGTCAGGGCGGAATTCTTTGTTTTTGGATTACGTACGTACGTAAAAGTGCGTCACGGACATGGGTGGGTACGTGGGGCGGGATAAAGTGCATAAGGCATGCATCGAGAACTCCGAGTCACTAGAGTTTGACGAGTTTGTTTTGGTTTGACGTTGTCCCTCGGCAGCGCCGTGTGGATGATTTTCGACTTTGGGCAGCTCATGCTTTGTCACAGCATGAAGTCCAGCAGTTTGATATTTTAACTCGTAACCTATTTAGATACTCCACGGCAGCATGGCAACCCGACTAACATTTGGCATTTCCAGTTCTAGTTTGTACATTTTTGACACAGCTTAAGAAACGTTTTCGACATAGCATAAGAAATAGCGGCGTATGTGTGTTCACGCAGTAATCCGGTCGACTGTCGGTATCAAGTAAACAGCGGAAATAAACGCTTAGGTACTGAGGAGCAACGTTATGAGCCGAGTGGCAACCGCCCTTGACCACCATCATCTTGGACCTAGCTTCAGCAGCCATTACGCAAGCGGTGCTTGTAACTAAAGCGGAGAGATCTTAAAGACACTGGCGCGAGCGCTGCAGTACGCAAGAAAATAAATAAAAGCCGTTAATAACCAAGCATGTACATAAAATAGGCTGTTTGTTTTCATTGACATCGTTTTCGGCCACTGGTGTTGGGATAGAGCTCTTTGCTTAATTCTGACGCACGGCAAAGGCTGCTAGTAAGCCAGTAGCGGAGGAATGACATCAGAGCGTGTTCGAGGGTAGGTTTCTAGCAAAGGGTTGACAAGACGAGTCTAGCGTGCTTGCAACAACAATAAGTGCTCATGACAGCACGTAGCCGTGGCCAATTTTAGTTGCTTGCTTTTGTGCTCAGCTCTGCCCCGCGCGCTCATCGCGCGTCGCTCGCCTGTTCTCACGCACAGCAAGTGTCACCAGGGCTTGGGTTACGCCAAGGTGGCTCAGGCCGCTTGCCTGGTGCCCAAGACATCTCATCGTCAGCAGAACCTTATTACTCCGGTTTACGCACACGTATACTTTGCACTTAGTTCGTGACTGTGTACCAAGCGTTACTGCACAATGACTTTATATTACTCGTTGGTTTTCCTTGTAATGGTCGTCGAGATGGCAGTGTTCCTGCTGCTCGTCGCACCACTGCCTGATACTCTGCACCGCAAGCTGATTCGCTTCTTCCGTTCGCCGCTCATGACGCGCGCCATGCTGAGCGTGAAGTTCACGTTTGTTTTCATCCTCGTTCTGTTTGTGGACTCTGTGCAGCGCGTGTTGCGTGTAGACGAGACATTTGACACTACGCAGTCGAACCTGGCCGTGGCGGACCGTAGCGACTTCCTGGCGCGCAAGTTTTACGCCCAGCGCAACGTCTATCTCTGCGGCTTCACGCTATTCCTGTCGCTCATTCTGAACCGCACATACTCGCTTGTTAAGCTGAACAGCGATCTGCGCTCGCAACTCGGCACGTCTACGGACAAGGACGAGTTCAGTCTGAAGGCTCAGGACTACAAGGAGCGTCTTGAGCGCAAGAAGAAGCAGTTCAAGCAGCTCGAGGAGCAGAACTCCAGTCTTCAGCGCGAGTACGACCATGTCTGCGACGAGCTCAACAAGGCCAAGGGAACGCAGCGCAAGAGTCAGACCGCTGCCGAGTCCAAGAAAGACATCTAAGTTTAACGAATGCAGAGGCATTGAGTCTGAACTATGTCAGTCTAGCTTTTGGACTTCGTATATGTTGGCTTCAGGGCTAATTAACCGGTTGTTCAAGTACTTAGAACTATAAGCTCTATTTCCATACTACTACTGATAACGCATTAGTGCATCGAGTCGTGCTGTGATGTGCTACGTATACCGCACATTTCGGCTACTTATCTTTTTGGTCTAAGATGCACTCTTGTGCTTCGGCTCAAATTTAAACGACTCAGGCGCAGGGCCCAAAAACATTTCCGTGATTTTGATCCAGTCCTTGTAGTTCTGGCTTGAAAGGAGGGCCTCGAGCTCGTTACGGGGCTGCCAAGGCTCCGGGCGGTCGTTGATCCGCGAGGGCAAGTACTCAAGCACTCCCGCAGGCACATACCGTCTTGTGAAACTCAAGAACTCGCACAAGAAACGGCGCGTCTGTTGCACGCCGTACTCGTCCGAGCCCCAGTGTTCAAGGCCGTAACGCACGTACTGCTTGCAGTACTCCAGGCGCTCGCTCGCGGACTTATCAAGATCCTGTTTCGCTTCGATTTCCTCGAAGATCCAAGGCTTGACAAGAGCACCACGCGCAACCATGCACGCGTCGACATGGTGATCGTCAAGATGCGTGTACCAATCCTGCCACGAGAACACGTCGCCGTTGCCGACGATCCACGGTTTGAGATCAAGGTCCTCGCGCTTCGACTTCACAAGGTCAGCAACCTCGCGGATGTAATCCCAGTCAGCCTCGCGCGTGTATCTCTGAGCGCGCGACCGGCCATGCAAAGTAATGCAAGCAACCTGCTCCTCCTCAAGCAGCTTCGTGATCAAGTTGTGGGCCGTTGGTTTACCGTCTTTCGTGCCCGTGCGCATCTTAATGGTCACAGGAAGATCGCCAGATACACTGTTCATGCCCTTCACGATGCGCATGACTTTTCCCTGCGTGTCCATGAGCGCCGAGCCGGCGCCCTGGCGGAACACAAGGTCAATAGGGCATCCACAGTTTAGGTTAATCTCCGACGACTCGGGGGCTAGATCGCCCAAGACTTGAGCAGCCTTGATAGCCTGCCAGGGCTTATTGGCTGCGATCTGTACACCGAAGCCGCCACGCTCAGAGACGTGCATGCGCGGGAGAGCCCACTCACTCTTCTGCCCCTGAACGAGCGGCATGCTAAGCGCCATTTCGCAGAACGTGATGTCTGCGCCCAGAGTCTTCATCAGTCTCCGGTAAGGCAGGTTGCCAACAGTCGTCAGAGGACTCAGGACCTTGGCGCCACGATAGTCAAGTCTCTTCTTCTCACTAGGCTTCAATCGGCCCTCGAAAAAGGCGGCGTTGTATGCAAGACGGTCTTCAGTACTGAGCTCGGACTTCGCTTCGTCCTTGCGCTGGTTGTCGAGCTCATCCATTTTGGCGATTGCCACTTCGGAAATGCTCATATCGTATGTCCGCTTCTGCAGCTGGTTGATCTGATCAAAGGTGGTGCGGTTGAGTTCCGTCGGATCCTCTGCACTGCCGGGCTCAGGCGCTTTGATGTCTAGCTTTTCAAGCTCCGCGTGCGATCCGAGCCATCGGCACTTAAGCCCCAGTGGGCAGTAGCCAATAGCCTCGAACACAGGGCACCTACCGCTGATATCTGCGGGCTTTGTGGCAAGGTATTTAGCGACATCGTGCTCATATTTGCACTTGTCGCCGAGCTCACACTTACCAGTTTCCGGGTTCACTTCACGCACGCAAAGCTTTACAGCCTCATGCTGTTGTGTGAGGTTCCTACCCTTGTTCTGGCCACGCTTCTTTTCTTTCTTAGGCTTTTTCCCGCCGCTGGGCTCCTCGGATCGTCCTTCCTCCTCGAACCCATCATCATCTTTCGTAGCTGGCACGGGCTCAGGCGCGTCAGTACGCCTGAATTCAGGCTTAATGACTGCAATTCCCTTAACGCGTCCTGTTTTGAGGCGCTTAGCCTCGGAAGCCACGTCAGCACTCATTCAAACAGACTTGGTCCGGGGTCTGAAATTTAATTTTTCAGATCCCAAAGTAAATATGAGGGACCCCTTTAGTCAGAAAGCTGAAGTTGGACGTACCTCGACATTGGGCTTAAAGACACCTTTCAGAGACGATCATAGCCAGTCACTCAAAGTCATAGAAGCATTTTTTAAACATTACATTTAGTTCTCGGTCTATAACACACTTATCTATAGTCTATGTCTGCGTCCTGCGCGGGTTAGGGCCGTGGGCGTAATAATATATATACAGAGGGAGAAGCTATGCCTTTCCTTCATGCAGCCGGATCGTTTTCATCAATAATAGGCCATTCTATGCGTTCCCCGAAGCCGGGTTCACCACGTCTTTTTAGGTCAAATCGAAGATCAAACCAGTCTATGAGCTCCGTTGTCGTTTTGTTTGTCACGAGCTCCCGTCTGAGCTTCGCTAAATCACCCCGGCCTTTGAACATCTCCACAAAGTGGTGAAGAATTAACTGAAAGGGGAGTCCGCTGGCCATTGCGTAATCCCAGAACAGTTCTATGGCACTCCATGGACAGCAGGTAAACTCGGGGCCACAGAACAAAGCCGGGTTGTTAAGAATTCCGCGTGCACTCATCACACCATCAACACCCGTCTGTGACGCTATCCGCTCCAAGTCCTTTGGTACTCTGTAGTCTCCATTCGCAATAACAGGGCACTGGACAGACCTCTTCACAAGGGCAATAGCCTCGAGATTGACAGGAACATTGCCGCTACGGTCGGCTTTGCGCCGGCCATGAACGCAGATGGCATCGGCGCCGGCAGCCTCGACGATTTTGGCGAACCGAACAGTTGTGTCAAGGTCCGTATGGATACGAATCTTGGCCTCGACGTAAAAGCCTGGGCATGCCCGCTTAACCGCGCGAATCATGCTCGCAACACGGTGCGGTTGTGTCATTAGCGCTGCGCCAATACCCTCGCGACACTGCTCAGGAATTGGGCAGCCACAGTTCAGGCCAATTCCATCACAGTATGGTCGAATCATTATCGCAGCGCGGGCGAGATCAATGGGATTAGACGCTCCGAACTGGACAATGAGGGGAAAGTCGGTGCCGGAGGTCGTGAAATCGCCCTTCCTTGCTACGGAATTGCGTACGAATTCTCGCGCCAGGATCATGGGGGTATATACAAGAATGGGCTGGTTTGGGTTGAATCTGCGGCCTAGCTCACGAACGGTTTCTCGAAACGGGAGCTTTGAATATCTGACCATTGGACCCGCTATGAGCACGGGCTTCTTATTCTGTCTTGCATTCTCAAATATAACGAGCGGATCGTTTGCGGATGGCCGCGACTCGATTTGGCTTTGGGGCATTCACAATAAAAAAAATTACAGTCAGCTTCATTATTTCACAAGAGGCGGAATGAATTCTGCACTAAATGCATCCCTAGTGGTTGTAAAGTATTTAATTAGATATTTGAGACGGAGATAACGAGTTTATTGACTGTTTGAGTGTTAGGATCAGTGTAACTATGACATTAAAAGAGTCACGGTAGCCAAGCCGACTCAAGACGAGTGCGACGTTCAAAGAGCCACTACTTAGAGATTGGTTGTCCTCATCTCCTACTTACCGTTCGGTTGGTACTGCCCCACTGTAAGGTCAAGAGCGGCTGTTCATATATGCCAACAGAAAGTGTCACTTATGAGGAAAGAAGAGTGCTGCTTACAGCTGGTAGACTCAATACCAGGCCTGGCCGCACGATACGCTCAACGCCTGGGAATCGCCACGAGTTGGCCTGTAACTTTGGTCTATACTTCTTCGGGAGCAAAAAAAAAACGGGAAACAAGTACTTATACTAGCCAGATCTTATGTAGTTATCAAATACTCGATCGAGTGCCACGGATCAGAAAGAATTGGGCCATCCTGTTCCTGCAGGGCTAATGATTGTCGCCTGGGGTGTGTATGTGTCACACAGGTTAGCAGGGTTGGAGAGATGAGTCAACGGATTTTTTTCTGAAAAATATAATAGCCTGAGGTGGGCTTAATCGTAGGTCAGCGAGGAAATTCGTAGAATCATGCTGAGTTCGATCCGATTAACCGCCCAGCGGTTTGGCGCTCAGCGGTTTGCATCGACTGTCAGTAAACCTCTTGACCGTGCCACGCTCACGATCAAGAATGGCCCCGTTTTCCACGGTAAGTCGTTCGGTGCCAACACAAATATCAGCGGCGAGGCCGTGTTCTCGACGGGAATGGTGGGATACCCGGAGTCTATGACGGATCCCAGTTACCGTGGCCAGATTCTTGTTTTCACGCAGCCACTCATTGGTAACTACGGCGTGCCCAGCGGCGACGCGCGCGACGAATTCAACCTGCTCAAGTACTTCGAGAGTCCACACATCCAATGCAAGGGCATTGTTGTTAGCAATGCGGCAATGGAGTACTCGCACTGGACCGCGGTTGAGTCTCTCTCGTCGTGGTGCAAGCGTGAGGGTGTTGCCGCCATCACGGACGTCGACACTCGTGCGATTGTCCAGTTCTTGCGCGAGCGCGGCTCGTCGTTGGCTCGCCTGACTGTTGGCGAGGAGTACGATGCGGACGAGGATGCTGCCTTCGACGACCCGGAGGCGGTGAACCTGGTGCACAAGGTTAGCACGAAGGCTCCGTTCCACGTTCCCAGCCCCAATGCCACCAGCCATGTTGCCGTCATTGACTGCGGTTGCAAAGAGAACATTATGCGCTCTCTTGTGAGCCGTGGTGCCCAGATCACTGTGTTCCCGTACGACTATCCGATCCAGAAGGTTGCGCACCACTTCGACGGTGTGTTCCTCAGCAACGGCCCCGGTGATCCGACGCACTGCCTCTCCACTGTGCAGAACCTGCGCGAGCTGATGGAGACGTACGACGGGCCGATCTTTGGTATCTGCCTTGGCCACCAGCTTCTTGCGCTTGCCGCGGGCGCCAAGACGATCAAGCTGAAGTACGGCAACCGTGCGCACAACATTCCCGCTCTGGACCTTCAGACGGGCCTGTGCCACATCACTTCCCAGAACCACGGATACGCTGTCGACGTCTCGACGCTGCCATCCGACTGGAAGCCGTACTTCACGAACCTGAACGACCAGAGCAACGAGGGTCTTTACCACGTCTCGAGGCCGATTTTCTCGACGCAGTTCCACCCCGAGGCGAAGGGCGGCCCCCTGGACTCTGCGTTCCTGTTCGACAAGTACATGGCGCACGTGAACGAGTACCAGCAGCAGAAGCTTGGCCGTGGCCTCAAGAATGAGCCCGTGAGCAAGCTCTTCCTTGACGTTGTTGCCAAGGAGCGTGTTGGTGTTGTGCCGAACCCTCAAGCCTAATTGTGCGACCCACGTTTAATGTATATTTATTAGCAACGCGTAGCTAGATAAGTTGTGTGCTAAAAGAACAAGTTGCGTGTCTCCGGCATGCAACGACTGTATCATGAAAACACCACGCTGTACTGCAATAACGCACTGCCATAACGCACTGCCATAATGCGCTGCGAAGCGCTTTCGCCTCATCTTGCCTTGCAATCAATCAGCGCGTTTGACAGGTGAACCGAACAGCGGCTTACTTCTTCATAAGCATTCATGACGCCGCGGCCACTACAAAGTTGCTTGGGTTGAAACTCACATTAAATACATGAATTATACTAAGCTTAGTCGAAGAGGCCCATGCCCATGTCGCCGTCGGACTCCTCCTCCTCCTCAGCGGCAGGAGCAGCAGCCTCCTCAGCGGCAGCACCACCAGCAGCGGCAGCGGGGGCCGCAGCGGCGTAAGCCTCAGGGTTGGCAAGACGGTCCTTGATCGCCTCAGAGCCATCGAAGGTGTACTCGGTGGCAATCGAGACAGCCAGCAGGTTCTTGTAGCTGTTGATGAGCCAGTGCGACACGGCAGGCAGCGTCGGGATCGACGTAGCCAGCGAGACGGTCGCAATGTTGCGCACAGCGCTGCTGAACTGGCCAAGGAGCTCCTCGTCAGTGATGTCGAGGATCTCAGAGCCGAAGACCTGGCCGTCGTCGAACACCTGCTCGACGGTGAGACCGTAGGTGAAAGGCGAGATGTTCAGCATGTTCAGAAGCGTAGCCTCCGAAGGACCGACACGCTCACCGGCACCAACGACCTGGATCTCGCTGACGATCTCAATCGTACCACGCGTGATCTTGGTCGGGACACCAAGGGCCTGGAAGAACGAGGTCTTACCAGGCTCCATACCGGTGTTTCCGGGCGGCACGAACACGTCCTTGGGGGCGAACGCACCGGCACGGGCAGGAGCAAGCACACGGTTCGACAGAAGAACCTCACGGATCTCCTTCAGGTCGCCGTTCGTGAACACGAAGCCCACGTTACCCTTGATGAAGGGCAGCAGGCGCTCGAGGTCAGGCGTCTCCTGGATGAACTGACGGAACGCGCGGCGAACCATCGTGTTCTTGCCCATGAGCACCGTGGCACGGCCGCGGAGCTCGCGGCGGACCTCGTGCAGCTGCTGCGAGCTGACGTTGTCGACACCGACGAGGAACAGCGACTTGTGCGCACCGAGCAGCTCCTTCAGGCGGAGGAAGTACTCTCCCTTCTTCTCACTGTTGGCGCCTCCCATTTCAACTCAGGATTGTTTGATAGGATATTTAAAGGCGGTTAGTATCAAAAGAGAAGCGAGCTTGTGAAAATGTCAATGGGCGCGAGAGGGTGCACGATGCCCTGGAACACGATACTGTGAATTTCTTTGGTCTCGGGCTTTTGATCTCCCAAGCTCTGCCGGCTTCTCCATCACAAGCTAGGGTTGCAACAAAAAACATTCGTTTGCCCTAAAGCCCTATATGTATGTGTCATCATGGGGAAGTCGCACCTGGCTCGCGTCGCACTCCTATCTCTCGTGAGTCGCGCGACGTCGAGCCAAAGTAAACTATCAATTTGTATATAATGATTTTATCTCTGTCCAGTGAATGAATTGATCATTTCCACTTCGTGCTTTTCTTCGTGAAATAGCTACTTGGTTGCTACGGCTTCAATTACTAGTCAGTATAGTTTTAGGCAAGTGTCAGTTAGTAGCCTTGCGTTTCAACTGTGCAGCGGCCACTGGGTATAGGTATTTCTGTTTGTCTGAATAAGTCTGTATAATTGTGGTATCAATATCATTGTCTAATGGTAATCTAAAACGTAACGAGAACCGCTGCTGCCGCTGCCATGAAGCCAGCTTTAGCTCGCGAAGAAGCCTTGTTAGCCCCATTGAGCGCCGGTGGCACTGGCAAGCTTGGCGTGCTGCTTGTAGTTGACACAGGACTGATGGCCGGGGGTGTTGACACCTCACTAGGACCCTGTGGGGGCACGCTTCCCGGTCCCGCCGGTGGTAGCGTTGAAGACTCTGTAATTGTCGTTTGAGCAGCAGGCGGGGTGGCACCTGGAGGGCTAGTTTTGAGACCACTTGAGCTACTCGTTGGCTCACCCGGAGTCTGCGACGGCTGTGGGCACGGAAGAGGGGATGTTGTTTCGAAAGTGGTAGTCCCTGTTATGGTGGTTGGTCCGGAAACCACCGTAGTTGATCCCGAATTCACTACAGTCACCGGCGTAGTGATTGTAGAGAGAACTGTTGTCTCAGTAGTCACAGTTGTCCAGCAATTTGTAGAACCAGCTGGCGTACTCGTCAATTCGCTTGAGCTCTGCGAAGGTGCCGGACACGGTAGCGGAGACGTTGTTTCGAAAGTGGTAGTCCCTGTTATGGTGGTTGGTCCGGAAACCACCGTAGTTGATCCCGAATTCACTACAGTCACCGGCGTAGTGATTGTAGAGAGAACTGTTGTCTCAGTAGTCACAGTTGTCCAGCAATTTGTAGAACCAGCTGGCGTACTCGTCAATTCGCTTGAGCTCTGCGAAGGTGCCGGACACGGTAGCGGAGACGTTGTTTCGAAAGTGGTAGTCCCTGTTATGGTGGTTGGTCCGGAAACCACCGTAGTTGATCCCGAATTCACCACAGTCACCGGCGTAGTGATTGTAGAGAGAACTGTTGTCTCAGTAGTCACAGTTGTCCAGCAATTGGTAGAACCAGCTGGCGTACTCGTCAATTCGCTTGAGCTCTGCGAAGGTGCCGGACACGGTAGCGGAGACGTTGTTTGGAAGGTTGTAGTCCTCGCAATGGTTGTTGGCGTAGAATTTGTCGTCGTCGAACCAGAGCTCACAATCGTCACGGGGGTCGTAACTGTAGAGATAGACGTGCTCACAGTGGTAATGGTTGTCCAACAGTTAGGAGATGTCGGAGACGGTGGTGCCGGCGACGGCGGTGTCGGCAGTTGCACTGAAGACGTTGACGTGACGCTATGCCGTGTACTCTCGGACTCGCTCGGGGTCTGGGGTGGCGGCGGGCAAGGCAACGGCACAGTTGTGTAAAGCGTAGTAACCCCTGTGTGTGTTGTCGGGGTAGAAACTGTTGTCGTGGACCCAGAATGCACGACTGTCACCCAAGTCGAGCCAGTCGAAGTCGTCGAGCTTACCGTTGTAACAGTCGACCAGCATCCTGAACTGCTTGCCGTGCTACTAGAAGCAGGAGTAGTGACTGAGCTTGCTGGAGCCGGGCTGCTGCTGGTTATGCTGATGCTAACGTTCCTCTGCGGAGGCGGCACCGGAGGTATAGTGCTTGTTGTTGGAACAATACCAGGCGATGACGGCTCAGGCGAGGTCGGGGTAGACGAAGCTGGCAGCGGCGGCACGACAGGCACAACTGGTGTGGTCGAGCTTGATTGAACAGAGGCCGATGAACTCGGAGTATCAGAGGAGGTCGGCGGGGTCACTGGAGCAGATGAGCTCGGCGAGCTCGTGGTGTCAGAGGACGAAGAAGGCGGCAAACTGGGAGGGGCCGAGGTGGATGGCCTGAGCTTAGATGACGTTGTTGAGTCTATAAGAGGAGTGCTTGGCGAAGGCAGCGAGCTCGATGGAGTCAGAGTTGAAGACACAGAGGGCTGAATCGAGCTCGGCGGTTCAGAAGAAGCAGGAGACGGCGACGAGCTTGTCGGCACGGAGACAGAGGATTGAGTCGAGCTCGACGGAGCGAGAGATAACGAGCTAGGCGGTGCAGGCACCGAGGAGCTTCTGATTATCACAGGCGAAGAACTGGGCGGAGAAGACTCGGAAGAGCTTGATGGCTCGAGAGAAGATGAGAAGACTGGCGTAGGAGAACTTGAGCTGAATGAACTTGAGCTCGTAAAGCTAGGCACAGCAGGAGTTGAACTCGACGTGACAGGAACAGTGGAGCTCGGCGACTCTGAAGACGTAGAGCTGGTCGTAGAACTCGTCGTTGCTGTCGATGAAGAGCTAAGCGCAGTGGGGGTCGATGAAGTGGACGGCTCTTGGGTAGACGAGCTTGAAGAAGCCAAGCTGGAAGACTCAGGCGGGACCGTCGGCGTAGTGGAGACAGGCAGAGGAGGAGAGGACGTCTGAGACGGGGTCGAGGTGCTCAGCGGAGTAGTGCAACTCACTGTGGTGGTATCGGTAGAGCTAGAGCCTCGGTACAACACTGTAAACCCGCTGCTCATTGGCCTCTCAGATAACGTTTCAGGTACAGACCTAGGCACGGTCCTCTGTTCAGTGGTCTTTCCCTCAATGGTAGTAGTTGAGGCATAACTGAGAGTGGTTGGAGCATCGATGGTGTAAGTGCGTCCGTGAAACGTGAAAGTAGTAGGAGCTGTGAGCTGGACGGTGCGTGCCGCCGAAGCAATGTGGCAAACTGCAAAGAGGACGGTGAGGAAAGCTCTGAGAGTCTGCATGTTCTAAAGGAGTGACTGAATGGTGAAGACAAGTGTCTCGCGGGGAATCTATAGTCTTTATATATTGTGGGCGGAGCCTACTTCTGCAATTAGGATCTCCGCTGCAACATCTTGCATTCAGCGCTCTTGATGTTAGGGGTTGCCGGATATAACAGATAACTAGGTATGCGCAATTTTTAGTGACTTACCACTGCATAGATCTGCATACTCGGACTAATAATAGCACATCTGTTCTCTCGTGAGTATTTTGTGGGGCATACTAGTTGGGATGTAATTGGTGAAGCGAGTTCCCAATTATCATCACCCTAGATTCACAACTTCAGCTTTTTAAAGTCTTCAGCACTCTTTTAGACGGTGCCCGGCTGCTACATCGTCCCCGAGGTTTTCTCACTCTGCATCGTCCTCAGATCCTGGCCAGTACTCATTGTGCGCCGAGACCGCATTAGATGTTAGGGTATTGTGTGTGAGCCGGCCAAAACTCAAAAAGCGTTGTATAAAGAGCCTATGGACGGCTATGAATATATTATTGATACTCAATAGGAGTATCCAAACAGTTTTGAGAAAAAAATTCACTCGACTGATGCATTTTGAGGAATATCGTGATTTTGATGCCCGCCAAAAACATCTTCCTAATGCGGTAAGTGTTCGGAGGGCGGTGGGTAAGGGCGGTGGGATGGAAGGGAGACTAAGAAACTGCATAGTCGCCCTGATCGTGCATATCAATTTATGGAAGAGCGTAGCCCGAGATTGCTAATGAGGCGGTGAATCCTCACATATTTCGTGGCTATGCTCACAGTTGCGCTGTAATAGACTCTCTCGATAGAGCCTAATTTTCCGCGTGGTTAGAAAGTCCTGAAAGCTATGTAACCGGTGTCTCTGAATGGTGCTCAGTGTACCAGAAGTGTTCGGGGCGTTTCAGGGTATAGGGAGGAGTTGCGGGATTTACCAGTGCGTGGTGCTCATCGGACTACCCATGTCAATTGACAAGGGGGATAATGGAGCAAGTTATGTGACTCGATCAGCTCTCGCAAAAAACAAGTTGTATGAACTTTTTCATAAAAACACCTTTGCTATAATGACAACAAACTTAGGATTAGCTCTGCTATTATTATAAAATTATACTTAGAGCGTCTAAGCGCAGCATATGTGGCCTTACATAGGTTGCTGCTGTTAGCGAACGTAGCGGACCGCGTAATCAAATATTTTGCCGCGGACATGTTAGTCTCAGCAGTAATTGCAAAGTTTTACTCTAAATTATGCAGTGTTTCACCTACAAATGCACACGAAATCCAGGCGAACTTAGGCAAAAGACGGCCGCAGCTTGGGATTACTAACACGCGTGGATTTTTGTGGCGAACTCTCTTTGCGACGCGCGTATCCGAAAACAAGCCTATGCGCTACGCCAACTTTGGTTTAATTTTATATACAAACCGAGCACTAAAGATGCAGTTTGGCGATGGGCGTCATAGTATGCTCTCTTCGTTTGTCAGGCTGTAGCAAAATACCACATTTATAGTCTCAACATACCAAATATTCTCACTGCTCGTCCAAGCAGAGCCCGAACAGCCAGAAAACTTGGATGCTGATCGGAACAATACATCCGGTAATACGGTTTCATGTGCTATTTTCTTAAATTAAGACGAGAAACGTGCGCATCAGCCGATGGCGCCGCCGCGCACAGAACTCAGCGGCTCACTGGCTGATCAACAGAATCTCGTTTGAGTGTGATACCAGCCACCCTCTTACTGGTTCGAGGGCGACGGGTTGGACCGGCGCTTGCCGTTCGTGAGCGTCACGTTCACGAAGCGACGGGTGTACAACAACCGCTTCTTTGCGCGGCCCTTGGGGACCTTAGGCTTGTCCTCCTTCTTGGGGACCTTAGGGGTCTTGGCACGGACACGGCCGGCGTTCGTCAAGCTACCGTGGACTTTTCCCATTGTGTAGTTGGTAACAACAGGCTAGGTGCGGATGCTGAGATGAGGTGATGATGGCAAACTGAAAAGTTTGAGTCGGTTGTCTGCATTATCTAAGCTTAGGGCTCTTAACGAGAGGGGCTGATAAGCGCCGTATACGTATCATGTAAGAGTTAGAATAAGCGTATAATGTAACAACGAAATGTGTAGTGATGATGTTGGATACGCGCGCCAGATCCTAATGCGTGGGAGATAGAAGCTCGGTGGTTCTCTTGCATTGACGATGCTACATGCGTCACTTCTATTTAAAAACCAGAAAACCCCCGAGAGTGTACCATGCGAACGTCAAAAAGATATGTAGCGCTTTTTTATTGACAGACTAGAGCTAAATTAGACATAGTAACCGTAGTTCGTTGAGCGGGCTAGTCATTAGGAAGGGCCCAAGGAAACACCACAATCAATCGTTGCCCGAGAACTAAATTAGCACAAACTGAAACAATATTTGCGAACAAACTGAAGCAATATTTTATTCACAGTTGCGGCAATTATATTGGGGAAGCCGTTTGGCTCTCATTCAAGTTAGTTTGAGTACTGGATTTATGCATCCTGGCTACCGGGGCCCGTTCGGAAGGGTAGCCCACTTGATACGACAACAGCGAGAGTCTATGCTATCAGAGTTAGTTTGATATATTCGTATGCCAATGCTGCGTGCCTGCCATTACTTCGAGTATCGCTGCACGTCTCGCGAACAAGAATCGCTCGTCAGAAGTTTTGAAGTTACACAGGCTAAAAGTTGCCTACATGTAGAACTTATGCGGCTACACGGACACTAGCTAAGAACAGCTCCTGGCTGCTTCTCTTAGATCTATAGCTTCTCATACTCGATGCGGCCCTCGAGTTTCTTGGTCTCGCCCACTTTACGCACAGCCTTCATCATGTCGTTTTGAACAATGTAGTCGCGGTCGTCGCGAATAGCATTGAAGCCGGCCTCGGTAATAATGTTTCGCAGGTCTGCGCCATTGAAGCCATCAGACATCTTGACCAGCGCCTCATAGTCGAACTCACCGCGCTTCGAGACCTTCTCGGCGTGGATCTTGAGAATCGACAAGCGGCCGACCTCATTCGGTAAAGGAATTTCAATCTTACGGTCTAGACGCCCGGGGCGAAGCAATGCAGGGTCGAGTGTGTCGGGACGGTTTGTTGCCATGATGATCTTTGTCTGGCCCAGGTAGTCGAAGCCGTCCATCTGGTTCAACAGCTCCATCAGCGTGCGCTGGATCTCACGGTCGGCCGACGTGCCCTCGCTAAAGCGACGGCCACCAATGGCATCAACCTCGTCCATGAAAATGATACACGGCTCGTGCTCCTTCGCATAGCTGAACATCTCGCGAATGAGACGGGCGGACTCGCCGATGTACTTGTCGACGATTCCCGAGGCCGGCGAGAAGATGAAGTTCGCGCCAATTTGCGCGGCAACAGCCTTTGCAAGAAGCGTCTTGCCCGTGCCGGGCGGGCCGTAAAGGAGGACGCCCTTTGGCGGCTTAATACCGACACGTTGGAACAGCTCGGGATTCTTGAGCGGCAGCTCGATGACCTCGCGCAGCTCGCGGATCTGCTCATTGAGACCACCGACACCAGCAAAGCTCATATCGCCGGCATCGAGCGTGGTCATGTTATAAACAAGCGGGTCGACCTCGCGCGGCAGGATGCGCATGACTGTTAGCGTTGTGATATCCAGCGCGACACGCACGCCCTGCTTCAGCTTCTCTGGCGGAATCGAGTTCCGGAACCCAACAACGTACCTCGGACCATTGCAGGCCTTGACAATGAGGCGCTCGTCGTCGAGCACCTTCAGTACCTCGCCGATGATCTGGCCGACGGATTGCAGCGCCTTGATATCGTTCTCCGTCTTGTCGAAGTCGCTGGCCAAATCGCGCAAAGTGTGGCGCAGGTTCTTCAGCTTGCCGCCGATTTCGTGGTGTTCGCGCAGCTTGCGCATGTACTCAGCCATGGCGCGCTGCCGCTCGCTGTCGCCCTCATTAGAAGCGCCGGAGTCCTGCGGCGGGTTCGGCGGGTTGGCGGACGGCTCGTTACTGCCGGTGTCGCCCTCAAGGGCCGCAAGCAACGGGTCTGACGACGACATTGTAGTTGTGGCGGTGTGTCGTTGTCGTGTGCTTGGAGGCGACCTGCTAGCAGTGGGTGCTTATGCATCACGATGTGTGGCAATTAGGCGTACCCCGGGTCTGTCGCCCTTGGGACCAGAGACGTCACGTATGGGGCGGGTTATGGGGTGAGAATGACGCCATTAACGCATGTATAATTGAGAGTCGCTCGCTCATAGGGAAAACATTAGAAGTTAAATACTTCGTCTGGTTGGCGGTTGCAATTGCACGGGTCACGAGCCAAAGAGATCACGCTCCAGAAGCATACGCGTCTAAACGGACGACTTCGAGCATTGACTACAGCGCACAGAAAAAAGTAACGACGTGTACTGCGACAGCACACTGTTCTTAAGTATGCTTTGTGAGCGAACGTCTACGTAGGAAGTGGTTACACGAAAGCGCCTCTACACACTCTAGGAATACCGTCTTCACTATGGTAAGACACCAGCTACGAGCTTAATCTGTGCAGTATAGCTGCCTATGTTCTGAGTAGCCTCGTGCATGCAGCCACCTACTCCAACACTTCAGGAGTGGGGCGCCAAGGACATTAGTACAGACTGTAGCTAGTGAGTACAGGAGCTCAAGGTTCAGGCCTCAGATCCTCAGCCTATCCGAAGCTTAGCAGGAGCCAGCAATTTTCGTTTCTGAGTGGCTGGACCACAAAATTAACAAAATAAATTAACTTATTAGAGCATAAGAGCCCGCGTTAAGATTACAAGTACAGGTGCACCTCAGCAAATTTAAAGCAGGTAGGCAACAGCGGCGAAGGCGCCGGCAGCAGCGCCAACACCAGCGGCAGCACCGCCGTTGGCAACAACGGGGGCAGACGTGGGAGGCACGGCAGAAGACTTGGGCGTGGCGGTGCACGAGCAGTCCTCAACGGTCAGCGTCGTGGCGGCGGTGACCGTGTAGGTGGAGTTGCCGTACGCGAACGTCGTAGGCGTGGAGCACTCGATGGTGGTGTAGTTAACAGCCTTGACCGTGGTCGTGGAGTTGTAGGCGGCGAAAGCACCAGAGAAAAGAGCGGCGGCAACGAAAGCAGACATTAGAAAGAGTGGATGGAGTTGGAACGAGTGTTGGCTTCTCACCAGTGCCGGGGGGCGCGTATTTATATTTTTCGCCTGCGGAATGCTGAATGCGGAGTCTGTGCTTGTAAGGAGACGCAGTGCCTGCATGTGGGCAGGGGTGCGTCGGGTTCTCTCGGTGATGTTCGGCTCTAGTGATCGAACTTATCGGATCACAACAAATGATAAACAGAAAAAAAAAGATAACAGAACCCATCACGGCATGCGTAACCCACAGCGTCCAGCATCTAAACCCCACAGATATTGACAGAACTGCGAAAAATAGTTTCCGGCTGGAGCGTGCTCCGCGGCCAGCGCTCACCGCCTGGCCTGCCCCCACCCAGAGTTTAATCAGTGATCTGCTATAGGATCACTGCGAGGCGCGCGACGCGTCATCCCTACCCTCGGTTACCGCATCCATAACTTGCAGTGCATGATACCCGGTTTTGGTAGCGCAGCCGGCAGATCGACGCGTCGAGTAGTAAGCGCTCGAGCACAACCCTGGCACCCGACGCGTCTGACACTCTGCTGGAAAAGTCAGACCTTATATAATCATCTATTTTAAGTGCGCAGACATGCTGAACTGATACACTGAGGCTGGACAAGCTAGGCGAGAAAAACCTCTAGAGCCTTCCCAAATTCTGTCCGTGGTAGTGGGCCACATACTATCCCAGAGAGTAGAGGCATATGTGATTTACGCGGTGAAAACTGGTGATACCCTCAGCCGCGCTGTGCGGCATCCGGTTAGGGTCAAACTTAACAACCGCCACAGAAGGCCGCATCTCCGCATGGAATTTGCAGAGCGACGAGAATCTGCTTCGTCCCGCATATAATAATGAAATCGTGCTAGTAAAATATCGTACTGCTTAACATTCCCTCCGCACTGCGCACAAAGATAAGGCGTTGCGAGCTGTAACCGCCCAATTCGTTCGTGATTGAGGCTAGGGTCGCCCTGTTGGGTGGTCGCTGACATGAGAAAGCGGAGGGGTCTTCCACAAAATCCACAAAAAGCGTTACCCCTACCTGCCCTTCCCACCACCACAAATCTGGACATAACAAAAAGGAACGTGCCTCTGTCGGTGCAATTCGCCCGCGCTCACTAAAAACAGGCGACGCAGCAGGTTATTTCATTGGAGCCTAGCCAGTAACAGCTTGTGGCCCCCGAAATCGCCCCGCATTGTTCTCTGAGCCAGCTCGGAAGCACCAATTCCCACCGTGTTTCCCCCGCTCACCCAATCGGATGCCAGGCTTTGACGGCATTATGCCGCCACAACAGAGCCAGCAGGCTTCACTTATGTTCATGCCGGGTGCTTCTGGGCCAAGGTACTTCCCGCTGCCGACAGCGTCCTTTGCGGCGCCGAGCGGCGGGAAAGAAGCTAGCGAGACAAGCG
Source organism: Entelexis sp. DX6506 (assembly GCA_037041025.1). Lineage (NCBI taxonomy): Eukaryota > Fungi > Ascomycota > Dipodascomycetes > Dipodascales > Trichomonascaceae > Entelexis > Entelexis sp. DX6506. The sequence continues at coordinate 471,642 of JAXQHU010000039.1, forward strand.
ACCCGGGTAGCTCGTCGCCGCAATCGCCTGGCTCGCGATCGCCGCACTCACCGGGATCTTCGCGCGATGTTTCTGGGCGCATGCCTCGCGTATCGCAGTCCGCGGCTGACTTCGGACTTAGAGTCGACGAAAGCACAGAAAACCTCGGAAGGCCGCGCGTGAGTCTTGCACTGCTACTCGAGGCCTCTGCTGCCGCAGCAGAAGCTGAGCGGAAAGCCGAGCAGCGTGCCAACGAAGCGAATGAGGCGGCATTGAAGCGCTACACCACCAGTGCTGAAACAGACAAGCTCGTCTCCGAAGCGATTCATCGCGTACAAACAAGTCCTCGAAACCAGCGCAGCGTCGAGCTCAAGCCGGTTGATCGTCGAGAGCTCGATGTGCGGGCCTCTGACCCAAATTGGTCACGGCTCGGCCAAATTGAGCGCGACCCGGGGCTCCTAGGCGAGTGCCGCCGCCTTGTGCGGGGTACGCAGGGCTGCGGCCGTGAGTGCGACTCCAAGTTCACGAATCTGGTCGAGTTTGCCAAGCACGTCGACAGTATGCATGATATTAACTTCCGGCCGTTCTTATGTCCAAAAGAGCGATGCCCTTGGGCGATTATTGGATTTCACGAGCGCAGTGAATGCACACGGCACATTCGCACGAAACACCACAAGGCAATGTATTCATGCGAGATCAACGGATGCAACAAGATCTATAATCGCTCCGACGCGTTTCGGCGCCACGTGCGGCAAGCGCATGGAAATCCAGAGAGCCGATTCAATCGGTTGACGAAGCGCGCGCCAACCCTGAAGGATGAAGAGGTGGAGGCCGATGAGAGCACTGACACAGATAGTGCTTAATGAACATCGTGAGCCACCCTGAAGATCCATCGCGCCAGTTTGGCCCGGATCGCCTTTTCGCTATTTATTGAGATATTACATTTCTATTTTATTTATCTAAGTTATTCTAAGTCATAATTATTCATTATATTTTTTATTTACGAGCTTCTTTAGACTAAAGACGAATAATGTTGACATGTCTGTGCGTTCATTATTGTTAGAAAGCCACTGAGGCCTGACCGTAGTGACAACGACCCTGGTGCGCCGCAAAATAAAAGACAGAGACAAGTTGTGTGTAATACGCATTCGCTATTCAGACTTGACCTGCATATTTTCGTGAATAGCGCGCGGACCGAGCAGCTTGATTAGGCTGACTATCATGTTTTGCCACAGGCGCTTGCTTCGAGAAAACATTGAACATCATAAACAGTACAGCCTGCGAAAGAATTAAATTTTGAATTCATGTCAAATAAAAAAAAGTTCACAGGCGTTCTTTCTACGTGCGTTGGAAACGGCTCTGCCATATATCCACGGTGCCAAACATCTACGTCATACGGTCAAGAGGGTGCGCTGCTTAACACACTACTGCTAGCTTGTGGGTGCGTGAATAAGTTTCCAGATCTAGTGGTGTGCTGTGAGCAGATAAATGGAGTTCCAGGCACTTATTCTGTGCGGCCCCGGGCACCGCCTAGACCCAATAACCAAGGGTCATCCCAAGGCACTGCTCCCGGTCGGATCGAAGCCTCTTATCCAATACGCTGTGGAGTGGTGCGAAAAGGCTGGTTTCAGCAATAGTATCGTTGCCGTAAACAGCAGCGACTTCGAGGATGTCGAGGCCGCGTGCCACAAGTTTGAGCTGAAGCTTTCGCTCTTCCGTATCCCGGAAAACATGCCTTCGGGACAGATTCTGAAGACGCTCCAAAAGTCGCAATTATTGGCGCCGCGCCGCGATCTCGTAGTATTGCCGTGTGACTTCATCACAGACCTGGACCCGGAGACGTTTGTCTCGGCTGTGCGGTCGCAGGATGACAACTCTCTGATCACTGGCTTCTATTACCGTAACACTCTGGCCAATGTTGACACAAAGGTCTTGACATCAGACGTGCTGCTGCACTCGGACGGCCAATCTGCTGAGCTCTTGCTCGACTCATACGAAAAGCAGAGCGTCAAGGACGCGAAGCTGCTGAAGGTACGCATGGCCATGCTGTGGCGGTTCCCGCAGGTTGTCGCAACCACGGATCTCCTACAGTCGTCTATCTTCTTTTTCCGTAAGTCCATTTTCGAAATTGAGGACATCGACTTTGAAAAGCCGCTGGTCAAGCTCGTGCGCGATGTTGCCCGCCGCACCTGGCGACACCGCAGCCAGTTCGGGACGGTGAACATGCAGCGGATCCCCACCGAGCAAGCCGTGTTCATTCGCGCGAACAATCTTCCCACCTACATGGAGGCCAATCGTCACTTTTTGAAGCTGAAGGCGCGACAGGTGCAACAGCAGGAGCACGCAAAGCCCGAACGAGTGCCCGGCCAAGCTGTCATTGGCAACGATTCCGTGGTTGGCCCCGGGACCACGGTTGCGGAGCGCACTAGCGTGAAGTCGTCGAATGTGGGCTCTAATTGCGTCATCGGTAAGAAGTGCCGCATCACTGGTTCAGTGGTGATTGACAATGTTACTATTGGCAATGATGTGACACTCGAGAGTTGCACTGTAGGCAAGGGAGCAACAATCGAGCCTAAGTGCCGGCTTGTCGGATGCACTGTCGAGAGCGGATACACGGTCGTTGAGGGCACAGAGGCTCGAAACGAGGTGCTCAAGAGCGCAAGCATGGGTGATCTTGATGAGGAGCTCGGTGACCTTTATGAAAGCCTCAGTGACGAGTCCAGCTCTGACGAGGACAATGGTGAAAGCAATGCTAGTGAAGCGGAGTTTGGTAACGAAGAGGACGACGATGCCGACGATTTCTTTGACCGCGCATGACTGTTCTCGGAGTCTAGGCAATAACACTATGTACATTTGAAAGTTAAATAAGGTGCTTATAAGAGACTAACTAGTGCGTGTCCGCGTACTACTTTCAATCGTGTCTCTTGCGTGTGCTACGGTCACAACCATGTGGGTTCAAATTAGTGTGCGCATGGACAGATTGACACCAGCTACAATTACTCGCACCCACGGGGAATTTGAACACAACGTAAGGGACTTAGCTGGCCTATATAAAATGGATTTGAGCTTGAGATAATGCCTGGCATTTGAGACAAGTTCCGGCCAAGTCTCCAGGACAGCTAGCTCAAGCTCTGAGTCAGGTTGCATATCTAGACAGTCACACGTCTGTTGCGCACACAGCTAGCGTGAATGTACACCAATTCCGTATGACAGACGCTCATACTAACGCAATGAGTCCGCACCACAGAGCACTAGGAATCAGCACCGCAGAGTACTAGCTGCACTGCACCGCTAAATACGTGCATTTGGTGGGTTATGGGTTCCCCATGTTCCTTCTGCCTCATGAACTTAATACGTATCTATGATATGTAGCTGAAAGCCGAGAAGTTAGTGGGAACACTTGTCGTATACAAAACCGGTGCTGGAGAAGACATTAACGTTTCTGTGGACTCCGATGGGCTAGGGACTGCCGACCCCAACTAGAACCCGCACCCTGGTGCGGGTGAGAGTCACCACCTAACGTGTGCACGTTTAAGTTGTCGTTGCTCACGTCCGAATCGCACATAGTCTCGCAATGTCGCACCAAGAAGAGCACCCCCTCACCCTCATTCCGGGCCCGATCGAATTCGACGATGATGTGCTGAATGCCATGGCCCACCCGAGTGTTGCGCACACGGCACAGCCGTTTGTGGAGGTATTCCAGTCGGCGCTGAAGCACCTGCGTACGCTGTTTTTCAACGAGGACAAGGAGGCTCAGCCTTTCGTCATCGCCGGCAGCGGCACGCTCGGCTGGGACATCAGCGCTGCCAACTTCGTCGAGGCCGGCGACGACGTTCTCGTCCTGAACACGGGCTTCTTCTCGCACTCGTGGGCCGAGGCGCTTCGCACGTACGGCATCAAGGTCACCGAGCTGAAGGCCGAGATCGGCGATGTCGTGTCCTTGGATCTCATCGAGAAGGAGCTCAAGTCTAAGCAGTACAAGGCCATCACCGTGACGCACGTCGACACCTCGACCGCTGTGGTCACCGACATCGAGGCGCTCTCGAAGCTTGTGCACAAGACGAGCCCCGATACACTTGTTTTCGTGGATGGTGTGTGCTCTGTTGGCGTGGAGCCTCTGAAGTTCGACGCGTGGGGTCTCGACTACGTCCTTACGGCGTCGCAGAAGGCGATTGGCGTGCCCTCGGGCCTGCACATCTCGCTGGCTTCGAAGCGGGCGCTCGATAAGCTGAACGCGCGCAAGGCGCCTGTCCCTGGCTTCTTCACAAACCTCGAGCGCTGGCTGCCGATCATGCGCTCGTATGAGAGCGGCAAGCCTGCCTACTTCGCTACCCCGGCCGTGCAGACTGTATGGGCTCTCAAGACATCCCTTGATGACATTGCGCCCTCGGCCAGCGCCGTCGAGAAGCGCTGGGAGCAGCACGCTCGCACTAGCGACAAGGCTAAGGACGCGCTTGCTTCGCTGGGCATCAAGCTGGTGGCCAAGCGCGAGGTTGCCGCCCACGGGCTTACTGCCGCTTACCTGCCTGAAGGCAAAGAGCTGCCGGATCTGCTCCCGGTGCTGCTGAAGCAGGGCTACGTCATTGCTGGCGGAATTCTGCCACCGATCGCCCCGCGGTACTTCCGCATTGGCCACATGGGTGTTTCGGTTACGAAGTATGGCCACATCGACAAGCTTCTGCAAGTCCTTCCTCAGGACCTGCAGAAGCAGACGTGACTAGCTTCCAGGATGTGAGCTTTATGACAGTTTAGCATCCGCGTTTGAGACAATAGCGCAATAGCGCAGAAAGTAACACGACTATGTAACCGCATCTGAGAACAGAGCGGGGAAATATCTTGAAAATATGAGGCTGGCAAATGATTGCCGTCATTAGATGCGAGGGAGCTTCTCACAACTGCAATATGAGCTCGCCTTTCATGCTTGATGTTCACATGCTAAGATACTGTGTTGGAGAGAGCTATCTCACGTGATATCATACCGCGAGTATAAATGGCTGTATGATACGTAGATTCTAACTAACTGGTTCTGGTGGATAGTCCTCTGGACTGTCAGCTGTGAATCACGTTCCTAGGTGACTTCGAGTGCCTAGGATATCTGGTTAACTAGCGACCGTTTTCCTAGGTCACAATATTGGATACTCAGACACACCGTACAGTGATGTGTCAGCACGCGCTTTGTGTGGATTGACGCGCTAGTTAGTTTCGGCAATACGATACAACTGCTCGCCGGGATCAGGACCTAACGGTCGACAGAGCTCATGGAAAATACCAGAGATCATAAAAGAGTCCTTCTTGTAACTATAGCCACGCTAGGGTGTGGAAAGTCAACTGTCGGCAATGCTCTAACTCATTTATACGGATCGCGGATGGGCCACATTCAGAACGACGAGATCCCTGCCTCAAAACTCAAAAAGCAAAAGTTCATAAAGGGCACAAAAGGGCTTCTGGATCAGCACGAGATCGTCATGATGGACCGCAATAACGCAGAGAAGCGAGAACGAACACAGATCTTTGAGCAGATGGTTTCCCCCGAGGACAACATAGTATTTGTGGCCCTGAACTTCCTGCCCAAAGGACCGATCCGCGCTGCTCGGCGGCGAACTCGCCAACTCGTTCACTCGCGGACTGGCCACCTTACAATTCGTGACATGCCTGAGTCCAAGGTGGAGATGATCATGTCGAGCTGTGAGAAACGATTCCAGCCTTTAGACACCAATTCGGAACCGGACTCAAAGTTCGATGCTGTTATTGATCTTATTCCAGGCGACTCGTTGAAAAACATCAAAACCATTGTTCAAGAGTTGAATAACCTTGGCATCCCGAGCCAGTTCAGTGACGACGATATTTCCGCGGCGTATAGCGCCGCTCTGAACTACCAGCCAAAGCTTATTGGTGTGCCTGAATCGACTGACGCAGATACAGTGAAACACAATGGCAAGAGCCAGTCTGCACCTTAATCTGACTGCATGCAGCCGCCCATACAGAATTACCCCAAAATTATGCACAATCTCACTTTGAGCAGCTCATCCACACATTTGAAGTGATATACGATGAGAAAGCTGATACGTACTGAACTGGGTAACGTGCAGTGCTCAACCACGAACCTAACCAACTAGAAACGAAATATGTGAAACGAACCATTATTATACTTACTTAAATGTATTTTGAAGCTCAAGCTTGAATACTAACTGTGTACCTGCGTCAGAGGAGGCTTTGCGTGCGCCAACCTGCGCACTAAGTGAACCGCCTCGCACAGTTGGTCATATGACTACACAGTAAGGTGCCTGCAGCGATTTGGCTGCGAAGGAAACGAAGAAAATACACAAGTGCGGTATTCTGAACGCTACATCTATCGGTTTTTGCGGCAGTTGACAACAGAAGCTCAAAGAATAATGAGCGGGTTTTTTACTTGGCTCGCTAGTCTGTCTGGCGGTTGCTATACAGTCGGGCGCTGTCGGTCCAAGTCCGACCACGCGGCAGCCATGTTTCAGGTTAGGGCGGCTGTGCAGTTTCTGTCACTGATTATGCCGCAGCAGCGGGCCTGGATGCCAAGCCAAATAATCGGCTCTTGGAATTGTTTTATAATTAGATACATGGAAAAGTCAAATTTGACGCTATATACTGCCCCTAAAGAATGTTGTTTCTTTTCCATAGTTCCTCCAATAAGCGCACGCCCCATCTGGATCTTCTTCTGGGCGTGAAACGTAAGCACGCCGCACCGTTCTTTTTGGATATGCGATGTTCTTAGGGTTAGGATGAATCAACGGCCGTTCACAACAACGAAGGCTTGAGAATCAGAATCTCGGTGACTCACTGTGTGGCAGCATACTGAATACACTCATCTCAAGTCTACTAAGCGCCCCAATAGTTCATAGAATCGCGACAACTAAGGTGCGATAGCGAATCTGCAGACGAGGCTCAATGTCTAAGTAAACATTAGTCAGGTGACTCAGCGTGTCTCGAGATGCCCTCTTCGACTTGTTGATCCTTAGCTAAGGTAAGGCAAAGTGCCGCCATAAGGAGGTATCAATATCTAACCTTAGTTGCAGCTCCTTTATTTGCAACCCGTCCGTGGCTCTTATATGTCGGCAGCAAACGGCGAGCCGGCCCCTCCTAAGGCTCTCAACGCCTTGGAGGAATCCAAGAGGCAAGACCATCAGGACAGGGAGTATTTGCAAATGTTTATGACTGTGGTGTTTGGGCACATTCCAATAATCCGGGACTGGTTTGATCTGCATAAAAAGAAGCTCAACCTGGAGCCAAGGCATCTATACTTCAATGCACCCATTCCTGAGGCTGAACTTGACCACAAGACAGGAAACCCGAAGGCTAAGTACGTGACGAACAAAATTCGCACGACAAAGTACACGCCGCTTAATTTCCTGCCGAAAAACATTGCATTTCAATTTCAGAATGTTGCCAACATCTACTTTCTTGCGGTGGCCATTCTCTCAGGGTTCTCAATCTTTGGCGTGAACAACGCAGGATTGGCAGCCGTCCCCATTATCGCCATTGTGGCCATCACTGCCATTCGTGATGGTATAGAGGATTGGCGTCGTATGCTTCTGGATCTCGATATGAACAATACCATATGCGTTGTTCTTGATAATGTTGAGAACGTCAACTCTCCAGTAGGAAGCATTAGCGCCTGGCGACAATTTAAAAAGCGCTGCAGCCGATTTTACCGTGAGACTTGGTACAAGATGCGGGGTAAGGAGGATCCGCTCAAGCACCTTGAGATCGAGGATGACAATGAGAATGCTAGTGTACGCATGTCCATGGGGGACGCTGTTTTTGGCAGGGAATCTACAAGCCGCCCGTCAATGGGATCGTCCCTGCGTCGTAGGAACTTTTCAAGTAGGACTGCGGCTGCCGAGCATCTAGAAAGCCAGCCTCTTTTTCACAAAACATACTGGAAAGATGTTCGCGTGGGCCATTTTGTTAAGGTTTATGCTGATCAAGGCGTCCCGGCGGACTTGCTTCTTATCAGTAGTAGCGATCCGGAGGGAGACTGCTTCATTGACACTCGAAACCTGGATGGTGAGACAAACTTGAAGCCTCGCCGTGCGCTGCAGATGACGCGACATTTGCGCCGCGGATGGCAGATCAACAAGCAAAAATTTGAGCTTGAAATAGAGGGAGCCAATTCTGATCTCGACTCTTTCGGCTGGACTTACCGCGATGTCGAAAGCGGGAAAAGTGAAGCCGTCGGTCCACCAAATTTCATGCCTCGTGGCTCCACTGTGCGTAACACGCGTTGGGTTATCGGCTACGTAGTGTATACTGGTGAAGAGTCTAAGATCCGTTTGAATGCGGGTGAAACTCCAACAAAACGGTCGCGCATTTCTCGTGAACTCAACATCTACGTGCTCATGTCTTTTACTTTCATCTTCATCCTGTGCCTGATCTCTGGCGTTGTTGAAGGATGCAAGTTTAGGTCTAAGTCGAACAGCGCGTACTATTTCGAGTTCGGGCTGACCGCAGGCCATCCGTCCGTGAACGGTTTGGTAACATTTTTCGCAGCCATGCTCGTATTGCAAAATATGGTTCCAATTTCATTGTACATCTCGATTGAAATCGTCCGCACTTGTCTCGCCTTCTTTATTTATTCGGACGTTTACATGTATGATGAGGTTGTTGATTATCCGTGTACGCCAAAATCATGGTCTCTTAGTGATGATCTAGGCCAAATCGAGTTCATTTTTAGTGACAAAACAGGCACACTCACACAGAATTCCATGGTGTTTAGAAAGTGCACTGTGAACGGCAAATCATATGGCAAGGCATTCACAGAATCTATGGCCGGTCAGGTGAAGCGTCAAAATGGCGATGTTGAGGCAGTTAGAGCCAAGGCTGACAAGGAGATTAACGAAGAGAGGGAAAGCATGCTTCTTCGTTTACAAGATTATTATGCTAACCCGTATTTCTCTGAGCAGGAGTTGGAGCTTGTGAGTGAGCCTGTGGTTGCTGATCTCGAAGGCCAGTCCGGTGCTGAGCAACGACAGCGCTTAGAGCAGTTTGCACTTGTGCTTGCCCTTTGCAATACTGTTGTCACTGAGTACAAAGAAGTCAAGCGTCCTGAAGGAGAGGAGGGAGAAGTTGATGATGGCATGCCACCTCCGATCATGTCATCTGAGGTTATTGGCGCTCCGTCTCGACCTTCCACCAACTCAGCACGTCGCTCATCGGCGCGCTCTTACCAAAACCAACAAGCAGGTCGGCCATCAATCAGCTCAATGCGGACAAACCGTTCTCTTCAATTAGCTAGGGCGACGACTCAAAACACCACGCATACCACGCAAAATTTCCGACCGAGCAAGGCTGCAGCATTAGAAAATATGACGCTCGTACTGAAGGCGGAATCCCCTGATGAGAGTGCTTTAGTGAAGACAGCTCGTGACTTGGGCTACACTCTCATAGATGATGGCAAAAAGCACAAGGTGATTGACATGCGTGGAGTCCAGCATCGTTTTGAGATTTTGGAAACTGTCTTGTTTTCTTCTCAGAGGAAGCGCATGTCTGTGCTCGTCCGTAATGAAGCGGGCCGTTACTTTGTATTATGCAAGGGTGCGGACTCTGTTGTTGAGCACTGTCTTAGTGAAGAGGCACGGTTCACTGATGTCTATAAACGCACGATGAAAGACTTGCAGGATTACGGTGATGAGGGGTTGCGCACTCTTATGGTCGCATACCGCGAATTGGACGAGAGCTATGCAGTGGATTGGGCGAAACGATATAGTGATGCAGTCGCATCGCCAGAGCGTGATGTCCTTTGTGAGCAGCTGGCCGAGGAACTCGAGAATGATCTTGTTCTACTTGGAGGTACAGGAATTGAGGATCAGCTCCAGACTGAGGTGCCTCACACCATTGAGTTACTTAGCAAAGCCGGCATCAAGTTCTGGATGCTGACCGGTGACAAAGTAGAGACGGCCATCAGTATTGGGTTTTCTTGCAACCTATTGGATACGTCTTTGGAGTTGCTGATTGTGAAGCACCCGGACGAATTAGCTTCGAAGCTGGCTGATATTGGCCTTGAGGTTAACAAAAAGACCATGGCTGCTGCTGGTGCTGATCACAGTCCTGCGAAGGGGAAACATGCTTTGATCATTGATGGCGCTGCGCTGTCAGCTGTTGTCAGCAGTGAGGAGTATCGAACGCAATTTGCATTGCTCGGCAAGAAATGTCGTGCCGTTCTGTGCTGCCGCGTGTCCCCAAGTCAAAAAGCTGCAGTTGTTCACATCATGAAGAGTACGTTCGATGTGACATCGCTTGCAATCGGTGATGGTGCCAATGATGTCTCCATGATTCAAGAAGCCGATATCGGCGTCGGCATTGTTGGTGTTGAGGGTCGACAGGCTGCTATGAGCGCGGACTATGCGATGGGTCAATTCCGGTTCTTGCAAAGACTGGTGCTTGTGCATGGACGTTATTCATATAACAGAATTGCGGGTATGGCAGGGAATCTCCTTTACCAGAATTTCATGTTCTCAATGACATTGTTCTGGTATGGAATATTCATGGATTTCGACGAGTCCTACCTCTACGACTATACCTATTTGACGTTGTTCAACTCGGTGTTCGTCTCGCTGCCACCTGTTATTCGAGGAATTCTAGACCAAGATCTTCCGGACCATGTGTTGCTTGCGAATCCGCAACTATACGGAGAGGGTATCTTGCGAAAAGCGTGGACGATTCCAAAATACCTCCGTGTGGCTGTCGATGGCATTTATCAAAGTGCTGTTGCATTTTTCTTCGCATACAGTGTTATGTTCAATGGCAGGTTTGTACACATGACGGGCCGTGACATTGAGTACCGTCAAGCCATGGGTACTTTCATTGGACACACTGCCGTTTTTGCCTGCAACATATACGTTCTCTTGTGTCAGTTCCGCTGGGACTGGTTCTCGCTTCTTGTGGCATTCGTATCGTGCTCGCTCATCTTCTTTTGGACGGGTATCTACACGGCGTTCGTGTCGTCAAATTTCTTCTACAAAACAGCGCCTCACGTATACAGCGCGCTTTCGTTTTGGTCATACTTCCTGCTCTCAACAATTACCGCGCTTCTGCCGAAACTCGTGATCGAATCAGTGAAGGCGATTTGGTTCCCGTCAGATGTGGACATCATTCGCGAAGAGTATAATTATCCCAAGCAAGTCCAAAAACAGCGAGACCGGGAAGTAGAGAAGGGTGAGAAGTCAATGTCGCCCGTGAGGAGCCAAACGCAGAGCCACCACCAAGGCCAAGATAGTCATGATACCACGAACACAGTTGTGGGTAACCCATTTGAGCACGAAGACAGTCGGAGTCCAAAAGACTCGACAGTGAAAAATTGAATAAACTTAAATTAATCTTGATACGCCGATATATTAATTGACAATGCATTGTCACCAGAATTTGTGGTTTTGTCAACATGCCTGCAAGGCACGCTTGCTAGCATCACCAAACGCGGTAGTGCCGCTCAATGCTAGTAAGCGGTTACTACTAAAAGACATGGGCAGTTCTATTTATATGCACACTCATTGCTATAGAAAATTTACTATGATAAAGGCACAATTTACAATTGTCGCGATTGAACAAGCCTACTACAGGTGCTAAATGGAACGAAAAGATCGCATCAAGTTCGGCATTGAACTGTACAAGGCTGGCTACGCGAATCGAGCCGCTCATGCTGACACACCAGTAATAGAAGAGGAATTTAGATACCCTTACCGCGGTAATAAGATTTGCAAGACTGCAGAGCCTCAATGCAAGGTCGACGCGACCCTATGCGCGATATTTTCCAAGGGGGGCACGGAGATGAAACAACCCACGCGAGCCCTTCTGTCGCCAAAGCTGCACCGCGTGGAGAGCGTCAAGACCTCCTAGTTGAGCCTGACAATGCCGATCTTGCGGAATTCCGCGCCGCCCTTGCCCGTTCCGACGCGTCAAGTGACATTGTTCCGCCGATCGGGGCATGGAAGGGCTGGTGGGTGGGCTGTGGTGGTGGGGCGGTGTTAGGTCCCGACGCGCTGGGATCTTGATCGCTCACTAAGGCACGGCGAATTCACAGGCAATCTCGTAACATTTCCTTCGGTATCAGGAATGGCGCAGAAAGAGTGCGACAACAGCGGCCACTGCTACTATGTCTTCACAGACGCATGGCATGTGTGGGGCCGCTGGCTGCTGCTGGCCATTCTTTGCCTGGTGATCATTTTGTTCATCCCGCTCCTTGGCTACCTAATGTCCAGAAGACGGATGAGCAAGGGCTATCCGCCAGTACCAGGATGCGGATGGATGTTCCCCAATCCGTATAAAAACACACCGGCTCCGGGCGACACGGAGAACATGGTGCCTCGTTACAGAGCTCACGACGAGCTGCGCGAGTACAGGCGGCAACAGGCGGACTCGCAGCAGCCGTCGTCAACGCAGCTCCAGGGCCAGCCATACTCGGAGTTTGCCCCCGAGTTCGAAACTACGGACATGACGGATCAATCGTTCCCCTCTGAGGAGAAGATGAGCATGCCGCAGACGACACGGTACTAAACCTGCCTAGCATGAGCCAGCTATTTTGTCGCGTGGTGCGTATATGTTCCAAATCAGTGCCAATTCCACTGCTTCTTCATTATTCGACTGACTCCATCTGTGTTGAAGGTTTCTCATTCCTTAGTTCAGTGTTCGCCATCTTCAACACTCCCCGTTCTATATATATTCCGCAACTGCACGACTATGTGTTATCATCAAATATTATATTAAACGTAAATCTGAACGCGCTTATCCATGCCATTCAGTCTACAACGCTTTCAGAGTCCTTCAAACCTGTTGTGCGTTTATGCTAGGCAAACCTGTTGTGCGTTTATGCTAGGCAAACCTGTTGTGCGTTTATGCTAGGTAAAGATTCTGTTTAGTTCTGCGCACCTAGTAGAGAGGGCTTTTCTTGGTAGTTTACCGCTGCATTTATTGCTGGCTGCGCTTTGGCCATTTCGCTATTGTATACTCGCACGACTTGATTTGTTTAGCTGAATTCGACCGAAAATGAAACTACAAGACACATCGAGACTCTTCCAGTTCACTCAGTGAGCCTCCTTTTGCTTTTGCTTTCCATCGAACCGCATCTTTTGTATCCAATCTCGACGGCTTCAGCCTTTATACGTTCTACTTAGTCAAGCATCCTGGGTCCCTCCATCGACGCGCCTCGAATAGTACGCGCACCCAGACGGCGCCCTCATTCATATTCCATGCCTATTCCGAAGGACGCATCACTAGACGAGCTAGTAGACTACGTGACAGACTCCCAGTTTGACGTCGTCCAAACAATCAACTCAACAGTGCGATCCAATGGGAGTCTGGAAGAGCAGTATTCTGCCAGCGTGGAGCTCGTGGCACAGCTTGATTCATACAACCAGGATGTGGCCGCAGCGCTGCAAGTAGCACTGGATACTGTACAGCGCAGCGAAAAGCGCCTGCCGCACCAAATCGAGTTACTGAAGAGCGACTTGCGTAGCTTCAACTCCTCTCAATCAAAGGCTGCCAAATCCCTGCCGCAGATACTAGAAACATCTTCAAAATCTCCCGCACTAGCACAACTAGCAGAGCTTCATGAGGTCCGCCAAAGAATAGAGCAAGTACAGGACCTGCTAAGAGCATCGCGGTCGGGCTCGCACTCGTCGGAACAAGCACAACAGTTCGCGGCAATGTTTGCAGGAACCCCGGAAGAAGCGAAGTGGAAGCAGAGTGGCGCGGACTATTACAACATCATTAACAAGATTATCAATTGATCCGCTACGCTCGAGATCCGCTCGCGAGCTGCCGTCGACGGTTAGTCACGTAGAATCAGGCGTGAACATGTACAAAGTAGAGATTATGAACGGATAACAGACTTACCGCACATAATCGAAGTAAGCGCGCTTCTAGGCATCATAAATAATACAATAAATTAAGCGATAGCACCAACCGACCGGCGGCTTCAGCTAAAGCATGCGCTGCTGTTCCGGCGTAAAGATATCTACGCCCTGTTTCAAGCCAGCAATAAGCTGGCTAAGCGAAGCGGGCCCGAAATCGTTAGCCTGGCGCAGCGCAGCCAGATCCTCACCGAACTGTTCAGTAACGAGCTTCAAAAACGTCTGGTTGAAGTCACTGCCAGTCAAGCTTTTGGGCTCCTTCCGAATACGCTCTCTCGCTGTTTCACCAGCGCCAGTTAACGGCACATTGTGTTGCGGCTGCTGCTCATCTTCGCCAGCGTCGCTCAATTCGCTCGGGGCAGATAGCTCGTCAGCCTTCATGTCTACATCCGATGCAGAATCACTTTCCGAAGAGGAAGACGAGTCATGGCTTTGAATTCGCGACTTCTTCCGACGTCTCTTCTCCACTGGCGGCATGTGCTGTGTGCTGGTTTATTTTCGTCGATTTCAAAATTTCAGCTTACATACTTAACCACTTCACATGAGCCAAACGCAGGCTAGAGCTTTTTGAGCCAAGCCAGTCAGTCAATTTGGATAAACACATTGGTTGATTTTACAGTAAATAATCTATCACAATCGGCCTGATTAGTGCAGTCATATTATTGAGTATCGCGAAGACCATATTTTGAGCCTCTCTTGCGTAACCTTTATTTGTTGATACGCACAAGACAAGTGCTACGTATTCGACGGTACGAAGACAGAATAGCTAGAGGTAAATTACTACGCGGGGCCAGATGGGATCGCTCTACGACATACATCACGTCTCATAACTGCTAAGAGGAGTTTCAGCTACTTCAAGTTTCCTCATTATCTCACTATCCATCTCAATATAGTAGAACCTAGCAAGGGCGACAACAAATACTGGGCCTGGCAAACTACAGCATGAACCTTTCGCAATCAATTCCAAGTCAAAGATCTCATGGTTATTACCACTGACCAATGCTCTTCCTTAACAATGCTAGTTAATCTGCCCAATGTACGTGCTTGTACATTCTGTTTCATCTCAGATCTGCTCGATCCTCTTGCTGGATTGATTAGCCTGCATGACTGCCGTTGGCGTTTAGACGAGCCATCCATTTATGTACAGGGAAGCTAACCCGGGAAATGCAGTATAGACCACGTGAAATATCTCCAGGCTTGATGCGCTTCACATGCAGATCAAAATGGTGTTGGGATTGTGCAAACGGAGCGGGGCTCTATATATACTAAACGCATTAAAGCCAATTCCCTTTGCGAAATGCGCACGCTTTAGTGTGACATTTCATTGGCATCTACCTGCGCATTATGTGACTGACAGCCACAGTTATCACTCATGCAGTTTTGCCACCTGCAGTGCGCGACTCGACTCGTTATCTATGCATATCTTGTGAGTCAGCACTCCACTGTAATGCCGTTCGCATGACGCCATTGGAGCTACTGAATATACGAAATTCAACGGCGTAAATTATGCTGCGTTTGGTTATACAGAAATTGTTAGTGGAAAGCTTCTATAGTGGTTATAGAACTGGGCCTTGACCCGTACCTAAAAAATGCCAAAAAATCGCCATCGCACGGTTTACCTACAACATATTCTAGCTGCCTCCAATTGTCGTTGACGTGGCACCCTTATTGGAGTGGCGCGCTCATGTTATCAGCCCTTACCGCCACAGAATAAATGAGTCTCTATATAAGCGTGTGATTGAGTATCGGCTGAACGTGCGTATGGTCTTTGAAGCTTTAAGAATTACTCCAGAAATCAAACTGGACTCCATCAGTGTTGAACCAGGCTCTACCATTGAAGGCACCTTATACGTGACTTCGACGTCCGCGGATCCTATTACTGTTGCGGAAATCTGGATCAGTTTTGATGGTACTTGTGATATCCGCACGAAACCCAAGTCCAACCATTGCAAAGCCGTAGGGTACAATGGGTGCCCTGATGTGGCTCCGAAGTGGGAATCATCAAACGACTTCAATATCAATATCGAGTTCGGCTCAGGTTCACTAGGAAACTCGAAAGACGACGAGAAGAATCCGTCAGATAATAAGAAGAACACTGTGAGTCCTTATCAACAGCCCGGGCGAGTCCATTTTTCAGAACCGGTTAATAGTCTTCATCTCAAGATTGCACAGGAGAAGGTACCGTTACGCATGACCCCTACTCACTTTACTCAGGGAATTCATGCTCTTCGATTCTCCATTCCAGTGCCATTCGAGTACCAGGGGCAGCCACTACCTCCCACATTTAACTCCGCGGGACTTAGAGCGTCTGTTCGGTACACTGTGACTAGTACACTGAAACTGTCGATGCTAATAAGCCGCAACGGCCGTGCTGATGTGCATGTGCAACCTACAGGCTCGTCGGCCACAACCTATCCGATTGACAACGATAGGAAGTTAGATACAAAGCGTAAAGTGCAGGTAGGCACCTGGCTGAAAGACTCGACAGGGCTCTGGAAGCTCATTGAATACTATCTGGGCGGCGATACGGCAGCCAAATGGACGGAGGTCACGTTGGAAATGGAGCAGCAAACTATGAAGACTCAGCTCGGGCTTCCTACGTATCTGTCAGATTGGATCACGTTGCGAGTGAAGTATGATGGAAAGGACACACCTACGGTTATGTATGTGGATCGTGTCAGGGTTGAGATCTACACCACAATTGCTGTGCACTCGGAAAATGGACGCCAGGTTATTCGACGTTCTCATAGTACGGAGCTGTTGAATTCTCACGACGTTAACTACCCAGTGAGACTCGACACGGAAGAGCGTGCAGTCGATATCACGCCCATTTTGTCTGGTATTTCTCTTCCCAGCACGAATCTGCCTACAATAACATTGCCGAAGATCCAAACTCAGCATTGGCTTGAGGTTAAGATTGGGCTACGTAGCGCCTCTCCGGATGGTACGAGGCAGAGTGTTGCGTGGGGCAACTTCAAGACTGTGATAGGCCTTGTCCCGAAGTGACATACACATCGTCTCAACCTGTATGAATCAATACTAACTTAGTTCTTTCCATTAGTTTATTACTTCGACTCGTTCGGCTTCCGTTTCCCTTTCACAACTGAATGTCTTCACACAACGAGAAGGGCACCTATACGAGTTAAGATACGCTGTAAACGTGCACTAATTAATAAAAAAAGCTCGTCATTGTTTTCCTGGAGCCAGGCTCTAACCTCAGGGATCCTTGTAACGCTGACCTTCCAGTGCCTTTTGATGCACCCAGCGTAAATATATCATTTACGCTATACAAGCGCACATTCCCAGCATGATAATACCATAAATTACAGCGTCGAGCGTATGATTTTAACATTGTTAAAGCTAGTCGGGGCTGCTCAGCGCTGTCAAAGCTCGTCTGGTCGGAAATCGCGACAGAAGACTTCAGGCACCCCACGAGGCGGAAGGCATTGATTGACTCTGCGCCTATGTTTTATCGCGCGCTTATGATTGGTTTATTACGCGGCATTACACTTAAGCTATGCTCGATTCTATGCGATGCGATACGAGTCGCATCTGGCTGGCCATACAGAGTGGCATCGATCGGCCCCACTGGCGAGTTTAGTGAATAGCAATCATTTCCAACTTTCTGTTATTTTAAAAGCACTGAGAGTTCGCAATGTTCAACATGCTGACGCTACTCGTGCACGGCTCGTGACAATGAATACAGCCCTTGCGCCCTCGTGCGGGGCACAAGGATACTGAAAACGGCGCGCTCAAATTATTTAGACATTTATCGCCTGTTCGGGTGTACTGAAAAGGCCATCCTTCCTAGTTCGTCCTGAGCGAGGCTTGGGACGCGTCGCGGGAGCTCTGACATAAGCGTCTATTTAGCGCGTGTCGCACTTTCCTCCTTTCCACGCGTCTCACTAAACACAATGTCTTCGGCACCGGCAACGAGCGGCGACATGGGCCTTGCTGCGGAAATCAACTCGAGCATCACGTCTCAGGCGTCGCAGCCCAACAGCGCGACTCGATCCGAGCACGAGCCCCTAGCATTACAACAGCCCGCGCACGCGCCGCCCGCAGCGCCTGCCGCGCCGGTTGCGCCCACTGTGCTGCGCCGCAAGCTCACGGCGTTTGTCGGGTTCTCTAACCTGCCGCAGCAGTGGCACCAGAAGTCTATCCGCCAGGGCTTTGACTTCAACATGCTCGTTGTGGGTGAGAGCGGCTTGGGCAAGTCCACGCTGCTGAACACGCTGTTTGAGGTGCCTGTGCACGACCTTGATGCGCCCCACAACCACGACGAGAAGCTCTCGCTGCAGGAAACGCATGTTGAGCTCGAGGAAAGCGGCGTGAAGCTGCGGCTCACCGTCGTGGATACGCCTGGCTTTGGCGACAGCGTGAACAACCTGGACTCATGGAAGCCGATTGTGGACGAGGTTGAAGCGCGCTTTGACCAGTACTTGGAGGCTGAGGAGGCGCTCGACACCGGCGCCTCGGGCCTGCTTAAGGACAGCCGCATCCACGCATGCCTCTACTTCATTGAGCCGACCGGCCACGCCCTGAAGCCGCTGGACGTTGTGACCATGAAGAAGCTGCACCGCAAGGTGAATCTGATTCCTGTGATTGCGAAGGCTGACACGTTTACGGATGCTGAGCTCGTGCAGTTCAAGCACGCAGTGCTTGCAGATATCCGTATGCAGGGCATTGAGATCTTCACGCCGCCGCGCTATAGCGACGATGACGAGGAGAGTGCAGCAGAGCTTGCTGAGCTCGAATCGAAGGTGCCGTTTGCCGTGGTTGGCTCTACGCAGCTTGTGGTGAACCGCGACGGGCGCCAAGTGCTTGGCCGCGAATACCCTTGGGGCGTTGTTGAGGTCCACAACGAGGAGGAGAACGACTTCGTTAAACTGCGTAGCCTGCTCATCCGCGGCCATATGGAGGACCTGCGCGAGCGGACGGCGCGCGTCCTGTACGAAAACTACCGCACGGACAAGATGCTGGCGCTTGGCGTGAAGCAGGACGAGGAGGTGTTTGACCAGATGGACCCCATGGTACGACAGCAGGAGATGAACCGCGCACACGAGCAGCGGCTGGAGAAGATGCAGGCCGAGATGACTGCAGTGTTCCAGCAGAAGGTGACAGAAAAGGAAGCCAAGCTGAAGAGCAGCGAGACGGAGCTGTTCCAGCGACACAAGGAGATCAGCGATTTCCTGAACGGCCGCCGCGCCGAGCTCGAGCAGCAGCAGCTGCGACTGGAGCAGACTCTCGCCGAGAAGGGCCGCAAGGTTGCGCGCGCACCAAACGCTTAAACATCTTTATCTATTTCATTTTATCATAATAGCCCCATTGTTATATATATAGACATGTAATGCTCATGTACTTCTAGGCTCTGGCGACACAATCCAGGTCAAACGGGAGAATGCAGCCTGCAAAGTACGCTTAGGCACTGCGCGTGAAAACTCAAAGTATGTTTCGTTTCCAAGCAATACATGCTAAATTATATGTGCCGTACAGGCTGCTGCCGGGCGCTCTAACTATCACTTACGCAATTTGTCTTTTGACCGTTCTAGATAGGGAAATATGGGTCTGGAGCTGTCTGGGCCCTTTCAGCGAACTGAATGGCGTTAGAATACTTATTTATATCGTGCCATACGTTCTCGCGCGTTCGGTTAGTAAGGCTGCGCGACGCGCAGCAAGCCCTGCAACGGCGTGCGTCGCCAATCCCATTCAAGGTCCCAGTGTGGGTCCGTAGTGCCGAGCACGGGAAGGCGAGCCTTCTGAGAAGGGACACTACGTATATGCCTCGTGAACTAGGCGTTGGTGCGACGGAGGGAGCAGCAGGGACGCCGTTTTGCATTTGCAGTTGCATGTGCGCAATCTCACGCTACGCCAGACGCAGCATAACCCAAACCCACGACGCCCTAGCCTCCTACATTTGGGACTTTTAGGCAAGTTTAGGGGAACTGTGGTGTCTCCTCAGCTTTGCTTTCCCTCTTGACAACTCTCTCCACACTTTCTAGCCCCTATCTAGAGCCGCATATTCGCGCAGGAGTCAGAAATTAAGAATGTCCTCAAGCAGCACCTACCCCACCTCTAAGCCCACGGCGAAGTCGACGACGACTGGCGCCGCTACGGGCGCCTCCACCGGCGCCACTACCGGTTCCACTTCTGGCGCGAGCTCCACGGGCGCGTCTGCGCACACGCAGACGGCGGGCCACCGCTTGCAGGCTCTGACCAAGACGACTGAGTTCAAGTGGTTCAGCGCGCACACGCTGGTCGTCGTGTTCACGACGTTGACGACGCTGCTCTGGCGCGTCAAGTCCGTGTCCCGTGTCCTTTATCGCCTCGCATACGTGGCTGCTCTCGCGAGTTTCGGCATCATTCTGTTCCAGAAGTATGGCAAGTCGCGGCCCTCGTTCCAGGTGCTTATCCGTGACGGCGACTTCCAGTACTCGCTGTACTCTGTGTTCTGGTTCCTCACGCAGCGCCGCCTCTTTTCGCTCCTGCCGCTGGCCATCTTCTCGCTGTTCCACGTCCTGACCTACTCGCGCGCGTACTTGCTGCCCGCGCTCGGCCACGGACCGGACAGCCCGCAGGTGCGCCGCATCGAGGCCTTCGTGAAGAACTACAACGAGCCGCTCACGGTTGTCGCTGCGAACATCGAGTTCCTGCTTGCCATCCGCCTGCTTGTTGGCGCCTTCTCGTTTGCTAAGAACAGCTGGATCCAGCTTGTTGCGTACGTCGCGTTCTTCCGCCTGCGTTATGCCACGTCCGCCTACACGCGCAACGCCGTCAAGGCCTGGGAGGTGCGTGTTGACCAGCTCTTCGGCCACCCCAAGGTCCACCCGGCCGCCAAGCAGTACTGGGTTCAGGCCAAGAGCGGCCTTGCGCGCATCCCTGGCCCTGGCGTGACGCCGGCCACCACCAAGACGAACTAAGCGTCTGCCGTCATTTATTCCGTAGAATTACCGATTATGATCTGTCTTATTGGAGACTTTAGCTCGCTTATTGATTAATACAGAAGCGCTCAAAGAGCCCTGTTGCGAATCCCATAGGTACCACACATCGCAGGATCTAGGGCCAGCATTGACCTATCCCGCCTTAACTCCTTATTGGTTTACCTTTTTTTTTAGGCTAAGATACTAATGATCTGCCAGTTTTCGGCACCGGGCAGGTGGGTCATTTGCGGCCATCGGTTGTTCCTACTCGCGTTTTTCCTCCGCGCTGGTGTTACGAAGCGTCCTCGACCGCGCAGTTGACAGCAACATATCAAACGAAATTAGGTACTTAGTTGTATACGCAAATGAAATGGAATGGGAGATTCGCGCTAATTGTGCCAGTGGCGTAGGCATAAACAAGCCGGCGGCGTCATCTTACCCGGTGCTGGACGCATCATGTAGCATTCGCCGGTGGCATGAGTTGCGTCAGTCCAACGCTCCTTGTAAACCTAATAGACGCTCACCGCGAAACCACCGCATTTGCCGCCGATGTTTCCGGATGTGTACAAGCAGTTCTTTCGGTGCTATCCAGTAACGCAATTGAGCGCCAGCGAGGAGAAGCGCCATGCGGCAAATTACGGTGGCAAGATCTATTTGCCGCCCTCGGCGCTGAGCAAGCTCACGACAATGCGCATTTCGTATCCGATGCTGTTCGAGATCCACGCCAACGACTCGAAGCGGGTTACGCATGCCGGTGTTCTGGAGTTCGTGGCCCCTGAGGGCCGTGTTTATCTTCCGGAGTGGATGATGACGACGCTGCAACTGCGCCAGGGGTCGCTTGTTGAGATCCGCAGCTGCTCGCTGGAGCTCGGCTCATTTGTGAAGATCGAGCCACAATCGGTGAGCTTCCTGGATATCTCGGACCCCAAGGCGGTGCTCGAGAACGCGCTGCGCAGCTTCTCGACCTTGACTGTCAACGACGTGTTCCAAATCAGTTACAACAATCAAATATACGACATCAAGGTGCTGGAGGTCAAGCCTGAGACAGACAAGCACGGCATAAGTGTCGTCGAGACGGATCTTGAGGTCGACTTCGCACCGCCCGTCGGCTACGAAGACCCCGGTACTAAAAAGGCGCGCGTAGGCTCGGCTGGTACTGCCGCCGGCGGCAGTATTGGTGGCGCATTTGAGAGCAGCACCGGCGCCTCGTTGTCAAACTCAGACACGGCCAAGGCGTACCACACATTAGTGAAGAATAGCAGGCAACATGGAGAGGGCATTCGGCTCAGTGGCAAAGCCGTGGACGTGGACGTGTCGCCGGTCGACAGGTCCATTTATAACGACCGGGATGCACCGGCTCTGTCTCTCCCTGAGGGCCAGCTGTTCTTCGGATTCCCCCTTGTTCCCGTGGACCAGCCCACGGAAGAGGAGAGTTCGTCGCCGTTTGCTGGCGGTGGGAAAGCGCTTCGCGAAAAGCGGAAGCGGGGTTAACCTGACGAATGCGCCTAGCGAATCTCACGGATGATCTAAGTACCGTAGAATTAATCTTAGAGCGTGGTTGCTTGTCCGGAAAGCTATTCAAGGTGTTTTGCAATGCACAGGATCATTGGGCGCGTGCTGAGGACGGCATGCGAAGCTGCTTCGCGCTACAAAATTAAAGATCTATATAGACCCTACCAATGTACAATGTTGCAGGCTGAAGTAGTGCCATGCGGAATAAATAGTGCTCACGCTTGCATATGGTTCCTCCGGCTGAGAACCTTCGAGAGCCGTTCCAGCGTGGCCTGTTCGTACTCCTTAGTGTAGCTTGCCGGGGTCCAGGAAGCTTTCAGCCGCGTCCCCGGGTTGGTATCAACAAAAGCTCGCGCTTCCGCGACTGTATCGAACGTGCGCGTTCCGTCGGCGAGTGTACGGTACAAAACAGATGACGCATTGCGGGACTGCTCATCCATTAGTGCGTCCAGTGCTCTACGGCGGTCGTATGACTCTTGTCTGAGCGCGTCGAGGTCTGCCTCTGTGTACTCGACTCTTGTGGGTACTGGCGAGTCGAGCTTAGCTTTCATCTCTCGTATGCGGTTGCTTTCGTTTGCCCTCATTGCTGAGGCCGCTGCGCGGTGCGCGCGCGCGCTGTCGAATTCAGCTCGCTTCGTTGCATCCGTCAAAACCGTCAACGCCTGGCCAAGCAGGTCAAACTGATCAACGGCTGCCGCGTCGGGGTTCTTATCAGGGTGGTACTTCAATGCGGCTCGCCGGTATGCCCTGCGGATGGCGGATTCATCGGCCGAAGGCTCAATGGCCAGCACGACATACCAGTCGACAAAAGCCATCAACGTTGGCAATGGTAGTAGAGTAGGGCTAGGACAGCATATATACGAACCGGCCCGTCAGATGTACTGAGGCCGTGTTCAGACCATAAAAAGAACTGAAGACACCGCAGACGATGAAATCTGTAAGGCACAGCTGAGGATCAGCTATTGCGTGCTGCAATAGAGAGTCTAGTTGATAATGCGGAGGTTTCAGTGCTTCGACGGGGTAGCCGGGATCTACAGCGAGCGGCAGTCAAATGAATATTTATTATATAGTTGGGCAGGTGATGCGGCAGTCTATGAAGACATTACTATGAGTCGAAGCTATGTCCAAAGCTATTGGCTCAACACCAGGATCCACATGAGCGCGATTTGACACACGAAGCCGTAGACGAATAAAAACACGATGCGCTGCTGCTTCTTACTGCCCTGCACGGACGTCACAGCACTTTCGGTGCTGGCCGCCTGGTTCTCCGGCAGCAGAACGTAGCGCAGCGAGCGCAGCATGAACACGCCGACGGCCAGCGCGCAGTACGAGAACACGCTCCACTTGGCGAGGCGGCTCTTTGTGAACAGCGGCACGAGCGCCGTCAGCGTGACGGGCACAAACTTGTAACCGGAGTATGCGAAGAGATCGTACAGCGAGGATCCGGACGCGCCAAGGAGGTATGTGAACAGCTTGAGCAACACGAGCTCCGCGATCTCGAATCCAATGGCCTTGGACGTGACGAGCCCGAACAAGCTGGGATGAAATGTCTTTGCGAGGCCCTGCGCCAGCCCGGACACGAGCACAAACGTCGAGAACGCCATGATGGGAATGTACATGTCTGGCGCGTTCAGGTCCTCGCTGGGCAGCGCATACGCGCTCACGCCGCTCGCGCCAGCAACGGGCTGCCACTGCCGCGACCACTGCCGCACGCGCCAGGGAAATAGCAGGCGGCCGAGCTTGCGGAGCACATATGAATTGGTGACCTGGAAGTAGTACTGCAGCGACGACACGTAGTAGGAGAAGATGCCGAAGTTCTGCGAGATGTACCGCTGGCCGTAGTCGAACGCCATGCGGCCGATCTCCGTGTTGCCCATCAGCCCGCCGAGCGGGTTGTATGCATCGGCTCCGGGCGGCGCGCCATGGCCGGGCGCGTGAGGCTGCTGCGCATGCATATACGGGTCCTGGGCGTAGCCGCCCTGCTGCGGCATGTACCCAGCCTGCTGATATGCGTACGGGCCATTTGCCGCGTCGAAGTTTATCCTGTGCTGGGGCACCGGGTGGTGCAACGGAGGCGACTGCATGGATGGATGATGCAGACCTCAGAGTTGTGGATCTAGCAGGAGGTGGTGGTGCGCTGCTGTTTAGTTTACGTGGTGCGTCGCAGGCGGTATCGCGTTCCGAAGCTAGCCGGGCTGACTGCTTCGCGCGCCGGCCCGGGGCTCGCCTGCTGCGTGCGCGCATGTATGTCCATGAATTAATCTAGTTATAAGACGTTATTTAGCGAGACCGGCCCGATTTGTTGCGCAACTGGGCTGCCGGCCACATCTCCCAACCGTAACCATGTATGTAGCCAAAACCAAGTAATCAGCCGTTGGGTCTCTCCTCCACCAGTCTCATGCGAAAGGCTGTTTTTGCGCGCCAGGCCGCGCGGCTCTACTCGACGAGCCACTCGACGACCCATTTCGGGTACAAGACGGTTCCGACCGAGGACAAGGCGAAGCTCGTCGGCTCCGTGTTCTCGAATGTCGCGGCCAACTACGACTACATGAACGACGCGATGTCGGCAGGCGTGCATCGGCTCTGGAAGGACCACTTCATCACGAAGCTGGATCCGGGCAAGCGTCCGGGCGGCGAGCCACTGCGCTTTCTGGACATTGCCGCCGGCTCGGGCGACATCGCGTTCCGCATTCTCGAGCACGCCGCAAAACAGCACGGCGACTACGAGTCGACGATTACGATCTCGGACATCAACCGCGAGATGCTCGCCGAGGGCGCCAAGCGCTTCGAGTCCACTAAGTACCGCCAGGGCTCGCGCCAAGGCGAGCGCGTGAACTTCCTCGTGGCCAACGCAGAGACGCTCGACTCAATTCCGGACAACTCGCAGGACATGTACACCGTGAGCTTTGGCATTCGCAACTTCACAGACATCCCGAAGACGCTGCGCACTGCCCACCGCGTTCTCAAGCCGGGCGGAGTGTTTGCGTGCCTCGAGTTCTCCAAGGTGGAGAACCCAATCCTGGCCCAGCTCTACTCGGCGTACTCGTTCAACGTGATTCCGCTGCTTGGCCAGGTTCTCGTTGGTGACCACGACTCCTACCAGTACCTCGTGGAGAGTATTGACCGGTTCCCGGACCAGGAGACTTTTGCAAGCATGATTAGGGACGCAGGCTTTATCACGAACGGCAGCGGCTACGAGAACCTGACGTTTGGTGTAGTTGCAATGCATGTTGGAGTCAAGCCGCCGGCGCCCAAAAAGAGCCATGAGCCCAAAGCTGCCGAGTCCAAAACCTCAGGTGAGTCGACTCAAAGCAAGCCAAGCAAGGAATAAATGTACATATTAGCGTGTTGCATACAATTAATTTCCTCACAAGCCATTGTATTTAACCAATGTGTTCCTTTCTTACGACATGAGCAGTCCTTTCCTATGCTTAAGATACCACTGTCGTCAATTAAAGATTATACGGGGCCGCCTGAAGAAAGCCAGGACCATTCAGTGATGCGAATGACCCCGTGTTTGGGCATGCGACCCGTTAGTTAGTGAGCCGAGCACGAAACTCCTCGGCAAGCTGGGCCGTGTCTATCTCGGCTTGCTTTATCACGGACGCCAGGTCTTGCTCGCTAAAGTCACCGAGACTTTCGCATATGATGATTTTGGGCGCGTCCTCTCCAGCATACCGGAAGGCGACCGCATGCGTGGAGGTGACGTTGCCGAGTTTGGCCGGCGAGTCCTTCCCTGTCAACGACACCACACCATGCTCGTCCGACACAACATAGCTGGACGCGAAAACCAGACCACTAACAGGTATGCCGGCGTCGACCAGGGCCAGCGTTACGACGTTAATGCCCTCTGCAATTTGAGCAACAAGAGCCGTGTCTTCGTCCCGCCACGACTCGAGAAGCTGCACCGTGACCTTCACCAGGCTCCGAGGCATTAGCTGGCGTTGTACTACAGACAGCACGCCGACGTATATTCTGTCCTGGATGAAGCGCTCGCGCAGTTTAGGCACACCAACATGGGGCAGATAGTTGATGCCTAGCGTCGCCATTTGCGGCAGCTCGTCGCGAATTTTTACCTCGATAGGACCATTCACCGCGCACAGTAACCTGATTTGTCGTGGCGGCGCGCCGCGGCTCAGCTCGGCGCTGCCGTCGCTGTTCTTCAATGGACCAGCCATGAAATTTCACAGCAGAGTAAGGGTCACGTTTAATAACCAGCACCAGCCTGATTAATTCGAACGCTAAGGCATGGCTAGCAAAGAGCTCCGTAGTTGTAAACTTCGTGCATTGAGCAACTTTAGCGGCCCATTGCTTGCTTCATTTGAAGACTGCTCGATTCGAAGGCTGTATAGCCTCATGCTGGTCATCGACGCCTCAGTATATTTATGTATGACGCTTTACCAAAAACGTGTGGCAAACTCAGCTGGCACTTTATTGCGATAGAACACTCTATTAGTTATGTGTATTTACTCAGTCCTCAGCTATCGCGCGCACCCGCCGAGGAAGATCGTCGTGCATTCGCTTAGATCGTCACTCCTGCGCCGCCCCACCTAACCTCAACCGTTAGGTCCTCAATACTTGGTCCACTAGAAACCACCCAGCAACAATGGCTCCCGCGGACCCGACATGGATCGCGCTTGAGAAGCTGCGCGAGCGCGGCCCGCTAGTTCACTGCATCACAAACACGGTGGCTGCTAATTTCGCAGCTAATGCGGTCATTGCCGTCGGAGGCTCGCCGGTCATGGCATCCGAGCCGACGGAGGTTGCGCAGGTCACACAGATCGCCAACGCGCTCACAGTCAACATAGGGACCTGCTCTCCTACATTACTTGAGGCAATCAAGAACGCAACAACGAAGGCGAACGAGCGTGGCCTGCCATGGGTTCTTGACCCTGTTGGCGTGGCCGCCACCAAAGCGCGTCAGGATATCTGCCGCGAGCTGGTTGTGAACTACCATCCAGCCGTGATTCGCGGCAATGCGTCGGAAATCATGGCGCTAGCCGTATGTACCCAGGCAGTTTCCTCGGAAAGCGCGGTGGCGACTAGAGGGCTGGACAGCGCTGTCACGACCGAGTCCGTGCTTCCCGCGGCGCGCATCTTGGCCGCGAAGTTTGGCTGTGTCGTGGCGGTGAGTGGAGCAAACGACTTCGTCATTGACGGCAAGAAAAACCGCACGGCACGCATCTCCAACGGCCACGCCATGATGGCTCAGGTCACGGCCACGGGATGCTCCTTGACCGCCATTTTGGGATGCTTCTTGGCTGATACGGACGACGTCTTTTGGTCGACCGTCTACGGACTCTCGTACTACGCCGTGGCCGGCGAGTATGCGGCCAAGAAGAGCAAGGGCACTGGCTCTATGCACTTGAACATCCTCGACTACCTGAGTAGCCTGACCTCTGAGGAGTATCACGCAGTCGCGCGCAGACCTTTGGACTTGTCGTTGTATCTGGTGACTGACCCGCACCTGAACCGAGGACGTCCCCTGACGCAAATTGTGGAGCAGGCTGTGGCCGGCGGTGCATCTGTTGTGCAGCTTCGCGAGAAGGAGTGTGACTCCGGTGAGTTCTACAAGCGTGCGGCCGCGCTCAAAACCGTGTGTGACAAGTATGGCGTACCGCTGATTATCAATGACCGTGTGGATATCGCTCTGGCCGTTGATGCTGCCGGCGTCCACATTGGTCAAGACGACCTACCTGTGCCCGTAGCGCGCCAGCTGCTAGGACCATCCAAAATCATTGGACTTAGCGTCAGCACGCCCGGCGAGTTCGAGGTTGCAACGAAACATGCGCATCTGATAGACTACATTGGCGTGGGCCCTGTTTATCCGACGGAAACCAAAAAGAATGCGAAGCAAGACCTCGGTCTTGCACAGCTCGAAAGCTCGCTGAAGAGCGTCTCTTTCCTCGCTGTTGCAATTGGTGGTGTCAACGCGACGAACGCAGGCGAGGTGCGCAAAGTTCCTGGCGTCTCTGGGATAGCAGTAGTGACGGCGCTGACCATGGCCGAAGACCCCAAGGCCGCAGCCCAGAACCTATTAAATGCGTGAGATTTATATAGCACAGGGTTAAAAAAAATGCCGTAGGGCCGTACTGACTCGTTATGTGCCGGCCTGTTTAACGATCCAGAGTAGTAGATAAGACAATGTTTACAATGATAGATACATTAAATCTATTATAGAATGCCAATGGACTCAAATGTGGCGCGGCTTAATTTCAACTCTTACATGCCGCTCGGCACAAGTGTCTCAAAACAATGATTTTTCTTATCGTCGATATCACAATCACTGAATAGCTGTAATGTACGAGCAAAGCATTTAGTATTGTGTCAACATATGAATGCGCTTCTTTTTATATACAAATAAGCAATGGGTTTGAATTATGTGTTGATAGTGACTCTGTTCTAGTACGAGACAAAGAGCTTTGCTCGTGTCAAGAAAGCACGTTTGGCACCGCAACACCTGGCGTTGAACGGCGCTTTAAAATTGGAGTTCGTCCATATACGCCCCTATGAGTTTTGCAGCGCGCCTCGACTACGGCTCCCCATCGTGTGACGCCTACATGCAGCAAACCCTAGTACCTCCGTATGCTCATCCCCATCTAGCTGCACGGGTCTGAGTACCCAAGAGCTACAGCCGCCCCAGAAATTTCGTATTAGTACATTTACACACGAGGCGCATAAACTACCAACCATGACGTGGAGCGAAGAAGCGTGGAAGGCTGCGGAGCCCGTCTACGAACAGATTCTGGACCTGGATTTCATCAAGCAGCTCGGCGACGGCACGCTATCGCGCGAACGCTTTCTGACGTACCTTGAACAGGACAAGCTCTACCTGGCCGACTATGCCAAAACATTGAGCCTGATCAGCGCTCGCGCTGAAACGGTTCAGGACATGGAGCAGTGGGCCAAGTTTGCCATTGGCGCGGGCGTGGCCGAACTCAGTGTGCACAATTACTTCCTGGAGGAGACGAACGACGGAAAAGCGCGCGACACGCCCAAGATCGAGAAGAACCCGTCGTGCGAATTGTACACGTCGTTTCTGCTTAAGCACGCGGCGCTCTCGCCGCTCGAGGTTGCGGCGGCGGCGGTGCTCCCGTGCTTCTGGATCTACGCCAAGGTCGGGGCCTGGCACTACAACAAGCTGGGCTCGGTCGAGAACCACCCGTTCGGCAAGTGGATCTCAGCTTACGCAGGCGAGGACTACGACAAGGGCGTGCAGATTGCGATTGCGTTTGCCGACAAACTTGCTGACGCGACGACGCCTGAGCGCCGTAAAGCCATGACTGAGGCATTTGTCAAGTGTTCCATCATGGAGCTCATGTTCTGGAAGGCGGCCCACGACCTGGAGCAGTGGCCTTACCCGCGGAAGTAGTCATGCAAGCAGCCGGAAAAAAGCAGGCCTGAGATTGATGTAGTTAGAACAATATATAGCGCGATAATTGAGAAATCCCGACAAAACCCAGCCGCGTTTGTGCACGCAGGAGTGTGTCTACGGCCTCGAATTGCCTCTCAAACCGTGGCCTCGCGTGCCCGCCCCGGATCTTGCATAAATCTCGCTGCATAAATCGCTCAGGGTTGTTGTCCTTATGCATGACGGAGCGGTTAGGGTGGCGGTATCGACGCCGGCAATTAAGAGCACAGTAGACGTCACGAAACATCTTGACCTGACCCCCCAAAAAAGGCCATGCACACAGCGCTCACCATAGCTGGCAGCGACTCCTCTGGAGGCGCCGGAATCCAGGCAGATATGAAGGCCTTCAGCGCCAACGGCGTGTATGCGCAAACTGCCGTCGTGGCTGTTGTGGACGAAAACACGATCAAGGTGAACGGCATCCACCAGCTGCCGCCGGCGTTCGTACAGTCGCAGGTCCGCTCGTGCCTCGACGACATCGGCGCCGACGTCATCAAAATCGGCATGCTCGGCAACGTCGACGCCGCCCGCGCCGTGCGCGACGTGCTGCTCGAGTACAAGGGCAAATGTCCGGGCGTGGACAACGTTGTGCTGGACCCCGTCATCGTTGCCTCTTCGGGCTCGCCTTTGCTGGAGGACTCGGCGCTGCAGTTCCTGAGGGACGAAATGATCCCGCTGGCCCGCATCATCACGCCTAACTTGCCCGAGGCCGAGATGCTTCTGGGCCACTCGATCTCGGAGGCCCAGTTCGAGGAGGCCGCGCGCGAGCTGTCGAAGCTCGGCAAGGACAAGCCCGTGAGTGTCTTCTTGAAGGCTGGCCACCTCAAGCCCTCCAAAACAGGCACGCTCGTGGACTACGTGTACAACGCCGAGACCGACGAGATTCTGAAGCTACCATCGCCCTATGTAGACACAAGGAACACACATGGCACGGGCTGCACGCTCTCGTCGGCATTGGCGGCAAACCTGGCTCAGGGCTACGACCTCAACTTCTCCTCGCGGGAGGCCAAGAAGTACATTTCTAGGGCCATCGCGTCGGGTGCGGTTGTTGGGCTCGGCAAGGGCATTGGGCCCGTGCACCACTTCTTCAGCTGGTACTGAGCTAAAGTAAAAAAGTTCACGAGGGTTTTTCCATTATAACGTCTGAAAGATCGGCTATAGAGCTGACCACGATATCTCACACTACTGACACTGTAAACGCTACAGAGACTGCATATACGTGTTTCTTTCTAAGTATCTTTGCTATCTGGCCGCATTGTTGGGCAATACATACATCTCGTGCTATATGCTCTCGTCCTCATGGGTGGAACCCGTCTCGCGCCAACCCGTACCCTTAATAATACATCGAAGCACGAAAACCACGCGTCGCGTCAAAACATCGTTCTGTGCTCGTCTTCCGCACTAATGGCACACTTCAAACGCGGGGAGCAGCCGTTCATGGACGCCCCCTCCGCAGCTACTCGGCTCGAGAGCGCGCGAGTAGTCGATGAAATCGACGCGAAAATGGGCTTCGACCGATACGATACTGGCACGCCACGCGTGGGCTGGCTCGTCAACTTTCAGCCAACAATCATCTTTGACGACACGGCGGAAGACTCGCCCAATGGCAAATCCGCGGTTGACTTCTATTTTCTTGATGAGGAGGGTGGATACTTCAAATCAACCGTGCAGTACGATCCATACTTTTACGTGCGGTGCTCGAGCCGCGACGCTGAAGTCGAGGAGTACTTGCGCAAACGATTCGAGGGCGTTCTAAAAACCACACGACGCGTCCTCAAGGAAGACCTAAGGCTTCCAAACCATCTCCTGGGTAACAAGGTTTCCCTCATCGAGCTCGTGTTCTGGAACGAACAGGACATGCTCTCTGTGCGCCGCACTCTTCAACCACTCATTGGCATAAACAAAAAGCGCATTGACACGTACGGAGACTCGCTTAGTGAACGAGAGGATCCAGGGGCCCTCATTGTGGATCTGCGTGAGCATGACGTGCCGTACCATGTCCGCTTGACCATCGACCTTAATATTCGCGTGGGCAAATGGTATACAGTGATCGCTCCAGGGCCCCATAGCTCACAGCACCAAACCATGCAGCTCGTTGAAATGCCGGAGCGGATTGTTCGTGCAGACCCTGTAGTCATGGCCTTCGATATCGAGACTACCAAGTTGCCGCTAAAGTTCCCGGACGCTCGCTCGGATGCTATTATGATGATTTCATACATGATAGATGGTCGTGGCTATCTCATCACTAATAGAGAAATCGTCAGCAAGGACATCGCTGATTTCGAGTATACACCCAAGCCAGAGTTCAAGGGTGAGTTCACGATCTTCAATGAGCCCACAGAAAGTGATGTGCTCATTCGATTCTTCGAACATATTCGCGATGAGAAACCCACCGTTATCGCAACCTATAACGGTGACTCCTTCGACTGGCCTTTTGTGGCTGCCAGGGCCGCGGTACATGGCCTCGATATGTATGCCGAGATCGGGTTTAAGGTGGACAATGAGGGCGAGTACAAGAGCTCTTATTGTGTTCACATGGATTGCTTCCGCTGGGTTAAGCGTGACTCTTACCTCCCTCAAGGTTCTCAGGGCTTGAAGGCGGTTACCACCGCTAAACTGGGCTACAACCCGCTCGAAATCGACCCAGAGCTCATGACTCCATATGCCGCAGAAAAGCCTCAGGTGCTCTCTGAGTACTCAGTATCTGATGCAGTTGCGACTTACTATTTGTACATGAAATATGTGCATCCATTCATCTTCTCTCTGTGCAACATTCTACCTCTCCGGCCGGATGAGGTCCTACGAAAAGGAACAGGTACATTATGCGAAATGCTGTTGATGGTACAGGCTTATGAGGGTAACATCGTTTTGCCTCACAAGCACACAGACCCACCTGAGCGCTATTATGACGGTCACTTCATCGAGTCAGAGACTTACGTTGGAGGCCACGTCGAATCACTCGAGGCAGGCGTCTTCCGTAGTGATATCCCCACGGACTTCAACGTTAATACGGGCGCTATTGATGAACTGCTGGAACAGTTGGATGACGCTCTCAAGTTCACTATTACCGTGGAAAACCAAACGCCATTAAGCAAGGTCACTAATTACGATGCGGTGAAAAAGGAGATCGAATCGATGTTAGTCGCTCTCAAGACGCAGCCGAAGCGTGTTGAAGAGCCGCTTATTTACCACGTCGATGTTGCCTCCATGTACCCGAACATCATGACTTCGAATAGGCTGCAACCGGACTCAATGAAAAGCGAGCGTGATTGTGCAATGTGCGACTTCAATGTGCCCGGCAAAACCTGCGATCGTCGACTTCCCTGGTCGTGGCGTGGCGAATTCTTCCCGCCAAAGCGTGATGAGGTTCTCATGTTGCAACAACAACTCAAGCGCGAAATGTTTGCAGGTGGCCGTAATGGTGAGAATGGGCGCCGGTCTTGGGATGAGCTCTCTAAGACAGACCAGATTGCGCATTTACGGCAGCGCGTCTCTGACTACAGCCGCAAGGTTTATCACAAACTCAGAGAGTCTGAAACTGTTGAACGCGAGGCGATCATCTGCCAGCGCGAAAACCCTTTCTATGTCAACACTGTGCGAGACTTTCGCGACCGACGGTATGAATTCAAGGGAAAGCAGAAAGTTTGGAAGCAGAATCTGTCGAAGGCAGACTCGGCCATGACCAAGGAGGAGGCTGCTAAGATGGTCGTTTTGTATGACTCTCTACAACTGGCTCATAAAGTCATCCTGAATAGTTTCTACGGGTACGTTATGAGGAAGGGTTCACGCTGGTATTCGATGGAAATGGCCGGTGTTACATGTTTAACGGGTGCAACAATCATTCAACTTGCGCGAAGCATGGTAGAGAGGCTCGGGCGTCCGCTCGAACTTGATACGGATGGTATCTGGTGCATCCTACCTAAAAGCTTCCCTGGTGACTTGAGCTTTGAGCTTGAAGGTGGAAAAAAGCTTCCATTTGCGTATCCTTGCGTCATGTTGAATCATTTGGTGCACGAGAAGTTCACGAACCATCAGTACCAGACCCTTGTGGACTCGGAAAACTTGGTTTGGGAGACGAGTAGTGACAACACAATCTTCTTTGAAGTGGACGGCCCTTACAAGGCAATGATGCTCCCCTCAAGTCGTGAAGAAGGCAAGGGTCTCAAAAAGCGTTACGCAGTGTTCAACTTTGACGGTTCTCTGGCCGAACTTAAAGGGTTTGAAATGAAGCGTCGAGGTGAGTTGCAGCTGATCAAAACGTTTCAAACGCAGCTGTTCTCGCAATTTCTACAAGGAGAAAGCCTGAAAGACTGCTACGCAGCTGTGGCCAAGGTCGCGAATTCTTGGCTAGATGTGTTGGATAGTAAAGGCTCGACTATGGAAGATGTTGATCTCATGAATATGATCAGTGAAAATAAGAGCATGTCAAAGTCGTTGGAAGAGTATGGAGCTCAAAAGTCTACTTCTATCTGTACAGCCCGACGTTTGGCCGAATTTTTGGGAAAAGAAATGGTCAAAGATAAAGGATTGGCCTGTCAATATATTATCAGCGCTGAGCCGTCGCACGAACCGGTCACGAATCGCGCGATCCCCATTCAGATCTTCAACGCACCACCTGCCAAGAAACAGGAATTCCTTCGCCGATGGCTCAAAAAGCCTCAATTGGTTGATTTTGACCCCCGTGCTATTATTGACTGGGGGTACTATCGCGAAAGACTTGGTGCTACCATTCAAAAGCTTGTCGTTATTCCGGCGGCTCGCCAAAAGGTCCCGAACCCCGTGCCTCGCGTACCGCCACCTGCGTGGCTAGCTCGGAGGATCGCAAATGAGAGTGATGGGTTGAAACAGCAAACTATCACATTTGCCGTCGCAAACAAAGAAGAAGTCGATCCTTGGGGAAGCAGTGAAACGCTTGTCGACATAGAGGACACACTCAGCTCAAGGACCCCGAGCCCGAGTGCCCAAAACGGGGTTCGAAAAGCTATTGTCAAACGAAAGGTTTCTGAGGTAGAGCAACCTGAAGAGGTAGTCAGCGCAGAGCATGCGCCAAGCCCCGATGTAGACTATCGTGCTTGGGTTGTTTACATGAAGCGCGTTTGGGAGCAGCGCAAGGCACAACATGAAGCTCGCCGTCAACTCTTCGGGCCTCAGGTGGTTGGCAAGCGAGCGCATGGTATTCAGGGCTTGATCCGACAACAAACCGAGTCTGCCTGGGCATCTGCTGGGGGTATATGGCAACTCATTGGATTGAGACCGTCTACAGATCCAGGGAAGGTTCAGGCCTCTGTGTATGTCAATGGGCGTCTCCAAACAATCAGTATCCTGGTTCCTCGTGTTCTTTTTGTCAAAATGCGCACAAATCATCAACTTCCACAGCTACCCTCGGGTGTAAAGGCAGAGCCTAGCGACTGGGTCCTACCGTCGGGAGGCACGTCTCCTTCTCTGTACCATATCGTCATGACAGAGCAACAGTATCAGGCTGAACAAGTACGTGCTAACGGTTTGTTCAAAAATCGCGGCGTTGAGGAAGTCTTTGAGCAGCACATAAATGCTGTGGATCGTGTTCTGTTGAAACTTGGATCTTATTGTCGATTGGAGACTAGCGGAAGCATCGGCTTGTTAGGTCGCGGCCTCGACTCTGGCTTCGAGCTTAATTGGCTAGAGCCGGTTCCGAATGAGCTGGGGAAAACAATTGATTTGAAGTTGGATTATGCTTTCATGCAACACACAGAGGTGCACGGGCGGCACGTTGTGGTCTTTGCCTCGTCGTGGGCAGATACTACTACTGTATTGGAGTACGCACCAAAGGCTTCGCACGCAACTGGCGATTGGTCTCTCAGCCTTGTCCCGGAATACGCTTCTCAGCTGGCAATGTACAAGCCCGAGCAACCACTGTTCTCACTTCCTGAAAGCATCAGCGTCTCTAAACCTGACGTGCACACCGATTTGAGAAAGTTCTGGATTTCGGTTGCGAAAACTTTGACCGAAATGATGGCGCAAAAGCCTCGATCCGCAATTGCCATTGTGCAAAGTAGCAGAGGCCTTTCCTGGCTGAATGTTAGGATAAGAGCTTTGCGTGAGCTTCCCGTTGTCAGCATGGCAAGTCCATTTGGCCAAGGATTGCCATCAGTCGGATGGGAGTCGATTTTAGCGAAACGTGTTGTTAAGGCATTTCTACGCACTCAGTACTCACTTCAGACAATGCGAACGCTAGCAGAGCACGTTGACGTTCCATTGAGTAACCTTCCTATTGGAGACGACGTGCGACGTGCTGTAGACATTGTCTATGCACGAAGACTCACAGCTGCGAAACATGTACTGTGGTGGGGAGAGGCACACACAAACACGGCACTAACAGCAATCGATCTTGCTAATGCGGCCAAAGACTTGAACACTCGGAAAACCGATAAGTCAGGTATTTATCCGCATGTGTGCTTGGATATGTCGTTATCGAATCTCGTCGTGAATACTATTCTCACGTCGCCATACCTCACTGCTGCAGAGGGCACAGAGCAGGCAGACCCCACACTCCTAGTTGATGCATTTAGTCCGGTAGCTTGGCGAAGCTTGGTGGCACTCACTCGAGAGTGGTGGCAGCAAGCTTCCAGCGGAAACGAGGCTGCTGATCTTTGCGTCCAGCAACTGTCCGGATGGGTTGCCTCACCAGGGTCGCAACTATGGACTCCGAAACTGGCGCATCAAATACACACATTGAGCCAAAAGGCTCTGTCCCAGCTCAATGTGGAACTGCAAAAGTTTGGCACAACAGTGGTCTACTCAGAACGTGATGGGCAGCGTTTGCTTGTGGCCACGACTAAGAAGTCTGCACCAATGGCATTGGCGTTCGGTGGACTCGTCGTAAAGGAAATCAAGAGCAAAGACATGTTCACGTACCTTGACATTTCTGTGGATGAAGTGTGGGACTTCCTGGTTTGGATGAATAGCGCAAACTACTGTGGCCGACTTCTGAGCAACTCAGGAACAGAGGACAGTGTTGGTGAACTTGAATATACGTCTACATGGCAAATTGCGGAATATCTCCCACCGATTCTTCACGATGAGTTCCTCGAGTGGGTACTTCAGTTCATGGCAATCATCGCCGAGAAAAAGGACTCAGCTATCTCAGCTCCTGGAGGTGGAACAACGAAGCCTATTCCGGCTGACTTTATGCACAACGCCCTGCAACGACTTGAGAAGCCCTTGACCAACCGTGTTCGACAGCTTCAAGGCCGCTATCTTGACGCGGTGTCACGCAGTGGAGACAATACCGACTTTTCCATGCCTGAGAGAGCTGGAACTAGGCCGGACATCACCCCGGATAGCCCTGTTCTTGCTTTTGTGAAAGCACTCAGTGCCGTCTTTTCTTTGACGAATGATATGGATGAGTTTACGCAGGTGAGACGCAAACTGTTGGCAATGTTGCAAGTTGGGGACTTCGACCCAGCTGCTCAGTTCCGTGATCCAGCTGCCAGGCTCGTGGTTCCCGAAGTAGTATGCGGCACATGCATGGCTTGTTCAGATGTGGATGTGTGTAGCTCTGAAACCAACAACTTTTCCTTCCTGTGCCCCAGCTGTCATTCTGAACTTGACCGTGTGCTCTTGGAAGAACGTCTGGTTCAAATGCTTGTGACCACTATAGCTGGGTTTCAGTTGCAAGATTTAGTCTGTATGAAGTGTGGTAAGGTGCGGCCAAACGACCTGGCCGTTCATTGCCCCTGCTCCGGGCAGTTCCGCGAAACGAAGTCAGTTCAAGACGTTCAAAAAGAGATTGCTGTCTACCGTCACGTAGGCAAATACTATGGTCTGCGTCTTTTGAACGATCTAATAACTCAGTATTGATTCGCCTTGCCATAACTAAGTAACTGTAATTGACGCACATTTTCTGAGCTTCACGATTATTTATAGTCACTACCACGTTGAGTGCTTAGTATATATGCCTTTATATGCCACAAGCTTAATTCACCTGCTTGCATTTCCAGTTCGTCTGGTCGAGAAGAGGAAGCGAAGCGCCAAGGCACCAGCCCAGCTCATTGCCCGCAATCTTTTTGGCAATACGAACCTCACGGTGGCCCTTAATTTCGTAGCCCGTACGAAGCAACGCATCCATATAGTTTAGCTCAGTGCACCACTGCGGGTTGTTCTGCAGGGCCTTGATAGCACCTTCGTGTGCCTCAAATGCAGAGTAGGCGGACTCGCCCTGGCACACGAGAGAAGTCAATTGACGCATCTCGTCAAGGCTGAAAGACTGCGGCATTCCCAAAGGCGCTGTGCGATCATAGAAATACGAGAACACGTACATGTCTGAGTCGACAGGGAACGCCTCAAGGAGCCTAGGCTGATGAACACCGCCGAAAGCACAGGGCGGGTTCGCACAGATAGCCTCTTTATCGAGAATCTTCTCAGCGAACGCGCGGCATTGCAAAGGCGAGAACACAGTTGGCCCTTCAAACACAACGTCCTGTTTCTTCAGTCTTGCACCTTCCTTCGTAGCACTGCCATCAGGAACCTCAATGTTCACGGTGAGCGTAGTGTTCGTGGGTAGGCACGGGTTCCTGTAGACTGCCTTCGGGCCCTGCTGGGTCACTATCTCACGATTAATCTTCTCACGAGCCTCATTCATACCATAGCCAAGATATGAGTGCTGGTAGAGCACGAAATCGCGGCCTCCAAAGCTGAGCTCATACTTGTGGTCTCCATCAGCCAGCTTTTTGTGCGCATCCTTGAAGGTTGGCTCAAATACAATCTGTGTTGAGCCTCCACCAAGGTCAAATACAGCTACTGTAGGCGTCTTATCAGACGAGCCAATATTACCAAGAAGGAAGTTGGCCGTGACCCAAGCGTAGACGCCCTCGTCTTCACCGCTCATGATGGAAACACCGTCACCTTCGACAACAGGGAACGGATAGTTCTCGGTCAAGTAAGTGCGCACAGCTGCCAAAATAGCATCAGCGCCTTCCTGGCCCAGCTTACGCAGACCCGCCGTTGCCTTCACGGCGATCGGCGAACACCGCTGCGAATCAGCCGGTACGTTATTGACAGCGACAGAAAGTAGCGGCTCAAGGCTCTTCGCTGCAGCCAGCGGATCATTCGCGAAAGATGACAGTCCAGGCTCGAGCATCTTGAACTCCTCGTTCACGAGGCGAGGCATCTTTTCACAGTTGTTGAAGTGGTACACATGCACTCGCGATCCGGATGATCCGGCATCAATCATTACGACGTACTGGTTTACGGGCTTCTTTCCATCGTAGGATTTTGTACACTCGAAAGCACTCGCAGCGCTTGCAGCATCCGCTGAGCCTGTCACCGGGCTGCTGCCGCTGCTTCCTCCCTTGCCTACGGATGGCAGGTACTTTGCATAATCCGCGCTGTACGAAGAAGGCGCAAAAATGCCCCAAAGAACGAGGCCTCCCAGCAGAATCGCGCCAACGAAACCGGTCACCTTGAACCTAGTTGAGTATTGCATGCGGCGCTTGATGTGAGGGTTGTCGAGGTCACTGATGGGCAAAACGCTGCTCATAATCACACACGCCCTGTCGATTTATCGTGCGTGAATTAAGCCCCTTTTGTCAGGATTCTAAACAGCCAGATTGCACTACGCGTCCTGCCACCAGAGCAGCACACGTGACTTATTTAGATACGTGTCTGGCTTAGGGTCAATGCAGGCTCTCCATGCAGGTGCGCGATCGGTTCTAAGATCGCGAGCTGAATGTGAAGAAAATGTGAGGAACATATGTAGCGCACCATAGATCAAAGGGGCTATAAAATGGGATCATGAAGCCGTCACTTCCTTCCTCCTTACCATCATCTTAATAGAAACATGCGCTCCAACCCAAAACGCCACGGCGGTTCAACGTCCCGTCAAACCGCCGAGAATGCCCCAGCTTCCCAGGGCAGAAGTAAAATGCGGTCCACTGGGAAGACTTTTTCTCCAACCGCCCGCCTACCTTGGACTAGGCCTAACGTTGAAAACCAGCAAGACCAGGCAGAATTGAGTACACACTACCCCTCATCCTCTGATATGCAAGCCGCTGTAGTGACCTCTGAAAAAACCAAGCTCGCGTCGCTTACGCTGCGGGCCCCCAAAGAGCCGCTAGTTTCCTTGAACTTTGGCAACGACTACTCGGATGTCTTTGTGCACCACGGGATTCTGCCACAGAATTGGGTCCAGAATTCCAGCGACGTTTTCAAAGGTTATCCGAAATTGCGGCGGTTGCACGACCTGAAGCGAGAGCAATTCGCACGCTACGCTGGACCCGCAATCGGTCTTCGGTGTCCCGAGCATGAAATTGAAACCTCGTTGCGTAGCATGATAGGCCAGCAGGTTCAATTTGACGTTATCATGATAAACGGCTGTATCGAGACATTCTCGCTTGAATCCTTGCGGACTCTTCCAATCGAGAACCTGTCCTCGCGTCCATCGTTCGTCTTCTTGTGGGTCCCTGCTACCAAGATTGCTGAGGGCCGTCACCTCCTTGACAAATGGGGATTCCGTAAAGGAGAGGACATTTCGTACGTCGTCGATTCCGTTGATTCCCCTCATGCACCAAAAATTGATTCTTGGAACAGCGAAAACACTTTATTTCGCTCCTCCACTTGGCATTGTCTCATGGGGCTAAAGGGTACGGTTCGTCGCAGCACGAACACCGAGCTAATCCATTGCAACGTTGACACTGACGTGATCTTTGAGAATCGGCGAGAGAACTTGAATATTGTTCCTGAAGAGATTTACAGCGTCGTCGAGAACTTCACAAGCATGAGCCGTAAGATCCACATCTTACCTCAGGAAAGTACACCAGGGCTTCCAGTGCGTCCTCGCCACGGTTGGGTGATCTTGTCCCCAGATGTTTTTTCGGTCGGCAATTTTGACCCAAGCAAGTTTCATGACCGGCAAACAATTCCCGTCAGTCGAGAAATTGATTTGCTCCGGCCCCAGACGCCGCCAATGTCTCATTGAGCTTTATCTTTATTGAGTAGCTCTCCTGGATTACGCCCTATTCTTGTTGATCCGCCACCAAAAGGTTTTGCGCGTTGGAGCAATAGTGTTTAAATGCATTAGCACATCGATCATGGACTGGTTGGGAATAAATACCCCATCTAAGTTCAGCAATGCTATCAACTTAGAGCTATTAACAGAATTTTTTTCCGAAATTAAGAGAAATTTAGAGGTTTAGCCAAGAAGTTACTCCTGGAGCCACTTGTTGCCTTCCCGCGGCTGCGGAACCTTGAGGCCGAACTGGCGAGGGATATACTCAGCGCGGTGAACCTT
Source organism: Entelexis sp. DX6506 (assembly GCA_037041025.1). Classification (NCBI taxonomy): domain Eukaryota; kingdom Fungi; phylum Ascomycota; class Dipodascomycetes; order Dipodascales; family Trichomonascaceae; genus Entelexis; species Entelexis sp. DX6506. Next base: position 512,607 of record JAXQHU010000039.1, read on the forward strand.
GTTCAGATTCTTGCGCATAGTAATCTGGAAGCAAGTAGCCGAGCCTTGGCGAGAAACGATGGTAGAGCTAGCAAGGAAGAACTCCCAAATACGGAACCATTTCGAGCCATACTTAGCGACAACCTTATCCTTGTTGCCCATCCAGTTGCGGTACCAGCGCCACAGGGTCGCCGAATAATGAACGCCGATCGTGTCAACAGCGACGATCTCAAAGCCAGTACCCTCAAAAGCGTCAATGGACCATCCCAAGGGAGTTGAAGCATCAGCACCGGGGAAAATGTACTTGTTCATGAACAGTCCCCAGATAAGATCTTCATACTGCCACGACTTGCGAATGCCCGAATACTGAAGGAAGAAGATTCCCTCATCATCAAGCATGTCGTAAACCTGCTGCAAGAACGAATGGAAGTTGCGCACACCAACGTGCTCGCTCATCTCCAAAGCAGTGATACGCTTGTACTTACCCTCAGGCACAGGCACGTCACGGTAGTCAGTGCACAAGATACGCGACTGCGACAAAGAGATTCCATCCTTCGTAAGGCCACCGTTACCCCAAGCCGTCTGGTTGCGGCCCAATGTCACACCAGTAACCTCAGCACCATATTGGCTACTAAGGAAACGAGCAAGCGTGCCCCATCCGCAACCAATATCAAGAACGCGATCACCAGGCTGCACACCAATCTTCTCCGCAACGACACGAAGCTTGTTATCCTGCAGCTCCTCGAGCGTCTCCTCCCTGTAAGGGTCTTCGACAACGCCGCTCGTGTAAATCATGCGCGGACCAAGGAACCAGGAGTAGAAGTCGTCACCACGGTCGTAGTGATCGCGAACCTGCTCCTCATCCTGAGAACGCGAATGCATGATAACCTCGGGAATCATGCCGAGCAGGAAGAACTTGAACAGACCCCAGGTGAAGGAAAACTTAGCCCAGTCGTGGCGAAGCTCAAGAATGTCAAGCATGTCTCCCTTGACATCAATTTTGCCCTTAAAGTAGCCCTCGTAGAACACCTCGTACGGAATCTTGGCATGGCCCTGGTACTTGCTAGCAAGCTCGGGGTCCTTAATATCGAGGTAATGCTCGATCGGTCTTCCAGGAAGTTTCGCATCCGAACGCAGGGGAGGGGAGATGTTCGACGCTACCGTCCAGTAGGCCATCAAAATGGGAATCGCCGTGACGAGAGCCAAAAATACGTACGTGAAAAATCCGCCCCCAGTCTTTCGCTTGAGCAAGTACGGCACACCAAGAAGCAGGCCGATCAGCAGCTTGTTGGAGAACGACTTCGCGCCGGCACCCTCAGCAACGAGAACGCCATTTTTAATAGTGGGGAACTCCGTTGTCCGCACACCAGTCGCAGTGGAGGCTGGCGGCGGAGGAGGGGCCGCCGGCGTTTTGATGAAATTAATCGACATGGTGGAAAGGTGAGAAGGAAACGGCGCTGACTCGGCGTGGAGTGAACGAATCGTGTACGTGTCTGGGCAAGGGCTCTGACGCGACGCGCGCTCCTCCTCCTATGTGCCCTGCAAAAGAGCTAGTTGACCTCCAATTCGTGTTCTTGTGCGCACCATATATAGCTAGATTATATTCTGGTTATGTGCTTTTGGCAGTAGCCGGCCAGAAAATGGACCACTCGTTTATGTGACTAAGAGATGGCTATGCCGACGTCCATGCCGAAGTCCATGCCGAAGATAACTTGGAAGCACGGCTAAGAAAAGAAAATTGGGATAAAAAGAAAAAGGAACTGCAGCACCTTCTGTTCTCGTATGGTCTCCCACTACAATACTTGGTAAGGCCCTCAGGTGTTTAAATAGGACTGATCGGACGGGAAGTCTTGTATTCACCTGGGTTTGGCCGCAGCTATCAGGAATCCAATATTAACATATAAGTGATATAATTGTATGTAGAGTACAATGTCTAGAACACGGTTGTGTATGTAGTGGTTGCGCAAATGCGAGCTATTTTTTCTCATCGGCGCCGTCAAAGGTCTTCAGGTCCTTTTGCTGCAAGATCTGAAGCACTAAATCGGGTCCAATCTGCGATTGGTGCGCTGCATTGAACTCGCTTATGACTGCTCGACACATCATATCGAACTGCCGCTCGAAAATGTCTTCGAATGCGCGTTCTTCATCAGCACTCAAAACTACGTCATCAACATTTGTTTTGGTACTGCCGCCGCGAGTTCGTCGTTTGTAAGGGCGCTTTGCTCGAGGCTTCACAACTCTGCTTCGACGATCCACATGTTTCTCGCTTGGCGTGCATTTACTTTTTAAAACTGGAGATGAGCAGTTTGAGTCGGGTGACGGAAGAAATGTTGACTTCGACAAATGAGCTTCAATATTTTCATCTGAAGATGATTGGTGCTCCGCCACTTGAGTTGCATCATCCATGGGTGGCGACAGAACTCTAGAAGGTGCCACAATGTCTACCTCGGGCTCTGTTACTTCCGGGAGTCCGTCATGATACAGGCTTGTGTACTGGTTAGGTCCAAGGTAGGTGCTATTTTTGAGATCCTTCGGGTCAACGCACTCCTCAGCTTGTGAAACGTGCGCGTCTCGCTGGCTGCATTCTTCCTCTTGATCTGCATTCGGTATGCTGCAGTCTGGAACTCTAGATGACCCTCGCGGTTTCGGCCCACGTTTGTGATAGCGATAGGGTCTACGCATGAAACTAGGCTGTTGCGGCTGCTCTAGCTGAACATATTGAAGCTGAAAGAACTGCTGTTGTTGATACTGGTACAGGCGTGGGTCAACGTTGAGATGCGTTGCTAATGCTGCGGTATCATCAGTGAAAGGCACGTACGAATAGTCATGGGTATTCTGGACCCCAGTCAGTACTGGTGGTGTATCTGGATGCATCGATAGGCTATAATAGGCAGCATAAGCTTGTGCGCGTGCGGCAGTAGCTTCATCGTTTGTAGCATGCAGCATAAGAATCAAATGAAGCTTATAGCTCTAGGGTGGCTGAGGCTAGAATTCCGTGGCTCTTAAAATTGTCTCAGGATTAGCGCGCATTTAAAACACCTGAGGCCGTAAGCGTCGCATAAGGCGTCGGGCGCGCGTCTGGAATGCAGGGATATTTTGGCTAAAATGGGAAACGCGATCATCGGCCCGCTGATTTGCAATCGGCAAAGCCCTACAACCACGTCATTTCGGTCACTAATTGCAATTTACTGCCCGTTCTATACGCTTTAAGCCAAGTCTCATAGCGTTCGGATCTTTTATCTAGGATGCGATGGTACTTAGAGCTCTATTTTAAGTATTCTTAAGCTGCATAGGCCCGCCAATCCAAGGGGAAGGCTACCTCGGATTTTACTTCATATATGCAGGCAGGTAATAACAAATGCGGGCAACCCTCGCGACAGGGGCCCGCCTTTGCCACGCCGCGCCCCCGATCGAATTCAAATGTTTCAGTTTCAAGATTCCAGAGCCAGACCCAGATCCTGATAGGAAAGTCGGCGCGCACTTTTGTGATCTCATTGTTTATGACTTGAAGTAGTTAGCTGCGTTTTTTCAGCTTTTTCTGATGACTTCATTATCGAAAACGCGCTCGAAGCGGAATCCCTTTTGCCTTTGTAGATCCCCACTTTACATCTGAGACTGTTCGCCCTGCATATACATGCAGGAAATGAAACAGTTGTTAACCCTTTTATGATTGCCACGAACCGCTGTCGCGGATCCTGCCGATCTTCGCACGACCACGACCAGGGGTTAAGTCTGGCGTGCTCAGATGTGAACGTTTCGGGCTTGATGACTTCTAAAGTCATCCCAATAAGTCTGCAGGGCTCAGTCTATTACATGCTCAGGTGAGTCGTCTTCAACTTGGCGTGTAGGCGAGACATCGCAGCTTCACCCCTGCCCAATATGCAATACTCAGCGGCGTATGCACCTGTACGCATGATATGAAACATTTTGGCACGTGAATGACACGCTTGGGCGCTGCGGCACTACGCACACGGCAAGTCCAAAGTGTCGAATAGGAACTCGGGCGATCAAAAATAGCAACAGAAGTCTAAACGAATATACTAAAAAATAATTCTAGAAATTCACTGCTTTAGAATGTGGCTTTGGGACAATGAGGACGACTTTCACCTTTCGGCGTACTTGTTCAGTCAAGGCGGTATGCTACTGGCTAAGATATAAAAGCACGCCGCCCATGTTAAATTCGACCTCGTAAAATGCTCGTGACATTATGTCCACGGCACGCAGTAGCATTCAGTATGTAATATATGCGCCGTGCGGCAATCTTCGCGGCACCGGCGGCTTCGCTGTTGGGGGGGGGGAGCTGGTGGAGAAATAAGGGTGGCCTTTCCTTAGGTTCAATGTCCTGGGTTGTACTTAGACGACGTGTGAAAATCTTTCTAAGATTTTTGCTTCAATCCTTGTGTACTGTTGTATTCGCTATCCCTGTATATAATGCGTTTGAGATGACGAACTAACCTGTGGGATCGAATAACACTTTCGATCTAACTAATCACTATTAAAAACGCGTAAACATATATAATGTATCGCTTCTATTGTGTGCATACTTGTAGAATACTTTAATCGAAATTACGACTGGTCAATGGAAATGTGAATCTTAGCACCGTGACCCATCTCGACGGCATGTAGGCCAGGTGTGATATCCATCTGCGTCTGTCCAACATCCGAATGACGGTGAAGGCTCTTCACTGCAAGTAGTTTAACACCCAACGGGGTTTCAGGCAATGTTCTGATATCAAACGATTGGCCGATATCCGCCGAACCATTCTGCAACTTAATGTTGTGTGAGCGGAATAGCTCCTTGTCGTTCCTCTCCAGAAGGAAGCAACGTACTTGGATCTCGCCGCTCTTAACGTTTTCAACGTCTTCAACACTTTCAATCGTTACAGTGAAATTTGCCAAAGACTCGTCATCCAATCCACCTGCTGCAGCTTCATCGTCCTGGCCATGATGGGTGATCTTGTGCAGCACGCTCTTCGGAGCATGAACCGCCTGTCCGATAACTCCGCCGCCTGCAGCGGTTGCACCGCCTGCGAGTCCTACCAATCCTCCAGAAGCACGATGCGCGGTCGCTGCTCCAGTGAGAAGATGGTCACCCGACCAATGGAGGTGCCCAGGCAGGAAGCGGAGGCTCAACTCGAGGGTGCCTGTTGACTCTTTCGAGTGGAAAATTTCCAGCTTTTTCTTGATATTCTCAAGTTCAACCGTGTAGTCTTTCCAAACGAGTGGCTCTAACTCGCTCAAGTCGAATTTATAACCACCCAAGAAGTCATCGCTATTGCCCATATCCCAGTCATTCACGATAGCTCTCACGATGCAGTTCTTATAGTCGTGAATGTCAAAGCGGAACCTCTCCTCCCAAACAGGGTCAAGAGTTTCTTTAATGACCTGTGATTTGTAGACACGGTCCGAAGAGTTGTTGAGATAGAATGCCGTGTAAGGATCAGATAGACCGGTGGGGTCAGCAGGCCTGACACCGTTGGCACGCTTGAGGTAGACTTCAAGCGACCCATCATTACCGATGTCCTCGTGTTCATCGATGATAAGGCCGGGCAGTGGGAAAAAGCGAGCCTGCAATTCAATCTTCGCACCATTCGGTATCTGATACTGCTTTGGTTTGAGGCTAGCCTCGGCAATGAGTTCGCGAATAGGGATTGAGATCTCACCCGCATGGCGGTCGTGAGCGAGAGCGGCCTCATCATGATTGTCAACATCCACATCCTCAATGCCTTCAACACCACCCTTGCTGCTAAAAGCACCAATCTCAATTCGCAACGAACTGAGTTTCATCTGTCCACTAATGAAATCTGGACACTCCTCAGACGTGAATCTCTTAGACGTATGCAGAACCGGTGACGAGTAAATCGGGTAGGAGCCGTTATTCACGTAAGCTCGGACAGATTGTCCGGGTGAGTGCCCCTCCAAGCTTACGATAGCGAAAGCGAACACACCAGCATCATATTGGAGTTGGTCTTCAACCGGCATGTCAACGCCTGCGTACTCGAGTCTTTCCTCGCGAGAAGCGAGGTCATCACGCTCTTCATCAGTCAAAGCTTCATGCGCATTACCACCAGCCTTTTCGATCTTGTCCTTAAGCATCTTGATAATCTTTTCGTTGTTGCGGATTCGTTCGCGCTCCTCAGGAGAGACGATCGGAATGGCTGGATAGAACTCCAGAGTATAATCCAGATCACCCTTTGGTCCTCTATTCGGCATAACCAGGCGATTTGTGAATTTCTTATCTGAGATGAATACCTTGTAATTGTCATTTTCATCGTGCTCAATGATATTCTTCAAACCAATCTTGAAAGCGCCGAGACTTCTATCCTTGCCGTGCTTCTCAACATCCATAACTTCCACAGTGATATCTTGAAGTTCACTTTGAACAGGAATGTACAGAATCTCATTCCACACTGGGTTAAGCTCATTCTTGAACCATTCAGTACGTGCCACCAAACGATTGCCCAAAAATACGCGAGCATAGGGATCAATCTTACCAATATGCTCGAGGTTGCGCAAGTTCGTAGCACTGATGACATTCAGTCGCACCACACCAATAGGTTCAACATAGTTGTTCGTAGACCCACCAACCTGGATATTGGCAGGCTTCCACTGCGTGACAATATTGATCTCACCCTTGTCATCCTCTAGGTTGAACCACTGACGATCTTTCTCACCTTCAATGAGTAACTGCGACAATCTCATTTTGAACATGCCTACTTGAGGAGGGTGAGCAATAGCAGAGCGATTGTCTCTTAGGCGAACGGTCAAGAGACAGGACTGTTTATCCAAGATAATATGCTCACCAGCGTAGTTCCATTCGGGGTTGTTAGTGTCTTTCGCGATCTTTGTCGAGTCAATAAGGTTGCCATTGAACTCAAGTTCCGCGAACGGGGAAAGCCTCGCCGTCTTGGATGCTGTCGGATCCAAATTACGTGCACTCAAGACCTTGATACTCAAAATACCAGACTTGGTGTCCTGAGGGCTCTGTCCCTTCTTGTTGTCATCGCTCTGCGGCATGGTTACCGGAGCGTAGTGGGCAACAAACTTCACATTACCAGCGCGGCGTCCACCGCTAGTGATAGGAGTGTGGATAAGCTCTGAACTGGATATCTCATTAATCCTGATGGGAGCTGCACCGATAACTCGATCAGGGGCATCTTCATTGAAGTCAAGAATTTGAAGCATAACGTTGTCGTTGGAGTTTGTGACAATAACATGCAGATTCTCATCCCATACGGGCGACGTAGTGTCTGCCTTAATCTTTGTGTGGCCAAGCTTCTTTTTATCCTTGCTGAGAATCACAGCGAACGGATCCACACGGCCATCAGTGTCAACGGTGAGGTTGTCGGCGCCAATTACCCGCACACTAAGCACACCGACACCACTGTTGACGCCTACACCAGCTAGCAGTTGCTCAACATTGATCTGGAAAGCGTTCGGCGCGTAGAACATGGGGCCCAGGTTTGCGTTAACCATGTCCTTAATGAACTTGGACAATCCAGGGATAATATTGATATCGAATCCAAACCTGTCGCCACCAATTGGCTTCAGTTTGAAATCAAACATGGGTGGCTCAAGGAACGAAAAATCCACAGTCTGAATATGCGGTGCGCGTTCAATCAAGCGTACCCGCAACCGGAATTTACCGCGAAAATTCATATCTTCCAAGAGTACTGGAAGATGTTTAGACAAAAAGGATTTTCCAACGCGCACACCAAGCTGAACCTTCGGATTTACCTTCGTCTGCAGTTGACGAGCAGTAAGATCCATCGTCTCATTAGGGGTGAACGAGGCACCCATATCTATAACCACAACTTGAGGCTCAGTGCGTGGAAAAGAGCGTACGAAGTCAATTCTTGGAGCCTTAGTGCCCAGGGTAAAACTGTCAATAGCCATTGACTCAATTAAACCAGGTGTTTGCTCTGAGAGAACCTCATTACCAATGTCGGTGATCATCTGTGACAACGTCGGCTCGTAAATGAGCCAGAACTTGATGAGGAAACTATTTAGCCACTCCATAGACTCAGAGTCTTGATCAGCTGCCTTTTCCAACATCGCGTCACGCAGAATATCATCACGATAGTTGCGGCGCATACGACGAACTGACGTGCGATAGGCGGTCGCAGTGAACAAGAGGATGATGGACAGCCACGAAACAGACATACCGAGTCGGCCGAAGACCCAAGCAAAAAACGATGAAACAACAATGATGGCAGTATTTTGATACCAGTCTCCGAGGTACTTATCGGAAACGTAGGACTCAAGAAGCGTTGACTTATTCAGAAGATCCTCGGATTCCTCACGAGTGTTTTTCTTGACGTTCTTATCCCAGCCGCCAATTTGGCGCCATCCAACATACTCTGCCTGCAGCTTGCGTTTACGTCGAAGTTCGTCCGCGCGCGGCTTGTATTTCTTTTCCACCTTTTCTTCCTCGAGATTCTTGGAAATTTTCTCGTCCCTGGCCTTGCGGTCGGCTCGTTTTTTAGCTAGAGTCTGACCAGGCAATCCAGGATCGCCGTCACCAATGCCAAGACCGGGGACGCCTCCCTCAGGGATGTTAAGCGAAGCGTCGGAGTCATCATCCCCTTCCGAATCATCGGTCCCCTCATTGTCTTGGTCCTTGTCCTTGTTCCCGGAAGCATTCTTGCGTTTCTGTTCGATATCATCCATCTCCTCCTCGACTGTCTTCTTGCCCATATCTGCAGTGCCGTCTTCACCGCCTCTGGGGCTGCCTAGCTGGTCCACATCGAAGTTGCTGTCCTGCTGCTTGCCGTCCTGTTTGTCCTCTGACTTATCAACAGCAGTTGACCCACCACTGCTCGAGTTTTGGGCGCTCTGACCCTGATAGTCGCTTGGAGAGTCCTTCTTTGCAGCGGCTGCTGATGCAGCAGGGATGCCGCGAATGCTGCTCGCCGGCGTCTCAAAGTGCGACTGGCTACCATTCACACCCACGAACCTATTTCTTGGTGATAGCGATCCTGCTGCGGCAGCGCTTGGTTGTTGCGCCGTGCTGCGCGCGCCGTTCATAGAATTGCGGTTTGTGTCACCCTCAACCGGCATGCGGCCCGGATCCGGAGCATCAACAAATTCGGGAGACTCAGAGCGCTCATCAGCACCTTGACGCGCCTCATCCTTATTGGGCGCGTTCTCTACTTGTTCAGTTGCCGCAGGCTTGCCGGCTTTCACACGTTCCTCTTCTTCCCGCTTCCGCTGAGCACGCCCGTCCTCAAGCAATTGCTGGAAGTCCTTTTCATTGCGTAAGTGCTCCAAAACGCGTTTCTCGCGATCACTTTGTTCTTCGTAAGCCGATGTAGCCGTGCGAGTATTGGCGATGCGATGCTGCTTGCCATCAGGGCCGTGGGCCATCTGTTGGCTAATGTCCTTCTGGCCACCGGCGCTCTCATCATTGTCGACATCTTTAAACACGTTCTGCGGATTGTCGGCAACTCGCTGCGCATCGCGCTGCTCCTTCGTTAGCGATCGGTGCTCGGCGCCGGCAGTCGAGCCGTCGGCCCCAGGACCGCCAGTCCTGCCGCCATTCTTCGCGTCATCCTTGCCTCCTCTGCGCGGCGACTGATGCTGCGTGCGCAGGCTCGAGCGCGAGCGGAAACTGCGGAAACTGTTGAAGCTGCGCCTACCAGAGCTCTCCTGGTGACCCGCGTTCAGCGCTTCTTTGTTAGCGCGCTGCGCGATAGGCACAGAGGTGCCAGCCGCGACGTCGTGGTCGTTGACGCCGGGCTCCTCCTCGGTCGTGGTGATGGCAGTGTGCGGCTTCAGCTTCTCGCTCATGCGCTTCATGGCCTGGAAAGGCGAGTGGTGGCTCTCCGTGTCGAGCGCGGGGCGCTGGTCGGCATGCGACACAACCGCGGAATTACGTCCCCCCTTCGAAAACGGACCCATCCTGTGTCACGATCACACGGCCGCGTCTAGATCAAGAGTTGCTGCGGATCCGGGAGAAGTTGGTGATGCCGGAATCCATGCACCCCCTAGGATGGTCTGCTTGGGCAGGGGTACTGTGTAGTCCGTGTGGCCCTAGCCCCCAGGAAGCGGGTCTCGGGCGCCGATTGCGCGCGTTTGATTGCATTGCTTTCTTACGGTACGTCGGCGGCCTAGGGCCGTGTGAGTGGCACGCGTGTACGTGTTTCTTCTAGTTTATGTAGCTTGTTCATACTTTGTCTATCTCGTCATATGACCCTACATGCCTGCATATCCGTAGCGACCCTGGCATTCGGGAACCGGTCGATCATGCAGATTCTCGATTATTAACTGCATCCTCCTCCTTGGCAGCCCATTCGCGCGTCAATGCTACTTCGCTGACGTCAACTGTGAGACACTTTAGGCTGTGGGGAAGACGAGAGCGTTGAAGCTCGAGGTCGTAGGCGCATCGCGTCAGCAACCCCTGTAAATTCACGCATGTGAATCTGGAGGTGATCTTATGCACGAGATGATCTCCTGCGCGCACAGCCACCTTTTTTTGGCAGCTCGTGTTCTATCTTAACCTACATAAATAGTACCAGCCGTAGGCGATGCTTCTAAGCTACGCAGGTGGTAGGGTTCAACACTAGGGTTCAAGCACCGCCCCTTCACGGCTCATGTAGCCTCGTGTGTCTGAGGTGCAGAGTCTAAAATACATTTTGCAATCGTATATAGCAGATAATCTATCTAGCAGCCTCTGGGAACACGCGTCTGAGGTCCGCTGTCACATCAATGGCGCGCCACTCGCGGTCCTGTGCGGGAGTGTCTGAGACACCGGACCGGCGCGCCGTGCGGCGCGTAGAGGTGGGACGCAGCAGTCGGAAGTAGCCGTCGGCAACGTACTTCACCGCAATCACGAAGTTCTCAGATACAAGCGCAACAGCGACAACCACGAACCCAGATACGTCAACCAGACTACGGCTCAGGCTGTAGACGCTTGTGCTTCTGCCAAACATCACGGCAATGGCGGGCGCCACAAGCGAGGCGAATGTGACCATGAATGTCAGGTCGCGGTTCCAGACGCCAAGGGTGCGGCCACGCCGACTCACCGCCTTACGCGCGCCGCCCGTAAGCATGTACAACGAGGCCTTCGTACGGACGTAAATGCCGATAAGACCTGCCAGAGCAGAGAGCGGCCATACCGGAGCAAGCAGCAGAATGTATCCAAATGCCAGAATAATACCAGAGATGTGGGCATCAACGTCGAACGGAGCCTGTAGTTGCTGCAGCGCAAAGCTGTCTTTGTCGGCAGGGTCAGCTTGCTTTAGCACGAACCGCTTGAGCGCATACAGCGCAGAAGGTAGTCCAGCACCCATGACAAGGCTGATAAGCTGGTTCTGCACCGAGTAGAACACCGCCTGGCCGAGGAGCCGCTGCGTGTTCAACCTGAACTCTGGCACGACGCGCACGTAGCTGGCAATGCGGCTGCGGCGCAGCACGGGCGTCAAACCAACAATGCGATTGCCAAATGGCAAATACACGAACGCTGACAGCAGAATGGGCAGGAAGCCGAGCAGGATGTTCAGGTAGAACCTACGCTGCGTCTTCACCTCGTGCTCCTCATCCTCGGTAGGATAGTCCTCCCAGGCCGTGAACTTGTCCAAGGCCCAACCGTAAATGATGCCGTACACAATGCTGGCCACAACGTTGGCGCCGATCGGAATAAGCGAGACCACCGGCTTTAGCGGGCCATCGTACAGCTGCGTGCTAAACACCTCGACTCCAAGCACAGCAAGCAGTCCGAGGGCGTACACAAGAAGTAAAGCAGTGGCAAAAGGAACAAAGAGCAGCTTGCGAGCTTCGCGTGTGGTTGGAAGGGTGCCACGGAACCCGACGCGGCGCGTGGTCTCACCCAGGAAGACGCTCGGATCAGGCTCCACCACATTCTGCCAGTTCGACACAAACAGGGTACCCCAGATGAGCACAACAACCGAGAAGGTAAGCGAATAAGAGCCAACCAGTACATGCGTAGCAACGCCGAGCACGGCCGGCAGAATCAGCGCCCGCTGCAGGTAGTTTGTGAACTCATAAAGAGCGGCTGTGCCTCCTCCGTAGTGGTGCTCGATGTTATCCAGCTGCTCCCCAGACAGAAAAGGGTTGGCTGAGAGCAGCGCAGGCGGCTGCGACGTTTCAACCGCGAAGCTGTCGACCACGCCTTCCAGTTTGGGCACGCGGCGGGAGGCCCCGACCGAGCGATTCACACTACCCGCCACGAGGCCGCCACCGGCGCGCGCAAGCACAACCACTGAGTTCTGAGCACCATTGCGCACCGTAACGTAGAAGCCAGTGTCACTCAGAGTCGCCAGCGCTTGGCCAACATGCTTCTGGATGTGCTTGTCCGAGCGCGAAAACACAAACGCCCAATCAGGCTCGAGCCCAAGAGACGCGTTGGGCGCCGCCTTTTCCACGGGCACTCTTCTCTGTCGCAAGCCGGAATCCGCCATTGGATAGTTGTGAATCTGAAGCCGTGGAGACGTGAGCCCAAATAATTAGGTTCGCCTTGCCCTTGCTTGCCCAATCCGTACCCAGCACTGCGCCTGCACAATAAGAAGCCACCGTTGCTTTCTCCGGGTCGATGGGCAATCCAGAGGTTGCGCTTTTAAGCGAAATTCACCCCGCAGCGATTTTTTTTTTGGATACTCCGCGGGCGAGACGTATTGATTAGTTCGTAATGTGGATATATTTACCTAGCGTGACCGTTCAAGTTAATTTTTTCTATAGCGGAGTCGAAGAAGCTGTGTGAACTGAAGTAATGGTCTGATGCCGCGCCAAAACTGTAATTAGAGCCTGGGTGACACCGTTTCTCGGTGAAACAGGCTACCTTAGCTAGGTCTCATGTAAAGTGTAGTTTCTGTAAATGGCCGCATTCGCATTTCATGTCAATCCGAGGTATTCAAGAAGTTTGAACAATGATTGTGTTGGCTCATTGAAATTATAATTCGCAGTTCGCCGCCATCGTTCGCACCATCGTTCAGCGCCGTTGTTCAGCGTAGCGGCAATACATCGGTTACAAATTATGGGTAATCGATGAATAAATCAACGCTTCTAGATCACCGAGATCACCGCTGTGTGGGGTAGAATGAGTCGCAAAATTCAGCTGGAACAGGCGTACAAGGCTGCGGTCGAAGAGATCTCGAGTCTGTGCGCTCTGAACAAGCGCCCTGAGCCTAACCTCGTGGCTGTGTCCAAGTACAAGCCTGCCGAGGATATCCGCACACTCTATGATCTTGGCCAGCGTCATTTCGGTGAAAACTACGTGCAGGAGCTGCAGGAGAAGGCGAAACAGTTGCCCAGTGATATCCAGTGGCACTTCATTGGCAATCTTCAGTCTAACAAGGTGAAGATTGCCCGCGAAATCCCCAACCTGGCGTTCGTCGAGACCGTTGACAGCGCTTCCAAGGCGACGAAACTCAACAACCAGCGTGGCCAAGTGGCGGGCGGGCTCCCACTTAACGTCTACGTTCAGGTTAACACCAGCAATGAGGACCAAAAGGCAGGAATTGCTGCGTCGAATGTGGATGAGATCTTCGAGGTCGCAAACCATATCGAGAAGTCATGCGAGCACCTGAACTTGGTGGGCCTCATGACAATTGGCTCTTTTGACCAGTCGCACGCCGAATCCGATGCCGAAAACGCTGAGTTCCGCAAGCTTGCGACCTTGCGCGATGAGCTGGCTACCAAGCTGGGCAAAGAACTCGGCCTCAGTATGGGAATGAGCGCAGACTACGTGCAGGCCATTAAGCAGGGGTCTACGAATGTTCGTCTTGGAAGCAGCATTTTCGGCGGCCGGCTCACGAAAGACGAGATTAAAGCTACACAGTAATGTTTGCTTTCATTCTCAGTGTAACGCTGCTTTTATAGCTTAAAACTTACATAGGTACCGCGCAGAATAACCAGACTTCAGCTATGTTCACACACCAAGTCACCGTCATCCCTACGAGTTGTCATAATTCTTGTCATGCTTCTTGCGACCTAAGGTATGTATAGTACCATCTTTATCTAGTTACATTCGTTACAACTGATAAGCGTGCGACAAATTGTTCGCGAGAACGACTGCCACAAGCTTCTTTTTGGTCGCCCGTACAGTCACCTTGTAGTTAGTGTGCGTTGCGTCTGATTCCAATCGCACGAGACAGCCAAACATACCAGCCTTGGACGTGTGTATGATTCCCGCACCGACAACAACCTGCGGGGACGATTGTACGATACCGTACTGCAATCCAGTCAGTACGGGCACATCCTCCTCAACCGCTTTGGCCGCCTTTGAAGCAGAAAAGTTGTGGAACGATTTGGAGAACTCGGATGCCGCTCCAACTTGCTCCCAACGTTGCGCAAACTGATCGCCGGCGATTGCCGACGGAGACATGAAGCGCTCAAGTACAATAGGAAGCTTGAAGGTCATCTCGGCAAGACTGCCGGCCAAATACGTAATGCGGCAAGTCGGCGTGAGAGCAAATGGCTGCTTAGCCTCGCACAGTATGACCTGCTCCACCGTTTGACCTGGAGCCAACGAAGAAGGTGGCTGATTCTGCACACGGATAGACAGGACCTCACTGTCCATCGGGTTCGTGATATGTGCGGTGAGCGACGCAAGCTCAAAGGAAGAAATGTTCTTCAGGTACAACATGACACAACCCAAATGCTGCCGGAACTCATAACGGCACCCCACTTGTAAGAGCGCATCCTGGTAAAGAATGGCGCTTGAGTGCGTGAGCATGCGCCTGAATCCGAACTCCCAGCTTGAACTCAGCACAAGGTTGCGCGCTGATGAGCCTGTTCCGTTGGCAACAAGCGCAGGCTGTTGTGGTTGCAAGGGCTGCTGAAGGGGGCCCTGAGGTTTTTGGTCTCCAAGCTTTTGGAAGACCTGCAGAGAAGAATGCTCGCCATACGGAGGCATCTCGTCGATTACCTCGGTTAAAAGAGCCGCATTTTCAGGGCGCAATAGACGGGAATACTCACAAGCTCGTTGTTGCGTCTCGAAGTCCGGAGAATTCTCGTAAACAATAACTGCATCTGCAATCTGTGGGCGTGTATGGGGAAATCGCGCGGCAAACTTGATATACGCGGTCAGGAGCATCACTTTTGTTGGCCACGGTGCTGCCCCAATGCAGTCCTGCAGTACGACTAACAAACTCATCACATCACCACGGAACTTTGATGCAAATTCGCCAAGTATAAATGCCGCCACTCGAACCAGTGCATCCGAGTATCGACGGCTGCGCTCATTCGACCCCGTCAAGGTTTCGTAGATGTGCTGCACGGCATACTCCTGTAGTGGCTCGTTGTTCACAACTACTTGTACTAACCGCTGCCAAACTTCATCTTCCACGTAGATACCACCAATCAGCAACAGTGAGATGCAAGTATCGAAATACCAGGCGTGCGACGTCGCAAACCGCTCGATTAAAGCTGCTAAACGCGAGACCATTTGAGGCCGAATCTGTAAATCAGAGGCAACCATCAGGTCAAGTAGCTCAGCCGCCACTCGTTCGACATTCGAGCTATTGCACAGTTTGTACAGTGTATCTAGCGCCTGTCTTCGCACGCTGATATCGCGGTCTTTGACCAACTGAAGCACGACACCGACCAGGTCGTCTGTGCCCACAACGTTTGACGGAATCTCAGGGAACGTGCGTAGCGACTCAAGAGCGAGGTAACGCGTGTTTGTCTCCTTATCTTTGAGCGAAGTTTCCAGCTCGGCAAGCACCGCGCTGCTCAACGAGTGGCCCCACCTGGTCATGCCAAGGTGGTTGCCAAGTCTTACGGCAGAAAAAAATACCATATTTCTCGCATTCGTGTGCTGCTGGGAACCCGCATTGGTGGAACTCGAACTGTCCGCCATACAAGTAGACAGGATATGAGACACGCAATCGCGGGCTTCTTGTATTTCGTCCTGATTTTGCGGGTCTTCACCCGTGCTGGACAAATATGTCAAGAGCACACAAAGCTTAGCGACGAGCCACGGCGCAGACATCGAGTAATACATGTAGTCTGAAGGGGTGGACTGCGCACCAGTATCGTCGAACATGTCACTCAGGTTGCGCACTACCGCGCGAAAAGTGGCCGGCGGGACTGACATGGGTTCACATTTTGCAATCTCAGTGAGCAGAGATGTCACGCTTGTAGCCACGCCAAGATCTGGACTCGAGAGCAGCGCGCTGATGCGCTCGATCCACTCAACCCATTCTGGGCGCGTCGTGAATAACCGTGCATCTTGGCGATAGAAATTTAGCAGCGTCAGAGACGCCTTCTTTCTCACTGCAGTGGAGCTAGTGGGACTTACCATGAGCTGGAAGATGAGATCGACCAGTTCTTCCGTGATCATCTCAGTCGAGTCCCAGGTGGACACGTAGTTCAATGCAATGCTGGTGAGAACTTCCTTTGAAGACCTCAGGTCGTCGAAAACAATAGCTTCGACTTGGCCTCGCAAGTCTACACGCGCGTGAAGCAGCAAGCTCAGCGCGAGGTATCCAACCTGTTTTTCGGCGAATTTCGGCATACGCAGCAGCGCGCCAATCTCGTCACTGCCTAGCTCGACATCGTAGCCTAGAATGTAGATGTACAGAAGCTTGGAAACGGCCTTGCGAAACTCGTATCCGTTTTTGCTTTTGGTGCCCGGGTCCTTGGCCGCTTTCGAGGTCTGCAACTTCTTCCTCAGGTTGCTGAGCTCGGCCTGGACACGCGCCCTCTCTGCCTCTTGCGTAGAGGTCGCGCGGAGGTCCGCAATGAATTGCGCTAGGCCCTTTATCTGGGACGCCATTCGCCGAGTCCCGCGTTGCAAGATCGAAGTCAGGGTCGGGGTTCGGGCTCCACATATAGAGATGCATGGACGTGCCGCGTCGTTACACAGCCACTGCGGTGTACGATGACACGGCTATAGAATAATCAAAGAGGTAGCTTACGGGGTAAACCCACACAGCATAGTACACAATGGATGGTAATTCTCAACCAAATGAAGCATGAGGGAGAAACATAGCCAGGTCACTACGTTTACCTCCAGACATACAGCTCGCAATACGTTAATAAGATGTTTGGCACACTACCCTGTAACGGTCACGCTTGCGTCACGAAATTAAGACGCACAGCTCTGTGTAGTTATATCTCGGTTTCCGACTGTAAATTTCAGCACTATTCTAGTGAAAGTTCACGCTGTCTATATATTATGAACCTAGCATCAACTTTGCCTTTACTTCAGCAGAATAGGACTTCTTTGCTTGCAAGATATATATATCGGCCTCCCTATGCATCAGTACTGAGGCGCATCAAATCCACGCGTGTGCGCGTCACCAGTGGTGTCGTGCCATGAGACACCGTTATTAAAGCCACTTGGCTGTCTTTTAGTGATCCCGGGGCAACACAGACCACATCGTCCACAATCTCGGCATCTCCCTCCAACGGATCCTTGGACGGAAGCACCAAAACGTTGGGAGCTACCTTGCCAAAGTCTGCTAGGTCTAGGTGTGGAACGTCGATTGGCACTCCCGGCGGCTGTGGATAAACCGGGTATATTCTTCGTTGCCTAAGAACATGCTGGAATGCAGCGTTACTGGGCTGATCGATGTCTCGCAGAGTAGATACAGCAGCAGCTGTGACAGCAACCTCGCCAAATGAAAATGTACATGGGTTGGACACGGGAATGACAGGCTTTTCAACATTCAAAGTCACTGGTGGCTGAGGGAACACACTGTCAATACTGAAAGCGTCATCAGAAGAAGGCACAATCACTATAGGGACCCCTAGAGAAGATCTTAAGGTATTCAGCAAGCTTGTGACCTTCTGCTTCGCAGTCTCAGTACCCAAGTTAGCCTCGAGGACTGGGCCTAAAATCACTATTGCTGACGCGCGATTAGCTATAACCCAGCTCACGAAGTCCTCAAGATTCTCTGGCGTGGACGGACTACTCGCAATAGCGATCGTCACGGAGTGGCTCTTGTCGGCATCGGGGGTCGGAGGGATACGCGCCACAGGGAGCCTTGGCAAATCGAGAATTTCGTGCACAATAAACTGCTCGCCCTGGGGATTTTTGCCTCGCAAAGCCACTATCTGCCCCTCGAATAGACTGGAAGCTCGGTCTGGCACCATGCGGAAATCGAGTGCAGCCCGCGCACCAGCACCGATGCGCCGCGAGGTCTCGAGCAGCATGGTCTTTGGAGTTACTTTGACGCCCCACTGCTGGGTAGCCTCCTCAGTTTGCTTCACAGGCGGAGCCTCCCGACAAATTCGACCCACTGCCACGCCCAGTCCTTGTGAGATCTGCTCAGGATTCACCAGATCTGTACGCTCAAGCTTATGATAGGACAACACGAGCTCAATGATCTTTTCAATCTCGTCGTCGAGCTGCTTGCTCGCATCGCCAAGTCGCATGTTGAAGGGCCGCTGGTTAAAATCGTTGAGATTTGTGTTCATGGTGAATCCAACGCGCGCCGCACCGTCTATGTTGGCAGCATTTGGCTGAACAGATCGCAATGTCTCAGCCCAGATCTTTTTCTGCGGTAAAGCAGTCTCGGGCTCAGTCTTGATTTTCGCACCAAATCGAATTCGTGGGCCTGTGTTGGGTGTCAGCCTCTGGCGCTTTGCCTGGTTTGACCTCTGCGTCTCCTCCAGATGCTCCTCGAACGCGTCCAATGTCTGCTTGTCCATGTAGCTGGCAGCATGCTTGCGAATTGCAAACACCTCCCACTTGGCAAAAAGATCATCCGCAGACTGTGCAAAGGACGATGTGAGGTTTGAAAGCTTAGTTTTCACACTCTCATCTGTGCCTGCCTCAGGGAAGTACTTAAGCACGGACTCCGACGTGCCCACTGACATGGCAACCGCGATTTGTTTTCGGTACAACTGACGCGACGCGTATAGGCACTAAACTCCCAGCCTCCACTTGGCTGTAAGCACTAACTAATGGAGCAGGGTAGGAGGAATATATTACTTGGGCTAGGTTAAATGCCACAACCTCTTTCACATTACACACAAGCGAGTTCTTCTATTTACAAGAGACGCAAGCACGCTTTACGCAGTCGCCTCCGTTGCCTCGGCCGCCTCAGTCTTAGCCTCGGTCTTGTCCTCAGTCTTAGCCTCGGTCTGGGTCTCAGTGTTCTCAGCAGCCTTCTCTGTAGACTCCTCAGTCTTGGCCTTCTTGGCCTCGGGCGCGCTCTCGGAGGCCGCCTCCGTCGAAGCGGATTCGGGCTCGTCCTCATCACGCGACTTGCGCTTCGGGGGCTGCTGGCGCTTGCCACGCTGCTGCCTGCCCTTGCCGTTGCGGCCCTTGTTACGCGACTCCTGGTGTCGCATCTCCTTGAACGCATTGAACTTTGGCTTCCTGCGGCCATTGGCCTTGTCCGCGAAGTTGTGCTGCTGCGACTTCATCTCGACGTAGGCCTGCTTGGACATGACAAGCAGCTCCTCCTCGCCAAACTTGGGCTTCGGGTCCTGCTCAACGAACTTCTTCGCATCGTCGGCAGTCTGGAATTCTACGAAAACGGACGACTTGAACGAACCGTCGTCGGCGCGTCGCAGACGCACCTGGTTTGTGGGAGCGAATTCGTTGAAGAATTTCTCGATATCAAACTGCGAAGTCGGCGTCTCGGCACCGAAATTCTTGGCGTACACCGTGCGCTCGAACCGCAGCCGGGACTCATCCGGATCAGGCGCAACAAGCGCCGTTTTCCGACGAACGTTCTCGCCATCTTCACTGACCTCAAGCAGTGCCGGACTAGCTCGGAGGGCTTCGACAACGGTCTCGTAAGGCTGGAAATGGCGCATGCGCTTGAACGAGTGGATCACCTTGATGGGGACCCAGCCATCGTTCTTGCGGCTCTCGGTCCACAGGAACTTATCAAAGGGGAGGTTGTTATCACCAAAGTAGAATTCGACCTGCTTCAAAATAGCATCCTTGTCGTTAGATGTGGGCAGTGCCGTGTTATCGTGCTTGACGTCTTCAGTCTGAGGAGCCGGGCTTCCAGGCATTGTAACAAGTCTTTGGCTGGCGGTCTCTATGCTTCCGAAAAATATTTTGGCTCCTTAGCCCACCGCTGTGTCACGGGGATGCCTCCTGGGTGCTGATTAATAGTCATTATCGCAGACAGCCCAAAGAGGCACTCCGCAGGCAATGCTCGCTGTTTACCCATTACCAGCAACTCGTCGAGTCTTGGGCTTTACGCCCCCGTTTGGCGCCGCGAAAATATCTAGAATATAGTGCGGGAAATCTAGGCTATTGTAACCTTTAACACGTAGTGAAACCTATTCTTCTACACACTTGAATCTTCTGTACCATTAGCAACAAGACCAGCTATTTGACAGAGTAATTGTGATTCAGGGTCTAAAGGATAGTCTAGTGCTGTGATTATAGACTCCGAGCGGTGACACAGAGAAGAGATCGGGCGAAGCGCTGATAGGTCTATACGGTGGGCGTCGTTGTCTAAGAGGTAATTAGAGAGAGAGCTCTGGGTAGGGTTCACGTAGTCTTGAGTTGAGTAATTGTAAAAGAGCCAGGAAGGCTGGACGGACTGCCGCCAAAGTGGCGGAAATTTTACTCCGACTCACAACTGGAGAGCGCCGACGCTGAAGCTAGCATTTAGCTACATTTCTCATAGCAATCGGCTCCCTAAAGCCGCTTACGGCCCCTCCTGCATGAGCCATGCATTATCCTCTTGCTATACCCTTACCCAGTAATACCTCTGTGGAATGTCAGATCACATCAGCTCCCACATCGAGTTACTGCTGCCTCGACAGAAATACGGTAAACATTAGGTGTCATGGAGTCTCAGCTCCAGCCTTCAACGCCCAACTCCCCAGGGAGACAAAAGGTCTGGGGACGGGGAGGAATGTCGCCCGGATCTTCGTCCAGAGATGTCTCTAGGCCTCCCTCGCAGGGCCCTTCCCGGCCCTCCTCTCCCCCGGTAAGTGCCGCATCGAGCTTAAGAGGCGACGGCCCCGAGCGGCCGACCTCGCGCCGTACGACGAGCAAGCTGCAGGCATTCAGGCGTCGGCCGCGCTACACTCGAGCCAAATCCAGCTCGCACGCTGCGCCGGTGTCTGAGAGTGGTGTTCCGCTGACTGCCATTGCGCGCCTGGCCCGCCGCACAAACAACAATCTGCGCATGTGGCGCCTGCGCTTCAACAATGGAGACAACCGATATCGCACGGAGCTGGACCGGCTGCGTGAGATGGAGCGAGGTGAGACGCTGTTTGCCCAGCAGTTCACGGTGCTCCCATCCATTCTCGTTGCCGCGTCGGCCATGCAGACCAGTGAAAAGGATGAAAAGAAGGTTCCCGTACTCTTGCAGCAACTTAGCATTCGCGTCAGCGAAGAGCAGGCTAAGCATTACCGGAACATGCTGCGCATTCACCTCGAGTACGGCGGCGGCTTCGCGCTCATCGAGTGGGAAATTGTCCGCGGCTATCGCGATCTTCTAATTTTGCGAGCTCGCTTGAAGGCCGACCTCCACAAGCACGGCCTGCGAGGCAAGAAGCACAAGTTGCCGAAGCTGCCTCGCCCCAAGGCTTATGGTCAGCACAAAAACCGCCACGGCCTTTTCGTGAAACCTCAGTCCAGCGCTGACGCAAATAACGAAATATACGATGGTGTTGATGAGGAAGAGATTGCGCAGAGCTCTGATAGCGATGAGGAAAACGAGATTGAAGGCGCAGACGCTAATGTGCACCCATCGTGTGCTTTGACGAGTGACGTCACGCGTGAGCCGCAGTCGTATGCTGAAGCTGTTGAGATTTGGCTAGAGAAAATCTTGCTCATTTACATGCTGCGTCCCGATAGCAACTCGCTCATGCACTTCTTCGAATTGTCTCACCTTAGCATGAAGCTTGCATCTGAATACTCATTTCATGGTAAAGAGGGCTCCCTCGTAGTTCGGTCGCGTGCCAGTGAGCTTGGGTGGCATGTCAACCACCTGCGTCCCCACGACCTCAAGGACATGATTGAGCGACACACGCGCAAATGGGTGCTCGTGCGCGACTCTTACATTGCAATCGTTGACAACATTTACTCAACTCGACTGCGTGAAGTCTTCGAAGTTGATGCGCACTTCGAGATCAAGCATATTGAGGACAAGAAGGGCAGTGACGATGGCGAGCCCAATGAAAAGTCCGGAATTCGGCAGCCCAGCCAGGCCCTGATTCAGAGTGGATCTGAGAATAACATGCTAAATGGAGGCCAGGTTACCCCAGATCCCGCTACTGCAACTGATGATGAATCTCGACCATATCCAAAGGCTCTCGCCGATATCAGCGAGGACCACAAAAAGAAGTCCTCGGCGAAGTCAGTCTTTCTGCATATATCTAATAACGCCCGCGAGCTGAAGCTTGCTGCTGGCACTGAGCGCGAACTGCGGCAATGGCAAGTTTCGATTCTTCAAATGAAGAAGAGGACGCCGTGGTCGAAAAAGAAACGGTTTGATTCATTTGCCCCTGTTCGCAAAAACGTATTTGGTCAGTGGTTTGTCGATGGGCGTGACTACATGTGGGTCCTGAGCGAAGCTTTGGAGAACGCGCGAGATACCATTTTTATCCTGGACTGGTGGTTATCCCCTGAACTATATCTGCGACGGCCTCCTGAGGGCAACCAGAAGTGGCGTCTTGATAGAATCCTGAAGCGCAAAGCTCAGCAGGGTGTGAAGATTTTTGTGGTTGTGTACCGTAATGTCGGCCCCACCATCCCTATCGACTCTACCTGGACTAAGTACTCTCTTCTTGACTTGCACGAGAACGTACATGTTATCAGGTCGCCGAACCAGCTCTCAAACAAATCGTCTCTGTTCTGGGCGCACCATGAGAAGCTCTGTGTCATTGATACCACCGTCGCCTTCAATGGAGGTGTGGACTTGTGCTATGGGCGCTGGGATACCTGGCAACATGTGTTGACAGATGATGCGCCTTCGGCGTTCTTGCCTAAGGACCCCACTGCGGAGGAATGGACTCAGCGCACGCAGCTTTTCCCGGGTAAGGACTACTCCAATGCTCGTGTGAAGGACTTTTTCGAGCTCAACAAGCCATATGAAGATATGTACGATCGCAACAACGTGCCGCGAATGCCATGGCATGATATCCATCAGATGGTTGTGGGTCAGCCTGCTCGTGATCTCGCAAGGCACTTCGTTCAACGTTGGAACTATGTTGTACGCAACAAAATCCCTTCTCGTTGGACTCCTCTCCTTCTTCCACCGGCAGATTTCACTAAGGAGGATTTGGAACGTCTGCAGCTCACAGGAACGTGTGAGTATCAGGTGTTGCGTTCGTCGGGCGATTGGTCTTTAGGCCTGCGTGAACACGAGCAAAGCATTCAAAATGCATACCTCAAGCTCATCGAGGAATCTGAGCATCTGGTATACATTGAGAATCAATTCTTTGTTACCTCTACGGAAGTTGATGGTGTCTTGATCGAGAACCAGATTGGCAACGCTCTGGTTCAACGAATCGTACGCGCTCACGAGCGTAACGAGCCATGGAAAGCCTTCATTCTCATTCCTCTGATGCCTGGATTTGAAGCCGAGGTTGACACAGACAAGGCAAGCAGCGTTCGTGTCATTTGCCAATGCCAGTTCAATTCCATCTCTCGTGGTCCTCACTCAATTTTCTATAGACTTGAGAGCTTGGGAATTCGTCCTGATCGCTACATTCACTTCTTCTCGTTACGCAAATGGGGTAAGTTCAGCAATACGCCGGACGCACCGAATGAGGGTCGCATTGCTACGGAGCTTTTGTACATCCATGCGAAGTGTATGATCGTAGATGATCGCATTGCTATTATTGGCAGTGCTAATATCAACGAGCGCTCGCAGCGTGGCTTGCGTGACTCAGAATTGGCTGTATGTGTTCGAGATACCAAGGTGGTGGAATCCAAGATGGCTGGTAAACCTTGGAAGGCTGGTAAGTTTGCACACACATTGCGCATTCGCCTCATGCGGGAACACCTAGGTGTGGACATAGACAAGATGGAGATCATTGAAAGGCTCACTGATTCACTTGAGCAGAAAGCAAGGCAGGTTCGACGTGCTCAGGAAAAACAGTCGCGCAGGTCGAGCGTGCCTAGTGAGCCGTCTGTGCCTGAAAACGCTGACAATATTCAGGAGGGTGATGAGCAGTTCCCAGCTTGGTTGTATCCAGAACTACACACCTTCAACTGGTATGCTGGCACAAGTGTCAACCGTGGTATTCGTGACCATAAGAAACTGAGTCGTGACTCACGTATTCAAGGCAATGCAGAGCACAAAGCTGACGTTGACGGTGAGGGCTTCGATAATGGTAAAGTTCGCGAGCACCAGGCTCAAAGCCAGGAGACTCGCTACCGTGCTGAACAGCCTGATGTCGAAATGGAAAATGAGGCTCGTAAGATCATGAACTCGTTATTGCGAGACCGCAGCATCAAGTCTCGTGAAGAGTTTATGCGTGTCTTCTATGCGAGATTCACGAAGCAGAATATACTGCGACCAGTGAAGCGTGCTGGAGATTTGCCGCTCCCTCACACCGATGAGGAGGGACTGAAGGCTGTGAACAACGAGAACATCCCCATTGATCCGTGGTCATTCTCGGATCCTTTGAATGATCAGTTTGTCAACGACAAGTGGCTTGCTGCTGCTGAAAGGAATACGCTTATCTATCGAATAGTCTTCCGCTGTCAACCTGATGATGAGGTTGAAACGTGGAAGGACTATAAGACGTTCTCGGCACATCTTGAAAGGTTCTATGAGAAGCAACGAGAGGATGGCGGTCCTGATGTGTTGCGCCAAAGCGGGCACCATGAGCCGGAGCGCGTCGACAAACATGTTCTTGATGGGTCTATCCGTAAGACGAATCCTGAGTTTCTCAAGTGGCCTAACGGTCTGAAGCCTAACATCCCTGTTGTCCCTCTCCCCAATTTACCAGTTCCAAACATGCCATGGCAGAGCCAGCATGACAAGCCAGTGGTCACCACTCAAGATGGCCCTGTTGTTGCCGGTACTGAGCCTGGTGAGGAAGAGGCTCCGGCTATGTACACCCCGGGAACTACGCCGCACTTGGCGACCCCTACGCATTTGAGCAGTAGCATTCCCGGCATCGCCGTGTACGATGGCTTTAGTAGCCGTGAAGTTAGCCCTACCGATGTTAATGGAAGAGCTGACGGAGCACCCGCTAAAAAGCATGCGCCAACTGGGCTCCCTGATGATGGTGCAGCATTTGGTATGCAGAACGGAAATTCAGGCCCGATGAACGGTAATGCTATACCAACGGAAGATAGTGAGGGCTATTTCGATGCCGTTCCGGGTAAGACTGCTGGGGTTTCTGATCACCACCCTCATCATCCTCATCGCCAGCAAGCACATGAACTCGAGGAGCGTGTTCATGACAAGATGAGGCAAAAGTTGCACGAACACAATATGGAAAATTTCATGGCAAATATGAATCTGTCAGGCGGTGGACGCAGCGGCTCGTCTGAAAACTTGCTTGATAGGGGTGCGGAGTTCACAGGGGGTAGTGACAATACTGACAATCCACTATACCCGACGCAGTCTGCTGCCTCGACTCGCCGTCGTGGTTTGACTATGAGTGGTGCGCAGAACACTCAGAAACCAGCACGCAAGTGGGGACACTTCGACCATGTACTGGATGCTCAGGTGGCAGAGGACATGCTGCAAGGAATAACTGGTCACCTCGTTACATTCCCCACTGAGTGGCTCAACCGAGAGCTTGACTCTGGAAACTGGAACTTCCAACTAGACCGCATCGCACCGCTGGAAATCTACGATTAATCCGCGTCAATGTGCTTCTGTTATCTTATATTTCTTCTCTTAATTATAGACTTATACCTAAATCTTTTTTAATACTTAAGCATCTTTCTCATGATACTAGTATCTGCTTTACCCATGTTGGATTAGCAGTTAACTTCATACTAGCATGTGAGCCAGCAGCGCCTAGAGTAGTAGTACATTACATATAACATCGTGTCTTTTGAACAGCTGTGAATTTGTGTGCCTCTTAGTTAATCTGTGGTCTGCCCTCACCCAACCTGCATCCCGATCTAAAACCCAAGGACGGCGGCCCTGGAGTTTACTTTCGTTGCCGTGGAGATGTCACAGATCCTGGAGGTACCGCTGCTCGAGCCGAACTCGTTCCTCACGATCGATATCGGCGCAGATCTGCCCGAGGACCCCACAGAGATCTGCCAGCTGCTAGCAGCTGAAAAATGCGCATCCAAGTGGTGGCTCGCGTTCGCCGCGGCGTATGCGCGCAAGGATGCTATTGCCTCAGCGCTTCAGGTAGTGTCTGAGGGCCTCAATAAGGCGTCGGACATTGAAAAAGAGGAGGACCGTGCGCCTTTCTTGACTATGGAGAGCTGGCTGCATTTACACGCCATGCGTGCGGCACCAGTCGCTCAGAAGAAGCCTGAATTCGATCAGGCTCTTGAATCTGGCAACAAGGGTTATCAGGCATACCAACAGAGCTTTGGAAACGCCGCACAACTAAGCGTCCCTGCCGTTCTCGCCCAGGGTGCTCTGGTGGCTTCCGTGGGGAACTTGAACGATGCACTCCAACCTTTCCAGGCTGTCTTGGCTACGCAACCGAATAATATTTATGCCAAGCTTGGCCGTGCGCGTATTTTGTACTCCAAATCCAACTTCCGCGGTGCACTGCGTCTATACCAGGAGGTTTTGCGCCAAGCGCCGCAGGCTGACTTTCTGCCTGATCCGCGTCTCGGCATTGGTCTCTGCTACTGGAATCTAGAGGATCGTGTTCATGCGCGCGCAGCATGGGAAAGGAGTGCTTCCTTGCATGAAGATGCGACCAGCGCCGGTGCAAAGCAGGCGTTTGGCGTTGCGAATGCTATGTTGGGAGTGTGGCATTTGGATGCTGCGCTTCATGGAGTACGCCAACAGTTTGCTGAACATTACACTCAGGCACTCGAGCACTTCCAAACTGCTTGGCGCAGTGGAACAACGGCTATGCCGGCTTTGAAGTTGGCAGCGTTTTTGTTCAGCAAACATGAGATGGTCAAGGTGGGCCGTCTTTCAGACCGTGTACTCGAAGTAGCCTCTCTCCCCGAGCTTCTCAGTGAGGCTCTGTTTTGGAAGGCGCGTGCTGCCCATTATGCAGGTGATTTGGACTCTGCGCTAGCGCTTTACACCCAAGCCACGACGGCCGATCCTGCGAATGTCGCTGCTGCGCTTGGAAAGGGTATTGTAGAGCTTGCTCAGGATCGCGCTTCCGAAGCTCTGCTCACGTTTGAATTGGTCGCCCAGGCCCATCCGCGTAACGCTGATGCGCTGTTCTACTCAGGTATCTTTGGTGCGCTGCGTGGCCCCGAGGGAACATCCAAGGACAAAGCTCGCGATCAGCTTGAAGCTTACATTAAGCTGAAGCGAGCTGCGCAGGAGTCCCCGCGGCCAGAAGCTTTGGTTGTGCTTTCGCAGCTTTGTGAGCAAACAGATACAACGAAGGCGTACACGTATCTTCAAGTAGCTAGCAAGCAGATTGGGGAGGGCGTGATTCCTGTTGAACTGAACCTTGGAGTCCTAGCTTTTGCAGCCCGCGACTATGCCGAAGCTCAGCGCCGTTTCACGGGAGTAATAGATGCAGGCTCAGAAGGAAAATATGCGCGTACGGCTGAGTATAATCTGGCGCGCGCACTTGAGGCACAAGGTGAAGTGGAAGAGGCGCGCAAGCACTACGAGGCTCTTTCTCCTAGCTATCTCGATGCTGAGGCGCGGCTTTTGCTTCTCAATGGTGACTATGCCGGAGCACTGCCCCGGCTTCGGGAGTTGGTTGAGAAGCACTCGCGTGACCTTGAGATACGCGCACTTTATGGGTACGCACTGCGTCAGGTCGTGTTGACGGGTGACAAGGATGCTGCACGAGCAGCCGCTGACGCAGAGCAGGACTTGCACAAGCACACGCTGATGAGCGTCAACAAGCACGACACGTATGCCCTCGTTGCATTGGGAACTATTTACTTGGCGCATGCTGCTGCGCATGGACGCGATGCTGATCGTCGCAAACGTGCGTATGTGCGAGCTGGTGAGTTTTTCCAGAAGGCGTTGCAGATTGACGCAAACAATGCGTATGCTGCACAAGGAATCGCCATCGCCCTGTCGGAGATCCGACAGCCGGAGCTTGCAATGCCTGTGTTCGCTCGCATCCACGAGACTCTGGGCGACGACGTTGCTGCCACGGTGAACAGCGGGCACTGTCTCATGGAGCTCGGTGACTATGCACGAGCTGCGGAGCAGTATGCCAAAGCTCAGGCCATCGATACAGATGATAGCCAAATCGAGACCCTGCTTGCGCGCAGCATCTACGCTCGAGGCGTGAAGGCACGCGATCCTGAACTGCTCGCGTCGGCACTTGTTTGGTCGCAGCGTGTACTTGATAAGCAGCCCGACTCTGCCGCAGCTCAGTTCAATGTTGCACTTGTCAGGCTTGCACTAGCCGACAGTCTTCGACGCAGGACGCCAGAACTGCGCACTGTGGTGCAGTTGCAAGACGCGTTGGGCGGAGTCGAATCTGCTATGTCGGTGCTGAGAACGCTTGACGTTGATGCGCTGAACTTCAGCGCTGAGGATGTTGAAGAACGCGTTGACCACGCGGAGTCAACACTCGTTCCGCAACTGCAGCAGGCAATCTCGGAGCAAGAGGAGTACGAACGGCAGTCTGAGGCGCGGCGTGACGAGGCGCATCGCCGGCGGGAGGCTGATGCCGCTGCTGCTGCCGCTGCTGCTGAAAAGGTTCGAGCCGAGGCCGCAGAGCGCGAAATGCGGCTGGCCGCCGAGCGACTCAAGCTACAGGAACAGACGGCCATATGGGAGGCTGAGCGCCAGGCTGAGCGCGAGGCCGCTGCTCAGAGCGAGGGTCCGAAGCGCAAGAAGCAGCGGCGGAAGCAGGACCGCGGCAGCGATAGCGAGCCCGAGGCGAACCAGAGCGACAGCGAACCAGAGGCGAAGCTCAGCGATGCCGAGCCGGAGGGCGACGGTGACACGCGACGCGAAAAGGCTGTTGTTGATGATAGCGACTCTGACGATGATAACGAAAATGGAAACGGCGAGCCTGCAAAGCCTAGCGACGGTGAGTCTAAGGACGAGCAAGAAAACGGCGAGCAAGAAAACGGTGAGCCAGAAAAGGAGGAGGAGGGGGACCTCGACGAACTCTTCTAATAGAGTGCTTGTCTGATATCAAAACATAACCTGTATATTAAGCGTATTAATGCAGACCAAGTACACTGTAACTGTGTAGTTTGGGTTTCTTTCGTAGTAGCCGGGCGCTTAGCGGCTCTGGCGGTGCCATTGTCGCGCGTCCCGAACTGCGCGTAGGACAGCCTGGTACAAGGCCAGCTCGTACTCATCAAGGCCAGGATCGGCGCCCTGCTGTGCCAGCGCTGAGTCGAAAATGCCGGCGGCCCGCGCCTTCACAGTCTCAAACAACACGTTTGCCAGCTCCTGGCTCTCAAACATTTCTATCCACTGCAGGGCCAGGTCTGTGAAAAGCCGGTTCTGGCTGCGCAAGTCCAGCGAGAGCGGGTCTGACTTGAGCACGTTGAGCACGTCCTGCTGAAGTGCCGCAGGCTCCTCCATTGCCAGAAACGCGCTGCCGTCATCGCCGATCGCCGCGCTCGCGAGTGGCACGGCAAGCCAAAGAGGCAGCATGACCTTGGAGCCGGCCGGGATCTCGTCGACCTTCGCGCCCTTCTGCGACAGCAGGAATCCGAGTCCCGGAGCATCTACCTGGAACCGGCACGGCACCTTCAGCCCATCCGTTTCTATATCGTTGATCCCGTAGTAGGACATGTGATGCTGACGCGTCGCGCTTCCAGTATTGTTATTTAACCATATGGGATGTGTCAGAGGGCGGGCGTGAAGGCTGCTGCTAGATTTACGGCCTTGTCGCTATATATTTTGGTTTAGCAGCGAAATATAAAATTCTCAACCTTGTAAGTTCATGCGTAGAATGTGCTTTGTCGGATATAGCGGACCCGGCCCACGAGCTCTAAGGCATGAGTTTCGAGGCATGAGATGCATGAAATGTGCTAGTGCTAGTGCTAGTATGACACGGCTATCAACGGTAGGTGTCCGTTGTGTCAAAATGCTGAATGTTCAGCCGGGTGGCCATGCGTGACGAACCGGGATGCGCTCGGCGTGATTGTCAGTGATCGGAACTGAGTGGGCAAATGCATAAGGATTTCAGCCGCCGGGCTTTTGGCGCCCATGACATGGCGCGGGCGGGTCACCGGTGAGCGGGCCGTGGTCGACGTACCCAACGTGCCAGTACCGGACGTGGTTGTTAAAGAACCGCTGCCAGCTCGACACGGCCTCAAGCTCCTCGGGCGTGAGGTCCCGCAGGTCGTGAGTTAAGTCGCTTTGGAAACAGCCTGTGGCAAATGCGCGCGCTGCGTCCCGGCCGCTGAAGAAGCGGTATGCGCCGAGCGGGCCGTATGTTTCCGGCTTCGCGCTGACGTCAAACACCATGCCATTGACTGCGAGCAGAATCGGCTTAGACGGGTCAGCGCCATTGTACGCGGCTAGCTGTTCCTCAGAAAAGCGGGTTACTGCCGGCGCTGGATCCAGCAGCCGGTGCCGCACATAGCGCCAATTCGCCCAGCGCGTCTCGTAGCCCCAGAGGGGGCTTCCCGTGATGTAGTACCCCAGGACGAGCACTACAATGCTGAGGCTCCATATTGTGCGCCAGATTCCTGGCTCGCGGGCCATTTTCGGTTGGATTTGGTTGGCGAGCTTTGTCGTGTGCACCGCGTGCTGGGGGTCCTAACCCCGAAGCGACTAATTAGTGCACACGCGTCTGAACCGCCTTTGGCAGCGCCAGAAAAGCACACGTACTGGATCCGCTGGACGGAACAGGGACGACTGCAAAGCACGGCTACTGAGCACACCTCAAGTGTAAGAATGCCCAGCATATGTCTGCGGCTTGCAGACGGCGACCACTCGCTAGCCAGTCTTCCGGAAATCCTCAGAACTCCAAACGGCACAGTTCTGATTGAAATACAAGGAGTTATCAACGTGGGGGACCGGCCGCTGATCCGCACTGAGCTGGATATTGATCACCAGACGAGCCATGCCGAGCACTCGGACGAGTCAATTACGCTGGGCAGCTTAGACGTTTCGCAGATCGACGAGGCCGGCCAGCCGGTGAAACTGCTCGTAGGCCGGAACCAGCTTCTCTCTGGTCAAGTCCAGAAGCTCGCGCTGCCGCTCGCCGTCTTGCAGATGCCCGTCAATAGTGCAGATGCAGAGTCTCTGCCCGTAACCGAGATCGTGACGCACAAGCTTGTGTTCAATAAGCGGCCCGAGCCGGTCGTGAAGTGATTGTCTATTTATCGTGTACATTATTATAACTATGTTTTCCCTGCTAATGGAGCTTACGTGCTTTTCCTTATAATCGGCCTCGTCGCGTGCAATGAAGTTTGGAGGTTTGAGTGTTTATGTCGGTTCAAGTGCATATGCTACGTTATTTGCCGCCAGTATAACGCAATCTACCGGAGTAGTTTCGTAGTAAGATGGAATAAATAAACAGCTAGATACCTACGGGCAACTAAATGTCTATGTCGATGGTCACATTCAGTTGGGCGATCATGTCGTCGACCGCCGCGAGCGGAACAGAAGTATCGATGTGGTCCAAGTCTGTTGCGTTATTAGTGTCCTCGGCCATCTGAGGGATTTCCGCGCTTGGCTCCTCGCCAGACTTGTAGAAGATGCGCGCCGTCGTACGCAGCCGGCTGAAGGGGTCGGCTTTCTGTGCCGCGCCGGCCTTACGCCGCTCCACTTGCGCTTGTACCTCGGCTTTCCGCACAGACTCGACATTCGCGCGCCGGTTCCGCTCATTCACACGCACAAGCTTGTCTTGGTGTGTATCTTTTCCGCCTTCGCTGTTGCGATGCGAGCCGCCTGATGGCTGCAGCTTCGCATCGATCTCCGCAACAGTCACAGTGTCGCCCTGCTCGACGGCCAGCTCGCGGCGCTGCCGCAGGTCCGCCATCTCCAGCACCGCGTTCGCGCCGCGCTGTCCGCTGAGGCGCTGGCGGCGCTGTACTATCTCATCGACCTCCTGGGCGGTGAGCGCGTGTTTTGAAAGGGCTCTGATCTCGTTGAACTTGGCCTCGGCCCGTCGTCGCGGCGGCAGCGCGATGCCTGCGTCGCCCATCGCCGACACCCAGAAGTCGAACTCCGACTGCCGGATCGGCGAGTCCGAGCAGATCCCGAACTGCAGAGTCCGCTCGGAGCCGGCCATGGACGCGATAATCGCCTCGTCAACAGTGCGGTCCAGGAACGTGTAAGGCGTGTGCGACACAACGCGGCGCACCTGGCAGACACGGTACACGGGCTCTCCACCACGGCCCACACCAATGTTCACCCGCACAAAGCAGCCCGGAACCGCGTCGGCAAAGCCCGGGTGGTGTGCATACTTCGCGAACAGCGTCTTACCCCAGCGGATCTTGTTCACATCGTCGAGGGTGATGGCGGCGGAGCGCTCGGCATCCTCCTCATCCTCTTCAGCCCACTCGACGTCGCTACCCCGGCCAGATCGCCTGTGGCGCGTCTCGCCCTCGGACACGTCGCTGCCAAACTCGTCAGAGTCCTCGGACTCCGACTCCGGCTCGGAGTACTCGTCGTCGCTGACGCTCGTGCGTTTGGAGCGGCGCGACTGGGCTTCGCGGCGCTGCTTGAGCTCCTGAAGAGAGCTCTTCGTTCCTGTAGACACGCCCACAGTGCCTCTTTGCCGCTTTGATGGCGGCGCGTCCTCAGCGGTGCCCTGCATGCGCCGCCGGCGCTGCGCCAAGTACCGCCGCTCCTCAAAGCGCTGTACCTCCTGGGCGCGCTCATACAGGATCTCCTCGCGCTCGATTTCGGGGAGTTTGAGTAGCTCGGCTCGGTCCTCTGCGTCTTTGTACTTGCCCTCGAGCGGATAGGGATTCACGACCTCGGACTCGGGCTCCTCCGGCTGCGAAATGCGGGTATCGTCCTCGCTCTCGCTTCCGACGTCGGCCAGGGCCAGCAAATCGTCGTCACTATCACTCATTCTGGCTAAAGTGGGTGGTTACGGTGGTGGTGTTTCGCTGACATACATAATGTAGGCCGGCACGACGGACCTCACCAGAACCACAGCACAGTGGACCGCATTGGTCTTGAAAAAAGCTGTTCGATTTACGGAGCAAAGTGGCGAGTCACCTCTCGTATACGACTGAAATTGCGCACTTGACTATAATCTTGCCCTCGGCTATTTTGAACTTGACTACTCTTAGACTGACACACACATCATAATCATTATCATACAAAATATTAAAGTCGTTACCTAGTACCGTCTATCGTTCGCACATTTTAGTAGAAAGCTAATATTCTAGAATTACTGGCGCCCCACGCGCTTGAGGTATGCCTCCCAGCCTGCTTTTTGGTAACGCTGTGCCTCGTGTACAGGGTCCCGGCCCTTACCGTAAAGGCCGCGGCCCACAATAATGACATCTGAGCCGTTGGCAATGACCTCGTCCACCGTGCGGTACTGCTGGCCAAGCCCGTCGCCCTTGTCGTCGAGACCAACTCCGGGGGTCAGGATCAGCCAGTCCTCGTCGGGCGTGCCCATCGGGTTTTGCGCAATGAATCCGAACACGAACTGCTTGTTCGAGCGCGCAATCTCAACCGTGCCCTGTGAATACTCGCCCTTTGCAAGGCTGCCCTTCGAGCTCAGCTCGGCGAGCATTAGCAGGCCACGCGGCTCGCTCGTCGCCTCGCGCGCAGCCTCTTCAAGGCCAGACACAATACCCGGGCCAGGTACGCCGTGCGCGTTTGTGATATCGGCCCACTCGGCAATGCGGTACACGCCGCCCGCGTACTGGGCCTTGACCGTGGAGCCAATGTCGGCGAACTTGCGGTCCTCGAAGATCAGGAAGTTGTGCTTCTGTGCCAGAGCCTTGAGCCCTCCGACGGTTTTGCTTGGCTCGAAGTCGTCGATGATGTCTACATGGGTCTTCACCATGCAGATGTAAGGTCCGATCTTATCGAGAATCTCAAGCAGCTCTGCCGTCGACCGGACATCGAGGCTCGCGCACAGGTTCGATTGCTTCGCAACAATCGTGCGCAGCAGCTTTGCAGCAACCTGCGAGTAGTGCGAAGCCGCGCGCTCTTCGTATGCCGCAGTAGTCACCATATGCAGAGTTCGAAAAGCTGAGGCCGCTCCGATCTGAAATATTTTCGCACGTGACGCGTTTCCAAAGCCAGCGACCGATACCTTCGCTGTGTGCAGCGTAGTTGAAAGCAGGATCCCCAATTCCAGGCAAACAAATTGGGTGGTAGCTGTCTCACGACGTGCCGTCAGCTCCGCTATCTTTTTGGTGGGACATATTGCCACGTCTCAGGCAGGCACACGATTCAATCTGGCGCACGAGATACAGGCTAGGGCAAGTCTATAGCGGCGGTGCGCAGTGTGATTTTTCAAAGTGCACAGTACATAATGGCCCTAGCCCTTTGCTACGGGAAATGTATCTGAACATTTGCGTCTGCGGAGCGCATTTGGATACATTGGGGGACAAAGTATTCGCTCAAAATATAGCGGCGCCGGTTATGAGTGCCGAGCACGTTTTGTTGCGCGGATTACGCTACGGGATTAGGCGCACTCACCGCAATTGATAGCCGCCGCCTGCGGAGTCAGTGCGCTTATCTTCGTCACGTGCAAGCAGGCGTGGGGAAACACAGTAAAATTACGCGACATCTCAAGACATCTCGAGAGTTTTAAATTGGCAGGCGCGCGTGGATACGTTCGCGGGTGGAATCTGAACGTGGTTTTTGCGCGGGTGGCCGGTCCGACTAATTGCGCATAATGGCTGATGGAAGCAGTGATGGAACGACCACTGCGCTGGCCACAATTGGCACAGTGTGCTGGTGCATCCAGCTGATTCCTCAGGTGCTTCGCAACTGGTACGTGCGAGACTGCGAAGGCGTGCCGCCATTGATGTTCTTTCTCTGGGCAGCGTCGGGTATCCCGTTTGCCATTTACTTTTTTGTGCAGGACGCAAATCTGGTGCTCATTGTCCAACCATACCTGTTCACCTTCTTTAGCATGTGCGCCTTCTGGCAAAGCATGTACTATCCGCCAGTCTCCTGGTCGGCTCTGAAAAGCTCAGCTATGATGGCCGTGTTTGTGGCCGCTGCCGTGGGCATAGAAGTCGGGTGCATCATTCCTTTGAGGCGCCTGTACCGGGAAGGCACGCAGTGGCCAGACCTGATCCCTGGCATTATTGCAGCAGTACTACTTGGCGTTGGGCTCCTGCCGCCGTACTGGGAGCTGTTCAAGCGCCAGGGCCGCGTTGTTGGCATAAACTTCGTGTTCCTGTTCTTAGATAGCAGCGGCGCTGTGTTCAGCACCGCCAGCGTTGCCGTCCAGAAGGGCAAAATCGATGTGCTGGGCATCGTGCTCTACCTTGTGGTGCTTGTTCTGGAGCTGGGCATCATGGGCTCGCACTGCATATGGGCCATCCGTGTTCGGTATTTCGGTCTTCCTGTGGATGATAAAGACGACATTGAGGTTGGCAACGCGTCAGAGGTCGAGAACGACAACCCCTCGGTGAGCGAGCCGCTTCGGTCGCTCGTGAGAGAAAAAATCGTGCACCCCGTGGCGCGCTGCGCGCTCCAGCTGCGCAAGGATTTAAAAAGAAACTCTGCAACGCAAGACGACACGCTAAGTCAGGCTGAGAAGCCATGATCGGCCCCTGCATAGTTGAGGAGGCGTGAACCGCGCATCTCGGAAAATGAAATGAAATGGTTCGTGTAACAAGGAATTTTGGCGCAATGTGGCACTAATTACTATTATGAGCTCCCTATGGTTGCAGCTGGTTGTGGGTTCCACTTCCGGTCTACAGGACTGGGTTCTGTATTATAAGTTCTGCCCTGAATCTACGTCGCGCAGAGTCGTGGACAATACTGGACTAGAGGTCGGGGACAGTCAACATATAAATGTATTTAATCGAACTAGTGTGAATACTACGTATTTCGATCTGTATTTTCGCATTCTAACCGACGCTCGATCTGCGCCCGCACATGCTAAAAGTCACTACGATGCGGCTCCCTTCCGCGGCGCGGCCGCGCATGACGCATGAATTACGGTATATTTGGTCTATTTGAGCTAATCGAGCAAAGATTCGTACGGCACGAGCTAACGCGTGGTCGAAATTTTGCCGCAGTGATGGCCTGAAATAAAAAAAAGGCTTTAGATTAAGCGCGCCCTTTCCGGGCCGGTCTCGGAACGGGCGGCTACAACGAGGCTTATCATTTTATCTCAAGATGAAGATAGGGCGAGTGCTTCCCCGCTTGTGCAGTGGCCGACTGCCCTGTTTACAGACCCTTCCCTAATTTTTAGCCTATGCAAGGCCGCACGCACGTACGGCGATCACGGACTCGGCGCAAGCGTACCGGCACATAGAAACCGATAAGAACCAGTGTATATCTGCGGTTTGTCGAGCGTTCTCCGCGGGCTTTAGCCCTAGATATATCCCGCGCATCATCGGCGCCGCACGCGACGCCCACGCCTCCGGAGAGGCAAAATAGCCAGCCGACGCTAGTCGTCTGGGGAGATCCGGTGCACGTGATCTGACGCGCATATATCGAACTCCTGAAGCACACCGGGCCGTCAACGGAGGCTAACTCGTAGCGGACGAGGGCAGGCTACCCCTAGTACTCCTCCATCTCAACAATTTCTACCGAATCAAGGACTCGCGTGCGCAAGGCGTGCCTCAACTGCCGGCGGCGCAAATCAAGGTGTATATTCGATGAAAGCGCTGGCACAAAGGGCCCGTGCGAGCGGTGCGCGCGTGAAAACGTAGAGTGCAAGATCCCGCTCACCACGAGGCGCGGCGGCTTTGCCAACGTGCTTGCCGGCAAGGAGCGCCAGAAGCGCGAGGCCCTGTTCCAGCTCCAGGGCATGAGGGCCGGCGCGCCACTGCGGCCGGGCAACGTCAAGGCCGAGGCCCCGCAGGCCACGCCGGCAGCGTCGCACGCCCACCGTCCATCGCACGCGGAGCTTTCGCACGCTAATGGAAACACCGTCGCCCCTGATGTGGGTCAGCCAAGAGCCGCACGATCGGTGCCGGGCACAGTCTCCCCGAAGCCGCCGCCGCCGCAAACTGCTCCGCAAGACCCGCCGCGCGCGCGAAGCGCTAGCGCACAAGGTGCAGGTGGGCCCGGCAACGCTTTGCATCGGGAGCTGTACAATGTGAACGACGCGCTGAACATATTGTGCTCGGTCGTGAACGAGCAGCGCCCGCAGCCGCCGCCGCAGCGCGATCCCAACGACCCGCTGGCCCGGTTGCCGCCGCTGGCCCATCTCAACAACGCGACTCCGCGCACGTTTTTGCCACCGATTGTGCCCCCCGAGTTCGCAGGGAAGGAGCCGTATGCTCATAGCGTTTTGGCGCGCAACGGCCTCATCAGCGTGTCCCAGATGGAGTCTCTTGTGCAGTTTTTCTTCGACCACTTCGAGCCGTTTGTGCCGTTTGTGCACCAGCAGTTCTCGCCTTACTCCAATCTCACCCAGCATCCGGTGCTCCTCACCACGATCTGCGCCATTAGCGCCAAGTACTCGCCGGATGCGAATTTGAAGGTTCTGCAAGCAAAGCTCTGGGAGCAGTGTCAGAAGCTGTTGGCAAACATGCCCTGGACAATGGAGGCAGGTACCGAGGGTGATAATGAGCAAGTAGCTGCGGCAATTCTGGCTCTCTTGTTGCTTTGCGAGTGGCTTGTGGATGGCTTGAGCACGATCGAGCAATATAATCGCGTGAGTTGGATCCATATGGGAACGGCGGTGCGGCTGGCTCAGTGGAGCGGCATTTTGAATCATAATAGACCTGTCTACATTGCTCTGCACTGGCTGGAGAATGTAATTGGGTGCCGCATCGGAATCCAGCCGGCGCTGAATGCATTCGCCCCACCCGCAGCGATCAAGGAAAAGCTACTGCTCTCGGACCATGCTCGCCTCGAGGTTATCAATCTTTTACACCTCGGGTACCGCACTCTGTATTCCTCTCGAGAGGCTACGCGCGAGTCGGTTGAAAACAGCTCGTACTTGATGTCCCTCCAGCTCCTTCATCCCCATTTTGAGCGCTGGCTCGCAGAGTTTGCCAGCGTGGCGCGTGACAGTGAGACGTGGGAGGCGCGGTCTATCATGTTCGAGTTCAACCACTGCCGGCTCTATGTCTATTCGCTGGCCCTTGCTCAGCAAAGCAATCGTGCCGCCGGCACGGCCGCCGCGAACACATTCATAGAGTCGCGCAAATATCTTCCCAACGCAATTGACTCGGCAGTCGCCATTATAAACTTCGAAACAGACCCTCGTAATCCGGTGGGGCTGCAGCGAGGCCCACCTATGCGTTGGATTGTTAGATTTATACACGCAACAGTGTTTTTGGCAAAGGCCCTCATGTGTCCACCGCTTGTCCACCCAACACAAACAATGGAAAGTTTGGCCGCTACCGTGTGCCAAGCCGCGAGAGCAATGGAGATTGTCGGGGCGGACAACTTCCAGCTTATGGGACGGTACATCAAGATGATGGGCAAGATCAAAGATCATGTCGTGGAACACATGTCGAACGTTCGTAATGCATCAACCCCCCCTAATGAGCCGAGCCAGCAACAAAGTGTATCCTCGTCGCCATCGCCTGAGGGAGATAAGGGAGTTAGTGGCCTGGTCTCCGTCGAGGCTGCGACGTCTTCTACTTACTGGGATTTGCTGGAAGACTGCGGCGCGCTTGCTGGTGTCGATAACGCAATGCTTTATATGCCTGCGCAATCGGACGGTGAGCTGGAGGGCCAACCGCTCTAATATGTATTTATTAATTTTTTGATTTCACGACGAGATGTAACGTTTGTACTTCTAAGAACTTCCAGATGCGTATAAATTGCAGCTTCATATTCATCAATTTCGGCTGGTAATTCGTTAATTAATGCATTTCACATCACAGAGCATTTCTCCTCCCGGTACTTGCTTGCATAGTCTTTGTCTTTGTCCTTTTCCTTCTCTTTAGTTTTGTCTCGGTGCCGACGGAAGAAACCAGTTTTCTTCTTGCGCTCCTTATCTTTACTCTCCTTCTCTCGTTCGCGTTCTTTGGAGTCTTTATGGCCCGGAGATTGGGATTCGGGGATGGGAGACGGGGCTCTGGACGATGCTCGCGAGCCCAACCGTGAGCTGGGCACCGCTACGGAAGCGGACGTAGGCCGCGAGCTCTGCTGCAGTGGTATATGCAGAGCTGTATTAGACTGGGTCGCCAAAGGCTGGTTTATCAATGGGCTCTGCGGTGCCGTCGAGGCGGCTGTTGTCGAGTCCTCAAGGCTCACCATGCGGTAGAAGAGGAGGTATGCGGCTTCATTGTCAAACGTGGTGGCGCAGTCTACTTCTTTGATGCGCTCACCGCTTGTTTCCATGTCATCAAAGAAGAGCCACTTCCTGCCGCCGCCTTTGTCTATAAGTGATTGTGGAGGTGGCGGCGGCGGCTGTGTAGCTGCTTCGCTCGCATCTTCGTCCTTATCTTTCTTGGGCTTTCCAAGCCAAGAGAAGCGCTTACCTTCTTGGCTCGTCATGGACGGCGTGCTCGTCTTCCGTGGCTTAGCGAGGTCCTCGGCAATGAGAGTACAGTAATGGCCCGAATTCACGCTCTTTCCGCGGTGGAATACGGCGGCCTCGAGAAGAAGCTTGAAATTTCCGAATGCTTGCTTCTGGTCGCTATCATCGGCGACGAACGAGGGCAATGAAATGGTTTCTGGAACGATTACTGCCCGGTTGTTGCGCTGCAGATGGCCGTGCTCGTCTACGTGGTATCTTTTCAGGCAGAAGCCTAGCACAGGCCGCGTTTTGCGGAAGTGGTGAGCAACCTCCTCGGCTTCCAAGTTCTCGAGCGTCTCGCTGCTGTTGCCAGAGTTGTCCGCGTAGAACGGCATGAGCTGAAGGAACATCCAGGCCGGCAATGTAATCTCGTTGTCGGACGTCCATAGTGACTGCTTGAGGTCGCGGGCGCGCGCCTCGGCCAGTCCATCATCATTGAATCCAAAGAGCTGTTGGTATGAGGGCAGAGACCCAGTGGCAGGAGCCGGCGAGCTTGATCCATGGATCGGGACCGGCTCGGCAGAGCTGCTCGCTGTGTGGCTTCCCATCCCAACAGGCGCTTGTGCCTCGCTGGAGTCATCTAAAGGATCGAAGGAGTCTTCAGCATCCTCAAAATCGTTATGAGAGTCGAGGCGGGCTAGCCGCGCTCGAGAGTCCGCGTGCCGCTGCCGCTGTTTCGGGGTATCCAGGGCCGGCGAATGCGCGAGATGGCTGGCATGGCCGAGCGATCGCGTGTCAAACGTGTCGTTTCCGTACTCCTCGCTCATCCGAGAGTCTGGGGCCGAGGGCAACGGTGGGGGCGTCGACAGAGAAACAGCCTCGCTGCTGTTGTCCTCGGTGAGGAGGCTGTGCGGGCCGGCAAAGCGGCGGCTTGTATGCGAGCTGGGCGACGCAAGCGACATGATCGAGTATGAGCGCCGGCGCGCGCCTTGCGTTTGGGCCGGGCCCTGCACGGACGGGCGGGCCAGGTGCCGCGACACATTCACGGCGTTCGAGAAGTAGACCTCGAGGCACTCCTCCAGCAAGATGGGCGGGTCCTGCGATGTGCCCGGGACGGGCAAGTAGAGCAGCTGCTCGTTGATGAGTTTGTGGTCGTCCTCCTCGGCCTCCTGGCCGGCGTGCGCGATGTCGACCTTGAGGGCGAGGAGCGGCATCTTGAGCTTGTCGGTGATGAACACGAAGAACTCGGCCGCGTCCTGCTGCGACATGGGCTGGCAGCCCTCGGCCCAGCCGGCGTCGACGGCCGTGGTCAACAGCGCCTCGACGATGTCCGGCGTGATGCGCTCGCCGTTGCGCAGCAAGTTCACGAAGAGGCGCAACCAGATGGCCAGCCGCTCGGTTGGCTTGTCCTCGTAATGCTTTTTGTAGAGCAGGGGCTCGAAGTTCTCCATGCGGCTGAACATTGCGACGAGCAGGCTGTCGAGGTAGCAGGAGATGCCGGCGTAGTTCACGGCGCCGCGCAGCGGCAGGAACGAGCCGTTTCGCTTGCACACGGACGTGACGTAGCCCTGCACGGCGTCGCGGTAGAACTGGAGCAGCACGATTGCGCGTCCTGGGTCGCCGTTGGCAAATTGACTCTCCAGCGCCTCGATGCAGCTCTGTTTTGTGACGTCGTCCCACAGCTGGCTCGCGTTGGACATCACGACGTCCAGGCTCGCCTGCGTGTACTGCGCGGGCGCATACGGCTTCTGGACGTCCGGGCGACTTGGAAATGCAAACTGCAGGTCGGCCGGGTCCATTTTGCCCTGCATAGGGCCCGCGAAAATTCGCGGTGCCATGCTAATGTGTTCGTGGAGATAAGATCGGCCCCTGCCCTATGGTGATACGTCTTTTCGTGTCACCCCACAACGCTCGATAGCGGGCTCTGCGGGGGCTGCTCGGCGCGGCGTCGGGCAATGTGCGGTGTTGGTATCTGCGAGTCGCGTGTGTGAATCTGCGCAATTGCGCGGCGGCGCTCGTCGGGGCATTCGTGGCCGCCGCACAGCACGGCGGTGTACTTCTCGGCCAGGCGGCGCCCTTTCGGGTTATGCGGCGGCGAGCCGCGCCAGAGCCGGCGCTTATACTTGAATTAAAGAAGTAGTGTACGTGGGGACTACAATATAAACGACTAAATGAGGCGCAAGACCAGATCAGATCAGATCCGGTGTATGCGGCGATTCCGCGACTGCTGCACTCTAACAGGGAACAAATGCGAGCACTGCGAGCACCTTTTCTAATTGAGTCATTGCGTGCTCGCGCCGGCCTGCCGTTTGGCCGACCAGTCGGGCCCAGCGCGCGCGGTTTAACGCGGTGTCTAACCCGCACTTTTTTGTCATCATGGCAAGTGAGCACGAGAAGGCCAGCGAGGCCGTGCAGTTCCTGCGCAGCAGGGTCCCGCAGCAGCCCACGGTCGGCGTGATTTGCGGCAGTGGCCTGGGCAAGTTCGCCGACTCGATTGAGAACGCGACGCGCGTGCCCACGCAGGATGTGCCGCACTTCGCGCCGAGCACCGTCGAGGGCCACGCGGGCGTGCTTGTGTTCGGCACGATTCCCGGGTCCGCGACGCCGATCGTCGCCGTGCAGGGCCGCGTGCACACGTACGAGGGCCACTCGATCCACGCGACGGTGTTTGTCGTGCGGATCATGGCGCTGCTCGGCGTGAAGACGCTTGTGGTCACGAACGCCGCGGGCGGGATCAACACGTCGTACCGCGTCGGCGACCTCATGGTCATCTCGGACCACATCAACGTGCCGGGCATGGCCGGCGTGAACCCGCTGCGCGGGCCGAACGAGTTCGCGTTCGGCGGGCCGCGGTTCCTGCCCACCAACAACGCGTACCCGCACCACCTGCGCCACCTGCTGTTCGAGATCGCCGACGCGGCGAAGCTGAGCCGCGGCGTCCACGAGGGCACCTACACGTACCTGACCGGCCCGACGTACGAGACGTCGGCCGAGGTGCGCTTTTTGCAGCTCGTGGGCACGGACGCTGTGGGCATGAGCACGGTGCCCGAGGCGATTGCGGCGGTGCACTCCGGAATCGAGGTGCTGGGCCTGTCGCTGATCACGAACGAGGCGATTGCCACGCGTCCGCGCGGGGGGCGCGAGCCGGTTCTGACGGACCCCGTGGCGGAGCCGAGCCATGCCGAGGTCATTGAGGCCGCGAACCAGGCCGCCGTCGACGTGCAGTTCCTTGTGTCCGAGTTCATCAAGCGGCTGCCGCAGGCGTGAGCCACGGTGTCCATAAGCCACGGTGCCCATAGGCCACGGCGCCCATAAGCCACGGCGCCGCTGCACAGGCTCATACCAATCTATAATGGTCGCCGCGATTCTGTAGGTCTCATTCGTATATAGTACTTTTTAATGCGTCTGCTCCTTGACGTCGCCAGCAGCCTGCCACTCGCCGTTCTGATCCTCCTTCCATAGCGTCACCTTGTTGTCGCCGCCGCTCACAGCAAGAATGTTGCCCGACAGCGACCACGACAGCCGCCACACCACGTCCGGGAACGGCTCCTTGCGCAGCGGCTTCGACTCCCACTTGTCGCCGACCTGCGACCAGATGAGCACCTGCTTGTCCTGCGAGCCCGATGCAATGAGGCTGCGCGACAGCATGGACGGGCTCCAGCTCACGTCGCGCACCCAGTCGTGGTGCCCGGGCAGCGCCTGCTCGAGCGCCCACGCGCCCTGCTTCGCGTCGTAGCGCCACACCTTCACGAGGTTGTCGCCGCCGCCGGTCACAAACCGCTTCGTCGTCTCGCCGTCCTCCAATGGCGCCCAGCTGCACGCGTTCGCGCCAATCTGGTGCGCGCTGACCACCTGCAGCGCGTGCAGCGTCGTCGCGCCGTCGTCGCCGACCTTGAGCTCCACTACCGACACGCGCCCGTCGCTCGACGCGCACAGCAGCAGCGGGCCGTACTCAACCGGCGCCCACGACAGGCAGTTCACGCTCGCCTGGTGGTCCGCGTACTGCGCAATCAGCCGCCACGGCCCGCCGGCGCTCTCTTCCCGCCAGACAAGCACCTTTCCGTCGTAGCCGCAGCTCGCCAGCAGGCCCGCGCCCGAGCCCCCGCCAAACTTCGGGTGGCCCCACTGCACTTGCCACACGGGGCCCTCGTGGCCGCGCAGCGTCTCCACAAGCCGCTGGCTCTGGTCGTTCTCGCCGACCTCGAAGATCTTCACCGTGCGGTCCGACGAGCACGTCGCAAGCCGCCGCCCGTAGTAGTCCAGCTCCGCATCGTGGATCAGGTCCGTGTGGATGTTCGAAAGCGCCACCATCCGTGCTTAATGCCACCTACGTCGCGTCTGGGGTGTGGTGTGCTGGTGGGTAGTATGTCGTGGTGCTGGCCCATCCTGGGGTAAGCAGCTGCTGGGACCTGCCGCCGCTACCCTCGAGGCACCCCCCAGCCATAGCCGGCCAAACCACCGCGGGCGCATAATATACCGCTCATCCGGCGTTGCTGTGCTGTGTGTGGAGACGTTTAGCTGCTGGAGTACGTTCTGGCTCTTTTGTGCACTACCTAGTCCGACTCCCCTGCATCTTTACAGCGCTCGTCGCACACCCGGTCCCTGGTGTGCAGTTTTTATTTCCGCATACAGTGCGGTACAGCATCACTGTTCACACTACCAGCATAATTTAAGCGCGGCCTGGCCACTCATCGCACTTTGAACGCTTCACTGCAGGATCTGGCACAACTTTTCACTGCATGTTGGAACAATACTTGGAAACACTGCCCGAGGCAGTAATAGCCCGCCTGTTCCAGTCGCCGGCGTCGTGCTTGGCGCTGTTGCGCCTGATCCCGCCGCTGGCCAAGGCCATTGTCATGCGCATGCTCTTCAGCGTCGAGCCCTTGCCGCTCACGGTGCTGGACGCCTTTGTGAGCCCGCGCCACCGCAGGGTCCAGGTGGAGGCAATCCACAAACTGCGGAACCTCAAAATCGTGCGGGAGCGATTCACCTCGAACTCGCTCGAGATGAACCCCACGTTCCAAAGGAGCCTACGCGCAGCCCTGTCTGGCGGCTCAGATAATGAGAGCTTCGAGGAACACGGCGAACCCATGTCTCTCCAGATGCTGCGGGCCTACCAGCAGCAGCGCTGGGAGGCCATGCTGCACTTCATGGTAGCCTCGGCCCAAACAGACATGGCCATTCCCGTGCAAAAGATGAGCCCCATGATTCTGGCGCTGCTCATGAAAAGCGGGCTCCTCTCGCGGTCACAGCGCATCACGTCGGAAGGATTCCAGTTTCTGCTGCAGGACCAGCAGACCCAGGTGTGGACCCTCCTTCTCCACTACCTCAACAACGCCCCGGACCTGGACATGGACCCCGTCGACATCCTCAGCTTCATTTTCCGCCTTGGTACTCTGGAGCTCGGAAGAGGCCAATCGGCCGCAGAGCTCGCCCCGCACCACCGTCGTATTCTGCGCGAACTCTCGGAACTGGGAATCGTGTATGTGAGAG
The DNA here is from genome assembly GCA_037041025.1 of Entelexis sp. DX6506. Lineage (NCBI taxonomy): Eukaryota > Fungi > Ascomycota > Dipodascomycetes > Dipodascales > Trichomonascaceae > Entelexis > Entelexis sp. DX6506. The sequence goes on from JAXQHU010000039.1 coordinate 557,556, forward strand.
ACGACGGTCTTGTATTTTACGCTGCCATGGAACTCACAAACGATAAGGCCGCCAAAATAGCTGCCGCGGCTGCAACCGCCGTCGAGTCTCCGGACAAGAAGGACGACGGCTTCATCATTGTCGAGACGAATTACCGATTATATGCATACACAGACTCGCCCCTGCAAATCAGCATTCTGAACCTGTTCTGCAGCCTCAAATCGCGCTTCGCGAACTTGGTCATTGGCCGCCTCACGCGCCACAGCGCACGGCGTGCCCTCTCAAATGGTATTACTGCAGAGCAGATGATCCAGTACCTCGGTGGGAATCAGCGCGGCGCGCACGGCCTGCCCCCTACCATTTCTGACCAGATCAAGCTGTGGCAGCTCGAAATGGACCGGTTCAGACAAGCAAAAGGATTTCTGTTTCGTGACTTCTCGTCGGCAAAAGAGTACATGGCCGTGGCTGATTATGCGCAGGACATTGGCGCGCTTCTCTGGCGTAACGACCGTCAGCGAATGTTCTTCCTAGAGGAGCGAAGTGCGCGCGAGGTAACGGAATTCGTGAACCGAAAAAACCGCGAGTCTTAGTGGCAAGTATGAATCTCATTTATCACTTCTGTATTGACAGAGGACCCGCTGGCGTGTATAATTAATTAAGCATTTGTAGCCACTTGTGGCCACTTATGGCATTTGAATCGACTTGGCGTTCTATAATGGAGAATAAATAGATAGCTCAAAATTACAATGCTAGGAGCTAATTACCGTTTTCGCGCTGCTGCAGGGCCTCTGATACCCGGGTTAGCTCGCGCTGTGTCGCCTCATTATCATTTCGGCTCAGTTCGTGCAAACGCCGCACCTCTTCATAACGAGCTTGAGCCTCGGCGCGCTCACGCTGCAATTCCGCATGGCTCTGCCGCATACCAACATACTGTGCCTTAGCGAGTTCCAGCAGCGGCACAGTCCGCAGCGCAATCTGCTGCTCTCGCTCCCGTAGTTCCCGTTCAGTTTGGCGCAAACAAAAGGCATTTGTATCCAAGAGTTGCTCTAGTCGCGCTTTCTCCAGCTCTTGCCGGGCCAGGAGCTGCTCGTGGTTTGCTGCTTCGCGCTTCAGTTGCTCGTGCTTTTCCTGTAGCAGCTCGTAGTGCTGCCGGCGCTCAGCTTCCGGCTGTACATCCCGTGCATCCGGCTGCATTTCATGCTGTGCTTCATGCTGCGCTTCCTGTTGTACGTCTCGCTGTGTTTCCGGCTGCACAGCTTGCTCAGTTTCGGGCTGCACTTGCTGCTGTGCTTCCGGCTGTGCTTCCGGCTGTGCTTCCGGCTGTGCTTCCGGCTGTGCTTCCGGCTGTGCTTCCGGCTGTGCTTCTGGTCGTGCTTCTGGTCGTGCTTCCGGCTGCACTTGCTGCTGCGCTTGTTGTGCACGATTTTCACGTCGCCGCACAAGCCGCTGCCGCAATGCGCCTAGCCACCCGCGGATGCGCGGTGTGATGTAAATGATACTCAGAATAATAGACATCGCAGCCACAACCCACGTGAAATCGAGCTCAATAACGAGGTCGTCATTGCTGTCTGTGTTACCGTCCAAAAACTGAATCTCTACGCGCGGCGCGCTGGCATCGACTTGCCCAGCCGCAGCAGCCATACGCGCGTCCTCTTCGTCGTTTACTTCATCATAAACTATCGAGGTGCGGAATGCAAGACGGTAGGCTTGAACGGCTTTGTGCCAAGAAAGTTGCACATGCGGTGATGACTCTGGCAGCGGCAAGCCGAAAGCCTTATAATATAATTTGAGCTGGGACAGCTTGACGGGAATCCATGCTTCGGGGGTCGCCATAGCCCGTCGGTAATGCGAGGCTGCTTGCTTGAAATTGTGCTGGACATTCTCGTAGAAATGTCCGAGATACCAATGTGCCATGCCAAAGCCGTGAGACGCCAGAACCCTCAAATATTGGAGATTCAGATTCAGAGGAGCCATTTCATACTCCACAGCCTTCATAAGCCCGTCCACTGAATCATGCTTTGCTGCAATCATGAAGTATTTGAATGCGAATTCTTGGCGGCGCGTAGCATCTACGAACCGCGGAAGCGGCCACAATGAGATTCTGTGTAGCCACTCCCAATTCAACTTCGTGCCTAGGTACGAGTGTTTCGTGTCGAGCAAGTCGGCTAAGTTCAAAGGCGCAGCGGGTACGCCCAATTCAGCTGCTAATAGGAACGCAATAACAGCTGAATCCAAGTCGCCCCGCATATAGCTATAGTGAGCAAACCGCACAGGAGATACCAGCTCTTCCGAGGCGTAGATGCCTTCAACATACCTATCGAGCTGCCGCTCAGGGCGGTCAATCTGTGCCAATAGCAGCGACGCGACAGGCGTGCGGCCATAAGTGTCCGCAACGGTGCGACGAAGCACGCTTTTGGCCCTGAGCGTGTCGTTGTTTCGCAGATACATACGCACCAGAGTCACTGGTAGCGTATAGTCGTTGCTGATTTTGCTCTGCTCGAACGCGTTTTGAAGCAGCGCCGTCACGGTCTCGCTATCGAGTCGAGAGCCATTCTTGCGCCACTCAATAAGCGCGAGACCAGATGTACAGCTACTGCACTGCGACAATCTCTCGGGGAGCTCCTCCCGCAGAGCCATCGCCTTCTTGTAGTAGGCCTTTGCCAAATCCAAGTCGCGCTTGAAGCCTTCGCCGCCATGCATTATGCGCTCGGCCAAAAACTCACTGCAGAGGGAGTATACGAGCTTTGGCTGCAGGCTCAAATGGACGTCCTTGATTTTCGACATGGCTACGCACCGGTTCGCGTAGTAGCGAGCCATGGGCCAGTTCGGGTCGTCCACACGAATGCCGGCCGCATAGATTCGCGCCAGTGCGTACATGGCCGTCGTATCATCCTCTTCATCAGCGCGATACGTCAGCGTATCTACTGCATCGTTGAGGTCCTCAAACTCGTCCCGGAACGCTGCAACGACAAATTGCCATGCAGAGCTCTGGTCGCCTAGAGTTACAGTGCTACGCACTGCCGGTGTCACGATCTTGCGGTAACTGTGCTTTCCATAAAGGCCGGTGCCAGCCTCGGCACCGAACGTCCACGAGCGCTTCAGTGTCTTGGTGTATGGCACATCGTCTGCGTCGTACGCCTCGAGCTGCAAATTGAGGAATCGGTCACCGACCCGGCTGTAATAGTCAAGAGCCCGCTCGCGATCAACGGGGACGTGAATGCCGTGTTTGTAGCGGTGGCCCATGACGATTTGCGCCTCAATGCTGCCGGCTTCTGCCGCCAGCGCGTAGTAGAGGTGCGCCTTGGCCTGGTCCTCTTCAAACGCACCAAGCAGGCCCGTGGAATAGATCATTCCCAGGCGAAAGAGCGCATCGGGGTCGCCCTCTTGGACACCAGCGATTTCGTAGTGGTGCGCCGCCAGCGTCAGATTGCGAGCACCGCCGAGGCCCCACAAGTAAACCTCGCCGAGCTTGTAGTGGTCGTCGATATTCAGCTGTTCCTCAGTGAGAAATGACGTGCTCTCGGCCTCGCCGGGGTCGCCCCAGACGATGCGCTTAACAAGAGGCCACAGGTTGAAGCGCACGTATGCATAGTAAGGAGTCTTGACGGCGGGCTCGGGCACGTACGTGATGAGCTGCGCGCTCGAGAGGAGCGGCACTCCTGGGTCGGCGAGCCAGTCATTGATGCCGGTCAGCGTAGAAGCCTCCGTGGCCGAGTCGTTCGCCGAAACGGCGCATATGCACGCGGCGAGGATGAGCTGGAGAATACCTGGCCGCATTGGAGCCCGTAGTGATTCTAGCAATGCTTCGCCGAACAGTAACAGATCTCCGCAGGCAGACGCGAGATGTGTGGTGTGTCGGGTCGCGAGCTCTAAGCTGTTACCGTGACGTAGACGGTAGTGCTGGCGAGATTAGTAGCTGGCAGGCCCGTTAATCATCGTCGCCAACTAGATTAATAAGTCGGTCTCGAGCCTCAACGCGCAGCCATTGAAGGCACAACCACAGTGAAATAGCTGCTAATTCGGGTAGTTAGTACGGCTGTTGGCCAGCGCGAAATGTTGGCTGCGAGTGCATAATCCATGACGACTAGTTCAATGGCTGTTTTATGCCCTTGTCGCGAGCCTGGCCCGCTCGAGCCGAACAAGTTGCCCGTTTTGTTTGACCGGAGCGAGTGCTATTTCAGTATCAACTCGCTGCTCTTCTGCCCGCAGTGCACGTCGGTGCGCTGCCCCTTTTGTACTGAGAGCGAGCCTGTTTCGTGGTACTGCGCCGCGTGTTTAATGGAGACAACAAGGCAAGAAGCGCGGGCGGCTTCCAACCGGTGCATGCGGAACTGTTTACGGTGTCCGCGGTGCGACTCGAACGCCGTACTGAAACCCGTGGAAGAGAGCGGCGTGAAGCGGCTGGCCGTTGAGTGTGCCAATGTGGCCTGCGGATGGAAGTTCGCGGGGTCGTTCAAAACGCCTGTGAAGGATGTCCAGCCGCTGAGTGTGGCCCAGCAGGTGCGCTTGTTGTTGGAGCATCGCTACAGGAATGTGTTGCAGTACGTTGAACAGCATATCAGTGCGCGACCCTCCTCGAAGCCAGCAGAACTGCTTTATGCAGTTCCGCCGCACCTGCATTCTGAAGTGAGCGACGCTGATGCGAGCGTAGAGCTGCCCCAGTTAGTGCCATTGAGAGCCAAGCTTGCCAAAAAGTGCCGCGCGTGCGAGACTCTGCTAATTGATCCGCTGCGGCAGCCGTCTCAGCCCAGCTTCACGGTCAAATCGCTTGCCAGAGACTTCTTGCCTACGATTGAGGCGTACCGGATAGGACCAGCCGTCAAGCTCGTGCTCCGCGCGTTTGTAGAGTCCGATGTGGACGTGCAGATCGCAAGCGCCGATGCCGAGTGCACGGTGCTTACGCCGCAAGTAGTGATTCCGTCGCTGAAGTCGGAGGGATTTTCGGCGCCGCTGTTTCTCGTCGAGCGCGAGACCACTGGCTCGAGGCAGGCGTTCATGGCGAAGGCGAGCCAAAAGAGGGGGCGGGGCTGGGCTGTGTCTGAGCTCGAAGCGCCGTCCTCACTGACCGAGATCCGACTCTTCACTTCGTCATTTGTGAAACGTGTTGATGGCCAGGAAGACGCGGCGAATGGCCGCATCGGCGCGTGGGTCAAGGTGCCTGTTGTAAAATTGGAATCTAAGGAAGAATCGCATGTTGATTGAAGTCATGCTGATTGAAACTAGCGCGCATATGGCTGCGAATCTATGCAGTGCCGCAATATGTATGACACTTGTGTGACCTACCGTGATTGTACAACTAGAAGATTGTGAATACCTAATTGTAATTGTACAATGTATTTCAGAAGCAAGACTGTTCCCTTGAGTTAGTCTGTTTGAGTGCGCGAAATGAAGACAAATATAAATTAGCGCAATAGACTACTTGCACAGAGCACAATGGACTACTAGCACGACTAGCGAAGTGGAGAAAGCTGCTACACAAAACAAAGCGGATTAAGACTTACCGTTTTCGACGATGGCCCGCGCCGTCAGACCGGCCACCTCGTTGCTCTCGCGAATGCAAAAGGCGTGCCGCAGCCCGTCCACGGTAATTGAGGAGACGTTTGGCTTCGTCTTGGTCATCTCGAGAAGCTCCTCGCGGGTCAGGTCGGAGATCCAGTGGTCGTGCCGCGCAAACAGGGACCAGATGTGCGGCGTGTTGTCCCAGAAGCCGCGGATCTCCTCGGGCTCTTCCTCGGGGCCGATGCGCTGCATTTCCTCAATGGCCAGCGACACGACCTGCTTCACGACGCCGGGATTCTGCATCATCTGCAGCGAGGTCTCGCGCGCGAATGCCGGGACCGTGGCCGCAGGCATGGCGCGCGCGAGGAAGCGGCGTATAATCCAGGCGCTGAACGGAACCCAGCCGAGCGACCAGACGTACCAGCTCGCCGTCGATGCGCCAACGTACTTCGTGATCGAGGTGAACTTTTCGCCGCGCTCGCTTAGAGCAATGTTGCGCACGGTGGGCATGAGCATGCCCACAAAGACCACGTCCGGGCTGCTCACGGTAACGCGCTGCGAGATCCACGAGCCCATTGAGTGGCCCACGACGGCGACACGTGTCGTATGAGGAGACACGTCCTTGCGGAACCACTTCAGAAACTCGATCTTGTGCTCGACCTGCTCGTCCAGAGTGTAGAGATGCGGCCCGTGCTTCTCGTCGAGCCTGAACCCGCGATGCGACGGCGCAACAATCTCGGCGCCCGGAATCAGCCGCGCCAGCGCAGATATGTACGCCTCGTAGTACTCGCAGAGTCCCGGATTGCCCGGAATGACGTAGATAAGCAGGCCCGAGGGCGTGGACGGAACGTGATGCAGGTACGGCATGTCGAGCTCCTCATTAAGGCGCTTCACAACGCCCAGCTCGTCCGCGTCGTACACATGGTTCACGTTCCCGTCCGAATCCGTTGCCGTGGGCAGCCCCGGAAGCAGCACCCAGTTGCCATCGACCTTGAACTTGTACTGCGAGCTGCCATTGGCCGAGTGCTCGAGAGCAAGAATTGAGCTGGCACTGGCCACATACTGCGTCGACGAGCCGACGCGGTGCAGCTCGAGCGGCTCCCAGTGGGTGAGATCGCCGTGGGCCTCGACGGCGTCGTGCTCAGCGCCGTCGTTATAGGTGAACATGATTACAAACGCGGCTAAATTGCTGCCGCCCCGCCCTTAACGACCCCGTTGCGCGCGTGCGATGCAGTCACGCCCCTCGCGTGATGTCGAGCAGCAGTTCCGGCTCGAGTCTGTGCGGGCGGCGCGCGCGCTGGATGCGCGCGCGCGGCAGGCGGACCGTCGCAGCTCCGCGAATGAAGAGCGGCACTACGCCGCTGCGGCGCGCGAGTACGAGCGCGAGCGCGACGCGCGGCTGCAGCTGGAGGAGCCCGACATCGACATCGACGAGCTCATTCGCGAGGCCGAGGAGCTGGCGCCGTAGCGTGCAGGCTCGCGGGGCGCTGCGCGCTCCTATCGCTGGCAGATTTAAACAGCTAATTAACCAAAAAAGCGGTGCGAGCTGGCTCGCATCGCGCAAAATAAACAGTGCTTTCACTTCGTCGTAGCAAACATCGTAAACGGGCTCTGGACGGGCGCAGGCGACAATGGAATTAATAAATAAGAAACATGCAATAAATAAGTGTACGGCGTGCGGTGTGCGCGCACAAGCTGATGGCACGCACAAGCTGACGGGCTCCCTGCGGACGCCGTGCGGACTCCGCGAGGGCACCGTGCAGGCTCCACGAGGGCTCCGCGAGGGATCCGCAAGCAGCCTACGTGAGCGCAAGCTTGGCAGCAAGCGCGCCGGCCTCGACAATCTTGTCGTCGTTCGAGCTGCTCGCAAGCAGCAGATCCAGCAGCTGCGTGTCGCGCTCCGTCTGCGCGCGCCGCAGCAGCACGCTGCGGATCTGCCGCGGCGCGTCGAACGCGCTCAGTGGCACTATGTCCAGCTCGCCCGGCAGCTTGCCGTCGCTGTGCGACTCGGCAAGGTGCCGCAGCGCCTGCCACAGATGCACGTCCTCGACCTCGACGTCCAGGTCTTGCACGGCGGGCGCGCGCGCCAGCACCGCCTGCGACCACACGACATACAGGCTGCGCCAGTTCGCGGCGAGCTTCGTAGCCAGCTCGGGCAGGTCCACGGCGCGCGTCACAACCAACGCGCGCGCCAGCGGCTTCAGCGTCGAGCCGGCCAGTGCCGGGTCCGTGGCGCGCAGCCGCTCGGCCCAGAACGCCGCGTAGTCTGCCGCCAGCTTCTCGCGCGCCTCGGCGCGGCGGCCCAGCCGCCACAGCTTATTGGATGCATGGAGATGGAACAGCTCGCGCTGCGCGCTCGTCCACGAGCGCAGAATCGTGCCGCCCTGCGCCACGGCGCGCACAAAGTGGTCGACGTTCTTGACGCGCGCGTCCGCCAGCACCTTCGTCGTGAACTCGAACGTCGCGTTCCCGTGGTAGTACGCCTCGTTGAAGCTGCGCACGATCTCCGCCTCGCTGTGCTCGGGCGCCAGCGCGCGGCTGTCGGGGCGCGCGCTCGGCGCCGTGATGGTCTCGAGCCCGCTGAACAGCTCGCTGAAGTGCTGCGTCAGCTCGGGCCTCGACGAGTGCTCGGCCATGCGGTCGTCCAGAATCGTGCGGATCTCGTTCACAATCCACTGGTTCTGCGGCGCGGCGCTCTGCGGCAAGTGCTTGCTCGGCTTGAGCAGCTGCTCGCCGTACCGGCCCAGCCGCTGCTCCAATTTATACAGTCGTTTCATTCGGTCTTCACTGCGTGCCTCGTGCGTCTTTCAAGTGCCCCTTTTGCTTGCGGAGGCACTCGTTTCTCGTAAGGCTGCGGGGCCAGAATTGGGCGCACTGCTCGTTCATATTCGGATGACAGTTCGCGTCACGTGCATAGCATTTGCGGCCGTATCTATAGGTTACCGCCGTCGGGCAATGAGAACAGCGTTAATTGAGCAGCACAATCGGCTGCCGAGTCGCGATCTTACAATTGTGTTGTTAAAAAGTAATTAGTGCAGTTTTACTTTATCTCTGGTGTGAGTCTCGGATCAAAGTGTTAATTGAAGCTGGCCCCGCGACACAGACCCATGTCATAAATTATAGTAGTTTGACGCTGGAATTCGAGTCCATTAGGTCTAAGGCTCTAATTGAGCAGCATAGTGAGCTGTGGCCGGTGCAGGAAGCTACAGCTTGGTCTCTGGCTCCGGCGAGTTGAACGGCCGTTCGTGCTCCTTCAGGAACGCAGTGGTCTTCTCGAACTGCTCCTGCCATTCTGGGTGCTCGGCAATGCTCTCGGCAGCAAGGCGGCTATACCACTCGCCCTTCAGATTCAAAGAGTACTCCACGGCGTCCACGTACCAGTGGTAGTCGATCTGCTCGCCAGGGAACTGCGGCGCGCCCGTGCTCGTGCGCGCGAGGCCCTCGAAAAGCACGTCGTAGTGCGGGTGCCAGCGCTGGAACAGGCGCTCTCCCGTGGTAGCACGACGCTCAGCCTCCCACTTCGTCGCCTCCTCGGTCGACGGCAGGCTCTGGCCGCCCTTGCCGGACCACAGGTACGACGACGCCTTGGCCTGCGCCTCCATGACGCGCCAGGTAATGCCCTCGTTGATGGCCGACGTGACGGCCAGCGTCGGGTCCGCCGCCCACCATGTGAACCAGTACAGGTTGCGCGTCTGGCCGCCGTCGGCGCTGACAATCGGGTACCCGAGCTTGTTTGTGTACTCTTCCAGAAACGGGTACGAGAATTCGTAGCCCGTGCCGAGCACAACCTTGTCGACGCCGCGCAGAACCTCGCCGTCGGTGAACACAACGTCCAGCTGGTTGTCGGCGTTGACCTCGAAGCTCTTGACGCCCGGGTGCGCTGCAATCCACGGCTGCAGGAAGTTGCGCAGATTGTACTCCTCAATGCCGCGCAGCGACAGGTGCACCGGCAGATTCACGGAGTCCTTGATGATGTGTGCGACGTCGGAGTTGCTGAAGGACGCGCCAATCAGCAGCACGCGCTGCTTGCCCTCGAACTCCTCGGGCCCGCGAAACGCCTTCGTGTGGATGATCGTGCGCTTGGGAAGGCTCTTCACCGCCTCCTGCAGCCCGTCGATCGCCGGAATCCGCGGCTTGTTGAACCGCCCTGCGGAAACATACAGAAAGTCGAAGTCCTCGGTCCACCACTTGTTGCTCTCGTGCAGAACCAGCGTCCACGGCGCGCCCTCAGACTGCTTAAACGCCTTCTCGACGGCCGTGTTCAGCAGCAGGTGCTCGTGGCGGCCCTCGAAGTACTCAACCACGTACTGCCGCACCACCTCGTGGCTGCGGAACGCGTCCTCGATGCCGAACCGCTCAAACGTATCCGCGGGCTTGATGTCGGCAAACGGCTTGCTCGTGAACGCCATCAGGTTCGCCGTCACATTCGTCTCCACCTGCGGGTACAAAGTGCCGTCGTACGTTTCGGCCGCGTTGTGTGTGGCATCTCCGCTCACAATAGGGCGCTCGCGCGTGCCCGTTTCGACGTTTTCCGGGATCTGCACGGCCTGTGTTTCGGTCGGGAGCCCGCTCTCGTTGCGGCTGCCAATAACCTCGTCGAGCGACCAGGTGCCGCCCACAACGGGCCGGCGCTCGATTACGGTAATGTCCTTGAAGCCCTGCTTCAGAAAGCTTTCCAGGGCAATGCCGCCGGCGGGGCCTGCGCCAATAATTGCAAGCTTCTTGTTCTCGAGTCCCATTTGGCAAAACAGTGGGTCCACAACCGAAACTACAGATCCAGATAAGCCCGGCGCGGTTTGTGCGTCATGTCTCGTGAAATGAGTTCAGCCGATATCGAACGTGCCCGCCCTAGCCCTGGAGGCCGACATGCTGCAGCACTCATGCAGGCAGGCGTGCAATTATCGCCCGCCGAAAACGCGCGAACAGCGCGCAATAATTGCTCGCCCGTCTTTTTTAAGCGCTAAATAGGTTGGTAGTTCTATTGAAAAGTCGCTGAAGTGCGCGTATCAGTAAGGGGCACAGCTCTGCCCCGCATTATTCTAAACCGCAGTGTAGTCGCGCGACATCGCTGGCGCAGCAGCATGTAACCCCGTTTTTCGTGTACAGAATGTAGTTACAATTGCCAGCCCCCCGCGCGTCCAGAGTGCGGCGCTGATGCTCATGCCTGGCGGTCTACGACGCGGCTCAAAAACGCGACTCCGTCCTCGAGCTCGTCGGGCCGGATCCACTCGTCTGCCTTGTGTGCGCGGTCAATAGACCCAGGCCCGCAGACCACAACAGGCAGGCCATCAAACGCCTCCTGGAAGAGCCCTCCTTCGGTTCCGAAGTTGATGCGGCCGCCCTTCTCCGATGTCAGAGACTTGAGGAAAGCCGAGCTATCTGGGGTAGTGAGGCCCGGATAGCCGTTGAGCTCCTCGACCTCGACCTTTCCCTTGGCATACTTTGGCGTCGCGAGCAGCCGCGCCGCCTCGGCGCGGATCCGGTCTACGTACCGCTTCGAGTCGGCGCCCGCAAGCAGACGCATCTCGAACTCGAACTCGCAGCGGTCGGGAACAATGTTGAGGGCAACGCCGCCGCGAATGATGCCGACCTGCGCCGTGCTGAACGGCACTTCGTACGTCTCGTCGCGCAGGTCGCTTGTCTGCAGATCGGCCTGCAGCGCCTCGACCTCGCGGATCAGCTCGCACGCAAGCAGCACGGCGTTACACCCGCGCGCCGGGTTCGACGAGTGCGCGCTGAGCCCGTGGCACACGACGCGCACGGCCAGCTTGCCCTTGTGGCCCGAGATCACACGCATCTCCGTGGGCTCGCCAATGATGCATGCGCTGGCACTAAACTTGCGCTCCTGGAGCTGCTTGAGCAGCGTGCGCACGCCGACACAGCCGATCTCCTCGTCGTACGACACAATAAGGTGCACAGGCTTCTTCAGCCTGCCCTCGCTGTCGAGGTCCTTGGCGTGGCACGCGGCCCTGAGCATGCAGGCCAAGAACCCTTTCATGTCGCTCGTGCCGCGGCCCACAAGCCTGCCGTCGCGCTGCGTCATTGTGAACGGGTCCGACGTCCATGGCTGGCCCTCCACAGGCACGACATCGCTGTGTGCCGAGAACGCGACGCCGTCTGGCGTGTTTGGGCCGATGCGGGCGACGAGGCTGGCGCGGCCCGGCTCGGAGCCGGGGAGCTTTTCGGCCGCGACGCCAATGGACGCGAGCTGCTCGGCGACCCAGTCGATAAGGGCGCTGTTGGGCGTGCGGCAGATCGTCGGGAAGGCAATAAGCCTAGCGAGAATTTGCTCGGCTGAAAGCTCACGTAGTGACATGTGCCGTGCTTCCGTGCTTCCGTCTGCGGTCTCCTCTTGGGCCTCCGCCTAGATCTCCACTTGGGGTCGGTTTCTGCCAGAAAGCCGTTGGGACTCTCCGCGAGAAAGCTCGGCTAATGTTGCCCGTTTCAGACGCGCCGAGGGTGACTGACTGCGCGTGGCACGGGCGGGCAGTAATCTGACTGGAGGATCGCCTTATCAGGCGCGTAACCCGCGCCCTTATCTCATGGGGGGAAAAGCGGCATGACACAAAGCGGGTGTTCTCCGCACGTAGCAGCACCTCTGAGCCAGCTAATTTTTCAGCGATAAGAATGGAGAAGACCGAGGTAGTTGTGATTGGCGCGGGCCAGGCCGGCATTGCCGCGAGCGAGCATCTCAGCCGGCACGGCATCCCCCACATTGTTCTTGAGCGCGACCGCATCGCAGAGAGCTGGCGCACGCGCCGCTGGGACTCGCTCGTGGCGAACGGGCCCGCGTGGCACGACCGCTTCCCCGGGCTCGAGTTGCCCATGAACCGCGACGGGTTCGCCTCGAAGGAAATGATCACGCAGTACTTCGAGGACTACGCCAAAAAAATCAACGCGCCCGTGCGCACCGGCGTCGAGGTGAAGGCCGTGACGCGCAACGTGGGCCGCCCCGGGTTTGTTGTCGAGGCCGCCGACGCGCATGGCGACGGCTCGGCCCGCCACACAATCGAGGCGTCGTACGTCATTTCCGCCACGGGCGCGTACCAGACGCCGGTGTTTCCGCAAATGGTGCCCGAGTCTGCTGGCATTGTGCAGATCCACTCGATCGACTACCGCAACCCGGACCAGTTTCCCGAGGGCGCGGTGCTGGTTGTTGGTGCGGGCTCGTCGGGCGCGCAGATCGCCGACGAGCTCGGCCGCAGCGGCCGCAAGACGTACTTGTCGGTTGGCCCGCACGACCGGCCTCCGCGCAGCTACCGCGGCCGCGACTTCTGCTGGTGGCTCGGTGTCCTGAACCTGTGGGACAAGGAGGCGACGCCCGAGTCCACGCACACGACCATTGCCGTGAGCGGTGCGCACGGCGGGCGGACGATGGACTTCCGCGAGCTGGCGTCGCGCGAGAACGGCGTCACCCTCGTAGGCCGCACCATGACGTACGAGGACGGCAAGCTGCTGTTTTCGCAGGACCTGGCGCGGAACATCAAGAACGGCGACGACAACTATCTGCAGCTTCTGGATGCCGCGGACGAGTTCATCAGGCAGAACGGGCTCGACCTGCCTGAGGAGCCCGAGGCGCGCGAGCTTCTCCCCGACCCGCCGTGTGTTGCCCAGCCGATCCACGAGCTTGATCTTGCTGCCCACAACATCAAGTCCATTGTGTGGGCGACGGGCTTCACGAACAGCTATGCGTGGCTGCAGACGTCGCAGTCGCTTGTTGACGGCCGGCCGAGCCACAACCGCGGCATTTCGACCGAGCCGGGCGTCTACTTCGTTGGGCTTCCCTGGCAGACGCGCCGCGGCTCGTCGTTTATCTGGGGCGTGTGGTACGACGCTGGGTACATTGCCGACCACATCAAGAAGCAGCAGCAGTACATGCAGTACGAGCCTAGCGAGTAAACCGTAAAACAATTTTGGATTCTATAGTGTTTGTAGTGCTCAATTACGCTACTGAACGACTCAATGACACTACTGAGCTCAATGTTACACATGGCGAGTGGAACAGGCGTCACGACTGAACGAGTCAATTAATATACATAGTGGGAGCTGGGCAGAACTCGCCAGCGAGCCTGTGTAATTTTGGGAGCGACATGCCGCTTCACATGCATACCGCTTTGTGCTGCAATTGGGTAGGCAATCGCCTGGGCCCAGTGCCGATTATTACTTAAATATGTCACAGTGGTTAGCCATTAGCGTCCAGTAAGCACGCAGCCCGCCCGCATGAGGCGGTTGCTGCGCGGCCTGCCGCCTACCGACGAAGCCAGTGGCACGCAGACCAGAACACGAGAGGCGTGGCTTGAGTAACGCGCGCGCGCAATTCGAGCTGTCGGCGCCGCCCGACGTCGTATTACGCTCGCCGCCCCGGCGACGCTGCGTGCATTGCGCCCTAGCCCTGCGGCAGGGCCAGCAGCGGGTCAGATCGATGCACTGCTTAACCACCGTTACGAACCCCCCTGGCGACTAATGACGTTCTCCATTGTCGCGCGCTGTCCTCGGACCAACCAATTTGCCGTCTCGGTGTGCTCGTCGTCGCCGTCGGTGGGCGCGCGGTGCGCGTACGCGCGCGCCGGCGTGGGCGCCGCAACATCGCAGAACATCACCGACCCGCGCCTCGGCCCGCAGCTGCTGAACGTGCTCGAGCAGGGCGGCACCGCGCACGAGGCCCGCATCCAGGTCATCAAGGGCTGCGACAACGGCGAGTACCGCCAGCTCACGGTGATCGACAAGAACGGCACAACAAGCGTGTGGTCCGGCGGCAAGACGCTCGGCATCCACGCCGAGGCCAAGGGCGACAACGTTGCGTCGGCCGGGAACCTGCTCAAAAACACAAGGGTGCCGCAGGCGATCGTCGACGCGTTCGAGAAGTCCGACCCGGCGCTCGAGCTCGGCGAGCGCGTCATCCGCGCCATGCAGGCCGGTCTCCACGTCGGCGGCGAGGCCGGGCCCGTGCGCTCGGCAGCGCTGATTGTTGTCGACAAGGAGTCGTGGCCGCTCGCGGACCTGCGCGTCGACTGGACCGAGGACGGCCAGCCGGGCCCGCTCGACGCGCTCGAGAAACTGTGGGTTCTGTGGGCGCCGCAGATGCACGAGTACGTCACGCGCTGCCTGAACCCGGGCTCGGCTCCCTCGTACGGCGTGCCCGGCGACGAGTAGCCGCACAGCCGCAGTCAATATAGTCATTTGCCTCGGGGCCTTGGTCCGTGTCTGGGTATGCATTTAACGAACACATCTAGCCGTGGTCTAGTCTAGTTTGATATAGTTCCGTGGTCTACTTCTGGTCTTATTTCTCGCCCTAATTTATTCTGGAAACTCGGCTGGCGATGACGGAGCGCGTGCATGATAGCGCGCGCCGGCGCATAGCGCTGCATTGTATTCCTATAATTTAGATCGGCCAAATTCCGCTCTGGGTGCGTCTCCAACGGCCAGTGTCACCGGCCCGCACGCAGGAACGTCTCGCGTCGACCTTCCCGATTTTCCACTTGACTCACCCGCACCTATCTTATCACCGCACGACCCCGGCACCGTTCGATGTTAGGGTAGTGCCCGACAGGCAGTAATAAGTACGTGGGATAACCGCCGCGGGCCCCGCCTCAACGCTCGCCAAAACACTCGCGTCACAAACGACCCAAAAACGCACACGATGGCCCACCAGCGCATTCGCCCCTTCAACACCAAGCAGACGTACCCCGAGCAGAACCTCGACAACGACCTCTGCCAGGCCGTCGTGACGAAGAACACGATTTATCTGCGCGGCCAGGTTCCGCAGGACCTTGACACGCGCGAGAACGTGGGAGAGGGCGACATCGAGGCCCAGACCGAGAAGGTCGCGGACAACATCGAGCTGCTGCTCCACGAGTGCGGCGCAAAGCTCACGGACATCTGCAAGGTTGTTGTGTATCTGACCGACATCCGCTACCGCGAGCAGGCGTACCGCATTCTGGGCCGCCGCTTCAAGGGCGTGTTCCCGGTGTTCACGGGCCTGGTTGTTGTTGCTCTGGCGCGCCCGGAGTGGTACATTGAGGTCGACGTGACGGCCGAGCGCGAGTAGACTAAAAAAGCACGTAACATTTTGTCCATATTATCCGTTACTGTCATGCGGTGCCGGTGTTAAGGCTCGTGCGGCGTTGTGCTGCACTGACGTTCTTGACGCTCTTGATCGTTATTACCCGTTGTTGGTTGTTATTGATCGTTGCTGGTCGTTGTTGATAATTGTTGAGAGTTGCCAATTGTCGGGTTAAACCTCGATTCGGGCCTTTAGCAACGGTCTTTCTAAGGATTCGCTAAGTAGAGACATAAGTTAACATAAAATAGACATGACTGCCGCCGCCCTCGCCCGAGGGCGGCGGCACTGAACAGAATTACAGATTATCATGCGCTTACAGCCTAGGCGGCCGTGTTGATCCGCTCGATGTCGTGCATCTTGCCAATGGTCGACGGCGCGCTCGACGTGTTCACGTCTTCCACAAACTCCGCCTCGCCCTTGTCCTTCTCCTTGTCGTCGGCCTTGTTCACAGCGCCCCATACGCTGTTCTCGGTCTCGTGCATCTGGTCCTCCTTGAGACGCGCCAGCACGACGCGGTGCGCGCGCCACGCCGGCAGCCCGTCCTCGAAGAGCATGTCAATGCTCTCCAACGGGATGCCCTTTGTCTCAGGAACACAGAAGAAGAGGAACGGAATGGCACTAAGATCAATGCACGCAAAGAAGAAGAAGACGCCGTACTTCATCGAGCTGATCATGCTGGACGTGGCCTTCGACATGATGAAGATCGGGATCCACGACAGCGCAGCGTTGATTGACTGCGTGAACTGGCGCAGGTTCTGCTCGAACACCTCGGCCGCCCACACGAAAGGCCCACCGGACCACGCAAGCAGGAACGACGCAACCCACAAGTACATGCTGCCAATGGCAGCGCGGCCGCCCGGGCCCGGGTTTCCGCCGTGATCGAGGTCAGCAATCTTGAGATACGCCCCGATGTACCAGAACCACGCAGAACAGAACGCCGCGGACACGATGAAGGCCGGCCGGCGACCAACCGTATCGATAATAAATAGAATGTAGATTGCCGTGCAGCCGAATTTCATCACACCAAGGAAGCCCGTCGAGTACATGGACGCGTTCTGGCCCTTGATGCCGAGCTGGTTGAACAGTTGAACAGAGTAGTAGTTGATGCTCTGGATTCCCATGAAGTTGGGCAGCACAAGCAGCCACGCAGAGATATACAAACGCTTCATGAGCTTCTTGTCCTTCCAAATCGCCCACATGGGGTCAAGCATTCCAATGCCGATCGTCTGCTTCTGGTGCTCAACACTCTCGCGCATGGTGCGGAACTCCCAGTCGAGGTACTCATCACCAGGGTGCAGCTTGCGCAACCAGCACAGCGCCTTCAGCGCCTTCTCGTCGCGGCCCTTCTGGACAAGCCAACGCGGAGACTCGGTAAGCAGACACGAGCCAATGAAGAACAGGCCGGCCGGAATGAGCTGCACGGCAACGGGAATGACCCACTGCTGCTGGCCCGATTGCACGTGCTCGACGACACCGTAGTTGATCCAGAAGCCTGTGAGGTCTCCGATACGCCAGCCGACTTCGAAAATGGCGACAATCTGGCCTCGGATCGGAGCAGGACTCACTTCGGACAGGTAAACAATTGTCAGATTCGTGGCGGCACCGACGGCCATGCCACTCATGACGCGACCCAGGTACATCGGAGCCAGGTTTCCTGAAATAGAGCCCAGCATGATGGCCGAGCCTATTGTACCGAATGCGCTAGAAAACAACATGGCAATCTTGTTGCCATACCAATACTTGAGTGGGTAGACGACGAGAGCGCCGCCGAACGCAGCAATGTGGAAGCAGGAGATGATATTCGACGTGACGGTTTGGCCGTGCGACGAGTTGGGGTCGATGTCGAAGTACTTCGTGAAGTTGACGTTCGCGACGGTAGAGCCGATGAAGCCGCTATCGTAGCCAATCAAGATGGAGGAGGTCGTGGCGAGAAAGGCGGTCATGTAGATGCGCCAGTTGTAGATGGCGGAGGGCGTAGGCCGCTCCTCCACCTTCTTCATGGGGTTGTGGATGTACTTTTTCCAGTCAACCTTCATTGGGAAAGCCCTACGACCGTGAGACTAGCGAGACGTACTGCGGCCGCAGGATTTTGACGTCCACACTTTTATATGCACTCCACGTTTCTCCGCAGTTTTCTCCTTGCAGATTTGCTCGGATGCATGCTACCCTTGCCCATATGTCTGCGTCATGCGGTTCGGCGGGAAGAGCCGACCGACCCAACTGTTCCAGGCCAAAACGCGTGGGTCTGGGCATTTATTTTTGCGTGCATGATCGCAGACATGGGTCCCGCCCGCGGCAAGGAGTGAGTTATGACCCGGAATCCGCGAAGCTGCGGGCCCCGCGCACGGCCTCACTGCATTTTTACGCGCGACCGTCGCGTTGCTCCTATCCCACACACGCCTTCATGGCGGGGGACCGGTCGGCAGGTTTAGGTTTGGGGTGGAATAATTTACGCCTCATCGCTGGGGGCGGGCTGTGGCTGGGGTTGGCATGGGTAAGTCCGGGGAAATGAGGTAATCCGGACGCGACTAGCGCACAATTTGAGGGGAGGATTAAAGTCACATGTAATCTCTCATGCACGCTTCTGCAGGAAATGACACTAACCAGAGCCTGGCCTCTGCAGCTAGGCGACGCAGTCCCTGACCCCCCCGCCCGATGATGTAGCAGTGCCTGGCGGCTTAGCTAGTGGCGAAAGAGTGTTGGGGGTCTTGGCCCGGACTTGGCCCGGTCAGATGGCTCTCCGCGCGGCGTTTTATCGGGCTTTCTTGGCCCGGTCTCGCCTCTACGCGTACTTGTGTGCCACAGACGCGGTGGCCCTGCGTAGTTCGAGCTAGATGACGATGTACTCGCAGCTGTCGACTTGGTAAGGACTATGTAAGCGCCCGAAGAGGAAGCGAGGAAAAAAAACAATATGCAGCAGGGTTGTGTTTCATGAGACTGTATGCGTTGGTTTGCCGCCCGACGTGGAGGACTGTGGGGGCGCGGGGGGGCAGAAAGACGCGTCAGTATTACGGTCTGCGTCACCTTGCGTTGCGGTACCTTAACCGATCGCCCGAGCTTGTCTCTAGCCAGTCAGCAGTTGTGGGGTACAGAGCAAGCGCTGAAGCACAACGCTTAGAGTGACTTGCTACGATCGCTGTGCTGTGCTGATGCGAGGTGGCGCCGGCACACCGGGCCGCCGAGGCAGGACATTCGCGTGAGTTACATGCGAGCAATTGGGCGCTCATAAAAATCCTAGGGACTATTTAAGCTACATACCTGGCCTCGCGCGCCATCTGGGCACCTCCAGATCGGATCGCGCATAACAATAGCCGTTATCAATTTGCAGCTATCAGCCGCGGAGGCAGCGGATCTAGATCAGTGATTTGGGTTAGGCGCCGGCCATGGCGGCCCGCGCGGGCCTCACAGCGGCCAGGATACGGCTGGGTTGCGGTGGGGGAGACTTAAGCTGGACCGCCCTAGTAAGCCGGGCCACCCTAAGCGCCGGCCGTCTAAGCGCCGCTCAGCTGAGTGCTGGCATTCACATTGGGAGCAGGGCCCGCTGCCTTGGGAGAGGCATGTCAGCAGGGTGCCCCTTCGCCGGCGCTGGGCTAAGCTGGGCTGGGCGGGCGATCACTTTCCTCACGTGCGCGTCGTTTCACGTGCGCTGTGATTCACGTGTGCGTTGTTGTTGTTCTGCCCCCTTTTGATCAGAAAAAGCAACCGGGGTGCGGCCTTAGTACTGATCATCAGTGCGCTGAGTCAGCGCGTGCCATCATCGCCGATACTTCCCGCCCTTTGACATCCCCCCATACAATTTAACAGTGCAAGCGTTAAGCACCCCAGCCATTAACAACCGCACTGAAGGTAAGTAATCCGCGACAGACATGTGAGACATGAGATGGAAAGAGGCGGGCACACGCAAGGAGAGGGAAAAAAGCGCGTGAAAGAGATAGAAAAGCGCTTTAATTGTGATTCAATTGCGATTTTAGCGGCAGCAATCCGCGTCGGCAACGGCGGTTCGGCCCCGGCCCAAGGGCTAGGCCCCGCGCCGCGGCCAATTCCGCCGGCGCGCGACGTGTTTCCGCGCGTCTCCTCGCGTCTGCTCGCGTCCGCGCGTGTCTTTTGTCAATTCGCCCCGCCACAGACCACGGTACTAACCCCGCAACGCAGACCATGCCGAAGGAACCCCGGACCCGCACGACGCGCGCCACGAGCACGCGCAAGAAGAAGGACCCCAACGCGCCGAAGCGCCCCATGACCGCGTACATGTACTACGCCACCGAGCAGCGTGAGGTTGTCCGCAAGGAGAAGCCCGACGCCAAGTTCGGCGAGGTCGGCAAGATCATCGGCGAGAAGTGGCGCGGACTGCCCGAGGAGGACAAGAAGGTGTACGAGGCCAAGGCCGCCAAGGACAAGGAGCGCTACGACGAGGAGAAGACCGCGTACAAGGCCAAGGTCGAGGCCGCGGAATAGACCTGCGCGCTGCGCGTCCCACCCCCTAGCTATATCCAACTGTTTGTATTTCCTATCGTTTTAAACACTCGTATCTGCCGCGTGCGCGCGCTCGCGCTCGCGCGCCGCGCTTTCGTGTGCTGCGGCGGCGCCCTGCGCGGGCCGCGCGCGCGCCTGCGTTTCGTAGAACAGCATGTACGCCTCGGTCGTGCGCGCGAGCACCTGCCGCGTCGCGCCCTCGCGCACGCTGTCGTCGCTGATCACCCACCACTGCTGCGCGCCGCCGCCGCGCTGCCGCCGCGCCGCCGTGTAGTGCCCGCGGTAGTGGTTTCCGCGGTGGTACACGACGGCGCGCAGCTGCAGCTCCTGCAGCAGCCCGAGCTGCAGCGGGATGTCGGCGGCCTGCGCGCTGCGGAAGCTTGCGTTCGCGTACACGGACCGGTTCAGGTGCACGGCGAGCACGCGCGGGACGCGGCTCACGCGGCTCGTCTTCTCGATCACGGTCGGCCCGCACTCGCTGCAGTTGAAGTCTGCCACGAGCTCCGTCTGCGGGCGCAGAAGCTCCTCCCCGGGCAGCCGCTCCAGCACGAGGAACTGCGTGTCCTTGTGCGTCGTGTGCCCGCACCGCCGGCACCGGATCGTGTCCGTGAGCGTGCCCTTGAATGGCAGCTCGGCGCCGCCGCGGTGCTCCACGTCGAGCAGCTCGAGAACCTTGAGCAGCAGCTCGTGTGCGTCCTGCTGCCCGCGGCTCATGCGTGCGTTGTACAGCCGCTCGAGCAGCCGCAGCGCGGGCCAGATGCTGCTCTGTCGCGGCGCGCTCGACTCCTGCTCCAATTCCTGCAGCACGTCGGCCAGCGCGTGCGTCCACGGCTTCGACGCGTCCTGCTCGCGCACCACAAACTCGCACAGCGTCGCCAGCGACGCCAGCGCCTGGAACGTCGAGTTCGCAAAGCAGTCGTTGCCCGTGTTCACAAGCCCGGTCGTGTACCGTTTCTGGGTGCGCCCCGGCGCGCGCGGCAGCAGCGACGGCAAAAGCACGTACGCCGCAAGCGCCCCGAGGCCAATGAGGCCCGCCGTCCACGCCCTATTGTCGGTGTGCATCCGTTTGTTTCGGCGGTTCGACTCCCTTGAATCTGTGGGCCCGTGGTCGCCACGCCAGAATAAATATGTTGCCGCTCCTTAGCGTGTTATTTGTGTGCTTGCTGGAAGCCCCTGTGCCTCTGTCGAAGTATCCGCGTATGACGGCCGCCACTTTTTTACGCCATCCGTGTACGCTGGCTAGTGGTGATGTCATAAGCCCGACCCGTCAGTCTATATTAGGCAACGCAGATCCCAGCTTATTTTGCGTAAAGCAGAGCGTTCATGGCTTTTAGACTCGTTTAGCGATACTTCTCGTGTTGTAGTAGTAAATGGCGTTGCTACGGCCATTGAGCGAGTGGCCACCACCCTTTCCTGCCGATGCCCCTATGCATATTATGAGACTGCACGGCCCGCCTTGCCCGCCTCTCCCGTATTGAGAATGCCTTTATGTGCCTGGTTTAAATTAGTTTTTGGTTAGCGCGTTTCTACAGCTGGCATTATGGCTATCGCATCGCGCGTTCCGTGCGCCCATGCGGGCTGGTGGCGCGTTTGCGGGGCGTACCTGCCAGCTCGATCGACGCCCGAAGTGAATTGCTCTTGGCAAACACTCAATTCCGTCGCTTGCGGCTCGAACAGGCCGCTCTAATCCGATAGCAGCAAGGCCGGCAGATTCTGCCCATGTTCAACATTCCAGACTGACTGAAGATCTCAATTCCGTTGTTGGTGTATTTTTTTATTTCGTCTAGTTTCACTATCTAGTTTTACTCGCAGTTTTACTTGCGATTTTATTTTTCACTTCATTCCAGGTATCCTAGCCAAGCTTCTTGGATCCGGTTACGCTACCTAATCGTGGGGCGTAAGTAGCGGCCGCCACCAACCCATCGAAGAAACAAAGATCGGGTCTAAGCCTTAGGCAAGCCTTAGGCAAGCCTTAGGCAAGAATGCCTTCAAGCCGAGGCCCGGTAAGCAGCAACCCGGATAAACTCAATTTGCGGCACCTGAGTGGTCCGAGATCGCTGGCCCGACACAAAAGCCACACAACAGAATGTGGCATGCACGATGATAAAGACTCATCACACGGCCCGCACGCGGGACGCCAATGAAGCAGACGTCTTAGCTACATTGTTACGGAATAGGAAACTGGGCGAACAGACATTATTTGCGCAGGCCATCGAATCAACAGCGGCAGCAGCAGGCCCGCTCATGCCGTGCCGCACCCTAAGTCGACGCGGACGCCGCGCACCCAGTGCTGTGTATGGCCGGACCGCCAAATGCAAGTTGCCCGCAGCCTCAATCGTGCAGAAACGAACGAGGGCGGGCCAATCGCAGCGCGTACGCAACGCGTACGCAGCGAGTGTAGGAATGTCAATCCGGCGCAGACTTTTAGTCAAACACAGCGGGACTGCACCTTGGAGAATCATAGAGTGCGTCATGACAAATCGCCTCGAGCAGGTGCGGCGGGCCTGGGAGTGGCGACAAGCACAGACTTAGACTGAACAATGCATATTCAAGGTGACGAAACCACGCCGGAAACACCAGAGCACTGGTAGAACTAACAGGGGTTCGTTTCAGGCTCCCGTTACGCGCGTGCGGCCCGCAAAACAGGCCCAGAGCACGGTGTGGAACACGGGACACGCAGGGTAGGGCAGGGCAGGGTGCACACGGGCCGATCGCATATGCAAAACAGATCAACAGCTACATTGCAGTAGTGCATGCCGCGAAAGGTTTTTGTGAGCCGGGCACGGATCGGAACTATATAAGACCCTGCATCGGGCCGGGTTGTTCCTTAGACCAGTCTCTCTTTCGACACACTCTCTTTAATATCCGAAATGTTCGCCATCCTTGCTCTTGCCGGCGCTGCTGCTGCCTCGTTCGCCAACACCACCACGGTTGAGGCCACCAAGTACACGACGATCCCCTGCTCCACGCCTACGACGCTCACGTACGGCTCGTCCACCTACACCGTCACTGAGGCCACGACGCTGACCGTCGAGGACTGCAGCTGCACCGACAACCACGCCGCTCCCTCCACGGCCGCGCCCTCGTCGGCTGTTCCCACCCTGGCTCCTACCTCGTCGGCCCCTGTTCTGGCCAACGGCGCTGGTGCCGCCAAGGTTGGCGCCGCTGCTGGTGTTGCCGCCGCCGTTGCTTACATGCTCTAAGCAGTTTGCAGCATTGTACTTTAATGTATTTGTACGTTTTAATACCAAATAATTTATCGCTCGCTTGAGCATAATGCTATCATTCTACCTTCGACACTAAGCAGAACAAGCCCAGTATCTGGCGCTGGTCGAAGCTGCGTATTGAAGAAACCGTGCATACAGGGCCAAACAAGGTCAATTTTTAGGAAAAACTCCTAAAAAATATATGATAGCTGTACATTGCGACTGCGGAGTCATACCGCTGTGCCATGCGACGGCTATGCCATGCAATGGCTATGCCACACAATGGCTGTGCCACGCGACAGCTGTGCCATGCAATAGCTGTACAAGCGTGCACTGCACCGCGCCCCAACAAATTAAGAAGCAGCGCCTTCGCTAAAGCAAGGATCTCGGAAGTAACAAAGCCGTTCGTCGAGCTCAACCCCTAACAGCGAGCATCGTTCGGCCCTAGGTATGGCGGGCCTTTGTCAGATCTCCACCTCCTGCACCATGAACGTGAATGTGAACATACCCGCGGACATGCGGGCAGAGAGCTCGTTCCAGGCGAGCATCGCGCCGGCGCGCAACAACAGGGTCATGATTGCCTACCTCATATTCAAGAACCAGGTGTTCTACCCGCTGGCGCAGGGGTTTCTGTGGGCGCTGCTGAAGGACTGGCTGAAGCTGGCCGGCGTCGCGGCGCAGGCGAGCGGCGCGCTGCGCGGGCGGCAGATGCGCCAGTGGCTGCACGACTGGATGAGCGTGACGTCCATAGCCGGCACGTCCGTGCAATAGCGGCGCGCTGCCGGTCGAGTCATGGGCGAGAGAGGTAACGATAAATAAGACTAATCATAAGGGCATAACAAAAGAGCTATTAAGTACAGTCACTCTAGGAGAAGAAGCCGCCGGTCTGCTCGCCGGACGACGGCGTGAAGCTGGCGTAGCCGCCCTGCCGCGCGCCGCCCTGGCCGCTGCTCCGTCCGCGGCCGCCGCGGCCGCCGCGTCCGCTGCGGTTGGCGCCGCCGCGGCTGCGCCGCTCCTCGCCGGTGATGTGCCACTCGTCGTCGGCATTTGAGGCCTGGCTCTGGCGCGGGGCCTGGCTCTCGCGGGGCTGGCTCTGACGCGGCTGACTCTGGCGCGGCTGGCTCTCGCGCGGAAACTGGCCGTCGCGAGACTGGCCGTCGCGAGGCTGGCTCTGGCGCGGCGCGTGGCTGCGGCGCTGGCCCTGGCTCTGCCGCAGGCTCGGGCTCGGGCCCGGGTTCCACGCCGCGTCGCCGGCGCTCGTGCTCAGGGTGCTCGAGCTGTCGCTCGAGGTAGCGGCGCTGGAGCGTCCGCCGCGTCCGCCGCGCCCACCGCGCCCGCTGCGCCGTGGGCGGCTGCCGCGGTTCGTGCCGCGCGGGTGGTCGCCGGCCTCGCCGAACGTCTCGAAATTCAGGCTGCGCTCCTGCGAGAAGTAGTTGGGGCGGCGCGTGCTCTCGGTCGACAGGTTGTCGAAGAACGACGACTTCTTGTTGTACGCGAGCTCGACGCTGTCGTCGACAACCGGCGGCTCGTCGGCGAGCCGCTGCGTGCGGGCAATAAAGTCCTCGTCGTCATCGTTGCCGTCTGGCGGCTGCGAAGTCTGCTCGGATGCGGTCTGCGAGTGGGTTAGTAAAAGTTCAGAAGGAAGGCAACAACGTATATCTCCGCATATGACACCTCAGGAAAGTTGAATCATCATTACTTACGGTTTGCGGGTGGGGCTCGTCGAGCACCTGCAGGTCCTCGACGTCCTTGCCCTTGAACTCGACGCGCGCGCGCGGCGTCGCGTCCGCAGACACCTCGTCCGCGCCGGCGCGCCGGCCCTCGGTGCCGAACACCGTCACGTTGGTCAGGACCACCGTGCTGGTCTCGGCGCTGATGTCGGCAAGCACGCCGACGTAGCGCACGCTCTGCGTGTCCATGAGGCTGATGGTTTTCCCGATGTACGCTGCCATGGTTGCACAGCAGGTCCTCGGGCGCGGGTCGGGCAGGTGCTGCGAGGTGGATCAAGTTCGGGGGTGGGCCGTATGAGTAACCGGCTGAGTAGCCTGAGTTCGTGCGTGGGTGAGTGGAGGCCTGCTTCCGCCGGGACGGGCACGTGACAGGTGCACCGGGGCCAGCGCCGGTTCCATGCCGGGCACTATGATTAGTACCTGCGAAGCAGTTGGGCGGTGCTAGTTTCGGCGCGCGCCCCTAGTCCCGTACCGTGCTCCGTACTGTGCTAATAGTTAGCTACTGGACCAACTAGAACCCCAAATTACTGTACCTTTATAGATTCCCGTCTGTGGGAGACGCCATACGGACACGGAGCCTCGATTCGGCGGTTCAGCACGCCGCGCACCGTCCTTGCAGCTGCCATGGCGAGTTTGACGCCGTTCAGCGCGCTGGACCTCCTGGACCTGAACGCCGTGAACCTCGATGCGCTCACCGAGAACTACGACATCGAGTACTACCTCGAGTATCTGCTGCGCTGGCCGTCGCTGATGTTCAAGGTCGACGACCCGACGGGCAGGCCCATCGGGTACATGATTGGCAAGTCCGAGGGCGTCGAGCTCGACTGGCACAGCCACATCACGGCCGTGACCGTCGACAAGGACTTCCGGCGGCTCGGGCTCGGCCGTCTGCTCGTGGACCAGCTTGTTATTGCGTCGGAGGCCGCCGACCAGAACTGCTACTTCATGGACCTGTATGTGCGCACGTCGAACAAGGTCGCCGTCGACATGTACAAGCGCTTCGGCTTCTCGGTGTTCCGGCGCGTCGTCGGCTACTACGGCGACAAGGAGGACGCGTTCGACATGCGCATGCCGCTTGCGCGCGACAAGCCGGGGCTCTCGTCGCTGAAGCGCGGGCCGCACACGGGCAGCGCGCAGTTTCTGGAGTACGACTACAAGCGGCTGACCTGAGCGAGGCGCGCCGGCCCGCGGGACTTGCTCGCTTCCTTAATGTAATACGAACGCTAATGCCCAACTAAATGCACAACTAACACAGCGCGCGCCGCTAACTAAACGGTGCGCCAACTAAATGGTGCGCCAAGTAAACGGTGCGTGTGGGCAGCCCGCGCACTCCAGCATTATTTCTCCACGAACATATATGGCAAATATGTCCACAGATACAATATGGTACTCGGACCGAGATAGGTATACATATGTCTGCTACTACAGCCGCAGGGATCAGGAGTCACCCCACAGCGCATGCTGAGCTACTTAATCTCGTTTGCACTGAAATAGGAACTATCCATGAGCATCGGTATAGAACCAGAGTGTGGCAAACTGGGTTATTGGAAACAGGGACAAACCCTTTAGTCGAACATGATTCAAGGAATATTAAGTATACCGTTTTTTTACTCGGAGGGGATCTCGACCTCGCCAGCGTTGATCTGGTCGATCGTGACGTGAGCAGGCTTGCCCTCGACACGGGCGCCAATGCTCTGGGCGGTGCCCAGCACCTCCTTCACCGTGCCGGACAGGTCCTTGGCGAAGGACTTCTGGCGCATCTCACGGGCAATGCGGATGATCTCAGCAAGCGGGATGTTGCCGTTGTGCTTGATGTTCTTCTCCTTCTTCTTGTCCCGGGGAGGCTCCTTGAGCGCAGCAATGACAAGCGTGCTGGCGGCAGGAACAACGCTGACCTGGGCCTGGCGGTTCTGCACCGTGAGCTGGACCGTCACGGAAATGCCCTTGAACTGCTTCGTCGCCTTGGCAATGTCCTCACCAACCTTCTTGGGCGACAGACCCAGGGGACCGAGCTTCGGGGCAAGCGCAGACGAGGAGCCAACCTCACCACCGGTGGTACGCAGGTAGATAACCTTGACCTCGTTAGGATCGATCTTAGGAGGCATTGTAGTTCAATAAATAAACTGGCGAGTCCAGAAACGGTATCAAATTGAAAATTTACTACTAAGCCGAGTGAGCCCGGCGCCAGCGCGCCGGGCAAGGGGTTCACGGGACCGCGCCGGGATAGCACTACGGGGTGAGGCCCCGCCGGCGTGGGGCCCGCGCGTCCCGAGCCCTGAAGCCCTATCTCGCAAATGAGGTAAGCAAAGGGTCGGCGCGCGCCAATGGGGTCCGCGGCATAGGCGCGTACACAACACGCGTATGCGCACTGTAAACAAGAATCTTGTGTGCGCAGAATTCTGTGTGCGCAAAATCCCGAAATGTCGAGATACTCAAGCAACACGTATAGTAAATAGAGACCTAACTTCGGTTTAACCAAGTGCAACGACGTAGTACTGTGGAAGTATCTGGATTAGAAGAACCGTTATGGAACGAGCGCGGTCGGGAGTCCACAAGCAGCGGCGCGCCGCACGCGCTAGTGACGAATGTAATGGATTATGTGGAATAGAGAAATAAATGAGACACAGGATGCTAATGGGGGGTCTATCTGCTCGCGAAGAACGTGTCGCGGGCCCACCGCTCCTCGTCGAACGCCCACGCGGGCGGGCCCTCGCCGCCGTCGGTGCGCGCGAACCAGCGGTGCTGCCACTGCGTGCCCTCGGCCTGCTCCTTCTTGCGCAGCTCGCGCTGCGCGTTCTCAATCGAGCCCTTGTGCAGGCGCACGGCGTCGTTGTCGTTCGCGCGGATCGCGTCGGCAACCTTCTGCCACGCGCGCTGGCTCTCGAGCTCGTGCTGCTCGGCAATGGGCACGACGTCGATCGGCGTGACGGGCGCGTTCTCGGCGTGGGCCACAAACTCCTTGCTCTCGCCCGTGCGCTCGTCCTTGATCATGATCTGCTTGTCCCACTGGCCCGTGATCGTGTGCAGCACCGTGCCTTCCTTGTCGACAATCTCCGCCTTCAGCGTGTGCGACTTGCCCGTGACCCAGCCCGCGCCGGAGTACTGCAGCAGGCACTTGTAGCCGGACTCGGAGCTCGCGATCTCCGAGCTCTTGTCGAGCTCGATGTAGGGCGCGCCGTAAATAAAGCCCTCTAGATGCAAAGACGGCAGGGTCACCGTGTAGGCCTCGCCGTCGCCGATGCGGTAGACGGTCTTGCCCTCCTGCTCGACGGTGACCGTCGTGGAGAAGCGCGCCTTGATCGCGACGTGGCCCTCCTGCTCGACGGTCGGGCCGCCGGCGCTGCTCGGCGACACGATTTTGTAGGCGTAGGCCGGCGGGTGGTGGCTGACCTGCTCGGCGCGCAGCAGGTCGCCGCCGACGCGGCACACAAACAGCTCGCCCAGAAACGGGTTCAATGGCTTCTTCTCGAACCCGTCCGAGATGTTGCGCTGCGTGTACTGGCCCTTCATGATCGACAGAAACAGGTGCACCACGGCAACAAACCGCTCCTCGACCTGCGCGGCCGGGATTTGCGCGGGCTTGCGGATCTCGTCGTGCCCGGCGTACCAGAAGTGGCAGTACTCGAGCAGCGACGCCGGGGCGAGAATGAACGGCGGCGCCGTCAAGCTGCTCAGGTCGCCGCGGAACGACGCGAGCGACTTCACGAGGTCGCGCCACGACGACGACGACACGCCGGACGGGCCAGTCGGCTCGTCTCCTGCCGACGGCGCGGGCGACGCCGAGCCGCTACTGTCTGATTTCGACTTCCACAACATTACGCAACCAATCTATTACCGAACAAGCTGTGGTGCGTGCTGCTGCAAACGGGCTAGAACGCGGGTCGAACGTTGGGTTCTCGTTGCGTCTCCTAACGTTACCTGGCTTGTCTGCGGCGCCTGGGCGACGCCCTGCCAGCGCCGCTTAGGTCACGCGCACGTGACGCCACTGCGTGCCGAATTGGGTGTCGTGGCTCCGGAACTGCGTCAGCATGCCGCCGCCCGCGTCGATAACGGCCTGCCGCGACTCCGCCGTGGCCCGCCGTGGCCCGACCGCTGCTGCGCAGAAACGCGGCGCAAAATCGAGTGTGTGGGACGTCCAATTTCACTGTGGCCACGTATTCTGGAAGTGGTGGGCGCATAGAAAATGTAATTGTTAATATATGTGCAGTCGCGCGTGCTCAGCGACGGGCAACCATTGTGCATCATGTAACCGCACTGCGAGCCTGCTGCTCTAAAGCACACGTTTTAGTGCACTCACAGTGATTGTAGAGCGGCACTACTCCTCACTCAACATGTATGATAAACGTCAGCGGATCACAATGTTAAACATACTTATGGATCAGGTCCACCATCTCAAGTTATACGCTGCCTCAAGTTATAATCAGGCCACCGCAGAGTGCGATCGCGGGCTGGACCTGCCGAAAAAAGTAGGTGCGGTGGCCAGATGCTGCATGCGTGGTGACAGCTCCACGCGCACCCTGGGCACGGGGTTTGCCACCAGCTAGTGATAAATAGACTACGCGGCGCCGCAGCCGCGGCCGTGCAGAACAGGACAGCAGCAGCAGATGAAGGCCAAGAATTTGCTTCTCGCGTTCTCGGGGTTCAACAAAATCAGAAACGTTGCCGCCACGCAGAACGCCATCTCGTCGCCGTCCAGCGACACGTTCATCCACGCTGGCCAGTCCATGGAAATAACCTGGGAGGAGCCCTCGGGGAACACAGTCGACTTGGTACTCATGAAGGGCGACCCGAACCAGCTCGAGGCGGTGTCGACAATCGGGCTTGGCGTGCCGAACCAGGGCTCGGTGGCATGGTCCGTGCCGGAGGACCTGAACCCCGGGCGCTACGCGCTGCAGATTTCGTCCGATAACGCGCTCACAAACTACTCGCCGTTCTTCACAATCATGGACCCAGTCTCGCCGATAAATTTCGGCGTCGGCAAGAACCGCGTCGTGCGCAGCGGCGGCTCGCGGCGTCGCCGCATGGGCCGCCCGTACTAAGAACGTATCTACATTGTCCAGAAAACGAAACTAAATGCAAAAATGCCCATTGTCCTCCTCTAGTATACAAAAAATTAATGTTCGCTTCGCGGTTTGGGCGTTGTGCTCTGCGGTTTGCACTTCGGGGCAGCGCCTTGCACGCTGTGCTTCGCGGGTCGTGCACTGTGCCTCGTGGTCTATACACCCCACTCGCCATGGATGGTGATGAGGAACCACTCGACGCCGTTTGCTAAGCCAAACGGATTGTCGTCGTCGCTGCTCGACGTGACGACGCGACGCTCGATCTCCGCCGCGCGCGCTATTAGGTATTCGCGGCCCTTCAGGTGCTCGGCATGCCGCGGGTGCAAGAAATAGTGCGGCGCGCCGGCGTTGAATGCGGCCCATGGGTTCGGCTGGCGGCGAGGGTCGCGCGTCGGCAGAAACAGAATAAGGTCCTCGGGGCGGAACGTGTGCAGCGCGACGCGCTGGCGGCAGTCGCGCTCGGCCTTCGTATAGCGCTCTTTTAGGGTGCGGTTCTCGCTCTGCAGCTTGCGCGCGAGGCGCTCGACGTCGCCAAACCGCTTCGTCATGGCGTCGTACAGCACCTGGTTGTCGATGTGCGTCTGGTCCATAAGCTTCTCTATTGGCGGCTGCTGCGGCGGCGGGGCGTCCGGCGCCGCCGATGCGGATGTGATCTGCGACGTGCCCGACGCAATGTCGGACGACGTGCTGGGCGGGCTCATGCGCCGGCTCAGGCCCTTCACGCGGTTCACGCGGTACACGGCCTCGCCCGTCTCGGGGTCGACGCGCGACGTCTGCAGGCCCATCGAGTTCAGAATCGTCTCGAGTCCGGACGTGTAGGAGTGGAGGCGCGACGCCAGGTCGTGGTTCATTTTCTCGAGCTCGTCAATGCGGCTCTGCAGCTGCTCGGCCCTGACTTCGGCGCGGGCCTCGGCGCGGGCCTCGGCGCGCGTCTCGGCGCGGATCACGTCGAGCTCCTGCGTCTTGCTGCCGAGCCGGGTCTGCATGAGCGCGTTCTCGAGCTTCTTGATGCGCGCCTCGTATGCGGCGACGGTGCTGCTGGGCCCCGCAGCGGGCGATGTGCCGGCGTCTCCGGCCGGCGCGCCGCCCAGCAGCCCACCTGGCGACGTTGCGCCCGCCCCCGCCGCTGCGGCCGAGGCCCTTTGGCCAAGCACGCTCGGCATGAGCGAGCTTATGGACGCCGACATGCTGCGCGCGAACTGGCGCTGCATGGCGCCGAGCTCGCTCTTGAGGTCGTCGTGCACCTCGGTGAGGCCGACGCGCTGCAGCTGGGCCAGGTAGTCTGCGACCTGGTCGGCGGCGGCGCCCGGCGCGCGCGGCGGTTCGTAGAGCTGCGCAGCGGAGCGCGAGATGTCGATGCCGTAGAACGAGCCGAGGCGCGTCATGACGGCACCGACGGAGCCCTGCGTGTAGCGCTGCAGCCAGACGCGCTCGCGCTCGGCCTCCTTGCGGCGCAGCGGCTCGAGGTCGGACGCCCACTTGTCGCGGCGGGTGATCTCGATGAGCAGCGCGCCGCACAGAAACGGGAGGTCGATGACCTCGGCGATGCGGCCCTTCAGGGCGTCGGCGGCCTTCAGGTCGCTGGCGACGGCGGCGAGCGGCTTGCGCAGCTCGTCGACGATGCGGAGCTGGATTTGGCCGATCTTGCGCAGCGCGTCGATGAGGTCTGCCTGCGCGTCGCTCTTTGCGTCCGTGGCGAGCCGGAACTGGTCGTCGAGGTCCGACTCGGGGTCCGGCGACGCGCCGCGCGGAAACGTGCGGCCGACGCTGTCGCAGTCGCGGTCGAGGCTCTCGGCGAGGCGCGCGCACGCGTCGAGCTGGCGCGTCGCGCGCGCCCACACGTCGCTGAGCTCGGCGTAGGCGGCGGCAATGGCGTCGCGGTCGAGCAGCTCGGGCAGGCGCTCGCCGACGACCGAGAGCTGTGCCGTCGCGGCCCAGTAGCGGTCCCACTGCGCGCACGCGCGGACGTCGTCCTCGAGCTCGTGCTGGAACGCCTGCTGGCGCTTGAGCGTCTTTGTGACGCTGCGCAGCTGGTGCCGCAGGTAGCGCACGGCGGCGGCGCTTGCCTCGGCGACGGCGGCGGCCTCGGCGCGCGTGCGCGCGATGTAGCCGCGCATGGCGACGCTGGACGAGCCGGCAAAGATCTCGGCGTCGAGGTCGACGCGGTGCTCGGGCTGCCGCTCCGTCCAGCTCTTGTCGTAGAGAAACACGCGGCGCGCGTCGCGCAGGCCGTCGGCCTTGAGCTGGTGGCCCTGCGGCGCCGCGAGCAGCAGCATGTGCGCGGGCTCAATGGCCTCGGCGCGGTGCAGGGCGGCCTTGACGCCGTCCAGCGTGTCCGTCTCGCTGCTCTGGAGCTCTATGGCCTCGCCGCGGAACGCATTGAAGATCTCCATGGACAGGTAAGAGGCTGGATGCTGAGCTTGCGGTGGCCCTCCTTCCCTATCCAGGCGCGCCCACCACCCTAGAGACCAGCGGTTGTGGGTGTGCGCTGCGCAGTACACATGCCGGTTTGTAATCGAGCGGGTCCATATGAGGCAACAACGGCCGGCGCCACTTTGCCACAATTCCAAGCTCGCAGCATTTCTGCGCAGCGTAGAGTGTAGTATAGCGTGCGATAGTGCTATAGAAGGGTACTATAGTGAGGTAGACAGTTTAGCAGACTGCAGCGAGGTGGGTGGTGCTAGCATAGTGCTAGCATAGTGGGCAGCGGTAGTGGGCAGCGGTAGTGGGCAGCGGTAGTGGGCAGCGGTAGTAGTGGCCAGTGCAATAGTGGTGCTTCGTCGAGTACAGCGGCTCGCACGCAAGGCAGACATCGGCAGGCCAAAACACGCATTATTCTGCCCTTGGCTGCCGCTTTGGTGGCCACTTTGCACGCAATGTGGCGCTCTGTGTCCCGGCACCCGCGGCTAGGGCACCCTGCCTGATTCAGCGGTTCGCTCTTTCGCAGCCCGGCGCATGAGCGTGAACTTCCGGTCGTTCGACCTCGCGCATGTCGACGACGACATCGCGCGCGTGCACGACCTTGTCTCGGTCGACCTCACCGAGCCGTACACGATCGCCATCTACCTGTACTTTCTCAAGAACTGGCCGGACCTCGCGCTGTTTGCCTACCTCGACGACGACCCGACCAATGTGATTGGCGTGGTGGTCGGCAGCCTCAAGGCGCACCAGGGCCGCAAGGCGCGCGGGTACATTGCGATGCTGGCCGTGCAGAAGCAGTGGCGCGGGCGGGGCATTGCGAAGTCGCTAGTGAGCCGGCAGATCGAGGTGTTCAAGCAGCGCGGCGCCGACGAGATTGTGCTCGAGGCCGAGTCGTCGAACGCGGCCGCCATCGGGCTCTACGAGAGCCAGGGCTTCCTCCGCACGCGCCGCATGCACCACTACTACTTTGTGATGCAGGACGCGTACCGGCTGGTGCTGCCGCTCACGGAGCGCGCGCTGAAGCCGCTCGTGTTTGTGCCGCCGCTCGGCGAGCAGGAGCTTGCCAGGCTTGCCGAGACCATCTAGCTTAGTTGTACATAGCGATGATAACGAGACAACGAACAAGCGAGCGCGAGCCAGCGCGAACGAGGGCCACGCAAGCGAATGCAGGGCAAGCGAATGCAGGAAGCGAAGGCAGGAAGCGAAGGCCGAAACTAGTGCAGAAACAAACGCAAGACAGGCGAGCGCACGAGCGCGTGTAAGATAAGAGGACGCAGGTGAGAAAGGATGCAAAGGGCCTTGGGGTGATCGTGCCTGGGTGCCTGGTGTTCTTGGGCGGTAATTTAGAATACTGCTTGTGCTCGGCTCAATTCATTCTAACTACCAGACTAATTACAAGAATGCGCCGCCACTACCTCGCTTTGCTCGGCTCCAACGGCGAAAACAACCGTTGGGCCGGGTGCGGGCCGAGCGCTCCCGCGGACCCTCGTCGCACGCCGCGGTGTGCAATGACGTGCTCGCGCCGGTGGCTCTCCCTTATTAATATTGGTAAGACTTGGCTCGCCTGCGCACAGTATCCAGTGGCCGCTCAGAGGTTTTGGAGTTGCCTTACATATGACCTGCACGCTCATGCACGGGGCCTGTTTATTCTCCGGCAGATTTATAAGACTGCATGAGCCGCAGATGAGGGGATAAATACCCCGGGCAATCCCTATTTGGCGGGCCCGTAGCGAAGCACCAATGGTCAGCCTGTTCGACCCCATCAAGCTCGGCAGTATCGAAGCCAAGAACCGCGTGTTCATGGCGCCGCTCACGCGCGGCCGTGCCACGCGCGACCACGTTCCCACGCCGATCATGACGGAGTACTACACGAAGCGCGCCGGCGCGGGGCTCATCATCACCGAGGCCACGGGCATCAGCAAGGAGGGCCTTGGCT
Source organism: Entelexis sp. DX6506 (assembly GCA_037041025.1). Classification (NCBI taxonomy): domain Eukaryota; kingdom Fungi; phylum Ascomycota; class Dipodascomycetes; order Dipodascales; family Trichomonascaceae; genus Entelexis; species Entelexis sp. DX6506. Next base: position 591,923 of record JAXQHU010000039.1, read on the forward strand.
GGCCGTCGGCGCCGGGCATCTGGTCGAAGGAGCAGATCGAGGCGTGGAAGCCGATCGTCGAGTCCGTGCACGCGCACGGCGGCAAGATTGTTGTGCAGCTCTGGCACATGGGCCGCGCCGTGCACAGCAGCGTCACGGGCGTGCAGCCCGTGTCCGCGTCCGAGACGTCGTACCCGTATCCGCTGCACACGTACGACGGGAAGCAGGAGCCCGAGCAGGCGCGCGCGCTCACGCACGCCGACATCAAGCGCATTGTCGAGGACTACCGCGTGGCCGCGGCAAACGCCGCCGAGGCGGGCTTCGACGGCGTGCAGATCCACGGCGCGAACGGCTACCTCATCGACCAGTTCCTGCGCGACTCCGCGAACAAGCGCACGGACGAGTACGGCGGCAGCATTGAGAACCGCGTGCGGTTCCTCGACGAGGTCGTGGGCGCCGTCGTGGGCGCGATCGGCGCCGAGCGCACGGGCATCCGCCTGTCGCCGAACGGCGACACGCAGGGCTGCATCGACAGCGACCCGGAGCCGCTGTTCAAGCTCGCGTCCGAGGTCTTGAACAAGCACAAGCTGCCGTGGCTCGAGCTGCGCGAGCCCGGCCCGGAGACCACGTTCGGCAGCACGGACCAGCCGCAGCAGCACGACGCGATCCGCGCCGTGTTCAAGGGCGTGCTTGTGCTCAACCAGGAGTACACGCGCGAGTCTGCGCAGGAGACCCTGGACGCGGGCAAGGCCGACGCCATCGCGTTCGGCCGCCCGTTCATCGTGAACGACGACTTTGTCGAGAAGCTGCGCGACAACCTGCCGATCACGCCCGTGAAGCCTGAGACCATCCGCTACTTCTACTCGCCGGGGCCCGTGGGCTACACGGACCTCAGCGTGTACCAGCAGACCAGCTCCCAGTTGTAACCTATTTATCCAGTTCTAGCTTCTAAAATTCAGTGCCTTGAAAAATCAGTGTGAAGCACGGCTGCGAACCGCCGCGAACCGCCGCCTCGCGCTGGGCAGGGGCTTTATTAATTTAAGGGCCGTCGGGCCCCGACGCGTACCACCAGCGCCATGACCACCCAAAAGGACCCGAAGGCCGTCGAGCGCCAGCTCAGGAATTGGCGCGAGAACGCGTCGTACATGTACGAGCGCCTCGACACCATCAGCCTCGAGTGGCCGACGCTCACCGCGCAGTGGGACCCGGCCGACACGCGCGGCGAGCACGCGTTCGTCGCGTCCTACACGGGCGGCCAGGACCGCGACAACGAGTACGTGCGCAAGGTTGTGGTCGACACAAACAAGGGCGCGGCCCACACGCTACGCCAGTGGACGGTGCCGGGGCGCTACGAAGAGGAGGCGGACGACCACAACGCCGAGAGGGAGGGTCGCGGCGGCCCCCAACTCGCCGCCGACTTCGACGCCGACTCCACAACATACGAGGTGCAGAGGCTCCGCGTGTGCCCGTACCGCCCCAGCCTGATTGCCGGAATCTCGGCGCGCAAGGGCAGAGTCTACTTTTGGGACTCCTCCAAAGACTCGAAATACGAGGTGCACTCGTTCACCGCGCACAAGCTCGGCGGGTTCGGCCTGGCGTGGGCCCCGACTGGCCACGAGAACTTCGCCCTGTTGGCCACGGGCGCCGACGACGGCACCGTGAACATATGGGAGGTCGACCTCCACGAGCCGCAGGAGTCCATGCTGCTCTGCCGGTTCCACTCCGAAGCGGGCGTGAATGACATCACCTGGGACTGGCAGGACAGCATGGCCGTCTCGTGCGACGACGGCAAGGTGTACGTGCTCGACACAAGCGACAACCAGCCCAAGCAGAAGGCCGTCATCGAGTGCCCGGATGCCAGCGTGAACACCGCGGCGCTGAGCCCGTTCGCCGAGCACCTGCTTGTGACGGGCTCGTCCGACAACTTTCTGCGGCTGTGGGACACGCGCCGCCCGCGCGACGCGCCGCTCTACGAGAACCAGGTCCACACGGGCCACATCAACGTCGTAAGGTGGTCGCCGCACCGCGACGGCGTATTTGCGTCCGCAGGCATGGACGGCGTCGTTCTCGTGTGGAACATCAACAATATTGGCCAGGAGCAGACGGAGGAGGACGCTGAGGACGGTCCGCCGGAGCTCATGTTCAACCACAGCGGGCACCTCAGCGGCGAGCAGGTCCAGGACCTCGACTGGCACCCGAAGATCCCGCTCCTGCTCTTGTCTGCCGACGAGGGCAACACGCTCATGTCGTGGCAGGCTACGAATGATGCGATTGGCGAGCCGAAGGTGCCCAAGATGCCGAGCTTTCTTATTTGACGCTAAACCCTTTTGTCCCCTGCCGTGTCTCATAGGCCATAGAACGCGGCACCATAGAGCACGGCACTGCTAAAGGTCATTGTAGATAATAATATGTGCACGAGTACGCTTCGATAACGACCTCAAGAAGCTACACACGCTATCCCTTTGTCTAGCCCTTTGTCTGTCCTTCGTCTAGCCCTTCGCCTAGCCCTTCGCCTAGCCTTTCGTCTAGCCTCGCCCTGAGTCCACATAGCCAGGTACGAGTATATGCTCGTCCTGGGCAATTGGCAGCGGTGTTTGAGCCATTTCCGTAGAACCGCTCGTCATCAGCGCCATGCCGCTCGATATACTAGCAGAAGGCGCGAAGGAGCACAACGTGCGGCCACTCGATAAAGCCCGCTGCAGCACTGAAGACGGACTGGTGTTGTTACGGGAGATCGATCGGGTGGACTGACCATTTTACACTCCTCAGTAACTTTAAGAACAGTGGCGACGTGAGCCCCGAACTGCCATCCTGACGAACTGCCGCCGTCAAACGACAGTTTTGGTCACAGCTCTTCTGTAATAGTTTGCGGCCTCGACTGACACCCAGCAATTCCCCTAATGCTGCTCTCTGCCGATAGCAATAAGACACTGGTGCAGCTTGCAGATAAGGCAATTGGCGAGCCGAAAGCTCCTGAGCTGCCGAGCTCACAAAAAAACCAGTGCACACCTAGACAATTTGAATCGGGCTACACAATCCACAGTAGCCAGACAGATTAAGTCCCCTCGATCTAACTTGTGTGTATCAATGTAAATCTAGAGGAACGGCGCGCACGGCAAATCGGCTAGCGACCGTTTCGTATTTAAAGCGCCCAAACTTCGTGTACAAGTTCGCGCCGCACGAACGCGCTCGGCGCGACGAAGGCCGACGCTGGGCATGCATGTGGCACTGCGTACCCCTACCCTCGGCGGAAGTAAACCTCGAAGCCCACCACCATCCATATAACCCGCGGCCAACATACTTTGCGAGGCGCGGCAGCAAGGGGACGCTAATCGATGAGCGACGTGGTGGACCAGATCATGCGGCTGAAGGCCGCGCTCGCGCGCACGCCCGACGCAAGCGACTCCGAGGAGGAGGAGGAGATTGTCGCGCACACGAACCGCGGACACAAGCTCGAGCGCGGCGCGCGCTACGTCTCGGCGCGCACGCTGAACGTGCCGCTGCCGCCGTCGCCCGAGTCCGAGACCGAGTTCAAGACCGAGGACGCGGACATGCAGATCGACGTCGAGCAGCTGCTGCAGCCAATATCGGACCCGGCCGAGGTCCCGAACAACGCCGTCATTGCCCGCACGTTCCGCAGCCCGTTCATGAAGCAGCTCTCGGACGACCTGCTGGACCGGCTTGTCGAGGAGCGCGCGACGCTGGCGAAGCTCGCGAAGCTGCTTGAGGCCGTGCTCGGCGACGACGACGCGCAGGCCATGCCGCAGATCATGGCGCGCGTCGAGCCCCTGGACGCGCACGGCGCGCCGGCCACGCCCGCGACAAACGGGTTCGCGGCGGTGAACGGCGGCGCCGGCGGCGCCGGCGGCGCGGGCGAGCTCGCCGTTCCGCACGACGACCCGCGGAGCTTCTTTGCCGTGCCGCAGCTCAGCATCGACAGGGACCTCGGGCTGCCTGCCGAGGAGGCGAACGTGCTGCGCGAGCGGCTCCAGGTCGTGCACCAGCGCATGGACGAGTACGTGCGATGTATCAACCAAATACGCTCGGGGCTGACGACGGCGATGCGGCTGCGACGAAACGTGATGAACTGGTGCCGCGAAATCAACGGCGACGACTACGTCAAGCTCGATCTCGACGAGCAGAACGGCAACGACAACGCGGGGCTCGGCGACAAGCCCGCGAAGGACTACTACCCGCTGCAGAGCCCGTCGGACGGCGCGCAAACAGGAGCCGAGTACGAGCAATAGCACTAATTATTATATACACGAACTTACGCCATCTAATTGCAACATTCTAATTGCCAAGATCTAGTTGCCAGCAATCTTGTCAACAATGTCGAGCGAAGGCTGTCCCCTGGCGCTTGTGCTGGGCACGTTACAGCTACTTAAGCTCTGAGTAGATCATTGTTGCGAGCCCGGCGTCAGGTCGTTGACCAGCCGGAGGTCGCCCGGCTCCGCCCCGGCAAACGCCACGGCCGCCGTGCTCTTGAACAGGTTGTCCACGACGTGGCGCAGCTTGCCGCCGGTCTGCTTGAAGTCCGGGTACGCATTGACCTCCAGCAGATGCACGCCCAGCGCGTCGTCCACAAGGAAGTCGAGGCCGAAGAACTCAATGGCGTTGGGCAGGCTCGAGAAGTTGATCGGGTCGCCGTTCGCAGCCTCGAACAGATCGTGCACAACCGCACACACGTCGTCCAGCACCTTCGCCGCATCCGGCCCTGGCAGCTCGTCCTCGAGCACAGACACCTTCGCGTTCTCGCCCTGGAAACATGTGTTTGTTAGGTGCGCATCGAGCCGACTCAGGTCGTCCGCATCGTATGTCGTGCCGCTGAACAGCGTGAGAATGTGCTTGTATACGTACACGCGCAGCTTTCCGACGCACAGCACGTATACGCGGAGATGGAACTTGCGGCCGTCGATGAGGAGCGGGTTCGTGATGTACTCCTGCACGACGTAGTGCCGCATCTCGCTCTCGTCGCCCTCCTCCGAGCCCATCTGCTCGTCGAAAATGCTCTGCAGCTCGTCCTGCGTCCGGAAAATGCGGATGCCGTGAGCTCGCTCGCCGAGCGCGGGCTTCACAATCCACGTTTTCGTGCGCTCCTCAAGCTCCTGCTTCAGCTCGTAGCTCTCGTCCAGCGCGTCATCCAAAAACTCCGGGTAGTCCAGCTCGAGATCAAAGCTGTCGGGCCACGCCCGGAACAGAATTGAGTTCGGGCGCTTCGCGCGGTAGTGCAGAATGGTGCGGCCCAGGTAGTTCTTGCGCGTAATCGCCTTGCGGTAGATGTACGAATAAACCCACTTCGCGTACGAGTCGCGGATCTCAAAGTCGTACTTGTCGTAGTCCTCGTACCAAAACAGCACCGGCGACTCGGCCGCCGCCTTGTCAGACACGACTCTGACGCCCAGCGGGGCAAGCGCGTTCGACCAGGCCTCAAACACATAGGGGTCCGTAGCCTCTATGTATGCGGACGCATTGCTGAATTGTGAGCTGCTCGAATGAGCAGGCGCCGCGTCGACCATGCTGAACTGGCTAAATTGGCTTCGGCGGTGGGCCGGTGGATCTGAAATTTCAAGCGGTATCGCGTGCGCACCGACGGTACCAAACCGCCGCGAACCATGAACCGCCGGAATTGGTACAAGACTCACGCGGTTATTGCCCTTAATTTAGTCTTATGTGGGGCGCCGTGCCCAATTGATACCCACTGGTACCCACTGACTTAATCGATACTCACTGATAGATACACACTGATACAATCGATACCCAATTGATACATCTCTACTTATCAGAACAGGGAGCGACAAGAAACTGGCCACTACATGGCCTGCTCACTCAGAATTGATCTCCTTACTCGAGCTTGATCTCCTTGGCGCCCACATCCACGCCCTGGTACACGGCGCGGATCGGCGTGACGCTCACCTCGTTGTTCATCACCACCCACGCGTCGGAGCCCTGGCCCGCGGCAAGCACGCCCTGGTCCACGCGGTCGTAGTTCGGCGCCCAGCTGAACTTGTGCTCGTGCTCCGTCTTGGCAAAGACCTCCGTCCAGGTGTTCTGGAAGATCGGCGTGTAGCGGATGGGCGTGTCCTTTATGGAAAGGCCTTCGAACAGCGGGATGTTCACGGTGTAGATCTGCGTCTCCTTGTTCCAGTTCGCAAGCAGGTACTTGACCAGCGCCACAGCCATCTCGCTGCCCTTCGTGATGTGCGACTCGGGGTGCGCCGCCTGCGTGTAGCTGTAGGACAGCGCGATGCTCGGCACGCCGCAGATCACGGACTCGACGCACGCGCCAACCGTGCCCGAGCTCATGATGTACGCGGCGCTCGTGTTGCGGCCGTAGTTCGGTCCGCTGAGCACGAGGTCGAACGGCCCGAAGTGCGACACGCCGATGTTCGCGCAGCTCGCCGGCGTTCCTCGGAGCAGGTGCCACTCCTGGTCGCCCGTGAGCTCTGGATACGTGCGCGACTCGGCCTCGACGTCCTCGCCAATCATGTGCGCCTTGCCAATCCACGAGCGCTGCTGCCGCGGCACGGCAACGACGAGCTCCCAGTCGGTCAGCTTCTTCACCGTGTTCACAAAGTTCGCAATGTACGGCGAGAACGTGTCGTTCGGCGGGCCGTCGTCATTGGTCAATAGCACACGCATTCTGCAGGCTTTCCGGCTCGGGGGTTGGTATGTTTACACACGGAACCGCTCTTTACGTCGAATTCCCGGGTTGTGGAATGGCAGGTGATTCCGACTTAGTAACCTCGCAGTCCGCGCAGAAGACAGATCCGATCGTCTTTCTGGCATAGAAACGACTGTCACTACCGATTATTGGACTAGCCACACTAGACTATGCATAGCCAGCTGCTAATCACATTCCTACAAATTTGTTTCGTCTTCAATGTCAACTAAATAAATAAATAAGTACTCGATCCAACTTGTCAGACAGCCTTGTCGCCCACCCAGTATGCAAACTTAATTGCACAAAGGGTCGAGATCATCGCTCCTTAGAAGTCAATTGACTTCCGAGGTTTAGAGTAGCGGCAATAGCTCCATGTAGAAGACATGCCTTTACAATTTCTCACTCTAGAGCAGCAAGGACCTTCTATCATCAACCAAGTTGGATTGAGTGGCTATTTTTGGGAAAACCAAAAAAGCTGCGAACTATAAGAATATGATCCTTAGAGTAAATCGCTATGAAAAAGAAAACTAGGATGCGGAAACCGCTTCTTTTATACTTCCTGTGTCCCTGGGTTAGGACATCGCGCTGGCAGTATGTCGGCTATTTTTTTGCACGGCCGCCGGGTCTCAGTGCTGGCCGCATGCGCCCTAAGCCCTTCCAGGTGAGACGAGGAGGCTAAGTCCAAAGTAGACGATGCTGCTACGGCACAGGCCAATTTGGTGTGTACAAACGTAAATCCGCGCAACTGAGTAGTTAAATATAGTTTAAACTGCGTATCATCTATATGTGGCCAATTGAGTGGCGCCTACTCATGCTCGGCTAAACAAGCACATACACTTATCACACCGTACTACGCCTGATATAATAAACTATTTAAATCAAGCCAATTGAGTGTTGCTCCACAAACTTCCGCGCGCGCGCGCATACACGGCCAGCGTCTGCTGGCGCCGGGTCCGTCCCGCGTCGGGTCTGGCAGTATGCCGTGGTGTCACACGTGACTGTACCCACTCACGCGCGCGAACTTTGAAAAATCCTCAATCACCTTCTTTTGAAGCTCTCTATCACTGTGAACACAGGGAACCAACATTGACGAAATGGCCTCTAACACACGGTTGTACACGAAGGCACGCCACCTGAGCTACCAGCGCTCGAAGCACCTCCAGAACCCTGACGTGTCTCTGGTCCAGATCGAGGGTGTCGAGACGCCTGAGGACGCCCAGTTCTACCTTGGCAAGCGCGTGGCCTACGTCTACCGCGCCCAGAAGGAGATCGACGGCTCCAAGATCCGTGTCATTTGGGGCAAGATCACGCGCACGCACGGCAACTCCGGCGTTGTGCGCGCCCGCTTCCGGAAGAACCTGCCGGCCAAGACCTTCGGCGCCTCTCTCCGTGTGATGCTTTACCCCTCCCAGATTTAAGAAAGAGTAATGTTCGCAAAGCTGGGACAGCCAAGGACGAAAGAATGCATGAAGTGTCTCTTAATTTAACTATATATGAAACTCCCCAAAAAAGCGCCATCTTAAGTGACTTCGGCAAGCCGCTGGCGACGCAGGTACTTAGGTTAAATAAGTACTGAATTGATGCTAACTGAACTAGCGCGCGCTCTTCAGTTCCGGTTTACCGTTGAATTTACAGCGCAATGCGTGAGATGCTACGAATTGGCGCGATTGAGTCAGCACCGAAATAGCTATCCAGTGCTAATTAGGTGTGGCTTGAGTCGCTAACCGGCGGTTGAGCGAGCAGCTTAATTGCCAATTCCAACCGCTCTAGTTCAACCGCGGCAGCTAAGCTTGGGCCGTGTGTTGAGACGCTGGCCGTATCGCGGGTCCTGCTGACATCGCCAGCGCCAAAAGCACCCGGCCATAACCAACCAGGTGCAATCAAATTGTAACGCCAGACAATGATTCCGTACGAGGCGTTGCTGCCCTACGGGGTGATGTTCTCGCTGCTGACGATCTGCGGCGGCGGGCTCAGCGCGATCCACTTCTTCCGCAACGACTACAAGCGCGACCGCTGGAACCTGGACAAGTTCGACACGGCGCTCATTGAGCGCGACTACCGCCTCACGGGCTCGTACCGCGGCCAGAGCGACAAGCCCGTGGCGCCCGAGGCGTTCAAGATCAACTCGATCTGGAAGCTGTCGAAGCCTGCGGCCAGCTAGAGCGCCGGACGGTTTGTATCCGCACAGCGTTTGCATGATGCCTGGCTCATGATGTCTATCAGGCTGCTCCGCCTGGCTCGCCTAGCTCAGGCCCCGCTGAGCTGAGCCCGAAGAGCTTGCGAAGCTCGCCCTCCCTGCAGCCTTCTGTGGCCGTTTGCTGGCTACGGTCGGCCGTTAGTTTACTTATGTTAGCTACGTCAAATTCATAAAGAAGTATGTGTGGGGCAGAATGCGCCCGCTTGGGACCTTGTGGTCCCACGACGCGCCCACGGAGAACCCGTGCTTTTTGTAGAAGTCGCGCGCGTCCGGCGCCGAGAAGAACCCGATCTTGGCCGGCCCGCGCAGGTTCGGCGGGTCCTGGATCGTCATCTGCCGCAGCCGCGCAATCGACTCGTCCATGATGTACCGGCCGTAGCCGTTGCCCTGCGCGGCCGACGTCACGCAGAACTGCGAGAGCCGGTAGTTGTATGTGGCCGGGTACGCGATCTTGGCCAGCTCGTCGCCAGACATCGACTCGAGCTCCCGCACGCGCTCGGGCGTGTCCTTCACGTTGCAGCGCACGTACCCGAGCTCGAACTCGCGCACAAGCGCCGGCGTCGACAGCGGGCTCCCCGCGCGGCCGAACACCCACCAGTCCTGCAGCTTGAACACAAGGCCCAGCAGCCACGTCTTCAGCCGGTACCACACGGACACCTTCGACTCGACGTGGATGTACTGCGGGAGGCGCCAGAGACTGAGGCCGACGTCGAACGTGCGGCTGCCGTGCTTCTCGGCGTCGCCGTCCGTCTCCCTGAACAGAAACGTCTGGACATGGTTGTCTGAGCGCAGCAGGATGTACAGCGCGCGGGCCGTGGCGTCGACAAGCTCCTGGAACGCCTGCGCCTTGTCGATGAGCGCATTGTAGTCGGCGATCTCCGGCAGCGGCCGGCCGAAGTTGTACCGCTCGGGATAGAACTCGACGCGGCTGAAGTCCTTCTGGAACGAGTCGCTTACGATCAGCGCCATGCGCCGGGCCGCCGCCCACGTAATGTTGGGCTGCGTGTAGTGCTCCGCAGTGACCTTCATTTGCGTGCGGGTGCGGCGTCGTGCGGCAGAAATTCGCGCAAGGAAGACACTGGTGCGAGCCGCCGCTTCGGCGGCCCCGTCTGACCACACGAGCCGCGCCCTAGCCCTGTAAATTATCCGGGTCACGGCACTACGCGCGCCCACGCCGCGCTGTTGTTACGCCGCTGCGCAGTGCCTGCGTAGTGTTTTTCTCGGTGCAGTACTCTGAATCAACGGCATGGTGCACTTTTGAGTGCGGTGCTATGCCGCTTGACGCTCTAAAACTCCTTTGTTGCCCGTCGCGGCGCACTCTAATGCAACGCGCCTCTTCTCACACGCCCTTTTCAATCCCAGCTGCTTCGCGTAAATCAATTGCATAAAACGCTGCATATTTTGCCGTGCGCACCTGGCTGTGCGCGCGAAAATAGCCCGGCCGCGGCCAAGCGCGCGGCGGGAGGCCCGTGCCACGTGACGCGCCAGTAAGAAAGTCAAACTATTCGAGCTGCCGCCAGAGCCCAAGCACCGCACCCGGCCCGTCCCTCTCGTCTCGCTGGCCCAATGTCGATCTTTGGAATGGGCCCCTCCATGATGGGAGGCCTGCCCTTGGACCCCGAGAAAATTGCTGCCGCGGAAAACGAGCTGAACATGCTGCAGAGCCTGCACCAGGACATCATCGACGGCTGCCAGAAGAAGTGCTTCTCGAAGCACTTCGCCGAGGCCGAGATCACGAAGGGCGAGACGTGCTGCATCGACCGCTGCACGTCGAAGTTCTTCCGCGCAAACCTGCTCATCGGCCAGCACATGCGCGACCTCGCCGTGACGCCAGACCAGTTCTCGGCGCCGGCCGCCGTGCTCCCGACTTTGGGCCAGCACGGATCGCTTCAATGAGTTAGAGTGACGCGTCCGGCGTTCTAATGTGTACATAAAGTGCGCAGGCACTACATTCGTAATGATAAATCCCCGTTGCAGCAAAACCCCGCGAGTTGCCCTGCGGCCTTAGCCGCCGCGTATTCCGGAGCAGTTGCCGCACCAGCCTAGTCGCTGCACCAGCCTAGTCGCCGCATCGGCCTAGTCGCCTACCTTCTACGTTGATATATGTACATGCCCCCATGCTGTGTGTGAATAGAATAAAATAATAATAATAATAACAGGTGCAGCACGAACAATTATGTGGTATCATCAGCCGACCATGGACCGCCGCTTGAAGAAGTTGATTGTCTTGCGCTTCAGCGTTGTCGGCGTCGTCGGCTCCTTCGTCGCCTTCACGGGAATGCCGCTCTGGCGCCGCGTCTGCGCGGCGCTTGCTGCGTCGACGCTCGGCTTCTGCGGCGACTGCTCCGGAATGTGCGGCATGGTGATGGAAGCTGTGCTCATGCGATGATCCCGCGTCGACGACGTGTCCGCAGGTACGCCTGCCGTGCTCTGCCGGCGCGACCAGAACGTCGACGAGAGCCGGAACTTGTTTTTCTGCGGCGCATCTGCACCGGCCTCCTCGGGCCTGACCTGCGCCGACGCGGTGCGCGCGTCGGCCCGCGGGTCGGCTCGCGCCGCCTGCGCCGACGACTGGTACGCGCCCGCCGGGCGGCCCGTCACAGACGGCTGCCGCATCGTGGGCGGCGGCGGCTCGCGGCGCTCCGGCGTGGGCGCGGTTATGTCGAAGCCTGTTGTCTGCAGCGCCGGCGTGATTGGCGAGCGCGTCGAGCGCACAGAGCTGCTCCGCTGAGCGAACGTGCTGGACTCGTCGGCCGGCGCGGCGGACGGCGCGCGCGCATGCGAGACCTGGCGAATCGAGCTGTGGCTCTCGTGGCGCTGGTGCTGCGGTCCCTGGCGCTGAGGCTGAGGCTGAGACTGAGACTGGCTCGGCAACGTCACGTCGTGCTGCTGCGGCGCGCCGGCAGACATGTGCCGCTGGTGCCGGGACGCAGCCGCATCGTTGTGTGCCTGCGCCTGCTGCCTATCGGCGTCGGCAGGGAACGCACTATGCGAAGTAGAGTTTGGTACGAACGACGGCGGCCGGCTCATCTCGCCCGATTTGCTGGACTCACGGCTCAGCGCAACGCGCGGCTGCGACGACTTCGCCATGTACAGCGACGAGCCGTTCACGAGCTCGAACGACGACGAGTTCGGCGGCTGGAAGCTGATGGGCCGCGGCTTCGCCGTCTGCACGAGGCGCCGGCGCGTCGGCTCCTGCGGCGGCGGCGGCTTCGCAATCCCCAGCTCAGGCACCTCGTCGACCTTCGACGAGCTGCGCGCGTGGTTGTATGATACAGGCTGGGGCATCGGGTGCGCGGACTGCCGCTTCGCAGCCATGCTTGTCTGCACGGGCACCGCCGCGGGCGACATCGAGCTCGAGCGCACAGGCGGGCGCGCCGCCTGTCGCGCGCGCGTGTATGCGGCCGACGCCGACGCCGACGCTACGGACACGGACATGGACGAGCCCGACGAGGCCGTCGACACGGACGACGAGCGCGGGATGCGGGCTCCAGACGAGTCTGGGCGGCGCGAGCCCGTGGACACCGACGCAGTGGATGCCGACGCGCGCTTGTCGACGGGCCGCGCCTGCTGCTGCTGTTGCTGCTGCTGGAGCTGTTGCTGCTGCTGCTTCTGCCAGGCCGTGGCGCCCTCGTGCTCGGCCGGCGTGATGGAGAGGAACGTGCGGTGCTCGGCCAGCCAGCGGTGCGCCATGATCTCCGACATCTTCGCCCGCTTCTCCGGGTCAACGACAAGAATGCGGCGCAGCAGGTCGCGTGCCTCGCTGCCGATCCACTCCGGGAACTTGAGCGGCGTCGTCGCAATGTACTGGTACAGCCTCTGGATGTCGTCCGAATCCGGGTTGAGCGGGTCGTCGTCGAACGGCAGGTACCCGGCAAGGAATGTATAGAGAATGATTCCGACGGACCAGATGTCGACCTTGCGGCCGTCGTAGTTCTGGTCGGAGTTAACGACCTCGGGCGCCGCGTAGCACGGCGACCCGCACGACGTCTTCATGAGCGTGTAGCCCTTGTTTGTGCGGAACGAGTTGGCGAAGCCGAAGTCGGAAATGAGGATGTTGCTGTTCTTGTCCAGCAGCAGGTTCTCGAGCTTCAGGTCGCGGTGCACAATGCCCTTCTGGTGCAGATAGTGCACGCCGCTGACGAGCTGCGCAAACAGGCGCTGCGCCGTCTTCTCGTCGAGCTTGCCGTTGTTGAAGATGTGCGCAAACATGTCGCCGCCGCTCGCGTAGTCGAGAATGATGCCGATGTACTGCTCGCTGCGCAGCACGTTCTCGAGGCGGATGACGTGCGGGTGCCGCAGCGGGCGCAGCGCGTTGATCTCCTGGTACACCTTGGCCATCTGCGCGCTGTTTGCGCTGCCGAGCTTGTCCTGGCGCAGCAGCTTGATCGCGAAGTTCTGCTTCTGGCCGTCGGCGCCCTCCGTCCACGCGAGCTTCACCTTGCCGAATTCGCCCTCGCCAATCGTCTGGCCAAGCACGTACTTGCCGAGCCGCTTCTGACGGTAGTGCGGGCGCTGCTGGATGCGGCTCAGCGCGCTGAGCCGCGAGGCCACCGACGACGACGACGGCGGCGGGCCCACTTGCGCGCCGCTACCGCCGGGCCCGTTCGGCAGAATCGCCACTGAACCCGAATGCATCGGCTCAGTGGTGGTTGCCACTGTGAATGGCATTCGATCGCTCTGTCCTCTGCAAGGAGAAAGCCGGGCCAAATGCTAGAAAACGTGGAGATATCTCCCACTCGAGTGTGTGTTTACCTGGACCCAGCTTACCTTAGCCTGGCTTAGATACCAATCCGCACACTCCCAAAAGGAATTAAATCTGCCGCTTAGGTCACGGGATGCGCGGCCCCCCCTGTACATGGGTCGCGCAAGAATGCCTCTGCGCGATTAAATGCGGACGTATGGAGACTACATGAGTGTATATGCGCCTAAGTTACGCGTGCGCTGGTGTGGTGCGAGCTTGAGCGCCGTATTGAGCGTCATCATACGCGTCTTTTTACGGCCCAGGCGGGGTGTGGTCTGGCATGCGGATTTCGCATGTGTGTTCCAGGTTTAGGTTCGCGTTCCCCGTTCCCGCGCTAAATCAGGCATTCGCGACTCGCTAAGACTCGCGATACTATCTAGAAATGCGATGTAGTGCATACAAGGCAGTTTGCGTGCTCGCAACGGGACTAGGTACCCCATGTCCGAATTCGTCCTGTCCGTGCAACCCCCGTGCCGCACCCTAATGAGTCGCAATGACGCGTTACCTGCTCGACGCGGTCCCAGCGAGCCCCAACCCTATGTGTATCTCACATGCCTCTCGAGTCGCAAGTCGCGCTCCACGCGGGCGCCTGGCGCTACGCGTAGCTACATATGGCGCCAAACACTCGAAGATGTGCTGGAAGGACTCTGCGCGAAGTTTGGCCGCGCTAGCATGCATTTCACCGCGTATTATTTACAAATTCTTCACATGCATACACTTGCATCGACTCGAAATGCAGGGTACATGTCACTTAGGTAATTGGCTTCCATTTTGGGCTATTTCAAGCCTCCGCGTATCCGAAATAGAACCGCCTACGTCACATATGCAGCACGTGAATGTCACACCTGTGAAATAAAGCACAGGCAGGGTCGCGGTCATGCAGGCCAAAAACCACCCAAAGTAAGAAAAATTAATTAGTATCAAATCTGGATATGAAGACGCATGTAGATGTGAGTGTCAGCTGCACCTACACCTGCACCTGCCCTAGAGTGAGCGACCAGGCAAATTGGCCCCGACCAAGTCCTGGCGAAGGCAGCCAGGCAGACAGACTAGTCAGTTTTAGTTTAGCACTGACAAAAGCTTGCCAGCGCATATAACATATGTCCACCGTTCATGGGTTTTTCGAATTTCGTTTCACGTTTTCGTGCGGTAAAAAACAAAGAGCATGAGCACGATCATGCGCGTATATGAGTATGCGTAGAAGCGCCCTTATTTTTCGGAGGATTCCTCGGCTTTCAAACGGAAAAACCACCCCTCGCTAGTGCTGTCGTCGTCATTAAAGGTATCGGTTTCCTCGTCGTACCTTAGTGGGTCGCACGCCTGGGCTGCACGCAGCTTGCGGATGCGGTCGACCATCCACCCGGACGACACTGCGCCCTGGCCCTCCTTCCATTCCTTGCTCATATGGTTTAGCGCCTGGCCGCGCCGTATGCGGTCCTTCTCGAGCGTACAACGCCGGCCCTCCTCGTACTCCCAGCCCAGGCAGGGGTTGCTCAACTCGCAGCTGCGCTTGCAGTCGTCCTTCGACGTCGTCGGCGCAAGCTTGCGGTCGCCATCGCTGAGGAAGTCTTGCGGTGCGTCATTATTGAACTCGTAGCCCTTGCTGCCAATCTTCCAATCCTGCCTGTCGGTGGTCAAAAACGGCAGGTACAGGTCATTGTAGATGGCGCTCTGGGTCGCGCCGTCTGTCTTCGAGTGCGGCCCGAGCCGGTGCTCCCACTCGTGCAGAAGCGCGATCTCCCAGGGCTTGACGTGGTGGTACGACGCAAGCGGCATGCACCAGCTGTCGAACTTGAGCTCCGTGTCGGCGAGCGCGTTGCCCTGGAACGGGTCAGCGACCTGCATCTCGTATGACAGCCCGTCGTTCACGTCGAGCCGGATATGGTCGCGCAGCAGCTGGCCTACCATGAGGTCGCCGCAGCACTCTGAGAGCGCATTGCGCGAGTAATTTGCTGCAATCTCCTCCACGTCGAGCTCCGTGCCGCTGCCGAACGTCATGTCCAGCGCGCCGCGGCTAATAATGAGTCCCGACCCGCCGTGCGCGAACAGGCGCCCGCTGATCATGGCGCTGCTGCCAATATACCACGGGTCGGACGGCTTCTTGTCGCGGACAAGCGCAGCAAAGCTCTCGGTGATGAGGTACGTGTCATCGTCGATCATGACGAACCAGTCGCACGTCTTCGGCGCCGTCTTCCACGCGTGGATGAGCATGGGCACGTTCTTGAACTTGTCGTTCTCCCAGCCCGAGCGGTCGACAATGTCCTTGTTTCCCCAGCCCCAGTTCTCCTTCAGGCTCTGCTGGCGCACGCGGTACGCCGACAGCTGCTTGTCCTGCATGACGTCGTCGGGGATGCCGCGCAGAATGTCGACGACGTCGAAGTCCTCGATGCGCGCCGCGTCGTCCGAGTAGATGCTGAAGTGCGGGAACGACTTCAGCGTTGTTTGGAAGTGCACGGGCAGGCGGTCCCACATCACGTCGCCGCCCGTCTTGAGCATCATGAACGTCTTCGCCGTCACGATGTGGTCGGGCCGGCTCTTGTGCTTGCCTTTTCGCCCGAGCACCGTCTCCCAGCCGACCTGCTCGTGCGGCGAGGGCCCGCGGTGCGCGCCCTTGTGGAAGCGTTCGCGGTGGACGCGAAGGCCGTGGTGGTACAGCTCCTTCGGGGACATCGGCGACACGGCATAGTACAGCTGGACCAGGGCGAGGACGATTGTCAGCGCGAGCACGGTCGCGATGGCGCCGTATTTGCGTGTCCTCAGGTATGCGAGCATCGGGCAAGGCGCGGCGTGACGCGGTGTCACTGGCGCGGCTAGTCTTCCTTAATGACCAGCGCGATCTTGGCTGTCCTTAAGGGGATCTACCCCTGAAAGTTTAGGGTTCGCTGTATCACATGTCGCCAGGCCCGGGAAAAAACGCACGAGCGCGCGGCCTCATCTGAATAATTATGAACGTGATTATTACTATCATGCGCTGCGGATAACTCCGATTATGCATCGGAAGTAGTCAGGGGGGGGTCACCCCCGCGCGCGCCTGGTGCCGCGTGTGAAACGTCTGGCATGTTTTGAGGCGCTGCTCCCGGTTCGGTGCGTTTCAGAGCTGTCGTGTCCTGCACCGGGTCGGTACCGCTCATTCTGTCATTACGGTTAGTGTACTTAAGGGCGTGTCCTTTGAGTGAAACCATCGAAACAAGGCGCCCGTCCTCGTGGTCACTAGTGATCGGCGTCTGCCGACGCCTGGACTGCTTGCTTGCGACATGAAGTGAGCAACAAATAAGCCAGATGGAAAGGTTCCACCGTGTTACCGTACGTCCCTCCTTTAATAGTTTCGATTGTCAACGCACCGTAAGGTGCTTTGAATCGTGATAAAAGCGGCGCGAGTTAGATATATGAATATACGTGTTGCTCACGCATCATATTCTCGACGGCAAGCTCTTCGTACGCATCGCGTTGTACAATATAGACACCAATTTTATGCGAGTGCCAGTTATAGGTAGACGCTCCATGGCAAGCTTCGCGCCCGCGCTCGTATTTGGGGATTTCTCGTTGTGCCGTCTTGCGTCACCTTGTCCGATAAATTTCAGGTCAATTTTCACTGACGCGGCAGTGAGCAGCTCGACGAACTCCCCTCTCGTAGGTGTGCGTAAGATGTGTTGTGGTCATGTGATGCGAGTCGCTTATGCGCCCGGCGCGAGGGTTTGGGCCAGACTAGCATTGGAGCATGCAGGTACACAAATAGCCGGTAAGGTCGCGTCGTGCACTGCAAAACGAGCTCTAATGGTTAAGCAGCGTCAAACTTCTGCTTCTGTGGGCCTTTTGGTGCTTCTCTTTGTTAATATGCCTTGCAGTGCTCGGCGAGCGTTGCCATTCTCGCCCAACATCGTTATCCCACCAACGTCGTGTCAATATATGGCATACGTGTGAATACGTGGTTTAGATTTGTGCCTGTACTTGGGTTATAAGACTTGGGTTGTGTGAGCGAGCTGCCTCGTTTTATGACCGCGGCGATATTAACGGCTTGTGTTGTTCAAAGGAACACGAGTGCTTAGGATAAATAGAATACTTACATGATGGCTAGTTTATAATGCTTAGTCGCGGCTGCTGCTGTTCAGAATGCGCAGAATGTTGAGGAACAGGTTCAGGATGTCGAGGTACAGCTCAATCGTCGCCACGATCTCGTCCTCCGGGTGGAAGCGGTTCATGATTGTCTGTGTGTCGACAAGGATGAACACGCTGAACAGGATGACGGCGACAAACGAGTACGCGAGCTCCATGCTCGACGAGTTCGTGAACATGGCGACGAACCCGAAGCCAATGAGTGCCCACAGCAACGCGCCTGCGTAAGGCTGCCAGCTTGTGAAGTCGTACTTTGTCTGCATGGCGAACAGCGACAGCCCGACGAAGACGACGATGGTGATGGCGAACGCGTTGAGCACAATGCGCGTGTCCAGCGCGCTCGTGGCCACGCCAATCAGATAGCTCTCCGAGAGCGTGAACAGCGTCATGAATGTGAGGTTCCACGGGTACTTGCGACGCATGAGCATGGCGCCAATCATGAAGCCAAACGAGCCGATGACGGACACCCACATCGCCCACGTGTGCTCGAGCGCCCAGGCCTGGACGTTCGGCAGCGCGATAATCGCGCCGGCAATGACGGTTGTCATGAACAGCTGCGCCGACAGCAGCAGGTACACGCGCTGCAGAAAGCGCAGGCGGATTTCGACGTCGCACTCGGCGACAATGTCGGAGTACTTGAAGTCGTCGGGCACATTGTCGCCCTCGGTGCGCGTGATCGGGTTCTCGCCGGGCGCGACGTACGGCGGCGGGGTCTCGGGGGATGCCATTGTTGTGTAAGGCGGTGGCGGCGGGGCGGAAGGTTGCCGTCGTTAAATGAAGCAGTGTCTGAATAAGGCAGCCGCAGGTGCTGGCGCAGTGGCCGTATCGCGGCGCGCTCGCCGGCTTTGTCACGGCGCGCGCCAACGCGTCAAGCGATTTATTATTTAGGGACCGAAGCCGCAGCGAGTTCGTCCGAGTCCGTTCGTCGCACATGTCGCTGTGGGTCCACAAGTACCGGCCGAAGTCTCTGGACCAGCTCGACTACAATGACCGGCTGACGGAGAATCTGCGGCAGCTGTGCCGCGAGGAGGACTTCCCGCACCTGCTGCTCTACGGTCCTCCCGGCGCCGGCAAGCAGACGCGCGTCGGGTGCGTTCTGCACGAGCTGTTCGGGCCCGGTAGCCGCAAGATCAAGATCGAGTCGCGCACGCTCGACCTCGGCGGCAGCCGCAAGCTGGATCTGAACGTCGTGAGCAGCGTGTACCACGTCGAGATCACGCCGTCCGAGGCCGGGAACCAGGACCGGTTTGTGATCCAGGAGCTGCTGAAGGAGATTGCGCAGACGCAGCAGGTCGACCAGAACGCGCGGCACCGCTACAAGATCGTGGTGATCAACGAGGCGGACCTGCTGAGCCGCGACGCGCAGGCGGCGCTGCGCCGCACAATGGAGATCTACACGTCGAACCTGCGGCTCATCATGGTCGCCACGTCGCTGAGCCCCGTGATGGGCCCGATCCGCTCGCGCACGCTGCTTGTGCGCGTGCCGGCGCCGCCCGCGGCCGCCGTGGCCGGCGTGCTGGCGCGGGTGGCCGAGCGCGAGAACGTGCGGCTCGAGAGCGCCGCAACGCTCGACACGATCGCGCAGGCGTCGTCGCGCAACCTGCGCAAGGCGCTGCTCATGCTCGAGGCGCTGTACGCGCAGAGCGAGACGATCGCGGCCGGCGCGCAGGCGCCGCTGGCGGACTGGGAGACCGTGCTCGACCGCGAGGCCGCCGAGATCGTGCGCGTGCACACGACGCAGAAGCTTGCCGAGGTGCGGGCCACCAACTACGAGCTGCTTGCGCACTGCATTCCTGCGCAGATGATTCTCAAGACGCTCATGTTCCGCATTCTGGGGCGGGTCGGCGCTGGCGTGGCCTCGCAGATCATCGAGTGCGGCGCGCAGTACGACCACCGGCTGCGCATGGGGTCGAAGGCGATCTTCCACATCGAGGCGTTCATTGCGCGCGTGATGCAGATCCTGGAGACGAGCCGCGCCTGATGGAGATAACTTAACTTAATGCCCTTGTAGAGTAGAGCTTACTGGTTTAGGCGATTTGGCGGTCGAATTTTTGCTGGACTGAGATTGTCTTGGTTTCGTGGATTTAGACAGTACGAGTTGTACGTCCTAATTAGGTACCGCATTGAGCTCCGGTTCGCGAGACAGGATTCAACTAACAGATAGCAGAGAATAAACAAGAGAATAAACAAGGAAGAGAATCGAGAAACAAAGAAGAAAAGCCGCAGTAACAGAGATCCAAACAATGAACAGCCTGGAAAGCACAGCTGTCGGGACAGCCGTCCAGACGGCCGTCAAGCACAGTGCCACCAGGACCCACTCAAGCGAAACGGCGCGCCAATCGCGTCTACAAACCAAGCCAATCTCGCGAAATACATACAGCTGGCGATCCACTGTAATGCACTAGGCTAAATCTACACCACAGTAAATATATACAAACGTCGTATACACACGTCGATGCTCCCGCGGCGAGGGAATTATTCTATGTACATGGAAGCCCTATCTCCGGAGATACTTCCTGATCTCCGCGCTCCTGGCCTTGTGCTGGTTCGCCCACTTCGGCGTGGGCTCCTCGTTGAGCTTCTCGACGTAGTTCAGCGCGAGCCGGTGCTTCGGATCCGGCACAGGCATGAATCCGGCCTTCGGAAGCGCCTCGCGCGTCACGAACTCGTAGTTGCCCGGCAGCTTGTCCTTGGCGATGCGCAGCGCCTCCTTGGCCACGGGCAGCGGCACGTTCTCGGCGCCAATCTCGAAAATGATCTTGCCCGTCGGCACGCGGCACATCCAGTGGTCAAAGCCGCCCTTGCCTTTACCCATGCGCGTCTCGTTGCCCTTCACGCACACAGAAATGTTCGCGTGCAGCCGGCGGTACAGCTTGCCGCCGAGCGGGCGCAGCGCGCGCATGATCGAGTTGTCGGCCTCGTCGAGCTGGATCGCCTTCAGGCGCACGCCCTCGGACTTCAGCCGCAGGCCGTAGGCCCCGAACGCCAGCGTCGAGCCCTTGATGCTGCCGCCGATGCGCACGGGCACGCGGCCCTTCTGCTTGCGGGCGCGCGGCGCGTGCCGGGGCTCGTAGTGGTGCTTATGACGGACCTGCTGCAGCGAGCGGGCGACGCCGCTCGACGCGCGCGGCGCGGCAGCCTGCCGGAGACTCTGGAATAGCCCGCCAAAAAGCATTTCGACGCGGAACAGATTTGGCGATGCTGCCAATTATGTCAGGGCGCCGTCTCACATAAGCGGCGACATGGCCCTGCCATACTACGACGCTACCGCGTTGTACTGTCCGCCTCCGCCTGGATCTGGTATGAGGATTCAACACACGTATGATTGGAAGAATGCCCGAGTTTGAAACACTGCTCGAGTTTGGAAGAAGGGCCCCACGATAATCGAGGGTAGTGGTGCGCCTTAGTGCACAGCCGACGCCTAGCGCACTTTAATATCATTTCGTCTTCGTACACCATGCCCAAAAGTATAACCCAAACGCATTCTACGAGTCCATGCTACGCGGCCCCCGTCGAATTCGAGTGTATTTAGCCTCTCGGCAGGCTGAAAAATAGCTCGCGGCTATACAACAATACCCTACCCTTACCGACCGACCTTTTATCAGGCAGGGACAATTATACGTAAACTGGACACCGAATAGACTACGTGGGCGCATGATATCATCTAAAAAACAATTAGAATGCACTCACAAGAACTGATAATCTGCCTGAGTTTGATGGTGAACAGCTGTACAGTCACATAAGTGGCATCACAGTAACTTGTTCATTAATGGCCGGGCACCTTATTAGAACGAGCACTCAAGTGAGCGACAAAGTAAATTGCGGCTGTCCAATTAGACAGCTTGACAATCCAGGTAGAGATATCAGCAGAGGAGACATGGTAACATGATCAGATGTCCTTTCAGGGTCACAATGAGAGCCCTTCGACGCATTTGAGGAACTGGATCAAGTTTTACGGTGGGTTTTCATCCAATTTGACCTTCGGCCATTGAGATCGAAGCGCCGCTGAACCACCACGCGCAAACTCACCACCTAACTAATGCCCTCACCACCTAAACAATGCCCTAGTTGAACCTGTCTCCTATATTAGCCAATTTGGACCTTCCGTACCAGGTATTTTAGTGGTCGGTGGTGAGCTGCTACGGACGTAGATCGTTAGAGGGTTGCCTACAATACCTAAATACTCAATGCCTGAATACACACATGGTATTGTGGAGGAAGACGATAGCGAGCTGCCGCGTGCCCGAACCCACGTACAGGCCGGACTGGTCACGAGCGCCGCGGGTAGCGCGAGGGCCGGCCGTAGGGCGTAACGCGAGAAACCGAGCTGTTTGCCCAAACAACGGCAAAAATAGCTGTCACGCGAGGCGTTGGGACAAAGCCGCCGTCAGCGCCCGCAAAGCGTGCGAGAAAACACGCCGAAAATACGCACCCAGCAAGGTGCGCAGGTTCAGAGCCAGATCTATAACAAGGCCGTGCAATCAAGTGAAAATAGTTAGACGCTATATAGCATAGATAGAGGACAGGCAATACACAGCAAAAGAAAATTGAGAATTGAGCGGCGGAGGCGCGGCGGAAGTCGCGGCTTTTGCGCCGAACCGCACCGCTCCGCGGCGTCCGCGGCTAGGGTTAGATCAGTGATGAAACTCAGTGATGTGATGATCACTAAATGACAAAGCAGGCCGGCGCCCGCCAGGCTGGGAACCCCACACTCCTATATAAGAGCGGCGCCCGCACCCTCAACGCGTAGGCTGTTGCTGTAATCGATTCATAGAAATGGCCCGCACCAAGCACGTCGCTACCCCCGCCAAGACCACGTCCGGCAAGGCTCCCCGCAAGCACGCCGCGTCCAAGACGCCCCGCAAGTCGGTTGGCGCCGGTGTCTCCGGTGGTGTCAAGAAGCCCCACCGTTATAAGCCTGGTACCGTTGCGCTGCAGGAGATCCGTCGTTACCAGAAGTCGACGGAGCTTCTGATCCGCAAGCTGCCCTTCCAGCGCCTTGTCCGTGAGATCATGCAGGACCTGCGCGAGGGATTCGGCGACAACAAGCCGGACTTCCGCTTCCAGTCGTCGGCCCTGGGCGCCCTCCAGGAGGCCGCCGAGGCGTACCTTGTGTCGCTGTTCGAGGACACGAACGCCTGCGCCACGCACGCCAAGCGCGTGACCATCCAGGAGAAGGACATCGAGCTTGCCCGCCGTCTGCGTGGCGAGGTCTTCTCCACGAAGGAGTCCAGTTAAGCAGGCCGCGAGGCCGTGTGTAACAAACCCCTTATTTATCTTATTTAACTCTCGTGTTAATGTCTGTGATGGTGCTAATGAATGTCGTTCATACTGTATGTTTATGCTCCCGGATCGCGCACGTGCCGCCGCCCTTGGGTGAAATATGCATCGCGAAACCGGCGTCCCAGCCAAACACGGACTCGCAGGTGGGCCAACAATCCATGTTGCAGACCTTCGCGCCGAGAATACGCGGGTTCGCGCCGCGGCTAGCGCAGCGGTTTGCGCTAGCACAGCGGTTCGCGTCCTCCATAAGCGTCGGCGGCCAGTCGTACCCCACTGACGAGTGGACGAACGTTCCGCCGCAGATCGTCGATCTCGTGGGCCGCGAGCTGCACTTGAACCGGTCGCACCCAATCGGTGTGCTGCGCGAGCGCATCGAGAAGCGCCTCACGCCGCTCGGGTTCACGCCCTTCAACACGTTCAAGCCCGTTGTTTCTGTGCACGACAACTTCGACGCCCTCGGCTTCCCCGAGGACCACCCGGGCCGCCTCAAGTCCGACACCTACTACGTGAACAAGGACACGCTGCTGCGCACTCACACGTCCGCGCACGAGATCGAGTGCTTCCAGACGTCGCCCACGCCGGGGTACCTGATCAGCGCCGACGTGTACCGCCGCGACTCGGTCGACCGCACGCACTACCCGGCGTTCCACCAGATGGAGGGCGCGCGCACGTGGAGCACGGCCGAGCCCGGGCTTGTGGACCGGCTGAAGGCGGACCTCGCGGCGATTCCGCGGCCCAAGAACTTTGTTGTTGAGGACCCGAACCCGCCGTTCGACGAAACAAACCCGAAGCAGGCGAACCAGAGCGACGAGGTGTGCGACCTCATTGGCCAGAACCTGAAGCGCACGGTCGAGCTCGTCATGGCCGACCTGTTCGTCGGCGACGAGCCCGTCAAGGCGCGCTGGGTCCCGACCTACTTCCCCTGGACGTCGCCGTCGTGGGAGATCGAGATCTGGTGGCAGGGCGACTGGCTCGAGATGTGCGGCTGCGGCGTCGTGCAGCACCAGGTCTACAAGAACGCGGGCATCCCCGACAGCGTGGGCTGGGCGTTTGGAATCGGCCTCGAGCGCGCGGCCATGATCCTCTTCGGCATTCCGGACATCCGCCTGTTCTGGTCGAGCCACCCGAAGTTCCTGTCGCAGTTCCGCGCCGGCGAGATCACGCGCTTCCAGCCGTGGAGCAAGTTCCCGGCAACGTACCGCGACGTCGCGTTCTGGAACACCGCCAACGTGCACGAGAACGACGTCATGGAGCTCGTGCGCGGCTGCGGCGGCGACCTCGTCGAAAATGTGAGCGTCGTCGACGAGTTCACGCACCCCAAAACCCAGAAGCGCAGCGTGTGCTACCGCATCAACTACCAGAGCATGGAGCGCACGCTCACGAACGAGGAGATCAACAGCATCCAGGACGAGGTGACGACCGCCATCCAGAAGCTCGGCGTCGAGATCCGATAAGCAGCTTCGAAAGTTGGACTCCACTAATCTGTATATAGGCTAAGCTAAGAAAGAATGACGACCTAATGAGCGGAATGTGGTGGAAATGGTCATGGTAAGCGGGATTAGGAAAAAAGGACTGAATTGGTGGTCGGACACGGAGCTCGCGATGGTCGGATACCGGCAAAGGTAGGCGAGTGCAGGCGATTTAGGTACTCGCGAGGCGTGCCTCAAATAGTAGACCGACGCCGCTTCACCCACTCGAGCGATAGGCTCGGCGGCCGCGGCTTCTTCGGCGTCGTGGGCTCCGAAGAGCTCGCCTGCGGCGCCGGATCCCCCACAGCCTGAGCGGCCTCCTGCAGATGGCTCTCGTGCTGGCTCTCCTGCAGCTCGATCGCCTGCTGCTCGCTCCACTGCGGCAGCTCAATGGCCATATGCGGCAGCGCGCCGAGCGTCTGCTCGAGCCGCTGGACCTGGATTGCCAGCTCGCGGTTCCGCACCTTGAGCTCGGCCGCTCGCCGCCGCGTAGACATTACTGTCTTGTTCACAAGGTTCGCGTCCTCCATGCACACCTCGGCCGTGCAAATGAGGCCGTCAATGGCGTCGCCGATCCTGCTTGTCGACTGGATCTGGTACTTCGGGTACTTGCGCTTCATCTTCTCGTTCAGCTGGCAGAACGTCTCCTCGTCGTTGCTATAAAGGTCGCCGATGTAATCGTGCATCTCCCCGGCGTTGAGCTGCTCGACATAGCCCGCGACCATGTAGTTCTGAGTCCACTCCAGGGAGTTGGGGTCCACCTTCTTGTACTCGTCCATTGTCCGCAGTAACTCCTTGCGCCTCTCGCCCAGCTCGGTCGACCATGTCATGATCTGCGCCCGCTGCTGGGCAATCAGGCTCTCCAAGTACGCCGTCTGCTGCAGCATCGTGCGCCGCTGGGCGTACAGGATGCCGAACCGCTCCCGCACATTCGCAGGAATCCTACGGCGGTTGTCAACCTGGCTGTTGTTGTAAGGAACAAGCGCGCGCATTGGGTTTGAAGGTGGTAGATCTTCGCTAGCCGGCAAGTATGTGTAAGAGTCAACGATCTGGGAGTGGATGTCGGCAGGCAGCGCTAGCATAGAGCTCGGCAGAGCCGTATAATTTGAATTGGTGGGCGGTTCGGAGGGCGACCCCGGCTTTAAGTCTAGATGCTCTTGGTTATGTGATCCCTGAGGTCGCACCAACTGCTGCACAAAGCGGTGCACTTCACGGCTTTAAAGTCTATTTCTTATGTATAAAAGTAATTTTTTCACGCGCAGAGCGCTCGGCTAAAATCGTGGCTCCCATCTGCGAAAATTTTGGGTGTCATGTTCTGCGCGGCGGCATCGGAATCGAAGGGGGAAATTGCATCCGAGACCACCGGCGTTCCCAAAACAGATAAAGCCCTTGACCTGCATAGACCGTATCTAGGACCCACCGACGGGCTCAGGTCGACCGGGAAATGTGGCACTAGGCGCCCCGTGCGTGCGGCCCGAACAAACGGCTTTAAAACCCGCATTGAACGTGCAGTTAAACAGCGCGAAAATGCGCCTTGCATGTCGTGATATCTACAAGCTTTCATGCATAAAGAGACAAAGATTATGAGGGCGTTGCGGCATTTTCGCCTCGAGAGGCGGAACACTAAGCCACTTACAGTGCCAAGCACTTTAGACGTCGAGGTAGTCCGCGGCAACGAGTAGCTCAATGGCAGTCTCCGGCGCAACGTTGTACTCGGTTTCGGGCTGGCCCTCAGTTTCGCGGTACCGCAGGTGGTAGAACAAGTAATCGATGACCTTCGCCACAATCTCGGCCCGCTCATCGAAATACAGCTCGCCCGTTTGCGACTCCTCGTAGTTCTCCGAGCTCAGCATGCGTCTCCAGGTGCCGGAGACCATGGCGGCCTCGCGGCTGATGACGAACGTATGGCCGTCGGACGAGCGCACTTTAATGAAACGCGGCGCCATAACAAACGACTAGACGCCCTGCTCAACGAGAATGGCGTGCTTCCAAGCGCTTTGCGAGCCGGTTGTGGTGGCGGTTAATCAACAGTCGTGCGAGCGAATTTCGCCCGAAGCCGCTGAGTAAGAGCCATCTTCGCGCTCGACTATCGTCAGTGAAAGTGCAACCGCATGCCACTGCGCGTGCCTAGGTACCGTCGAATGGATTGGGTGAGTACAAATGATCATAAAGTACTGAGTGTAAAGTGTGTTTTGATATAGACTTAAATCATTACCGGGCGAGTCTACAGCTCGTCCTTGGAGCCAGCCTTGCCGCTCTTTTTGGAGTCCTTCTTGGCCGCGCTCTTCTTGATCTTGTTCACGTCGACGTTGTGCGTGCCCTTCTCCTGGATGAACTTCGCGAGCTCCTGGACGGTGCGCGAGCCCTCGAACACGATGGGCTCGTCCTTCTTGCCGGCGGGGAACAGCTTGATCGTCGGGTAGCCGGCGATCTGGTCGGGGACCTCGTTCTGCGTGTGGTCGAGCTTCGCAACCGTC
This sequence comes from Entelexis sp. DX6506, assembly GCA_037041025.1. Lineage (NCBI taxonomy): Eukaryota > Fungi > Ascomycota > Dipodascomycetes > Dipodascales > Trichomonascaceae > Entelexis > Entelexis sp. DX6506. The sequence continues at coordinate 618,849 of JAXQHU010000039.1, forward strand.
ACCTTGTCGGTGTTCTCGTAGAGCTGCGCCAGCTCCTCGTAGTGCGGGGCCAGGTTCTTGCAGTGGCCGCACCACGGCGCGTAGAACTCAACAAGCACGTCCTTGTCGTTGTTGATGACGACGTCGTCGTACTCCTTGCCGACCAGCGTGTAGACGGGGCTGTCCTGCGTCTCGGGGATCTCCTCGCTCTTCACGTTGGGCACAATCTCGCCGGAGATATACTTGTGGATGAACTCGGGGATCGACTTCTCCGACAGCGGCACGTCCTGCGAGTGCAGGTACTTCTTGTTGCTGACGGTGTCGTGCACAACCATGGCCGGGAACTCGGCCTTCAGGTTCACGTTCTCGGCGTGCATGCCGTACATGGTCGCGTCGAGGAACACGACGTTGGCCTTGCCCTTCAGCTTCGGCAGCAGCGGCGTCACAGCCTTCTTCACGAGCTCGCGCGACGCGTCGTCCTCGACAAACGCGTAGAGCATGGGCAGGCCGTTGCTAATGTACGCGGAGTACGTGAGCGGGCCGAGCTCGCCGAACGACGGGAACTCCTCGTTCTTCACGAACTCAGCAATCGTCGTCTCGCTGAGCTTCTGCGTCTTGGGCAGCGTCGCGACGGGCTCGCCCTTCTTCAGCACCACGAGCTCGGAGCCGAACTTCTTGACAAGCTTCGGGTCGCTGCTGCGGAGGAACGCAAGGCGCTCGCGGTTCTTCTGCGCAACCTTGCGGTACGCCTCGGCGTGCTCCTCGGGGCCAAGGTACAAGAACGTGATCTCGTTGGCGTCCTGGTTCGCGGCGAGCCACTTGTCGAGCGCGGCGCCGCTCTCGACGTCGGTCACGACGGGGGCCGAGCGCTTGACCATGAACTTCGCGATGTCGTCGGCCTTGCGCTGGCCGTTGTAGTTGCCCGCGGGCTCACCGTCCTCGAAGATGATGAGCGTCGGGAAGCCCTGGATCTTCTGCTCCTCGCAGAGCGCCTGGTTCTCCATGCAGTCGACCTTCGCGAGCGAGATGTCCTCGGAGTGGTTCTTGAGCTCCGTCGCGGCCTGCTCGTACTCGGGCGCGAGGTTCTTGCAGTGGCCGCACCACGGCGCGAAGAACTCGGCGAGCACGAGCGAGTGGCCGTTGACGTGGTCCTTGAAGGTTTCGGTCGTGAGCTCGACAACGTCGCTCGTGTCCTTTCCAAGCACGGGCGCCACGGCGAGCGCGAGCAGTAGTTTACAGGCAGAGAACTTCATTAGAATGGGTCGAACAAAGCCTGTGTATAAATATAAACAAAGAACAAAGCTCCGTTGGCAAGAAAGAACGGTTCGTCGCGTGGTTCAATATATATATGCGTAAGCCGCGGCGAGAAGACACGTCAAAGGACCCCGTCTGACGTAACTGGTAGTCAGGCCATCTCCCGCCACGGCGCGCGGCGGGGCTAGGGCGCGAGCCCATCGGCTCGAACGCAATCTCGTCTGCGCGTTGGCGGGCAGCCTGCGGCGCCGGCACGAAGCACAACCTAAAAAGTGACGCCGCCAGCGCGCGGGCCGACGCCGTCATGTTGCGCCTCAAAACACGCGGCCCAACCTTCTGCGCGCAACCCGCATTGCCGGTGCCTAACGCATTACACTAGTCATTTTAGCGTGCTATAATTTAACGAGCTAACCAGAATTTTGTAGAACGCCGCGCGGCTTAACCCACGAATTTAGTGCGGCCGCCGGCGCCCCGCAGTTAACCACAAATATAACGCAGCGCCCGCCTGAGGGATGGGCACGGCGCGCGATTTGCCCCAGACGATCCCCACATGGCCTGGCAGATCTCGTGATCGCCTAGGTAATCAGGGAACAAACCGGGATGGCTCGAAGCGGGTAGTGTGTGAGTGCGAGCCAGTTTCTCCCGGCTGTGAGCAACGACGAGCGGTGTGCAGTGACAGGGGATACCAGCAATCATGACTAGAGACCAGCAGGAGCACGCGCTCTGGTCGATACGCACGTTCTTGGACTCGAAGACGTGCTACGACGTGCTCCCCGTTAGCTTCAAGCTCGTCATGCTCGACTCCACCCTGACACTCAAGGGCGCGCTGCTCACCCTCCTGCAGAACGGCGTGGTGTCGGCGCCCATGTGGGACTCGAAGCAGAGCCGCTACACGGGCCTCATCACGGCGAACGACTTCGTGAACGCGTTGCGCTACTACATCAAGCAGCCGCGCCTGCTCGACGAGCTGAACATGCTCAAGCTCGAGGAGCTCAGCGGCGTCGAGCAGGAGATGGGCGCGCAGCAGATCGAGGCCATCAGCATCTCGCCGCGCCTCTCGCTGCGCAAGGCGTGCGACTGCATCATCAACACAAAGGCGCACCGCGTCGCCCTAGTCGACGAGGACCCCGTGTCCAAGCGCCAGATCGTTGTGTCCGTGCTCACGCAGTACCGCGTGCTGCGCTTTGTCGCGCTGAACTGCAAGGAGACGCAGTTCCTCAAGACGCCGATCAAGGACACAAACATCGTCACGAAGCAGGACGTGGCCACGACCACCATGGACGCGCCGCTGTCCGACGTTGTGCAGACGCTCTCGCGGACCGGCGTGTCGGCGATGCCTGTTGTCGACGCCGACAACAAGCTCCAGAACATGTACGAGCTCTACGACGTGCTCGCGCTCATCAAGGGCAACGGCTACGGCGACCTGCAGATGACTGTGGGCGAGGCGCTCATGCGCCGCGCGCAGGACTTCGAGGGCGTATTAACCTGCCGCGGCACGGACACCCTTGCAGACATCATGGAGACGATCCGGCGCAGCCGGCTTCTGCGCCTGTTTGTCGTCGACGACTCGGGCAAGCTGGAAGGCGTCATCACGCTCTCGGACATTTTGCGATACATATGCGAGGAGCAGGTCAGCGAGGACCACGACGACCAGCTTTAGGCGCGCGACTGTCATAGGAGTGCCACTAGTCAGCTAAGTATTTAATAAAACCGGCGGGCCGCAGCCCGGCATTTAATAACCGCATCTAGCTATCAGTGAGAATGCGCCACAGACCTCAAGTACAACGTCAATCACAGAACTGACTTGACTATTGAAAACAGTTAACCCAGGAAGGGGGGCCTCCACAAAGAACAGCGGTAACCAACACAAAGGCATTATCGCCATTTGCAAATACGCAGTACACTAGCTAAATTGTAATAACTCTGAGAGTCTACACTTCCAGTGAATTGGTTTCAACGGTGCTTTCCACGGCGCTCATACATCTCTTGTGGGCAAGGGCCGAAACTGTAGATCCGCGCTCACCTTCTCAGCGTCGAGGTATGAACCGGCTACGACCGTTCACGCTGCTGGGCGTCCCGCCTCGGGCGGTGCGGCTTGCTGGTGCGCCAGGCACATTTGCAGTGTCCCCGCTCGCGAACGTGGCCGCCTCGAATCCCGCCCAGACCGAGGCGGTGGTCACAGTGAACAATGACTCGCAGCTGTGCATGCTCAGGGAAGAATGGTCGATCAAGCGCTCGGCATTAGTCGCGCAGCACGAGCAGGCGAGCGTCGTTGCGGCGGTGGGCGGCGCCTTCCGCGTCGACATCGGCGAGGGCGCGCAGTTTCTCTGCGACCCGCGCAAGGTCATTGGCACTCTCGGCGCCGTCCAGAGCAAGGTTGTGTATACCGAGGGCCGGCTCGACAACGTGGCCGCGTGGCTGAAGCTGTTCTGGAACACGACGTCTACATATGTTCGCGTGGCCTTCACATTCTCGAGACGCGGGCTCGCAAAGATCCCCATCCCGCAGTGGCTCAGCGCGCTGAAAGTGCCCCGGATGGTTGCCGTGTCCACGGCGGTGAAGAACTCGATGAGCAGTGGGAAGAGGCTGGGCTTGAAGCTCTACGCTGCTGCGGCAAGGCGCAGCTTCGACTATACGCATGCACCCAAAGTGACGATCCAGGGTCCCTGCAGTGTACTTATAAGGCCATAGTCTAGCATACTAAACTGCCTGAATACTCATTAATCATTGCTGCACTTCACTGGTGCCTCACCGCAGTGGTGTGCCACTGTATGGGTGCATCACTTCATTACCGCTCATAGTCCACTCAATTACATCTAAACTACACTATAACCGACCCAATTGCGTCGCATCTAACTCCTTCAGAACCACGCAGCGGCCCCGCGGCGCGCGCCTGAAAGAGTTAGCGTCAGAAGCCTTCAGTGCAGCGGCAACGACACAGGTGTTCTCGACCATAGGCAAGCCCAGAGGGCCGGAGAACGGGAGTCAAAAAATCTCAAAAGAGTATAATGTGATGCGCATGGCATCGTTTCAGCTGTTACACTGAAAAGAACAGATACTACACATGATCTTAGCCAAAAGGCAAAGAGATTGGTGGAGAACAGAAAAGTGTGCGCGGGCCAGTTTTTATATGTGCACGCCTCGATACGGGCTACGGCGAGCGCCGCGATACTGCCGGGATACGTCGAGCGCCGCGGTACGGGGAGAACGGTTCCGGGGCGGCCGTGCGTCACCCTAGCGCCCACGACCCTAATACCCGCGCGGAGGGCGCCAGCTCCGGACCATTGCGTGATCGCACGTTCCGGCCCCGGCGATAGTGAAAAGTTTCAAGCCGCGCCAAGCCCGATTTCGAAGACCGGAAAGTAAACAATGGCCAACACACCCCACGGAGGAGTTCTGAAGGACCTGCTGGCGCGCGACTTGCCCCACCACGACAAGTTGCTTGCTGAGGCCGAGCGGCTGCCGTCGCTGCGGCTCACGGAGCGCCAGCTCTGCGACCTCGAGCTCATTGTCTGCGGCGGCTTCTCGCCGCTCGAGGGCTTCATGACGAAGAAGGACTACGACGGCGTCGTCGACAACATGCGGCTCGCCGACGGCACGCTGTTCACGATGCCGATCAACCTCGACGTCACGCAGGAGCAGATCAACGAGCTCGGCATCAAGCCCGGCGCGCGCGTCGCGCTGCGCGACTTCCGCGACGACGCGCCGCTCGCCATCATCAGCGTCAGCGACGTGTGGAAGGCCGACAAGCAGCGCGAGGCCGAGAAGGTCTTCCGCGGCGACCCCGAGCACCCGGCCATCAAGTTCCTGAACGAGACGGTGCGCGAGTTCTACGTCGGCGGCTGCCTCGACGCGATCCAGCGCATCAACCACTACGACTACGTCGCGCTGCGCAACACGCCGGCCGAGCTGCGCTCGCAGTTCGCGAAGCAGGGCTGGACCAAGGTCGTCGCGTTCCAGACGCGCAACCCGATGCACCGTGCGCACCGCGAGCTCACCGTGCGCGCCGCGCGCCAGCACCAGGCCACGGTGCTCATCCACCCGGTCGTCGGCCTCACGAAGCCGGGCGACATCGACCACTTCACGCGCGTGCGCGTCTACCAGGCGCTCATGCCGCGCTACCCGAACGGCATGGCCATGCTCTCGCTGCTGCCGCTGGCCATGCGCATGGGCGGCGACCGCGAGGCCGTGTGGCACGCCATCATCCGCAAGAACTACGGCGCCACGCACTTCATTGTTGGCCGCGACCACGCCGGCCCGGGCAGCAACTCGAAGGGCGTCGACTTCTACGGGCCCTACGACGCGCAGGTGCTTGTCGAGAAGTTCAAGCCCGAGCTCGGCATCGAGGTCGTCCCGTTCCGCATGATGACGTACCTGCCCGACTCCGACGAGTACCACCCCGTCGACGAGGTGCCCGAGGGCGTCAAGACGCTCAACATCAGCGGCACCGAGCTGCGCAAGCGCCTGCGCCTCGGCACCGCCATCCCGGAGTGGTTCTCCTACCCGGAGGTCGTCAAGGTCCTGCGCCAGAGCAACCCGCCGCGCGCGAATCAGGGCTTCACGATCCTTCTTTCGGGCTACCACAACTCGGGCCGCGAGGCCGTCGCCCGCGCCCTCGAGGTCACCTTCAACCAGCAGGGCGACCGCCCCGTGTCGCTGCTGCTCGGCGACACCATCCGCCAGGAGCTCAGCGCCGAGCTCGGCTACTCGCACCACGACCGCCGCATCAACCTGCAGCGCATCGCGTTCGTGGCCGCCGAGCTCACGAAGGCCGGCGCCGCCGTCGTTGCCGCGCCGCAGGCCCCCTTCGAGGACGGCCGCGAGCTCGCGCGCAAAAACGTCGAGAAGAACGGCTCGTTCTTCCTTATCCATGTCAGCACCCCGCTCGAGGTCTGCGAGAGCACCGACCGCTCGGGCTACTTCGCCAAGGCTCGCAAGGGCGAGATCACCGGCGTGCCGGGTGTCGACCTCGAGTTCGAGTACCCCAAGAGGGCCGACCTCACTCTCGACCTGTCCAAGATCAGCGTGCGCACCGCCATCCACGAAATCGTGCTCATGCTCGAGGGCCAGGGCTTCTACGGAAACTAAACAGCGCCAACTCTGGCGTCGGAAGCGACGCAACCTTATGTGTGAGTAGGTTAAGTGAACCTAAAAAAATGCTAAGCTAAGAAGGGCCTCCTTCTACCACCACCATAATCATTCATAGACTCACTTTCAGGGTGTAACAACAGTAAATTTTGTACCAGCTTGACAATTTCGTCCGGCAATGTTCAGAGCCGAGTTCGACCGTCCTGTGGTAGCCGGGCCGTACTTCAGCGCACTAACAACAATTCTCGAAACGCTGGACGAGTCGTGTGAGGGAAAGCACAGAACAAAAAGCGCTGATGATGATGTCGACGAGAGCACAGAATCGCTCGAGGCGATAGCACAGCTCAGCGCTCCAACATTCACACCGAACACTATCACCATGCTCGACCTCAGTGACGTACAGGACGCCGTAAGCGGCATCTTCCTCACAGGGTCTTTGCCAGACTGGCTCCGCAACTTCACTAACTTAGAGGTCTTGAAAGCAGCAAAGTGTGGCCTGCTCGTGGTCGACTCCTGGCTGCTCGAGCTCACTGCCTTGAAAGAAATATATCTTGAACATAACCTGATATCCACCTGGCCCCACTTTCTGCGTGACCTACCTGAGCTCGAGTATATTTGCTTGGACGGGAACCCATGCTTAGAGAAAGCATTCTGCAAAAGTCCTTCTTTACGCTCCTTGTTCTTCAATTGGGGTCCGAGCAAAGACTCCTACAAGTCCATCCCGCGCTATGTGCGGGGGCCAGAATGGCCCGTGGCAGCTAATGCGCGCATGGGAATCACCTTGAACATCACTAACTTTGGGTGCTACTTTGGGGGCATATATACGCTCTCGACACCGCCGGACACATCTAATGACGGGTTTTTGACTCCAGTGGAGCCCTGCCCTTTACAATCACGGCTCTCTTGTTATCCGGATACGCCGCCGTTAACGCCGCCGAGCTCATGCGCTGAATCAAAAGTGGCTGAAAACAGCTTATATGAGCCCCCAGATTCACGCAAGTTGAGACAATCTGAGATTCTCTTCGACATTTTTAGCGACATTCATGAGCTTCTGAGTCGCAGTCACTGCACATTCTCAATTGAGAAACGGTATGTGCCCGTCACTGGCAATGTGGACATCGGGATCACGCGAACTAATGAGCAGTGCAAGAAAAAGAAGGTCGACGTCTACGGAGTGCTCTGGGACCTGATGAAGGAGGAGGAGCAATACTGTGCCGAGCTGCGCCGCGCTATCAAGCAGTTCTTTGCAACAAGCATCAACTCCACCACCGTCGCAAGCTCGTTGAGTACAGTGTTTGAGTGGTTTCCGCATCTCTGCAGTGCCCATCACAAAAACATATTTCCTGCGTTACGAGTGCTCGTGAGTGCCTGCAGCGGGAAGTCAAGGCACTCGATCGCAAAGGGAACTGAGTCTCTCTGCAAGGCGTTAACTCAGGCCCAGAACTCGTACGAGTGGTACGCAAGACGGCTGAACATCTCAGAGTGCTACCTGGACATGCCTTCGAGCTGCTCAGGCTTGTATCGCGACCCTGAGCTCCAGGAGCATGTGCGGAAGCAGGTAATGAAGCTTGGCGGTATGAATGCGTACCTGTCCATCCAGTTCGCTAACGGACCCACCACAAACACCATTGACTACATTAATCGCCGCAAAAGCCACGACGTGTTCAAGAGCAAGAAGGAGCAGGGCCCCGTAGCAGAGTGGGCTGCAAAGGAGCTGGGCAAGCCTAACTCAAAGATCGACAAGCACCCTAGCGAATACGTGTTTTTGCCCCTGTTTCACATTGTGCGTTACGAGCGAATATTCACGGTGCTGTCTTACATGGACTCGCGGTTTGATACTGTGAAGGCTACTTGCCGCGAGATTCGGCGCCACGTCGCCTACAGAAGACGCACTGCAATGATCAGTGCTCGGACAAAGCTGCTCATGAGCAAGTTCAGAGTCGCGGCCGACGCATTCAAGGGCTATAGATGGGATGCCGTGCTGGCTATTTCATCCCGAAGCTACTTGGAGAAGGGCCTTCTAGAGCCAAAAACGGTAGACGTGTTTGACGAGGTTTTGGGGGAGCCTGCGTCGTTTGTCACGGAAACTTTCAGTGCGAACAACCAGCGCTTGTTGCGTCTCGTGTGCTGCGGATCCCTAATTCAGCTTTGGGACGAGGTGTTCGAGCAACTCATCGGCACCATCGAGAGAAGCGACATCTCCATAAAGGTTCTGTCCGGTGGCGACAAGGTGCAGATTATGTTCGCCGAGGTGCGCGAAGTGTGTCTTGTTTCTGTCAAGGAGTTCTCGGCGCCTTACGTGCTTCTCAAGACGAGCACACAGGAGTTCACCGACGCATTTATATACGACAAGTACATGTTTTAGAGTGCTTTATTGATTTGCGCAATTCACATCTACAATAGATTCGGTGGTTAGCCCGTCGAGGTCGCCGAGCATGCGGCACCGGCGTGCCCGTGCCCTAAGAACACGAAATCTATTTCATTAATCCAGGCGCTATCTGCTCAGGACCGCGTAGAAGAACGGGAGAAAATGGCTAACGCGAGCGCTAAGAAGCTTGCCGCCGCGAACAAGCAGAGCCTTCAGCAGCTGCACCGCATCTCGGCGGGCGTGTACGCAGTGGCGTTCATCTTCTTCGCCTTTTTCCACCACTCAGTGTTCTTCCAGGCCTTTATGTGCGTTCCCGGCCTGGGCGCCGAGTACGTGGTGGACCTGTGGTGCCGCCCAACATACGGCAGCAGGGGCGAGGTGCTGCGCTCGGGACACGGGTACGACCAGGGCGGAGTCATTGAATATCTCAAGGACGTCGTCTACTTGACCTGGATCTGCCTGGTTATGTCCATGGCGGTAGGATTCAAGGCCTGGTCGATCATGCTCGTCATTCCCATGTATGCTTCGTACCAGGCCGTGCGGCTGCTTCTTGCCGGCAAGCGCATGCTCTCGGGGTCGAATGCCCAGGGCCAGGCCGCAGAGCAGCCCCAGGCGGCGCCGGCGGCGCCTAAAAGAAGGTAGGTTATGGAACTCTATTTAACAGGAACCACATTAATTAGCTACATGACAGACTCGGCACGCGTGGCCATGCGACAGGTCGACCTCGAGCATGAACCTGTCATATAAGGACGCCCCAGACGATTAAGACGCAAGAGCGGGGCTCAATGCCTCGTGCCCCCACAGGAATCCCCGCAACCGCCAAGTTGCTGAACTAGCACTACGAACTCCTGCCCGATGCGGGCGTCGCGACTTGGGTTCAACTCATTAAAGGACCCGAGCGTCGCAGGCCCTTACCGCATCCTAGCCGCTACCCTTACATCAGTAAACAAGAGGCCTAAACAAGGCAAGGTGCCATTCACACTTAAGCGCTACGCACATTCAGTCCCTTCCGACGGCAATGGCGTCGACCATCAGCAGCCCCTCGCACATGAACTCGCGAATGGGCCGTGTGTCGCTCAAGGACACGACCATGGACCGCTCGCACGCGAGCTCGTTCGCGGGAAATGCCTCGACGACAAGCATGGCGACGCTCGGGCGCGCCGGGCGCAGCGAGCCGTACAAGTTCGCCGCGCCCACGCTGGAGCGGCCGCAGAGCCAGCGGCGGCCGCAGAGCGGCGCGTCCGAGAACCGCAGCCCCGCAAAGCGCGCCGACCGCTTCATCCCGCAGTCGCACAACGGCCTCGCCATTTCCGGCGCGCTCGCCGAGGCGTGCGGCATCAAAACGAACCGCATTCTCGAGTTCCGCAGCATGCCCCCGAAGCAGGGCTCGTACGCGGACTTCGTGAGCCAGTACACGATGCAGCGGCCGGCGAGCGCGGCGACGACAAAGCGGCGCATCCAGTCGTCGGCCACGCGCATTCTCGACGCGCCGGGCATTGTCGACGACTTCTACCTGAACGTGCTGGACTGGTCCCCGTGCAACAACATCATGGCCATTGGCCTGGGCGGCGCCGTGTATTCGTGGAACGGGAACACGGGCGACGTTGACGCGATTGCGGGCTTCAACAGCCCGACCATCGCGACGTCGGTCAAGTGGTCCGAGGCCGACGACTACGTTGCCATTGGCCTGTCGACGGGAGACGTGCAGATCTGGGACGCGCAGGCCAAGACTCTGCTGCGCACGCTGCGCGGCCGCACCGACCGCGTGTCGTCGTTGAGCTGGAGCGGGGCTACGCTGAGCAGCGGCGGCCGCGAGGGCAGTATCTGGAACCACGACGTGCGCATCAAGCACCACAAAACGTCGGAGATGTCGGCGCACTCGGAAGAGGTGTGCGGTCTGGCGTGGCGGCCCAGCGACCACCACATCCTTGCCAGCGGCAGCAACGACCATACCGTCATGCTCTGGGACGCGCGCGTCACCAGCGTGCCCCGCCACGCGTTGCACCAGCACCAGGCTGCCGTGAAGGCCCTGGCGTGGTGCCCCTGGCAGTCGACTCTGCTCGCGACCGGCGGCGGCTCGACCGACCAGCAAGTGCACTTCTGGAACACGGCCACAGGCACCAGGCTGAACACTATAAACGCCGAAGCACAGGTTATGGGCTTGCACTGGAACAGCGAGTACCGCGAGATCGTGGGCGCCCTGGGGTTCCCGACGAACTCGATCGCCGTGTGGTCGTACCCGTCGCTCGAGAAGCAGGCGGAGATCATGAGCGCGCACGAGTCGCGCATTCTGAACACGGCCATCTCGCCCGACGGCCAGACGCTCGTGACGACCTCGGCCGACGAAAACGTGAAGTTTTGGAACATTTTTGCCTCGCGAGGAGGCCGCAAAACCAAGCTCCGCGAGTTTGGACACTCGAGCTTCGGCCTCGGCCGCGTGTGAAGCATAATCGAATCAAAAGCATCCACCAAAACGACAGCTTTGGTGCTCCATTCGCTCACAGCCGCTGGACGCTAAAACTAAACGATCTGCATTGTAGTCTACACTCTAAAGTAAGTATACCAGACCTAAAGTAACGAATATCATGCTCCATTTGGCACTCCCAAAGTACATTAAGGAGAGCGCTTATTGCGCTGAAGGCAAAGTCCCTGAATCCTGCGTGGATGCACGCAATCGCCACCCCGCGCCACCGCGAAACTATTCAGTGTTGATTAGTATTCGCGCCACGGTCACGCCACGCATGTGGCAACAAGACCATTAACTCACCCCGCACCGACAATTTAGAGCTAACGCGCGGCGAATTGTATTTCTAAAGCATAATTGCAAGCCTGTTCGCGCAGAAAAGGCCTGACTAGTCGCCGCTGCTACTACTCTGTTTTAGCATTGCTCGGGCGACTTGGCTACACGTGACCCGCGCGACGAGCTGCAACGAGAGACCCAAAATTCAAGCAATTGACCGGTCCAAACACGGCTGTAACAGCTGCTGAAACATGTCCGACAACGAGGGCATCGGCACAAAGAGAACATACTCGAAGGTTGCTGCGTCGCCCGAGCAAAACGGGAACGATGAGCGCCGGAATCGCTTCAGCGAGGAAATGGCCAAGCCATATGACGATTTCACGCTCGTGGACACGCAGTGGCTGAACCAGTTCCACGACGGCGAGGACGCGCCAGTTCTTTTGGGGAAGGGCGAGGCCGCATCGAAAGTCGGCAGCGATGCGTTCAATCTGCTCAGCGAATGGTACGGCGTCCGGACGGATGCCGTTTCCGTGCGCGTCGTGAACCTCGAGCGCAACAAGCCTGCTGAGGTCGTTGTATTAGAGACGGCTAAGTCGCTGAGCGATGCGCTGAATGTGCCGCCCACTTGGTGGTTCTACGGCGCGCGCGTGCACTCCGCATTCGCGAACAGGGACTCCTTGGACAACTCGGCGCGCCCATTCGAGTCTACACTTAAAGTAGACGATCTTGTTCTGGAGCGCGACGAAAGCCTTGTCATTGAGAACCCAGAGGCGAACCCGCTTGGCCGCACGGGCCTTGACAACATGTGGAATACGTGCTTCATGAACTCGTCGCTGCAGTGCTTGATGCACATCCCCGAGCTGCTGACGTATTTTGTGAACGACGAGTTCAAGAATGACCTGAATCGCGACAATCCCATTGGCTGCGGCGGCGAAGTTGCTGATGCGTTTGCCGATCTTGTCCAGCAGTCATATAGCGAGCGCAGCTCGAGCTTCCGGCCCATGCAGTTCCGGAACACGATCGGCAAGTTCAATCACTCGTTCGCCGGACGCATGCAGCAGGACTCGCAGGAGTTCACGGCGTTCTTGCTTGATAGTCTGCACGAGGACCTGAACCGTGTGCACCAGAAGCCGGCCACTACTGAGCCCGAGCTCGGAGACGACGAAAAGCCAACGGAACCAGTGATCAGAAGACTTGCGCACGAGAGCTGGGAAACGCATAAGAAGCGCAACGACTCGAGAATTATGGATCTGTTCACGGGCATGTACAAGAGCACCCTAATTTGCCCGGTCTGCAACAAGGTGAGTGTGCGGTTTGACCCGTTCTTCGACCTGACACTGCCGCTGCCGAGCTCTACTTACTGGGTCCATCATGTCGTTTTTGTGCCATGGGACACAGAACGGTCCCCGATAGAAATGGACGTGGCGCTAGCCCCTGCGGACCCCGTTTCTGCTCTGAAGCAGCAGGTGGCACGGCTTGTGGACTCTGATGCGGAACGTATCATCGCTGGCGATGTGTTCCAGAAAAAGTTCTACCGTTTGCTCAAGGACAACGGGACAGTAGCAGACACAATCGACGTGTCTGATGTCATTGTTCTGTACGAGGGCGCGCCGCAGGCGCCAGCAGAGTCTGGCACTGAAGAAGATGGTGCAGAAGTGCCTGTTGAGGTACCGGTATACGTCCTGTCGCACGCCTACGACGGCTACCCATTCTTTGTTTCGATAACGGCTTCGACGCCGGCCGAGGAGATCAAGGCGCAAGTGGGCAAGCGCTTGCAGCAGCTTGTTGGCGTATGCCCCCAGTACCGCATCAAGGTGTTTGATGGCGGTATCGACGACCTGGCCTACTCAGTCGACGAGCGGCGGACTTGGCCTCTTGACGAGCCCAGTGCGTCCACCGAGGAGCAGGCGATGTCGGGTCCTCAGACGCCTCCATACGAGACTGAAGAGCCGTTTGAGACGGTATTAGTTCCGAGGCCAAGCGATGAGCGTGGCGAGCAGCTGCACAGCCCCGTGCAGTCCCCCGGCTCATCTTCCATCTCGCCGCTGTCGGACTCGGGCTCGCCACCCGCGACGAACTCCGAGCGCGATGTGTTCGGCGAAGACACTGTGCGTATTGAGCGCCATCTGAACCCATATAACAGCGTACTTTTGGTTGAGGTGGAGTCGGACGAGAGCTTGGAAGAGGCAGCGAGTGAATTCAAGCTGGTCGAGAACCCGGCTGCCACAAAGGCGAAGAGTGTTCGTGAGGAGCACCGCAACACGACACTTGAGGACTGTTTGGACCGGTTTTCGCAGCCCGAGATTCTGGGCGAAAACGACTTGTGGTACTGCCCGCGGTGCAAGGAATTCCGCCAGGCCCAGAAGCAGATCGAGCTGTGGCGGGTACCGGACGTGCTCATGATCCACTTGAAGCGCTTTGCCGGCTCGATGGCGTCGTCGAAGAAGATTGACGACCTTGTCACGTTCCCGCTCAAAGACCTGGATCTCAGCAAGCATCTGAGCGAGGGGGCCAGGCACGACAATGCTGGGCTTGTGTACGATCTCATTGCCGTGGATAACCACTACGGCGGCATGGGCGGCGGCCATTACACTGCGTATGTGTGGGATGCTTTCACGGAGAAGTGGCTGAACTTCAACGACTCGTTTGTGAACGAGGCGGATCCCGAGAGCGTGGTGAGCCCTGCGGCGTACCTTTTGTTCTACAAACGCAGAACAGCAGGCACGACTGCCCTCGACTCAGTGCGTGAGGCCATTCATAAGCTGAGGTCGCGAAAGCGCAAGGCAGGTGTTGAACCAACGGCTCCAATAACTACCCCAGGACTTGGTTCCCAGGCCGAGGGAGCAGTGATTCCTATATCGCCGTCGTCACCTGAGTCAACGAAGTCGGACGAGGTTTTCGCGGGCGAGGGACACAGACTAGGAAGCAACTCTGAGGGCGAGACGAACCCGCAGCTGCCCTGGTCGTAAAAGGCCAACTATTGATGTAGATACTGCATTAATGTGTGTAAACCGTAACATTCGTTCTATAAACAATGCGATAGGAAAGGTTGTAGTGTGGCAGCGCTCGGTGGCCACTGATAGGGCCGGCGTTAGGATCTGCGATAGGACCGGCGATAGGGCAGCCGATAGGACCGGCGATAAGTGTGATAACGTGTAGATAGCACAGCTGATAAAGAAGACAGAGAAATATAGACTAAAGATACGTAGTGTGATAGAAAAAGAGCGCAGCGCAAAAAATCTACCTGTAGTAACCGAAAGTTATTGCTTCACAATACGGAAGACGCCGTAGGGAAGACAAACGGGGGATGCAGATCTATACCAAAACTCAAACAATAGCGTACGGTAGACTCACACGGCGTAGCGCGCGCGTGGCATTATATTACGGGTGGGTATAAGCTGTGAGGGTCCGTGCGCGGGCGCTAGCTATCGGTGGCGAACCAGCGAAAGAAACTCGTCGCGCGTTTTCTGGCGGTCGCGGAAGCAGCCGAGCATGCAGCTCGTGACGGTGGTGGCGCCGGGCTTCTGTACGCCGCGCATCTCCATGCACATGTGAGCGGCCTCCATGACGACGGCGACGCCCTGGGGCTCGAGGGCCTCCCAGAGGCCCATGGCGACCTGTTTTGTGAGGCGCTCCTGTACCTGCAGCCGCTTCGAGTACAGCTCGGCGATGCGGGCGAGCTTGGACAGACCGATGACCTTGCTCTTGGGGATGTAGCCGATGTGGATCTTGCCGTGGAACGGCACGAGATGGTGCTCGCAGAGGCTCTGGATGTCGATGTCGCGGACAATGACCATCTCGTCGTGGTCCTCCTCGAAGATTGCGCCGTTGATGGTCTCGACAAGGCTCTCCTGGTAGCCCTTTGTGAGGAAGAGGAGGGCGCGGGCGTAGCGGCCCGGCGTGTCCTCGAGGCCCGGGCGCGTCGGGTCCTCGCCGATCTCCTTGAGGATTGTCTCGACGGCGGCGGCGATGCGCAGCTCGCGAGCCTTTGCGTCTTCGGCAGACTCGGATTGCCGCTCGGAGGCGCCGATGCTGGGGAAGCTGAGCTCCTTGACGGTGGGCGGCACGCCCGACGGCTGGCCGCTGAGCTTGCGCAGGTGCTCGGAATACTTCGGGTAGCCCTTCATCGTCCCAGGGCCCTGGTTCATAGCTGTGGGGAGGCTCGGCGGCTGCTGCTGCGCCGAGGATGTACGCAGGGAGGAAGAGATTGTTGATCTACGAGGGATGCATAAGAGTAATAATGCTTTTGGGACGAGGCAGGGCAGGGCAGCCGGTGGGATCAGGGCGCGGGTAAAGACCACAAAAAGTCGGGGCAGGCCGGGCCGCCAGGGCCCCACCACGCGCCCGGGGCCGCGCGGGTTAGAACACGCGCCCGACGCCGCGGCACACAGGACACGTATCCTCGAATATAAATAGGTCGCGGATGATGCCGGAGCCCCGGCACCGCCCGCACAGCGCGCCGCCGATGCTGGGGTCGCCCGGCATGACGACGCGCGGCGCGACGGGGAACACGGGCATGACGCCGGGCGGCAGGTACTGCGCCTGCGTGCGCACGCCGAACTGCTCGTAGCAGTCCTTGCACGTCGTGCCCTTCTTCACCTTCACGCCCGTGTTGTGGCACTTCTTGCAGAAGTAGCCCGGCGGGTACCGCAGGTGCGGGTTTGCGTGCTGCGGCGGCCACTGCGGCGGCAGGTTCTGGCTGTACGGCGCCTGCCACGGCCCGCTATTACTTGCGCTGTGGGCGCTGTGGGAGCTGTGGCCGCTGCTCACACTGGCGGGCCGCCCCGGCGGCGGCCGCAGGTGCGTGTCTGAGGGCCGACCCTGGCTGTGCTTCTGAGGTGGCGGTCCCGGCGGCGGGCGCGGCTTCTCGTCGGGCCGCGGCCGCGCACTAGGCGGGGGCCCTGGCGGCGGGCGGTGTCCCGGCGGCGGGCCTGGCGGGGGGCCGTGCGCGCTCGGCACCGCGACAGGCGGCCTGTTTGCTGTGCTTGCGGAGCTGCCTGTCGGCGTGGAGCCCAGCGGCCGGTTTGTCTGCACGTCCCACCGGCGGGCCTCGTTCACGCGCAGGCCCTCGTCCACGGAGACATTGCCGCCCTCGGCGACTTCGCTGTACGGCGGCGGCTCGTCTGCGGGCGCTTGGCTGTCGGACGGGAGCTGGTGGCTCATGGCGCAATTCGCAGACGCTCGGGTAGTGAGTGCCGATCGTGGAGGCTAAGCTAGGTTATGACGGGGGCGATGCAGGAGGGTCAGGTTTCGCTGGGTAGTTCTGGGGTAGCAGCGCGGCGGTTCGAGCCGAAAAACAGGCTCAACAGACAGCTTTGTGAGGGCCGGGGCCTATTTATATGTGTGATGGAGAGCCTTAATATGCACGCAGTGTAGCAAAGTAATTGCAGTCGATTCCTTGGACGCGTTGAGTTAGTTACGAGCAAGTATGTGCTTAACGTGCTAAACCATGTACTTGGGCTCAGTGGTATATGCATTGCGTTCGCCGTGATTCTAAATATGTAGTCGCCGTGGGTTGAGTGAGCAGACTTATTTTTGCGAAGTGTCGAGCAAGTCTGTGCTCGTGCAAACTATGCCCGTCTAAACTATGTACCTGTGCTCTTACGGCTTAGTTCTGTACACGCGCTCGAGCTCGGCGCGGGCGTCGTCCAGGCTGAGCCGGCCCTTGGACTCGAGCTGCGCTGCAAGCGCGCTCACGACGTCGGGCGTGACGGCCACCGCGTACTGCTCGTTCTCAAGCACGATGGCGCCCGTGATGCTCTCGGCAATCTCGGCCTCCAGGCCCTCCTCGTCGTCGAGCTTGGCCTGGCCCGTCGTGCGCAGCGCCTCGCTGATCCGCTCGCGGCGCTCGCGGCGGTCGTTGCGGTCCTCCTCCTCGAGCTGCCGCCGGTAGTTGTTGTACTCCTCGATCTCCGCCTTCGCGGCGTCGATCTTGCGCTGGCGCTCCTCGCGCTCCTGCGCAATGAGGTCGCCAAACGCCTCCTCGTACTGCTGCACCTCCGCGCGCCGCTGCTCGGCCTGCTGGCGCACGTACTCGTAGTACGCGCGGCGCTGGTCGCGCTTCGCCAGCGAGCGCGCCTTCTTTGCGCCGACCTCGCCGCGCTGCTTCCACGCGTTCACGCGCTCGGGCTCCTGCGCGGCCTGCGCGGCCTGGCGCTCCTCCAGGGCGCGCCGCGCGCGGTCGTCGTTGTCCCACGCCGCGCCAACGTCCTGGCCCGCAGCGTCCTGGCCCGCAGCGTCCTGGCCCGCAACGTCCTGGCCCGCAGGCGCGTTCTCCGGCTGTCCTGCCGGTGCGCCCGCAGACCGGCCCGCAGGTACGTCCTCGCGCTGCTCGAGCGCGCGCTCCTGCGGCGCGTTTTCGGCCCGCCCGCGGTCCAAAAGCGCGTCCAGCGCGTGCTCGGCTTCGCCGACCTCAGCCACGCCGCCCGCGGCCGCGCCGCCCTCGGGCCGGCGCAGCAGCTTATACGCAACATACGCCGACGCGGCCGCCATTGTGACAGCCGTCCACAGCAGCGCGCTCTGCCCCATTCTGCGAGTGCACGTCGGGCTAGTGGTAGTGCTGGAAAGGGCGCCCGCGAAGGGACGCTTAGGTGAGCGGCCCGGGACCACCAGCCTTAGCCTCAGGCAAACAACCGGCGTCGACCCCCCGCCTGTTGCACGGAACTAGAACCTCCGCCACTGCCGCTGGTGGAGCACGCGACATGAATGCTGCGGATCTCGAGCCGATGACGCGGCGCCTGCTCGAGGCCACGCGCGACCTCACAATGTCGTTTGCCCAGTGGTCCATGGGCAAGGCCAGCGAGGAGAACGTCAGCGACAGCTACGTGAAGCTCGGCAACGAGTACGTGCTTGCGCGCAACCGCCTCGCGCAGTCGGGCATCGCGGCGAACGACCTCCCGGACGTACCGTCCGAGCTGCGCCAGATCCTCGAACAGGCGCTCGCCCAGGAGCCCAGCAAGGCCGTGCACGCCACGTTCGAGCCGCGCCTCAAGGCCGTCATGGCGCAGCTCTTCCGCCTGCTCAAGCTCAAGCAGCTGCAGCTCGCGCCCTCGCAGTCCCAGGCCGCGCCGGGCCCGCACGCGCCGGCGCCGCACCAGAACCACGCGGCGGCCGCCGCGCCAGGCCACGCGCACGCGCAGGCCGCGCCCCAGCAGTTCCCGCCGCAGGCGTACCCGCCGGGGCCGAACCACGGGTACCCGGGCACCGCGGCAAAGCCGCACTTTCAGACGCAGCCGCCGCCGCCGCCGCAGCAGGCGCGCAGGCCGCCGCCGCCGGACGCCATGCGCGAGCGCAGCACGTCGCAAAGCTCGCAGAACTCGCAGAGCTCGCAGACTTCACACGCAAGCTCGCACTTCCGCGCGGCGCATGCGCCAGGCGCCGTGCCTGCGCGCGCGCCAAACTACCGCCAGGCACCGCCGTACGACGGCCTGGGCAACGGCGCGCCGCGGCAGCGGCTCGGCGTCCCGGACGACGCGCTCGCGCAGCTGCAGAGCCACGGCGCGCTCGAGCGCCAGGCCTCGAAGCGCTACTCGTCGCACCAGCTCGCGCAGATCATCAACGGCTCGCCCTCCGAGAAGTCGCCGCTGCCCACGACCGCCGTGCACAAAACCGCGGCCGCGCCGGACTTCACGGCGCGCAACGTCGTGCGCCGCCCGGACGCGAACGAGCTGCCCCCGCAGACGCCCGAGCAGAGCATCCACCGCCGCATCTCCATGCGCCAGCAGCAGCGCCAGAGCTCGCTCCACAGCAACCACAGCGCCTCGGGATCCGCCGCGTCGCACGACGAGGCGCCTGAGTCGGCGGTGTCCGAGCCCGAGGACAAGCCGGTGGCCGTGTTTTTGCGCCTCGACAACAAGGTGCGCAAGGTCATGCTCGAGCAGCCGCCCAGCCTCGGCGCCATCCGCCTCCGCTTCGTCGACGTCTTCGAGTACATCCACTCGGGCGCGAATACGTTCCCCGAGATCGTCATGCAGGATGACAACACGGGAATCGAGTACGAGCTGAATGAGTCCACGGTTGGTGACGTGAAGGAAGGCACTATGCTCACGCTCAAGGTAAAGGGCGCCAAGGAGCAGAGCATCGAGTCCGAGATTGCCGCGCTGCGCGAGGGCATGAAGGAGATCGTCGCCAAGCTCGACTCGTCCATGGCCGCGCGCCCGTCTGGTCCGCCTTCGGCTGGCTCGAAGGGACCAAACTTCCAGGCGCAGCAGCACGGCCGCTCCTACCCTTCGCCGGTGCTCACCGGCGACGGCCGCTTCAAGCTCGACAAGCCCATCCAAAAGCAGCCGCCGCGGTCCACCTCCCGCGATGGGCAGGGACAGGGCCCGAACGACACGCCTGCGCGTGAAGCGTCGTCACTCACACCCGACCAAAGCGAGCAAATTCAGAAGGAAATCGCTTCCATCAGACAGACAGCAAGCAAGGCCGTCTCCAGCATGCAGGAAGAGATCACAGCTCTCAGGTCCGAGCTCAACGTGTTGCGCAACGCGAAGGTCACCACCGACACAGGGTACATGGACGACATGCGGGAGAAGCTCGAAATCGAGTCGCAGCGGCTCGTCGTCCGAATCGAGGACTTGTCAGACATCATCGACCATCAGCGAGTCAACGTTGCCGACCGTGGCGTACTCTACACACCGCAGGAGCTCAGTAACGTGCGCCGCGAGCTCGCCAACTTGACCGCAGAATTTGAGGAGGTCGAGACGTTCTTGCGCAAGGAGAAGCCCGTGCTCTCGAAGACATGGGAAGCCTCGCTCAACAACATCATTAGCTCGCAAGAGTGGTACAAGGGCGAAGAGGCTCTTATGCGTGACCTGCGCCACGACTTAGACCAGTGCCTCAGTGTTGTTGATCTTGTCAAGGAAGCCAACGAAAAGCGCCGCCAGCGGCAGGAGCAAAACCCGCAACTGCGCCAGCTTCCGCCGTCACTCCCGCCCCCGATGACGAAGGAGGAAGAGGAGGCTGCAAATACAGCTGTGCTCGCCGAAATCAGTGCGCTGAATCTGGACCATGATCAGCGTGCTGAGGCAATGAAACGCGCCGAGCGCCTGCGCCGCACGGAGCTTGCCCTCCGCCCGGACGAGTTCGCCGACGAGTTGAATCAGTTTGTCAGTGATGCACGGTTGAGGGAAAATGGCGGCTTTCAGGCGCTTGAGCGGCAGCGGGAGGAGCGCGAAAGACAGGCCCGCATTGACGGTGAAAAGAGCGAGGCGCTGGCGAAGCAGAACGCCGAGGCCATTAGAGAGCAAAGGCGACAAGAGCGCCAGATGCGGAAGGCGGACGAACAGGAGTGACCGTCTGTGCCCATCCATATTTTTTTTGCCCACATTCTTTTTACATGTAATAGTACAAGGTGCTGAAGCATCTATTCATAAAATTAATTGCCGTAATAATAGTAGTCTGTGTGTGCAAAGGATGCCGTTCCTGCGGCATTTCACTTATCCACCTGTATCTGCTTCATCAAACGCGGATTCTTTTGGATGCGCAAGAGAAACATGGTCTCCGCGGCCTTCAGCATGGACGTCCGATGTTTGGGAGTCACTAGTGGAAGCAGCTTCACTCGCACAAGCTTCTGAAACACAACCTTGATGCGAGTCTCGTTAACAAACGCGCTACAAGCCTCAAAACTATCGGCAACGAACCTTCCAAAAGCGCGCGAGACCTTCTTTTCTAACGCTATTGGCGCACGCAAGCCAGCTCGCTGGTGTGTGCGCAGAAGACCAAGAAGGGACTCAAGATTCATGTGCATCCGCTGAACAAGGACCTTTCGATACACGGGAACCGGCGCGGTAGAAGCCGACAGCTTAATCTTCCTTGGATACAGTTCTAGTGTATCCGGGTCGAACTCGTAACCAAGGTACTCCATCCGCACCTTTTTGTCGCCAAGGTTAGTCTGCTGCTTTTCTTCCTTACAGGTGACTCCATATTCATCGTCAAAGCCGTGCATCATTGTCTCTTGGTAGCTCTGGGCCATCTCCTTACTTGTAGTCACAAAAAGGAAGTCATCCACATATCTGAGCAGAAGACACCGCGGATCCTGCAAAAACGCATCCAGCTTTGTGTGCACGAGATCGTCTAAGAGCAGATTGCACAGATCTAATGAACATGACGATCCTTGTGGGATTCCTGCGTTGAATAGGAGAAGCTTTGACTGCCTGACTTGTATCTTGAGATCATGGGTGAGCCTTTTGAGGTCACCGAGAACCTCGTCCCCACTATACGAAAGCCCTTGTAGCATTCGCTTCTCGGGGGGTAAGCGAGTTCCCTGGACCTGGAGGTTTCCTGTGGCTTTACTGAAGTATACCAGGGCCGACTGAGCTGGCTTTCTTGATTGCTGAATTGGCAGTGTCGATTTGTTTGTGGCAGCCGCCGTGAAAAGATCAGAGGCAGAAGCCGCAGATGGCCTATCCCTGATGAGACTACTTTTCGAGTCAAATACAGAAAAGGTCTGCAACCAGAACTCCTTTTCTCCGTCGGAGAGGTGCTTGCGGACAACTTTCTCCAGCTTCTCCTTTCGCATATTATCATAACATCCACTGATGTCAAGCTTGACAACGTAGTACTTTGACTCAGAGTCGATTCGGTGTCGCACCTTGAAATCTTGCAATGGCAGATACCAGCTCTGCCAGCTCTCGAGGCGAGTCGAAGACCGCGGAAGCGACTGTAGTACGACATGCGCGAGCTTTAGCGTTTGGTTGAAGTCTTTCAGGTTCACAATCGGCCTCACACCACCGGACTGCTTAGGGACGAATCTTAGCCGCTCACCCGCGGTTCCAGTAATCAGTTGCTCCTTGCCACCGTGTTGCTCAATAAATGCTTTAGTACCGGCGGCCTTGATCTTTCGTACCCACACCGACAGCTCGTAATAATACAGTGAGACAGGAACGCCAGACATCTCTGTCATGTAAAAGTGCTGCGCCAGCATGGGCTTCAGGAAATGTTCGAAGACCCACTCCCAGAAAAGCAGCATAGTCTCGGACTTTGTCTTCTCGCTGCCTACGATTTGTCGCGTCCATTGCATATCCTTGAGCTTGATGCCGTGCGCTGCCTGGCCCAAGGGCATTTTCGCCATAGCGGACATGTTTACGAACCTGCGCACTGTGTTTTCTAGAGCTTTGTCGTTCGCCGGCGATCCGAGAATAGCTCGAGGAAACGTCTTCTTGACGCACAGCATAAGAAACTTGGCTACCTTTTGGCGCGACGTCCAACCCTCGGTGTTTACATGGACATGCTCGAACAGGAAGCGCATTGGCCGCGCCCGCTTTTCAACCTTGGCGATCAATTGCTTGAGGTCAGGCGGGAACAGTCTCTGCATACGCGGAGTGAGCGATGGCAGCTTAAGCGCCTGGGACTGCGAGTTTCTGAATTCACGAAACACAATATCCCGCTTCGTCACAAATTGAGGTTCTGCATTCTGCTGATATGGAGAAGCGTGGCGGCTCGGCTGGTACCGCGGCACAGTTCCTGAAATCTGCAGCCACTGAGACTCACCAACAGGCTTGTAGACATGCGTATACAGCAGGATAAAAACTACCATAGGCCTTCCAATCGCGCGCGCCAGATCCGGCCACGGACCGTAAATAATCTCGAGCTCGACCTGCGTGTTCCTTTGCTTTGTGCGCATCTCATACAAAACACTGTGAAAGAAGTGTTCCGTAGACTTCGAGTTGTCGCTGGCGATGTTCTTGTGCAGGCCCTGCATCTTAAGTGGGCTGTCGACCTGCGAGTCGTGATCGACAATGTACGTGGTTAGCGCCTCTGCGAGCCTCGGACTTTCTCTCTCAAGGTCCGATTCAGGAACAAAGTTGCAGTGCTTCTGCAGAAAGTCAAGCAGCACATACGGCCGGCTGCTCTCGCTATACTGTAGCCAGCGCACGAACCTGTCGCGGGAGCTTGGTGGGTCCTGAGTGCCAGGCATTATATTCGAAGGCGCGGAGAGACTAAGAAACGGCTCAGTGGATGTGTTCAGCACGCTATCCGCTGGAACAGGGTAAAGCTCCGAATCAAGTTTCTGCTCTGCAGGAGCTGGCTGGGAGTCAGGCACGATACTCTCGTCGACCATTATGGAAGCGTTGCCTGGGAAATGTGGCAGCCGGGCCGGCAGAGGAATTGAGCTTTCTGTAGTGCGATTGCTTGTGCGCGAGTTGTCTAGCTGTTTCGGCACGAGCCGCCGTGGGCTTGCCGAGCCCTCGCCAGCTTCATCAGACGAGGAAATGCCGGCAGCGCCCTCGTCCATGTCGTCCGACACGGCCAGGCGCACCGGCGCGGGACGCACTGGCGAGGGCGAGAAGGTGGGTGAGCCCGCGCTCTTGAACCGCGGGCGGCGGTATGGCGGCTGCCGTGTTGGGTGCTGGCCCGGCTCAGTAAAGCCTGATTTCTGAAGCCGCTGCGGGCTGCTGAACGGGCTGCGCGGGGTCGTCCTGCTTTTGGCGCGCCGAGGAGTTTCGGGGGCGGGCTGCGCGTGTTGCGCTGAGGGCTGCGCGTGTTGTGCTGCGGGCGCTGGCGCAGTATCTTGGCCCTGCTGTGCACCTTCACTCGATTCGTGGACCGCATCTGCTGCCGCGGGGCCCATTGAGGGCTCAATTGAGTCCTGGACCACTTCTCCCATCACGAACGCGTCGCCAACGAAAAGAGGCGCGTCTGGGTCGGAGTCCGGGGCGGCTGGCTGAGCGTCAGCATGCTCAGCTACGTCGGGGCTGTTGTCGTTCTTGAACCGCTTTTCAGGACCCTCCTCGTCATCAATAACGCGCCGCGACCGCTTGAGTCTCGAGAAGAAGCGCATGCGGCTTTCTGGGTCGATCTGCGTGCCAGCCCCTCGCACCCAGCGCGAAAACAACGGGCAATGCGCGTTAAATCAACACAAACACCGGAGGCCCACAACAAACGCCCGATGGGCGTGGGGGCCCGCGTCGCGCGTATCACGTGCGCGCGCCGGGTCGTGAAATTTGCTGACTGAGCGGATCTCCAACGGCGGTGCAGGCTTCCAGTGAGTCCTACGCAGACAGAGAGTTCGCGCGACCCGTAAGAGGACCGCATTGGGCAGGGATGACCTTCATCACGTCGGCGGAGATTCCGCAGGCGCTGCAGACGGGGTACTCGTCGCGGCTGCGGCTGGGCAAGACGTCGCTGATGATCTCGACGGTGCCGGCGCCGCGCAAGCGCGGCATTTCGTACGCGGAGCTTGAGGACGAGCTCGACGACGACGAGGAGGACCCGAGCTTCGGGCACCGGTCCGAGTCTGTGCGCGCGCACGGGCGGCACGGGCGGCACGAGGCGGCGCAGGCGAAGGTCGAGATGAAGCGCGAGCCGCCGCGGATGATTCCCGTGCCGTACTCGGAGCAGCAGCTCGCGGCGCTGGCCGACACCGAGGAGGTGCTGGTGCCGATCCGGCTGCAGTTCGACGTCGAGAACTACAAGGTTGTCGACTTCATTCTGTGGAACTACCACGAGCCGAGCCTGACGCCCGAGCAGTTCGCGATCATGACCTGTAAGGAGCTGGATCTTCCTGTTGGGTACACGTCGAACATCGTGAACGCGATCAAGGCGCAGCTGCACGAGTACGCGGAGCTTGCGTCGATCAAGATCCCGAGCGACACGGAGCTGCACGTCATCATCAATCTGAGCATCAACCTGCACAAGGAGCTGTTTGAGGACAAGTTTGAGTGGGACCTCAGCAGCCAGGAGATCACGCCCGAGGAGTTTGCGCGGTGCGTTGTTGCGGACCTGGGCCTCGACCGCGAGTTCGTAGTCGCGATTGCGCACGCGCTGTACGAGCAGATTCTGCGCATCAAGCGGGCCATATTTGTCGAGGGCCGGCTCATCGACGTGGACAACGAGGTGGCTGGCCACGCAAAGAGCCGCGAGGCCGGCCTGCGGTACACGTCGGAGGCGAACGCGGAGGACTGGATTCCGTCGATGGAAACGCTGTCGCAGAGCGACCTTGAGCGCCGCGAGATGGAGCGCGAGCGCATGATCCGGCGCATGAAGCGCGAGTCGGCGCGGTCGATGAATGAGATCGACGTGGGCTCGATGCTGAGCCGCAAGCGGCGGCGGCACGTCGAGTTCTAGCTGTACTATTCACGGGCGAGGCCCTAATCTGGTATATACGATAATTTATCTGACGTTAATGCAAATCAAAAACGGGGTTTTTGTGTTGAAAAAGCAGGCAAACCGAATTCAAGGCAACCGTGGGCACATATGGCAAGAACGCAGCGTCCCAGGACAGATCAAACGGAGCCTCTAACGTAGCCACAAAAGGAGCCGCAAAAGGAGCCGGAAACGGAGCCGGAAACGGAGCTGCAAAAGCCGTGCGTCGATAGGTCGCCGGCCGTTAGCACAGTTTCGCGGCGTTATGCCAGGACGGTGCAAACGGAGCCGTTCGTCAGTAGTTGCCGTTGTGCAATCGTGGAGGCCGTCGTCAGCTACGCGATGTTGATCACGTACGGAAACGGCGCCGGGTTCGGCGACACAATCGGCGGAATGTGGTCGCGCTGCTTGTCCATCGTCACTACGACGTCCATGATCGCGTTGTTGATTTCCTGTGCAACAAGCTTGCGCCCGGCCTCGCCCTGTGCGTCGGCCGGCGGAATGAGCACAATGTCGATCTGCCACGTCTCCCAGCTCTTGTCCTGCTGGCGCACGAACCAGCCCTTGTTCTTCGACTTCGACTCGTAGAACTTGACGTACACCGTCTTTGCCTTCACGTCGGAGTCGCGGAACTGGCGCAGCAGGTCGCGCGCGCGCTCGGCGACCAGCGCCTCGGACTCCGCGTTCACGGCAATCGGATACGTGATGCCCGCGACCTCGCCGCATTGCGGCGCAAGGCTGCCGAACAGGCGGTGGAACAGGATTGTCGACAGCACCGCGCGCGCCGCCTCGCTCGCGTGCTTGCGGTCCGTGGACAGCGTCAGGTTGAAGCGCCCCGGGGCCTTCGCCGTCTTTGCAGAGGGCGCCGACTGTGGCGCCGCGTCCATATTCACCCAGGTCTCGGCCGTGCCGCTGCAATGCTAGCTGATTGCGGCTGCGCGGATGCAGATGCGGATGGGGATGTGGGTGTGGATGTGGGATGCGTGGAAGCGCGCGTAAGCAGCGATGAGGCGGCGGCGTCCCGCGCAGCCGCACCCTCGCCCAGCCTGCGCGAACCGCTCGCGAACCGCACGCATTAGGCAAGTCGGCGTGGCGCCGCGCCGCATTGGGCGCGGCCAGTTTGTAGTTAGAGCACGGGCTTCACCGACGGGTTCGCGCGCGGCCGCTTCGGCGCCTTCTTGCGCGGCGCCATGGCCTTCACAATGCGCGCCATCATCTCCTCGGCCTGCGGCAGGATCTCTGTCTCGAGCTGCTCGCGCTCCTGCGGCGTGAACCGCTTCAGGACGTAGCTCGCCACGGCGCCGTGGCTGCGGTTCGGCGGCGCGCCGATCCCAATGCGCATGCGCGTCCACGGGTCCGCGTACGCCTTGTAGATGCTGTTCAGGCCGCCGTGCGCGCCCATCTGCCGCGACTCGAGCTTGAACTTGAGCATGCCGCTCTGCGTGTCGATGTCGTCGTGCAGCACGCACAGCCGGTGCGAGTTGTGCCGCGCAACCTTCATGGCCGACACCACGGCGCGCCCGCTGTGGTTCATGAACGTCTGGCTCTTCGCCATGTAGATGTTCGGGTGCTCGGCCAGCGGCGCCATGTACACGTTCTCGTTGCTTGTGATGTGGGCCGGGTCCGTCGACAGGCCGCCAAACGCCTCGATGAGGTGGTTCATGACGACGTGGCCCGCGTTGTGCCGCGTGTTCGCGAACTGCGCCGTCTCGGGGTTCCCGATCGACACGAGCACAAGCTTCTGCGGCTTTGTCTGCGACAACTGCGTCACAAACTTGTTTATTGGCAGCGCGCCCATGGGCCTCTAAGTCGTTGTGGATCAATTATTTCGCGCCGCCGGTGACTAAGGCGGTAGGCGGTGGAGAGTAAACACGGCGGACCACATTCGCGGCCCTAGCTTTTCGAGTTCGTTAAATAGATAGCGTCGTCACTTTTTATGTAGCAGCACACAGTCCCTGCTGTTCGGATGCGGTTCGAATGAGGTTCGGATGCGGTTCAATTGCGGCTCGGAGGCGGCACAGTGCCAGCGTGCAGCGGCTGAATTAGTGCGCCTTCTCCGGGTGGTCGAGCAGCCCCGACCGGTTGCGGTCGCTGTTGTTGCCCTTGCGGTGGCCCGTGAAGTTGTTGAACGCCTTGGCCGCAAACAGCACGCCGCCGCAGATGTTCGCGACGCGCGTGAGCCAGCCGAAGAACGACATGCGGCTGTCGCGCACGCGCACGGCAATCGCGTCGAAGTCGTAGTCGAAGTAGATGCCCGGCATGAGCCCCGGCCCCGACGCGGGCCGCGACGCCTCGGTCACCGTGTACTGGTTTGTCTCGAGCCGCGCGCCGAGCGCCTCGTACGTCGTCGGCACGATGCTCAGAAAGTACAGCGTGGCCGTGGGCTCGTCAAACACCTTCTCGGTGAGATCGAGCGGGTTGATCTGCGACGGGTAGTACTCGCCGAAGCTCAGCTCGTGGATGAAGTGCGACGACCGGAACCGCTGCTGCGCGGCAAACGAGCTCGGGTAGCCGCCGATGCCACTGATCTTGATCTGGCCGCGCACGCGGTTCGTGTCGAAGATGCCGGACACGCGGCACCACTCCTCGTCCGGGTTCTCGCCCGCGTACACCCTGCGCGCCGAGATAAGCTCGTTCACAAGCAGCGTGTCCTCGCTCACGTCCTGCAGCGAGATCGCGACGTTGTCGCACGACTCGCGCACGGTCACGTCCAGGTTGATTTGGAAGCTGTCGCTGACGCCCTTGTAGACCTCGAACGTGTGCTCGGTGTGCGCGCCGATCCACGTCGACGTCTCGAGATACAGAATGAACACGGCGACGAACGTGAAGAAGTAGCTCATCACCCTGTTCGGGGGCGCGTCCACTCGGTAGCTGCTCTCGACCTTCGGAAACGCGTCGAATTGCTGCAGCATTTTCGGGGTGCTGGCCGGGCGCAGCGGTCGCAGTAGCTGGCTGGCTTGAGGTGACGCGCGGCCTGTTCTCGCCGGCGGTGGCGGTATCGTGGAGGGCGTCCGAATCGGGCATGTCGGTGCTATCGCGGATACATCGCAGCTCAATTGAGCTAAAGAAATAGCGATTTATTTTAAAAAGGCCTAATTTCGTTAGCCCGTGCCAGCAAGACGTTCGCCCGGCTGACGAATGATGGTTCGAGCGAATGGATAGAATGGCACGAGTCGCGCCGGGGTTCGACTATGGAATTAAATAGTAGCAGCTGAGTGTAACTGAATGTCAGAATGCCGCTTGTATTGGGTGGGCGGCGCGCCCAGCCCTCCAAACTGAGCGTTTCTCCTAACTCGAGCGTTTTACTTGAGCGCTCTAACGGCATTCGGGCGACGCTCATGCTTTTAGGCCGTACGTGTAGTAGCACTGGCGCGTCCACCGCCGCCGCCTCCACGCATCGCTGAGCGAGTCCGTGTCCGTGTCTATTGCCCAGGCGCCGTCGACGCGCACGCGCGCGACTTCCCGGTCGTACGTCCACGTCTCTGCATCGTCGTCGACTGTCCAGGGCGTTCTTGCGTCGAACGTCCAGCCCTCCGGTGGCAGGATGTCGGCGAGGTGGCTCACGGACGGCGCGAGCTGCCGCTCGAGCCGGTACTTCGTGTCGGGCGTGTACATGGACGACGAGTACACGGCCTTGACGGAGTTCCACTGGCGCGGCGTGAGGCCCTGCGGCTGGAGCTCGAACGCCTCGACGGTGCGCTCGAGCGGCGCGTCGTCGAGAATGACGTGCTGGCGCGCGAGCTGGCGCAGCGAGCCGAGCGCCTCGTCCACGTCGAGGCTCGACTCGAAGTGCACGTTCTCGAGCTTCTTCTGCAGCAGCCTGACCTTCGGGTGCTTCGCCAGCACAACGGCCCAGCCCGTCACCGAAAAGAACGCCGGCACCGACACGAACGTGAGGCCGACGGCCGACGCGACAAGGGCGGCCGTCGCGCCAACAAGCATGAGGCACGACGGCTGCGGGTCGGCGAACTTGGCCGGGCCGTCGCGGAACTGGTCGACCTTGTCGAGCGTCTCGACGATGTGCGTGAGCGACTGCTGGCCCTTGCGCACGGCGGCCAGCAGGCTGCGCGCCTGCTTCTTGTCGTCGTCGGCCTCCTGCGCGGCAACGCCATTGAGCTGCACGAGGTCGCCGTTTGCGTACTCGCGCTGGAGCTTGAACTTGGCCGCGTAGTTCGGCACAAGCACGTTCGTTATGAACAGAAACAGCGGCAGCAGCAGCAGCCACTGCGGGCGGTAGCACAGCGTGCTGTACGCAAGCAGGACCGAGAGCGTCATTGCCGGGCGCTGCCAGCTCATGAACTCGGCGACGCCAAGCTCGAGCTGGCCGAGCCGCCGCACGCGCCCGCCCAGCGCGATCAGCGACGTCACAAACATGTACAGGCTCAGCGCCGGCACGGTGTCGACCTTCGACTCCACGGCCGCCGACGACAGCCCCTTCTGCGCATACTCGTAGAACTTGTCGGCGACGTGCTTGCGCGACGGCGTCTTCCAGCCATTGGGCGACATGCTGGCACTGCCTCGGAACACGAAACTACGCTGGCGGTCGCTGCCAGACGTTCGGGACGATACCCAGGGTAGGGTTCGACGCCAGAACTGTGGGGTACTTAAACGCGGCCCGCTTCGCAGCGCGGCTCGAGACGAGAACGGCTACAACTCGGCGCAGTGAGCGGAATCGCGTATGTGGCGAGTTTGCGAGAAGCGGCGCCGTGCGCGGACGTCTAGCGGGAAGTGTTGATAGATGTGCTGAGGCGTTAGCGTAAAGTGCTAGTGGTAGAAGCGCGGCGGATGGGTGCGATATTATACACATTAATGCTCGTTTATTAAATACTCATTACGGCGGTTCGTAACAGGCTGCGCGCCACCGCCCAGCGCGCTCACACATAGTGCATGATCACATACGTCATCAAAATCGTCATCGAGATCGGAAGCAGCGCGTACTGGGCCATGAGCGCCACGGCCAGACAGTTCAGCTCCAAGCTCTCCTTCGTTGGGTCGAGCCACGCCAGCGTGAGGTAGATCTGGATTGTCGCCGACGGCGTGCCGGACGCCACGGCCAGCACAATCGGCGACATGGCGTCGTCCTTCTCGAGCCAGCCGATCTCGCGGATGCGGTGGATCCACGCGCAGGCAATGATCGGCAGAATCGCCAGCTTCAGCATCACAATCAGCACCAGCGTCTTCCAGAAGCCCTTCACCATGCGGCCAAGCTTCAGCGACGCAATCGTGCCGCCCAGCAGCATGAGTCCGAGCGGGACCTGCGCGCCGGCAAAGAACGACAGGAACTCCATGAGGAAGTCGAGCGGCGGGTTCCCGTCCGGCGCGTCGTGGAAGTGGCTGATGTGCTGGCCCTTCACAAACACGCGCCGCACCCACGGAATCATACAGATCGCGATGCCCGCGATCAGCGCCAGCATCTGCGGCATGAACACGTCCTCAATCGCGTTGCCGATGTACTCGAGCGCGAAGTGCTTGCTCTTCATGCGGAACCACCGCTGCTTGAACCGGTTCCACGCCTTCCACTGCCGCTTCTCCTTCTTCGGCGCCTCCTCCAGCACCGTCTTCGACTCGCCGCTGTACGTGCGCGAAATGAGCTCCATGTTCTGGAACGCAATCGGCGCCGACGGGTCGACGTCGAGCCGCGACTCGGCGTCCATAAAGATCTCCCCCGAGATCACCGACGGCCGCCGCGCAAAGTAGATCTCGCTGCTGCCGTACGGCCGCTCCTCGCGCGCACGCGCTGGCACCGGCGCCTGCCCACCCGGGTCCCGCCGCGCCAGATACTGCGCATGGTCGCTTTCGTGGTACGGCTCGTGCTCCTCGTGCTCGAGCGCAACCGCAGTCGAGTGGCTGTCCGGCTCGGACTTGCCCTCCTCGAGACTGCTGGCCCGCGAGTTGCTGTCCGAGCGGCCGTGCCGCGCATCCGAGCGCGACAGCTTGTCGCGGACCCACCGGCAAGCGCGCGTCACAGATTCCACGGACACAGGCGGCACCGTGGGCTCCTCGCGCAGCGGGTCCTCGCGCTTCGCGTCCCACGCAACAAGCCGCGTACCGCCGAGGTTGAACGTGAACACAAAGAAGATAATCACAATCAGCACGCAGTACGCCTGGCCCTTCTGCGCAAGGTCGCTGGGCAGCTTCGGGTTCTTGCCCACGGTCTGCACGTAGGCGAGCGGCAAGTCGCTGCAGTTGTTGACCATGCAGCACAGCAGCAGGCCGCCGAACCACGCGCGCGGGATGGGCGACACAAGCCGGATCATGAACCCCCAGCCAAGGCCAATCGTGTAGTATATGAAGCCAGAAAACACAATGACGCCAAACAGCTTGATGTCGGTGTCCTTGATCTGGGAGACAATGTTGTTGAAGACCAGGCACGGCACAAACACGTTGAGCACGAGCACGCTGATGCCCTTCGAGAGCTGTGGCGTGAGGACCTTTTTTTTGGAGAGGATGAAGCCGCTGCCAATGCTGAGATAAATTTTGATCATTGGCTTAAACGCCATCCAGATGGCCTCATTGAGCGCAAAGCTGTACGGCCGGTCCACGGCCCGCTCAATCATTGTGCTGCGCGCGAGGTTGGCGGTAAGATTAGCTTTCCAGGCCGTGCAGATCTTCGGCGCTTAATTCGTACTTCGAGATAAACTTGAAGCGACAGGGCTAGGGCTTCGTACCGGCGGGTCCCTGCGCCGTATCGCGGAGAAACTTCGCGGGCCGGTTGCGGCAAAGGGGCCCATCGAACTCCGCGCCAAAAGCGCGGCAATGCCCGCCCGTGTTGCGTCCGGGCCCGAATGCGACGTTTACTATCATGCGTGCTCGAACTTCGCGTTTATGACTCTTTAGCAACCGCCAACCCCGCACGGTTGTAATCAGCGTGTCACTGAGCTGCCGCCGTTGATAGTCAGACCATAACACGGAGCCCCCCACAGTTCGACTCAACCGTGCGCACTGCGCAGCGAACCGACGATGCGGATTAATAACTAGCCTCGCATTGTGCCGCGCGCGCGTAAAAAAAAAAAATACGAGTCAACGGCCATGGCCGAGACGCACCTGCGGAGCCATGACGCCAGCGACATCCGCGGCGTCAAGCAGAGCCTGGCCGTGTATAGTATAAACGCAAAGGTAGTTAGGAAAAATAACGAGACTCACCTTTTTGTTGCCGGCGCGCCCGCGGCTCTGCCCGCGTTCTGTGCGGCAGCCAGCCCGCCCTGGACGACGTGCGCGGGCTGCGAGCTGTGCGCCTCGAAGCCGCGCGCCAAGCCGCATGCGCGCGTCGCTTTGTACCCGCCGCTCGTGCTGCTGCCCACGGGCTCGGAAGCGGGCCCGCGAGACGTCGAGCAGGTGCTCCACGACCACCCAACATACACGCATGTGGCCGTGAACGCGCCGATCGTGGTCGGCGACCCCGTGCGCAGGCCGAAGCTCGTGCCGCTGGCCGGCGACTTCGGCACTTTCACGCCCACGCCGCGGCCGTCTGCGCAGGACCTGCGCAGCGCGTTCTGGTGCACCTGCGTGCAGAACGGCATCTTCCAGACGTGGGCGCCCATGTACACGATGTTCAGCCGCGGGAACATTACCGAGAAGAAGCGCGTGCTCACGGAGTTCGCGCGGCAGTCTCCCATTGCAGACACGACCGTCGTCGACCTGTATGCTGGCATCGGGTACTTCACGCTTTCGTACGCCAAGAACCGGCCCAAGGTCGTGTACTGCTGGGAGCTGAACTGGTGGAGCGTCGAGGGCCTGCTGCGCGCGGCCAAGCAGAACAAGTTCAGGGCGCGCGCAGTGCACGAGCACGAGGCGTACGTGCCCGACAACGCCGACGACATTGTCATATTTGTGGAGGACAACCAGCGCGCCGTGCAGCGGCTCGCGAGCCTCGATCTCGCCGCGGTGAGCCATATCAACATGGGCCTGCTGCCGGACTGCCGCGACGCGTTTCCCGTGGCGCTGCGCCTGGCCGAGCGCTCGCGCACAGCACCGGTTTTCCACGTCCACGAGAACGTGCGCAGTGTCGAGTTAGAGAGCTGGCGCCGCGAAGTGTCGCAAACGTTCGGCACCTGCCTGCATATCGAGAAAATCAAGAGCTACTCGCCTGGCGTCGTGCATGTGTGCGGCGACTTCACGCCGGCGCCCGCAGCAGAGCCTTCGGTGGGGCCCGGCGTCGGCGCCAAAGAATCTCGTCAGAACTTGAAGCAGTAATATGTACATGCGTTCCGCACCAAGCCTGGACATCAAAGAAACGACGGAATTATGGAACATAGAATAAATAAATCTCGCAGACAGCCGCTGGACAAGAATGAAAAAAGAGAAGACAGGCGCCCGCGTTGCTTAGGCCCCGCTTGGTATGCCGCCATCGCCGGATGGCTGGTTTTGGCCGTTCATGAGCATGCCCTGCAGCTGCTCGGCTACGGCAGTGACAATAACGGTTCGTCGCGTGTGGTCCTCGCGCTCGTGTTTCTGGCCGTTGCTGTCCTTCGAGCCCGTCAGGGCGACCTGCGGCTCGCCGTCAATGATGCCCGTGAACAGAATCCCCTCCGGCGCCGAGTCCTTCCTGTCGCCGTTTGTGAAGATGCGATCGATGAGCGGGCGTAAACACGCCTTGCCGGCCTCTGTCCGGAAGTGGCGGCCCAGCGCGTCGGCGCGCGCAAACCGCTTCTTGCAGCCCCACGCCATGTCGCTGTACTCGCCGCAGCACACAAACCGCTTCTCGCCGCTGTGCAGCGCCTCGTGGCGCTTGCGGTCGTGTTGTCGTGCAAACGCCTTGCCGCAGTGCTTGCAAGCGAAGGGCCTCTCATCCGTGTGCGTGCGCATGTGGCTTCTGAGGTTGTAGGCTCTTGTGAACCGCTTGTCGCAGAGCTCGCAGGCGAACATCTGGCCGCCCTTCAAGTCGTTCGTGGGCTCGTAGGGGCTCGAGTGCGAGCGGTGCCGCGTCTGCGGCACGCCGAGCTGCGCGGGCTGGCCCAGCGCGGGGCTGGCGTGGTGGACCTGGATTTTCGGGAACTCGAGCGACGCGTCGGCGCTCTGCGTCTGCGTCTGCGCAGCAAGTGTATCCAAAAACGCGGTGCGCTCGCGGTCGCCCCAGTTGTCGGACAGCGCGCGCGAGTGCCGCAGCGGCACGTCGAGGCGCTGGAACCCGTCGAACGGCGCCTGCTCCTGCAGCGGGTCGTCGATGAGCGGGCTCGCGACGTCATTAGAGTATCCGTGGGATGACGAGTCGTTCGAGCCGTCGAAGCCGCTCAGCGGGCTGCCGATCATCGGGCTGGCCAGCGGGCTCTCGAGCGGGCTCTCGGCGCTGCTGTGCACGCTGTGCGGCGTGCCGGGTGGCATCGTGTCTGTGGTCATGAGCGGGCTCATGTGCGGGCTCGTGTGCGGGAAGCCCGGCCCGCCGCCGTAGTTGCCCTGCACGTTGATGTGCGGGCTTGTGTTCGGCGAGCTGTCGTACGAGCCGGCAAACTCGTCCTTCATGGAGGACTGGAACATCGGCACCTGCCCGCCCTTCAGGGGCACGCCCGACGCCGAGTACATGGGGAACGCATCGTCGACGTAGTTTTGTGCGGCACTGCTGTTCTCTTCTGGCTCCACAACGTTGATTACGGGGTCCACGCGGATGTTCGGCGCGGCGTAGCCGTACGCGGGCTGCGCGTCGGCGCCGAGGCCCTCACCGGGCATGCCCCCGTTCGAGTAAGACGCGTGGTGGTTGTGGTGGGGAGCGTGGCCGTTCAGCGGCGGTGCGGAGGCGGCGTTGGCGGCGCGCGCGGCATAGCCGGGCCGGTCCATTGGCGCGGCGCCAAATTGGTCCGGGGCACCCGGCTCGAGCAGATCGAACAAATCCAGCTCCTCCAGAGAGCTAATTGGCTCCGTCTTGACCTGCTGCTGTATGGGAACCCCCGCAGGCATGAGCCCCGCATAAAGCATGTTCGCCTGGTCTGGCGGGACGTGGGAGCGCATCATGGCGCCATCTGAGCTGTGTCGTTGGTGACGGTCGGGCCGCTGCATATCGTCCTCAAAGGAATGAATAAACTCCTCCATATCAAACCGATCCATGGCGTCGAAACTAAGCTCCGGCCAACACAAAACTTATATTTAACCTGCTGACAAACGATCTCGATGTCAGTCCACGAGCGCTCTTAGGGTTCGCCT
Organism: Entelexis sp. DX6506; assembly: GCA_037041025.1. Lineage (NCBI taxonomy): Eukaryota > Fungi > Ascomycota > Dipodascomycetes > Dipodascales > Trichomonascaceae > Entelexis > Entelexis sp. DX6506. Next base: position 654,497 of record JAXQHU010000039.1, read on the forward strand.
GGTGCGGGTAGAGATGCGTGCGTAGTGCTGGCGCCTGCGTCGACGCGCGTGCATTAGATACTCGACTAGCAACTTAAATAGAGTTTTAGGCCGGGGCCGCCGGCCAGCTACGTATTTTTTCGGGCCATGCGTGGCGCGATCGGTGCGCCGCCGGAGACGCAGACCTCCGATCGCGCATGCTTTTCCATACACACCCGAGTGCAGAAGGCACGCGGTGATCACGGCCGACATGCATGAGATGACGTAGGGGAGACGATGCGAAGGAGTCGCGCAGAGTCACAGTCAGCGCGTAGAGCCACACAACTTGCTAAATCTATATAACCCGGGTGCGCCAGCACGGCGATCGCCCGCGGTTTGCCACCGGGGGCCTACGCGGCACCAACGACTTTACGGGAAACTACCCTATGATGAGCTCGCAGCGCGCTTGCCGGGCAATTGTCGATCCTGCAGGTGACATCCGTCATCGCCGTTGTGCTGGGAGCTGGGAGAATAAGGCTGCGCTTTGTGGCTTTTGCTGGGCAAGCTAAGCCCCTCTTAGCATCTCCCAAAACCAGAATGTCAGCGTCGCAACTCCGATCCGCGCTTTGAAGCCCATGCGAGCTGCTGGTGCCCTCCACAAGGGGCGGGTGATCATCATGCTTGATTAATTAGTTATGTTCGTATATATATAGCACGGGTATTGTGGAGCTGGGTATTGTGGAGCTGGTGTATTGTGAGCTTGTGCATTGCGAGCTTGAGCGCGGGGAACCTGCGCTGCGGCACGCGCCCACAATTCGCCCACAATGCGCCAGCGAGTAGGCCGGTAGGTAGACCCATAGGTAGGTCATGAAACCAGTGTGGCTAATAGTGCGAAGGCGCCGAATGGGCGAAGCACAGCTCGGGGGTCTCAAGTATCTCGAGTGTTTCTCAGGTATCTCAAGCGACTCTCGTGTGTGTCTCGACTGTAGCGACAAATAAATAAAGGACTGGCAGCCCGGTACGCTAGGGGAGCCCGATGGGGCCCAATGGCCTAAGAATGCGCCCACTGGTACCCACTGGTACCCAAAGGCACCGATCGGTGGTACCAGCCCAGGGGCGGTTTCGGGGGCACTCAGCTTAGGAGCAGCTGGTGCGGCGTGCTGCAATTATGGCTGACGCGTGCCGCGATTAGGACAGACGCGCAGCTAGCGCCGCTCGACGTCGGTGAGCAGCAGCTTCAGCGCAGTGGGGAACGAGATGGCCGCGGCCGTCTCCGAGCGCCGGGCCTCCTCGTTCGCCCAGTCGCCCTGCTGCAGCACGCTGCCGATGAGCCGCAGCAGGTCCTCGCGCGAGACCTTGGTTGTTTCCTGCACGGAGTGCGTCACGCCGTTCACGCTATAGACCTCGAAGTCCGGCATGTTGCCGGGCCCGACGACGGCGTTTGTTTTGTCGAGCAGGCCGATCTTGACGTTCGACGTGTCGAGCGGCAGAAACAGCAGCATGAACGAGTTGCGCGCAATCGTACTCACGCGCACAAAGTCCTCCCACTTCACGGTGACCACCTGCAGCAGGCAGTCCGAGCGCACGTCGACCTCGACGCTGCCGGCAAACGCCATAAACCGCATCATCTGCATGATGCGCAGCGCGTCCGCCACGTAGTAGTACACGACCGTGGGCACGAGCGGGAAGCGCGAGTCTACGTGGGCAAAGCTGCGGAAAAGCTGACCGCCTGACGCGGCGGCCTGCTCGATGGCCGTGCGCAGCAGCTCGTGCATCTCGCCGCTGCAGGAGCGGATGTCGATGCAGCGATTTGCCGCCGCGCGCACAAGCTTCATTTTCGCGATGAGATACGCCGGCCGCAGCGGCGTGAGGTACAGGTTCTCGCTCTCGGGGATGCCCGCGTAGGCGTCGGTGCTGTGGTTCATTTTGGCAAAGCCGACCTGGACGAGCGCCATGTGGTTCTCGAGGAGCTGGATGGACGTGAGCGACGTCTCCATGACGCGCTTCAGGTCGTCGACGGTCGTGGCGACCGAGATGTCGCTGAGCGCGCGCTGGTAGCAGATCATGGCCTCCATGAGCGGTCCGCTCGATATTATGTGGGGCGAGAAGTCGTCGGAGAGCACGCAGTTGACGGAGTCGGTGACGCCCGGCTCGTCCGTCGTGTGCATGTCGTAGGAGTCGCAGACGTTGTGGACGACGTCGGAGAAGAAGTACGAGAGCTGCGACAGCGGCGCGAAGTTGTTCACCAGCATGTACGGCAGGATGGTGATGGCGGCGACGTGGAGGACGAGGCGCTCCTTGGAGAACTCGGTGGTGGCGCGCAGCTTGCGCATGAGCGTGACACTGTTTGCGTAGAACTGGAGCAGGGTGCTGATGCCGCGCTCGATGTGCCAGAGCGAGAACTGGCAGATGACGGCGAGGGCGAGGTGCTGGTCGAAGCCGCTGGGGGCCTCGACGTCGCTCTTCATGATCTCGTCGATGTAGAGCTGGATCTCCTTCTGGGGCTTGGACGCGGAGTTGAGGGCGACGACGCAGACAATGGCCATGGCGAGCAGCGGCCACTTCTCGTCGAGCTCGACAATGGCCGTGGGCATGTGTAGCAGGGCGAGGACGGGGAACATGTTTGGGCTGGAGCGGAAGCGCGTGTAGAAGCCCTCGGCCTCCTCGACGGTGAGCAGCTTTGCGGCAATGGCGCGGCGCAGCGGCGAGATGCCGATCTCGCGCAGCTTGACCTGGGCGTCGCGGATGATGTGCTGCAGGTAGACGGCGTGCTCCTCCTTGGCGTGGGCCTCGTCGAACGCGGGCTGGTCCTCGGACGAGTGCGCGCTGCCGGCGTTGTCGGACTCGGGCGAGTACTCGCCGTACTTGTCGCGGCCGCCGCCCTTCTTCTTGCCCTCCGTCGTGATGCACGGCGTGTGGCTGCGCTCGCAGCGCACGCACGTCGTTTCCGTCGGGCTCGCGTACTCGCAGCGCACCTTCAGCTGCCGGCACCGCACGCACGCCTGCCGCTTCCGCCACACCGAGTTGAAATCCATCCTTCCCTAACGCTCGAAACCTAACTGCGCTGTTATGTCATGGCCGGGCCCGCCAATATTTCTATGATCCTAGCTGATGATGTAATTCCGCATACTCTTAGATACGCCGCCCTGGATGCGTCAGTCCAGCGGTTGTTCCCGGCCGCAGCCGGGGCGGGCCACTCAGGCCCGGGGTCCTGCGCTCCCGATCCCAATTGCTTGGCGGCGCGCTGGGTTGCGCGCCCGCGGTAAAACCCGTGAAAAATCCCTGCTTGCGTGCTGCGCGCCGCGCCAGGGCTAATTTTGCCGCATTCGGGCGCGCGCGCCCCGCGCGGCGGTCGCCGGCTGCGCGGGCGGCGCGGCGCCGCGTGGGGCTGCCCTCGCTTGTTTCGCGCTTGCTTAGCCTGCTTCGGGCCCCGCCGCCGAGTGCGGCGCGCCGCGGCGCGGTGCCTGGTCAATCGGCGTAACACGGCGTCCGGCCCGGCGTGGACAGGCCAGGCCGGCTCCGCACCAGGCCGGCTTCGCACCAGGCCGGCTCCGCACAGCAAGATTCCGTGCTTTTATGCTTCGGCCTGCGGGCGGGACGCGCCATGTGTCTCAGCTGCGTCAGCGGCGCATCCGCGGCGTGCGTCGTGCAGGTCAGCCGCCTTGTCGGCGGGGGCCAACGGTTTCACACGGTTCACACGATAAGCCTGGCAGCAGGATCGTCGTTCGCTTCGTTTGTTGACATTTGCGCCCGCATATTTTTTTTAGGAAAATGATCGGTCTGCGCTGGACGCACGCCGTGCCGCTTTTGTCGTGTGGACCCCGCCGCGCGTTCAGCACGTCGTTTGTGGCGCTGAAAAAGAAGGCGCCGGCCGCAGCGGCCGCGGGCGCCGAGACGGGCGCCGACGCAGCGAGCTTCAACCCCGCGGAAATGAAGGACCGCCTCGAGAACGTGCTCAAGGCGTTCAACGAGAAGGTGAAGGAGGCGCGGTCGAGCGCGGTCAGCACCGAGAAGTTCCAGAACCTCGAGGTCGACCTCGGGCACGGGTCGACGAGCGTGCTCAAGAGCCTGGCTGCCATTGCGCCGCGCGGCAACAAAATCAACATCGTGGCGTTCGACCCGAAGCAGGTGAAGTACATCCAGACCGCGGTTGTGGCGAAGATGGGCGTGCCTGCCGAGCCGTTTGGCGGCGACAAGCAGACGCTGAGCGTGACGATGCCGCAGCAGACGGACGCGAAGAAGGCCGCCAGCGCGAAGCTCATCAAGGAGGCGTTCGAGAACCTGCGCAACAACGCCGCGAACAAGAACTCCATTGCGAGCATCCGCGCAAAGTACATAAACCCGCTGAAGAAGGCGTCGTCGAAGGGCAGCGGCGTGTCGCTGAACGACGTGAAGAAGCAGACGCAGGAGATCGAGCAGCTCGCAAAAACGTACACGAACAAGCTGCAGGACCTGTTCAAAAAGAGCTCGTGAGCTCGCATTATTTAACCTTTTTTTTAATTATATCCTCCATGTATCTCTTTTTTCGTGCAGTGCGCGTGTTGCGCAGGCGCGAGCGCGAGTGCGCGCTCATGACTTTTCGGCCGGCGTCTGCTTCATTGCGCCCAGCAGGCGGCGCACGCCGCGGAACATCGCCCACCACGACGCCGAGTAGCCCACGTCGTTGAACGAGCGCACCATGACCCACGCCTTGCTCACGGACGGAATCGGGTAGTCGAGCGCGCGCGGAATGAACGTCGACATGAACGGCACGCGGTCGAAGCACACAGACTTCTCGAGACACAGGCCGCGCAGGCCCTCGACGCCGCCGAACTTGCCGTAGCCGCTGCCGTCGACGCCGCCGAACGGCAGCTGGCACAGGTGGTACGTCGCGAAGTCGTTGATGGCGACGTTGCCGCAGCGCAGCGCGTTCGTCACGCGCTCGAGCGTCTGCTTGTTGCGGCCGAACACGGAGGCGCCGAGGCCGAACTCCGTGGAGTTGGCGAGCTCGATGCAGTCGTCCGTGCTTGTTGCCGGCCGCATGACGAGCAGCACGGGGCCAAACACCTCCTCCTGCGCGATCTTCATGCTCGGCGTGACGTGCGTGAGCATGGTGGGCTCGAAGTAGATGCCGAGCGGGTACTTCGGGTGCGCGTAGCGCTTGCCGCCGGACACGAGCACGGCGCCGCTGGCCACGGCGTCGTCGATTAGCGCCTCGAGGCGGTCGATGTGCGCGGCGTTGCTGAGCGCGCCCATGTCGATGTTCGCGACCTCGTCGATGGAGCTGCCGACGCGCAGCTGCTTCACGCGCTGGGCCAGCGTGTCGACGAGCGCGTCGTGCACGTTCGCGTGCAGAATGACGCGCTCGACGCCGATGCAGTTCTGGCCTGCGGACTGGAACACGCCGCGCATGATGATCGACGCCACGTCGTTCGTGTTCGTGTAGTCGTCGAGCACAATGAGCGGGTCCTTGCCGCCGAGCTCGACAACGACGGGCGTGAGCGGCTTGGCCGCGGCCTTGACGACGAGGTGCGCGACGGGCCGCGAGCCGATGAACGTGATGTGCTTCACGAGCGGGTGCGTGGTGAGCGCGTCGGCCTGCTCGGGCCAGCACGCAACAAGCTGCACGAGGTTCGGGTCGAAGCCGTGCAGATCAAGCGCGCGCTTCGCGATCTCGACAAAGAACTCCGACGACCACACGACCTGCTCGCTGCACTTGACGACGACGGCGTCGCCGGCGAACAGGGCCGCGGCAATCGGGCCGAGCAGGTTGTGCAGCGGGTAGTTCCACGAGACCATGGCGCACACGACGCCGAGCGGCTCGTAGCGCACCTCGGCGCCCTTGTAGGCCATGAGCCAGCCCGCGCTGCCCTGGCGGCGCGACGGCCGGAGGGCGTCGCCGCCGTTGCGGATGATCCACGCGAGCTTCTCGAGCGTGACCATGACCTCGCCGAGCGCGGCGTCGATCATGGTCTTGCCCGTGTCGCGGCACGCGATCTGGCACACCTCCTGCTGGTGCTCGGAGATGTAGCGCAGCATCGTGAGCAGCACGCCGGCGCGGTCCTTCGGCGTCGTGGCGCGCCACTTCGCGCCCTGCCACGCGTGGTGCGCGCGCCGGACCTTCGCGTCGATGTCGGCCGCCGACGCGGCGCGCACCGAGCCGAGCAGCTGGCCCGTCGCCGGGCACAGGCAGCGGATCTGCTGCGGCTCCTCGGGGTCGTGGATGCTCATCACGTTCACGCGCTTGCCCTTCCAGTGCGGCTGCGCGGGCTCGGGAATCGGCAGCGTGAACGCGCGGCCGCGGCCGCGCGCGGGCTTCGGCCCGCGCAGCGAGCGCACAAGCAGCAGCACGCTCGCGGCAACCACGAGCGCCACCGTGCTCAGCGCGCCGGCCGGCGACCGCGCGGCGAGCTCGGACACACTTTGCATCCAGGCCATATGCGTTCAGCAACGGCAACTTACTAAACGTGGGCATTTGGGGCATCCCAACGCGTCGCTACGACGGACACGACTGTGCGCCGCGAATTGCGCCGCGAATTGCGCGCGCTTGGGCGGCCGCGCGCGCAAGCTCGGCGGAAATTCGGCGCCGAGCGCACGGCGAAGTTGCGCCCGCGGCGCGCCGCGCACCGCCTTTCAAATAAGCTTTCGCGGCAGCACCACCACCAACGGAATATCGCCCGCCAAACAGGCCGGAATCTTCGCATCTAAAACTAGAACTGGTCTTTATATACGCTGTAGTACGCCATCTAGTGCGCGCTTTTGCACTCTGCTGCGCTCTGCTGAGGGCACAACAGCACGGCTTGTATTACTATTTTACGAGCGGCGTGCGGCCGCGGCGGGCGGCCGCGCAGTTCGCCGGACCGCTGAGCCAGAGCGCCGCCCAGTTAGTTCGCGCTCACGACCTGCTTGACCAGGAAATCCAGCACGCCCTGGCGGCCCTCGTCCGCCTTCTTCTTCTGCGCCTCGATGTCGCCCGCGGCCGCGTCGCTCGTCGCAGACTCGGCCTGCTTCTCATTGACCTCGAACTGCGACGTGCTGCTGTTGAACTCGTCCTCCTTCTTCTTCTTGTACGCCTCTATCTCGGCCGCCGCGTCCGTCTTCGACGCCTTGATGCGCTGGCTGCGGTACGCGCGCGCCTCCTGCACGATCTCCTGCGCCTTGTTCTCGGCGTCCAAGAGCGTCTGGATCCCGCTCGAGTTAGAGGCCGACATGCTTTGTTCTGCGCACCTCCACGGCAATGGTCTAGTCTGGCCGGGCTGGGCTCGGGCGCGGTGTCAGCACGATAGCGGCCGCCGCAGGGAGGCGGCCACGTGCGCGCTGACAAACGCCGGCCCGCTGGTCCCCAGCCAGCCTTAACGCTGGGCCGCCGGCGCTGCCTGCCGGGGTTGGGTCTGCGGTGCGCGGGTCCCACATAAATAAATTTATTTTTCAGCAGGCGGCCATGGCCAGGGCAACGTGCGCGACCTGCGGGCAGGCAAGCAAGTACCGGTGCCCGGCGTGCGAGACGGAGTCGTGCTCGGCGAATTGCGTCAAGCAGCACAAAGTAGCGACGGGGTGCACGGGCCAGGTCGATCCGACGCGGTTTGTGCCCAAGCCCGAGCTGTTCACGAGCCTCGGCCTGAACCGCGACTATAATTTCTTGCAGCAGGTCGGCCGCGAGATTGCCGTGGACAAGAACGCGTCGCGCGCGCACCGCGTCTTCAAGCCGCGCGACCAGTGGCGCGCCGGCGTGCGCGTGCGCGCCATGGCAAAGGGCATGTCGCGCGTGCGCCGCAACCGCTCGCGCTGGAACAAGGCTACGCAGCAGTTCGAGTGGACGGTCGAGGCTCTGCAGGCCGGCCAGCCCGCCGCGTTCGTGCAGCTCGGCGACCAGACGCCCGTGCACGCTGTGCTGGACAAGCTGGGCGCGCCGGCGTCGAGCGACGTCGTGCTGCGCGACGCCGACGGCCAGCGCGCACTCCTGGCCAAGGACAAGACGCTGGCCGAGGCGCTGAAGGGCCGCGTCGTGCTCGAGTTCCCGTGCGTCGAGGTGCTGGAGGGCGGCACCTTTAGCGGCTCCGAGAGTGAGAGTGACAGCGACAGCGACTCGAGCGACAGCGATTCGAGCGACTCCAGCAGCGACAGCGACAGCGAGGCCGAAGAAGCGGGCCCGGATGAGCCCGGACCCGGATCAGAAGCACGAGGCCAGGAACGCGCACCAATTGGGCTGAATGAGAGCGCGAGTGCTGCACAAGCCGCGCAGAGCAGCGCAATGCTCACGGAGAGCGCGGCTCCTGCACCAGGCCGGGCGGGTGAGCCTTCTGAAGCACACGGCCACGACGAAGGCGCACCAATTGAGCTCACTGAGGGCGCCAATGCTCAAGGCGGCGCTGACGCACCGCAGAGCGGAGCGCAGGCAGGCGTGGCTCCTGCATCGAATGCAGGCATCGTGGAGGAAGCTCCGGCCGTGCCCAGTACAAATGCTATTAACGACGGGGCCGACTCGGACTCGGAGCCGCCCGTCGAGGAGTCTACAAAGTCTATCGTTTAAGGTGTGGTCCTGCTAGTGCGACCGCCGGTCCGGCTACTGCGACCGTTGGGGCGGGTGCCTAATGGAGGCGCCCGATCGTGCGTCCACGGCGAGTGCTCGTGATACGATAAATGTTAGTCCGCTCGCGGGCGCCGCGGCGGCGCGTGCGCGTGCATATCCGACTTGAACGGGAACCCGGGCACCTTCGGCTGCGGGTACGACTCGTCGCACTCGACGGCCGACACCTTCGTCTTCTTCGCCTGCCTCTTGGCCGCGCGCTTGCGCTCGCCCTCGCCCGCGTCGGGCGCGGGCCGCTTGGCCGCCGCGGGCGCGTCGTCGTCGCTGCTCGCGTTCGCCGCCGACGCCGACGCCGAGTCGTCGCCGCCCGCGGCGCGCAGCTGCGCCTCGAGCTCCTGCGTCTCGGCGGCCAGCCCGCGCGCCGTCTCGGCGTCGAGCATCCAGTCGCGGCTCGCCGCGCCGGGCGCCTGCGCCGGGTCGTCAACGAGATCCTTTGCGTCGTCGAACGTGCCCGCGGGCTGCGCGGGACACGCCGCCGCGGAGATGATCATGCCGCGGATCATCGGCTCCATGTGCTCCTGGCGCAGCTCGGCGAGCTCCGCCCACGTGAACTTGTCGCACAGCGTCTTCATGAGCCGCATGCGCGTCTGGATCGCGCCGGGCTCGGTCCCGGGCAGGTGCGTGCGCAGCTGCACGCGGAACTGCTGTACGTTGCGGATCGCCGCCGCGAACTCGAACTTCTGCGCGTGGCTCGCCAGCTCGTTCAGCACGCGCTTCGCCAGCCGCGGCGCCCCCGAGCCCGTCGACACCATCACCTTCAGCGGGCCCTGCTCGAAGTTCGCGCCGAAGTAGAAGTCGCACAGCGGCGGCACGTCCGCAACGTTCACGGGAATGTGCCGCCGCCGGCAGCTCTCGGCAACGCGCCGCGACGCCTCGTGGTCGTCGATCGCCGTGAGCACCATCGACCAGTGCTCCATTTTGAGGTCGCTCTTCTCGTACGTGCGCTCGCACCACCGCACAACATGCTCGTCCACGAGCCCGCGGATGTACTCCGTGAGCTCGGGCGCCACGACCGTCACGCGCGCGCCGGCCGCAGCAAGCTTGCGCACGCGCGTCTCGGCAACCTCGCCGCCGCCCACCAGCAGCACGGGCTTGTCCTGCAGGACCCACGCAATGGGCAGACTCATTGCGAAGAAGCTGTTTGGGTGACGCGGCCTGACCTAACCCGCGGACCACCGCCGGGGCCACCACGGCCGCGGCCGCTGCCAGGGCCGCCAGGGCCCATCTGTACATTATTTATGCATTAACACCACATATAATTGCCCCTAAATTGCACGCATCTTGACGAGTGAGCATCGGGAGCTATGTCCTGCTACGTTAACCTGGTGCGCGCTCTACAACGCTACGAAAAGGGTGAATGGTCGTGCGCAGTCCGCCGGCAGTGCTGCACATTTCATTGCGGCTTCGCCTGGGCCTGGGCCTGGGCCTGGGCCTGCAGCTGGCGACCGGCCTCCTGCAGACGCACCTGCGCGGCGCCCCACTCCTCCTTGAAGATCTCGGACTTCAGCTTCAGGATCTCGTCGTCGCTCTTCGGGCCCTCGCGCGCCACCGTCTGCTTGAGGCGGTTCTCCGTGTTCATCATGCTCATGGCCAGCGCGTTCTGCACAACCGGGTGCAGCGGCTTGCCGTCGGGCCCGCGCGCAACCAGCCCCGGGCCAGGAACGGGCCCGGAGGGCATGCCCTGAGCACCGGGCTGCGGCACTGCGCCCGCGCCCGCGCCCGCGCCCGCGCCAGCGGCGACGCCGGCACCGGCACCAGCCGCGGCCCCCGCGGCGGGCTTCGCCGCCTTCCGCTTCTTCTTCTTCTCCTTCTTGGGCAGCGTCTTCTCGCCGCTCCACGCCCACAGCGGGCGGAAGCTCTGCAGGAACGACACGTCGGCAAACAGGTTCGGGAACAGCCAGATGCCTCTGCCCGGAACAGCCAGCGTCACGCCAAACAGAATGAGGCGCACGACCGTCAGCACGAGCAGGAACCCGAGGAACGCCATCGCGACCAGGCTGCCGTAGTACGCGAGCCGGCGCAGCGGCGCGGGCCACAGCTGGAACAGCGCCACGGCAATGCCGCCGGCCAGCGTCGCCGCGCCGTACAGGTACGTCGACAGCGGCACCGGGTTGTAGAACCACACAAAGTACTGCTCGTCGCCAACGCGCTGCTGCTGCGCCACAAGCACGCACGGCACGCCGCTCTGCGGCTTGAGGCCCTTCGCCAGCGCGTCGTCGACCTCGAGCTTCGTCACGTTGAACGCGAACTTCTCCGTCGGGAACTTCGCCAGCACCTGCAGCGCCGCCTCCTTCGAGCCCACCGCGGGCAGCAGCGGCTGCCGCTTGCGCGCCGCCTCGTACGCCGGGTCGAGCAGCGCGCGCACGGCGCGCTTCAGCCGGAACATGTCCCAGCGCTGCCCGCCCATCAGCGCGGGCCGCTGCTTCAGAATCGGGCTGCGCCGCAGGTACCGCGCCACCGCCAGCGTCTGGCGGTCGCACGTCTTCAGGTCGGGCGGAGACGGGGTGATTTGCACCGACATTTCCTACCGTTCGTGTGGAGGGAAGCCGCTTTCGTGTTGCAGCGGAAATTAGGTGATGACCTGGAGGACCTAACCCGCGGGCCTGTGCAGCACCGAATCGAGAAAGGCGGGCGAACCAAAGCCAAAGCCAAGGCCAAACGGCGGAGCCAGAACGCGCGCGCCGGCCGCAAGTAAACACGCGGCCTATTTCAGGTAGGTTCGGCTCTGGTGGTGTATCATCTTGTGGTATATCATCTTATGCTAAATCATCTGGCGCTGTATCATCTAGTGGTGTATTATTACGGGAGTGTTCAGCAGTCCCAAGCCGTGTAGACTATATATGTGTGGTTACGTTACGTAGGTGGTAGGGTCGTTAACTCGGAGCATCGTGAGGAGGAGTTTAGGCAGAGGGAGTTCCAGAAACAGAGTGCACGGCCGAAGGCTGCTCGCCCGCGCGCAGAATGCGCGAGCCGTCGGACTCGACAAGGTCGACGTCCTTGCGCTCGACGTGCGCCTTCTTCCACACCTCGACCTCGCAGCCGCCGCGGACCACCGCAATGCGCATCGTGGCCAGCAGATTGTGCGCCGCGTTGTGGTGCTTGTACACGCCGCCGTTGAACACGGCAGTGCCGTCCTTGCCGACGGCCGAGCGGATGAGCGTGCGCCCGCCCGGATGCCGGTCGACGAAGTCCGTCACGTCGTGCACAATGCCCGAGATGACAATCAGGTCGCGCTCCTTCGCGGCGCCCCGGAAGTCGTCGAACTCAATGACCGGCAGCTGGTCAATTGGCACGCCCCAGTTCAAGCGATTCCGCCAGCGGTCAAGCTTCTTCTGCTTCTGCTGCACAATGCCCTGCTCAATCGCATTCTGCGAGAACCGCTGCAGGTTGTACGCGAGTCCCAGCTGCTGGCACACGTAGATGAGCACCTTCGTCGGGTCGTATTGGTACCACTTCAGCGCGTTGCGGTAGTCGCTCGGGAACTCGTGATGGAAGTTGTGGTAGCCCTCGCCGGCCGTCACCAGCGCCGTCAGCAGGTGGTCGCGCGGCGTGTGCCGGTCGTCGAACGGCTGCTCGCCAATCCAGTGCGCCAGCGAGTTCACGCAGAACGTCGCCTGGTGCACCATGAACAGCCGGATCACGCCAGCGTAAAGAAGCCCGCCCTTGTAGTCGCCCCATCCAAGGCCGGCCACAAGCATCGGAAACAGGTACGCCGTCGCAACCAGGAACCACACGTAGTGCTTGTGCTGGAACACAATGAGCTTGTCCGTCAGCAGGTCGCTGATGTCCGTGCGGCCCTTCAAGCGCGGGTTCTGCTTGAAGACCATCCAGCCCAGGTGCGAGTACCAGAACCCGCGCTTCGCGTTGTACGGGTCCTTGTCGGTGTCCGTGTAGCGGTGGTGCGTGCGGTGGCCGTTGCTCCACCACTTCACAGAGCCCTGCACGGCGCCCGAGCCAGCAAGCATGAGCGCCACCTTCAGCGGCAGCCGCGCCTCGTAAGCACGGTGCGCAAACAGCCGGTGGTATCCGGCCGTGATGCCAAACGCCGTCACGAAGTAGTAGAACACCGAGAACGCCAGCGTCTTCAGCTGCAGCGGCACCGCCGGGATCGCGATGAAGCCAAGCAGAGGAATGATCAGCACCAGCGTCGTGTTCAGCCAGTTCACCTTCAGGAAGAAGTTGCGGAACGTGAGCGGCTGCTCGGAGATGTGCTTCTGCGCCCGGTGGACCTTGCCGGCCTGATTCGCCTGGCGCTGCTGCTCGGCCGCACGATTGATGTGCGTGCGGCTACGGATCTGAGCGCCGGAGGCGATGGCCTCAAGCTCCTCAGGCGAGAGCTTCTCGATCCTCGACATGTTGTTGCTCCAACAATCGGAAGTTTAGTCGCCAGCGCTTTTTTTTAAATACACCTGCAATTGGGATTTTGGGTTGGGGCCTCGAGAGTATCCGAACCCGTACCCACGCTATGACCCCAACCGAATAGCGCAGGTTCTTAGAGGTTCGCGCATCGCGTCCATCGCCACTCGTAGGGCGCGAGTTTGACAGGGCGGCTAGGCTTGCCAGGGTCCAAAGCCACACATCCAGGCAGAACTCCCAAACTACAAATGTGGTTGTTGCCGCTACCTAGTTTGTTTGCTGTATTGGCGCACAGCTCGAATTTCATTTGTTGAGCCAAGGCTGAGCACGAGCACGCGGTAATGCATTCTTATCGCGGCAAGGGTTCAGGATCCATTATCGGATCGTGGCAAAAAAAATTGCAGTGCAGAAAGCCGCGGCCCGAGGCCCCGGGTCGCGTTATCGGCAGTTCGAAAAACAGTGGACGATGCCATACTGCTGCATTGCATTGCTTAACATTACATGGCATGTTTTACTAGTTGCTTGCTCGCTTGCCTTACCTTGCAGTTCTCAACCCCAGAACCCGTGCCCCAACCCTCGCAATTGACACCTGGGTGTCGTGATGTAACGCGTGCATGTGCGTGCATGACGGCTTTGCGTAGGAGCTTTTTGCACTAAACAACGCTTGCGACCGAAATTGCGCCTTGCTATCAAGAGCGGGTGCACACACGTGCCCGTGGGATCCCGACTGAGCGTACTTGGCAGCATTGCTCTGCGCGCTCGTGCAGATCAGCTGCTCTTCACTCGTTGCCAAATTAACCAGGCGCCTGCCGAGGCTGGACCATCACGTGCCGCATTTTTTAGGAACCCAGGCCGGGACCGAGGCCCAATCGCGGCGCGCGCGATGGTCGTTCCGCTGAACCGCGTCTTGGCGCAGCAGCCGCCGCTGGCAGCCGTAATCCCCCTATTAGACAAAAGTACGAGTTTAGATGCCCAGTTGACTATTATACATGCGTTGGATGGTGTCGATGATCGGTTTCGGGAACAGGTTCTGAGGCACCTCGTCAAAATCATCGAGCAAAAAGCTTCGGACGAGGCCATTTCGGAAGAGCTGTGGGAAGCGTACTACGCATTAAAAACACCAGCTGCCATAAGCAGGCTGCGCGAGACGACGGACAGCGTGGTGCGCTACGACCTTCCTCACAATAAGCATGTTGTGATCCGCGAGGACCGCAGCACGTTGATCCAGAGCGGCGGAACCGGCCATCGCACATGGGAATCGTCGCTGGCGCTGACCGAATACTTGTGCCGCAATTGCGAGGGTTCTGCGGCTTGGGACGAAGTCATTGAGCTTGGCGCCGGAACGGGCCTTGTTGGCATGGCTGTTGCGAAGCTGGGGCTCGCTCAGAGAGTGCGTGTCACGGACGGCAGTCCGAAACTGGTTACCAAACTTGAAAGCGCAATCGCAGAAAACGAGCTTGATTCTGTGCAAGCCTCAGTTCTACAGTGGGACGACCTCGACGAGGCAGCCAAATTGCCCAAAGGTGCAGTGGTAGTAGCCGGTGATGTGTTGTACGGACTTCCTTCGCTCTACCACGTCATTCTAGACTGCATATTGGCGCTTGAGCCGCGCAAGGCGCTGTTGGCGAACCCAATTCGCAATGCAGAAACATATGCCATGTTTAAAGACTTGTGCACGGAACGAGGAGTCGGCGTCAAGGTCGTGGCCAGGTATTCAGCTTCTAGCGTTGAGGAGTCAGACTGGATGTTTCTGGTGTCGCTACCGCCTATTCCGGTTGAGATCATAGAACTTACTTTTTAGCTGCTCAATGTAAAGCAGCTAACCGAGTGACTGGTTAGTTTTTGCCACACATTCTGGCAGTAATGTATCCTCGTTTCTGTTCGCACATACTGTATAAATACACGATCTCATGTGCTTTGTGAAGCTGGCGTCCTTATACGTAGAGGACGTTGTTGAAGGTATTTTGATACTGTAATGCGATATTTGATTATCTTGAATCACTTCCAGGTCTTAAATGCACGCCAGCATCAATGGCTAGGTCGGGCGCAAGATTTCAGTCTCACGTATTAATGAGTACCTGTCGTGAATATCGTGCGAGTTCTTTGAAGAGACACCGCAATGTTTCGAGCGCATTCTGTACAAAAACGAATAACGCATCGGGATTTTTTTCGCTCCCGAAGGAGAGTGTGAGCAAATGTAAATTTATTTATTGGATAGTGCTGTTAAAGCTGTCACCGCTTAATCCTTGGAGGCAGAGGGCAAGCTAGGGTTTTGCCACATATAAGGTGAGGCCATTCGCTCACAAATCAACCGGAGTGCAGGCCAACCACATTCGTAGCGTTTAATTCCTGCTGTGCCTTCATTGCTGAATATACAGATGTACAAGAGCTATCACCAGGCAGCGATTGAGTATTGGCGGGTTGGGCACGAGCCTGGAATTCGTGTGGCCTCTGCTACATTTCTACTTCCACAGTCCTTGCTAGAGAGTCAACAAAAGTGTGCGAAAGCAATTGGTATCTGCACTGCTTTGCTTGGTAGAGCTAGTTCTCAGAAATACAACGTTTTGAGATGCCTCGCTGAAGACGGCTTTGGAAGCTACAAGAAGGAAGTCATAGAATCTGTATGTTTACGTCTGCTGTAATTTCACGGGTCAAATAATTTCTTCGGTGGATACGCCTACTTTGGACCCCCCGAATTTGATCTTGTTGGTTTGAACTCCTCCGATCACCTCGTGACGGTTTGGGATATCACCTTCAAGGTCAATTTCGAGCTCTGTGGGAAACAAACACTGAGTGTTGAAAACAGAACTGGATATCGTACCAACAAGGTCCAACGAGGACTGAGGTCGACCACTTGAACCCGAGCACGCGGCCAACGAGTGGCCTAGATGTGACGTCGCTCGTGTACACGAACCCATACATTATATACTCTGTCGTTTTACAAGTGAAATCTGTTTAATTTATTTAATTGGCTTTGCCCACGTTCCTAAGTTTTGTATCCGCGCGTCGATGTAAACAAGCCTCGGACCACATGTAGTTAATAATCGTGGCCAGCGCAGCTCAGCCCAGTATGTCTGAGAACCCCTGGGATCCAGAGGGGCCGAGCGAGCCAAGCGAGCCAAGCGAGCAGCCGAGCGAACTGCTGAGCGAATCGCCGAGCGAACCGCTTGAGCAGGCTGCAGACGACGCTGGCCTGGTTGGGTCGGCAGAGGCCGGCGAGCAGGCTCTCGACGGTGAGTCCGCAGAACAATCAGAACAGTCAGAGCAAGCAGAGCCCGCGGGGGGCGAGCCATCTGAAGAGCCGGCACAAATAGAGCCGCCCGAGCAAATAGAGCCCGAGGAGGACGACGAGTTTGGCGGCTTCGACGAGTTCGGCGAGTTCGAGAGCGGCACCGAGACGGAGCTCGCGCAGGCCGTGGAGTCGGCGTCGCTGGAGCCGCCGGAGCCGGGCGACGCGGCGGAGCACCTGCCCGAGGTTCCTGTGCTCGAGTCGGCGGAGATTGGCCCCGGGATTGAGGACAAAGTGCGCGCTCTGCTCGCGGCGCCTCCGGCGCCGGCAGAGGCGCCCGACGGCGACGGCAGCACGTCGACGAGCCACCAGCTGTGGAACGTGCTCACGGAGCCGTCGTGGGTGCCCGTGCCCGACTGGAGCGGGTCGCGCATCCACAAGCGGCTGGCCGTGAGCCTGGGCGTGCCGCTGAACCTCGACGAGTCGCTGCCGAAGGTGGCGACGCGGCACATGGTCCTGCCGACGACGAGCGAGGAGGGCGTTGAGGGCATGCAGAAGGTGCCCGAGTGGAGCCTGCTGTCGCTCGTGAGCCCCGAGGCGCTGCAGAGCATGACGGCGGACGAGCTGGGCGCGCACACGGCGACGCTGGCGGCGGCGATTGCGTCGGCCGAGGACGTGAAGGACGCGATGGAGTCGCAGGAGATGGACCTGCTTGGCGAGAAGAACATTCTCGAGGGCATGGTCGAGAGCCTGCTTGCGTTCTCGCAGCGCAACCAGCGGGAGAGCCTGCTGCGCAAGGCGAGCAAGAGCAAGCGGTAGTATTTATTTATTTTCTATGGTTCGTATCTGGTTGTATAGAGTGGGCGCGGCGCGATGCGTGGCGCGGCGCGGTGCGTGGCGCGCCGTTTTGGAGCGGCGCTCGGTATTGCGACGCGAACGAGGGCAGCGGGACGTCGACCGGCGAGGCGTGGCGAGCCCGCGCACTGCCGCATGTGTCGCAGCGCGTGCGCGCGCACGTACCGCAACGCCTACGTTTTGTCTACGCTTTGGATGCGCGTTGTCTACGCGCTGTCTACGCGCTGTGCGCGTTGCCTTGGCGCCGCGTAAACGCCGCACGCCGCACCCGCAACATGCGGCAGGCCCGCTACATACATGCCGTTAGCGCTTCGACTAAACATATTTGAACTACTTGAAAATATATAGCCCGCGCGCGCCGCCGCGCCGCCCCGGTCATATACGTCTCCGCGCACGGCGGAGCGGAGCAGCGACGGGCGCGCGCAGCCTACACTGCACACGCACTTCAAGCCTCGGCCGGCTTGTCCGCAGAGGGGACGGCGGCGGCGGCGGCGGCCGCAGCGCTCGAGCCCTCGGCGGGCTCCTCGCTGGCGGCCGGCGCGCCGTCCTGCGGGGCCTCGACGGAGCCCTGGGCGGCGGCGTCGTTCATGTCGCCCGTCCACAGCGTGAGGTTGTCCTTGAGGAGGTTCATGATGAGGATGGAGTCCTTGAACGACTCGTCGCTGAGGACCTCGACCTTGAGGATGGCCTGGTCGAAGGCGTCCTTGGCGAGCTTGCAGGCCTTCTCTGGGTTATTCAGGATCTCGTAGTAGAACACAGAGAAGTTGAGGGCCAGGCCGATGCGGAGGGAATGCGTGGGCGTGAGCTCCGAGTTCGCGATCTCGCTCGCCACCTCGTAGGCCTTGAGGGACTCCTGCGCGGCGTCCTCGCGCTCCTGGCCGAGGCAGATCTCGGCGAGGTAGCGGTAGTAGTCGCCCTTGAGCTTGTAGTAGAACACCTTGTACTCGCCGGTCTTGGCGCTGGGAATGAGGTAGGTGTCGAGCACGTTCAGGATGTCGTGGCAGATGTCCTTCAGCTCCTTCTCGATCTTCTGGCGGTAGTCGCGGATGAGGGCGACCTGCTGGCTGTTGCCCTTCGACTCCTCGCGCTGCTCGATTGAGGCGACGATGCGCCACGACGCGCGGCGCGCGCCAACGACGTTCTTGTAGGCCACCGACAGCAGGTTGCGTTCCTCAACCGTCAGCTCCTTCGACTGCTCGACGCAGCTCTTCATGAAGCCGACCATCTCGTCGTAGCGCTCCGCATGCTCGCTCAGCTTCGCAAGGTACGTGTAGTCCTCCCGGGATGTCATCTTCACACTGCAAATGCTCAACTCTAGGTCCTTGTTGCTAGATGGGAGAGATGGGGCTTGGGCGGAAACAGGGTCGCCCGCGGTGCGCGGCCGGGATACGTAAGCCACCTCCCATCCCGTCTCCTCCCACTGCCGCGTCAACAACGGCTGGTTGGAGCTGGGCTGGGCCTGAGGGGTGCCTAACCGGATCACGTGCCGTCAGGTGCGCGCGGAAGTGTAATCGTGGCCGTTCGAGAAGCATTTCTGGCGATCGGCGCCACCGGACAGCTCGCGTCGAGCCCCGGCAGCGCCGCGCCGCGTCGCCGCCGCGCGCCCGGAGCCGCGGGACGAACGCGCGCGTGCGCGCCGCGTGCCCTGCTCCCAAGCTATGTACGGAATTAGCCTATCTACGCTACATTTTGCGTGCGCCGCGCCCGCCGGCGCGCCGCTTAAATCGGATTATCTTCCACGGTCGTGCGCATGTGTGTAATGCGATGCGTCCCTCCTGCACATGCCGCTTAATTAGGACACTCCCGGCGCCACGGCATACGGCTCGCTGCACATGCCGGCTGGGGGGCACTACAAAAAGAGGCGCTTACGCGGCCGGGCTGCGCCGGGCGCGCAGGGCGCCGCTGGCGCGCGCGCCGCCACATACGGGCAGCCCGCGATACGGGTAACCCGCAATTAAGATCATCACGTCTCCCCACACAACCACATTTCGCACTCTCTTTCCACTGGTTCCACTGGCCCAGGTCCACTGGTATCCGCAGCAGTACCCGCCCAGGCGCATTAAGACAGACCCCGCGGCCGCATCCGAACCCGCGCAAGTGCTGAGCGCCCGAGTGCGAGCCCAGCCGACCAGTCTGACCCAGTGCGATGGACGCGAGAGCCCCGGACGCGCCCGGCAGAGGCAGCCCGGCCGCCGCGGCCGAGACCGCGGACGCGAAGAAGCGCGGGCGGCCGCAGAACGGCAGGGCCGCGGCGCCGAAGGAGAAGGTGCGCCGGACGCTGAAGGAGCCGCGGCAGCAGCGCGTGCAGCCCGTCGACGTGAACCGCCAGTGCGGCGTGCCGCTGACGGACGACGACGGGCGGCCGACGGGCGGCCTGTGCGCGCGCTCGCTGACGTGTAAGACGCACTCGATGGGCGCAAAGCGCGCCGTGGCGGGCCGCGCGCAGCGCTACGACGTGCTCCTCACGTCGTACCAGAAGAAGAACCAGAAGTCGGGGGAGCGCGGGCCCGGCGCCGGCGGCGGGAAGGCGCGCACGAGCGCGGCGGCGCGCGCGGCGGCCGCCGCGGCGAACGCCGCCGACTCCGACTCCGACGACTCGCCGCCGCTGCCGGACGGCGAGGAGATCAACGAGGTCCTGCGCGGCGCGCTGTCGTCGATGCCGCAGCCGCTCGCGCGCGCCGTCGCCATGCCCACGCGCCTGCGCAGCCAGCGCATCAGCCTGTCCGAGTTCCTCTACAAGGCGACGTCGCAGGCGACGGCGCCGCCGGCGTCGGCGTCGCCGTTTGCCGCCGTCATGGCGTCGACGCAGGCCATTGTCGGCCGCTGCGTCATCTTCGAGGCGTGCGGCGACCAGCAGTCCGTGCGCCCGTCGCTGGTGTTTGCTGCCGAGCGCATGGCGCAGCAGCAGCAGCAGCAGCAGCAGCAGCGCGCGCCGGCCGACCCGCGCGCGACGGCCAGCGCTGGGACGCCGCGCGTGGCCGCACCCCGCGCAGGCGCGGCTCCTGTGGCGGCCACGCAGCTCGCGTCGGCGCCGCAGAGCGCTGCGCGGCCCGCCAGCGGTCCCGCGCGCTAATTGGCGCCTGCGCCGCGCGCTGCCGGCCCCTATTTATGCTATTTATTTTGTGACGATGTAATTAGGCGTTATATACCTGCCCTCGCTGCTCGGCCCTAGCCCCGGGCGACTTACTTGAGCGCGCACGCCGCGTGCGCGGTGCGCACGGTGCGGGGCCGCCTCCGGGACCCCAAAAGTGGCCGAGCAGTCTTTTGCAAAACTGAAATCTCAGCGCTGGCACTTGTGCGACTCAAGTTATAGAGCGGCGGCGGTGCGCGCGCGCCCGCCGCCAGGGTGCCGTCGATAACGCAACTCGCTGCGTCTCAGGAGCGGTGCACGTGACGGCAGGGTTGGGCCGCGGCCATGCGCCCAGTCACAGAGCAAGACCACCACCTCAAACCGCCTTCCTTCTTCCCCACGCCAGTTACAGCTTATTTTACAACCATGATTGCCCTCCGCCGCGCCGCCAACCTGCGACAGACCCAGCGCCTTGCCCGCTTCTACAGCAAGGACAATTACGACGGCAGCCCGGCCGGCTTCTCGGGCCAGTCCGACAGCGCCTCGGGCTTCGACAAGCGCGAGCGCACGAACGAGGACTGGTACGTCAAGCAGCACGAGAAGGAGCACCTCAAGGCGCTGCGCGAGGAGATCGCGAAGCGCGAGCACGAGGTGAGCGAGCTCAAGGAGAAGGCCAAGAAGCTCGACCAGTAAGCTGCACCGACCAGTAAGCTGCACCGGCCAGTAAGCTGCACCCCGGCTAGTTAATTAGTCCATGTCCATAGCACCCAAAATAACATTTCCGGAAGAACCCACAGTGCTCGTGCTGTGGAGATCGTCGCACGTTTCACATTAGCCGCGATCGCTTCAATGATGATGGCGCGTAGGCCAGCGTCGTGCAAGCGTCGCGCGCAAGTGCCGCCGTCCTATCGCCGCCTCAGCTAGTTAGCACATTGTTTAGAGCTCTATCGTCACCATTAGGCAAGTGCCGCCTCCTCGGTTAGTTGCGCGGCTGCTCAATTAATTATCCCATCGTTTAGAGCTACTTTTATCGTCAGCATTAGGCTATTATGATTCCGGTCGCACGCCCAGTTGCGTACATCGCTTCTGCAAGCCTACATCTCAATCTCCATCTCGCCGTCCTCGCTCGCCGTGAGCGGCAGCTGCGACTTTGGCGCCGCCTTGATCTCAACGTACTTCACGCCGGCGTGCACGGCCAGGCGCGCGTTCAGCGCGTTGGCAGCCAGCCCCGCGCCCACGGCGTAGTCGCTGTGCGTCCACGACGGCGGGAACGAGCGCCCGCCGCTGAGCCGCAGCACCTCGGGGAAGCCCGACGTCGAGTCCTCGCCCTTGACGAGCGACACCGTCGCGATCTCGCGCGCCACGACGACGCTCGACTGGTCCTTTGGCCGCGACGCCACGCAGAATATCGCCTTCTGCCGCGGCTCGCCCACGAGAATGTGCCGCTGCACGCACTCAGTCACGCCGAGGCGCATCTGGTTCATGCTGAGGCCCGACTTCGCAGCAAGATGGCTCAGCTTGAACGGGAACACGCTGAGATGCTTGTCGATCGCCGCCACAAGCTGCCGCGACGCCGCCGTGCGCGGCGCGTACGTGACCGTGAAGTCGCGCGCGTACACGGCCGGGCCCTCGACGGCGCTGCCGATGTGCGGCACCTCGGCCAGCCGCACGTAGCCCTGCTCGCCGCCGGCCGGCGCCATCTGGATGTCCACGCAGTACGTGTGGCCCGGCGTCGGCTCGAACTGCGCGTCGAGCTCGGCCACAAGCCGGCGCTCGTCCTCCTCGGAGTGCGGCCGCCACTCGACGTTGGGCAGCTGGTCGTGCACCGTGGCCTGGCCCGCGACAAACCGCTTGATGCGGCGCACCTTCGACCCGGGCACCACCACAAGGTCGAACGCGCGCGCAATCTCCTCCACAACGCCTCTTATCGTCGAGCCAGCAACCTTGACGCCGTGTAGTGGGTGGTTCTCGCTGAGCACGCTGCTCAGCAGCGCAACCACGGCCTCCGTGGCCAGGTACGCGCCGATCACGGCGTTCGCGCTCGGGCCCGTGTACGGCGCCGTCACGCGTGCCTCGCTCACAATCACGGTGTGGCCAAACAGCACGCTGTAGCCGTCGATGTGCACGCCCAGCGTCACCTTCAGCACGTCGCCGTCGTTCACAATGCCGCCCTGGAACGTGTCCGTCTGCTCGGGGGCAATGCCGCTCACGAAGTCGTTCTTGCAGATCTCGACGGGCCGCGCCACGCCCTTCTCGGCCACCGATTTGTAGCACGCGCCGGCCTGCTGCTCTATGTACTCGTCGCCGAGCCGGCACACTTCGCCAATTGTCTTGTCGCCAATTCCTTGGTGGAGAAGCGCGATGACGTACGTCATCGCGTTCTGGGCAATGACGCCGGCCTGCCGGTACTTCTCGGTGTTTTTCGGAGCCATGGCTTGTGCGATCCACCGATCCGGTTTTTTTCAGACCAGAAATATTTATTTCCTCCTTACCCTCGAGACGCGCTCACGTGTGAGCCACCCCGCCAAAACCACCACCTGCGATGGTGCGCTCCGAATCGTGCCCGCCTTACACTTTATTTTGGTTATGATTTGTTTGCTTAATTTTTTTTTTTTTTGCTTAATTTGTTTGTTCAGTTCTGTTCTTTTCGTTGCTTGGCGCGTGTATCGTATGATCGTTAATGAGTGTATTTATCTAAACCGGCAGTAGCCAAGATGTATGTACTTTTTCGTGTGCTAGCCGTTTTTTAGCGACTGGGTTCACTTGCCCTCGTCCTCGTCGAGCAGCCAGTAGGCAACGTCCTTGCCCGCCGGCGCCGCAGACTTGTCGGCGCTCTCCTGCACGGCCGCCTTCGAGCCCTCCATGACCACGGCCTGCACCTGCTCCTTCTGCTTGGCGCGATTGCGCATGCGCTCCTCGATCGTCCCGCGCACAAGCAGTCGGTACACGGTGACCTGCCGCGTCTGGCCGAGGCGGTGCGCGCGGTCCATGGCCTGGCTGTCGATCGTCGGGTTCCAGTCCGAGTCGTAGAAAATGACGGTGTCGGCGGCCGTCAGGTTGATTCCGAGACCGCCGGCGCGCGTCGACAGCAAAAACACAAACAGCTCGGGCCGCGTCTGCCAGTCGTTCACAAGGTCGCGCCGGTCGCCGAGCTTCGAGCTGCCGTCGAGCCGCACGTACTTGTACTGGCGGAATGTGAGGTACTCCTCCATGAGGTCCATCATGCGCGTCATCTGGAAGTAGATGAGTACGCGGTGGTCGTTGCGCTTGAGCTGCACGAGCAGCTCGTCCAGCTTCTTCAGCTTGCCGCTGTCGGCAATGAACTTCGGCATCGACGGCACGCTGATTGTGCTGAAGCCGGCCTTGCCGTTGTCCGGGTAGTATCCCGGCCCAGCCGGAATGCCCCTCACGGCGCGGCGCCACTCCTCGTTCAGCGTGAGCGGGAACAGCGCCTCGGTTGCGGGCGGCCGCATCTCGGACTCCTGGTGCACGTAGAACGACCGGTCCGGCGTGTACAGCGAGATGGGCGGCGCCGTGACGCGGTCGTGGAACGCGGGCTCGATGACGTTGATGTAGTTGTCCAGCACGTAGTTCTCGAACACGCCCGTCACGGGCTGCTGCGGCACGATCTTGAGCAGCTCGGGTGCCGAGTCGACGGCGCGCTCGTACAAGCCGCGGTGGGCCAGTCGCACAATCTCGCCTGCGGGAGTGCCACTGAACTTGGAAATGGACTTGACGTACGGGTTTGCCGCATCGACAACCGACAGCTTGCGCAGAACGCGGCGCCGCAGCGCGCTGTTGCTGTGCGGGCCCGGCACGTCAAGGATGCCGGACTCGGCGACGAACAGCTTGGGCACGTCGAGCTCGATGCAGTTGCGGCTCGTGGCGGCGACGCTGAGGTGCGACTCGCGCGCAATGTCGACGGTCTGGCCGAACGTGGCGAAGCTGAAGGCGGAGATGACGTCCTGGCGCTCGAAGAGGTCCGGGTGGTTGCAGACCTTGCGGAACTGCATGACGAGGTTCATGAGCGACGCAGCATCGTCGCCGGACGAGCCCTTCTCGATGAGGTCGCGGATGCTGATCTGCGACTTGACGAGGCGGTACAGCACCTTCTGGCGCGGCGTGAGGTTGCAGTAGAGGTCGAGCTCGATCTTCTCGCCGAGCTCCTGCTGGACGTGGCGCTTGATGCGGCGCAGCATGAACGGCTTGAGGATCATGTGCAGGCGCTTGAGCTGGGCCTCGTTGAGCTGCGAGTTCTTTGTGGCGTGGCTCTCGATGTCCTTGGAGAACCAGTCGCTGAACTCCTCGTGCGAGTCGAACAGCGTGGGCATGATGAAGTGGAGCAGCGCCCACAGCTCCTGCATGGAGTTCTGGATGGGCGTGCCCGTGAGCAGGAGGCGGTTGCGGCACTGCAGCCCGAGCAGGCTCTTCCAGCGGCTGCTGCTGCTCGACTTGATTGCCTGGGCCTCGTCGAGAATCATGTACTGCCACTTGATGCGGTTGAAGTACTGGGCGTCGGCGACGACGAGCTGGTAGCTTGTGACGAGGACGTGGAAGGGCGAGTCGCGCGTGTAGCGCAGCTGCTTGCGGTCCCAGAACTTGCGCAGGACCTTGCGGTCCTTGTTCGAGCCCCAGTACGGCAGGACCTTGAACTCGGGCACGAACTTCGAGACCTCCTGCTGCCAGTTGTGCAGCGTGGACGCCGGCGCGACGACGAGGAACGGGCCCCAGATGTCGTGGACCTCGGCGAGGTACGCCATGACGGAGATGGACTGCACGGTCTTGCCGAGGCCCATCTCGTCGGCGAGGATGCCGTTGATGCCCTGCTCGTACAGGTTTGCGAGCCAGGTGAGGCCCTTGAGCTGGTACTCCTTGAGCTGGCAGCTGAGCAGCTTGGGCTGGGCGATGGTCTCGTTGCCGAGCGACGTCGGGTTCTGGAAGTCGTCGTCCGAGGACGTTTCCTTGGGCCGGTCGAACGCCTGGGCGCGGCTGCGCGCCGTGGCGACGGCCTTCTGCGCGTTTGCGGCGGCGGCGCGCTGCAGGTCGGAGTCGTCGGCGGCGTCGAAGTCGAGGGCCGCCGCGTCGGTTTCCGGTGCGGCCGCGCCGCCCGGGGCCGGCGCGGCGCCGGCAGCGGCCTGGTCGTCGTCGGGCTTCTCCTTCGAGCCGACGAAGTGCGAGTACAGCTCTGTCTGCGTGATGAGGAAGTTCAGCTTGCGGGCCTGGCGGCGGGCCTCGCGCTCCTCCTCCTGGCGGCGCGCGCTGTCGAGGGCCTCCTTCTCGGCGCGCTTGCGGCTGTCGCGCTCCTCCTTCTCGTTGCGCTTCCAGAAGCCGAGCATCTCGCGCATGGCGCGGCGCGCCTTTGTCTGCATGTCCTTGACGTGGCGGTTTGTGTTGAGCTGCCACTTGCGCGCCTCCTTGGCGGCGAGCGTCGCCGTCTTGCGGCAGTTCGAGAGCTTCACGCTGTTCCCGATGCCGTAGAACTTGTATGCCTTCGGGATGTCCTTGCGCGCGATGTCGCGCCAGATGCCCTCGTACGTGTTTGTGTACTGGCGCTCGCGGCGCTGCGCGGCCAGCGCCTGCTTCTTTGTGGGCACCTCGGCCTCGGACGCGGACGACGCGTCCGGCTCGGGCGTGACGGGCTGGGCCTTCTTGGCGCGGCGCTTCGAGCCCGCGCCGGCCGCCGCGGCACCGCCGGCGCCCGCACCGTCGTCGGCGCCGGCCACGGCGGCGCCGCCGCGCCGCCGCTTCGGCGTGGGCGTGCCGTGGCCCGCGCCGCTGCCGGCCGGCGCGATGGGCACAAAGTCGCCCTCGAGCTTCGCGTCGAGCTTGTGGCCCGCGCCGGCCTTTTCGCGCGGCGCGCGGCGCGCGCGCGCGCCGCGCCGCGGCTCCTCCATGATCACGACAAACTCGTCGCGCTTGCGCTTGCGCGCGGGCGTGCTGCTCGCGCTGGCGGCGTGCTCGTCGTCGGCGCCGGCGCCGGCGCTGCCGCCGCGGCGCGAGCCCGCGCGCGCCTCCGCGCGCTCGACCAGCGCCGGGTACGCGTACGCGACAAACACGTCCGCCTCGTCGCGCGCGCGCGCGGCGCTGCGGTGCAGGCGCTCGGCCAGGCCCGCGGCCTCGCGCGCGGCGTCGGCGCGCACAACCGCGCCCAGGCGCTGCGCGAGCTGCTCGGCAACAGCGCGTGCGGCCGCGTCACCGGGCAGCGGCGCGGCGCCCGCGGCGGGCGCGGGCGCCGCGTGCTCGGCGGCGCCAGGCGCACGAGCGTCGCCAGGCTCACCGGCGTCGTCCGCGCGCGCGTCGGGCCCGGCCGGGCTCGGCTCGACCAGCAGCGACGAGATCGACATCGCGTCGCGGCGGGTCACCTCTGCCATGTCGTGTGCTGTGTGCGTTAGTTTTCCCCGGGGCTGCAAATCGCCGCGCAACTTGCTGCTGACCAGACGGTGTCTCCTCCCGACGACCCTAGCGACGGGGCGACCCTAGTGCGAGCGACCCTAAGATTTTTTGGCCCAACAACGTAACCGCCCAGAGATTAGGGCCGCGCGGCCTGCGGCACTCCGGGCGCTGCTGCGCCGCGACGGCGCGCGCGCGCGGCCGGCGCTCGCCGCGTACATACTTTATATAGTGTTTTAGGTCGGATTGGGCCCGTGGCGGGCCGGCGGCGCGCGCGGCGCAGCGCCGTAAATAGACGGCTGCATGCGGCCGCTGGCCACGATATGTGGGCGCAAACGCGGGTTTGCCGGCGCCGGCGCGCTGCAAACTGCGCGTGTGCGCTGCGCGGGCCTCGAGTTGGCCGGTTGCGCGGCGAGCGCGCGCGCCGCGCCGCCCAGAGCGCCGATTGGCCGGCCCGGCGGGCCTACCGACATTTATGGAAATATGATGATAGCTTGTGCGCCGCGGCGGGGCCGCGCGCGGCGCCTCGGAATTACGCTAGTTTATGCTCTGTGTAGCGCGCGCGGCACGCTGCGCCCGTCCGCAGCACCGCCCACGCGCGGCTAGCGCACTTCGATGATTGGCGCCGATGACTGTGCCTCGATCCAGCCGTGCCGTGAGTAATCGCGTGCACGCTCCTAAATTAGCTCGCGCAGCAGCGCCGGCCGCGGCGCCGCCACCGCCGACTCAATAAAAATAAAGCTAGACAGAGTAAAACAACTAAAACAATCATCGTAGCCGAAAGCAGATTCCAGCCCGGTCCGGCTCCGCGCTCCCTCTCGGGGTGACCTAATCCAGCCCCGCTGCCTCCCGTCCGCACCGCCTGCCCATGGCGATCTCCTGGCCGCTCGAGCGCAGCAAGGACCGCGCCGCGCTGGCAGAAATGTCGCGCGCGCAGCGCCTGCGCCTCTGGCTCGCGCAGTGGGGCGGCCTCGTCGTCTCCAGCGTGCTGCTCGCCGTGCTCGCAAGCCTCTCCTCCGTGCTCTCGAGCTGGCTCGCGTCCGTGCGCGCCGGCGTCTGCGCCGACCACTGGTACCTCGACCAGCGCGTCTGCGAGCACTGGCACGCGTGGCACCCCCGGTTCGGCTGGGCCGTGTTCTACCTGCTCTCGGCCGCGTTCGCGCTGCTCGCGGCGCTGTTTGTCGCGCTCATTGCGCCGGGCGCCGCCATGAGCGGCATCATCGAGCTCAAGAGCTACGCGCAGGGCTTCGACCCGGACGCGCTGTGGGGCTGGCGCCCGCTCGTCGCAAAGCTGCTCGGCACGGGCCTCGTCGCCGCGTCGGGCCTCTGGCTCGGCGAGGAGGCGCCGCTCGTCCACGTCGCCGCCATGCTTGCGCACGCGTTCGCGCGCGTGCTGCCCGTCAGCGAGGCCCGCCGCCGCGACCTCGTGACGGCCGCCATGTGCGCGGGCATTTCCGTCGCGTTCAGCGCGCCGCTCGGCGGCGTCCTGTTCGTGATCGAGCTGTTCACGCCGGCCCTGCCCGTCATCTGGCAGGGCTTCGTGTGCTCGGCCGTCGCCACGATTGTGCTGCGGCTGCTTGTCTCGCCCTCGAACGCGCTCGGCGGCATCGTCGTTCCCGAGACGGGCATCTTCCGCGTCAGCTTCGACCGCGTCTGGCACGGCGTCGAGCTCGTGCCCTTCGCGTTCCTGGGGCTGGTCGGCGGGCTCTACGGCGCAGCCGCGTCGCGCGTCTCGTCCTGGGAGCGTCTGAACGCGCTCTACGCCAGGCGCCCGCTGCTCTCGACCTTCGCCATGGTCTCCGTCACCGCGCTCGCGTCGTACCCGACGCTGGTCAGCCGCATGCCCGGCACAGACCTGCTTGCAGAGCTGTTCGCAGAGTGCCGCGCCTCCTCCACAGACATGCTCTGCCAGGAGAAGCACGTCGGCGCCCTCATCTACACGTTCGTGCTCGGCGCCCTGCTCATGCCGCTCTCCTACACGCTGCGCGTGCCCTCGGGCATCCTGTTTCCGACGATCGTGCTCGGCGCGCTCGGCGGCCGCATCGTCGGCCTCGCCATGCAGTCCGTGCTCGAGCGCCTGCCCAGCATGCTCAGCACCTCGTTCTGCCCGGACGAGGCCGACCACTGCATCACGCCGGGCGTCTACGCGCTGGTCGGCGCCGGCGCGTTTCTCACGGGCGTCACGCGCCTCACCGTCTCGTCCGTCGTGCTCATCTTCGAGATCACCGGCGCCCTCTCGTTCGTCGTGCCCATCATGGCCGGCGTCATCATCTCGAAGTGGACCGCCGACACGTTCGGCCAGCGCCGCAGCATCTACGCCGTCTGGCAGCACCAGCGCCACCTCCCGTCCCTCCCGGACGCCGCGGCTACCATCCCGGACCTGTACGCGCAGGAAATCATGACCCCCATCGAGGCCGTGACCGCAATCCGGCGCGGCCAGTCGCTGCCCGAGGACGTGCACCCGCGCTGCGTGCCTGTGCTCGGCGACAACGACCAGCTGCTGGACCTGGTTGCCAGCCGCACGGGCAAGCCCGAGCCGTTCATTGTGCTCGCGCCGAAGTCGTCGCTGCAGCTTGTAGTGTCGTGCGTGCGCAAGCTCGGCGTGCGCGTCGTGCTCATCTGCCACCGCGGGCAGTTCCGCGGGCTCCTGACCGTCGGCGACGTCATCCGCGTGCTGGACGAGGACCCGAAGAAGACGCGCGTTTCTGCGGCCGACGCGGCCGAGTTCGAGATCGAGAGCGACTAAAGCCTCTACTATTTATTTGTACAACCTATTTGTACAACCCAATGTGTGCCTCTGAACACTATTTACACTAGCGAGGTCAATACATACACTTACAGCTTAACGACTAGGGAGGCTACATATACTGGCGACTCTAATACATACTGCCTTCACGCTACGAAACAGATTTAAATCAAGCAACTATCGCGCCAAATACGCGAACCCCAGACCGCTCAGGGGGGTTTCACATGCGCTGCGCGCGCTGCGCGCTTCGCGCTCCTCGCACGATCCTCACCTATTCCTCACATGCAGCTCACAGGACAACTCGGGCGTATAAAGGCGCGATGATTCGGCGCGTTTCCAGCATACTGAACACGTCAAGCCAGCCGCGATTCATGGCACTATCGTCGCTCAAAAACGAAACAAACAGCGCCGGCGGTGCGAAGCAGCCCCGGCCGTCCTCGGGCGCCAGCATTTTGCACTACGTCGCCATGGGCTCGAGCTCACCGCCTACTCAAACTAGCTGCAAGGGGCTCGGAATCACGTACCAGAATTCAACACAAGAGACCGTCGTGGACCCCGGCGCCGAGGCGTACGAGCTCCCCGACAATGTCTGGTCCGAACCGCCCGTGACAAACTGGGTGCCCGGGTCGCGCGCGGTCGAGGCCGTCTTCCAGTGCGCAGCGCGGCCGCAGTCCTGCAGCGGGCCGCCGCGCCTCCAGCTCATGGAAAACTGGCGCGGCCAGGCAGAGCTCACCGTGCACTACCAGGGCGATATTCTTAGCACTCCGCTCAAAGAGGGCCCGTTTCCGATGTTTTTGGGCGCTGATATGGACTACGATGTTCCGCTAGGCAAAAGTATGGCCGCGTACAGCGACGCCAGCGATGTCACGTCGTCGCCCGTCGCGCTGGCCCAGCAGCTGAAGCGGAAGGCGACAAAGCTGTACTCAGAAACGAAACGCTGGCGCATAGCTGACATTGAGCACAGCGACTCCGTGCTTAACACAGACACGCTGCTTGCGGATGCAGGCCTTGACTTCAGCGACTCGTCGCTTCCTGAGCAGACTGCGCTTCAGCGCGCGTCACGCAGCTCATCTCACGACGAGACTATGTCTCCGAGTACGCCAAGCAGCCCGCCACTGCCTGACGTGACGGCAGCACACCGCGCGTTGAGCAGCCCGCCTTTCGTCGAGGCCGCGACCCCGCAACATGTGCCGACCAGCTCGCCTCTTCAACCGCCCTCATCAAGCTCGTCTCTCCCCGAGCAAACTGCTCAAGAAGACTCGCGCAGCGTATCTGTTCCTGTGCAGATATCGTCACCGCACTTGCCAAGCTCGTCGAGCTCGTCGTCTCTTGCCGAACAGGCCGGCGCGCGAAAGCGGCCCCGGAGCGCAGATAGCGTCCCTGAGTACACGGACAATTCTGTCGAAGACAGTAACGATCGCGAGTTCAAAGTCTCTACACGCACTGCGCGGGGGCGAACGCGCGGACCTAGCCGGCCGTACAAAATCGCTAAGGCGCACAAGCTCAGTGCCGAGGAGATCGACACTATTGTTGCTGCCGCCGTCGAGCGCAGTCACAGCGCGCAGAACACTCTGATGCCGCTCGCGTGCGAGCTTCAACAGGGCCTCTCGCGCGTTGAGGTACTGAAGAAGCTGCACCCGCGCAGCGATCTCCTGTCGGAGCGCGTCAAGGGCAGGCTGCACTGCGGCCCGTTCTGCCGCAAGGTGTTCCACAGCATTCTCGCGCTCGCCGAGCACATGGACAAGTCGCACGAGTACGACCCGCGGCCCATTAAGTGCCCGTACATGGACTGCGAGTACTGGGTGCTTGGCTTCGCGCAGCGGGCCCATTGCCTGCGGCACGTCCGCGACCGGCACACGGCGATCATGCACGAGTGCGTGATCTGCAAGAGCGTGTGCACGAGCGTGCGGCAGTTCAGCCGGCCTGACGCGCTGCGGCGGCACCTCAATGCCGTGCATGGCGCCCAAGAGGCTGCGAGCGGGCCCAAGACAAAGAAAGCGGCAAATAGCACATAACGATGCATGTAGGTAAACAGAGTGGGTGAACAAAGTAACAGAGTAGGTGAAGATACGGATGAGCACAGTAGGTGAACACCGTAGGCGAGCCGAGTAGGCGAGCCGAGTAGACGAGCCAAGCGGGTGAACAAAGTAGACGAGCAGAGCAGATGAACAGAGCAGATGAGCAGAGTAGGTCAATACTACAGCTAGACACTACAGGCGAACGCTACAGGCGAACGCTACAGGCGAACGCTACAGGCGAACAGAAGCCGAACAGAGTAGGCGAGCACCGTAATGGGTTGCAAGCGGGCGCGCACGCAAAGCGGTAAATTTAAGAAGTTCATGTCGAAAGGTCGTTATACTACAAGGGTGGGGCGGGCTCCGCAACATTATTTATTATAGAACCACCTCCTTCGCAAGATTGCGGCGCAGCAGCCACACGATTTCGGTCGGGCGGTAGCCAGGATGGAGCACCTTCTGCCACTCGGGCTCCTGCATGGCCTCGGCAATGAGGGCGTGGCTCTTGGCCTTTGTGTCGTCGCTAGCGTCGTCCCACTCGGCCAGCGTCTGCATCATGAGGATCGAGGTCTCGGTGGTGACGACGACGCCGCTGAGGTCACCGGCCAGCGCGACAAGCAGCGGGTAGAACTCGGGCCGCTGCATCGGGAACTTGAGCAGCGCGCTCAGGTTCGTCGTGATCGCGTCCACGTCCTCGGTGTTCAGCGCGTCAATGAGCTGCGTGAGCACGGCGGCCGGCGCAAGGCTGTCCCGCACAGCGAGGGGCAGGTCGAGCTCGTCGAGCTGCGACGGCTCGCGCAGCGCGTCGAGCGTATATTGGTCGCCAACGGGCTTGCGGGCCACAAGGATCTCCTGGAAGAAGTCGAGCGACACGGTTTTCATGGCTGCAAGGTCGCTCGCCTCGTACAAGTAGTGCACGGCACTGGCGTAGCGCTTCTCGTCGGCAGCGACGTCGGCGGCAATGTGGCAGAGCTGCAGCCGCAGCTCGGGTAGGGCGAGGCGCTGGGCCAAGGCAATGGACACGGGCGCGGAGTCAAACGAGCGCCTGACGAGCTGCGGCAGCAGCACGCCGGCGGCCTCCTTGGCCATGGGCGTTGCGACGTTGTCGAGCAGCTCGATGCCGATGTCGACGAGCTCGGGCTCGGCGAGGCACGCGCGCGCGTACTGCACGGCGAGGCGCTCGCGGATGCCGCCGCCGGCCTTGCCGCTCGAGGCGGCGTACTTTTCGAGCTGGCCGTGCTCGCTGCAGAACTCGGTGATGGCGATGGCCGACGTGAGGTCGAGCGCGCGCAGGCAGCTCAGGGCCGCGACGACGCGCGACTCGAACAGCGCCTGGCAGCCCTCCTCCCACGTCACCTCGGAGCTCACGGCGTGCTTTGCCGCGGCGGCCGCGAAGTGCTGCGGCAGCATTTCCGGCGTCGGGTCGTTGAACAGGTACAGCGCGGCCACGCTGGCCATCCACGAGTCCGCCAGGCTGTTGATTGTGTCTGTGTCGCCAACCAGCACGGCAGCAATCGCCGCGACGGGCCGCAGCGGCTCGGCCAGCGGCTTGCTGCGCAGGTTTGTGTGCAGCGCCAGCGCGTTCTGGCGCCACTGCATGAACGACGCGTACTTGCTTGTGACCGGGTAGGCTTCAAGAAGCCACACGAGGTCCTGGAACTCGGCGTCGGAGCTGTGCGGGGCCTTGAGCACGAGCTTAGCCGCGTCGTCGAAGCGGCCGCACAGCACGCAGTTCTGCACGAACGTCCAGAACCACGGCGTCGCGGCCGGGTCGTCGAGCGCCAGGACCTGGGCAAGCGTGTCGGCCGGCCAGCGCCCGACCACGGAGTCGACGGCCTGGATCCAGTCCAGGACGCTGCGCGTGTGCTCGGACTCCTCGGGGCTGGCGAGCACCGTCGCGGCAAAGCACTTCACGAGCAGCAGCGTGTCGGAGTAGAGCGCGGCCTCCGCGCTCTCGTCGCGCACAGCGCCGAGCAGCCGCAGGAACTCGCCCAAGTATGTGTATGTCGATTCGGCCTCGGCCAGCGGCTTGGCGAGCCGCTCGTCGACGTAGCTCTCGAGCAGCGCGTGCGTGTGCTGGGCAAAGGCCACCTGGGCCTCGTCCATGCTGGGCGCCGGCAGGTCCTCGAACGGGCGGTCGTCGAGCATGCCGACGGACGAAAAATAAATATTGTTTACGGGGCGAAGGTCGTGGTCGGTGCGCCAGATCCCGCGACACGGGTTAGTCAGGCCGGCGTGGGTCAGAGGTGCTCGGACGTGTGGACGGACGACCTCGAGCCAAGACGCATGCCGCGGTACTCTCGCCTTCCGAACGGGCCCGAGCTCGACTCGGGCGCGGACGCAGACTCCGTAGCGCTCATGCAGGCGCAGGCGCCGCGCAAGTACGGCGGCCACGGCGCGCCCGAGTACGTGCCGCTCGACGACCTCGACGAGAGCGGCCGCCAGCGCGAGCCGCCGCGGCACGAGATCGCGCTCGAGATGAAGAACTCGTCGCGCAAGCTGCTCTGGGTCGTGCTTGCCGTGGGCATTGCGCTCGTGTGCGGCGGCGTGGCCGGCAGCTCGTACCGGCGCGCGCATCCGCAGGTGCGCCCGCCCGAGGAGTACCTCGTGCAGCCGCTGCCGCGCACGGCGCTGTCGAACGGCACGCACAGCTTCAACCGCACGACGCTCGTGCTCTCGCTCGACGGCTTCCACCCGCACTATGTGTCGCCCGGGCGCACGCCGGTGCTGCACAAGCTTGTGAAGAAGGGCTGCGCCGTGCCGTTCATGGAGCCGTCGTTCCCGACGCAGACGTTTCCGAACCACTGGACGCTCGTGACGGGGATGTACCCGATCAACCACGGGATCATTGGGAACACGTTCTACGACCCGGAGCTCGACCTCGAGTTCGTGAACACGGACCCGGAACGGTCGCTGAACCCGCTGTACTGGGGCGGCGAGCCCGTGTGGGCGACGGCCGCCAAGTACGGCCTGCGCTCGGCCGTGCACATGTGGCCCGGGTCGGAGGTGAACCTGGCCGAGGGCAAGCCGGACTACATGACGAAGTTCGACGCGGCCGAGCCGCTGAAGACAAAGGCGCGCAAGATCATCGAGTGGCTCGACATGGCCGACATGCCCGAGCTCATGCTCGCGTACGTGCCCACGGTCGACACGGTCGGCCACCGCGTGGGTATCTCCGGCGCCGAGATGGTCGGCGCGTGCATGGACGTCGACGCGTTTGTGGGCAAGATTGTCGACGCGCTGGCGCAGCGCAACATGACCGATGTCGTGAACCTTGTTGTTGTGAGCGACCACGGCATGGCGCCGACGAGGGACGAGCGCATGGTGTTTTTGGACGACGTCGTGTCGAACTGGGAGAACGTGACGACGAATCGCGGGTGGCCGCTGGCGGGGCTGCGATTCAAGAATGGCGGCGAGGACGTTGACGACGCGTACGAGTCGGCGCGCAAGGTCAGCTTCCTCGAGCACACGTTCCGCGTGTTCAAGAGCGACGACATGCCGCGGCGCTGGAAGTTCACGACGGCGCCGCTGAACTCGCCGGACCCGGACCGGCCGAGTGGGCCCGGCAACGACTACGGCAAGCGCGGCGCCGACAAGCGCGACGCGGGCGACGCCGAGGAGGAGCCCGTCGAGGGCCGCTACAAGTACCGGCTCGCGCCGCTGTACCTCATTCCCGAGGTCGGGTACGCGCTCACGACGCACGACGAGTGGGACGCGCTGGGGCAGCACTACAACCTGGCCGGCGTGCACGGCTACGACAACAGCGCGCCGCTCATGCGCGCACTGTTTGTGGCCCAGGGCCCTGCGTTTCCGCCGGGCCGGTACCGGTCCTTCCCGAACGTGGACGTGTACTCGGCGATCTGCCGGTCGCTGGGCATTCCCGAGAACGCAGAGTCCGACGGCAACTTTGCGCTATGGCCGCTGCACGAGAAGGTGGAAGAGGTGTATCCGGGCGTGGACTTCAACGCCGTGCCGATGGCAGGGTCCACGTTCGAGACGTTCTAACTGTTTATACCATACGTTATTTTGCATATACCAGTTGCGTGGCATCGCTGAGTCTCCGATTCGCGTTATTTCAATGCTCTCTTTAAAATGAGGCTCTTTAAGTCTGTGCGTTTCTTTGAGTCTGGGCGTCTCTTTGAGTCTGCGCGTCTCTTTACTACTGTGCGTCTCTTTACGTATGCGATCTCTTTGAGTGTGCTAGTGTACTTTTAAGTCTGTTCGTTCGTACGTTTACGCCTGTACTTCTGCCCGCCTTTGCTCGGTTCGTCTTCGTACTAGTTGGTATTACTGAATGTTACTGTTACAGCTCGACGGTCGTCATCATTATCGTTACTGTTTGGCGCTCATTCTCGCCAGCGCCTCGCGCGTCGACCGCATGCCGCGCCGCATCGGCCACCGCGGGTTCAGAATGTCGTACAGCGTGCGCAGCTTCGAGCTCGGCTTCATGTTGTACATGTAGCGCGCGAGGTACGTGAGCCAGAGCACGTTTGTGATTGGCGTGAACGCGGCCGGGTCCGTCACGACCTTGCGCATGAGCGGCAGCACGGGCGTGCGTGCCTCGTAGAACGCCGGGTGCTCGAGCGGCGTGAAGATGACCGGCGCGCCGGGCGCGTGCGTGCGGGCCAGCGCGCAGTTCAGAATCGTGACGCCGGCAATCGCGCCCGTGCTCGGCTCGCGGCGGATCATGATGTTGCCCGGGTGCAGGTTGCGGTGCTCGAACCCGACGCTCTCCTCCGCGCGCGCGAGCGCCGCCGCCACGCTCAGCAGCACCTGCACGGGCTCGCGCTTCGACTCGAACGTCGTGTCGCTGAGCCGCGTGCCGTACAGCGGCATCTCGAACACGCAGCGGTACTGGTTCTCGGCGTCGGGCCCCGCCGGCAGCATGTGCACGTCAAGGATCTGCGCAAACGCGTCGCCGTCGGCGCCCGCATTGGCGTCGGCCAGCTGCGAGTGGATGCGCAGCGTCTGCAGCAGCTCGGCCGCGGGCGTGCGCGCCGTGGAGAACTCCTCGTAGAGCCGGTCGGCGCGCGGCTCGAAGCTGGGCGCGCGCCCGCGCGACGCGTGCGCAAGCAGCGCGTCGAGCTGCTCCTGCTCGTACTTCGACGCGAGCTCGGCGCCGCGCGCGTGGATGCTGAGCATGGACGGGCTCTGGCGGATCTTGTTGCGCATCTTCTCGCGGCTGGCGCCGGCCAGCGTGGGCTGCGAAATGGCGACCGGCGGCGCGGCGGCGGCGCGCTTCGGCGAGATGAACGAGCGCAGCGACTGCAGCGACGGCGACTGCAGAATGCGCCGCCGCCCGGCGTCCGGCTGAGTTGCGTCCGGGCTGTGTCGCGCCGCGTCGGCGTCGAACCTCGGCGGGTCCGGCTGAATTGCGTCCTGCGCGCCGTGGTTCAGGCCGCCCAGCTGCATTGAGGGAGGCGGGGACGCGGCAAGGCTGGGGGGTGGCGCGGAGGACAGAGATCGGCCCGTGTTGTGATCGCAGGTATATTTATTTACGTACGCGTCAGAAACCCTGGGAACCCTTGTTGTCGGCTGTGCTTGGACGTATTTAGTGGGTTAGGGCGCTAATGCACGATAGCGGCATGACACCCGTCAGACGCAGCGCTGTCGCGGCATGCCCTGGCATGCCGGGGCGCGCGCGCGCGGGCCGCAGCGAGATAAGCGAGGAATAAGTTAGTCTAGCAAGATCCGCAGTTTAGAAGATCTAGGGAGGCCCATGGCCTGGGAGGCCTATAGCTCGGCTGGCCTAGAGCCTTAGAGGCCTAGAGCTTGGCTGGCCCATAGCCTGGCTGACCCATAGCCTGGCTGGTCTGTAGCCTGGCTGGTCTATAGCCTGGCTGGTCTATAGCCTGGATCTATAGCCCATAAAGTCTATAGCTTGGCGCTGGCCATCCACCCGAACTCGAGCTTCTTGTCCTTGGCAGGGTCAATGATGACGTTGATGAGCGCGACGTGGTTCGACTGCACGGCCTCGACCGTCGCGCGGCGCACGTCGTCAAGCGTCGTCGCCAAGTACCCCTCGCCGCCCAGACTCTCGGCCAGCTTGTGGTACTGCGTGTTGAGGCTCAGCGCCGTTGACGGCAGCGGCTTGTTTGGCGCGCTGTACAGCGCCGGATCGACGCCGTGGTACACGCCGGAGTTGTTCATGACGTAGATGACCATGGGCAGCTTTGCGCGCACGGCGGTCTCGATCTCCATGGCCGAGAACCCGAACGCGGAGTCGCCCTCGATGGCCACGACGAGCGCGTCGGGCTCGGCCGCCTTCGCGCTGATCGCGTAGCCGAGGCCGACGCCCATCGTGGCGTTCGTGCCCGCGTCGAGGCGCGTGCGCGGCTCCGTCAGCGCGAACGCCGTGCGGCTCGTGTCCATGGTGTTCGCGCCCTCGCTCACATAGATGATCTTCGAGTCCACGAGCTTGGCCAGCGTCTCGCGGATCACGCGGTACACGGGCTGGTACTTCAGCGCGCCGGCGCTCTCGAGCTCGGCCGCGGCCGCCTTCGCCTCGTTCGCCTTGCGCTTGTCCACGACCGCACCCGGGAACCGCGGCGCGCTCCAGCCCTCGAGCTCCTTCGCGAGCTGCTCGGCCACGAGCCCGACGTCGCCCTGGATGCCCAGGCCCGTGCCGCGCAGCTCCTCGGCCACGGTGTCGACCTGCACGAACTTGGCGCGCGCGTTGAACTTCGGCGCCATGCCGTAGTGCAGAATCCAGTTCAGGCGCGCGCCGAGCACAAGCACGACGTCGGCGTGCTTCAGCGCCTGCGAGCGCGCCGCGCTCAGGTTCTGCGCGCTGTGGTCGGACACGACGCCTTTGCCCATCGGCGTCGGCACAAAGCCGAGGCCCGTGCGCTGCTGCAGGCGCCGCACCGACTGCTCGGCGCGCGCGTACGCGGCGCCCTTGCCGATGATGAGCAGCGGGAACGCGGCCTCCTTCACGAGCAGCGCCGCCGCCGTCACGCGCTGCGGGTCGCCGAGCGTGCGCGGCGCCGGCCACGGCGGCAGCACGCCCTGGATCTGCGCGTCGACGCCGCCCTGGATCAGGTTCGCCGGCAGGTCGATGTACGTCGCGCCGGGCCGCCCGTAGAACGACACGCGGTACGCCTGCTCAACGAGCCGCGGCATGCTCACAAGCGAGTCCGGCTGCTCGGCGAACTTCGCGCCGACCCCGCGCAGCACGCTGACCTGGTCGAGCTGCTGGAACGCGCCCAGGCCCTTCTGGCCCGTCTCGGACGAGCCGGCCAGCAGCAGCAGCGGAAACCGGTTCGCAATCGCGTTCTCGACGCCGGCCAGCGCGTGGATCACGCCGGGCCCGCCGACCACAAGACACACGCCGGGCTTCCCGGTCATGTACCCGTACACGGACGCCGCGTACACGGCGCTCTGCTCGTTGCGGAACGAGATGAACTCGATGCCCTCGGCAATGCACGCCTCGGCCACCTCAATGACGGGAATCCCGACAATCCCGAAGATGTGCTTGATCCCCAGCTGCTTCAGCGTCACGGCAATCGCCTGCG
Organism: Entelexis sp. DX6506; assembly: GCA_037041025.1. Lineage (NCBI taxonomy): Eukaryota > Fungi > Ascomycota > Dipodascomycetes > Dipodascales > Trichomonascaceae > Entelexis > Entelexis sp. DX6506. Next base: position 693,196 of record JAXQHU010000039.1, read on the forward strand.
CTCCGGTCGCCGCCATCCTGCAGTCTGTGTGGGGTAGAGGCCGCCGGCTGTGACTGGAAGCCGTTAGGCGTGATGGCGAACCCTAAGCAGCGCCGCGAGGGTGGGTGGGGCAGCGTTGGGACGGGCCGAGGCCGCGGCCGATCCGATCCTGCGCCTAAACTTGGGCAGCTAAATCCGCTAGTTTTAAGTCCTTATTTCGCCGTCTCCGCGCGCCGCCGCCTCCGCACTTCGCTGCCGCTCAGTAGGGTTGCTTAGTACCGTCCGCCCACACCATGCTAGTGCCGCTAGCCGTGGCCGCTTCGGCCGCTGTGGCCCTGGCAAACACGGAAGTCGCCGTCTTCGACTTTGCCGGCGGCTCGCGCGACGGCGTGCTTGCGCGCGATGCGCCGTTCACGTCGCAGTTCGCCTTCGCGGGCGCCCAAGTCGAGCGCCTGTCGCTGCCGCTCGCGAGCGCGCCCGCAGGCAAATACCTCGCCCGCGTGTGCTGGCCGGCCAGCCACCCGGCCGACGTGTCCATAGAATTCGACTCTGAGGCCGGCGCCGTCGTCGTGACCGGGTCCAAGGAGGACGTCGTCACGCTTCGCGGCGCCGCCCACGAGGTCCCTTTCGACGTGCACCTGAGCCGCATGCGCCTCGGAATCGTTCCTGAGGACGTAATTCCGGCGATCCAGAGCGTTACGCTGGTCGCCGTCCTCGCGAGCGTCCTTGCGTACATGCTCCTTAAACGTATTTAACGAACTAGACGACTTGCACGCGTTTGCAGACTAGTTATTGAAAGGGCTCACATGCCGAGCCCCAATGGTCACCCACAGGCGCCGAACGGTAGTACTACGTCGTTTATAGCGGTCATTTGTAGTATTCGTTCTATGTCGTTTGTTACGGTCACTCGTAGTATTAGTTCTATGTCAATGTAACAGGCATTTGCGAATTAGTCTATGTCAATGTAACGGGCATTCGCGGTTTGGTCTATGTCGTTGTAACAGCAAATTGCGGTCTCACGGAAAGCTGCCCTTCCGCGGCCCAAAGTAGCTGTTCGCAGGCACCGACAGCCGCGGCAGCCCCTTCGAGTCGCCAATGCGGAACGGCTGGCTGTTGCCCCACCAGTCCACGTTCACCACCGTCTTGTACTGCGTCGCAAAGAACATGATCAGCCCCGAGTACGCCACGCCAACGTCCATCGCGTGGCCAAACGTGTACGTGTACTTCTGCCACCACCGCGGGAACCGCGACTTCACGAACCAGTTCATCACAACGTTCACGTACGTGACGCCCAGCACGTACTGCAGCGACTTGGGTGCCCACGAAATACCGCTCAGAATCGCCATCTCGTGAACGTTGTGCAGCAGCCAGTTACACCGCTTTGTATAGCGCGGCACGTACTTGCGCGCCAGCCAGAACGGAAGCGGGAACAGCGCGCCAGCAAGAAGGCACCACTTCAGAGCAGGGTACATGTTTCCGAGCAGACGCCGCGGGCCAATAACACCCCACTGGATCGCCGCATTGAAGAAGCTGCGCTGCGTCAAACAGTTGAACTTGTCGACGTTGTTCGGGTCGCACAGGTCTCTAATCGACCCGGGCGTGACCACCCACCACGTTAGCGCCGACTTCACTAAACAGCTCGCCGCCACGGAAACCATCTGGCACCGGAACAGCGCTTGCGGCGCTATCCCTGTGTAGTGCCCAAGCACTTGGTTCGTGATATAGTTCTCCGACTGCGAGAAGAAATTCGCAGCAAACACCTTGGAAACCATGAGCGCGTTCGGGTTCCCCGGCAGCGCCAACCCAATAATCATCTCAAAAAGCGTATTGATTTCCAGGCTGATTGACGTCGTCGCATACAAGTACCCGAACGGCACGCTGAACACGAGCGACAGCCCGATTCCAAAGAAGATGGTCCACACGGGCGTCTTCGTGAACGAGTAGTACTCTACCATGACAATGGCCAGTACAATGGCCGCAATCATCATGGCAAAAAACCACCACTCGGGCACTTCCTTGTACTTGCACTGCGCGCGGCTGAATCTATCTGTGCATCGCTGCAGACTGCCTCTTTGGTTGCCGCGCTTGAAGCTCCCCTTAACGCTCGCAGCAAACACCTTGAAGGACTTGACTATCGAGACGCCGTAGTTCAGGATGGCGTAGACTATCATGGAAGTATAGATCATGAGCGCTGCCCCCTCGTTGGTTAGGCTCCCTGCGCTCCAGAACGGCGGAGAGTACTGCTGGTACTTCTCCTCGTTGAGCAGATAGCTCGGTGTGTCCAGGACTTTTCCTACCTCAAAAGGTTTCCCGTCGTTCGCGTGCAGAGTCGTCGTGTTTATGGGCAGATACGCAGTCCAGCTCGTATTCGTGTACCACAGAGCCAGGAGGGGCAGCATGCTCAGCAGCATTCCCGTAGTCGTCATTGCCTGCGCGAACACAGGCGTCACGACCGCAGTAGCACCTATATTATTCCAATCAAACGTGTTAATGGGATTGAACGCCAGCCCATGCATGCACCCAGTGATAGCCTGAAGACTGATATTGTTCGGCGCGATCCATGCGGGCCATGCGAAGTAGCTCAATGCTTGGAACAAGAAGTTTGTTACCCAGAACCAAGCAAAGCTGGCGCACAGTATGATTCCAAAGAACTCGACGCCCTTCAACTTCCAGCCATTGGTGTTTGAGCGCGACTCGTGGGTCACAAGTGCCCGGTTCACGGCAATTGTGGGCAGGACGCTGAACCACACACAGCGAGTTGGATACACCAGGAACGTGCGCATGATGCCGGCAAGACCAAACCCCATAAAGTTCGACGCAAACACCATCATCAGGATATACCCGAAGCTACGCGCCTCGTCAATGCCGAGAAAGTGTGGATTGCTTTGAGCCACAATCGCGCGCAGCGCGTAAGGGCTTCCAATCGAGACCGACATTGTGAGCGTCGAGAGCATCTGCTCCTTGAACGTCCAAGGCCCTGGTGGGTTGATGTATAGCCTTTTCCCGCCCAGCCAAGGGATATAGAGAGCAGGCAGTTTGGCAACAAGTTTACCTGAATACACAAGCATGATGAGAACGGACCCAGCATGAAGTCCAATGCTTGGGTATCGAGTGGCAAAGAACGTGTCTATGGCAGCGCCGAGACACGCCCACAAGATGCCAAGGAAATAGACTCTGAAGTTTTCGTAGCCCTCGCCGGGCTCGTCCAGAGGCTTGGTCACGGCCCGCACTTCGGGGTATATTGACCAGTCGTGAATAAGAAACGCCTCGAGCTGCAGCGCGAACAATGATTCGGGGTCGGCCTTCTCGTCGAGCAGGTCCTGAAGCTCCTCGAGTTTACCCTGGCTCAAGCAGGGGTCGTTTTCGTGCTCAATAATGGCGGCCTCCAGGATTAGAGTGCACTCCTCAATTGAGCGCGACTCAATGTTTTCCTGGCAGGCTATAAGCTCGTCTTTGGGCAGGGCCGCATACTCTGCCTTTTGGAACACGGCATGGTTCGCGAGATCGGAGTCGAAGAACGGCCGTTCTTCGACAATGCCGCCGTCGCCAGCGCACTTCTCGTTGTCGATGGTCTCACATGAAGCGTTGGTAGAGACGGTGGACGACGAGAGCGAGCGCTCGAAAATGAGAGTCGAAAGGCCCCTCTTTTCCTGGACCGAGCTTGACTCCGACATACACCGGACCTGGCGATCTGCAGCATGGGAATCTATATACCTGGTCGAGCCAGAACTTAGGTTCGCGGCTCCATCTGCAGGCTGGTCACAGCCCTCCCTCAGCCATAAGCCCCAGCGTAGTTTCGCAGCGTTGAATATATACAGTTTAATTAGCTGCTTGGCGCGGGCAACTGACGCGCATTTTATTGGCGTGGCGCACGCAGAACCATATTTACAAATCGCTCTGGCTCCTTAACACTTTATCGGAAACTCAGAGTTAGCCCAGACCCCATTGGCCCATAGGCTCATAAGCACATGGGCATACAGTCCCGAGCTTAATGTTACAGCGGCAGCGTTAGCACGGGAGCTGGCCAAAGCCACGCACGAACCCCGTCGCGTCGCGGATATTCTCGAGCCCCGTGGCGTACATGACGAGGCGCTCGAAGCCGAGGCCGAATCCGCCGTGCGGGAAGCTGCCGAACTTGCGCAAATCCAGGTACCAGTCCAGGCTTTCCGGGGACATGCCGGAGTGCACGATGTTCGCCTTCAGCGTGTCGTAGTCATCCTCGCGCATCGAGCCGCCGACGATCTCGCCGATCTCGGGAATGAGCACGTCGAAGGCGGCCACGGTGTCGGCGCCGGACTTCTTCATGTAGAACGGCTTGAGGCTGGCCGGGTAGTCTGTAACGACGACGGGCCCGCCGACAATGGAGCCGGCGAGCAGTTTCTCGTGCTCGGACGGCAGGTTGTCGCCCCAGTTAAGTGTAGGAAGCTTGTTTGTAGCGTTAATCTGGGCCACAGCGTCGGTGTAGGTGAGGGTTGTCCAGGGCCCGCCCAGGACGCGCCAGCGCTGCTCGAGCCTCTCGCGGGCCTCCTTGTTGCGCTTCGACGCGAGCAGGTCGTCGGCCATGCTGCCCTCGGGCACGAGCGTCTTGGCCATGTCCTGGCAGAAACCCGTGAGGTCAGCGAGCGAGTCGAGGAACGCGAGCTCGGCCTCGACCATCCAGAACTCGGACAGATGGCGGTTTGTGTCGGAGGCCTCTGCGCGGAACGCCGGCGTGAAGTTCCAGACGCGCGAGAGCGCTGCCGCATAGACCTCGAGGTGGAGCTGCGACGAGACGGTGAGGTATGCCGGCTTGCCGAAGAACTCGGCGCTGTGCGCGAGCTCGAACACCTCGCCGGCGCCCTCGCAGTCGCTCGACGTGATGAGCGGCGAGTTGACCTGCGTGACGTCGCGGCGCGCGAAAAACTCGTGCAGGCGCGCGAGCGCCCAGCTGCGGTAGCGCAGGATCTGCGCGGACTGGCGCGTCTTCCAGCGCAGGTGCGGGAGCTGGCGCAGGAACTCGCGCGAGTGGTACTTCTTTTGCAGCGGGTACTCGCTGCCGGCCGGGCCCAGGACGTTGACGGAGCGCGCCTGGAGCTCGACGCGCTGGTGGCCGGGGCTGTCGGCCATGACGCCGTCGATCTGGACGCACGCGCCGGTCGAGAGCGGCGCGGCGGCGTCCGGGTCGGCGAAGACGACGTTGAGCGGGGCCGGGCCCGAGCCGTCGGCGACGTCCGCGAACGCGACGTTCTTCATGCGGCGGACGCTCTGGACCCAGCCGCAGACGGAGGCGTCGGCGCCCGGGCCGGCGCGCTTGAGCACGGCGGAGATGAGCGGCCTCATGAGCCGTTATTAGGGCGCGAGGCAGGCGGGGCCGCGCGCGACGCACATTTTTGGGCCGAACCTAGCCCGGGCCCGTTCCGGCGGAGACCCTAACATCTAACCCAACCCGGCGTGGGCGCGGCAGTGGCGCCACCAGCAGCGCGCCATCCCAGCACGAGCGCACCCGCCCCCGACACGGCACGACTCGGCAGGACCCCACAGTCGCCCGGCAGACGGATTGACGCATGCAGAGTCGCTGGGTGTTCATTGAGCAGGATGATAACGAAGGAATTGAGCGCGACATCGAACTGGCCTCCGACACGGAGGACGAGCGCGGCGACGACGTGCCGCTCGGCGTGAACGACTCCGAGCTCGACGCGCCGCTCGCAGACATCGTCGAGAAGCAGCGGCGGCTCAGCGCAAGCAGCCTGCCGCAGAGCGAGCCCGCCGCCGGCGCCGGCGGCTCGCCGAAGCATCCCAGCATGGTTCTTATCACGGTGCTGGGCGTGGCCGCCGCGCTCACGCTGGGCTATTTATTCCGCGACTGATAACTTATGTGCGTAGAGAACTTGCAGTTTAGAATTAAAAAATGCAGAATTAAAATACGCCCGAGCGGCGCCCGCCGCGCGCCGCTTTGTGGGGTCGCGCTTGCCGCGCCGCGTCTGAACCGCCCGCGCCGGTTGTGCTTTGCTCGCGCGCGCCTTTGCGCGCCGCTTTGCGCGCCGCTTCGCACAGCTTCGCGCCCGGTTCGTGCTAGACATTACTCTACTTCCATATACAATGCTCTAAAAGCCTAGGGCTTGCACCGGCCCGTGAAGCGCGGGTACAGGCTGCAGTCGCGCACCGTGAACCGGTTGCAGATCCACGCCAGAATGCGCTCGAGCCCAAGCCCGTAGCCGCCGTGCGGGAACGTGCCGTACTTGCGCAGATCAATGAACCAGTAGTACGGCGCCGGGTCCATGCCCTCGCGCTTGAACGCGGCCATGAGCTCGTCGTAGTCGGAGATGCGCATCGAGCCGCCAACAACCTCGCCGACGTTCGGAATCAGGCAGTCGACGGAGTCCGTCACGCGCGGGTCGTTCACGTCCTTCGACATGTAGAAGCTCTTGATCTCGAGCGGGAACTTCGTGAGCAGAATCGGCTCGCCGATCTCGTCCGTCATGCGCCGCTCCTCGGCCTCGGAGATGTCGTCGCCAAACTTGAACGCCTCGCCCGTGTCGCTGTTCACGACGCCGTGCTCGTTCAGCCACTCCAGCGCCTCCACGTACTGCATGCGCCGGAACGGCAGCTGCGGCGCCTTGAACCCGGGGTTCAGCTTCTCGACAAGCGCCTTCATCTCGGGCTTCGCCAGCAGGCCCTCCACCACGCTGACAACAAGCTGCTCGAGGTGGCTGAGCATGTCCTCGAACGTGAGGAAGCCCATCTCCGCCTCGATGTGCGTGAACTCGCTGAGGTGGCGGCGCGTGTGCGAGCGCTCGGCGCGGAAGCTCTCCTGCACGCAGAACACGTCGCCCAGCGACGGCACAACCGTCTCGAGGTACAGCTGCGACGACTGCGTGAGGTACGCCGGCTCGCCGTAGTAGTCGAACTCGAACAGCGTCGCGCCGCCCTCGACCATTGACTGCACCATGCACGGCGGCGTCACCTCCGTGAACTGCGACTTCGCGTAGAACTCGCGGAACGACTGCACGAGCCCCGACCGCACCTTCATGATGCTGCTCAGCGTCTCGCCGCGCAGCGTCAGGTGCCGCATGTCCAGCAGCAGCGACGGGTCCGCGTCCTCCTGCACCTTGTTGCTGAACGCGTCGGCGCCGCCCGGCGCCAGCCCAATCACGCGGTAGAAGTCGGCCACGAGCTCGTGCCCGCCGGGCGCGTTCTTGCCCTCCGGCACGGGCTTCAGCTCGCCCTTGATCTCGACCGTCGACTCGAGCGTCAGCTGCGTCGTCTGGTACGCGTTGGCAAGGTCGCCGCCCAGCACGCACTGCAGGTACCCGCTGCCGTCGCGCAGCACAATGAACACAAGGTCCTTCTGCGAGCGGATGCGGTGGATCCAGCCGCTCACGGAGACGCGCTGCCCGCGCAGGGGCGCCGCGTGCGCGATCTTCGTCTTCTTCGCCGCCACGTCGGCGCGGTCCTCGATCTTGATGTGCTTCGACGCCTCGATGCGCTGCTGCTCGGCCTCCTCCTTGGCCTGGCGCTCCTCGTCGGCCTTCGCCGCCTTCGCCGCCTTCTTGGCAAGGCCCTCGGCGCCCTTGCGCGCACGCTTGATCCCGCTCGGCGAGATCAGCTCGTACGCGTCCGTGAGCTTGCCGGCCTCGTCCTTCTTCGGCGTGAAGATCTGCTCGCTCTTCGTCACGTACAGCGCATACGCAGGCGTCGCGTAGGGGCTCTGCTCGGTGCCCTGCGCCTCAGCGCTGTCTTTGCCCTTTGTTTCGTGAACAAAAACCTTGTCCGCCACGGACAGGCCTGCGGTTTTGTCGTCCAGACTCATGTGAAATGAATGAAGAGGCGCGCGTGATTTAAGTCGTTAGGGTGTGACTCGTTTCACTTTGACTCGCTCCCGCTGCTGTGACTCTTAACCGGCCTTCCATGCAGCCGACCAGCCAGCCAACGGCGGCGAGCCAATGGAACCGACAAAAATCATCTACAAAATTACCTTTCCACCTTATTTAGTTTAGTAGAGCGGTAGCGTGTAGGTTTTTGCGACTACGCAGCGTCGGAGACTCGTCTACGCAATTCGACGCCGGCGGTTCGCCTGCAAAATCAAAACAAACACTGAACTCCTGAACTCACTGAATTCCTAAGCTCTTGGGCCAGATTAAACTGCCTTACTACTGCTCTCCGGCAACGTTGCGGGGAGCCGAACAAGCATACTCACATAATAAATACCAAAACTGCACACTTTACCTTGACTTTAGCGATCCACTTCAGCGCCCGCTCACTTCAGCATGAGAATCTGCCGCTGCTGCAGCCCGTTCAGCTGCGCCGTGTGCTCGGCGCGCACCTGGAAGCCGAACTTCTTGTAGAGCCCGAGCCCGGCCGCCGTCGACCACAGCGACAGCCGCAGGTCCGGGTTCGCGCCGTAGATCTCATGCAGGCTCTCCTTCAGCAGCGACGAGCCCACGCCGCGGCCCTTGTACGACTCGCGCGAGCACAGCAGCCCGAGATAGCCGGTGTGCTCGGGAAGCGGCGCGACCTCGTCGAAGTAGTTCGCGACGTCCGTGAAGTACTCGGACACCGCCTTGCCGTTCGCAGGACGCGTCTGCGGCGGCTCGAAGATCGACGCATACAGGTCGACGAGCCAGCGCGCGGCGTCGGCGATCCAGATCCACACGCGGCTCACGCCGTTGTCGGCCTCGCTCAGCTTCTCCCACCGGATGAAGCCGACGACGCGCTCGTTCTCCACGGCGACCCACACGCGCACGTCGCGGCGCCAGATTTTGGACGCGAGCAGCAGCGCGTACGACAGCCGCGCGCGGCCGTAGTGCTTCTTGCCGTAGTGCATGTTCAGCGCCGCATACAGCGGGTCGTTGCGGAACGCGTCGAGCGCGACGTCCGCAAGCTCAACCGCGTTCGCAAACGAGAGCTTGGCCGGGTCCAGCTGGCGAACTTCCATGGTGCGTGGCGATGGTGTTGTGGTGATAACGCGCGGCGATGGGAGGTCGATCTGACATCAGCGGCGGCTGCGCGGAGCGAGCTAGAGACGTGCTGATTTGGCTGTAGTACTTTTAATTAAAGTGTGTTCATACCAGGTAATGTTGTAGAGTTCGTGGAGTTCAACGTGGAGTTCCATGCCGAGTTCCAAGTGAAGTCTGACCGGTTGGCCCAAGTTGACGCAGAAGGGTACGGTTGTCAATCAGCGTGCACATGCGCGGAACGACGGGTGGGACAATCACCGAAGCTCGGCACGGAGCATACAGACAGCTAGCAGCGCTAGCAATGAGTAGTAAAAAACAAATAACTTATCGTTGAGTGCCTAGCAGTTTCCGCAGGCTGTGTGCGCGGCGCGACGCGCGGGTACCCAGCGGAGCACCGGGTGCGACGCCCACATGAATAGGAAATCCCCGGAAGTTGCGTCGGCTAAAACGCTGGACGCGCGCGCAGAAATATCCGGGCTGCGCGCCGCGTCTCAATGTGGAACCCGAATTGCCTGTCACAGCTGCTACCCTCGCCCCCAGCCATGCCGTACCCTGAGGACTGATTACCATATTTCACTACAAGTTTTGGTACCTGACTCAACCACGATGTCGCTGGAAGAAGGAGTGGCCGACAAGCTCAAGATTTCCGAGGGCGAGAAGCCAGCCGCCAAGAAGGCGGCCAAGAAGCCGAAGGAGGCGAAGCCGAAGCCGAAGCCCGCGCAGGGCGGCGGCAAGAAGGGCGACGTCATCATCGGCATCACCGCCGATAAGGAGGTCGACTTCCCGAACTGGTACCAGCAGATTGTGACGAAGTCGGAGCTGCTCGACTACTACGACGTGAGCGGCTGCTACATTCTGCGCCCGGCGTCCTACAACGTGTGGGAGAACATCCAGCGCTACTTCGACGCGAAGATCAAGTCGATCGGCGTGCAGAACGCGTACTTCCCGATGTTTGTGTCGAACCGCGTGCTCGAGAAGGAGAAGGACCACATCGAGGGCTTTGCGCCCGAGGTCGCGTGGGTCACGAAGGCCGGCAAGACCGACCTGGAGGAGCCCGTCGCCATCCGCCCGACGTCCGAGACGGTCATGTACCCGTACTACGCGAAGTGGATCCAGAGCCACCGCGACCTGCCGCTGCGCCTGAACCAGTGGAACTCGGTCGTGCGCTGGGAGTTCAAGCACCCGCAGCCGTTCCTGCGCACGCGCGAGTTCCTGTGGCAGGAGGGCCACACGGCGCACCTCACGAAGGAGGGCGCGGTTGAGGAGGCCGAGCTCATCAACGACTTCTACCACGACGTGTACAGCGAGCTGCTTGCCGTGCCGATGATCAAGGGCCGCAAGAGCGAGGCGGAGAAGTTCGCCGGCTCGCTGTTCAGCCTGAGCTGCGAGGGCTACATTCCGACGACGGGCCGCGGCATCCAGGGCGCGACGTCGCACTGCCTGGGCCAGAACTTCAGCAAGATGTTCAACATCAGCGTCGAGGACCCGAGCAAGCCCAGCGAGAAGCTGTTTGTGTGGCAGAACTCGTGGGGCCTGTCGACGCGCTCGATCGGCGTCATGATCATGGTGCACTCCGACAACAAGGGCCTTGTGCTGCCGCCGCGCGTCGCGCAGACGCAGGCCGTGATCATCACGGTCGGCCTCACGAAGTCGACGGCCGAGGACGTGCGCGCGGCCGTGCAGAAGACGGCGAGCGAGGCGGAGGCGCAGCTGCGCCAGCGCGACGTGCGCGCGGCGCTCGACACGCGCGACACCTACACGCCCGGCTTCAAGTTTGCCGACGCGGAGCTGAAGGGCACGCCGCTGCGCATCGAGATCGGCCCGAAGGACGTCGAGAAGGGCCAGTGCGTTGTTGTGAAGCGCCACAACGGCGAGAAGAGCTTTGTTGCATTGGTGGACCTTGCCGAGAAGATCCCGGCGCTGCTCGACGAGATCCACGCCGAGCTGTACAAGAAGGCGAAGGACGCGTTCGACAGCCACATCATCACCGTACACACGGTGGAGGAGATGGTGAAGCCGCTGAACGAGAAGAACGTGCTGCTGATTCCGTTCTGCGGCGAGGAGGCGTGCGAGGACTCGATCAAGGAGCGCACGGCGCGGCAGTCGGCCGGCGACGAGCCCGTGGACGAGCGCGCGCCGTCGATGGGCGCGAAGTCGCTGTGCAGCCCCTACGACCAGCCCGAGCTGAAGCCCGGCACGCAGTGCGCGGGCTGCAACATGGCCGCCAAGCAGTGGACGCTTTTCGGCCGGTCGTACTAAGCGCATAATCATCTAGTACAAGTAGATAATCATTCAGTACAAGTAGATACTTAGACCTGCCGAAACTAACCTACCAATACTTAGACCTGCCGATACCTGGACCTGCCGACATAGGTCAAAGGCGATGCGAGAGACAGGAAGCCCTCGGCGGGACTCCGCAAAGACGTTAGGAAATATGTACATGCGTCGAGACGCTCAAAGCTGCGCTTCAGCAATTATTCGCCAGCGCTGCTCGGCACTCGGGAGCGTGGTCACTCACCAAGGCGCGGCGGGAAGCCGGAGACGGCGCGGCGGACCTCCTCGTTGCGGCTCTCGAGCTTGCGCACAAGCTCAAGCCCGCGCGCGACCTGGCTCTCGAAGTTGCCCTGCAGCGACGGCACATCAAGGTTCTGCCGCGCGCTCGTGCCGGTGATGCGCAGCAGGCGCGAGCTCTGGTCGGGCCCCGGGCCGAGGCTCGGGTTGTTGTGCGTGCCGCCGAGCGCCTGTGTCTCGAGCGTCACGTTCGTGACCTGCCAGTCCGGCGAGATCGACTGGCAGCTCGCGACCTCGTGCGCCGTCTCGTCGAGATCAACCACCACGGAGATGTCGCCGTCCTGCCGCTCGAGCGCGTCCATCTCGGGCGCAAACGCGTCGTCGCTGAACACGTAGTGCACCTCCGGGTACACGGTCTGCGAGGACGCGCCGTTCTCGGAGTCCTCGACGACGACGAAGAAGTGGTCCATGTGCGCTGTACGTGCTCAATTGGTGCTCAATTGGCTCAGGCGCGCATGCAGTTCGCCCGTAAACCGCCGAGAAACGATGTGGTGCTGGGAGCTGTGCTTCGCGCTGGGAGCTGTGCTTACCGCTGGGAGCTGGTGCTTACGCAGTCTCTCTCTGCCCAAGAGGGGTGAGCCGGAAGAAGAGGAGGCCTGGCGGGACGCGTGAGTCACGCGTGTGTCAGCAGGCAGTCGGCGTGCTGAATTTGTGTCAGTAAATAGGTGGACGCTCCTCCTCACCAGGTTTCGTTCGCGCGCAGGATGTTGGATATCTACCAGTTCATCGAGGACAAGGGCGGCGACCCCGAGGCGATCCGCCGCAGCCAGAAGGCGCGCGGCGACAGCGTCGAGATTGTCGACGAGATCATCTCCGAGTACAAGGCGTGGGTCAAGATCCGGTTCGACCTCGACGAGATCAACAAGTCGCAGAACCGCCTGCAGAAGGCGATCGGCCAGAAGTTCAAGGCCAAGGAGGACCCCGCCGAGCTGCTCAAGGAGAAGGAGGAGCTCGCGAAGGAGAAGCAGCGGCTCATTGAGACCGAGCAGGCCGCCGACGCGCAGCTGCGCGCAAAGGTGAACCTTGTGGGCAACCTCGTGCACAGCAGCGTGCCGGTGAGCGACGACGAGGAGAACAACGAGATTGTGCGCACGTGGGGCGAGCCCGAGAAGGAGCGGCCGCGCCTGTCGCACGACGAGGTGCTGACGCGCCTCGACGGCTTCGACGCCGAGCGCGGCGCAAAGATCGTCGGCCACCGCGGGTACTTCCTCAAGCAGTGGGGCGTGTTCCTGAACAACGCGCTCATCCAGTACGGCCTCGACTTCCTTGTGAAGCACGGCTACACGGCGCTGCAGGCGCCGGTCATGATGAACAAGGACGTCATGGCCCGCACGGCGCAGCTGTCGCAGTTCGACGAGGAGCTGTACAAGGTGATGGACGGCCAGGACGAGAAGTACCTTGTTGCGACGTCGGAGCAGCCGATCTCGGCGTTCCACTCGAACGAGTGGTTCGAGAGCCCTGAGAAGCAGCTGCCCGTGCGCTACGCGGGCTACTCGTCGTGCTTCCGCCGCGAGGCCGGCTCGCACGGCAAGGACGCGTGGGGCATTTTCCGCGTGCACGAGTTCCAGAAGATCGAGCAGTTCTGCATCACGGAGCCCGAGAACTCGTGGTCCGAGTTCGACCGCATGATCGACCTGTCCGAGAAGTTCTACCAGAGCCTGGGCATTCCGTACCGCGTCGTGAGCATTGTGAGCGGCGAGCTGAACAACGCTGCGGCCAAGAAGTACGACCTCGAGGCGTGGTTCCCGTTCCAGCAGGAGTTCAAGGAGCTGGTCTCGTGCTCGAACTGCACGGACTACCAGTCGCGCAACCTCGAGATCCGCTGCGGCATCCGCAAGATGAACGACCGCGTCAAGAACTACGTGCACTGCCTGAACTCGACGCTGTGCGCGACCGAGCGCGCGTTGTGCTGCATTCTCGAGAACTACCAAACCGAGGACGGATTCCGCGTGCCGGAGGTGCTGCGCCGCTTCATTCCGGGCGAGCCCGAGTTCCTGCCGTACACGAAGGAGCTGAAGATCGAGAAGAAGGACAAAAAATAAGTATGCAGCGGCGGGCCCTGGTCGGCCCGCGGCCTCAGTATAATGAGTCTAGAGCTTTAGCTTTTCCACATATGCTAGATTAATTGGGCTACAATTCAGCCTCGGTGGTGTTCCGCGCAGTATGAGTCTAGGCCGCTAAAACAGAGTAGACAAGCTTTTGGCGGTTGCACCTCGTGCTCAACGTGCTCATGCAATTAATGGTTGAGGCGCAGACCAACGACCAACCACAGTAAAATAGTGGCACTAAGCCCTGGTGCTCCTGAGCTGTGCTAAATCTTAGTGGGTGGCATGTGTTAATTTTTGGCGAACTTACTTGGCTGTGTTGGAGTTCGGTAGTGCTACTTGGCGGTGCTACTTAGTAGTGCTACTTGGCGGCGCTACTTGGCGGCGCTGGCAGTCGTGCTACTTGGCTATATAAACCAGCATTGCGCCGCTTGGTCATCTACTATCTGATCTGCTCGTATCTAGATTGCGTGCGATTGACCTACTTTCGTGAGCTATGTCGCGGTCTTATTAAACGCATTAATTAGGCTCTGACGTCATACACTGATTTATTTGATAGCTCCAGGCTTACGAGAGCCTACCGTTGATATGCGGCGTACTCATGCGACTTAGGGCAGCCCGCGAATTGAGCAGCAACGGCGCGCGGGACCGCCGCCAGCAACGGCAAAGGCCCCACATCGTGGCGCCGCACCAGCCGCTGTGGGGTACCGTCATTGCATAAGCTTGGGCGCTGCGGCAAATCCCAATAGTTTATCACCCGCGCTTATCAGGGGAACCGTCTTGGGTGGCTTATGCGAGCAGGCCCTGCTCCGCTGCAAGTAATCGACGCCTCTCGCAGAAACGCACCCCACGTGCAACCACAAAGCAAGACGGTCGAGTCCGGGACGCAACGGCGGCAATGGACTCCACCGAGCGGATGTCCTATGCGGAAATCGTCCGCCTCACGCTCGAGGCCGTGCTGCAGACCGTCATCATCTGTCTCATCGGCTTCTTGGCCAGTTACAACGGGTACCTCAACCGCACCGCCCAGAAGGCGCTGTCGACGCTCAATGTCATGGTCTTCACGCCGTGCCTGATCTTCTCGAAGATGGCCTCGAGCCTCAGCGTGAGCGCGCTCGTCGACATCTCCATCATCCCGGTCATTTTCGTCTTGTCGACGCTCATTTCGTACGGCTGCGGCCAGGTGTGCAGCCGCTGGTTCGGCTTCTCGAAGCGCGAGTCGAACTTCGTCACGGCCATGGCCGTGTTCGGCAACTCAAACAGCGTGCCCGTCTCGCTGTTCCTCGGCCTCGCCTACACTCTGCCGGCCCTGAGGTGGCCGGACATCCCCGACGACGACTCCGACAACGTTGCGTCGCGCGGCATTCTGTACCTGCTTATTTTTCAGCAATTGGGCCAGATGCTGCGGTGGTCGTGGGGATTCAATACGTTGCTTGCACCCGAGCGGCCCGTCGAGCCCGCGTCGGAGCAACCCGCCGAGCCGAGCAGCGGCGACGACGCCGCACTGGCACTCGAGGACTCTGCGCCGAAGCGCTCGCTGCTGAAGCTCATCGTCAAGGAGATCCGCAGCTTCATGAACCCGCCGCTGTGGTCCATGCTTGCGGCCATCCTTGTCGCGTCCGTGCCCGCGCTCAAGTACGAGCTGTATGGCCACCCCGGCTTCGTGAACAAGACCGTGGGCAAGGCGATCCAGCAGGTCGGCGGCACGGCCGTCCCTCTCATTCTTGTTGTACTGGGGTCGAATCTGGCGCCGCCGAGCGCTGAAGAGGCGCACTTCCAGCAGAAGTCGCCGCGGCACGCGCAGATGATTGCGGCGAGCTTGCTGTCGCGCATGATTCTGCCGTGCGTGGTGCTTCTGCCGCTCATTGCGCTCGCCGTGAAGTACCTCAAGATCTCGATTCTCGACGACCCGGCGTTCCTCGTCGCGGCGTTCATTCTCACGGCAGCGCCGCCGGCCATCCAGCTCACGCAGATCTGCCAGCTGAACCAGGTGTTCGAGGCGGAGATGGCCGGCGTGCTTTTCTGGGGCTACGCGGTGCTGTCGCTGCCGTCGGCCATCGCCATTGTGGTGCTTGCGCTGAAGGTGCTAGACTGGACTGGCGTGTCGCGCGTTTAAGCGCGGCGCGTGAAAAAAATAAAAAAAAGTAGCCACTTCCCCAAAATTGTAATGAGATTCCGTATATATTTAAGCGCTATGGCCAAGCGATTGGGCGGATGGTACTTTAAAAGTCTGGTTGCAGCTCAGCGCGGGAGCTAAACTAAGCGGAAGGTCAATAAATATACATTAATCAATAAATACAGAGGCGAAAGGGTATAACACGCACGACACAAAAAAGAGCCAAAGAGAGCGCCCAAATAGAATGCTCAAAAACAGCGCTCGAAAAGAGCGCCCACTCATTACGGCAATTGCCTAAGCAGGCCATGCGAACCCAGAGCTTGGGCCTGTTTCCGCGCTCAATTGCATAGCACCCTGCGAGGCTAGCCGTTGAGAACCTCAAGCATGCGCGTGCGCGTGCTCTCGTCGAGCGTGAGCCCCGACAGCGCGGCCGCCGTCGAGATCGGCTTGCTGAAGTCGCGGTGCCGCAGGCCCGGAATGAGCGCCGACTCGACATACGACTCCGTGTCGGAGTCGGACTCGAAGAGCGAGTCCTGGATCTCCTGCTCGTCCTCGGCGTGCGAGTGCGAGCTCGTTGGCCGCGGCGGCGCCTCCTTCACCTCGTCCATGTAGCGCACCTCGCGCGTGAAGCGGTGCGCGTACTTCGTGTCCAGCGAGCTGATCTGCGCGAGATGCATGTCGAGGCGCGACGCGTCGCTGGGCACCGGGAACAGGTCCCAGCGCGCGCCGTGGATGATGACGTCGCCGTTCGTGAACGGCAGCGGCGCGCCCTCGAGCTCGATGACGTACTCGTCGAGCAGAATGGGCGTCGCACGCGCCACGTACGCAAGCGGCTTCGCATTCACATCGACCTCGGCCACGCCCGCGGCTTCGTACACCTCGTCGCCGTCGAGAATGTCACACACGCTCATGAGCGTGTCGTGCGGCTGCTTCGAGCACAGCCGCGCAAAGAACGCGAGCGGCGGCACAAACGTGAACTCGTCGAGCGCGCCGCAGTAGTTGAAGCACGTATGGCTCGAGCACATGAGCGGCTTGCACAGGCCCTGCTCGTGCAGCAGCTCGGCGTCCATGAGCGTGCGCACCGTGTTTGCGCCGAACGCGTCGAAGCGGTAGTCGTACCCGTCGAAGCTGAACGACTCGATCCCGCCGTTGAACGGCAGCACTGCGTCGGGGAAGCCCTCGGCAAACGTCACAATGAGCGGGCCGATGTCCGTCGGTTGGAAGTCGACGGCGGTTGTCGTGACGCTCTTCGCGACGCGGTTCGATATGAGCCCAAGGTAGTGCGTGAACACCTTTGTGGCGTCCTTGTTAGTCTTGAGGATGGGCACCTCGGTGAGGTCCTGGAACCGCTGGAGCAGAAAGCATCTCTGCGGCTTTGTTGCGCGGCTCGGCATGCGCTCACAGGCTTTGCAGTCGATGCCCAATTTAGCGCGCGTTTCTTGGGGATTGTGCTGCCCTCCGTGACTGCGAATTCGTAGCGAGGTCCCGGACTAAAACGAACACCCAGCGGTTCCCGCTTAGCTTAGCTTAGGTTAGCTTCGCCTGCCTAGGCTAGCTAAGCTATCTGGCCGCGAGAACCGCACTCCCAGCTCGAGATGGCCTCACATAAGCGAGCCGAGCGCCGTGAGTCAGTTGATCGGCACAGCCCCTCACCTGCTAGTAATGTGTCACTGATTTGAGCCCCGCCCTGCATCAATCGACCCACTTTAGGTACTGGGCGCCCGCGCGGGCACATGCGCGTGCCGGGACACCCGGGGGGCTTTTGAGCGCGCCGCGATCCCGAACGAGGCGCGCACGCGCTCATTAACATGCGAACGGCAATCGCGGCTAGGGTCCTGCAGTGTGACTGCATATAGTTCCAGCTATCACACGAGCGTGAGCTTAGTCATCAGGCTTGGCTCGATGATTTAAGAAAGTCACGGCGCGCCCAGCGAGATTCGTATCAAAAACTCCTGCTTTTATAATAACGTCCACAATCCTCTTAGCGATAAGAGGAGCGTAACCACCGCGTTTAAAAAACACAAAGTCAGCAGCAAGCAAGTGCAGCCACACACTTGAAGCGCGACACCTGGGCCTCTAAGTGAGAAAACACTCAGACACCCAGTTCACGCTTCGTTCGATCTCCCGCAGTAGCCTTGTCTAGTACAGAGGAACAGTCCCCGTTTTACACACCCACAGCTCCACTCGAACTCGATTCGTTGGACCTGTTAGACTTTCCCACCTTTCTAGAACAACCGACTCGCCGAGACCTAGACACGGACTCGTTCCTAACCTACCGAGAGACACAATGCAATCAGTTTCGAACAGCAAGCAACCCGCTTTTAAGCGAAAGTCAATCTCAATGTCTAAATCCCTATCCCTCGTGGAGCAGGGAGTTGGACATTGATATAGACTACAGTGACTATGACAATGTTCTGAGCCAGGCCATCGACCCCCTGGCCCCGAGCACCCCCGAGCCGGCCACCCAGCCCCCGCCGTTCGACTTCACGCGCACGCCGTCGCCCCAGTCGCTCCCCATTGAGCCGTTGGAGTACCTGCCCGTGGATTTGCAATATCCCTACCTGCCACCGCCGCCGCCGCAGCCCTCCGGGCTGCCGCCGGCGTTCGTGGCAGCTCCTCTGGAGCCGCAGTACAGCCAGCCGAGCCCGGTTGGTATCGTGCCTGTGACGCCGGTGGAGTCAGGGTCGTTGAAGATCCCACGGGTGGTGAAACGCACCAACGCCAAGGTGATGGAGCGTCGGGAGCGGAACACGGCCGCTGCGCGGCGGTCGCGGCAGCGGGCCAAGGACCGGATCGCGGAGCTCGAGGCCATGGTCAGTGAGTTGCGTAAGGAAAACGCCGATCTGCGCCAGGACTCCACAGAGCTCTAAGTTAATTATGATAAGTACGACACATAGAATCGAAGAAACCGTTCGTTGTCGGACCAAGTGCAGTACATCTTTTTATTTACTGAACGCGACTCAGACGCGTGCGCCAATGAGCGCACCGCGAATCCGGCGTTCCTACCGCCGGTAAGTCTTGGTCGTTGTAAGATCGAGCTTCATTTACGTGTCTAGACCAAAACCCGGTTTATGTATCAGTGTATTCCATAGCCTTATTTAGTGCGCGCTCACTCTGGCCAGGGTTGGCCATGAATTTTGCAATCGCGCGGGCATGGCATCTAATTTCCGAAAATTTGGCTACTAAAGTTTAAGGTCTACGGCCGCTTAATTTGTGCCTAACACGTACGGCTCCAAGACCTGCCCTCAGGGCTGCGAAAACTGCCTTTAACGACGCGCTTGTTTACGTGCTCTCGTGGCTTGGCTGGCACAGGCATCGGCTCGACGAAAAGTAACGATAACTGAGCATTCGGCACCAGGCAGCGAATGAGCCACGCGGAATAAATGCACACCCATTTCCCATCGCGGGGAAAATACCGCCCACACGAAGACTAGCTTAGGAACTATCTAACGAATAACCCGAGGCATGCACGCATGCTCCATGCGAAAATGTCTGCAGACCGCCATACATATTGGGTCTAATTGCACCCAACTCAGGTACATAGACGACGGGTTAGTCAGGCACGTATAAGATGCGCAGTGTATACATGGGTTATGTGCGTGATCGCATCCGACGCTCCGCGCTTGGCCGAAGGCTCAGCTTATCAGGGTTCCATTGGCCGTAGCCAAGGCTTATCTTGCCCACGAAGTGCGACTTATTCCGGTCATGCACGTTCCATGACTGTCACCCAGAGCGATATTTCCCGTAGAGGGGGAAGCATGAGCGGCTGACCGATAATACTGGGCGAGGGTTGGATGTTGTCCGCCGTGCAGATTGTTGTTGGTGTAGCTCGCGCTGATCGGTTGGGCTGTCATTGGGGAGCCAGGTGCCGCGCAGCGCGCGCACAGCCGCGGCCGCGCCACGAGCGCAAAAAAAGTTGCGCGGTCTAGATGGCCCTGCGTCGTGCCAAATGCAACTCTAACGCAATCTCTACCTACAGCCGAGTTCCTAGGGGTGGGCCAGGGCCCGCCGCTCGCGGTATAAAGAGCGGGGTAAGTGGTGCAAGCAGCTGCGTAACCCCAACCCCCGCTGTGCGGTTACGCCTCAACTAGCAGTACCCCCCACTACTGTCGAATGTGTGTTTGATCTTTGTAACCTAAATTTCCGAGCCTAGATATATATATGCATAACATACCCCGCGTTTGCGTCCATCACATATTCACAAACTATGTCGCTTTTCGGACTAGGCGGCGGTTCTAGTGGAGGCGGCGGTGGTCTGCTGGCGTCTTTGACCCCAACAGCTGCTGCTGCTTCGGGTTACAAAGGCACGCCGGCCACAGGCACCGGCATTTTGCCCTTCATCAACTGGGCGCGCGAGCAAGGCCTGCTCAACGATGCAACCATCTCGGCCGTTGTGCCTGAGCTGCCGGGCCTGTTCGGCGGATATCCATACCCGGGCAACCAGGGCACCGAAATCGGCCCAGACGCGCTCTTCATTGCCCTGTTTGCCGTGCTAGCCATTGCAAACATCAGCGTGTGGGGTTTCAACGTGTTCCGCAAGCAGAACTTCTTCATGCAGCTCGGTGTCGCCTTCTTCTGCGTCCTGAAGGTCGTCGGCTTCGCCTGCCGCCTCGCGTGGGCAAACGACATCACGCGCCTGAAGGTGGCCATTGCCTCGGTTGTCTTCATTCAAGTTGCGCAGCTTATCCTGCTGGCCATGAACCTGCTGCTCAGCCACCGTGTCTTTACCTGGCGGCACCCCGAGACCGGTAACTTTTGGCCCCTTGTGTGGTTCATCAACCTCATTTACCTTATTGTCCTCGCTATCATTGCCATGGCCATTGTTGGCCAGTCCTTGCCATACTTGTACTACCTTTCGGAGCACCATTACAACATGTGCAAGAACGTGTTCAAGGCCGCGGCCGTGCTGAACCTCGTGTTTGCAACCATTCCATTCCAGTTCCTGCTTCTGGCCTACGCTCTGCGCCCGGGCACCATCGTGAAGATGCCCAAGGTGCTGAACAAGCTGAACATGAAGGAGGAGCGCATCCTGCCGCCGGTGTACCAGGCGAGCTGGATCAAGAGTTCGGGCCTCTTCTACTACCCGGCACGCAACTCGCAGGTCCCCATCTACAAGGGTGAGCCGGGTAGCGAGGCCATCCGCATTATGCCCTCGCGCGAGCCGCCTGGAAACAACCACACGCAGCACGGCGAGAAGATGCATCCGAACGCCCCGCGCATGAAGTGGGCGACGCTTACCGTCATTATCACGAGTCTTGTGCTGCTGCTGAACACCTGCTTCCGTGTGGCTGCCTGCTTCCGCAACGGCAACTACGGTACGGCCGAGGCCGGCGGCGGAACCAAGATCCAGTTCTGGGCTCACCACCCCTACGTTATGTTCATTTTCTATGGCGCGACTGAGGTGTGTGTTATCACCTTCTACTTGCTCATGCGCATTGATCTGCGATTCTACATCCCAGACATGCCGCGAAAGGTTCCCAAGAGTGGCATTCCGCCCCGTCCGGAGGGCAATCCGGAGGATGAGCCCGTTGCTTGGCAAGGGTTCCAGGATAACCAACTTCGCAAGGAGTACACCGACTCCAATGAGTACTCGCCTGAACGCGCATAATGTAGTTTTAGTATTCCGTATTAGATTCCCCGCAGAGTAGAGTTAATATCATTCATGCAGCATAAATCCTAGTACTCTGAGACCTAAGTTTCATCTATTTAGCGGCTTCAGCAGTTAAACCCCTAGGAGCTCCAAGCATGCTCGACTTCAGATGTATTGTGGTCGTCGCGTCTATGTTACAAATGCTCTATGTTTTCAAAATTTAGTCTAGTCCCAGACGTACTCGGCAAGAATATCGTGCAAGTCGTTGTCGGTGAGCAGCAGCGCATTCGGGCTGTTGCCCTCGTCGATCTGCACAGGCAATAAATCCTCCTCAAGCCCAAGCGGCTCCTCGGAGAAGTTGCGCTCCGCGAAGAGGCTCGCGTGCCTGCTCATTGGGCTGCGCGTAAAGCTGCTGGGGCTTGCTTCCGGCACCGGCTCCGGCGCAGGAGCCGTGTCGTCTATGATTGGCACCTTGATGGATGTACTGCCCTTGTGAAAGAGCGCATCCATGCGGTGCTGCGTGATGCCAATACCTTCTTCCCAGGCGTGGTTCAGCACACGCAGACAGTCGAGCCACGACCTCATGAGCGACGCGTTCTGTGCCTGCTCCGTTGGCGGGCTCTGTGCATGGTAGAGCAGTACAAAATGGGCCAACGAAGACAAGCTCAACACGCACGACGAGATCCAGAACGCATGGAGGTGTGAGTGCGTGATTTCGCCCGTGAAGACAATAATGCGTTGCACAAGACCCCGGGCCTCATGTCGATAGCGGCCCATGAAAGCCTCCTTCAGCAGAATACGGTAGATGAGAACTTCGATGGCGAGGGCCGCAAGGTGGATGTTTCCGTTGCTGCAGTAGCCCAGGGAGTTGCGTGCCCGGATATCGTTAATGTCC
Source organism: Entelexis sp. DX6506 (assembly GCA_037041025.1). Classification (NCBI taxonomy): domain Eukaryota; kingdom Fungi; phylum Ascomycota; class Dipodascomycetes; order Dipodascales; family Trichomonascaceae; genus Entelexis; species Entelexis sp. DX6506. The sequence goes on from JAXQHU010000039.1 coordinate 715,328, forward strand.
TCCGGGAGCTGCTCGCGCCAGCTGCGCAGCTTCTGAAGAAGCTGGTGGGCCACTGATTCGTCCCGGTAAACCTGGGACGCCGACAGGCCCGGCCGGCGCCCGAACGGCGCGTAGAACTCGTCAAGGACTTCGGACAGAATGCTCGTGAGCTGCACGAGGTGCACGAACCGGCGCTCCTGGCGCCACTCGCTCTTGAACTGCTTCGGATCGCTATTTGCAAGGTTGTGCAGCAGGCTCGGATGGCCCAGGTTGGCGGCAGACCACTTGTCGACAAAGTACACAAGCGCCCACAGCCGGCGCCGCGACACCTTCTCGATGTCGCTGATCTGCCAATTGCTGCAGTCGATGTGCAGGCCGAGGGCGAACGCCATCGACACGAGCTTGCCGACATGAAGCCTCTGCACCACCCGCTCGTGCAGCCCGTCGCTCGCCATGCGCTTCTGCACGTATAAAAGCAGCGCCTGCACGACGTCCAGCGACGTGCCCTGGCAATTAATGTCGTGATCAATGTACTGCAGACTCACGGCCCACAGGTCCGTGATGAGGCGCGGCGGTATTGGCTTGATACACAGCTGCGGGTTGTACTTCCAGTACGTGCAGCCCAGCGCCAGCATGGCCGCCAAAAGCCCGCGGTTCATGGGCGGGTCATGGTGGTAGTATGACCGGTAAAAGCGCTTTTTGTCCACGGCCGGGTACGTCCAGTCAATGAACTTGAAGTAGAGCGCAAGCAGCTGGTCACGAAACGGCGTAACCACCTTCTCGACGTTGTCCCACTGCGAGCGCAGAAGTTTGCGGTACGCCGCGTCGCATTGGCACTCGCGGCTGTGCACAGTGAACACGACGTCGGGCGACACGCGGCGCAGGCCGTTTGTGACGAAGTGGATCACGCCGTTCTCGTCTGCGTCGGTCATGAACTTCGCCAGATACGGGTCCTCGCCCGCACTGGGGCCAAGATAGCTGCCTGTGTCGTATCCCGGCGGAATTGTGCCCGTCCCCAGATCCAGGAATGTTTCAGGGTCCTCGTCGCTAGCGAGGAGGCCATCCTTCGTGTCCACTGACACCGCACCCTTCTCATTCTTGAACTGATCGAGCGATAGCGCGGAACTCTTTGCGTTATCGTTCTTTCTTTTCTTAGCTACGCCGCCGCCTTGCGTGTGCCTCAATTGATCCTTGTCATTGCCTGAATTCCGAGCCATGGGCGGTGAGCGCTTTTCAGGCCGCCCATCGGTCGCCATTTGTTTATTGAAATTTCACTGCGACCCTGCATTACGTACAAAATTGTTAAACCGTCCCTGCCCCGGCTCGAGCCTCCTCTCTGCTTCTAGACCACTGAGCAGGGCACCATATATCCCTGTGACTAAATGCCACACTCCCAGCGGCTGTGGCAGTGAGCTGGTAGGCCTCCTCACAAGCGGAAGCGCTGCTTTAGGCAACTCGCGAAAAATTCGCAATCGAACTGCGGCGATTGCGCGCCATAATGTAGAGCGCAAAAATTGTGCTGTAAATAGTGCGTAGCTACCTCAATCCGCGACGCGGACGCGCGTTCAAACGCACGTTTCAAATTCTGCAAAACCGCGCCTCAACTCCGCGAGCGTGTGGGCGGTTCGCGGTGTGAAGTCGAAACCCGGATGCTCGCTTAGACCTTCCACATTCGCCCGCGAGACTGTAATCTCATACCCAAACCCTTTCCAGATAAAAGGGATATATATATACCTATATTGCACCTGCGACGCGCTATCGTGACTCCTCCTCGCTTTCAACTCTCCACAACTCGAACCATGTCGTGCTGCTCACAGAAGCGCCAGGATCAGAGCTCCAAGGACAGCAAGGTGTCGCAGAGAACGTGCTGCGGATCTGCGCCGTCTGCGAACAACACGGTGCGCCGCGAAAACGGCATCTCGCTGTGTGCGTGCAGCGCCTCGGCGGGCTGCGAGTGCCTCGCAAACGAGTGCAAGTGCGTTGGCTGCGTCGACCACAAGCTCTGAGCGCATTTTACCCCGAACGCGCGGGAACACACTTGGCCGCCGCGCGCGCGGCGGCCTCTCAAATACACTAGCATTGAGGTGCGAAAACGATACTGCTCTCTAGTTAAATAAGATATTTTTACGAATCATGCTTACAATCGCACGCATTCATTGCCCGAATTCGCTATAGCGTTGTCTAAGTGCTGCTGCATTCTAGTTGCCGCTACAAAAGCAGGCAGATGTGTCACCAACGAATTCGCCCTTCAAAGGATTTGATGTGGGGTATTGCATAAGTGGCGCTAAGGCCCCTGCACCCGGAATGTTTATTACCCAGGCCTGAGCGCGGAGATCGGACAGGTCCCCCTGGGCTGGGGTTCACCGCTGGGTCCCATCGAACACCATAATAACACGCCAGCCGGCTTTCCAGTTTGACACGCGGATTCGGCCATGCGCGCGCCCCGCTACCTCCGCCTGCTGCTGCGCCCGCCCACGCTGGACTTCGAGGAGGCCGCGTGGGAGCTACTGTACCTCGTCATATCGCCGCGCCGCGTGTACAAGTCGCTGTACTTCCGCCAGCAGGCCAAGAACCAGTGGGCACGTGATGATCCGTCGTTCGTGGTGCTTCTGAGCACTCTGCTCGCCGCGTCGGCCATTGCGTGGGGCCTCGCGTACTCGCCGAGCCTGCTGGGCATTGTGCGCCTCATTCTGTACATGGTTGTCGTCGACTTTCTCGGCGTGGGCGTTGTTATCTCGTCGATTGCATACCTGTTTGCGAACAAGGTCATCCGCAAGCCGGGCCAGCACACGGAGACGCCGCTCGAGTGGGCGTACTGCTTCGACGTGCACTGCAATTCGTTCCTCGTCATTTTCCTGTGGCTCTACGTAGTGCAGTTTGTGAGCCTGCCGCTCCTGAACCGCCTCAATTGGGTGAGCATCTTCCTCGGCAACACGCTGCACCTTGTTGCGCAGTCGCACTACTTCGTGATGACGTTTTTGGGCTACTCCAATCTGCCGTTCCTGCGCAACACGCAGCTGTTCCTCGTACCAATTGGCGTCGCCTTTGTGTTCTACCTCGCGTGCCTGCTGTTCAAGGTGTCGATTGTGCGGCTGCAGCTCGAGCAGTATTTTGGCTAGCCAATGAACTGGCTAGCCATGCCTAATCTCGAGGCGGCACCACAGGTACGTGCATGTGGGTAGGGCGCATGTAAGTTGGGCAGGCAAGATGGGCACGCAATATGCGCAAGATGGTGCATATACTCGGGCACCGGCACACAAATGCCCTTGGACGCGCATCGTGCGTGCCCGTGGTTTTAGCAAAATAAGTAACTTCTGTATCTAGATCCGCATATTTCCCCATCCGGCGACGAGTGCCCTAAGCGTGTCGTGTGTGCGGGTGACATAATTCAGGCCCGCGCGAGTTTGACCTCACGGTGTGAATTCGCCAGAGTTGCCCCGCGCCGCTAGCGGATGGATACCTGGCACGAGACAGCGGCCGTGGCTGCCGCCAAGCAGATCACGGCCATCCGATGCGACCCGCACAAGGACCTCGTGTGGGTCGGCGACGCGACGGGCCGCGTCGCCTCGTACTACGGCCCGCTCATGCGCCCGTACACCTCGTTTGTGGGCCACGCAGGACCCGTAATTGATTTGCAGATCTCCGACAAGTACGTGCTCTCGCTGGCCAGCGACGGCGTGCGCTCCCACACGCGCAACGGCCTCGCGCGCGACTTCGCGCCGACCGCCCAGGGCGACGTGCTGCTGCTGCTCGATAACACCGAGTTTCTTGTCGGCACTAAGCGCCGCGTCAAGCGGTTCGCGCTCGAGCCCTCAATCAAGGAGACCGGCACGTTCACAATCGACTCCATCAGCCCGGACGTGCACTTGACCCACATGAGCATGTCTCCGCCGAACGTGGCGCTGGGCTTGTCGGACGGCAGCGTGCAGGTCGTCGACCCGCACACGTTTGACCCTGTCCTGGCCAAGGCCATTTCGTGCCACTCGGGGCCCCTAACCGACCTCGACAGCCGCAAAAACGTGCTTGTGACCTGCGGCCTCAGCCAGCGGCGCTACGGCATGTTCCCGGACGTGTTTATTTCCTGCTTTGACACGCGCACGCGCAAGCCGCTGCCGCCGCTCACGGTGAACACGGGCGCGTCGTTTGTGCGGCTGCACCCAAAGGCCCCGAACCATGTTATTGTGCTCGGAGCAACGGGCCAGCTCACGTTCTTGGACAGCCGCAACGCCACATCGATCGTCATCAAGCAGCTCATCATGCAGACAAACGCCGTGGGTATCGATATCGGTCCGCTTGGCGACAAGGTTGTTGTTGCCGAGCAGAACATGATCCACTACTGGTCCATGGCCTCTCCGCAGGCCTCTAAGGACGAGCTGTTCAAGGGCTTGGATGTGCCGACTGCGACTGATCAGCATCTCCCTGTTGTGCGAGAAAATACGCCGTTGTCGGCGGTGGGAATGCCGTACTACAACAAGGCGCTGCTCAGCAATTGGCCCATGGCCTTTGTGTTCGAGACAGGTATGCCCGTGCCAGACTGGGAGAAGGTCAAGTCCTCGCTTGTTGCCCAGAAGCACGAGCCCATGAAGCCGCGGCGCACACGCAACCGCAGGTCTTCGTCGGCATCCGTGCCGCGGTTCCTGAGTGAGCAGGAGCGGCTCGGCATTGCCGAGCTGCCGCAGAACAGCATCTTCACGGACCTTATGAAGACGGATGATAGCGCCTCGCGGGGGAAAGTGCCGAAGGTGTGGCGCCAGATGCACATTCACTACTCAAGGTTCGGCGTCGATGACTTCGATTTCAGCTTCTACAATGCTACGCAATATGCCGGTCTCGAGACCTTAGCGTCTAATCCGTTCTGCAATGCTATTCTGCAGCTCTACCGGTGGTGCCCGCCCATCTACAATGCGGCGCTAGCCACGTTTGCTCAGAATAACTGGCGCAATCTCGTCGTTACAGGCGAGCTCGCCATAGTACTAGACATGCTGGCCAAGGCCAAGGGGTATCACTGTCGCGCGACTAATTTCATTGACACACTTCAGCTGACCACTGGCGTTGCCGGGCTGCACAAGTTCCTTATGGATCGCCTCGTGGCCGAACACGAGGAGGAGATTGGCACGGAGTCGCCCTTGAAACACGACACGCATATCAAGATGACGCGTCGTGAATACGGGAGCTGCGGGTCACGGAGCACAACAGAGCTTTCGATCCCCACGCTCTATGCCTCCTCCGTATCTGCTAACGGCATCCAAGCCAGTCTGGCGAGATCGGCCGAGGGAAGGCAGTTCTGCGAGGCTTGCAACAAGGCCCATTCGGTGGGCTCAGCCCAGCAGGCGATTTCCCAGCCCCCAATAATCTTTGTTACCCTCGAGGAGTCTGACGAGAACACGCAGCGACGCGCATCGCCCGAGATCGAGTGCGATGCTGTGTGCTCAAACTTCGGACTCGTACCGCGCGCAGATAACCGGCTGCGCGTCGATCCGTCCCGCCACGATTACGAGCTGCGTGGCTACGTGGCAACCATAAATGACGAGGGCATGCAGCACGCTGTTGCCGTAATTAACGTGGACGGCGTGTGGCATCTCTTTAATGACTTCCTTGTCACGCCTATCAAGGAATCCGAGGCGTTTGACTTTACCCCGAAGTGGAAGAAGGGAGCGCTTCTAATGTACGAGCGCAAGGAAACGCCAATTGCGTTCGACGACAGCTGGAAGAATACAATCGACAAGAGACTTCTCTACGAGCGTCGCATAATCTCCGGAAACCTTGAGGACAAAGAGTTCTCGGCCGAGATGCTGCGCGAGGGCGAGACAATCCCAGGTCTTGTTGCACTAGATGCCGAGTTTGTACTCATGCGCAAGGAGATCGCCGAGCTCCACAGCGACGGCACGAAGGCGCTCGTGGCACCACAGAAGCTGTCACTGGCCCGCGTTTCCGTTCTGCGTGAAGACGAGTCTGTGTTGCTCGATGACATCGTGGAGACGACTCAGCCCGTAATTGACTATCTCACCGCGTTCTCCGGTATTGAACCAGGTGACCTCGACCCCAAGAGCTCGAGGCACGCACTCGTTGCCAGGCAGACGGCAACGCGACGACTTTGGATTTTACTGAACCTGGGCACCACGTTTGTGGGCCACGCCCTGATCAACGACTTCCGCACGATCAATTTGTTTGTGCCCCCCGAGCAAGTGATCGACACGGTGAACCTATACTATGACCGCGACCGCAACGGATTCCGCCGGCTTTCGCTCAAGTTCCTTATGTGGGCCGTGCTTGGCGAACAAGTTCAGACCGGCAACCATGATTCTGTCCAGGACGCCGTATCTGCTCTGCGCCTGTACCACAAACACCAGAAGCTGGTCGAAGCTGGCAAACTTGATGCCGTACTGGCAGAAGTATCCGCTAAGGGCCTGAAGCACAACTTCAAAGTCCCCGCGTAGAAGGAGGACATTAGTTAGAACCAGAATAATCATGAACTATGTCCCTAAATTCAATATTACATTTGAGGTACTACAGAGCGCGAAGCTCGCTAACTATCTGCTATCTCTTCTTATTTATTTTTTATCTGCAATCCGTAGTGATCATCATGCCGTGGCAGTGATACGGTCGCCAATCGACACAGCTGGGCCCTTCGCCTCTGTTCTTATGCGAACGTCACCCGTAATAAGGCCGTCATCGGTGAGCTCGACGCAGAGATTGGCAAGCGCGTCCTCCCCAAAGCTGGACCTAGCGTACAGGTTTGCGCTAAGGAACCTAACTTCCTCGTCATCTGCCGCGCCTTCAGTGAGGCATGCCATGTTCGTGCGCTTCATAAACGACTCCAAGAATTGGGCCAGCGTCTTCTCCTTGGTAGACGAGATGCGAACCTTGTTCTCCCACTCGAACTCGTTCCACATGTTGACGAACTCGTCGTTCGTACAGGTGGCTGGCTTAATGTAGTCGAGAATGTTGAGGCGGATGTCGTGCAGGAGAACAACTGTCGGGGACTTGCCGTCGTAGGCGATGTCGCCGAAGATGCATGCGCTATCAGCGGAGGAGACGCGCACCGTTACCCGGGCCGTGTGGAAGCTCATGGGCGCGACATTTGCTGGGGCGGGAGAGTCGATAACCTCGAGCTCGCCCGTGGTGAAGAACTCGACGGCAAGGTTCTGCAGGGTGTCCGTTGTTTGGTTGAACACCATGACGTCCAGGACGATGTCGAATTGCGAGACCGTCATGAGGGCCTCGGCGTAGATTGGGTCAGAGTAACCAGTGAGCTGCGTGACCTGCTTTAGCTGCGAGCGTGCCGAGGCAACCTTGGTGGACTTCATAGCCGACTTCTGGGACTTGGCCTTGCCCGCAGAGTCGAGCTTCGAGAAAAGGCGGAACTTAATGGGGTCCTCGACGCGCGCAGCGCTCTTCTCGGCGGCAGAAGCAGTCTTCTTGGCTTCAGCCGACTTGTCGTGGGACAGCAGCGTGCGGAACGCATCGTGCGGACGCTCAAGGAACGCGAGCTGCGTCTCGGGCGTGCCATTAATGAGCACATTAATGCATCCGTAGATGCGGTCGTAGGAATCAGCATTAATGTCATTCGAGACCGTGCGCAGCAGCGACGCCATGACGAGCAGAGCCTCAGCCTTGGTCTTGTTGACCTGGGCCTTATCACTGCTCAGTCGATCGAAGCGGATAGCCAGTTTTGTGAGGGCCACGGACAAGCCACAGGCAATGAAGAAGTTCTTCTGCAGAAGGAGCTTACGCAGGTAGTGCGTGTCCTCCTTTGCAGCAGCAGCCGCGGCGGCGGCAGCCGCGTCAAGCGGAGACTCCGTGGCGTAAGTGCCGTCGGCAAGAACGCGCGGCCTTGTTGTGCCATGCGCGGACTGGCTGCTGCCCTCTGCGCCCTCCTTTGGCGTGGCGCTGCCATCGCGGTCGAAGGGAACGGGCCCAGCGGCCTCGCGCAGAATCTTCCAGCCGCGAAGCACGTCGTCCTCGGTCTCGCAGTACTCGCCGACAACCCACAGCGCGCTGAGCAGCGCCCGTGATCCGCGGATGCTGTGGAAGACATCGAGCAAGTGGCCCATGACCTGAGAGCGCTGGTCCGGGTGGAGCTCGACAATTTCGCGGACGAAGCGCACAACGTCGAGCGAGGCCTTGCCGCTGAGATCGCCGAGGAACTCGAGAAGCACGCCGACGACGCCCGTTGCGCAGTCCGGGAACTTCTTGGCAAGCTTGTGGATAGAGCCGATGATCGCTTCTCGGTACGCTTCGGTGGAATCGTATGATTGGTGGAAGCTGTTTGCGAGCTCCTTCTTGAGGAGGCGGATGACCTGGTCGACGGTGCGCGACGTGACGAGGCGCATAGCGAGGTTGAGGGCCTCGAGGCGCACGCTAATGTCCGGCGTCGTGAGCACGAGCAGCACATCCATGACGAGGTGCGAGAGCGCGTCGTCGTCGGTGAGGGTGGCGACGCGGCCGAGCGCAGTGATCTTGACGTTGTTGTCGCTCTCACGCACGGCAATGTTCAGGTACGCGGCGGCCACGTCGGAGAGCACGGCCGGCTCGGTTGTGAGGTCGGCCAGGGCCGTCGCGGCCTGGTAAATAACCATGCGCGGGACGTTTGTGCCCTGGGCGAGCCAGCTCTGCAGGATCTGCGTGTATGAAGGAAGGAGGGCCGGGGTGCGCAGCGCGTCGACGGCCATGAAGTCGATGAACGCGAGCTGCAGCAGCTCATCGGCGGCGGCCATAGTTGCGTAGTGCTGGTGGAAGTACGCGTAGGCGGCGTCCCTGTCGAGGTCGGAGAGCGCGACGAACGCGTTGCGGCGGCACGTCGCGTCGCTCTCGGTCTCGAGGAAGACGGCGAGGAGCTCTGCGGCGTCCGGGACGAGGTGGGCCGTAGACTCGACCTGCGACATGGCAAGCACGCAGAAGACGGCGTTTTTGCGCACGTAGGCGTGGCGGTGCTCGAGGTTCTGGCGAATGGCCGGGACGAGCGGCTCGAGCAGCTCGGCCTCGCGGAACTTCGTGATGAAGCGCAGCGTGCCGCCGCGGATGTACTCGTTCGGGTGCTGCAGGTCGTTGCGGATGGCGTTGACGACGAGGATCATCTCCTGGCGCAGCTTGCCCTGGCTGTCGTGCTTGGGCACAATCTCCCAGTACGAGTGGAGCAGCTTCTTGAGCGTCTTGTTCTTGCTGGGCAGCACGAACCGGATGATGTCCATGAGCAGCTGCGGCAGCGCGTCTCCGCCGAGGGTCATGGCCAGGACGCTCTTCATGACCCGAATGCGGTCTTCATCCGAGCCCTTCTCGAGCCCGCTGCGCAGGGCGCTGACGTCGGGGTACGCCGACCTGTTCGACTCCAATACAACCGTGTACAGAGCAGACATGCGGGCGGTCAGGAGAGGATCAACAACACAACTGGTGAAGATTGACGTGTTCACGCAGTGGACAAGGGAGCGCGCGCACGTGACGCTCCCGCCCACGCGTCACCCAGGGCAGAGGACTGCGGTGTGGAGGTACGATTCGGCGGCTGCTTGAACGGAGCGGCTCAAGGGGTGTTTAATGTGGATGTGGTCGCGCGACGCATTGCACTAAACACTAAGCTTTAGTACCTCGCGTAGCACAGTGACTGTTGCAGAACAGTCTGGCGGTGGGGGCCAACATATATAGTGGTACTAGCGGCGATAGGCGCGTTGTTGGCCGTGACAAGTCAATGTGAATGCGATTGAAATTGCGCATAGAACGCGCTCGTGGTTTCGCACTGAGTATACGCTCCTTTCTCTGGAACTGATTCTCGAGTATCCGAGAGAGAGCCCTAGCCCGGCACACCTATCTCACATCCTAACGGCTTCGGGAAAATTGAGGTGCACAATGCTAACGTTCGTCACGGGCAATGAGAACAAGCTCAAGGAGGTGAAGCTGCTCCTTGATGCGGACCTGAAGAACGCGAAGGTCGATCTCGTGGAGGTTCAGGGCTCGTACGAGGACATCGCCAAGGCGAAGGCGAAGACGGCCGCGTTTCAGATTCAAGGACCCGTCATCGTTGAGGACACGGCGCTCGAGTTCGAGGCGTTCGGCAAGGAGCTGCCCGGGCCGTACGTGAAGTGGTTCTTGGAGCAGCTCGGGCCCGAGGGACTTGTGCGCATGCTGGAGGGCTTTGAGAACAAGGCCGCGAGCGCCGTGTGCACGGTGGCCTACTGCGAAGGCTTGTCGAAAGACGTGCGAATTTTCCAAGGCCGCACGCGCGGACGCATTGTGGCGCCGCGCGGGCCGCAGACGTTTGGCTGGGACTGCATTTTCGAGCCCGAGGGCTACAGCACGACGTACGCCGAGATGGAGAAAAGCGAGAAGAACAAGATCAGCCACCGCGGCCGCGCGTTTGCCGGGCTCAAGGAGTACCTGCACTCGAACAAGCAGTAAGTCAAGCAGTAAGTCAGGCAGTAAGTCAGGCAGTAAGTCAAGCAGTAAGAATTCGGGAACTGGGTAGCATGCTGGCCCCGGCGCCACAGTATTTAAATAGCGTTATGCAGTCTGGGCTCTAGACGAACCCGTTAACTAAATAAGTGTCGTTGTTGACGAGCGGAAAAGCGCAAGCGCGCCGAAGCGACGGCGGTGCCCCATTTGGCGACTGGCGCGGCCGCGTCCCACGCCTCGGAGCACCCTTGCCCTCCGCTGCTTCGACACATCCACCACCAGCTGGCATTGTTGTGTAGCATGCTCGCGATCCAGAAGCTTGTTGCGCTGTGCGCGCTGTGTTTCCGCGTGGCGTCGTGCTGGTCGATCGCGCAGGGCGGCGTGGCCGTCGCCGGCAGCGGCGACTCGGGCGAGCGCGTCAAGTTCGAGCAGCTGACGGGCCCTGTCGAGCTGATCGCTGGCCGAACGCTCGATATCGCCTTCAAGATTCCCGAGGCGCCGCCGCTGCCGCACCAGATCGTGGTGCGCGTGGCGCCGAGCGGCGCCGGCGCCGGCGCGCTCGACAAGACGTTCATTGCCAAGCCGCGCCAGAACAAGGTCCAGGCCGTCGTGCCCTTCAAGCAGATCCCGGGCGCGCTGCACCACCGCAACCTCGACGTCACGCTGTACGTGTCCGGCGGCAGCAGCGCGCCGTTCTCGGCAAAGCTGTTTGATCTCGTTGTGTACGGCGACGAGGACGCCGGCGCTGCCTCGGGCGCGCCCGTGCCGTCGGTCGGCTCGGGCGCCAAGCTCGCGCCGCTGCCGGAAATCGTGTACACGCGCCGGCCGGACCCGCGCCATGTGAGCCAGAAGATCGCCGTTCTGTTTGTGGGCGCGATCGACGTGCTGTTTGGCCTGTGGATGCTGGGCCTGGGCTTCGAGCTCGGCCCGTTTGCCGAAATTGTCGACAAGCTGAAGCCGAGCCAGGTGCTCATGGTCGCCAGCGTGCTTGCCGTCGAGCTGCTGTTTGTCGCCTACTACATCTCATGGAGCATTTTCCGCGTGATTGCCGTCGGCGCGCTGCTGCTGCCGATTGTGTATCTTTCCGGCACGCGCGCGGTCCCGAACTAGATGCCAAAAGTGCTGTGGCGCGGCTGGCGTCTAGGCTGCGGCCGCTTAACAGTAACCCACGTTAGAACACCGAACATAAATACAGTAGGATAACGTGTGCAACGCATGTTTATGGTATGTGCAGCGTATGTTTACGGCGTGTGCAGCGCGCACTGCAGTTTAATTTCAGTGTGAGTTATGGCTATTTGCCGCAAAACTATGCAGTCCGCTACGCGTAGAGTACAGAGTTAGTGCAGCAAGTGTATTAAACGAGCACCGTGCAGCGCGTAGTAAACGCGCGGCGTGGCACGCGCGCGCAAGCCAGCGCATCATAGGCGCAAGGCAGCGCGTTATAGGCGCAGGACAGCGCGTCGTAGGTGCTCGTGAGTCATTAGCGCCGGCGACATTACTATTAGTTTACTTTTATTAGTCGGACTCGTCGTCCGGGTTCGCGACAAATAGCTTGATCTTGCCGGGCCGCTCCATGACGCTCTCGACCGGCGACGGCGACCGCCGCGACGGGTCCAGCGCCTCGTACTCGGCCGGCGGCGTCGGCACGCGCGGCCGCACGCCCGGCGGCTGCTGCTGGCCCATCGGCACGTCGTCGTCGTCCACCTCGGTCTCCAGCATCCGCTGCGGCAGATGCGTATACCGAATGTCCATGGCCTTGCGCAGAAACTCGGGCTGAATGCGCGCCTGCGTCGACTTCGCGCGCGCGCGCAGCCCGATCGGCAGCACGGCCGGCACCTTGCTGATGTGCGTCTCGGCGGCGTCGACGCGGATGCGCTGTACGTACGCCGAGCCGACGCCGATGCCGAGGCTCTCGTCCTTCGGCTTTTCGTCCTTCGACTCCGCCGCCGGCGCGAGCGGCGCGTCGTGCGGCGCGCGGCTCTTCTGCGACGCGGCGCCAAAGCTTGCGGCGCTTGCGCGGCTCGCACGGCTCGCGCGGCTCGCCGTCTCGCTCTGGTGCTCGCTCACAGGCGACTCCGTCGCCATCGTCGAGTACGCCGGCGGCGGGTACGACATGATCGACGTCGGCGTGTCGATGTGCGATGCCGACGCGTGCGGGCTCAGGTCCGAGCTCGAGTTGCGGTTTGCCAGCGACGCCAGCGTCAGCGGCGTGCCATGCCGCGGCCGCGCGCTCGTGCTGCGCTGCCGGTGGTACAGCGCGCCGGGGGGCAGCTCTGCCACGGCGGCCGGCGCGTGCGCAGGGTTCACCGCCGGGTCCGATGTCAGCGACAGGCTGCTGTCGCGCTCCGTGCTCACGCTGTGGGCCGGGCTCAGGCTGCGGTCCGAGTCGCGCGCCTCCTCGTCCTGCGAGCTCGTGAACGCCCCGCCGTAGACCGGGTACGGCTGCCCGTAGGCGGGGACGGGCACCTTGGACGGCTTCGTTGGTGGCTGGTGCGGCAGCGGAGGCTGCGGGGGCTGCGGGGTCGCCGGTGCGTACCAGTCCGACCGGTCTATGTGGCTGCGCTGGTCGTCGGACTCGAGGTACGGCGTCTTGAAGTGCGAGTAGAACTCTTGTCGCGGCTGCCGGTCTGCGGGCACGTCGTAGGGCAGGTACGACGCGCTCGCGGGTGCGGGCGCGCTTTGTGCAGCGTGGGCGCTTTGCGATGCGCTCTGAGGCGTCCCCGGGAGCGCACCGTGCAGGGGTATAGAAGGGGCGGGCGAAGCGCTGCTATGTGGTATTGAGCCGTACGCATGTGCTGGCGCACGGTGCGACGGCGCGTGCTGCGGGGCGTTGTTGGGGTATGCAGAGGATGCGGAGGTTGGCATCGAGTTGCCCGAGCGCACGCTGCTAGCGTGGGTGGCCGCTTCGCGCGGCGGCACGATCGGCGGCACCGTGTGCGCGGGCACATCAGGCACGGCCGGCGACGGCGCGCCCGGCTCGGGCATCGACAGCGGGTACGAGAAGCCCGAGTACTGCGACGCAGGCGAGTCGGCGCCGCTCGAGTAGGGCTGGAACGGCGAGTACTGGCGCGCGGCCGGGTCCGGCTTCGGCAGCGCCGACGCGCTCGACGCAAACGCGTCCTGGTGGCCCCACGCGTGCTTGCTGGACGCATTGCTCGGCGTGCGCGACGCGTTGCTCGGCGCGCGCGACGCAGCCTGCGACTCGGGGCCCTCCGACGGCAGCCGCTGGTACCCGCGCGGGTCCTTCTGTCGGCTGCCGTCGTAGCGGTGGTAGAGGTGGGCCGGCGTGTTGTGCGGGAACAGGGCCGGGGCCTGCGCGATTGTCGGGCTCGTGGCCTCGGTGGTGACGCCCGTTGCCGTGCCGTCGCTCTCGGGCTGCTCGGCCGGCGGGTCGGGCTGCGGGTCGGGCTGCTGCTCGGTGTCGTAGAAGTGGTCGCTGCTCACGGACTCGCGGCTGAGCCGCCGGGCACTGTCGCCGTACTTCGCGTCCAAGGTCATGTCGCTCATGGCGCTGGACACGGCATTGACGTACGGACTCGACGTGATCTGGCCCGCCGACGGACTGTACTCCGGCACGGGCCGGAACGCGGAGCCGCTCCCGACAGGCTTGCGGGCCGTGTGAGGTCGGTTCGAGGGCATTCGACGCAGCGCGGCCTGGGCTTTCGGGGACGCGCAGCAAGCCTAGAACAGCACCGCACAGACCTGGCTGGAAATCTCCAAGCACGCGGTGGTGGGTTCTTTCCAAACAAATCCTTGCCCCGCCGCTCACCTGACCCCCACTAGGCCCTGGGGCCAATTGAATAAAATTCCGCCCGTGGGCCACGTCCTCAAGGCCTTGTGCTTGGGCGGTTCTCGCGGTGCGGGCGGCAAGAGCGCCGAAATCCGCCGGCTCAGCTACACTCGGCTCGCCTTAGTCGATTGCGAGCGCCGCACTAGGGCAGCTGCAGCCGGGCTCTAAACATAACATAACATTGCATTAAACATCGTAGATGGCATTAGAAACTGCGCAGCGCGAGAAGACGAAACAGAGCGCATGTGAAACGGGGCACACGCGAGTCAATTGGCCACGCTGCCGGACCCGCTAATCTGCTGAATCCCCTTGTACCGCAGGCCCTGGCTCACGCCAACGACTTTGCCCTTGATCAGCGCCAGCGGCACGGGCCCGTACGTGCGCGAGTCGATGCTCTGCGCAAGGTTGTCGCCGGTCACCCACACGTGGCCCTTCGGCACCTGGATCATCGCCGGCGACAGGCGGTTCGTCGGGTCCACAAGCACGTAGTCGCCCGGCAGGCCCGTGATGCGCTTGCACACGCGCTGCAGCGGGTTTGTCGGCTTGGCCGCAACGACAATGTCGCCGAACTCGCACCCGCGGCCGCGCCGACACAGCTTGTTGACGTGCACAAAGTCGCCGCTGTAGCTCAGCGTCGGCAGCATGCTCTCGCCGTACGTCTCGGTCACCTCGTACAGCCGGCTGTGCGCCACGTGGATCCCGCACCCGAGCCGCACCGTCCACGAAAGTGTCCTGCCTAGCGCCGTGAGCATTCTTCTCCCGCAGGCATGCTCGCTCCGCGATGGCAGCTTGCAGCTTCGGGATGGCCTAGGGTACGGCGCCGGGGGGTGGGTGCGTAGCCAGGCCCGCTTACGTCACGCATGCGTCTTGATTTTTCGAGGCCTGAAATTTTAGTAGCGCACCACCCAAAAATGGCCAAGGACTCGAAGGAAGAAATCGACAATTACGACACGCGGCTGCCGGCCGTGCTGCCCTTCGCGCAGCCGCTCGCGTCCAAGAAGCTCAACAAGAAGGTCCTCAAGGTCGTGAAGAAGGCGTCGAAGTCGAAGCAGACGCGACGAGGCGTGAAGGAGGTCGTCAAGGCATTGCGCAAGGGCGACAAGGGCCTCATTGTCATTGCCGGCGACATCTGGCCCCTCGACGTCATCTCTCATATCCCCGTCCTCTGCGAGGACAGCAAGGTGCCGTTCGTCTTCATTCCCTCCAAGGAGGACCTCGGCCACGCCGGCTCTACAAAGCGGCCAACGTCGTGCGTCATGATCTCGCCCAACGCTGCTGCCGCCGCCCAGGCCCAGGGCTCCTCGAAGGAGAAGGAGAAGCTCGAGGAGTTCCGAAAAGGTTACGACGAGATCGTTAAGGAGGTCGAGGCCCTGTAAACCGGTGCCCCACCCCGCTCTCTAAAATAATTTTATTGTGTCTCATACCTAATGCACGTTTCTGTAGCCGGGCAGTGATCATCTGCGAGCATCTCCGTTCTGCTGTGTCGTAGACTGAAACACTTGTGACGATCCCTTAAGCTCCCAAGTGTCAATAGGATACTGGGAGCTTTGAAGAACACTATGCCAACGTTCTCGGGTAAAGACTGTGCCGGAGATTGAGCATCTTACAGCGGCCGGCGATGATTACGCGTGGGAGGATTTGAGCATGGTAGTCGCCGTGCACTACGGTGAAACGCCGTTGACCAGCCGCTTACTTTCAGCGTATGCGGGACTGCTCGAAGGGCCAGAAATACATCTGGAAAGAACAGGATTGGAAGGTCCAGCTGGTCAAGAAAAGGAACGGGTCTCCACAATGCCCAAGTTGATCAAGGAAGTCATTGACCTGGCTTCGAACACGCCAAATGTTCAGAGATATGCCGCACCCAGCGCTAAATGCCTGAGATTGTACGTAGACTGTTTTGGGAAGAACCAGAGTGTGATAGGCTTGTGCTAGCTAACACCGAGGCGCGGGCCTTGCAGTACTTCTTGTATCTGAAAGGGCGCATAACAGACCTGTGGATGAGGCCGAGAAGAAACTTTCGGACCATGCGATTGGAACAAAAAGTGGATTATCTTCTCAATGTGATGAGCCAAAAGCATGATGCAGTACTTGTGGGGTATACGCATTATTTCCAGAATTCCGCCTACGTCCATCACGCCTCAGCGACCTCAACGAGAGAGACGCATGCAAACGTTTTTCGGTCCCTGCACGAGAAGCAAGAATCTCACTGGCGTTAGGGACTCCACTGAAACGGAAATGGACCGGTGCCGCTGGCGAGCCCGACGCTCCCTTGGCTTCTGTGGCGTAGCCAAAGCTGCCTCAATAAAGCACTACGTCTTTAGCGTATTGGTACTTAATTATTGCTAGTTTACAACTACTGGAACCCATTGAACGATGCGTGTTCCTTCACGAGGGACTAGTTCGCGGTTACACAGGCCAATATCTGCCAATGTGCCAATGTACCACTCCTAGGCCGCGCAGCCGATTACTCACCTGTGTGGAGTCGCGTATCAGCTATCACTGTAACCCAAGCCCATACGTATCCTACGCGTCACTATGTCTGGGGAACAAGACGAAAGGGCACTGAGATGGGAGGCTTCAAGGCGAGAGGCCATGCGGAAGCGTGACAACGAATTGCCTGAACTCGAAAGGCTTGCCGCGAGCGGCGATCCTAACACGCTTAACGATATCCAGAAAGCATGGGAGATTGACTCCGACCATAAAGATCTGGCTATGCTGAGGCGGTGGCTGCTGGTCTTTGTGAGGGCGCTGGATGGCCCGGAAGGGGAGACCTGGAGCCGGCTCAGTTCTGACGATGACTTCTCCAAGGAGAAGATCTCGACGCTTATAGAGGCCGTGATTCAACTGGCTCCAAATGCGCCGAATCTTAGGCAGCGGACTTCGGTTCTGCAGAACATGTCCTCCTTGGCGCAGCAGATCTTCCGATTCGAACCCGAGAGCGCTCGACTTGTGCTAGCTGCCGTAAAGAACCAGGCCCTGCAGTACCCCGTGTACGCCCGTACGCTCAATCGTAAGAGCGAGCAGGAATGCGAGAGGTTCCGGAACATGGAACTGGAGGATATGGTCACTTTCCTTATTGACGAAATTAGCAGGGGACGCGATGATCCCTTGCACTATGGGTACATGACTGCCTACTTTCTTTCTCCGGATTATTTCATGTACGCCGATACACCCGTGAGACATTCCCAGGAAACTCGATGGGAGTCCATTCTTTCCGAGCCGCGCGTAACCGGCGGCTTCTTCGACATGTTCGAAAGAGAGAAGGCAATGGAGTTTATCCCTTAGCAATGCTGAGGCCCCGCCTGGAACCTATTCAACTATTTTTCAACTATTTTTCAACTATTAACGATATCTATCTTATTTTTTTTATCTGGAGCCTGCCCAGTGATTGCTTCCGTCGTACATAGGTATTGCCAGAAAGAGGGCTTTCCGTCGTACATAGGTATTGCCAGAAAGAGGGCATACTGAGGAATATTCATTGACGAAGCGAGTACATCGCTAGCTGGTAATTATACATACTGTACTTGAGGTAAGTTGTCCGCTATTTTTCCACGAGGAGTGCGCAGGCTACTCTATTGCTGTACCTTCTTGCTCACCCACTTCTCCAGTCCGCCGGCAACAATGATGTCCTGCATGCTCTCGCCTAGCTCGCCGACCTTCTGCTTGACAAGCTCCTGCTTACCATCGTGCACAGTGACGAGCGCGCGCTTCACGTCCCACTTTGCGAAGAGACCCGTGCGGATAGTGGGCTCCTTGGAGTCGCCGAAGCGCTCGCGCAGCAGCGAGACAACGGCCGGGATCTCGAGCGTGAGCAGCGCGTTGTTGATCGAGTTGCGGCCGAAAATGTTGCCGAACGAGCCGGCAATGACGAGCTTCATGTCGCGGGCGAGAATGCACGTCGCGGCCTGCTCGCGCGACGAGCCCGTGCCGAAGTTGTAGCCGGAAACAATGATGTCGCCAGCCTTTGTCTTCTTGCCGAAGTCGGGGTCGTAGTTCTCCATGCACACCTCGGCCATCTTTTCTCGTGGCACGTCGTCCTGGTATGTGTACTTACCCGGGTAGATGGCGTCCGTGTTGACATTATCGGCGTTGCAGAACACGAGCTCGCCCTCGATGGACTCGGGGAAGCCCGGCAGAATGTTCACGGAGCCAGCCTCGGCCGCGGCCGCGGGCTCGGCCTCGGCCTCGCCGCCGGCGTTGAGCACGGTCTTGCGCAGCTGCGGCGACTCCGGCGCGGCGCCGCCCTCAACCTCGACGGGGAAGCCCATGCGGCCGAGCACGGCGGACGCGGCAACGACCTCGGGCGACGCCAGGTATGCGAGGGCGTCGCGCGAGCCCATGCGGCCCTTGAAGTTGCGGTTCGTGGCGGAGATGCCGACCTCGCCTGGCTCAAGCAGGCCGGTTCCAAGGCCAATGCAGGGCCCGCAGCCCGCCGGCAGCGGCTTGGCGCCGGCGTCAAGCAGCGCCTGCCATGCGCCGGCGGCCTCGGCGTCCTTCTGGACCTCCGAGGACGCGGCGGCGACGTAAAACTCGACGCCGTCGGCGACCTTGCGGCCGCGCACGACGTTGGCTGCAGCAACAATATCGGACAGGCGCGAGTTCGTGCAGCTCACGAGGTACGCCTTGTTGATGGCGAGGTTCTGGCGGGCCAGCACCGACAGCGGCTTCGACACCTTCACGGAGTTCGGCCCCGAGACGCAGGGGCTCAGCGTCGAGAGGTCGAGCTCGAGCTCCTTCGCGTACTTCGCGTCGGCGTCCGACGTCACGATGTTCGCCCTGAGCTCGTCGAGGCGCTGCCGGTTCACGCGCGGGTGGTTCTCACCAAGCACCTTCAGCCGCTGCTCGTACCAGTCGAGCAGCACGCCGTCCACGGGGAACAGGCCCGTGAGGGCGCCCCACTCCGTGGTCATGTTGGCGATTGTGAGGCGCTCGTCGACGCTGAGGCCGGCGACGCCCTCGCCAACAAACTCCACGGCGTGGTTCAGCACCTCGTCGTTGTTGAACACGCCGCACAGCGCGACAATGACGTCCTTGCCCGTGACGCCCGGCGAGAGCTTGCCCGTGAACTTGACGCGCGCGACGGGCGGGATCTGCCACCACGTCATGCCCGTGGCCCAGATCGCGGCCGCGTCCGTGCGCACGATCGGCGTGCCGAGGCAGCCAATGCCGCCGTACGTGTTCGAGTGCGAGTCCGAGGCGACGGTCAGGTTGTAGGGGAAGGCGTAGCCCTCCTCGACCATGATTTGGTGGCCAATGCCGCGGCCGGCCGGGTAGAAGTCGGTGCCCATCTTGCGCGCGAAGTTCTTGATGTTCTCGTACTTCTGCAGGTTCTTCTCGCTCTTGTTCTGGACGTCGTGGTCGAGCGTCATGACGACCTGCCGGTCGTCGGCAATCTTCGTGGCTCCGAGGCCCATGAACTTCGTGGCCACGGGCCACGAATTGTCGTGACTCATACAGTGCGACGGCCGGATCGTGACGTAGTCGCCCGACCGGACCTCCTTCGACGCCGGCACACCAACGGCGTAGTTCTGCACGATTTTCTCCGTGAGGCTCTGCGCCAGCCGCCGCGGCGACGTCGAGAACTGCCGCGTCGCGCGCATTGCCGATACTGAAATTTCAATATGTCATACAAAAAAGATATGCCCCAGACCGCCCGCGGCGAGGAGCGTCACGTGCTCGTAAGCACAATCCCGACGCCGGCGTATGGTCTGAATCTCGCATGCGCGCTAGTCGCGATAAGATTGTGTGCAGGGCTTGAATAATATGCAAGGCTCGTATAACATGTAAGGCTCCATATAATATGCGTGGCTCCGTATAATCTGCCCGGCGTGTAGCCGCACCGTAGCTGAGTACTTAGCTGTGCTAAGTTCAGTGCTTTCTTTGTTCTGTGTTATTTCGTGTCCTCGTTAGTGTGCCCGCTGTAGTCTGAGGCGTACATTAGGGGCCCAACGGCTTGGTATCAATGTTCCGTCCGGTACTGTCGCGCAGCCACCGTATTAATTCAATTCGACACCAGCCCAGCGCTTCGCGGGCGGCTAGCCCAGATTCAGCGTGTTCCCCGAGCCGCGCGGGTTCGCCTCGGTGAAGTCGTCCCACCTGCGCGCCTTCATTGTGCGCGCGTCCTCGGCCTCTTCGCTGTCCTCGTCCAGATCCAGCTCGTTGCGCGGGAGCTGCGGCTTTGCCTGGTTCGCGAGCTCGCGCTCGACAAGCTCCTCGACCGTGACCGTCGGCATGCGCTGGCCTGTGCCGAACACGGACTGCGCGACCTGCGTGCGGCTCGTGTTGCCGCTGGGCATGATCACAAACGGGCGGCGCACGCGCCCGTCCTTCTCGAGCAGCCGGCGGTCGCCTGTGCCGTCCAGCGGGAGTTCGACCTTGCTCGACATGTCCTCGTGCGCGCGCTTGTCCATGCGCATGCGCAGATCCGCAAACGTCTCGCCGCCGCTCGCGGTGACGGCCGCCACAGTCTCGACGAGCCGCGACGTCGGCACGTACTTCTGGAACTCCCTGCCACCCGTTGCCACGTCAAACGCCGACGCCGACGCCGACAGCAGCTCGAGCTCGCTCGTGACATTCGACAGCGCGTCCCACGTCGTGAACCAGTGCAGCACAAGGCGGTCCGCCTCGACGCGGCGCAGCTGCTCCTCGTCGTTCACGGGCGCGTTCGTCTTGTTGAGGAACAGGCTTTTCTCGGCGGCGCGCAGCCGCACGTCATTGTCCGTCTTTGCGCGCCGCCCGTTCTTGCGCGCGTTGAACTTCGCCAGGTCCAATGGCCCGTACTTGCCCTCCGGGAGCAAATCGCTGGGCGAGACTATGGGGTTGAGCGGAGCGCGCACACCGGGATCCATGTAGACCCGCAAGTCGAAATCGGCGACCGCGAGCAGATACTCGGCGTACCTGTGCGCAGCCATGTGCAGAAGGTCGACGCGCGCGTGGATAGACGTCTTTGTTGTGTCGATCGGCGTCTTCTCCAGAACGCGCGCGAGGTAGAAGTCCAGGTTCAGGTACCGGAGATCCGGCGTCTGGATGTCGTCCCACGTCTCGTTCGGGCTGAACACGCCGAGCATGTCGACGCGCTCGGCGCACTGGACCAGCGCCGCCAGGGCCTGCGTATGCAGCTCGCGGAACTCGGGGCTGGTGGGAAACACGGTGCCCGACTCGATCTTGGCAACGAGCTCGAGCGCTTGCTTGAACTTGGTCGCCAGCGACACATCGTAATCCTGCGCGGCAGTTCTCGCGCTCATTATTTCCGCTCGGCCAGGTGTGGATTCGGCTAAAGGATAGAAGTCACGCGGATGGGTAGTGTGCGGGCGGTGGATGCTAGGGTAGCGGTGGCGACTTGGCCTTTCGGGGGCGGCTCGTAGCCGAGCTGCTTCGCGGCGCAGTAGCCATCCATTCTATGCGCAGGGCGTTAGCCCTGGCCGGCTGTATAGCCGCGCGAATGCGCTCTCAATGTGCGCACAATTGGCTCGCGCTCGCACACTGCATGTAGCTCGTGTACTAGCAATCAGTGGCCCACGCTGGCCGGACGGCAGGCTCGTTTATATATAAATGCCCCCGCATCCGGTGCGCTTTCTTAGAGCTGAGCTCAGGATCGCAGCCGCCGAGATGGCGATAAGCCGGCCGCACGGCTCGATGAGGTTAGCCATTCGCAGCCAAATCCGGTGGGTTAGACGTCACCTGCACGCGCAGCCCGTACCCTTACATCTCGCCGTTCGGGCGCCTGCGCGGGCAAGCGCCCGGCTCCAGCGGGCTGTCACCGGTGTGCGGGCGGCCCACTGCGCTCGCCGCTAGCTGGGCGGTGCTGAACGTTAGTGGGCCCGCGCGCAAATAAAGTTGGGCAGGCCCGCTTTAACCGCGGGGGCGTTGCTCACGGGTACCGCGCGGCCTCCCAAATGGGTCGCTATCTGCCGTCACGTGCGCGCTAGGGTTGTGCTGCCGTCGCAGGCGCGGAGGGTACCCGCTCACGAGGGCCCACACCCTTGTGCCCCAGTCCCAAGCTGCGCCAGAGTATATATAGCCAAGCACGGCGATCGCCTCCCCATCCCCGAAATGCGCGCAACATCGGTACTCAAGAGCTCGGTGTTCCTGGCTGCCGCCGCGCAGTGTGGCATTCTCGACACAATTGAGGACGCGTGGCTCGGACTCGGCGACCTCGCCGGCTCGAGCCCGGCCGACGTGCACGTCGACGCCCTCACGGAGAAGACGATGAACACGATCAACGACATGATGAGCGATGCCGCCGGCGTGCTCGGCGACGTCCCCGAGCAGGCGCTCAGCGCGTGGCGCACCGTCATTGACGATATTCCCGACGGCGCCGAGAAGCTGCAGAAGTCGATGCGCGAGCTCCTGACGAAGCAGAGCAAGAAGCTGCAGCAGGGCCTGCGCAAGAACCTGCCTGAGAAGGGCCGCTTCGACGCGCTTGTCCAGGACGAGAAATTCCCGGGCAAGCAGCTGCGCGTGAAGTCACCCGACAGCCTCGGCATCGACGACACGAAGCAGTACACTGGTTACCTCGACATTGAGGAGGAGGACAAGCACTTCTTCTTCTGGTTCTTCGAGGCCCGCAACAAGCCCGAGGATGCGCCTGTTGTGCTGTGGCTGAACGGCGGCCCCGGCTGCTCGTCGATGACGGGCCTGTTCTTCGAGCTCGGCCCGTCGTCCATCGGCCCGGACCTGAAGCCCGTGCACAACAAGTACGCCTGGAACAAGAACGCGAACGTCATCTTCCTGGACCAGCCCGTGAACACGGGCTACTCGTACTCGGCGAGCCAGGAGGTGAAGGACACGGTCACGGCCGGCGAGGACGTGTATGCGTTCCTCGAGCTGTTCTTCAAGAAGTTCCCTGAGTACACGGGCCGCGACTTCCACATTGCTGGCGAGTCGTACGCAGGCCACTACATCCCCGTGTTTGGCGCCGAGATTGCCAGCCACGAGGACCGCAGCTTCAACCTGACGTCGCTGCTCATCGGCAACGGCCTCATCGACCCGCTGCGCCAGTACGACTACTATGAGCCGCAGGCGTGCGGTCTCGGCGAGTACCCGGCCGTTCTCGACGAGGAGCAGTGCCAGGGCATGCTCGACGCGCAGCCGCGCTGCAACCAGCTCATCGAGTCGTGCTACGCCGTGCAGAGCGCGTGGGTGTGCGTGCCGGCGTCGATCTACTGCAACAACGAGATGATGGGTCCCTACCAGAAGACGGGCCGCAACGTGTACGACATCCGCGAGGACTGCAGCGACAGCAAGGATGGCCTGTGCTACCCGCAGATGGACCTCATTGAGCAGTACCTGAACCTGGACAACGTGCGCGAGGCGCTCGGCGTCGAGGAGTCGCCCGAGTTCAAGTCGTGCAACTTCGACGTGAACGGCGGCTTCCTGTTCAACGGCGACTGGATGCTGCCGTACTACACGAACGTGGCGGACCTGCTCGAGAAGGGCATCCCCATTCTCGACTACGCGGGCCTGGCCGACTTCATCTGCAACGCGCTGGGCACCGACGCGTTTGCGCAGCAGCTCGAGTGGTCCGGCCACGACAAGTTTGCGTCGGCGCCGCAGCGCGCTTGGTACCTGAAGGACGGCTCGATTGCCGGCCGCAAGCGCAACCACAAGCACTTCACTAGCCTGCAGATCTACGAGGCCGGCCACATGGCCCCCTTCGACCAGCCCGTGGCCCTGCTGGACATGCTGGAGACGTGGATTGCTGGCAACTACGCTTTGGAGCACTAGACGGCGCGCCAGTCGCAAGGACACGCGCCGCTCGCCCCACGTCAAAAATCATTGCTTAAGTGCGTAGTGTCTGTTTACTTCTCTTCAATAGTCTATTCACTTTCTAAGTTACCTTCCCGCAGCAACTGCAGCTGTCTGCAGCCAGCCTGCAGCAGCCTGCAAGGTTATGCGTATATAGCTGCAGTTTATGCATAGAGCTGCGGGTACTCTTTGCGCTGCGCGAGCTCGTACTGCTCCAAAATGCCCGGGATCCTGTGCGGCGTGATCTCGCGGTCCACGGGCAGCGGCCAGTGCGGCTTTGTGCCGGTGAACACCCACGCCGCCTGCAGCGCGGCGCCGCGCGCGACGTACTCGCCCGGCGTCGGGATGTGGATGCTGTCGACGTCGAAAACGGTCGCGGCGATCTCCTGCACGGCCTGGTTCGCCGACGCGCCGCCAATGAGCAGCGCGCGGCGGCTGCCGTTGTGGCTCTCGACGTTGATCGCGTTGATCGCCTGCGCCATGCTGCAGATGACGCCCTCGACGTAGGCGCGCGCCATGTTGGCCGGGCGCCCGTTCGCAAGCGTCATGTTGTGCAGCGAGGCCTTCGCCGTGGGCAGGTTCGGCGTGCGCTCGCCCTCGAAGTACGGCAGCAGCACGAGCCCGTCCGAGCCGGGCGGCGCCGCGAGCGCCAGCGGCGTGATGCCGTTCGGGCCCTCGGAGAGCCCGAGCACAGTCGCCACGGAGTCCAGCACGCGGGCGCCGTTCAGCGTGCACACGAGCGGCAGGTGGATGCCCGTGGCGTCCTCGAAGCCGGCAACAATGCCGGACGGGTCGCCGCGGCCCAGGCTCTCGAGCTTCGGCGAGAACACGGCGCCGGACGTGCCGAGCGACACAACAACATCGCCAGGCACAACGCAGAGGCCCAGCGCGCCGCCGGCATTGTCGCCCGTGCCGGGGCCTACAACAATGCCGTCGGGCGTGACGCCGGCGCGCGCGTCCGGCGCAAGCACGCGCGGCACAGTCACGGCGGAGCTCTGCGCGGCGCGCGCGTCGCCGGCGACACGCATCTTGCGCCCGAACGCGAGCTCGAACAGCGCCGCGTCGTACTCGCCGGTCTTGCCCGACCAGTACGCGGTGCCGCTGGCGTCGCTGCGGTCCGTGACCAGCGCGTCGAGATCCGGGTTCTCGGGCCCGAACCCGCGCAGGCGCCAGGTGAGCCAGTCGTGCGGCAGCGCCACGGCGGCCACGCGCGCGGCGTTTGCGGGCTCCGCGTCGCGCAGCCACCGCAGCTTGCTCGCCGTGAACGACGCAACGGGCACAATCCCCACGCGGTCAGCGTACACCTCGGGCCCGCCGGCCTCGGCAATGAGCGCCGCCGCGCTCGGCGCGCTGCGCACGTCGTTCCACAGCAGCGCGGGCCGCACAACATTGCCCTGCGCATCGAGCGCGACCATGCCGTGCTGCTGCCCCGAGACGGCAATCGCCTTCACGCCGTCGAGGCCACCCGCGCTGCGAATGCTCTCCTGCAGGGCCACCCACCAGTGGTCCGGGTGCACCTCGGTGCCGGGCGGGTGCAGCGCGCGGCCTGAGCGCACGAGCGCGCCCGTCTCCATGTCGGCAATGACGACCTTGCAGCCCTGCGTCGAGGAGTCCACGCCCGCAACAAGATTGATCATCGGCTCAGCTGTCTGTGTGTGCAGTCGAGGTGGCAAAGCGGGTTCCGGCGCGGGCAATTATTTAACCGCTGAAAACCGCTCGCTCTTGATAATACGGGTCGCGCCCAGCTCGCTGCATCGACGCGAGCCCTAGCCCTGTATCGAACCGTGCGGTGCTCATGCGCCGCGGCTGCATGCGCGCGGGCTCGCCGCACGGGGCACACCCGGCGCTTTGCACAGCGACCGCCTTGCCGCTGCTCGAGTGGCGAGCCACGCGCGGCGCTGGGCGGTATTGAAAACGCGCAGTCGCCTCGCGAACCGAAGCCGGTCGAAAAACTGCACGTGCCGTATCCCACATCATCTGACCCAGCGCCGTTGAGCCCAAACCAACTGCTGCAAATTTCACATCTTGCTTTTTAGTCGCGTCAACGCGACGGCCTATCAACAAATATTTCTAGTGTTTCAATGCTACATTTTGACGGTGCAATATATTAATAAATAAACAGGCACGCGGCAGCAGTCTACGCGTAGTTCGATTGCGCTACAACGTCACTGCTGCTGCGCGTAGGCAGCAGGCTGGGCCGAATGTGCTGCGGCTCGGGCGCCCACCAAGCGTTTTTGTGAATGCAGGCGTCCGGGCAGCAGCCACACGCAAGGTGGTGCGTCGTGTCCGTGGACTTGTCCTGCATGATGAGAGAAGGCGCAACATCAGGCACGGTCGGGGCCTCGGTCTTGGGCTGCGCCGGAATGTACAGCTCGTCAAAGACTTCAGATAATCGGCGAGAATCCATTGTATGTGTGAGGAAGAGTGACGGTGCTGAAAGGGCGGTGGTGACGACAGTTCGTGACGCTATCTGTGAGTTCGCGGCGTAAATATATATATTTCATATGGCTGGCTGGCAAAGGTTAGGTTTGATGCCACGTCCAAATAGGGTATAAAGAAATCACAATGCAATATGCCGATACAGCCGATAACGCTGATAAACAGCCTGGAAATGTATTGTTTGGCAATCAACGAAAACCATCTGTGTGATAAGATTGTTCCGAGACTAGTTGCCGAGTCTAAGGACATTAATGCGTTTTTTACACCCGTATCGTCACAGGCTTCCACAAATGCGCCCTTACCCTGTGATGCTCGACGCATGGAACAAAGCGGCCATTGATTGCACAAGCACACTCGACCAGGATTTCAAAGTCTGCCATGTAATTGCTCTGTTTGATTTGAGTATTTTAGTTCATTTCAATTCCGTATTTGTGCATGTCCTGCCGATAAACGGCTCTGTTTCTAAGTTTAGTTTAATCGACGCGATGCCACAGTGTGGGGCCCATATACGTGTTATCAGGTGACCCAGCCCCTTCACGCCCAAGATGCCGCTGCCGTCCCAAAAAAAAACGATCAGCAATGCGTCTCGTCGTTGAGTAGCCCCTCTCGGACAAAAATTACGAAGCTAGTAGCTTGCAGACCTAATAATAGTAGATGTCGGTTAGTCAATTATGCATTGCGTGGATGAAAGTCAGATTGACATGAACTTTCGCAGAACACAATTGGTCATGAAAAGTCGCAATTTGCTGTTTCAGACCAAGATCTGGCCAGCACGTATGCGAGTGTTGTGTGCGCATGTAGACCAAACACGCTTTTTAAGTTTTGAATGACGTGTTGATTCGGACAACTCGATGAATAGAGTTTGAGTGACGTGCTTCTTCCCGGGAATAGACGTGGCACCGGAGCACGGCACCGTTCGTCCGGCGGCCCTAACCTTGTGACTTTATCGGCACATCCACATGCTGATTACCGGCGATTGCCAAGCGCACTGCGCCGGAATAATGGCTAACAGAGCTAGGCCCGTACGAGAATGTCACACAAGTCGAGCTAGTGACCAATGTTCGTTCGTTAAGTAAAATAGTCTTCGGCGCTCAGCCTTTCGTGAGCGACTGCGTGTCCGCAATTTTTCACAAACAGCGTCGCCAAATCCATTCTAATGGCTTCAAGTTGAACGCTAGCTTGCTATACCTACCATCATCAACATACGACATCAGGTATTAGTTGCGGGTCTGTAGACAATATCCGTCGATACGAGGTCATATCGAGTTCATGAATTCGCATTGTATTCCAGAATTCCTTTATTGTGCTTGAACACTCGCTTTTGCGGTAGGCGTGTATGAATGTATGTGGGATAAACTGGAAACTGTGTAAGAAATAAATCATGTAGCTGCCAGTTTGATCCTTTGAAAGATGACTGCGGTAGTCTTTCTCACAGTCGCTGCTAGAAGAACGTAACGCATATTTATGCGAAAATCCTAAGCATGATGTCAAGTCAGGAAATGGCCGCTAATAATGTAGCTGATGCGAGGCCAGTATGCTGCCGTAAGGCAATAAGTTTCGAATACATACACATGGGCAAGGAGAGGAGCTATCAACGTATTGTGTTACATTATCACGGTTGTCGAGGGTATGGGTGCGCCACACGACTCTACCCTGGGTTGGGGTGTTTAAGCACAGCTCTACGCAAGGCACAATAGGAGGGCTCTATGTAGGTAACACCGGTAGACCTAACGAGTTTGAGCGCATTTGTAGTGATGTGTTTTGCAAGCTCAGTGAGTCCACTGCTTCTAAATCAGGTCGCGTTCTCTCATTAAGCGGCTGTGTGCGACGACAAGGACCTCGGAGCCACGGCCTGCTTTCTGTTGCAGGAGAGCAGTTTACATGCCGTTGATGCAGCACACATCATGAAGGAAGCTCATGAAACAGACCAAACGGTGCTCTTTAAGGATATGTGAATGCACTCGTCCATAATGGTGAGAACTCCGTTATGTTCACCGTTGGTGAACCCCTGAGTTTCAGAGCTTGCAACGGTTGCATTACGATATCCGCTTTTACCAATGACACGCCATGTACGTAGTGCAAGCTCTCATATTTACAATCCAAAGGTACTTCAGCTTGTACACTAGAACTTTTTAAGCGCAAACCATTTTGCCACAAACGTTGTACAACTAAAAGCTTCCTTCGCCGGACGAAAGCGCCGTCAGTTCGCAACACCGCTCCTGCTCCGTCCTGCCCGAAGTTATTAAGGGCCGATCACATGCTCACTCAGCAGCACCGACGAGCTTCCCAGCTCTCAACCGCGGGGTCGAGAAAAGGTGACGGCAGGACGGAAATGGCAGCGAAAAAGCTGAAGCTGCTGCTGATGGGCCTGCGCCGGAGCGGCAAGTCGTCGATCCGGCAGGTCATCTTCCACAGCATGCAGCCAATGGAGACGCTGTACCTGGAGTCGACGACGAAGCCGTCGACGGAGCGGCTGAACTCGCTGGCCGACTTCTACATCGAGGAGATACCCGGGCAGCTCGACATTCTCGAGGCGGACGTCGACCAGAGCAAGCTGTTCAGCGGCGTGAGCTCGGTGGTGTATGTGATCGATAGCCAGGACGAGTACCTGCTGGCGCTGCAGAACATTGTGCAGGTGATTGAGCAGGCGTACAAGGTGAATCCGAAGATCCACTTTGAGGTGCTCATTCACAAGGTGGACGGGCTGAACGAGGACTTCCAGCTGGACACGAAGCGCGACATCATCCAGCGCATCAACGACGACCTCGTCGACATCGGCACCTACGACGCGGACATCACATTCCACATGACGAGCATCTTCGACCAGAGTGTGATCGAGGTATTCAGCCGCATCATTCAAAAGCTTGTGCCGGATCTCAGCGCGCTGACGCAGCTGCTCGACCTGTTCTGCTTCAGCACGGGCATCGAGAAGGCGTTCCTGTTCGACGCGACGTCGAAAATATACCTTGCAACCGACTCGTCGCCCGTCGACGCCGAGATCTACCAAGTTTGCTCGGACTTCATCAACGTGAGCGCCGATCTTGGCGGCCTTTACAAGCGCTCAGCCGCCGGGGCCGAGGACCGCCAGTTCTGCGTGTCGACGCTGCAGAACGGAACCGTCATATCGCTGTCTCAGATGTTCAAGGGGCTGCTGCTTGTTGGCGTTACGACCGCAGACACGCGCCAGGCGACAACACTCATCGAGTTCAACATGGACATTTTCCGGGAGGGTCTCGACAAGATATATAAAGATAGGATATAGCGGCGTGCTCTAGTTGCATTTGCGTGCATCTACGTTGTGTTATTAGCATGCCAGCCGCCGACGGAGGCTTATATCGACATTTCGGACTCGCGCTAACCAGTTTTTGATCTCGGGTGCAAGGGCTTTGAGATCGTCTCGCGAAGAGGCTCCGCAGCCCCGTGCCACCGCATCGGCCCCGCAGCCCAATGCCTGTGTAGCCACCCCCCCTCCGGGGCTGACCGTGACGTCGATCGTGGATTTCAGACTTTCGATCGAGCCACGAAGGGGCCCAGCCGCGCAGCTCTTGCCATCGGGAATCGGCGCCACAAGCCCCATGTCCACGCCGCCGCCCGATCGCGTAAGGCCCACGCTGTAGA
Source organism: Entelexis sp. DX6506 (assembly GCA_037041025.1). NCBI lineage: Eukaryota > Fungi > Ascomycota > Dipodascomycetes > Dipodascales > Trichomonascaceae > Entelexis > Entelexis sp. DX6506. The sequence goes on from JAXQHU010000039.1 coordinate 745,284, forward strand.
TCATCGACTATTTACTTACATACGTATTAAACCGGCGCCGCAGCAATAGAGAAGGGCCTTGTGTCCTGGCGCTCTTCAAAGCGCGGGCCGCGTCCTCGCTTGGAGACCCTGCCGCCGCTAGATCTCGCTAGCCAGCTTAGCAGACGCAGTCGAGATCACGTTGTGCCGTTACCACGCCGTTGACCTCACCCTATGCAGCCTTATTAACCTCGCAGCAAGATAAACCCCGCGGAACCACTGCACAAAGCAGCTGACGCAGCGGTGCACAGGCTATAAGAGCCCCAGCGGATCAGCGAACACAACAACAAATTGACTCGTAACATGTCGCGCACTCAGCTCCCGCAGATCCGCAAGGCCGGCTACGGCCTCATGAACTTCACGTGGGTTGCCTCGCGCAAGTTCACGCCCGAGCAGTTCAACTCCACGCTGAAGACCGTCCTCGACAAGAGCGGCGCGTCCGTGCAGCACCCGCTGCTGCTGAACGGCGGCGAGTTCTACGGCATTCCCGACCGCCACGAGAACCTCAAGCTGCTCGGCCAGTTCTTCAAGACGCACCCGGAGTACGCCGACAAGGTGTACCTGAGTATCAAGAGCGGTGTGAACGACCACTGGGGCCCCGAGACGAGCACGGAGAACCTCGTGAAAGGCGTCGACGCGATCACGCAGTACCTGCAGCCGCTCTACGAGGCGCGCAAGGAGAAGCCGAAGACGCTCGACATGTACACGCTGGCGCGCGTTGGCAGCGACCCGATTGAGCGTGTTGTGGGCGACCTCGCGGACTTGTCGAAGAAGGGCAAGTTCACGTCGATCTGTTTGTCTGAGGTGTCGGCGAAGACGCTGGCCACTGCCGCCGCCACCGCGCCGATTGCCGCCATCGAGATCGAGTTCTCGCTGTTTCACCGCGAGGCGCTTGCGAACGGCGTGCTCGCGAAGGCCGTCGAGCTGAACATCCCCGTCGTGTGCTACTCGCCGCTCGGCAAGGGCCTGCTTGTGGGCCAGAAGGCGTCGGACCTGGCGAAGGACGACATGCGCCACAACTTCGACAAGTTCAATGACCCCGAGATCGCGAAGCACAACCAGATCCTCGTCGACAAGGTCAGCCAGCTTGCGCAGAAGCACAACATCACGCCCGCGCAGGTCGCCCTGTCGTGGATCACGACGCTGTCCGGCACGAAGCACAACGGCGTGCAGTACCCGCAGCTGATTCCCATTCCGGGCAGCACGAACCCTGAGCGCCAGCTGAACAACCTGGACGTTGTTCTGCTTGACTCGAGTGCGCTCGGCGAGATCGATGAGCTGCTCTCGAACTTCGAGACGAAGGGCCACCGCTATAATAAGATGGTTGACAGCTTCGGCTACAAATGAGCGGACACAGCGCGTAACCTAGAATCTTTGGTATAATAGAGCGTGATTACGGCTAAAATGATTGTTCATGATAAGAATAAGCTGCAAGGTGAAAAATGCATGGGCTGTCGACGAGCTTGTTGCGCACTGGCTACTTCTAATCTAGGAATAGCTTACACAGACACCAATGAGTCTAAATTAAAGTGGGTTTCCGGTATAGGAGGAGCTTTTCATAATGATGTTGTCGCGGCTTTGTTTGCAGTAACATTGTTGCGGCGTAGCTTTCTTACAGCACAAGCGTTGCGGCAGCTACAAAACTAGTTTTATTTATTCAGTACAGGCTCAATGCTATTTTCTTAGGCTAAGATGTCATAAACGTAGCCCGCGCACAGTTGCTCAAAACGGCAAAGCGCGATTTCCCAAACTGGATGAAAACCGCAACAGCCAAATAGCAACGCGTAAGCGGGTACTGTGGGCATGCCACGAGGATCCGCACTGGGATGCCGCAATTATGCGCACCACAGCAGAGCGCCAAGCACAGCCGACGCAATTGTGCAAACGACGTCGCTGCGCAAGGTGCAATGTGAAACACGGGTTATCTGGCGCAGCCCGGTGGAGCGTCTCCGGTTTTGTGGTAGTCAGGTGACAGTTCCTGCACGGGGTTGCGTCATCGGCATACCAAGCTGGAGAGAATGCGCGAATCCTGATAATAGCAGCGGACGCAGCACACTCACCGGAACGCGCAGAATACACGCGGACACACGTGTGTTAGCACCGAGTGGAGCTGGACGTGGTGCGCGCGGCGCGCGGCACGCGCGCGCTCCGCATTGCGCCACCAGTTCATGTCGTCAAACCAGCGGCCTGATTGCGATTCCAGGGCACGGGTACGGCCGGTAGGCAACCATTCTTAATCCTCACCCGCCTTCGCTAGCTTCCTGCCATCCTCTTTGCCTCTCAAGCTCAGGCTCGCACGCAACTGATGGCTACCAAGTCTCCTGAGTCTGTTCCCTCCACGACGCCGGCTGTGCCCACTGCGCACAAGTTCGGCGGCTTCAAAGTCCCTTACATCCTGAGCTGGAAGAACCCATACGAGACGGGTCTGCTGCTCGCCGAGGTGCTTGGCCTATTCGTGATCTTCTCGAGCACGCTCACGCTGCGCCTGGCGCTGCGTGCCGCGTTCTGGATCGTCGGCCTCTCCTCCGTTGTCGAGTGGGGCTCGCGCACGGTCAGCGGCCAGAAGCAGGGCCTTGTGTCGACGTACCAGCCGTCGCGCTTCCTGCCGCTCAGCGACAGCGTTGTGAACGACATTGCGAGCTACGTCTCGTACATTCTGCGCCGCGCCATCTTCGGCGTCCAGCATGTTGTTGACGCGCGCGACCCCGAGAAGGGCCTCAAGCTTGCGGGCCTGTTCTACGTCGCGTACGTGTTCCTTGGCCTGCTGCGTCTGCGCACGCTGCTGCTCACGGGCATTGTGCTTGCGTTCTCGCTGCCGCCGCTGTACCTGCAGTTCAAGCCGCAGGTCGACGAGGCGATCACGGAGGCGCAGGGCCACGTCCACGGCCACCTGAAGAAGGCGCACGCGAAGGTGCACGAGAAGGCTGGTCCTCAGATCGACTACGTCAAGAAGATTGTTGGCTCGCGCGGCGGCTTCCCCGGCGGCGCGAACCCGAGCCCCATCGGCGAGACGCCCACGGCTGCGGCCAAGCCGACCGCCTACACGTCTGGCGCGCACACCGCGTCGTCGGCGCACTCGACAAAGGGCCCCTCGCTGGACTCGACGCTTGGCACCCCGTCCGGCTCGCACCTCGGCTCGCCGTCTGCGTCGGGCCCGATCTCCGGCCTTGAGCACACCGCCGACAAGACGCCGTTCAAGTCGGAGACGCACCACACGCACCAGACGAATACGCACAAGGTCCTGCATCCGGACGACACGTTCAAGAACTTCGACAGCGTGCCGACGCTGGCCGGCAATGTGCCCATTGACCACGAGAAGCTGACGCAGGCGCTTAAGGAGGACAAGGCGAAGTACGAGTCCAACCTCAGCAAGTAAGCGGCGTGCTCGGCCGACCGCGGCGGCTGCCTTTACTTACGACGGGCGCTTGTCAACTCGTGGCCTGCAGGCCATCTCAGTTGCGGGTGCTCCGTTGCTTGTAGTGCTTCCAAACGCAGGTTAAGCTCAGGCGGCCTTCGCCCGTACGTCTAGTTTATGATATAGGCTTCCGCCCTGCGGCAATGTCTAGCGCATCCAATGTCTGGCGCATCCAATGTCTAGCGCATCGAATGTCTAGCGCACTCGCACGCAGGTACCAATCTATATATATATTTTAGGATGAATAAATCTTATTTGCGTCGCGCGCCGCTGCCAACGGTTTTTCACGCGGGCCGGCGATCACCTGGCCAAGAGTCACATCGGGCCAAACCATAACATTCGAACCTCATACATGCAGGCCGAGGAGACAGTTGAGGTGACTCTCGGCGCCGAGGCCGTCCTCAAGACGCTGGAGCTGCATGTTCCCGACATTCCTGGGCGGCGACTGCCTGCGCAGAGCGACGCGTTCGGCGCTGGCGCGGCCGGCGTGCTGAACGGCCCGCATGCGAGCGTCGCCTGGCGCGCGGCCGCTGACGGCGCCGGCGTCGACGTCTGGCCGCTCGAGCTGACGCAGGCGCGCATGCCCGGCCACGGCGCGTTGCTGCGCCTGCAGCCGGCGTTCGCCGTGCTGCCGAACTGCGTTGCGGTGAGCGCCGACGACACGCACATTGTCGTCGACTTCGTCACCGACGTCGGCATTCTCTACACCGTTGTGCTGCAGACGCTGTGGCTTGTGGACGCGAGCGCCGTTGTCCCGACGCCGCCGACGTTCACGCGCGCGTTCCGCCCGCACAGCTTCGACGCCGCGCCGCCGCGCCTGCTGCGCGCCGTGGACGCCCGCACGCTGGCTATTGCGCTGGCCGACGGCACGCTGCTGCGCGTCGACCGCGCGGCGCCGCTTGCCGCGCCAACGCAGGCGATGTTCGCCGAGCCCGACAGCACGGGCCTTGTCGCGCGCATGTTCCGGCCCGGCGCCGACCGCGTGCCGGGCCGCCCCGAGCTCGCGCTGCGCGCCGCCGTGGCCATGCAGCCCGTGGGCCGCACCGTTGTGACGTACGCCGTCGACGGCTCGCTGCGCGTGTGGTCGCTCGACACGAACGAGTGCGTGCAGGTTGTTTCTGCGCCGGCGCAGGCCCCGCTGCGCACGCGCCCGGCCGCGCTGCTGGCCGCGCACGCAAACCGTGTGCTCGTCGCGCACACAAACGAGCTGCGCCTCTACGAGCTGCAGCCGAACGAGACGCTGCGCGGCGTCGACGAGCTGCACACCGAGGTCGCGCCCGAGCTGCGCAGCTGGTTCACGACGGGCCTGGTGCTGCGCGCAGACGCGTCGGCCGTCGTCGCCTACAAAACAAACCTGAGTGCGCGCGTGTTCGTTGTGCGCACGGGCGCCTGGACCCAGATCGGCGGCTACGACCTCGCGACGCACCTCGATCTGCCGGCCAACGCGAGCGTGCAGAACGTCGCTGCGCGCGTGCTGCAGTCCTCGGACGCCGTGCTGCGCGCGGCCCTGGGCCAGCTCGTGCCTGAAGAAAGCCGCGGCACTGGCCTGGGCCTTGACTCCAGACCCCTCACCGAGTCGTTTGTGCGCAACACGGTTGCCCAGCTCGCCGCCGACAGCGATGAGCGGACGCAGTGGCTGCGCCTCGACACGCTGTGTCGCGAGATCGAGGTCGCGGACGCGGAGCTGCTTGCTGTCGCGCCGGCGGCCGAGGCGCCGGACTCTCTGGGCTGGACGATTCGCGCCGCCTCGTTCACGCTTCTGAGCTCGGATCTCGGCAGTGATCTGCGCGGCGTCGACGACCGGCTCGCGGCGCTCGACGTCGCCCACAGCCTGCTGCGGCTCGTGCCGGAGCCGGCGCTCGCCAAAATCTCGGCGCGCCTGCTCAGCGCCGACATGCTGCTCGACCGCGTCGACGACGCGTGCGAGCTTGTGCGGCCGTACCTCGACGCGACGCAGCTGAACGAGATCGGCCGCCAGCACGCTGCGGGCCTTGCCGCAGCCCTCACCCGCTACGCGCAGGCGTATGCGCCGGACCTGGCGCAGCCAACGCCGGCGGCCGTCGCGTCCAGCGTCGAGCTGAGCGGTCTCGGCTCGCTCGCGGTGACGGAGCTCGTGCGCAACTACGCGACGCAGCAGTCGCGTGCGTTCCTGCTTCTCGCCACACTCGCCGTCATCGGCCTCGTCGAGGGCTGGTTCGTGGACGGCGGCAACGCAGAGCCCCTGCGCGGCACGCTGGCGTGCCACCAGAGGCTTGCGTTCGTGGCTGCGCTCGACGCGAAGTCGCTGCAGCCCGAGATCCGCACCGCGCAGCTCGGCCACTTCGGCCTGCAGGCGGCCCGCGAGCTGACGGCGCGCATCGACCCCGTCGCCGTGCTGGCCACAATGCTGCAGCCGGCACAGCGCGAGACGAACCGCAGCTTGCGTGCGCGGTTCGACGTCCTGGCCAGCATTGTCGAGAGCAGCGTCTCGGCGTCGGAGCTCGTCACGCTGCGCGGGCTCGCGGCGCTCTCGTCGCACGAGGAGCAGCACGGCGAGGAGCTGCTTAGGCGCGTCTCGCTCGCGCGCAAATGGCCGTCCACATATGGCCCGCGGCCGGCGACGGGCGCAGCATGGTTTGCCGGCGTCGCGCAGTACGCAAAGGAGGTCGGCGCTCGCGGCGCGGCACTGCGGCTCGCGCGCACGGGCTCCGTGCTCTCGAGCCGCGACGAGGCTCATGGCGAGGGCTACAATGAGGTGCTTGCGCTGCTGTTCGAACTGTCGCTCGACGCCGGCGATATCGACACGGCATATACGGCGCTTGTGCGGCGCTACGCGGACGACGCGGCCGGCGCGGAGCAGTGGCTGAGCACGTTTATTGATGCCGTCGCACGCAAGGACCCCGAGGGCGCGCCGAAGCTCATTGCGACGCTGCCGTTCGTGGGCCTTGTTGAGCAGCTTGTGCAGGTTCTTAATAGCACGCCCGTGTTCGGGTCGATCCCGGCGTACAAGCTGCGGTACGCCTGGCACGTTGAGCACGAGGACTACGCCGGCGCGGCGCTGTCGTTGTACGAGCACATCCAGCTGGACTCTGGCGATGTGTTCCGCAAGAACGCGCTGTACACGATGTGCCTGAACGCGCTATCGCTGCAGAAGCAGGACGCGCGGTGGCTCATCCACAAGAACCGCGTGGTCACGTACGACGAGATCCGCGGCGAGTATGGCGCGCTGCTGGAGTCGATGGCGAAGAGTGCTGCTGCTGTGTAAATTGTATTATCAAGCTTAATTCACGTATGTGAGCTACCGATCCGGCTAGTGACTAGTTGTTGTGTGAATTCTGTACGTTTTAATTGCTCTTGCGAATTTCCTTTTCCGCGCTTCTGATTAACCTATTTAGATGCATGTTATACTTTTTGTCTCTGCGCCTCATTAGGTGCTTTACCGCGAATCCTGTCATGCACATGTGCGTCCCGATTAGGGTGCGCAGCGTGATCACGGTTTGTTCCAAGATCATAACGAAGTCGAATCATAGCTAATAATAATAATAATAATAATAATAATAATAATAATTTTCAGAAACACGGCCATCGCGCGAGCTCCAGGGCGTACGAGAAGGGCCCAAGCGTGTGGTAGCTCCACTTCCATTACACGGCGTGTTTACCGCCGGACGCAGTAGCGACTGTCACTAGCGATTTGTCGCGCAAAAGTGACCGTCGCAACCACAGACAGCAATCGCGTACAGACTGCTCACAGCAGAGTGAGTGCGGCGCCAGCAAACCACGCCGCGGAATATCTATCACAAGCAAAACATGACCATCAAGGGAGCCTTCAGGGCCGCAGCAACGGCGTCATTAATCCCACACGGCGCCGGTGGGATTGTCGCCGGCATCACGGAACACACATAGCCCGCTGCCGCGCGACGACGGCGCCTGCGCCAGCGGGACGCCCGGCACGCCCGTCAGCGGCAGCCGGTTCTCAAGCGCGTACATTACATCGGCAGAGCGGTAGACTGTGGCGGCAGCGCACACGACCGGCGCGAGAGCGACGCCACGCCAGAGGTCGACCTCGGAGCACTGCGCGAGCGGCAGCGCGAGCTGCGCGACAAGGTCCCAGGGCACGACGGGCTGCTCTGCGGCGGCCGTGACGCCGATCGCGCCGCCCGGGTGGCAGCGCAGGAAGCCGTGCCGCCGCTGCTTCGCGTCGAGCTCCAGCGACTCGAACAGCGCCACGCTGAGCGCGTCGCCCATGGCCAGGCACAGCGTCGTCGAGACGGTCGGCGCCGGCAGCCCGTACAGCGAGCTCTCGCGCAGGTGTGCCGGGAAGGGCAGGGCAATGATGGTGGTCGAGGCCTGTGCGAGCGGCGACGTGGCGTCGCACGTCAGACATATTATGGGAATGCCCGGCGGCGTGTGCTTGAGCAGCAGGCTGAGCTCGGGCGAGCTCCCCGAGACGCTGATCATTATGAGGACGTCCGAGCATGTGAGGACGCCGACGTCGCCGTGCAGCGCGTCGGACGGGTGCAGCTCGACGGCAGGGATGCTGAACGAGTGCAGCGTTGCGACAAGCTTCGACGCAATCTTGAGGCTCTTGCCCATGCCCGTGTACACGAGCTTGCCGCCGCCGACGACGGTCTGGCGCATGATGTGCAGCGCGCGCTCGACCTGCTGCGAGACAGGCCCCGCGGCGGCGTGGGGGCCGTCGAATTGGCGGCTCAGGAGCGTGAGCGCCTCGCCCTTGGCGGCCAGCACGCGCGAGAGCGTCGACATGACCGCCTTTGTCGAATTCAGATCGACCTCGTCCGGCGGGCTCGGCGGCGTCTCCATCGCGCGCAAACACACTCTATCCGCAGCCTGGGGATCTCTAGCCGGATATACTCCACATTCGAGACCGCGCACGTGACGTGGGCGGCCCTGGAGCCTTGCACGCCGCAGCGGGTCTCCGTGCGGCTCAGCGTTGCGCGCAACCGCGCGCGCGTGTCTGAGCGGCTTGCGCGCCGGCGGCCGCCCCGCCGCGAATTGCGCCGTGTCCCCGCTTTCGCAGCCGCGTGCGCCCGCGGCGCTGCCACTCCACTGCTGGCCCATCTCGGCGTTCCAGGGCTCCCTTGACAGGCGCTGACTACTGCCCAGCCTAGCATGCATTGTCATCATGCGTTTCGTGCATGAGCGCGCATGTGCACCGGCTATTTTCGTCGTCGAGCAAGCCTGCACGAGCGCGATTCCTCGGCGCCGGGGTTCCGTGCATGGGCCAGCGCGCGCGCCGAGGAGCCGCACTTGCGCGGGCCCAGCGCGCCACGCGCCCAGGCTACGAGCGCCGCGGCCGGCTGCAAATGGCTGCAAATGATTACCAATGTTGAAGTCGCAAGTGCGCATGATCGCCTGGCGGTACCCACAACCTAAACTCAGATCTATGTGGGCATAGCATAGATGTATCTTAGCTAGAACGTAGCAGTTGTTGCAGAGCTGCAGCGGGCGTGCCGATTGCCATTGCGGTTGCACTGCCGCGCTATGGTAGCGTCGCAGCGCCAATTTGGCGCGGTGGCGTGGCAGCGCGGCGGCAAGAGCGTGCGGCCACGGCATGGCCCGCTTTAACTTTTTTGTTTGAACTAGCATAGATCTAGACAGCGACTCCACTGCGGCGCAGCGCATGCAATTGCAGTTGCGCAACGGACGCACACAGGTCTCACGAAAATAGCCTATCTATCCAGAAACACATCCACCCGTTGAACGTCACGAGCCGCACGAGCGGCTGCAGCACGCCCGGCACGCGCTCGATGATGGCCTCGCACCCGGACGCGTTAGCCTCGACGCCCTCACCGGCGGTGATGCGGCGCCTGATGCGGCACGAGTGCGCCAGGTTCCACCACTTGAACCGCTCGCACGGCGCCTCGCGCAGCAGGTTCTTCGACAGCGGGCCCGTGGGGCCGTCGATGAGCCGCCACTCGAACGGCGACCACTGCTGCCGCACGTCCGCGCCGGGCAGCTCCTTGTTGCCCCAGTGGCCGTCGAACAGCAGCCAGTCGCCGAGCCGCTGCTCGCGGCCGGGCTCAGACCCGTTCGCGGGCCGCAGCGTCTCGCCGTCGTACACATACGCTGCGTAGTTCCGCGCGGGGTCCCACACGTCGCCGCGGTCCGTGTAGTCGGCGAGCATGTGCCAGGGGATGTCGTGCGAGTGCCGGCCGGCGCTTGTGTACTGCGCGTGGGTCCCGCGCGCCGAGAAGATGACGGGCCGCGTCGCGTCCCAGATGTCCTCCTCCAGCAGCGACTCCCACGTATACGCCGTGCCGCCGCCGTGCGCAGACATCCACACGGCCACGGGCTCGTGCGTCTCGCGGTCGAAGCGCACGAGCGAGTGCTCCCAGTCGCCGAGGTGGTTCCCAAACGGCCCGTGGCCCATCACGAACGGGCCCAGGTTGAACGGGTAGAAGTAGTGCCAGAATGCGTCGGTGACGCCGAGCTCGGGCTTGTCGACAACAATCAGTGTGGCCATTGCGTCGTCAATCTTGCCCGTCCACAAGTTCGGCCGGTTCGCCTTGTAGCACGTCAGCCAATCGGGCCCCGGCTCGGGCTCCCACTGCTCCAGGCTAGTGAGATAGAGCTCGGCGCCGGCGTCGCCCTCCTGCTCGCGCGCATACCTCGCGGCGCGCGTGAGGTTCTGCAGGCTTACGCGCGTGTAGTTGTGCGAGGCCGTCGACATCACGAAGTGCGTCACGTAGTCCTCGATCGAGCCGGGGAAGTACCGCTCCTCCGAGTACAGGTACACGACCGGCGCGTGCTCCGTGATGTATGCGGGGATCGTGGCCTCTGCGTCGGACCACGTCGCGGCGCTCGCGCCCACAAGGGCGCTGTGTATTACGAGCGCAAGGATGGGCGCAAGGATGGGCCCGAATATTAGTCCCAGAAGTCCAGGCATGCTAGATATGTAGCGCTGGCGTTGGACCAATGCTAATGCGAAGTAGAGTGTGAAGAAGCGTTCGCGCGTGCGCGCTCCCGGGTTTGGTGCTTCGGCCGGATTTGGTGCTGCTAAATGCGCCGCGCCTCAATGTGTGTTGTGCGACCTGAACGACGGCTTGCTACGGCGTAGGTTGCGCCACGCACCTCAATGCCCAGGCGCCTGAATTCTGCGCTGAGTAGGAAGAAGCAGAGTCGCAGCAAGCGCGCTGGCGATGGCTGCTCACCCACAATGCAATAGTCGGCTCGCGTGCTGCATCGGCCGGCGCTCGTAATAACATCATCAGCGCCTCGCGAGCACGGTTACTACATACGCTCAGCGCGCGAAGCAGACAAGCGAGGTCCGCCGCCAAAAGTGACCACTGCCAAAATGACCTTACTCAACACTACATGAGCTACTAAATTTAGACCCACTAACTTATCTAGTCAAGCGACGCCGTACACGCGCTTCTAGTACACGCGCTTCTAGCTCAGGCAAACGCAAGCGGCGGCGGCGCCGAACTTGCGCACAGTACTGCTTAAATTGCCCCACCCCAACTGGCCGAAGTGGGCCACACGTATTGCCACAAGTTTTAGTAACGTGCGCCCCAGGGCGGTGGTAGCCGCCCAGGCAAGCGCCGTGGTCAGCGGCCTCGCTGGCGTCGGCGATAATGTGATGTGAACGCTGCCCCTAGCCCGAGACCTTACCTCAAGGGCTACTGTCACACAAGGCACAAGCCGTCGTTGGCCAGAGTTCCTAGAAGACCAACTCAGGGCCGCCGGTTTAGGATGCCCGACAGCGCATTTTACGGTAAAGTAGGCCCGCAGCCAGGCGACGACCCGTACGCGGCGTTCGCGGACATCTTCGGGCGCGCGCCGCCGCCGGGGCGCATCCCACGGCCTGAGCCGCCGCCGGTGCAGCAGAGCCGCTCCGCAAGCGTCGCCAGCGCCGTCTCGTTCGACGGAGCGCCCGCACACCTCCCGGGCGCTGCCTCCATGCCGAACGTGGCGCCGCTGACCGTGCAGCAGCCGGCCGCGCCCAGCATTGCCAGCCCGCACAGCTCCAGCTCAGCAACCATCGCCGAGGCGTACGAGCCCCATCTCGCATCTCGTAGCGTCACGGACCTGGGCGGCCGCCCGCGCTCCGACGAGGGCCTGCCGCGCTCGATGTCGCAGGTGTGGTCCGGCCTCAAGAAGCAGGTCATTCCGCAGCGCTCCGTGTCGGCGTCGACGCTCGGCCGCCGGCCCGTCACAAACGGCGGCCGCGCCATCCCCACGCGCTCGGACGTCGGCGCCTTTGCCCGCGTTTACAACGCGAACCAGGCCGCGGGCGCCGCGCCGGGCTCGGCGGGCTCCGCCGATGAGGACGAGGACCGCGCGCCCACGCGGCGCACGAGCGCGTCCACGACGAAGTCCATGAGCAGCCGCTCCGCCATCGTTGCGAGCTCGCGCCGCGAGCCGCTCGTGTACCCGGCGCTGCTGAGCCGCGTCGCGCGCAAGTTCCGCGAGCGCATGGCGTCCGTCGTCGGCGACCGCGTCAAGAACGAGCTCACGTACAAAAATGCATTCACCGGCGCCGAGGCCGTCGATGTCATTTCCTACATCATCAAGACCCCAGACCGCAACCTGGCGCTGCTGCTTGGCCGCTCGCTCGACTCCCAGAAGCTGTTCCACGACGTCACCTACGACACGCGCCTCCGCGACTCGAGCCAGGAGGTCTACCAGTTCTCGGGCGACGAGCAGCAGCAGCACCAGGACGTCCCGGGCTCCACGCCGGGCGTTAACGGTGTGTTCACCTTGCTGGCAGAGTGCTACTCACCGACGTGCAGCCGCAACCGCCTCTGCTATTCCATCGCGTGCCCGCGCCGCCTCGAGCAGCAGGCGCGCCTCAACATGAAGCTCGATCCGGGCCTGCTCGGCACGCAGCCCGAGGCCTCCATCTCGCTCGAGGAGCAGGACGAGAAGAAGCTTTGGCGCTGGACCGTCACGCCTGAGATCCTCGAGGCAACGCCAGCCAAGGAGCAGAAGCGCCAGGAGGCCATTGCCGAGCTCGCCTACACCGAGCGCAACTTCGTCAAGTCGCTCGAGTACCTGCGTGAGGCGTGGATCAAGCCGCTGCGCCGCTCGAACGTGCTTGGCCCAGAGTCCCGCCGCGACAAGTTCATCCGCGCCGTGTTTTTGAACGTACTCGAGATCCATGCTGTGAATCTCAAGTTTGCCGAGGCGCTCACGCGCCGGCAGCAGCTCGCGCCGGTCGTGCACCAAATTGCCGACGTCGTGCTCGAGTTCGTGCCGCGCTTCGAGCCGTTTGTGACCTACGGCGCCAGCCAGATGTATGCGAAATACGAGTTCGAAAAGGAGCGGGCGCTGAACCCGGCGTTCGCAAAGTTCGTCATGCAGACTGAAAAGCTGCCGGAGTCGCAGCAACTCGAGCTTAACGGATATCTCACGAAACCCACCACGCGCCTGGCACGGTACCCGCTATTGCTTGACGCCATTCTAAAACGTACGGAGCAGGACAACCCTGACTACGTGAACGTGCCCACGGCAGTGTCGCTCATCCGTGAGTTTCTCGTGCGTGTCAACGCCGAGACGGGCAAGGCCGAAAACAGATTCACTTTGCATCAGCTGCAGCAAGCGCTCACATTCAGAACTGGTGAGTACGTCGACCTGCACCTGCTCGACCCCAAGCGCCGACTCGTGTTTAAGGGACAGCTCAGCAAGCGGCCGCCTCCTGGTGAGGGTAATGTACAGGTTTATTTATTCGACCACGCCATTCTGTTTGCCAAACGCAAGAAGGTGAACGGCATGACCTCCACGGCAGCCGCCGCAGCAGCCGCTGCTGCGGCTGCCGTCGAGCCGCCGTCGGGCAACGACGACAACGTGAGCGGCCGCGAGGTCCTGCGCGTGAACTCAAAGCCCATTCCTTTGGAGTTGCTCCAGCTCGCCGAGGGCGACGAGATCGGCCGGCGCAAGGCCGCTGCGCATATGATCCGCACCACCGTGGCGCGTAACCCAGACTCGGGCAAGGCCGCGTTCCCGCTCACGTTCCAGCACCTCGGCCGCAAGGGCTACGACGTGACGCTGTACGCAGACAACTTCCAGGCGCGCAAGACCTGGCTCGAAGTGATTTTGAAGCAGCGCGACGCGCAGCGCGCCGCGACTGACGTGTTCAGCCAGCACACCCTCTACAGCTCGAGCCAGATTAAGGCGCTGAGCATGGCACCGTTTGCCGGCGGCAAGCGCGCGCTAATTGGCACTGAGCGCGGCATTTACGTCGCAGAGCTCACGTTCCAGGACGAGACTGGCGGGTTCAACCCCGTGTGCTCGACGCCGAAGATGGCTTTCCACACGACGGCTCCTGTGACGCAGGTCGACATCATCGAGAGCCTGGGACTTGTGATCATGCTCAGCGACCGCGTTGTGTCAGCGTTCCCCCTCGAAGTCATCGACTCGAGTGGAGACATGTCCGCGCGGGCGCGGAGCGCGAAGCAGATCGCTATGCAGGCCACCTTCTACAAGGTAGACGACAACTTGGGCCGCCTGCTGCTCACGGTCGTGAAGTCGACGAACCTCTCATCATCGATCCGCGTGTTCGAGCCGGTCGGGCCCGTGCAGAACACGCAGAAGCGGCCGCAGCTGCGCCGTCTGCTGACTTCGGGCGGGGGCGTGCAGCAGGCGGTAGAGGGATTCAAAACCGTAGGCAGGCCGATCGAATGCCCCTCGGCAACGCTGTCACTGTCATTCCTACGCCGGCACCTGTGTCTTGGCTGCGCGCGCGGGTTCGAGCTGCTTGACATCGACACGGAGAAGTTCGAGTCGCTGCTGGACGCTGCTGACAGCTCGCTGGATTTCGTGATCAAGCGCGAAAGTCTGCGGCCGATCTCGATTTACCGCATTGGCAACGAGTTCCTGCTGAACTACTCCGACTTTTCATTCTTCATTAACCGGAACGGCTGGCGGTCGCGCCCCGAGTGGCTCATCCAGTGGGAGTGCACGCCGCATCACATTGTGCTGTCGTACCCGTACCTGGTGGCATTCGACACGAGTCTGATCGAGGTGCGCAACATGGATACGGAGCTGCTGCGCGTGATCCAGGCCGACGGGATCCGGTTCCTGCACGAGTCGACGCACGACATCACCTATGCATTTGAGAACGACAAGGGCCAAGACGAGGTAGTGAGTCTGAACTTTTGGGAAAAAAACCAGGCAAACGAGCGCACGGCCAAGCGCGGCAACTAGTTTGACGACCAGGAGGACAGTCCAAATGGCAAAGCATTCAGACACCTGGACGCTAGGTTTCACTTACAATATAGTCGCACTGTGTATACAAATGATGATTTTATGCATAAACGAGTTACATCAGTTCTTTAATATGTTCTGGATTTGTGGATCCACGTGTGCCTGCGCATCTTCTGCATATGGTCGGTATACGTGCCCGAGGTCTAATTACAGCGGACAAACAGGCCGGGGCCGGGGTTCAGAGCTGGAGCCAGAGCCGGTGCGGCGCGGGATTGCCGAGTCGCAGAAAAATTAAATTCATGGTTTCTAGCTTATAATCGCATTAAATATTTTGTACGCATGGAGAAAAAGCAGCAGCCGAGTGGACAATTCGGGTATTTAACATCGATAAGAAATAGATGACTGGTTGCGGACTGATAATCAGTGGCTGCAGGGACAATGATTACACATGCTCGGGTCGAGAGCAAGGAGAGACATGCGATAATAGTTGGCGCGATGGAAGCAGGCGAGCGAGGCTGTTCGGACGCGCATTCCATTTTAGGTTGGCGATTGCCGCCGTAACCCTACTGCTGCAATCCCCTAGGCGGAAAATCGCGCTTTTCGACATGGGTTCGGGCAGCATCGGGCAGCGCAGTGCATAAACAAGTGCACGCTCGCGGCTTACGTACGCGCATAAATTCTCAAAAATCAACACTCGCGCATAACCTGCAACGCGACTGGACTGATCTCCGCAACCAGGTGCACCCGCGTTGTCCGACAGCCGAGTAGTTGTGAACTGGTACTCCCGTCGGGCACGCGTCAGGTCGTACACTAATGTTGCGCAGCCCGGGAGGCAGCGGTCCGCGCCGCACCGCGCCACACCCTGATAACGAGCGCGACGCAAGCGTAAAGGGTTCGGACGGCGGCACGCCGCCGATAAGCGAGGCCGTGTCCGAGACAGAGAACGCGACGCGCTACGCGCGCGACGGCGCGCTGTCTGCCAACGCGCTGCAAGAGTCTGCGTACCGCCTGCACGCGCTTGTGAAGCGCAGCAGCCCGCAGAAGCCCGTGAAGTCGCCGATCCGCTTCAACAAGACGGAGCCGCTGCCGAGCATTGGCAAGGCGTTGCAGACGCCGCGCAAGGCTGCTGGCGGCCCGCCGACGGGCGGCGTCGGCAAGGCGCCGCCGAGCCCGCGCCGCAGTCCGCTGCGGCGCGGCGCGCCGTGGGACGCCGTGGCCGGCACGCCGCAGACTAAGAACGTCGTCGAGCGCATGATTGCGTACGCGCGGCATGCGGCGAGCCAGGAGGACCCCGAGCTCGTGCAGCGCGACCGCCTCAATTTTGTTACCCGTTTGGCGGACCGCTCCGACCGCGCGCCGGACCGCGCCGGCGACCGCGCCGCGCCGCCCGAGGGCCTGAAGGAGTCGCCGGCGCTCAACGCCTCGCCACGCGTCGCCTCGCAGTCGGTCGGCGCGTTCCCCATAATGTCGAATCTGAGCGTGCACGCGAACCTGCGCAAGCAGCACGCCGCACACACGGCGCCGGTTGCGCCGAGCCGGCCGCAGGACGACGAGGACGCACCGCGCGGGCACGCAGCACGCGGGCCGCGCATCTCCGAGACCGAGCCGGGCGTGCCCAGTTTAGAGCCCGAGCCGCGGGCCGAGCACGCGGGCGGCGATGTTCTGCTGGACGCGATGCCCGAGCTCAATGCGGCATCGCCGGCGTCCTACACGGCGCCGCTTCCGCCCGCGTCGTTCGGCCGACGCGCGCCGCATGATGCGCCCTCGTTCGCGCACCACATGCCCGCGCCGGGCCGTATCCCGCCCGAAAGCGTGTCGACGGCGCCGTCGACGCCGCAGCGACGAACCCACTACACGCATCCGGCGACGACTCCGTCGCATAACCCGCCGCGAACGCAGCGGGCGCCAGCGCACGCGCTGCGGCCGTCGAGCCAGTGGGACAAGCAGCGCTGGCGCGCGTTCATTCAGGCCGTGCACGAGAGCTTTGGCACGAGCAGCGTGACGCCCAGCGACGCCCTAGACGTTTTCAGCGAGCTGGTGCGCCGCCTGCCCGCGGACATGCGCGGCATCACCGTGCAGGAGATGGTGCACCGGCTCAACGCGTGGCTCCGCAGCACGACGCGCCTGGCGCGGCCGTGAGCCTTCCTTGTACTTTACTACGTATTCTGCATTATTTATTTTTTCGAGCTTCTACTCCGCGCGGCCTGCAGCGACGATCCGCGCCACGCAGTTCTGCGTGGGACGCGCCCACGAACTCAACAAACGGCGTGTTGAAGCGGCCTCTTTGTCACGCGCCAGCGCGCCGGAGGGCCTGCCAATCACCCTCGCGGCGTATGCGCACAGCAGGGCGCGGAATAGTGTATACGTACTTAAGTGCAGAAAGTTAGTGCGAGCGCGCGCAGATCGCGGTGGCGCGCGCGCTAAATGGCCGAATTTTTTTTTTATTTGCCGTTGGGAGCCCGCCCTCGGCTTGGGGCCGGTCCCTGCTGCCGCTGGTATGCATGCCACGCGCGCGGTGGATGTGTACATAAGCATGGAGACTGTCATCCTCCCCGCGAAACATCATCACTGATTTTCCTTTCTCATCAACAAAAACAAACGCGCAGGATGTCCGAGTTTGTTCAGGAGGTTGAAGGCGCGGTGGAGACGCTGTTCACGCAGGCGCCTCAGACGCTTGACCAGGCGCTGTCGTACGGCGCGCCAACCCTGGACCGCCCGTTCGGCCTCGCCCTGTGGCCGCTGTTCAGGTTCGCCGTGTTCAAGGCGTTTGGCTACGACCTCGACACGTTCCACTACGTGTACAACTCGAGCGTGCCGCTGAGCAGTGTCCCGCACGTCACGCTCGCGATTGCCTCGTACTACGTGATCATCTTCGGCGGCCGCTGGGCGCTGCAGAAGGTGCGCCCCATCCGCGTGCCGCTCCTGTTCAAGCTGCACAACCTGCTGCTCACGCTGCTCAGCGCCGTGCTGCTCGTGCTTCTTGTTGAGCAGATGCTGCCGATAATTGCCCGCCACGGCGTGTTCTACTCCATCTGCAACACCGGCTCGTGGACGCGTCGCGTCGAGATCATCTACTACCTGAACTACCTCACGAAGTTCTACGAGCTGCTCGACACCGTGTTCATGGTTCTGCGCAAGCGCCCGCTCACGTTCCTGCACACGTACCACCATGGCGCCACGGCCCTGCTGTGCTTCAGCCAGCTGAACGGCCAGACGCCCGTGAGCTACGTGCCCATCTCGCTGAACCTCGCCGTGCATGTGCTCATGTACTTCTACTACTTGCTGGCGGCGTGCGGCATCCGCCCCTGGTGGAAGACGTGGGTGACGCGCTTCCAGATCATCCAGTTCGTCATTGACCTCGGCTTCGTCTACTTCGCCACCTACACGCACTTTGTGTCCATTTCCGGTGTCAACCTGCCGAGCATGGGCAGGTGCGCCGGCGAGGAGTCGGCGGCCATCGACGGCTGCCTCATTCTGAGCTCGTACCTCGTGCTGTTCGTGTCGTTCTACATCAAGTCGTACGTCGTGCCTGCGGCGGCCAAGAAGGCCGCGCGCGAGGCGAAGGCGTCGGAGGCCGCTGAGGCGCAGATCAGCGCTGCGCAGCCCGAGCCCGTGGCCGACGAGGCTGCCGCCGACAAGCCCAAGACGCGCAAGACGCGCAGCACGGCCAAGGCCGCGGCGAAGCCGGCCGCGTCTTCGTCCTCGGCCGCCGCGCCGGCTGAGGCCCCGAAGAAGCGCACGACGCGCAGCCGCAAGGCCTAAGCTGACTAGAGGCCCCGTGGACCTCGCCTCTGGTCCGGGGCAGGGCCACCTGAGTGCAGTAGTGCGGCCCGCGCCTACTGCAACTACCGCGAGCCACATAGGGAACCTGTTTGGCGCCCGGCCTAGACTGGCGTCAGCAGGACGCCCGCCCGGGGCAATTTGGCCTCAGTAGGCGTGTCCAGGCCAGCCTAGGCCAGCCGGTAAATAGGCCGCGCCCTCCTCGATGGAAATAGAAATATCAAAACATTGACTACACTAACATGCTAATCCTAATCGAAACACTCACGGCAGACACTTTTCCGGTGCGGCTCAGGGTGGTGGCTGCTTATTTACCGGGGCGCCCCACCACAGACACATAATCAGCATGTGCGGCCGGTCCACTATATAACCCTGGGTTATACTCCGCCGCCCTACGTGCCGGGCGGGAAATGTCCGGCGTCTCTTCGTCGCACGACGGCGAGGCCTATGCGCCCGAGGAGACGCCGCCCGGGTTCGAGCTGCTGCAGCCGCTGCAGCCTTCGCTGAAGCTCAATTTCCACGACAACGTGGATCTCGGGCTGGGCCTGCGCCGTGCGCCCGGCCAGCCTCGCGCGCCGGACCGCCGATTCCGCACGCTCTCGTCAAACGTCGCCGAGTTCAGCGCGTCGCCCGAGCAATTCAGGCCGCCGCGCGCGCCGGAAATCCACCTGCAGTTCAGGAACTCGGCATTTGTGCCGCGCAAACAGAAACCGCTCGCGGACCTCGACGCGTTCTCCGTCACGGGCGCTGGCCAAAACCCGAAGACTACGAGCAAGCTGCCGTCGGTCGCACATACAAGCCTTCCTGCCTCGGCGCTGCCGTTCCAGAACCCGCTCAGCGCGCAGGACCTCGGCATTTTCCGCGAACCGCCCGCTCTGCGCGACCCGATTGTCTCACGCGACGCAATTGCGTTCCGCGAACCTATTGCATTCCGCGAACCTATTGCATTCCGCGAGCAGGTGGGGCCGCGCGAATCGTTTGGCCGGGGCGCGCCGGTAAAAGCCGCGGTACCGCCCAAGGAGCATTTACTTTCCAGAGAGCCGTACCAGCCCAACTTTTTGAGCTTCCGGGATGAAAATGCCACTCGGGAGACGAATACTCCGAGAGGTGCTGAGGCGCCGCGAAATGTACATATCCCGCGAGACAATGCCGCTTCTCGGGACGCCAACCATTCACGAGATGTGCTCACGCCTAGAGAGGCAATCACACTCCGGGAGGCGTTGATGCCACGAGGTGCTATGGCCCCTCGGCGCACATCGACGCCTCGCGAGACCCTGAATCAGAGAGATGCGCATGTGGTGCGACATACAGGGCCTCGCGAGGCGCCAATCGGGCGCCACTCAGGGCTATTACGCGACGTACCGCCGTACAATTCGCTTGAAGCGCTGGGCGCTTCGGCGCGCAAATCCCCGTACAGAGAGGAGCAGCCTGCCGCAAAGCGTGCAGACGTCGCCGTGGGGTCGTCGCGCAGCATGCGCCAGAAGCACCAGTGCGACGTCTGTATGAACTGGTACGTCAATCTCGATACGCACAAGCTGATGCACGCTGCGGCAAGGCCGTTCCGATGCCCGCACTGCAGCCGGGAGTTCTCGCGCATGAACGACCTGCTGCGGCACAAGCGCACGCACGACGCGTCCGTGTTCCGCTGCCCGTACTGGCTGCAGCAGTCGTGCCACCGCTCGGGGAACTTCAGCCGCGTCGACACGTACAAGCGGCACATGATGGCGCGGCACTTTGTTGTGCCCGAAGGCACAGCTCCCGTTGAGCGGCAGCGCACGACAGGGAGATGCCGCGCGTGCGGGCACCCGTTTGCGTCGGCGCTTGTGTGGATGGCCGAGCACATTGAGAACGGGGCGTGCCCGAAGTCCGCTGCCGGCCCGTGACTACAGTTTACTCTGTGAATGATTACTTGTTTACATGGCACGGTGTGTTCAAAGCTTGTCGTGTTCATAGCTCGTCGTGGAGCTCGGCGGAGCCCGAGGTGCTTTGCGACTCGGGCTCCGGCTCGGCCGGCGCGAGGTCAATGATGGCGGCAATGTGTGCGACAAGCGCGCCCTTTGGCGTTGTGACCTTGGCCAAAAACGACAGGCGCGCGTCCTCGTCGAAGGGCGGCACCTGCAGAACCTGCTGCATGACCTCGTCGCGCTTGTATGCGCGCAGCGGACAGCGCAGCTTCGCGAACTCCAGGTACGGGCAGATGTCGACTGTGCTGGACCCGTTCGAGCCGCCCGTGTACCACCACTGGAGGTCGAGCTGGCTGCGCGGCGGCAGATCGCTCGCGAGGTAGTGGTGGAGATTGAACGTTGTGTAACCCGGGCGCAGGGGCAGCGACGAGACCTTGAGGTCCATGATTTTGAGCGTCGCGGAGTCGTTTGCGGCAATGGCGACCTGCGGCGTGCTGGGCAGCGGCGTGAACTGCGGGGCGCCGCCCTCGGGGAACGCGCGCGCCACGAGCTCGGCGATGCTCTGCGGGTCGTCGGCGGCGGCGGTCGCGAGCGCGCGCAGCGGCAGCGCGAGTGCCAGAGCGCATGCAAATACCTTCATGTCCGCTGATAGACTAGATCGACTTACTAGATCCTTGCTTACGACTATATAACTTACGACCTTGACGCCGGCGTGCTGAAACGCGGCGCTGGCAAAATAGGCTTGCCGCGCTGCTGCAGCTGCGGTAATCTGCCCGAGCGTGCGAGCCCGCGCCATGCGCGCCGGAGCATTGTGGAGAGGCGTTAGGGTTCGGCCGTGCATGCACGAACACAATAAAGGCCGCGCTGGGACTGGGTAAGCGCGCCGACCACCGCACTCACCGCACTCGCTGCACGGCCACCCTCGCTGCACGACCACCCTCGCTGCACGACTCGCTGCATCATAGCCCTCGCCCGCACCGTTAGCAACCGACACGCGACGGCGACGACTCCACCCCAGTGCTGCCTGCTCAAAGCCGCCGTTCTGTGCTGAGCTTAGGAACCCGCGCGCGGCCCATCGTACCCTCGTTTTGCTGAAATGAGGCTTCTTCTGTTCCGCGCGTGCGCCGTGTGGGCCGCGCTGCTGGCGGCCGCGGCCGCGTCGTCGGGCGACCGCCTGCCCGAGTTCCAGGACTGCGTCGCGCAGTGCGCGGCGTCGTGCCCGCACGATCTCGGGCTCGTGCTGCGCGCCATGCTGTGGACGTGCGAGTCCGACTGCGACTACCAGTGCCAGCAGGGCCTCACAAACACGCACGAGCAGCTCGGCATGCGCGTGCACCAGTACCACGGGAAGTGGCCGTTCCGGCGCCTGCTCGGCGTGCAGGAGCCCGCGTCGGTGCTGTTCAGCCTCATGAATCTGTGGCCGAATTACGCGGGCTACCGCCTGCTGAAGCGCCGCACCCACAACCTCGACGACTTCCGCATGAAGGGGTACTACCTGGCATTCGGCCTTGTTGGCGTCAACACATGGCTGTGGAGCGCAGTGTTCCATACACGCGACTTTGTGCTCACCGAGCGGCTCGACTACTTCTCGGCGATTGGCCAGATCCTGTTCGGCATGTTCCTCGCGCTCGTGCGTCTGTTCCGGCTGGATCTGCCGGCGCGCGCGCGGCAGCGCAAGATCGTCATGGCCGTGCTGCTCACGTTCTACACGGGCCACGTCTACTACCTGGGCTTTGTGCGCTTCAACTATGCGTACAACATGCTTGCGGGCATCATCGTCGGCTTCACGCAGACGGCGCTCTGGATGTACCTTGGCGTCCGCATGTACACGCGCAGCCACGACCGCACGGACCTGCTGCCGATTGCGATCGTGGTCGGCGTGCTTCTAGGCTCGATGTTCGAGCTGAACGATTTCAGCCCCTACTGGCGCGCCATCGACGCGCACTCGCTGTGGCACCTGGCCACGGTGCTCCCGACCTACTTTTGGTATCGCTGGATGTTCTTCGACATGCGACGCCATGAAAAGCATGCGTACATGCAGCGGGAGCTTGGCTGCGGGGTGTTCTAGCGAACGAACCTTGCATAGACTCGCTTAACACTGCATAGCTATGTCACCTGGATCCGTACTTGAAAACAATAGAACCTATAATCGCTTCGAACTAAGATCTTCTGAAATATGTCGGCATGACACTTAGCGGCAATGTGATTCGCGCTGATACTTAGCCCCCCCCCAACTGGGCTGTGTCCTTCAACTAGGCCTGTGCGCCGCAATTTCCCCGTGTGCCCCTCGGGTGTACCATGACGGCGCAGTACCACGAAGAACGTTGGATCATTAGCCGTGCGGCTTTATCACATTATGGGATTATTTGCTTGTTAAATAGTGGCCTCTTTGGCCCAGTCCAGAATTGGCTACTTTTGATGCGCTCCGTACCGCTCCACAATCAGGCTCTGCACGTCGGCGGCCAGCTTGTCGGCGGCCTCCTGCGTCGCAGCCTCGGCGTAGATGCGCACAACGTCCTCGGTTCCGCTCGCGCGCACGAACGAGCGGCCCTTCGGAGCCTGCTGCACGAGGCGATCGATCTCGGCCTGCAGGCCGTCGGGCTTCTCCAGTTGCCTCTCGGCATTAGTCGTGCGGAAGATGGTGCGGTCCGCCACCTCGGCCTTCAGCAGCCGGTTCGGCAGATCCGTGTACTGGCTGTCCCACTGCTCGGGGGTCATGCGCTCGACGAGCAGGATGGCCAGGACCATTAGCAGGTCGGCAATGGCGTCGCCAACGGTCTGGTTGATGAGGTCGCTCAGCGCGAGCAGCGTGTCGATGGCGCGCTTCTCGGCGTCGCTGTGCACATTGAGCTGCCGCAGGTGGCGCGTCGTGCTCTCCTTGAACAGCACGGTGCCGTGGCCGTTTGCCTCGAAGTACACACCGATGTCGAACTCCTGCGCCGCGTGGTGCAGGTGCTTTACCCCGGTGGGCGTACATACGGCGGGCAGCTGCAGGCCGCGCTCGATGTACTCGGTCGAGGACCCGTTTGCGTAGGCGGTCTGCACGACGCCGATGTTCAGGCGCGTGCCTGCTTGCTCGGTGACGTGCTTGAGCGAGCCGGCCGCGAGAGTGGCGATCTTGTCGCCGTCGAGCAGATGGAAGCGGCCGCCCAGCGTGTAGTAGAACACAACGCGGTCCGCGTCTCCGTCGAATGATGCATAGAGTTGGTTGTCAGAAGGGTTCACGTTTGCGGGCAGCCGCTGGTTCGTCTTCACGTAGTCGGCGCCGCACTGCGAGTTCAGCAGCTCGGGGCGGTCCGCGTCGCCGTTCACGACGCGCAGGTCCACCAGGTTCTTGATGACGGGCACCATTTCGCGCAGCTTCAGCGCGCCAACGCCGTTTGCGCAGTCAACAACGACCGACGCCGGCGCCGAGCCCACGACGCGCGCCGGCGTGAACACCGCCTTCAACGCCGTCGCCAGCTTGCGGTAGTACCCGTCCTGCGTGGGCATGCCGTATGATTCGAGATGCTGCGGGTTGTTGGCCGGCCCGCCCAGCGTGTTTGTCGCGCGCACGAGGTAGTGCAGCTGCGGCGTCGTGACAAGGCCCGCGTCCTCGCCACGCGCGCCGGCGTCGTCGAGCCCGCGCACGAGCGCGGCCGTGAGCCGCGGGCCCGAAGCGCGCGTGTCCTTGCCGTACACGACGTTCGCGCTGCTGGTCGGCGCGACGCCGAGCTCCGCATAGAGCTCGGCAAGCTTGCGCTGGCACTCGGCAGCGCTCTGCGCGTTCGCAACGTCCGCGACGCGCGGCTCCCAGCTCTGCTCCAGCATGTCTCCGTAGGGGTCCACGAGCTTCGCGCCATTGTCCTGCGGCGGGTTGTGCGACGCCGTGATCATGACCCCCACTGTTTGGCCGTCGAGGAACCGCGAGCGCAGGGCCGCAAGCAGGCCGACGCGGTACAAGATTGTGTCAAGCACATCGGCCTTGTCCCTGAACCCCGCCGTGCCGTACGAGACGTGCTTTGGTGGGCGCTCGAATTCCGTCATAATCTCAAGCGTGGACGAAGGATATCTGGGGATGCTGATTAGGGGAGGGGATGCGTTGGCTGAGACCGGGGGGTGGATGAGTCATCCACGCACTGGCATGCTCGTCAGCGCCTAGGACGGGCGTCTGTTCTCGCGGGTTCCCGAGGGTTTACATTGGCAATTGTACGAATGGCTTATTTGCGAGCTTCGCTTTGATACGGGGACCACTCGTGGCACCAATCTTGCCGTTATAGTAGACAGTATGACCACTCGTGGTTCCGATCGTGATTAGCGAGCCTGATACGTGCTTAAGTAGATACGTGCTTAAGCAGATCCGTACTTAAGCAGATAACGTGCTCAAGCTACGTGCTTAGGCTACGCTTAGGAGGCTACATGCCTGAGCGCGGCCACAATCGCGATTCGCATGCATAAACTCTGAATCTGAATTTGGTATATACTCATATGTTAATTAGAGGCGGTGGTCTGGGACGCGCGTATTCGCTGTGCGGGAGGCCGTGTCTAATTAGCGTCGTGGTTCGCGGTACAGCCTGTGCTGAGCCGTCGCGGCCGCGCGCGTGGCGCACCCAGAGCCGTTTTATGGGACGTTGTGCTGCGGTTACCACTCGGACTCGCCGTTTGCCCGCGCAAACACGTAGTCGAGCCCGTTCACATTAGCCACGCCGTCCTTCAGCGTGTACTTCCATCGTGTCTTCACCTTGTGCACCTTTTCGTAGAGGCACAGCATGATCTGCGTCTGCTCGCCCTCCTCGTCGTCGTTACTATCAATGAGCTCGTCCTCGCTGTCGTCGAGGTCCGAGTTCAGCTCCTCGTCCTGCGGGCCGTCCGTCTGCGGCACCTTCGGTTGCCGGTTCATGGCGTCTTGCAGCTGCTTCTGCAGCTCGGGCGACAGCGATGCGCCGCGCGGCAGCTGCGCGGGCGTCCCCGAGCGGCTCGCGCCGTCCTGCTCGGGCTTCGTGCTATTTAGCGGATTGAACCCGCTGCTGGGCCGCTCCAGCATGTCGAATGGCTGGTCCTTCACGTACAGCGGGTGCTGGCTGCCGGGCGACTGCGAGCTGCTGCCGGCGCTCGGCCCCTGCGTATATTGTTGTGACCCCGAGGTGGGCGCTATGTCGCTGGTCTCCTGCTTCACCGACGGCAGGCCGAACAGGAGCGCGTCGTTGGGCATCGGCATGTTATCCGCCGCATTGCCTGGCAGCGGGGGCAGCCCGCTCGCAGCGCCGCCGCCTATGGACGCGGGCAGCGGCGGCTGGCCAAGGCCGAGCGCGTCGGTCTTGCGCGCGTCCGCCTCCCACGCGGGCGTCTTCTCGTCCTTGCGCGCCTCGGCATCCCACCCGGGGTCCTTAATGACGTTCATCTCGCCGAGCCGCTTGCGCCACGCGCGCATCAGCATGTCGAGCACGGCCGGGTCATCGCCTGTGTCCTCGAACTCCGTCTTCGTCTCGCGGATGACGCTCTCAATGACCGTGTTGTACAGCTCTCCGACTTTGTTCGACATTTCGCAGCACCGTTAACTAGGCAACTTTCATTAAGTCAGCTCCGGCGCGCCCCCCACCTGCTCGGTCCCAGCCGTTTGTCATCAGGCGGTTCGAGCGTGCGACACCGCCGCTTTAGGTTGCGCTGCTCCAGGCACAGCCCAAACGGTATTCTCCCTAGTCGCTGCGCCCATGCGCGGTACCGTGATCCGCCGACTATTTTGCCTGCTTTCGTCACGGGTCTGTGGCGCCGCCCAATGCGCCTTTGTAACGTGACCGGCTGTATCTCCCCGTACTCAAGTATGTTATGCTAGGCGGTTAATTTAATGTGCGCTTAAATGCCTGAACTGCAATGTAGCCGCGCAATTGAGCGCAGTTTTGCGTCGGTCGCCGCGGCCGTGCATGGGCACTGCAGCTTCGGGCAAGGTCAAGCAACGGCCCAAAAAGGGAAATACGTACGTACGCCGTGCGATTTTCCACGTTCAAAGCATATTTTCGCCATAGAAACTGTACAGTTAGCGACATTAACGCCGACTCGTCCCACGAATAATTTTTGCTGCGTGGGGCGCGCCGTGCACTGCCGCTATCTGCGCCCGATCTGCGCCACAAGCCACGGAACGCGCAGGGAACGTGCCACACAGGGCTAGGTTTGCACATAAACAGCGCGTGCGGGCAATCAAGATCAAATCAGTGAATAGTCCGCTCTGTTTCCCGCCCCACCCGCCGCACAGATGGAGCACCGCGCGGGCGAGAACGACATCTCAATGGCTAGCGTCTCGCAGGTCGCGGGATTGAGCACGATGAGCCTCGACGACGACGCGCGCAGCAGCAGCAGCGACAGCGACGACGACGGCGTGCGCGACCCGGACAGCAGCAAGCTCGACAGCCTCATCTCCGAGACGTCCTCGCCGCTCTCGTACTCGCGCCCGGGCACGTTCCGCGGCGCGTCGCCGCCTGTCGCGCGCCCGCTCTCGCCGGTCCAGAAAGAGCACGAGCCGCGCGTTTCACCCGAGCTCCGCGAGTTCCAAGCGCTCGCCGAGTCCGTGGTCGACCAGGACCTGCTTTCCGCGACGCCCGAGGTCGTCGTCGTGCTCTGCAATGCGGGGTACAAGCACAAGATGTCGCGCTCGTGGGTGTCGAAGAAGTCGCTCGCTACGGTCGTGGAGCGGCCCGAGCGCCTCAAGGCGTGCTCGCTCGGCGTCGGGCTTGCAAAGACGCATGTCCCGCTGCGCGTCGTTGAGTCTACGCGCCGCACGTCGCTGTATGCGCCGCACTTCGAGGCCGTGCACGGCAAGGACTGGGCGCTCGAGCTTTACGCGCTGTGCAGCCAGGCCGCGGCGAAGCTTGCGCGCGGCGAGATCGAGGTCCCTGAGTCGTGGCCCTACTACGACATCTATCTTGCGCCGGAGACAGTGGACGCGCTCGAGGGCAACGTCGCCGCCGTTGAGAAGGGCATTGACGAGATCTTTACGGGCCCGGCGCACCGCGCGTTTGTGGCCGTGCGCCCGCCGGGCCACCACTGCCATGAAGACGAGGCAAGTGGCTTCTGCATCATCAACAACGCGCACATCGCCATCCAGTACGCCAAGGCGCGCCACGGGATCACGCACGCCATCATCCTGGACTTCGATCTGCACCACGGAGACGGTAACCAGGACCTGCTGTGGAAGCTTGGCTTCAAGCCCGACGGCAGGGCCGACGTGTCCATGGGGTACTTCTCGCTGCACGACATCAACTCGTTTCCGTGCGAGCTGGGATTCGGGCAGCCTCGGCAGATTGCCGACGCGAGCGTGTGCTTCATTGCCCACAATTGCGCCGTCTGGAACGTTCACTTGAAGCCGTACGCCGACCAGGAGGAGTTCGACCGCATCTACGAGAACGAATACTCGAAGCTGTTTGAGCGCGCGGCGGAGTTCCTTGACAAGGCTAAGTCTGAGGCCGACAGCCAGCACTCCCCGTTCAAGCCGCTAGTTGTGGTCTCGGCGGGCTTTGACGGCAGCGAGCTCGAGACCCCGGGCATGCAGCGACACAAGGTGCACGTCCCGACGTCGTTCTTCAATCGCTTTACGCGCGACTGTGTGGCCCTCGCCGAGAACTTCGGCAGCGGCCACCTGCTGTCTGTGCTTGAGGGCGGCTACTCGTCGGCGGCCATTGCTACGGGCGTGTTCAGCCACTTGACAGGACTGTCAGGCACACCATACGACAGTGAATGGTGCCCCACCGCGAGTATAACACACGAAGTCGACATCGGCATGCGGCAGCGGTGGAAGCTGCATCCGGAGCAGTGGAGCGCGAAGGGCATCCAACTCGGCCGAACATTATTCCCTCGCAACGAGGCGCCGGTGCCGACCCCGGGCACCGCCGAGCAGAAGGTGCCGCTGACGGGACGGCATCATCTTCGCAAGAAGACTGCCGACCGCGTAATATGATCCTGAATACTGCTGCTCACGACACTTATATGACTCTATTCCTATTTATATACCCGTTTGTAACTTCATTCTAGCCATCTCACTTTGGCGCGACCTCAACGCCTTCGGTCCAGTTGGGGCAGCAGAACTTTGATACTTTCACCAGCAGCAATTTAGCAGACCGTTTTTCGGCGATAAGGCAGGACGTATCTCGCACTGCAGGCGCACGTCGACGCATGTGACCAGGGTGCATCACGTTCCATTGCGTCATGCACGCTCGGCATATCGGACGCGAGCGATTTTAGAGTCACGGCTGTGCATGCTAAGACGGCTAGCCCGCTGCAGAAGATATCACACAATGCCGCTCCCCCAACCAAGCCAGCATGTAGCATCGAGCAAGATTGATGTGTGGTCGCTCATCAATGGAGCCGCGGCCGACGCGGAGGCCGAGTCGAAGAAGCCTGTTGTGAACCTCGGCCAAGGCTTCTTCTCGTACTCGCCGCCCAAGTTCGCGACCGACGCGCTGAAGGAGGCGGCCGACTCTGCCGCGCTGAACCAGTACTCGCCAACGCGCGGGCGCCCTGAACTTCTGAAGGCCGTTGCCGAGGCGTACAGCCCGTTTTTCGGGCGCACGCTCGACCCCACACAGGAGATTGTCATCTCTGCCGGCGCGAACGAGGGCATGCTGGCCTCGTTCTTCGCGTTTCTGAACCCGGGCGACGAGGTCATTGTGTTCGAGCCGTTCTTCGACCAGTACGTTGCAAACGTGCAGATGGCCGGCGGTAAGCTCGTATACGTGCCGATCCACCCACCGAAGGACGCCGAGACGACGACGTCGTCGGCAAACAACTGGTACGTCGACTATGCGGAGCTCGAGGCTGCTGTTTCGCCGCGCACACGCATGATTGTGCTGAACAGCCCGCACAACCCGATCGGCAAGGTGTTTTCGCGCGACGAGCTGCAGCGCATCGGCGATCTGTGCGTGAAGCACAACCTTGTGATTGTGTCTGATGAGGTGTACGACCGGCTCTACTTCAGCGAGTTCACGCGCACGGCCACGCTGTCGAAGGAGATCTCCGATCTGACGCTGACTGTGGGATCTGCCGGCAAGATCTTTGCGGCCACGGGCTGGCGCGTGGGCTGGGTCATTGGGCCTGCGCACCTCATCAAGTACGTCGCGTCGGCGCACACGCGCATTGTGTTTGCCGTCAACACGCCGTGCCAGTCCGCCGTGGCGAAGTCGTTCGCCGCTGCCGACAAAGAAAACTACTACGAGAACACGATCAACTACTTCAAGAAGAAGTACAAGATTCTGACGTCTGTGTTTGACGAGCTCGGGCTGCCTTACAGCACGGCCGAGGGCGGGTACTTCCTGCTCGTGAACTTCGCGAAGGTAAAGGTTCCGAGCAACTTCGAGTTCCCCGAGGTCGTGCTCGACCGGCCGCGCGACTTCAAGCTCGCGATCTGGCTCATTAAGACGCTCGGCGTTGTTGCCATTCCGCCGACCGAGTTCACGACCGCGCGGTCGGCACCGCTGCTTGAGAACTACCTGCGGTTTGCCGTGTGCAAGGACGACGAGATCCTGCACGACGCAGCAGAGCGCCTGAGGGGCCTGCGCAAGTACATTTCCTAGGCACCGGAC
This sequence comes from Entelexis sp. DX6506, assembly GCA_037041025.1. Classification (NCBI taxonomy): domain Eukaryota; kingdom Fungi; phylum Ascomycota; class Dipodascomycetes; order Dipodascales; family Trichomonascaceae; genus Entelexis; species Entelexis sp. DX6506. The sequence continues at coordinate 775,094 of JAXQHU010000039.1, forward strand.
CGAGCGATTTTGGCCGAGCACAATACGCTGAGCGCAACACGCCAAGCACAACACGCCAAGCACAACACGTCATTCAGCCTGTAAATCGTAGCCAGCGGGTGCTGTTACACTATATAGAAACTGTGACGTTTGGTAAATGAACTGCCAGGTTCTGCGCCTCAGCAGCGTTCAGTGTTTGCACAATGCTCTACTTTTACGAGTCTATTTTCTTCGCGTCTATCCGCGCATCTATATGCTCCTGAATCTGGCGCCTATGGTACATGTCTACAGCAGGGTCTGGCCAAGCGCCGACTTGACGAGCGCAATGCCGGACTGCAGCGTCTCCTTCGCGTTGCCCTCGTTCTCGCCGAGATGCGGGTTGCACTCGACGAGGTCCATACCGACAAGACGGTCCGTCTCGGCGACTGCCTCGCAGATGTAGCAGCCCTCGCGCCAGGTCAGACCGCCACGCACGGGCGTGCCCGTGCTCGGGGCAAAGAACGGGTCCAGCGCGTCGACGTCAAACGACAGATGGATCGGCCGCTTCAGCCCGGGGTTCACGCGCTCGAGCGCCATCTCCATGACCTTTGCGATGCCGTAACGGTCTATGTCGTGCATCGAGTATGCGGCAATGCCAAACTTCCGGATGGCCTCCTTCTCGAACGGGTCCACGTCGCGCAGGCCGATGTACGCAATGCGTTTCACGTCAAGGCACCCGCGCGGCACCCAGCTGAACAAGTCCTCCTTCTCCTTGTCCTGGTCATCGATGCCAACGAGGAACGACACGGGGCACCCGTGCAGGTTGCCGCTCATCGACGCGGCCGGCGAATTGAGGTCCGCATGCGCATCGATCCACAGCACACACGCGTCGGGGTGCGCCTTCAGCACGCCGGCAAGCGTGCCAATGGCGATGGAGTGGTCCCCGCCGACCGTGAGCGGGAACTTGCCGGCCTCGGCGACGCCGGCCACGGCGTGGTAGATCTGCTCGGCCGCCGCAGAAACGTACTTCGGCCGCTTCATGTTGTTCACGACGGGGTCGTTGCTGGGCTCCGCGAAGTCGAGGTGCTTCCACGCAGCGCTCCAGCCAAGCTTCTCGACCTCGGCGCCCAGGCCCTCGTCCTCGAGCATTTTCGGCGCGTCGTCGCATCCGGGCTTGCCCTGGCCGCCGCTGAACGGGGCGCCAATGATCACTGCGTCCTTTTTCGCCGTCGCCATGCTGCCGTATATTTTCCAGTGGGGCTGCTAATAAACACGTAAGACGCGCCCAATCAATTCGATCAGTGTTTAGGGGACTCTTAGCGAGGTTACTAAAGTTGCCGCCGCGTGTTGGCCCATGCACGGACATGCGGCGCCAAACGCATGGGCTGCCAGTCGGGACCGTCCGCACCTGGACCTGCGTCAAGTTCAGGGCGTGTAGCTCGGCGTGACGTCGACGCCGTGCAACATTTTTTCCTTGATTTTTTTTTGGCGTGTGCACGACGCGCACGACGGCTCGCGTTTACGCTTTGCGTTGGTACAAAATTAAAATCTAAATAGATCCGCGTTGGGTAATATGTATGGTTCACCGGTTCTCATGATCGCAACACGGACCCCGAAGGGCGCGACGTAGACCATGACGAACGCTATAAGACAACCGCACTTTTGTTCTCTTCAGACTTTGACGCTCATCATGCCCATGGTGCATGGGGTATGCAAGCAACACTAGTACTGAAGTTCCGCACAGGAAAGAAGAAAAAGTGGTGCGCGGCCGCTTTTAACCCTCGGCTGACCCCAACCCGCGGTCACGTTAACGTCACAGACGACCTCGAGCCAGAGAGACACAGCTTTCGCTCTCGGTAGCAGTAGAAAAGAGCCTTCAGTATACTTACTGACAGAGAAGGCTGACTTTCTGGCGCGTGTAAAATGTACCGTATAGTGTGAGTGCTCGTCTGCACCGGTCTGCCGTTTGGGTCACACACGAAGTTCTGAGTGTTGACATAGCATTACTTATGACTCCAAAGCTGTACGGCGCATGTTATAGTAGTGAATTGATAAGAATGTAAACATATCTATAAAAATGCCACGCAATTCTTCGGCAAAGGCCGAGTCTTCGACGCTCGCTGGCGATCACGTTACCGCAGCTACGTCCCGGGTATGGCGACACATCCAGCTCGGGCCCGGAAGGCTGGCGCGGGCCCGTGCGCGGTTGGGGAGCCCCGTGAACCCGTGCCCACCGTACCCGGGATCTGCTCTGAACCCCGAGCCACAAAAAATAGCCTCTAGTGTCCCATTCGACGGCGATGTTTGGACGGCGTGTGGTTCAGTCGACGCGGAGCGTGAGCTCTCAATCGAAGCCGCGCTCGGCGCGCCGCCTCGGGTTCACCAACAAGCTCGACGCGGGGCCGTCCTTCGACGACTTTGTCGCAGGTAAGGCGGCCTCGCTTATGGTCGAGGACAAGGTCGCCGCGGCGATCCCGAAGGAGGACTCGCGGCTCCCGCGCTGGCTCAAGACAGAGATCCCTAAGGGCCGCAACTTCGCCAGCCTCAAGTCCGACCTCAAGGGCCTCAAGCTGCATACCGTCTGCGAGGAGGCACGATGTCCGAACATTGGCGAGTGCTGGGGAGGCACCGACAAGTCAAAAGCCACGGCCACAATCATGCTCATGGGCGACACCTGTACGCGTGGCTGCCGTTTCTGCTCGGTCAAAACCAGCCGCGCGCCGGGCCCGCTCGACCCCATGGAGCCCGAGAACACAGCAACCGCAATCACGAAGTGGGGGCTCGGGTACGTCGTGCTCACGACCGTCGACCGCGACGACCTGCCCGACGGCGGCTCGCACCACTTCGCCAAGACCGTCGAGCTCATCAAGGAGAAGTCCCAGGGCAAGACGCTTGTTGAGTGCCTTGGCGGCGACTTCAAGGGCGATCTCAACATGGTTGACGTGCTCGCGAAGTCTGGACTTGACGTGTATGCACACAATGTGGAGACCGTTGAGGAATTGACCCCGTTTGTGCGCGACCGCCGCGCCACGTTCGAGCAGTCGCTTGCCGTGCTGCGCCGCGCTAAGGAGGCGGTCCCATCGCTCATCACGAAGACGTCGATCATGCTTGGCTTCGGCGAGACCGACGACCAGATCGAGCGCACGCTGCGCCGCCTCCGCGACGCGCACGTCGACGTCGTCACGTTCGGCCAGTACATGCGGCCGACAAAGCGTCACGTCAAGGTCGCCGAGTACGTCACGCCCGAGAAGTTCCAGCACTGGCACGACCGCGCCATGCAGATGGGCTTCCTCTACTGCGCCAGCGGGCCACTCGTGCGCTCCTCCTACAAGGCTGGTGAAACGTTCATTGAGAACGTCCTTCGCGGAAGAGCGCCTGGCGCAGACTGGCTCAAGCAAAAGGCGGCCGCGGCGGCTGGCGCCACTATTTAATAGACACTCATAACGCATTCCATATACTGCTGTGAATTACGACGATTAAAATAACATGTTATACCTTATTTTACGGGCTCCTATTTTTACAACGTCACTTAAGGCCAGTCTCCAAAACGCCCTCTTCTTACCCGAATATCGCTGCGTACTGCTTGATATATATCTCCAAAATCGGGATCGGCACGCGCAAGCTCGGCGACATGGCGACGCCAAGGTTGCGCAGACCCATCGCGTTCTTTGCCTCCTTGGTGCTCACAAAATTCAGCAGCTCAATAATAGCCCGCACAACCGCGTAGTTCACGGGATCTAACTCTGCCAGATCCTCTCTGATGATCTGTATCTGCTCGGACTCGTCCAACGCTAGCATCTGCTGGATACGGCCTTCAGGGTATTCGGCAAGCAGCCGGTCCGGAAGCTCTCGTAGATACCTCTTCAGCAAATCTGCTGTTGTGTGCACATCCACCATCCCCCGGGCCATGTTGTAGTCGCCGTACTGGTCGAACAGGCCCTCGAGCTCATCCAGACGTTTCTGAGTGCCAGAAATGCGGAAGAGACCTACCTCCTCACTAGCCTTACGGCGATGCAGCACTTCCAGACAGCGCGCGATAACACTCGGTACGTGCTCGTGGTCGGCCAGTCGCGCCTGGTGCTTGCACTCATTAGGCATAATCCCGAAAACGAGCGCGGGACCTCTCTTCTGCTGCTTGCATGGCGGATTGTAGGCGGCAGTGACGCTAGTGAAGCTGTTCTTGCTCGGACTTGCCTGTAAACTGTTGGAGGACGCATCACCACCTCGTACGCCGGGAATATGGCTTGCTTGTGATGAGGACATGAGCAGGTCCTGGGTATCAGAGGCTATTGCGTTCGCTATAACAGCGTCACGGCTCAGATTCAGTGTTGCCACCGGGCTCGATATGGCGTGAATTGATACCTTGCTGCCACTACTGTGTCCCGATGTTGAGCTCTGGTCCTCTGCACTGAGTCGGTCAGAGCCGTGGAACAGGTGTTTCAGTAATGATACGTCCGGCACGTCTTCAGCAAGCGCCGCTAGCATGCGATGGGCATTCTTCTTCTGTCGAGTGCCGTCGCTCATGTTGTCTTCCGGAAGATATGGTGACTTGCGCGGCGATGTTGGCAGAACATACGGCAACGGAGGAACCCGTGCTTTGCTGCGAGCACCTTCAGACAAATCCTCAGGCATCAATTGCGAGACGCGCCGCCGGAGATGGTGCAACCATCGTTGTCGCACAATTTCGTTCTCTGCACATAACGTATGCAGCCGTTTCTTTCCTTTCGGAGTTGTCTCGTAGATGTTGATGGCGTATCGAGCATTGTCAGCCTTGGCGAGATACAACACAATATACATTTCAATGTGCGCCTTGTATAGGCATATTGACTCACGTACATGGCCAGTCGAGAGGTTATCTACCACGTCCAGGTACGACCCATTCATGGCATAATAGTGGCATTGCCATTCCACTGTGCGAGTGCTTTTCGATCTTGTGAGCAAGAACCCACACATGTCTTCGCCGTATAGACCAAACGAGCGCATGGGCGACGGCTCGACCTTATCAAATAACCATAGCGCATGGATAGCTCGCTCGACGGCCTCCTGCAGTGCCAGGTCTTTCCGGTAGAAGTCGATATCGTATAGCCACATGAGAGACTTGAAGTATGCATTCAGCATATCGTTCCGCAAGTCGACCTTCCAAGGTATCTTCGTCTGAAACAGGTCTCTGCTAGGGAACTCGCGGAGTCTGAAATTTGTTTGGCGAAAAAGTGGAGTCAATAGATACTGGATGAGGTCGTTGAAATTAGCCAGCTGTTCATATTCCTTAACAAAGAGCCATCGCGGCTGGCCGGTCTCCAAGTCATTAACGGCAAACACTGCACAGGGAAGGCGGTGTGGGCTCAAGCGCAGGTCGCGCGGCAGCGTGTTAATCAATCCGGTCTCCACCCGAATCTCAGATACGGCCGTCCCTGGGGAGCTGCGCCTGAAGTTGGCGGTGACCTGCGGGCTGATGAAAGGAATTTCGGCAATGCTCGAGCTCTGGATGGACGACATGGGTGAAAGCGTCCATTTGTGCATGAGCGCCTCCTCGTCTTCGTCGTCCAGGATTTCCGAATTGAGCTCCGCCTGCCACTCACTTGGCCCTTTGGCGTGCACGCTCAATCTGTGGGGCTGGCGCGCGATATTGGTTTCGGCATAGGTATTGCTTATGGTCGGCATGAGCATTTTGTGCCGCGAATTCGCGCCCGCAGTGTTGCTGTGAAACGGGCCCAAAATATCGTCGCTCTCGGATGCTATCAGGAAGTCATCGCTCGAACGCAGGGATACGGGCGTAGGGTTCATCGTGCGTTCCTGCGCCGTGAGAGACTGCTTTTTCGTGATTGTGCTGGTCATACTGGTTGGCGCTAGGCAGTCCCGCGGTCCCCAAGCAGCCAGGTAAGTATTGATCGGCAAATTGCGATCGATTTCGTAAAGAGAGGCGAAGCGCACACAGGCTAAGCAGCCCACTAAAACCTTGTGGCTAATATAATGAATTGGCGCACGATATTAGGTCGGGCATCGGCGCGCTTGGACTACTCGTGACCTCATAAGAACCTTACCTTAACTTGGCAGATGAGGGTGCCCATGCATAACCCGCGCCCTTGAGTCCTAGGGTCAGCCCCTCAAATCTGTCAGTTTTGATTAATGACGAAATAATGAGGGGAATCTTGGTCGGATCAGGCTGGGGCCAGTGCGTAGCCTGATTGGCATTATACTATTCTGTGCGTGTGTAAACAAGGACGGTACTGCGAATTCGGGCCTAGCGTTTGCGTTGACGCATCGGCATCGTTTCCCACGCTTTGGCCTGAGCCCTCTCTCGCTTAGGACGGCCGATCCCGGCCTAATTTTCCGTGGTGGCTTGTGACCTTGTGAACCCCTGGGGGCCCAGATCATCGCACAGGCGTCTGAAATGCTGCGAAAAACATGAGAGAATACTTGATTTGCAGTAAATGTCGGGTGTAGCGTGAGTAACATGGTGCGCACTGGGCGGCGCCGCTTGCCTGCATCTGTGATCAGACTGCATGCATCAATCTGCAGGCCCGAACACAAGCTAGTTTCGAAAAGCATTACAGATATAGAAAGAATAAATAAACCGCCCTGCGGGGCCGTCGCTGCTCATTTGTTCTGGGCGGATACAGCTCGCCGTCGCAGTGCCGAGGCACGCATTAGAAGCCTTTTAGGCGCAGGTACTCGTCGCACGCCTTGACGAGCTCTGCCTTTTCGCTGCGCTCGGTCTCCACGACCTCGTTTAGTTTCGACACGCGCTCTTGCCAGTCCTGTTCTGCACGCTTTTTGGCACTGAGCTCTAATCGCTTGATGATGACCCGGAGCTTTTCAGAAGCCTGCTTCGAGTACTCGCGGTGCATATCCTGTTTTATTTTTTGTATTTCGGCGTAGTGCTGCTCCTCGCGCTCGTTCAGTTCGGCCTGGAGCGCCTGAATATCCTCCTGTTTTGACACTAACATCGCCTTCAGCGAGCCTATTTGCGACGTGAGCGCCTCGACACTGGACTCGTCTTCGGGCTCGGCCAGCGCGAAGTACCGCGCGTCGCTCGCGTGTGCTTCCTTCGGCGCCGCGTGCCGCGACTCGGCCAGCAGCTCGTGCGAGACCTCGTCCAAATTAATGTCTAAGCCAATGTCAATCTCCAGATCCAGCTCGGGGAGATTACTGCTGTCGGCGTCAAAGCGCCGCCGCTTTGCGGCCGGCGCGGGCGACAAAGTTGCGCGGGTTCTGCGCGAAATATCGCTGGCGTCTGCGTGCGCGCGCGGTTTCGAATCTGCAGCGAGCACCGGCGACCGCGCAAACGCCGGCGACCGCATCGCCGACTCAGCCCGGCTGCGCTCAGCGCCGCTGCGGTGCGAGCGGTCTGCAGCATCAACGCGAGCCGCCGGCGAGAGCTTTGGGTGCGAGGCCGAGAACGAGCGGCGCTCCATGCTGTGGCCTAGCGGCGACTCCGGCAGGCGGCCAGCCGCGGCCGGTGCGAAGGTAGATCTGCGGGAGTGAGAGATGTCGTGGCCGGCGTCGGGCGTGGAGCCGCTTGCGCGGACGCTTCTCTCATAGTCGGCGGTCTCGTTTCGCAGTATTTCCCGTGTCTCATCCCCCATATACACCTCCCGAAGCATGCACGGGTGTTTGCTTGATCCCCCCAAATTTCGCCTATCGCTTGCTGCAGGCGCCGAGTCCTTGCACTTCGAGCTTCTAGATGGAGCGGTTAATGTCAGGGTTGTGCGAGGTGTGCCTCTCGGGAAACGATTGGGGTTAGGTTCCACTAAATTGGCCAGACGCATGTCTGACAGGCACCAGGATTATGTTGGTGCTGGGTCCGCGCAGAGGAGACCCGGGGCCGGGCGCAGGCGAGCGCGCGATGCTGCACGGCGCGCCGGCGGCTGAGCACATAATTGCCGGGACATGTAGAGTTCGTTCGTTCTAAATACAATTACAAATATAGCGAACCCGCGGGCGCGGGCGGCCGCGTTCGGCGCTTCGGTTCGGCCTGCGGTGCCGCGGGCCGGGTTTCATCTGAATCGCTTCTGCGCAAGCTGCAGCGCGCCGGTTTCTTCGTACTCCTGGCGCGTCACCCACAGCTGGTGGAATGTGCCGAGCGAGGCGAGAATGCTGCCGCCGATCCACGCGCCGTTGCGGCGCTCGACCATGTTCCCCGACGCAAAGATGCGGATCTTGAACATCGGGAACCGCAGCTGCAGGTCCTGGTTCACGCGCTCGGTGAGGCCCTGCAGCAGCGTCGACCCGCCGGTCACGACGATGTTGTTTGCGAGGTTTGCGCGGATGTCGATGTCGCACGCGAGCAGCGACTCGATGATGAGCGCGCTGAGGCCGTGTGCCGACCACTCGTCGGACGAGCCCTTGGCCTCGGCCGCATCGTCAACGTCCATCTTCGCGTCGTCCTTGGCCGCGTCGTCCTTGGCTGCCTCGTCCTTTGCCGCCTCGTCCTTCACGGCGTCGCTGGGCGCCTCGTCGCCGTTCTGAGCCGCGGGCGCCTTTGCGGCGGCCTCGCCGTCCTCGCTGCTGAACAGCAGCTCGCCGAGCGCGAACCGCTCCGGCCCGAACTCGACGCGCTGCCCGCTCGGGAGCTCGAACTGGCGCTTGGCCGCCGTCTCGAGCGGGCTCGTCAGCGGCTTGTCACTCACCTGCACCATCGACTCCTTGAACTGCTCCATCACGCGGTTTACCTGGAACTCGTGGAAGCTCTGCGTCACCTCGGGAAGGTCCTGGCGCAGCGTGTACTCGGCGGGCTCGCCCGGCGCCGCGGGCCGCTTCGACTTCACCTGGTAGCTGCAGACGATGTCGTCGCTGAACAGGTCGCGGCACTTCGCCGTGAGGTAGCTGCCGGCGCGGCGGCTTTTGCGCGCGGGCTTCTTCAAAATAAGGCCGTCCACAACGGGCGTCACCGACAGCGTCTGCGCGCCGACGTCGACAACAATGCCCGTGCCGCGGCCGGCCGCAAACAGGCTCAGCACCGCCGACTTCGCAATGTACGTCGCGGGCACCTCAAGGTCCTCGAGCGCAAACTCCATCATCTTTGTTTTTGCGCTGTCGCTGTTCCAGTACGGCTCGGTGAGAAGCAGCGGGCCATCGCGCACGTAGTCGGCCGTGCGCTCGGCGGACATCTGCGCGAGCGCGCTGCGCCACAGGTCGGTCGCCGCGTCCCAGTCTGCAACAACGCTGTCCTCGAGCGGGTTGCGGATCTCCGAGTTCGCCTTGACGAGGTACGTCTGGTCGTCGCCGAACCGGCGCTGGCCGTCGCGCTCCGCGTAGTCCGTGGAGAACGATATGCTCGGGCCGTCCTCGCTCGACCAGCCGACCCGCGTCCACGCGTTTCCCGGGTCTAGGACCACCGCGTTGACCTCGTCGCCGCCGTAGACCTGCGATACCTGGGACATCTGGCTTGCAAGGTAGTGGTGAGTCGATTACGAGATCGCGGGTCTTGACCCCAGCGGGGATCGAAAGCGCTCATCTGCAACGGCGCGAAAGTGAGATACAATTCGCTTTTGTAACAATTTAATCGGCGTAATAAAATTGGGGCGCGCAGATCTGAGCTCGCGCTGCTGGACAGGTAAGCCCAGCGGTTTGCGGGGTGTGCGTAATGATGGCGCGAGGGTGCCGCACACCGCGTGAGCGCCTAACGCCGTGTTAAATAGTAGAGATGATTTCCAGGTAACCTTAGGACTCTGCATTTTCAGAGTCGGCCTTCTAAACATGAATTCTTCGTGCCCGTAACATCCGGTATTCTAAGCCTCGGCCTTCTGAGCCTGCATGTTGGTTGAGCCGCCCGAACTGGCCATCCTCCGTACGTTAGCCAGTCAAGTTACTGCGTCGCGCGAAGTGAAAGCGCATAAACCAAACGTTTGCATACAAATCTATATACTTTACGCCGTCCGTTCGGGCCTAATCATACCGCACGCGGGCCCGCGTGCCTCCAAAATAAGGCGCTACACACCGTACGCCTCGGACAGCACCGTGACGGGCACCTCCCACGGCAGCTTGATGAGGCGCCGCGCGCTGCCGCCGTCGCGCGTGAACGAGAGCGTGATGCGCAGCCGCTGCGACAGCTGCTGCCACTCCGTGCCGAACGTCTCGGTGAACCCGGTGAGGCGCACGCGGTTCACGTAGCGCGAGAAGTTGTTTGTGCCGGGCTCGACGCGGCACACCTCGCGCACGCGCGTCACGGGCTTCACCTCCTCGTACGGGCTCTTGCTGGCGGTGACGACGCACTTCACGATGTCGAGCGCGACCTCGCGCAGCTCGAGTCCGTTGTGCTTCGCGTCGATGCTGAGCCGCAGGCCCAGCGGCGGGCCGTCCGGCAGCGGTGTCTGCACGAGCCCGTACGTAGGCACGCCGAGACTGAGGTCGAGCTCGAGGTCCTTCAGCGCCTTCAGGTCCGGCGCGTCATGCGCGCTCTCCCGCGCAGGCTCCATGGGCTCGGAATCCTTGCTGTGCGGGTGGATTGCGTGCGTGAGACGCTCGCCCAAGCCGCGCACTTTGCTCTCGCCCTTATCTACGATGTCGTTCAGGTTGTCGTTGAGGTGGCTCGACAGCACGAAGTCGCCCAGGGCCGCGTGCCGCGTGTGCGTGTTGACCGCGCGGTCGCTGAGGTCGGGCCGGTGCTTCTCGGAGTAGCGGCACAGCCGCAGCGGCTGCTCGGCCTGGACAACGCCGACGTCGGCCGCCTCGTGCGCCTTGTGCTCAATGAGGAACTTCGTCTTCCACACAACGTTGTTGTGCTTAAGGTCGAAGCTCGGCGGGAGGCGCAGGTCCTCGTCGCGCGGCAGCTCGAGCTCGAACGACACCGACGCGGAGTGGCCCGGCTTGATCTCGATGGGGTTCCGCGCGACGTCGAACACCTTAGTGTTGCTGTGGAAGTGCTCCTTGAACTCGAGCTGCGTCGTGTGCACCCACTCCTCGCAGATCAGCGAGCCGGTGATTTTGAACACGACTTTCGTCTTGTGCGACGCCTCCAGCACGAGACGGCCGCTTATCGTCTCGCCGTTCGTGTAGAAGTTGCGCGACGCGTTCGCAAGCTTCACCGCGCACTGCAGTCCGTCGCCTGTCATCGCTCGTCTAGCCTCGGGGCGGGGGATTGCCGGAAATGGGGCGTGCTGCACGGATGTTTTGTTGGCGTCGCGCGGATCCTGGCTCGAACGCGGCCCAATGTAGGGTGACGAGGCGAGCGAACCGGGGCAGGGGTGGGGGCAGACGGGTTGCAGCGTCTGATTGCGTTAACCCTAGACCAGCGCCTTTAGCGAAGTGGGCCGGGGCTCATCCGGGCCCCGCCGCTGCGCGGGGAGTCGCGCACCAGATTCGCGCGGTGGCGCGCACCTGCGTGGCCCTGGCTTCGCACTGCATGCCAGCCGGTGCCTATTGCCAATGCACGTGGCCCATTGCCGCATTGCAGCGCCCCTTCACTGCCTACATATGGAGAGAGGTGCAGACCGGGGTCGCCGCTGCCAACCCAGCCCCATTCTATATTTACACAATCCAGGTTTCCTCACAAACAGTAAGATTGAGAGCAGCAAGAGATTGCTGTTTATGGTATAAATTCCAGCGTAGTGCTGTGGCACATGGTCGCGGCTTTACGAGCGTCATTGTTTTTTTAGAGCCGGCCTTGACACGAGCCACTGATGCAGAATGCAGTTAAGTGCGTCATACCGAAAAAATTAAGTAATTCTCGCTATAGATAAGGGACAGGTGCGCTCTACGCAATTGGCTCAAAACGTCTCTGTCTTTAGTTTGAAGCGTGGCTCTTGGTAGTTAGCCTGCCGTGCACAAAGATACGTGCAATTAAGCAATTTTCTCAGTAAATAAACAAGTAGACGTCGGCGTAATAAATTGGCGCCCGGCCGCGGCGCAGATCCTCAAGCGCGGCTAGCCCTGCCACCTAGCGAACTTCATTCCACAAGTTGCCGGGCGCAGCCGAATCTACCCTCAGCGGTCAACCGCAGCCCCAACGCTAACTAGCGGACACTCAGCGTTAACGAGCGGGGGTCAGGCGTTAAACGCATTGGCTCAAAAGAGCTCTGTTCTTTTTTTTTTACCTTGGTCCTTGCCGGCCAAATTCCTCGGCTGTTCCATAAGGTCATTACTAGTGTAATTGTTACGGGCGCGACACGCGACGGGTATTTTACGGCAAAGGGCTCTGCTCATATCTACAGTTTCTCAGGCCCCTTTATCTATGTGTACAATGCAGGGCGCGGCTAAACAGCCTCGCGCTTCTCGTAATTGATGCGAAGATGCAGCGGCGATGCCGGGCGCGCAGGCACGTTGTCGCGCATGCGGGGCATGCTCAGCGACAGGTTCTCGTCGACGGGAGATCCAAGCGAGTCTGTGCTAGGCTGGCGCGACGACACGCGCACGGGCGTCGGCCGGAACGGGTGCGCCGTGCCCTCGGGAAGGCTCACGGCGCTGCCGGGCGCGCTGCCCGACGCCGAGCCGGCCGACGAGATGCGCCCACGCTGCTGCTGCTGCTGCTGCACCTGGAGCTGCAGCTGCTCGAGGCGGCTGCGCAGCGCCTTGATTTCCGAGTCCTTGCGCTCGCGCATCGTGCGCAGCGTCTCCTGCAGCGCCTTGCGCTGCTCCTCGAGGTCGGTCACGCGGTCGCTGAGCCGGCCCTTCGGCGCCGCCTCGTCGATGCGCTTGCGCAGCTTCGCATTCTCCTCCTCCAGCGTCTGCACCTGCTGGCCCAACAGCTGGTCCTGCTGGTGCGAGCGCTGCCTGACCTCCGTCTCCTTGAGCCGCGCCGCCACGTCCTCGTAGTCGCGCAGGCGCTGCTCGTAGTCGGCGCTCAGGCTCGCGTGCTTCTTCTGCAGCATCTCGTACTGCTCGGTGCGGATCGCCAGCAGGTGCACGGCCTCGGAGTGGCGGTGCTCGACGTCGGCCATTTTGTCGTGCACGGCGAGGTCCGGGTTGGTTGCGTGCTTCTCGGCGGCGGTGCGCCGCGTGCGCTCGAGCGAGAGCTCGTCGTGCGCCTTGGCCAGCGCCGCGGCCCGCTCCTGCGCGTCCTCGTCGTGCACGGGCGCGAGCTTCAGCTCGCGGCGCGACGACTCGGCCAGCTCGATCGACAGCATGCGGATCTCCTCCTCGCGCTCGCGCAGTTTGGCATTAAGCTCGTCGATCTGGCGGCGGTCGGCTTCGCTGAGCCCGGCCGCGCTCGGCGACTCGGTTGTGGCTGCCGTGCTTTGGCTCGGGTACTCGGGGCCGAAATCAAAGCCGTCGCCGCCGGCGTCAAACTGCGACTGCGGTAGCGACCCGGCCGAGCCCTGCTTGGCGTAGCCCTGCGGCCCGCGCTGGTACCCCTGTGGCGCGTGCTCTGGACCAGCGCCAGGACCGCGGCCCGGGCTCGGTGCGTAGCCCGCGGCAGGGTGCCCCGGGCCAGGAAGCGTGCCGTACGAAGCGCTATGATGAATGGGTTGTGGCGGGAAGCCGCCCTGGGGCCGCGCGTTCCACGCCGGGTTCTGGTTGCTGGGCGGGCGCTGCGGAAGCCCCGCCGGCGGCGGCATGCCCATGGGCCCCGGCGCGTATGGCGACCCGTACGGGCCATTATAGTGCATGGGGGCACCCGGGTGAGGCCCGGGGCCGGGGCCGGGGCCAGGCGGGCCGCGCATTGGCGCGGGCGGGCCGCTCATCATGGTCATGGACCGCGAGCCGTAGGGCGCACCGCCAGGGCCCGGCGGCGCGCTAGGAACGCCCTGATTGCTGCTGCTCAGCGACATGGACCGCGGCGTGCCGTTCATGTTGGGCACGCCGGCGAGGTTCGCGAGATACGTGTCGCTCTGGCCCGGGGCGCGGGCCGGCTGCGGCGGGCCGGACATGGGGACGGCGGTCTCGGAGCTGAGCAGGGCGCGGCGCGACTCGATCATGCGCTGGCGGTACTTCTCCTGGGGCGTGGCGCGGTTGTGCGCGCTGCCAGACTGGAAGTTTGTGACGGGGCCGAGCATGGGGATGATGGGCGTCGTGTCGTAGGCGCTCATCGAGTTCAGCGACATGGCGCGGCCCTTCTGCGGGTCGTCGTCGAAGCCCGGGTACCGGTGGCGGTCGCGGATGGACGTGATCTGGTCCATCGAGATTTCGCCCTGGCCGGGCATCTGCGGGGACGCCGGGTCGGCCGGCGCGTGCGGCGGCGCGGCGCCCGGCGACGGCGCGTAGGGGCTGTCGCCGGGCTGGCCCTGCGCGTACGGCGGCTGGCCCGCGTACGGCGGCTGCTGCCCGGCGTGCGGCTGCTGCGGCGTGTACTGCTGGAACTGGCCCTGCGCGGCCATGAGCTGGCCCTGCGAGCCCGGCGGCACGTACGCGTCGTCCTCGTCGGAGTCGCCGTCGATCTGGGCGGCCAGGTTCGCCGAGGACGCCTGCTTGCGGAAGCGGCCGAGCAGCTTGCCGGACTTCGACTTCGAGGCGCCGGACGCGGGCCGCGACGGCAGGCCGTAGTCGTCGTACTCGCCGCCGTGGTCGGCCGCGTCCATGGCCATGGACTCGAGCTCCTGGTTTCTGCGCGACGTGCGCTGCCCGGGGAACATGCGGCGGGGTGCGGAAGCGGCGGGTCCTCTGCTGGCGGTGAGAGCTCGCGAAACCACGCGCAGACCACGAGACGTGCCCGCCGGCCTGGCCTGGTCAAGTGACCCAGAGCTCTGGCGACGCGTGTATTGCGTAATAATCGAGGCATGCGCTGCAGAAGCGGGCGGTTCTGTGCACGCGCGGCTGCCCCGATACGCCGTGTCAGCACCCACCGATATGCACACGCCCAACGCTCGGGCGTATTAGTGGCTGCTGCGCGGCGCGGCATTTGGCGCGCGAGGCGGGCGATTTTGCGCATCGCAGAGGCCAAACCTAGATTTTAAGCGCGCCGGCACGCGGCCCACGCTTTAGCACAGTTCCGGCCTAAAACTGCAGCAAGAGTCGAAACCTAAGCGAAATCTGTAAATGCTTGGCGGTTCAAAACTTTTCACGCGCTGATCTGCGGCGCACACGATTGGGCAGGGCGCGCGGTGCGGAAAAATACACTGGGCGCCGTACAGAGCCGCGGCATACCGGGCCAGTGCGCTTCACATCTCCGATTGTGGGCTCTGGGTTCTGTCATGTGTACTCCGCGTGCATAGTGCGTTAATCAGGTTATGTGTAGTTTACTCGTCGTGCGCGGCCGGAGGATTCCGACGCTGCCGCGCAGCGAGATGAGATCGCGAAACAGGTTTTAGGTATGTGACCCACGTGAGTTCCTCTGGCGGACGCGTGGACGATGGGTGCGCCGATGCGTCCCTGCATAAATATACATAGGCACCGGTTATCAACGTTAAGGCGGCACGGCAGTATCGGGGCGCCGCACGAAAGCCCGAGCGCACGAGTGCGGCTCCCGCGGCGCCGAACGTATTTTAATTCTGGAGGTACGAGCCTAAGTTCCGTTCACTGTCGCGCGTCCTTCCGCTGTCCCGATGGTGTTGTGATGCCGAGCACACAATGGTGATACAACGCTGAGCACACAATGGTGTAACGATGCGGAGAACACAATCGCGCTACGATGCCGAGCACCCAGTGGTGTGCCGATGAGCACAACCATGCTCGCGAATCGCGGAACTACGCGGCCCCACTGCGCTCCTCAATGAACCGCAGCAGAAACTCGAGCGCCGCCCGCGCAAACGCCTCCATGTTGGCCGTGCGCGCGCTCGTCCCCGTGTTCCGCGTCGTGCTCGCCTGCTTGCCCGCCGCGGCAATCGCGAGAAACACGGTGCCCGCGTGCTCGCCGTCGGGCCCGGCCCACCCCGTCTCGGCCAGCGTGTACGTCGCGCCGAGCTCGACCTTCAGGTTGCGCGCGAGGCGCAGCGCGACGTCCTCGGACGGGCCCGTGTAGTCCGAGATGTCTGTTTGGGACCACCCCGAGAGCTTCAGCCGCGAGCGCAGCGCGTACGTCGTGGTGCCGCCCAGGAAGAACGACGAGGCCCCCGGCACCGACACGAGGTAGCTGGCAATGAGCCCGCCGCAGCAGCTCTCGGACACGGCGACGCTCTCGCCGCGCTGCGTGAGCGTCGCCGCGATCTGCTGCACGAGCCGCTGAGTGTCGTCGGAGATGAACATCCTGGCAGCCGAGCGCGTCAACGTGCACTGGTCTCGTCGGGTCAGGTGCTGAGGGCCACTATGGACGTGCGGTGCTTAGTGTGAGGATGCGCGGGCGGCGCAGCAGAGCAAGCAGCCGCACAGCTTTGGACAGAGAGCGCGCGCCCGAGGTAGTGGAGTGCAGAGCACTACACGTGCTGATTGAGGGCTAATTGGCCGCGCGCGAAGCGGCGCAGTTTGGCCGGCGCCGCTGGCCGGCGGCGTCACGTGGCGCGCGCCGGAGGCGACCCTCGCCCTCCGGGCCTGGCACCGTCTGTCCTCCCTTATATCCGCGGCTTGCCACACTCGAGGCTAGAATGGCGACTCTGCTCGAATTCAAGGCCGGACAGGTCGACTTCAACAACGAGACCGGCGACGCCGTGCCCCTGGCGGGCCAGGGCCGCGTCGTCCTCAAGCACAGCTCCGAGGACCCATCGTTTCTGGGGCTGCAGTGGTTCCCGCGGGCCAAGAACCGGGGCACGAGCGGCGAGGAGCTGCTGCTGCTGCCGGGCGACGTCGAGTTCACGCACAGCAAGGAGTGCGGCACGGGCCGCGTCGTGCAGATGCGCTTCCAGTCGAGCGGCGAGCGCCACTTCTTCTGGCTGCAGGACGCGCCCGCGGGCGACCTGCACGAGCTCTCCGAGGCCGACGCGGCAGTCATTGCCAAGCTGAACGACCTCGTGAACCAGTTCGACCCCGAGGACGACGAGGACGCTAACGACAGCAGCATGCAGGTGGACGAGTCCACGCCGCTGACCAAGGAGGAAAGGTGAGTACGCGCGGCCGCCGGGCTGTTTCTTCCCCAGTTCAGATTCTAACCCCGCCGCAGTACCCCCACGCACGAGAACGAGAACGAGCGGGTCTCGAGCCTGCAGTCGGCGCTGAGCAGCGCGCTGGCGCGCAACGTCAGCGGCGCGCAGTCGCAGTCGCAACCGCAACTGACGCGCCCGCAGCGCCCGCAGCGCCCGCAGCAGCTGTCGCGCCGCTTCGACGCCTCGGCCCGCGCCGCGCACGTCATTGCCGCGAACGACGAGCGCCTGGCGCGCCTGCTCGAGCACACGCCGGGCGTCGCCGCAAACCGCGACGAGCTGCTCGAGGTCGTGCGCTCGCCGCACTTCGCGAGCGCGCTCGACGGGCTGGGGCTCGCCGTGCTCGAGAGCCCCGCGCTCGCGCAGGAAATCGGCCTGGCGCGACACCCGGTGTCCGTCGACGACTTCCTGGAGCAGCTGCGCGAGCTCGTCGAACGGCAGCCGGAGCAGTAACTGGGTAGCAGTAAATATGTAGGCACAATAGTAATGACATGACCTGACAGCCTAGCGCTTCTTCTGGTTCTAACCCCGGTGCTTTTCGTGACACCGAGCCGGATGCTTTCGGGGCTCTGACTGTGTGCTTTCGGGGCTCTGACCGTGTGCTTCCGGTGTTCTAAACGGAATTAGGTGTGTCCTGACTCTGGGCTGCTTCTTGGCGTGCGCTGCGCAGAGCGACGCATTCTGGAGAGCCCCATCCGACCCCGCTTCAGTAATTCATCCTATCCCGTAAATATGAGTATTCGGTTTAGTGTTTCGCGCCGGCGACGCTGCGGTCCTTTCCTTACAGACTCTACAATAAATATCAGGGGTATCGGCGCTGCCTAGCCGCGCATGTATATCTTGCTACTTCGCAGCCCGTACTCCATCGAGAGCACGCGCGAGGCCGAGCGATGCCTGCTTTTTCGTGTTCTATAAGACTCGTGGTGTGCGATCGGGGCGAAGTCCGGCGCCACAAACGCGTCGTCGCTGACGACCTCGTCGTACGACGGCGGCGGCGCCGACATCGGCCAGTCCTCTGAATCCAGGCTTTGGCGCGCGTTCGACGACGGCAGCTGCGCCGGGATTTGGTTCACAGAGAAGTCGTCGCCCTCGTCGGAGCTCGTCGACGAGTTCGCGCGCGCGCGGAAGTTGCGCAGCCGGTCGTAGGCGTTTCCCAGCATTATAGAAATCTAGTGGGTAGTTTTGGGATTAGCGCTCAGTCTGGGCATCTCGCTCGCCTCAATATATATATCCAGTAGGCAATATGCATGGAAAAGCGTCAGCCCACCGCACTAACTTGGTACCCCTACCGCTGCGCGCAAGACGCCCCGGTAAGTGAGCAGAAGGGTGGCGCGGGCCAAAAATATATTGCGCTTTGCTTTGGAGATAGAGGCCGTGTACTGTGCGCAGAGGCTCTTCAGCGGTTCTTTTTCGTGCTGCGACGGCATTGCGCGCACACCGCGCGCGCAGTTTGAGCTAGGTTGTGCAACCCGAAACCGGCGCGTGCTTAGACGGGGTCCCTGTTGACGGTGCATGCGCCCTAGCCCGGCACTGGGCGAGGATGCAAAGAGCTACATGTTGCACGCACGAGGGTTGCTCGGACTGGCGCATTTACACAGCGTTTTACAATCGATAGCGGCCTTAATTCTTGTCCAATTAGTCCTTCTATTACTCGTGGCGCTCTACGTCTACATTGTTGCCGGCTGCGCAGCAGCCCAATTTTTTTTTGAGCCACCAGCTTACTCACACTGCGTCCCCTTGCATAGGCTATGACCGCGCCCAAGCTTTTAGCACTGCGATTACCGTCCGCAGCGCCAAGGCAAGATTGGGGCCCCAGCAAGCGCACGTTAAAAGCGGGCAGCTGTGCGCGCGCGCTCGGCCGTGCGCGGTGTGTATCTGTCTGGCCTGCCACCTAGCTTTGTTATTCTCCGAAACCGTTCCTGACGCGCCCGCATATATGCACCCCACTTATGCACGCTGCGCTTTAGGGTCGGGCTGAGCCTCGTCACCTCGCTGGCCTCAACGGCTGGAGCTGCTTAGTCCGCGCCTGCCTGTGACTCAATGTACAACGATAAGACATAGCTCCGGATTATCGCACCCCCGCGATCAGCGCCTGGGGCTCCACCTCATTGCACGTGCGGGCACTTGCGCTGCGGCCGCCCTTCTCGTGAACTCGGCCATACCAGCTGCTGCGCGCCTCAATTGGCCCGTCTTCAGCGCACGGCTCCTGGGCGCGGCCCGCCTGAGGCCGGATTACTCGGTTGGGCAATGTGATTTGCCCGGCGCGCGCCGTTGGCCCGCCATTGGCCGGCCAGCACTGGCACGCCGGGCCATTCGCGCGGCCGGCCGCGGGCTGCGGGTTAGGGCACGCGGGCTGGCGGTTGGCGAGCTTGCCTCGCACCGCTAAATGGAGGCGCGCATTCAGCAGGTGCTCGACGCGCAGTGGGACGCGCTCGAGGCGCGCAGCCACAAGGTGCGGCGCGTGCGCGGCGAGCTCGCGCTGCTGCTCGACGAATTCGCCGCGCAGAAGCAGCAGGAGTCGGTGCAGCTCGCGGCCGACATTGCCGCCGCGCAGACGCAGCTCGGCGACATCGAGAAGGCCGGCGCGGCGCGCAAGGAGCTCGAGGCGCAGCTCGCGGCCGAGGCGGCGAGCCCGCTCGCGCAGGAGCTGCACGCGCTCGGCGCCGAGGTCGACGACCTCGACCGGCAGATCCGCGAGCTGCAGGCGCGCCGCGCCGCGGCCGAGAAGCGCCGCCGCGAGGTCGACTCCGTGCTCAGCAGCCGCACCGCGAAGTTCAGCTACGCGCTCGCCGACCTCGACCGCCGGCACGCGCCGCAGGACGCGCAGAAAGTGCACGGCCTGCAGGCGCAGCTTGCGCGCATGGCGCAGCAGAAGCACGGCGTCGACGCCGAGGCCAAGGCCGCGCGCGGCGGGCAGGACATGTGGCAGCAGGTCTGCCGCGAGCTCGACGAGCTCGACCGCGACATCAAGGGCCTCAAGCGCGACCAGATGGACCGCATCTCGTTTCTGCTCAAGCGCAAGGTCATGCTGCTCGAGCGGCTCGCCGAGCAGGCGCACGAGAGCGGCTGGACCGCGCTCGTGGTCGCCGTCGGGCACGAGCTGCAGGTGCTGAACGAGGCGCTCGACGCGCTGAACCGCGCCGAGCACGCGCACGACTGACCACAGTAATGTAATGATAAATAACGGCAATAAATATACGATAAATAGGGCTACGCCTTCTCCGGCGCCGCCGCCAGCTTCTGCCAGATCGCCGCCAGGTTCGGCGGCACGCCGAGCTGCGCGTTCCCGACAAGGCCGTAGCGGTGCTTGGGCCGCATGGGCAGTGCGCGCGAGAACGGCTGCTCGCTGGCGGCGTTCACGGACGGCTCTTTGCTGGCGCTGGCGCTCGCGGTTTCGTCGCGCGCAGGGCCCGCACCAGGCGCGTCCTTCGCGGCCGCTTTGGACGCATCGTTCGCGGCCTCCTTGGACGCATCTTTACTTTCAGACGCGCTTTGAGAAACAGCGGGCTCCGCACCCTTGGTAGGAGCTGCTGCATCTGTATTTTCCGCGCCGCTCGCTTCCTTATCAGGACTGGGTGTCGCTGCGCCTGTCGGCGGATCGGTGGTCTGTGTCTGCAGTGCGGGCCGCTCGCTGGGGTTGTCGCTGTCTGCGGCCGCCGTCTCGGAGCGCGGGGCGCTCTGCGGCGTCGGCGCCTTCGACGGCTTGTTCTTCCACTCAACCTTGTACGGCGGCCGGTTCGGCGACGGCACAAGCAGGTACGGCGCGAGCGGCACGGTCAGCTTCTCAGCATGCAGCTGCGGCTCGAGCACGGCGTTCGACCGCCGGAACAGCTCCGACAGCTGGCTGCTCGCGATCTGCCGCGTCTGCTGCGTCAGGGTCAGCGGCTGGTCGCTTGTGCGCTGGCCGGCCTGCTCCGACGCGGCGCGCGTCCGCGCAGACTCCATCGCGTTCGCAACCAGGCTGTTGATGTCGGCGCGCAGAATACGCTTCTGCCGCCGCCGCTGGTACTCGGCCTCAATCCACTCGCTCTTCTCGGTCGACTCGCCCTCTCCGTACATGGTTTGGGCGCGCCGGATAATGCGCGCGCGCAGATCGTTGTCGCGGTTCTGCAGCACGTTCTCCTCGCGCCACCGCCGCTTGCGCGCCGCGTTCTCCTCGCGCAGCTTCTGCCGGTCGCGCTCCGTCGGCTTCGTGACCTTCGCGGCCGCCTTCTTGGCGGGCGCGCGCTCGGCGGCCTTCGCGGACGGCTGCGACGGCTGCAGCTCTGGGGGCGGCGACACGCTCGCCCGCGTGACCGCAGCCTCCTGCTCTTTGCTAATAGTCGCTGTTTCGGCATCGGTCTCGGCCGCCTCATCGGCAGCCGACGCCCTGAGCTCTGAGGTGATGGACTCAGTCAGCGACGTCGAGCTCGCCGATGGCCCCAGAGCGCTCAGCAGCGCCTGCTGGATCGCGCGCAGCGTATCCGGGTCCGACGTGCCGAAGTCTGAGGACTGGTCGCGGAAGCTCGTGCTCGACAACGCGTCGAGAGACTCCGTTCTCGCCTTCTTTGCCCGCGACTGCGTGCGCGACTTCGTGACGCGGCCCGCGGCGCGGCCTGAGGGCGCAAAGTCGGCGGACGCATCGCTCGTAGCTTCGGCAGCGGTGTCTGCGGCCGGCCCGGCGGCGCCGCCCGCGAGCTGCGACTCAATTGCCGAGCGCAGGCTGTCAACGAGCATCTGGTCCTCGTTTTCGAGGCCGAAGTTCGACAGCGACGGCATCCCAAAGTCCTTATGCTGCTCTGATGGCGCCGCAGTCGCTTCAGTCTGCGCCGTGGACGGCGCTGCCGCGCTGCTGGTATCCTCACGCGCAGGCTCTGTTGCCTCGCCGTGGCCGGCGCTGCTGCCCGCCGTTAGCAGCGAGTGCAGTACGCTCTGAATGCTTGAGACGTCGGGGTCGATCTCAACTTGCGAGAGCCCCAGGCTCGCGTGGTCTGTGCTAGCCGTCGCGCTGGGCTCTGCAGGCGGCGACGGCCCGCGCTCCGCCGGCGCATGCTGCGGCGCTTCGGGCGCGTGCGTGGAAGTCGCACCGCTGTCTATCTGCATGGCCGCGTCGTGCTGCGCGCCCATGTCCGTGTGCTCCGCATGGGCCGTGCCATGCTGCGCGCCCAGAGAACCCAACAGGCTTCCAAGGTCCAAGTGGCCCAGTGCCTCTAAACTCGAGCCCAGGTCAGTGTGGGACGCGTGAGCCTGGTCGTGCGCATGCGGCAGTGCGTGTCCCTGCGGCGCCGCGTGTCCATGTGCCGGAGCATGGCCGTGCGACTGGCCAGCTGCATCTGGCAGCGCGTGTCCATGCGACTGCGCGGGCCCATGCATCTGCGCATGCCCGTGCACCTGATGAGGAGCGTGCGACTGCTCAGGAATGTGCGACTGAGGGGCGTGCTGGCCGTGCATGCCAACGCTGGACAGCAGGCTTCCGAGGTTCCCGAGCTGCGACAGGTTGCCCAGGCCCTCGAGGGAGCCGAGGCTGCTGAGCAGCGACTGGGTCGACTGCGCGTGGCCTGCAGAGTGTTCGGCGTGCTGCGGCAGGGCGTGCTCGTGTGCAGCAGGCGCACCGTGCGTGCCGTGTGCACCGCCGCCGCCGATCGCGGAGCCCAGGCTCTCGAGCGAGGCGCCGAGCGTCCGCAGCATCGTCGACAGCTCGTTCGCGTCCATGGAGTGGATGTCGTGGTGCTGCTGCGGCGCGCGCGCGTGCAGGGCATCGTGGCCTGCGTGCGGCGCGGCGTGCGCGCCCGCGGCGTGCGCGCCCGCGGCGTGCGATTGAGCCGTTTGTGTGGCCGCCTCGCCGGGCGCGTGGTCCTCAACCGCCTCCATTGAGTCCTCGTGGCGCATTGCCGCGGTGAGCTGCATGACGAGGCGCTGCTCGAGCGTGAGGCCGTCCTCGCGGCTCAGCGAGCTCGACCGCCGGAACGACATGCGCGCGCTGCGTTTTTTCGGGTGTGGGGAGCGTTTTTGATCACAATGCGCTGAGCATCAATATTAATTACGTAACGAAAATTCGCCGGCCGCACACCAACGCACCAGCGGGATGCACGACTTCTTTGTGTAGCGCGCTTGTGCATTAAAGGCGGGCGCCTCATCATTAAATAGTTTATGTCTATGCAGCAAGCAGCTTCACCTCCTTCGGCTCGGGCCGCGGGTTCTCCTTCAGAAACGTCAGAATGTGGTCGATCTTTTCCCTGAGCGGCTCTGCTTCGCGCTCGCGCAGCTGCGTGAGCTTGTCAACAAGCCCAAGGCGCTCAATCTCGTCGTGCACGGGCTTGTACGGCGCGACAAGCACGATCGAGTACAGCAGCGACAGCACGCGGTTGCGCATCTTCTCGGGGCGGCTCGAGCCGGTCTCGAAGTTCTTGTTGAACACAAACTCGAACAGGTCCCAGCCGCGCGCGCTCACGAACTGCTCGTACGCGCGCTCGTTGTGACCAATGGCGCTCGAGAGCGCGAGCAGCGCCTTCGCCGAGACGCCCTCGTCGGCGTCGTTCACGCGCTCCATGAGCGCCTGAATGCCGTTCTTCGTGGCCACAAGATCGTTCTGCGACTTCTCGTTGTTCTGCACGGCCGCGGCGACGCACGACAGCGCGAGCGAGCGGATCTCGGCGTCGGCGTCGCCGACCAGATACAGCAGCGGCTGCCACAGCGTGCCCATATTGTTAGCGTTGTCGGCGTTCTCGACGTGCTCCTCGAATGCCTCGAGGCACTCTATTCGCACGGCCTTGTCCTTGCTATGTACGGCCGCGTTGAGCTCCTCCTTCATCTGCGTCTGGTCATCCGGCGCGCCAAACAATTGCGAGAGCAGCTTCGGGTCGGGCTGTCCTTCTATCTTTCCCGAGTGCGTGGCGTCAACCGACCATTTGAGTAGCTTTTCCATGGTTAACTGTCGAGAGCGGTTGGGCGGGGTGCTGGTCTAAAGTAGTGAAGATCGTAGCTTGAGCAATGACGTCACGTGCACAGGGCCTCGGTTCTAGAAGCGTCGCGAAACGGCGCCCGCGGCCGCCGAGCGCGCTACCGCCCGCAGCTGGCGGCAATCGCAGTTTGAGCCCGCGCAAACCGTGTCGGTATGCCTGTGGGTCTGCGAACGGCCTCTTTCATGCCGCTGCTTACGATCTGGACGTCGAGCCCTCGTCCCTTACCCGCGGCGTGCGCCTAATTAGCCCACGTGCAGCGGCTGTACCTGTCAAGCGGCGCGCGCCTGCAGCCAAATATAGCCATGGCCAATGGCGGTGTCCGGTGGCTGCATGGGCGTGGAGCACGGCGAAATGGCCGTTGCGGAGCTGCAGCGCACAGTTTCGAGCCAGCGCACAGCTTCGAGTCAGCGCACAGCTTCGAGTCAGCGCACAGCTTCGAGTCAGCGCACAGCCTCGAGTGTTGCCGTAGTCCTCAGCAGTTTCGGCTACCTGCAGGCCTGGCCGCACTAAGCTGGAGCCATTCTCAGCTCGCTTAATTCTAAATATGCACCATCCTGCTCTATTGGTATGTAAATCTATGCTGTAGTCTTCGTATCCTTGTCTGTGGGCGCGCTGGGCTCTGCGTCGTTCTTTGCGTCCTTTGCGTCCTTTGCATCGCTCTTAGCGTCGCCCTCCTTAGCGCCCTCGGATTCGGACTTGGCCGGCGTCAGGTCGTGCGGGTTCGCGCCGTCGTCCTTTGTGGCCGAGAACAGCAGCGCAAATATGAGCTCGTCGCCGTTCCTCAGCACGTACCGCAGGTCCGTGAGCCCCGCGTACTTCCCGACGTCGAACGTGAACCCGGGCATCTTGATTTTCGGCGTCGTCGACATGTCCAGGTACGGATTCGAGAAGTCGAACGCGTAGAACTGGCCCTTCTCGAACGTGTACGCCTTGCGCTCGTCCTCGTTCAGGTACTTCTTGCACCGCGCCGACGCGTCCGGGTCCCTGATGGGGCCCTTGACGCTCAGCGGCTCGACGTCCGAGCCAAGCTCCGAGACGTGGTTGATCGACGTGATGGCCGGGCCGTAAACCCACGGCTTGTCGGCGTAGACGTCGCCGTCCACGCCGGGGTCGACGGCGTACTTGAAGAACGAGAACGCCGCCGAGAAGCCCCACGGCAGAATGTCGCGAATCGGCTTGTCCCAGTCGTTGCCCCACAGCAGCTTATCGGCAGAGACGTCCCGCTTGAAGTGCACAACGAACTGCACGGAGATCGTGTCGTTCTTGTGCACGTCGTCCTCGAAGTACTGCAGCGCCTCGTGGTGGTCAATGTGGTGGATTTTGTCGTTCGCGTAGTCGCGGATGCGCACCAGCACGTACACGTCGAAGTCCTCGGTCTCGAGCTTGATGGGCGCGTTCGAGTTCACCTCGATGGCCTGCTTCGGCCCGCCGTACGCCGTCTGCGCGTACACATAGATTCCTGAGATGGTGTCGCTCATTGCTGTCCCTGCGTGCAATGGCCACGAACGGTTCAAACAGGGAAGGTTTGGCTGGACGGGCACCCCGCGCGTGTTTATCAGCCTTACCACGCGCGCTGCCCGCCCCGGGTTCGAGCGCCGCACGATACGGCGTAGCAGTCCCCTAGCGCGACGTTGCTGTCTAGGGTGCCCGTCCTCGTGTAGCCACAGGGCGTCACGTGGAGTAACGGCTGAACTCGACCCCAACCGCGCTTGACTAAGTGACGTGGCCGTAACGGTCGAGGCCCCACCGCCTCGGGGCATTGAGAGGCAAACACGCGAATTTCGCGCGCGCGTCTCAGTTGCCCGCCATGGCGGGCTGCGGCCCGTACTGGCGCGCGCGCGTGCAATCGACGATTTGCCGGCGCCGCGCGTGCGGCCCGGGAAGGCCCTCTTATGCGCGCCACAGCTCCCATCGCCTCTGGGGCTAGGGCGCATGCACGGGTCGCTCCTGTAGCAAGTGGAATTGTCGAATCACATGAAAGCACCCGCAGCCCAGCACACCAGGTATAAATAAGGGCGGCCGCGCTCGCCGTGGGTCCCCACCCCTCTCCACACTCACAAATGGTATCTTCGTTGGACCACCTCAAGGCTACTGGCACGACTGTCGTCACCGACACCGGTGAGTTCGGCCTCATCGCCAAGTACAAGCCGCAGGACGCGACGACGAACCCGTCGCTCGTGCTTGCTGCGTCCAAGAAGGACGAGTACGCGAAGCTCATTGACGAGGCCGTCGCTGGCGTGAAGGCCTCGGGCTTCAAGGGCACGGCCCAGGAGTCCGCCGCTGAGGCGCTTGATGCGCTTCTTGTCGAGTTCGGCACGAAGATCCTGGAGATTGTGCCGGGCCGTGTGTCGACGGAGGTCGACGCGCGCCTGTCGTACGACACGGAGGGCACGATCAAGAAGGCCATCAAGATCATCGAGCTCTACAAGAAGAAGGGCGTCAACAAGGAGCGTGTGCTGATCAAGATCGCCTCGACGTACGAGGGCATTCTCGCCGCCGAGGAGCTCGAGAAGAAGCACGGCATCCACTGCAACCTGACGCTGCTGTTCTCGCCCGTGCAGGCCATCACTGCTGCCGAGGCGCATGCGACGCTCATCTCTCCCTTCGTCGGCCGTATCCTCGACTGGTACAAGAAGAGCACCGGCAAGGAGTACACGAAGGAGAACGACCCCGGTGTCGAGAGCGTGAAGCACATCTACAACTACTACAAGCACTTCGGCTACAAGACGATTGTCATGGGTGCGTCGTTCCGCAACACCGGCGAGATCACCGAGCTCGCCGGCTGCGACTTCCTGACCATTGCGCCGAAGCTGCTCGAGGAGCTGTACAACTCCGAGGAGCCCGTGCCCAAGAAGCTTGATGCTTCGGCGGCCAAGTCGCTCGACATCAAGAAGGAGTCGTTCCTCGGCCAGCCGGCTAAGTTCCACTTCGAGTTCAACCAGGACCAGATGGCTGTCGAGAAGCTCAGCGAGGGCATCCGCAACTTCGCGAAGGACACCGTCACGCTGCTCGACCACCTCGCCAGCAAGTTTTAAGCTCGTATCTTAGCTATGGCCGTTTTAAACGAGTCACGCCGCTCACTTGAGTATTAGTTCCTAGCCAAAACGGATTCCATAAGTTACGAATGAATAATCAAAATCTCACGATCTGCCTAACCCCCCACCGGACCGACGAAGCTTGAGGCGGCCATGACGGAGCGCATCGACCTCGGCAAGCCTGGCGACTTCCATGTGCACCTGCGCGACGGCGCCATGAAGGAGCTTGTGACGCCGTGCGTGCGCAGCGGCGGCGCGAGCGTGTGCTACGTCATGCCGAACCTGGTCCCACCGCTCACGGACGTTGCGCGCGTGCTCGAGTACCGGCGCAGCCTCGAGGCGATTGAGCCGCGCACGCAGTACCTCATGTCGCTGTACCTGAGCCCGGCGATCACGCCCGAGGTCATTGTCGAGGCGAAGCAGCGCGGCGTGAGCGGCGTGAAGTGCTACCCGGCCGGCGTGACGACGAACAGCGACCACGGCGTGAGCAGCTACGAGCCGTTCTACGCGACGTTCGCCGAGATGGAGCGCCAGGACATGGTGCTGAACCTGCACGGCGAGTGCCCGAGCGGGCACGACATCCACGTGCTGAACGCGGAGGAGAAGTTTCTGCCGACGCTGCACACGCTGCACGCGAAGTTCCCGCGCCTGCGCATTGTGCTCGAGCACTGCACGTCGGCGGCGGCCGTCGCGGCCGTGAAGCAGTGCGGCCCGACCGTCGCGGCAACAATCACCGCGCACCACCTGTACCTGACCGTGGACTCGTGGAGCGGCAACGCGCTGAACTTCTGCAAGCCCGTGGCGAAGCTGCCCGAGGACCGCACGGCGCTCATCGAGGCCGCGACGTCCGGCTCGCCGAAGTTCTTCTTCGGCTCCGACTCCGCGCCGCACCCCCTGGAGGCGAAAACGAAGTCCAAGGGCGCGGCCGCGGGCGTGTTCACGCAGAGCGAGTGCATTCCGTACGTGGCGCAGGTGTTTGAGAAGGCCGGCAGGCTCGCGAACCTGCGCGCGTTCGTGTCCGACAACGGCAAGCGGTTCTACAAGCTTGCCGACGCGGACCTGCCTGCGGGCACGGTCACGCTTGTGCGGCGCCAGCACGCGGTTCCGGAGTCGCTGAAGAGCGGCGCGCTCGAGGTCGTGCCGTTCCTCGCGGGCGAGACGCTGGACTGGTCCGTGGAGTGGTCCTGAATAACCTTAAACAATAGACATGGCCATGGCATTGACCAGATGGCGAAACAATGCCGCGCCAATACTAAAAAACTAGATAAACACTTCAGGTTTAACTTACGCTTCCCTGCTTGTGACCGGGTGATAGCCCAAATCGGTAAGCTGGCGACCATGGCATTGGCCAAGCTAATGGCGAAACACAATGCACCAGGACGCAAGCCGGACACTAAAAACTAGACACTCAAGCATTTCAGGTGTAACGCACGCTTCGTGCTTTCGTCGGGTGACAAATTACGTCAGTCGCACCGCGCACTTCGGCCGCTAGTCTCGGCGGTTCTCGCATGGCCAAGCCCAATCTCGGCAAGCTGCTGGCCGCAAAGGCGCCGCGCGCGCACCAGGCCGCGAAGCTCGTCACGCGCGCGCCCGCGCGCACGCGGTTCGCGCCGTCGCCCACGGGCTTCGTGCACCTGGGCTCGCTGCGCACGGCGCTGTTCAACTACCTGCTTGCGCGCGCCACAAAGGGCCAGTTCCTGCTGCGGCTCGAGGACACCGACCGCGCGCGGCTCGTGCCCGGCGCCGAGTCGAACATCTACAGCAGCCTGCAGACGCTCGGCATCCAGTGGGACGAGGGCCCGTTCCGCCAGTCCGAGCGCCAGGACGTGTATGCCGCGCACGCGAGGCAGCTGCTGGACAGCGGGCACGCGTACCGGTGCTTCTGCTCGAAGGAGCGGCTCGACGCGCTCGCGCACTCGGCGCGGCAGCTCGTGCCGCCGTCGACGGCCTCGTACGACCGCAAGTGCGCGCACCTGGCGAAGGCCGACAGCGACGCACTGGCGGCGCAGGGCGCCCCGCATGTGCTGCGCTTCAAGGCGCCGCCGAAGTGGCCCGTGTTCGAGGACCTGCTGCACGGCACCGTGAACGTGCAGACGCAGACAAACCCGGCCGACCCGCGGTTCGACGACTTTGTGCTCGTGAAGAGCGACGGCATGCCGACGTACCACTTCGCGAACGTCGTCGACGACTCGCTCATGCGCATCACGCACGTTGTGCGCGGCGAGGAGTGGCTGCCGTCCACGCCGAAGCACATCGCGCTGTACGACGCGCTCGCGCAGCGCCCTCCCAGCTTTGTACATATCCCGCTGCTTGTTGGCGAGGGCGGCAAGAAGCTGAGCAAGCGCAAGTCCGACCAGGGCGTGCTCGACTTCCTGGGCCCGCCGGCGTTTGTCGGGCCCGAGGCGCTCGTGAACTTTGTCGCGCTGCTGGGCTGGTCGCCCACGACCCAGCGCCACCTCAAGCTCGGCGAGAGCAGCAGCGACGTCATGAGCCTGCCGCAGCTCGAGCAGCAGTTCGGCCTCGACGGCCTGACCACGGGCAACATCCAGGTCGACTTCGGCAAGCTGCGGTACCTCGACCACGAGCACTTCAAGGTCCTCGTCAAGTCGCACTTCGACGACATCGCCGAGCGCTGCCACGCCGCGTACCCACAGCTCACGCTAGAAGAAACGAGGCTGGCTCTGGGCATCACTGCTCAGCATGTCGGCAGCGTGGCCGACTACGTGGAGCGCATGAAGGTCCTCTTTGCCAAGCCCGAGTACGCGAAGCCGCCGGCCAACCCGGACACAGTCAAGGCCGTGCTCCAGAGCACGGCGTCGTACATGGACGCGTATCCGAAGTGGGACCCCGAGGCTGTTATGACGCACCTCATGGCGTTGCGTCCGAAGCGGCAAGTTTACGAATCGCTGCGGTGCGCGCTGCTCGACGGCAAGTCCGGTATCTCGGTTCTCGAGGCAATGCAGATTCTGGGCCGGCCTGTGTCGCGGCAGCGCATCGACAACTGCATGAAAACCCTCGACTAATGTACATAGACTAAAAACGCATACTGAAACCGCATATTAACCAGGACACAACGCCAGACTCCGTGCAGACACTGCAACTTTGCCGAGCGTCGCGCACGTACGAGCGCATTCAGCTCAGCCTTAAATCACATATGAGTCCTGCACCTTGTCGTCTTCAGATTTGTGTTCTTAATTCGGAGCTCTGCGCGTAGTGCGATTATCAGCGTCTGCGTTCGCGGTTAGGGCGGATCGAGAAGTAGCCGCTACGCTGAGGCAACGCCTTTTCGACCGCGTGAAGCCTAGTCTGCCGTGCGACGAGGAGGCCCGCCGTGCGACGAGAAAGCCCGCCGTGCGACAAGAAGGCCCGCTGGCTCGCAGATGGAAACGCCAGACTCGTTCGGGCTTGTCGAGCCCGGGTTCTACCGCGCGAGCTCGCTGCCCAAATACTGCTTCCCGTTCATCGCCAGCCTCGGCCTGAAGGTGATTGTCGTGCTCGACTCGGGCTCGCCGAGCGGCTCGCTCGTCGAGTTCACCGAGGCGCAGGGCATCCGCCTGCTGCACCTCAGCACGCAGCCGTGGCGGTCCGTCGACGACGTGCGCCAGCAGTACGACTCGTGGCGCGCGCTGAGCGAGGCGCTCAAGGTCGCGCTCGACGCGCGCAACTACCCGCTGCTCGTCGTCGACATCAACATGTTCACGGGCGTCGTGCGGCGGCTCGAGAACTGGACGTACTCGGCCATTCTCGGCGAGTACAACGTGTACGCGGGCGTGCGCGCGAGCCTGCTTGGCGCGGTGTTCCTCGAGCGAGTCAAGTTCCACGCCGGCAAGACTGAGGAATCCGAGGAGTACATCGCGGAGCAGGCGAAGCTGGACCCGATGGTGCCCATTCTCACCGTCGAGCTGCCGGCGCCCGAGCACATTCCGGACTGGGCGCGGCGCTTCGAGGTGGCAAAGCAGATTGCTCAGTAGCAGGAGCGGTTCGTTTGTTGATGTTGTTCACCGATTGAGCCACCGAAGCGCCTATCGCTAAGGCTCGTTCTATATCTTTACCTAGCATACCATCTTGCATGTAGTCACACGAACACGAACATATGCCATTTCTGAGTTTAGAGAATGACGGGGGATTTCTTGTTGATCTTGAATGCAACTATTCATATTGCAAGCACATAGCATCACGGCCATGTGAAGTGTAATCAGGCGGCACAACGGACTCTGACCGTGGCGCCAATTGCCCATTCACACCACATCTAGGTACTCAATTGCCCTGGTTATTTTCTCCGGTCATAACCTCCCGTGCGCATCTCGGTTGTTATCTACTCCCTCCCGTTCACTGCCGCGGCCACTGTCTTAGCGTTCGCGAACCCTGAACCACGCCACGCCTCGAAACATGGACGTGAAGCTGCCCGATGTGCGCGTCCAGGAGTCGCTGTACGAGGTGCTGAAGGACGTCGGCAGCGGGGCCGTCAAGAAGGAGGAGGTGTGGGCCGAGTTCGGCACCAAGGAGGTGCGCTTCACCGCCGACGCCGACGGCATGCGCACCGACGCGGGCGGCTTCCGCGCGAGCGTGAGCGACGCCGCCAAGGCGCTCGAGCTGCACAGCCCGCACGAGGGCCTCACGCTCGTGCGCTTTGGCGACGCGATTGTGTCTCTTAAGGACCAGCAGCGCGTCGCGTGCGGCGCCGTGCACGGCTCGAAGCTGCTCGTCGGCACCGACAGCGGCGCGCTGCGGGTCCTGAATATGGGCAACCCCGAGCTCGACGTGGAGCTTGGCGGGCACCTCCTGCACACGAGCGTGGCCAAGTTCTTCCCCAGCGGCCAGGTCGCGCTGTCCGCGGGCATGGACTACACCATTAAGCTGTGGGACGTCGAGTCCGGGCGCGAGGTGCAGGCGCTGCGGCGCCAGCGCGGGCTTGTGGAGGACGTGGCGCTTATTTCCCGCGGGCGCAACCTGCTTTCGCTGTGTCCGGCTGACGAGCAGGCCGGCGTTGTGCTGTGGGAAGTGGGCACGCCGCGCGTCGTGCACGAGTACGCGGTGCAGAAGCCGCAGTGCATCGACGTTTGGGCAAACGGGCCGACGCCTGATACGCCAGACCAGCCGCCGTTCTATAACGTGGACGGCAATGTCGGGATAGTGGGCACTCAGAGCCGAGTCGAGCTCCTGGATATCCGCCAGCCGAAAACAACGACGCTGCTCAACACGGCAGCGTCTTCCCTGAGCGTGAATAACGACCGGCTCGTGTTTGCGAACGGGAAGACAACGGCGGGCGTGGACCTGCGCATGCCTTCGGAGCGGCTGTTCACGCTGTCGAGCAGCACGCCCGTCGCGCAAGTTCTGTCGACGTCATCCAAGGCATACATCAAGACCGAGGCTGGGAGCTACGGGTTCGCGTACCAGAGCGACAGCCCCGAGGTGCTGTGCTGCAGCACGCCGGGCGTGTTCACGAGCTACAACGACGAGCTGTGGGCGCTCGGGCCCGAGGCGCGCCACTTCCCCCTTTAATAGCATACACATTGGCATCTGTACGGGTCTTCTCAATTTGACCCGCACCTCAGCTACGGGTCTTTCCAGCTACGGGTCTTCCCAATTTAACCTGCTCCTCAGCTTGTAAATATTAAACCCAGAGCCTGCTTTGAGACCACTAGGTTGTAAGGACCCTGCATTGTACTTTTCGTACTATCTTTTGTACTACGTGCGACTGATTTTGCCGCAATACTGCGTAATACTACCTTAGAGAGCTCTCTACGGGTTACAATTATCCAGTTCTAATTAGACAGGTCAGTTGTCCTGCGTGTCCTTGTTTTCGTCGTCGTCGTCCTCGTCGTCCGCAGACGCGCGGCGGTCGTAGAACTCGTCGAGAATCTTCGGCGAGATGCGGTTCAGCAGCTCCTTCGGGTAGATCCGCAGCAGGTTCCAGCCCAGGTCCAGCGTCTCGAGCACCGTGCGGTCCTCGTACATGCCCTGCTGCACAAACTGGCGCTCGAACTTGTCGAGGAACTCGAGCGACAGCTTGTCCTCCGTGCTCAGCGCGTCCTCGCCGACAACGGCCTTCATGGCCGCGGCGTCGCGGCCGATCGCGTACTTCGCGTACAGCTGGTTCGACACGTCGCTGTGGTCCTTGCGCGTCATGCCCTCGCCAATGGCCGCTTTCATGAGTCGGCTCAGGCTGGGCAGCACGTTGATGGGCGGGTAGATGCCGCGCGAGTACAGCTGGCGGTCGACGAAGATCTGGCCCTCCGTGATGTACCCCGTCAGATCTGGGATGGGGTGGTTCATATCGTCGTTCGGCATTGTCAGAATGGGGATCTGCGTGATCGAGCCGTTGCGGCCCTCGACACGGCCCGCGCGCTCGTAGATCGTCGACAGGTCCGTGTACATGGATCCGGGGTAGCCGCGGCGGCCAGGCACCTCCTCGCGGGCGGAGCTGACCTCACGCAGCGCGTCGGCGTACGACGACATGTCCGTGAGGATCGTGAGGACGTGGCGCTCGGTCTGGTAGGCGAGGTACTCCGAGGTTGTGAGGGCGAGACGCGGCGTGATGATGCGCTCGATCGTCGGGTCGTTGGCCAGGTTCAGGAACAGCACCGTGCGGTCGAGCGAGCCGTTCTCCTGGAAGTCGCGCTGGAAGAACTTGGCGGTCTCGAGGTTGACGCCCATGGCCGCGAACACGATCGAGAAGTTCTCCTCGTGGCCGTCGTGCACGTCCTTTGTCGGGCGCGCGAGGCTGGCCTGGCGGCAGATCTGCGCGGCGATCTCGTTGTGGGGCAGGCCGCTGGCGCTGAAGATCGGGATCTTCTGGCCGCGCGCAATCGAGTTCATGCCGTCGATCGTCGAGATGCCCGTCGAGATCATCTCCTCGGGGTACGCGCGCGAGTACGGGTTGATGGGGCTGCCGTTGATGTCGATGTAGTCCTCGGCCATGACCTTGGGACCCTTGTCGATGGGCGCGCCGGAGCCATTGAAGACGCGGCCAAGCATGTCCTCGGAGACGCCGAGCTTCAGGCTCTCGCCCGTGAACTCGACGGTCGTCTTCTTCACGTCGACGCCGCCGGTGCCCTGGAACACCTGCACGACCGCGCGGTCGCCCTTGACCTCGAGGACCTGGCCATTGCGCACGCTGCCGTCGGGCAGCGTGAGGCTCACGATCTCGTTGTACCGCGGATACTTGACCTTATCGAGGATGACGAGCGGGCCGTTCACCGCGTTCACGGTGTTGTACGTGAGCTTCGGCGTGAGCTCGAAGTCCTTGGTCACAGCCTTCTTGTTGAGCTCGTACAGCTCCTTGTCGGACATGCGGGGGTCCGCAGCAAGAGTCGCGCCCATTCTCAGCGTTGGTTGCGGCGGCGAGGCGGGTGGGATGAGTTGGAGCTGGCCGCCGCGGTGATAGCGCGCGGCTCTTAGTCGCTGCACGGGTCGGTGCCTGCCACACACGGCGGCCCTGCCCGTATGCCGTCGGCCGCGCCCCCGCCTCGGCGTATGGCGTAGCCCGAGCATATGGCGTAGCGCTGCGGCCTCAACTGCGGCCGCGCGCCGCCTGCCTGCATTAGCGTCGTAGGTCGCACAGAGTGGCAGTGCAGGCGCAGGCGCGGATGATCCGAAACCTGTCGCTCGTCGCACTGCTCGGCGGCCTTGTGCTGCTCGTGTGCTCGACCGTGCTCCGCGCGGACGGCGCTAACAACGCAGCGCAGCCCGCGCCGGCACCGCCCACAATCACCGACGTCACGTACTGGCCCGACCTTGTGAACCGGCCCGACAAGAACCGCACGCAGGTCGGCAAGGAGAACGCAACGATCTACATGCTTGTGCGGAACTTCGAGCTGCACGAGGCGCTCGAGAGCATCCGCAAGGTCGAGGACCGCTTCAACCGGCGGTTCCGGTACCCGTGGGTGTTTCTGAACGACGACTACTTCACGGAGGAGTTCATGACGATGACGAGCGGCATGGTCAGCGGCGAGGTCTCGTACGGCCACATCGAGCCGAGTGTGTGGGACGTGCCCGGCCACATCAACAAGACGCACATGGACGAGTGCATTGAGGAGATGATCCGCAACGACGTGATCTACGGCGGCTCGCGCTCGTACCGCAACATGTGCCGGTTCAACTCGGGAAACTTCTTCTGGCACCCGCTCATGCTGCAGTACGACTGGTACTGGCGCGTCGAGCCCGGCATCGACCTGTTCTGCGACCAGCTGTACGACCCGTTCCAGTTTCTGCGCGAAAACAACAAGGTGTACGGCTTTGTGATCACGATCCAGGACGTGAAGGAGACGATTCCGACGCTGTTCCGCACGGTCCTCGACTTCATCAAGAAGTTCCCGCAGTACGTCGCGCCGCAGAACTCGCTCGACTTCGCGACGGACATCGAGCCCATGCGCCCGTGGATCCCGCGCGAGTGGACCGAGGAAAAGAGCACCGACGGCTACAATCTGTGCCACTTCTGGTCGAACTTCGAGATCGGCTCGCTGAACTTCTTCCGCAGCGACGCCTACACGGCGTACTTCAAGCATCTCGACGCGACCGGCGGGTTCCACTACGAGCGCTGGGGCGATGCGCCCGTGCACACGCTCGGGCTGCTGACGCTGGCCAACAAGAGCCAGATCCACCACTTCAGCGACATCGGGTACTACCACGTCCCGTTCTACCGGTGCCCGCACGACAGCATCTCGTTTGAGTCCGGGCGGTGTTTGTGCCCCGAGAACGGGCAGGACAACGTCGACTTCCAGGACTTCTCGTGCCTGCCGCGGTGGTGGAAGCACATGGACCGGCACCTTCTGTACAACTACTCGCCGACGTACCACGACGAGCAGTACGGGCTCGTTTAGGCGCGCTCACACATGCATCCTGGTCAGTATAGAGAACAGCATAAACATCGCATAGCTATCATCGAACTGACGACCGTCAAACCAAAAGGCATAAACACAGATGAGCTACAGGCTATTAATACATAAGGCATGAAATTTTCAGCTGAAGCGGCGCAGCTGGTCGAGCAGGACCTGCAGGTCCTCGTCGCTCTTCTTGAACGCGAGGCTCGGAATCAGCGTCTTCGCCTCCTCCGCGTCGTCGCACACGAGGCTGCCGAGCTGCGCAATCTCGAACGGGTGCAGGTCCACGTTCTCCGACGACTTGAGCAGGTGCTCGACGGCGTTCACGGTCTGCTCGTCCTTGAACCGCGCAAACGTCGACAGGTACTCGCGCGTCTTGCGCAGCACCTCGTTGCTGTCGGCAAAGTCCTCCTCGTCGTCGTCGACCATCGCCGCCGCGTCGTTGCCCGCGGACGGGTCCTGCTTGCGCTGCGCGAGCGCGGCGTTGATGAGCAGCCGCGTCTCGCTCAGGTTCAGGCAGAACAGCGCCTCCTCCTGGCCGTCCGGCGCGTACTGCGGGATCGTGTACTCCGGGCCGAAGTCGAGCTTTGTCGCGTCCTCCTCCTCGGCGCTGCCGCCGCGCGGGCGCCGCCTCGCGCGCAGAATCGCCGAAGACATAACCGCTGAACTCGACTAGCTGCTGCCCGTTACGTAAATTTGGGTCTGCCGCCGCTGGGCGGGCGGCGGCGGGTGCGTGAAATGTCAGGGCTGGCGGTGCCTGGCTCGCCGTATCGCGGTGGCGAGCAGCCGCGCGCCCCTGCCCTGGACGGCGAACTCCACGCCAGGGAAATCGCCTATTAAATTATTACTTTGGCGCTGGGTTGCTTACGCTACCCGCACAGGTGCATTTTTTCGAGACCGCCTGGTTCCGCGCGCAATGGGGTGGTTCTGGTCGAATTCGCCCGTAGAGTCGGACCCGGAGCTGCGCGTGGCCCGCGAGGGCCTGTCTAGCAAGCTGGACGTCGCGTCCGGCGGCGCGTTCTGGGCGCCGCAGCTCGAGATCTGGGCGCGGCCCGCGCCGCCGGCCGACGCGCCGGCTCCCGCGCGCGCTGCGCCCGCGCCGCAGCCCTCGGCGTGTCCCGTCGACCACTCGAAGCTCAATTGGTTCTCCCGGGGCAAGAAGGACGCGCCGCCGGCCGCGCAGCCCGCGCAGGAAGCGGCCGGCGCGGGCGCGGCAGAGGCCGCCGCGGCAAGCAGCGCCGCGCCGGCGCAGTGCCCCGTCGACCACTCGAAGTTCAGCGGCAAGTTCAACAGCATGAACAACATGCCGTCGCTGGCCAGCTCGAAGCTCCCTGGCCAGAAGCTCGCGCTGCCGACGGAGCGCACGATGTCGACGATCCCGAAGGGCGACGGCAGCGAGAACTGGGAGTACCCGTCGCCGCAGCAGATGCTGAACGCAATGGTGCGCAAGACCGGCCCCGACGGCATCCCCGAGGACGCCGTCGAGAGCATGGTCAGCGTGCACAACTTCTTGAACGAGGGCGTCTGGCAGGAGGTGCTGGAGTGGGAGAAGCCGCACTCGGAGGAGGCCGGCGTGACGCCGCGGCTGCTGCGGTTCCAGGGCCGCCCCGGCGAGCTGAGCCCGAAGGCGCGCGCAATCCAGGCGCTCGGCGCAGTCTACCCGTCGAAGTTCGGGTGCCCGCCGCCGTTCGACCGCCACGACTGGACGGTGCTGCGCGGCGTGCCCGGCAAGAAGGACGAGTGGACGCCCGTGCGCTACGTCATCGACTTCTACGAGATCCCCGACGCCGACGACGACGACGAGCCCTCGTTCACCGTCGACGTGCGGCCCGCCGCAGACTCCGTGTCGAACATTGTCGACCGCACGCGGCACACTTGGGGCCCGCTCTGGAGCAAGGCCATGGGGTGGTCCTGAGGCGCTGCCCAGTGGTCGAGCCTTGGCCGGGTCTGACACTCATTGACTCCAGTTCAGATATTCAGTTACTTAGCACGCAATGCGCGGATGCCCGCGCAGATGCCTTTTAATAGAAGCAGAGCGGCAGGCGCGGAGCATCCCTTAGTTCAACCATGCATTAATTCATAAACGAGCGAGCGAATGCGGCACTCACCATTGCCACTCCGTCTCGAGCCAATAGAGTACCGTTGAAGTGTGATTGGGATATTCTGGATTGAAGTATAATCAGGGTATATCACGCGCATCATCCAGTATTATCACTTGTCGCACATCATTTAAGTCATATTCAAGGATCACTGGAGAATAATTCAACTACTATTGAGGCAGTTGAGTATTATCCAGCAACTATGGCGTCATTGGCGTTGGCGTTCGGTGGAAAAGCTCATTGATCCTTCAGCTAATTAATTGCCACAGGCGCACGGCAGGTGGATCATTGCTGCACCAGCGCATCAGACGCATCATCGACGCGCCACAAATGTATCAGAGATCTACACTTATGCAGCCGCCTCGCAGGGTTAGTGTTGGGTTTGCGCGGTTGGGCGTGCAGCACGCCCAACCGAGAAACAGAAGGCGGAGCTGGGGTGGGGTTGCTGCCCGCACAAGGCACATAATATCCGCGCCCGTTGACTGCGCTTGATTGTTGGGGCGCTGACCTGCCTGCGTCGCTGATCTGCGTGCGTCAAGGTCTGTCGCGGCTGCGCTGCGCCGACGCACAGAATACAGTCACAGCAGTATGAGTACGAAGGAATGCTGGAGGTGAAACATTGAGGCGCTGATACGCCCCGCCCCAAAGCAAAGGTTGCGGAGCAGCCGGATCCGGCGGCGGCCGTGGCGCGGCCAAACGCGCGCAACCAAACTTGTGAGCGTCCCGCAGCAGCGAACTACGATTCTGCGCGTCGGCGGCCCGCGCACAGGCTCCGCGCAGTCCCCAAATCAGCGGCCGCGCAGCGCCTACCCCTGCCCTGCATACGCAGGCTATCGATGGCGCGGTGGCTGTTCAGCCATCGTTCCCGCGAGCCCTAGCCCACAATCAGTGGGCCGCGAGGGTTTCCGCGCGGGAAAGCCCCGGCTTTGTCTGGCTCTTTCTGCTCCCGCACACCACAGATTGGCCCCCGCCCGCCGCCGAGCCGCTGCTGCCGCACTCTCCACGCCCCCCCAGTACGCGCCCGCACCATGGTTTCCGCGGCCGCCACCGCCACGCGGACTCAATGGCCCGTCGACCGCTCCGGCGGCATGCCGCAGAACGCGGCAGCGTCGCCGTGCTGCGCCGAGGCCAATTCGGCCGTCGCGTGCATCTCGGCGCGCCAGCTCTTTGATCTCGTGGCCGAGGCCCGGCGCAGGCCGTCGCCGGACGCGTCGCTCGTGTTCCCCTGGCTCTACGGCATCAGCCCGCTCAATCACACCGCCGTCTCGTTTCTGCGGTTCCGGTACCCGGGCGCCGACATCGACCGCCTGCTTGCTGCGCCCGACGCCCCGGCCTGCGTGCTGCTCGTGAGCTACGGCGACCCGGACGGCGCGTGCCCGCGCATCAGGGGCTCCGTCGACATCGACGAGGTCCTGGCGCGCTCGGCCGACGGCCTGCAGTTCGTCGGCCGCTTCCTCGACACAGACATGCCCGAGGGCCTGCAGCTCCGCAACTTCGCCATCCAGGCCGCCAAGTTCGCGCGCATCAGCGACATCGTGCTGTACTCGGCGCAGCCGCCCGCGTCGGACGCCGAGCGCGAGCAGCACATCCGCACGGGGCTCGTGCTCGCGGAGCTCCTCCACGAGGCGCAGGCCCGCGCCAAGGCCGGCCGGCGCACGCTGTTTTACCCGGGCGACGTGGCCGCGGCCGCGCGCGAGCTCGGCGCCGCGCTTGTTGCGCCGCTCATCGTCGACCCCGAGCAGCAGGTCGACCCGTTTGCGCTCGGCGACATCGGCGCGCGCCCGCCCGTGAACTGGGAAAACGGCCTGCCCCTGTACGAGCAGGACGGCATTGTCGCGACGACGGCGGTGTCGCAGATCCTGCCGCGCGTGTGGCTCGGCAACTTCATCAGCATGGCCAAGATGGAGCTCACGACGCTCGACGGCGCCGAGGCGCTGACCTGGAAGACCAAGGTGATGTGCGCCGTCGAGGCCGAGCCGCCGAGCCTGGCCATGCTCGACAGCCTCATCCGCCAGAGCCGCCGCCGCGGAGGCATGGACGACGCGATCAGCCTTATGGTGCCGCGGCTCGTCGACTTCTCGGCGGCGCCCGACGGAGAGCCCGACGCGCGCTCGATTGCGCTGCTGCTGTCGCTGTTCAAGCTGCTCCACGTGCGCGCCGAGCACCACACAGTCGTCCTGTTCTCGTCCGACGGCTACCACTGCGTGAGCCCCATTGCCGCGCTGTACGTCATGTACAGCACGGGGAAGTCGCTGTGCGAGGCGCTGCTGTACCTGCACGTCGAGTGCCGGCGGCCGCTGTCGTTCACGCGGGCCGAGCAGAGCATGGCGCAGGACCTCGAGACGATCATGTACGCGTTCTCGCCCGTGCGGCGGGCGGCGCGCACGCGCGAGCTCGGCGCCGTGACCGAGGCCACCGTGTGGCGGTTCATTGAGGCCGAGCCGGGCAGCGAGCTCGTCCACATGCCGCCCGCGGGCGTGTGGCTCGACGACTTCCCCGGCGCGTTCCCGTCGCGCATCCTCGAGCACCTCTACCTCGGCTCGTTCGAGCACGCAAACAGCCCGGACATGCTGCGCGCGCTCGGCATCACGCGCATTCTCAGCGTCGGCGAGCGCCTCGAGTGGCTCGACTACAGCCCTTTGCGCGCGGAGCAGGTGCGCGCGCTGGGCTTCGCCGAGGTGCGGTACCTCGCCGACTTCCAGGACGACGGCGTCGACTCGCTGCTGCCGCACCTCGAGTCGAGCCTGTCGTTCCTGGCCGACAGCGAGCAGCACCACCACAAAACTCTTGTGCACTGCCGCAAGGGCGTGTCGCGGTCGGCGGCGCTGTGCATTGCCGAGGTGATGCGCGCGAAGCGCTGGGGCCTGCCGCAGGCCTACGCGCACGTCCGCATCCACCGGCTCGACGTGCTCATCCAGCCCACGCTGCGGCTCATGTACGACCTGCTGAAGTTCGAGGAGCAGGCGCCGTTTCTGCAGGGCCGCACCACGGACTGGCCCGTGCTGAGCCGCGAGATCACGCGGCTCAACGGCGACTATAACTTATGACTTGACACTCTAGACTTTGCATTTCCCCGTGAGCGCTCGGCGGCCCCGCCCGCGCGTCGCGCTTCCCACGATCGCACTTATGAACATTGAGTACTATAGATACAGCAGCCGCACCGCGGCACACGTCCAGAAATAGAATAGCGAATTAGTATGTGCAGTGAGTTGACACGCTCCCACAGCGCGACCGGCAACTACGCGGTACGCTCCCAGAGCGTGAACGTGTAGCTCAGGCCGTTTTCCGTTACTTTGGCGTCGTCCGGCAGCTCGACGGCCTCGCCCACGGCCTCGCGCAGCCGCGCCGCGGGCTGCTGCTGCCACTCGCTCACGTCGAAACTGAAGTGCGTGTCGCACTCGA
This sequence comes from Entelexis sp. DX6506, assembly GCA_037041025.1. NCBI lineage: Eukaryota > Fungi > Ascomycota > Dipodascomycetes > Dipodascales > Trichomonascaceae > Entelexis > Entelexis sp. DX6506. The sequence continues at coordinate 816,237 of JAXQHU010000039.1, forward strand.
TCTTCTGCTCGGGGTCTTCTATGAGCGTGAGCAGAATGCGCTGCGCACGAGGAAGGCTCGCTTTATAGAGCTGCGAGCCGCCAATGACGAAGAGCGGCGCGTCGTGGGCGGCGGCCTTCTGCAGCGCGTCGTCGAGCGAGCTGGCGGCCACAACGCCGTCGCCGTACGTTGCGTCGGGCTTCGACGACACAACAATGTTCACGCGGTTCGCCAGCGGCCGGAACTTCGGCGGAATCGACTCCCACGTGCGGCGGCCCATGACGACGACGCCGCGGTCGGTGACCTGCCTGAAGAACTTCATTTCGCGGCGCAGGCGCCAGGGCAGCGCGCCGTTGCGGCCAATGCCAAGCGCCGGGTACGTCGCCGCGAGAACGAGCGTCAACGGCTGGCTACGCGTCATGGTATATTGAAGAGAGACCCCTAACCCGTGGGCCCTCTCTGCGGTAGTCCCACCCTGTGCACTGTGGTGCACTGTGGTGCGCTTTGGTGGTGTACTACGATTATGTACTGTGAATACAAGTTGTAGGCTATTCACAGGCTGCCCGCCGGCACGCTAGATTATGCAGTTCAATTCTGTTTTGGTTAAGTTTTGCGATCGTTTTATGTACTTAGGCGTTACAACTGGCACCACTGGCACTACAATTGGCACAACTGGCATATGTTCATAAGATTGCCGTGCTTTTCGCGCCGGCCCCTACTCAAGAACAATGTACTTCTTGAGGTGGTCCGGCACGGCCGTGTACAGGTTCTTCGCCTCGAGCCACTTCTTGCTGAAGAGGCGGTCGGCGTAGCGCTCGGCCGAGTCGCACATGAGCGTGACGACGGTATGGCCGGGGCCGAGGATCTTCGCGACGTCGTAGGCAGCAACGACGTTGAGGCACGACGACGCGCCGAGGAAAATGCCCTCCTCGTCGAGCAGGCGGTACACCATCTCGATGGTGCGCGCGTCGGCAATGTGCACGGCGCCGTCGAGCAGGTCGACGTCCGGCTTCAGGTTGTCGGTGACGCGGCCCTGGCCAATGCCCTCGGTGATGGAGCCGTCGCCCGTGCGCTCGAGCTTGCCCGTCGTGAGGTAGCTGTAGAGCACGCTGCCGGGCGGGTCGGCGAGGTACGACTTGACACGGCCGCCCGAGACGTCCTTGAGGAAGCGGGTCGTGCCGGCGAGCGAGCCGGCCGTGCCCGTCGAGCACGTAAACGCGTCGATCTTGCCCTGCGTCTGGGCCCAGATCTCGGGCCCGGTCGACTCGATGTGGGCCTGGCGGTTCGCAATGTTGTCGAACTGGTTTGTCCACACGGCGTTCTCCAGCTTCTCGGCATGGCGCTTCGCCTGGTGGTTGTAGTTCATCGGGTCGGCCAGGGGCACGGCCGGCACGGGGTAGACCTCGGCGCCGAGCAGGCGCAGCATGTCGATCTTGCCCTGGCTCTGCGTGTTCGGCATGTAGATGACGCAGCGGTAGCCGCGCGAGCGGCAGATGTGCGCCAGGCCGATGCCCGTGTTGCCCGCGGTGCCCTCGACAATTGTGCCGCCCGGGCCGACCTGGCCCTTGCGCTCGGCGTCCTGGATGATCCACAGCGCGGCGCGGTCCTTCACGGAGCCGCCCGGGTTCATGAACTCGGCCTTGCCGAAGATCTCGCAGCCGGTCTCCTCGCTCAGCTTGTTCAGCTTCATGAGCGGCGTGTTGCCGACGGCGCCGGGAAAGCCGCTCTTGCTTGTCAATGGCACAAACGGCTTGGCCGCGGCCGCGGCCGCCCTACGCACAACAAGAGACGCGCGCATGAGTTGCTCGGGTTCGAGGTGTGGAGCTGGGCCGGGGTCGGCAGCGGTTTGTGGAACGGTCTGCGGGACCCCCGGTCACGTGGCCGCCTGCCCGCCGCGGTCCCAGCCAGCCGTATCCGCGGCCGCGGCCGCGCCGGCTGCGTCTGCGACGCGCGCCATGCACAGCACCGAGCAGGAGGTTGCCGGCGCGCTCTGCCGGCTCGTGTGGGGCGGGCCGCGCTCGCCCGTCACGGTGAGCCTCACGGACGTGCCGCCCGCGGCGCCCGTGTTCGGCGCGCTGGCCGTCGGCGTGCCGAACCGCCGCCTCAAGGCCGTTGCCACAACGCTCATCCGCACGCCGGACCAGAACGCCGTGAACGCGGCGCTGCACCTGGCCGAGGTGCTTGCGACGAAGTTCGCGCGGCCCGTGTACGTGAACTCGTCGGTTGGCGCGGACCAGTTTCTGCTGTACCGCGAGGTGACGCAGCTGGCCGAGGCGCACATCCCGCTTGAGGCCGCTGCTTAATGCTCTGAGGTGCCGCACTAATTAACGTTGCAGAATGTAGTGAACTTTGTACTTTGTTTGTATGTACAGCCAGTAACCCAGTTGCCCCTAATTGCCGCTGAGGCGGGCCAAGACGGGCCGGCGCCGTAACCGTGCACCGTTAGTGCGCCATATCCGGTGCATGTGGTACAAGCATGTGGTGGGAGCGCTGGGGAGTGGGCGCTGGGTAGTGAGCGTAGGGCTCAGGGCCCTCGGCGCGCGGGCGTTTGTCATCCGCCTGACCACGCGAGATTTTTCACAGTCGAGGGAACGGTAAGGGTTGTGGTTGGGCCCACTGCTATCCGAAAGTTCTCACCTTGAAACCTCTGCTCGCGATAACCCGGTAAACAATGGCTACGGAGCTTACAGTCCAGTCTGAGCGCGCTTTCCAGAAGCAGCCTCACATCTTCACGGCGTCGAAGTCTGCGAAGGCCTCGAAGGCCTCGAAGCGTTGGTACAAGGACGTCGGCCTCGGCTTCAAGACGCCCAAGGAGGCGATCAACGGCACCTACATCGACAAGAAGTGCCCCTTCACGGGCGAGGTCTCGATCCGTGGCCGCATTCTCACGGGCACCGTTGTCTCCACGAAGATGCACCGTACGATCATTGTGCGCCGCGAGTACCTGCACTACATTCCCAAGTACAACCGTTACGAGAAGCGCCACAAGAACGTGGCTGCCCACGTCTCTCCTGCGTTCCGCGTGAACGACGGCGATATTGTCACGCTCGGCCAGTGCCGCCCATTGTCGAAGACTGTCCGCTTCAACGTGCTCCGCGTCATTCCCATGAGCTCGACGAAGAAGCAGTTTGTTAAGTTTTAATTTATGAGTTAGTGCGCATAGCAGTTACACAAAAGATTTATTCTAATTCGCGAAGCGAGAATGAGAGTCTGCGGTTGCAACGGGTCTGGCCTATAGACGCGTGCCCAATGACGCGTGGATTACATGTAATAGAGATGCGGACCGCTCGGCTCTTAGCTAAAGCGTGTCAGTGCAGGCGAGTAGAGTAAATTACAGACGTGCAGTGAAGGGGCTTAACAGAAGCACCGGAATGGTTTAAAGAACGACACTAGCATAGTTTGGCATGCGCATTTTATGTGCATTGGACATGAGCGATCTCAGAGCGTACCTCATGAAAGTCGTAGACTGTGTATCAAGTATGTTAAAATCAATTTAAGACTGGCGTACGCCAGCGCCAATCCTTTCAAATTGAGCACGCGCCGAACCCTCAGCGACAGGCCCGCGAACCCTCAGCAGGCGAGCCCTGGATAGGAGCAGCCCGGGCCGCCGCGGCCGCTTACGTCGGGCCCGACGCAATTGGCCCTGGTAGCGCGCCAGAAGCGCCGCGGCGCTGCATACGCAGGAGCAACTCGCAATCGCGCTCTTATTATTCGTATAGCCCGCCGGCGGTTCGCAGCGCTTACACGATACTGCGGCGTCCCCGCGCCAAACCCCCTGCCTGCAGATGGCAAGCCTGCAGGCAGCAGGCATCGCTTGCATGGGCCCGGCTACGCTGCAGCATGACGCGCGCGGCCCGGCCTGAGGCAATTGGGCTGCGGTGGGGCAAAGCAGCGCGGCGGGGATCGTGCCGTTTACGCGCGGCGTGCGCGCCGTGAGCGCCGCGTGTTCGCATTAATTAAGGCGCGCGCGGCGGCGGCGGGCAATGCGCCGCACGCGCGCCCCGCGCGCAAAGCCGCGGCCGAGCGCTCGCCGAGCCGGCGCGCCCGGCGGTGCGCGGTGCGCCCGGCTGTGTGCGCTTGCGAACGTGGATCTGCATCGGCGCTGGGCGCCGCTTACTGCACCAGCGCCGGGCCTCAGGCACCGCGAAATCACGTTGCCCTCGCCTGCATATATAAATCCGGGGCCCGGCAGGTGGGCGGCGACCATGACCGGGAAGACTGCGCTGCTCATTATCGACTTCCAGAACGACTTCTGCGAGGGCGGCGCGCTGGCCGTGCAGGGCGGGCGCGCGCTGCTGGAGCCGCTGAACGAGCTGATTGCCGCGCGGCGCTGGGACGCCGTCGTGGCCAGCAAGGACTGGCACCCGCCGAACCATGTCTCGTTTGCGTCCGCGCACAGGGGCAAGGCCGCGTTCGAGCCGTACGTGCTGCGTGGGCCCGACGGCGAGGAGTTCGAGACGACGCTGTGGCCGGACCACTGCGTCGACGGCACGCCCGGCGCCGAGCTCGTGGACGGCCTCAACGAGACCGAGCTCGACGAGGTCGTGTACAAGGGCCAGCGGCCGGACGTGGAGTTCTACTCGGCGTTCAGCGACGTGTTTGGCCAGAACGCGACGGCGCTCAACGACTTCCTGCACCGCAACGGCGTGCGCGAGGTTGTTGTTGTCGGCCTCGCGCTCGACTTCTGCGTGCTGTACACGGCGCTGGAGGCCGCGCACAAGGGATACGACACGGTCGTGGACCGGCGGTGCACGCGGGCGATCAGCGCCGACGGCGAGCGGCGCGCGCTCGCGCGGCTGCGGGAGGCCGGCGTGCGCGTCGTGGACGACTACACGAAGGAGTGAATAATGCGACCGCGAAGCGGGCGACTCTTCGTTACGATACTTTATTATGATACCACTATAATGATAACGACTACTGAACGTACTGAACGATGCGCTATGATACGCATCGCTATGATACGCATCGCTATGATACGCATCGCTATGATACGTATTCCTACGTATTCCTATGAAACACACACCTATGATATGTATGCGGCGGTTAGAACGGCGGCGCGTTAGCGCGCTAGCCCGCGCGCTCGCCCGGCTGGCTCAGTGCAAGCATCGCCCGCGTCGCGCGCTTGATCTCGCTGCTCACGGGCTCGTCCGTGATCTCGTACCGCTGCCGCCCCAGCGCCGTCTCGCACACGCGGAACCGCCGCACCAGCGGCTCGCATGTGTACTGCGACTCGCCCTCGTACATCGCGCACTCGAACTGCACGACCTCGACGACAGGGCACTTCAGCGGGATGTCGACCTGGTCCCTGTTGAGCACAATCGTCGGCGGCGCCATTGCACGGCCCTCACTGTTCGGGTCCGCTCCGGGTTCGGTGGGTCAAGTGAGCCGGCCCGGGTGTCGTGGGGTCGCTTAGGCAGGGCATGTGCGTTAGTCACTTGTCCCACCAGGCGCCACACCTGCCCCGGAAGCCACTTAGCCGGCCCCTAGCCAGTCGCGAAGCGCCCCGCCAGCCGTTCCGCGCGCCCCAGCAGTTGTTGCGCACGCCCAGACAGTTGTTTTGCAGCTGCGTACTTGCGAGCAGGGTGTATTGGATGCGCGAATGGCCGAGTGCGGCATCTGCGGCAGCTCCCAGAAGCGCCTCTACTGCGGCGGCTGCGCCATGCACGCGACGCTGCGCGGCCGCGTGAACGTGATCAAGGTGAGCACGCAGCTCTCGGGCCTGCGCGCGAGCGTGACCGACGCGCTCGAGGGCCCGCGCGCGGGCGCGGCGGCCGGCCACGGCGGCACCGACGCGCGCACGGAGCAGCTGCAGGCGAAGATTGCGCTGCTGCAGCGGCGGCTCGACCGCACGCACCAGGCCGTGACGGCGTGCCACGACCGCACGCAGGAGCTGCGCCAGCAGCACCAATTGGTGCAGGAGCAGGTCGAGGCGATGCGCGACGGCCACCGGCAGATCGAGAAGGTCGGCGCGCGCCAGTACGACGCGCACCGCGCCGCGCGCACCGCGCGCGAGGCGCTGCTCGAGCAGGGCTACCGCGACATGCTGCAGCTCTCGCTCAGCCTGCAGTCGAAGTGCTGCCAGAACCTGCTCGAGCTGTTCACGCTGCGCAAGAAGCGCAAGAAGGCCGGCTACGAGTTCGTGCTCGGCTACAACGTCATGCCGGACCTCACGCAGCTCGGCAGCTACTCGGTCGTCGTGATCAACAGCGGCATCGAGCGCATCAGCATGTTTGTCGGCCTGCTCGCGAGCTACCTCGCGCTGCGCCTGCCGTACCAGATCGTGTTCCCGCAGAAGGCGCAGCCCAAGACGCTCATCGGCGCCGTCGAGCCCGAGCCGCTGTCGCTGCAGCACTCCGTGAAGCTCATGATGCGCACGTCGCCGCGCGAGTTCCACCACTACTGCCGGCTGCTCGCGATGCTGGCCCACGACGTCGCGCACGTCGGCTGCAAGCTCGGCGTGCCCAGCGTCACGGACGTGCAGGACGTCGCGAAGCTGAACCAGCTCGTCGCGCAGATCTGCCTGCGCATCGAGAGCATCATCAAGTCCGGGCACCAGATCCAGACGCTGTCGAGCGACGCGGCTGTGGTCGACGTCGACTCGCTGCAGGACTACCTCATCAGCCGCATCGACATCGAGATGAACGGCAAGAGCGCCGAGTGGAACATCATTGACGCGCCGGTTTTGGCGGCGTAGCCATCTATTGCCACACCACAGCTCTATACAGATTATCACAGCACCGTACTTCACCGTACTTCACCACAGTGCTTTATCATATCACCGTATATCACAGTACTCTTATAGATAGTGCTTTTATCATACTACAGTCGTTCTACGTTCAGATAGGATAACTAAATTCCCTCAAAGCTCGCTAAGATGTGACGGGCTCAGTAGTGAGCCTGTGCACCCTAATCTAGAGTCATACCCACCGCTTCAGGCTCACTTCAGCCGTGCACCCCAGCGATGGTTGCTTCCGGTTCGCACCCTCGATCATTCGTACTCAATTAATCTGTCTATTTAACTCATACTTAATTCATACTCAGTAGTGTTCAATTAGCGTCATTAGGATCAGCGTCGTCAGGACTGGTAGTACAGGCTCGGAAACGACGCGTTCAGCGCCGGCAGCGAGAAGTCCGGCGCGTCGTCGCCCGAGTCCTGCTCCTCGACCAGCATCGAGTTGTCCTCGGAGCGCGCGACCTCGGCCGGCCGCGGCCGCGGCGCCGCGCCGGTGTCGCTGCTCATGGTCGCGAGGCTCGCGTCCTGCGTCGACGCGCCGGCTGCGTACGCCTCGTCCTCGTGGATCGCGCGCAGCGTCTTCGTGACGCCCGGCGGCTTCAGGTAGCGGTAGCCCACGAGCCGGACGTCCTCGAGGCGCTGCAGGTGCTGCTGGTACTCGTCCTCGAACGGCGGCTTGTAGGAGCCCGCCGGCACGCCGCGGCCGACGGCGATCCCGCCGTGCGGCGCGGGCTGCGTGCGGAGGGCGTGCAATTGGACGATTCCTGGCGTTAGCATGCGCGTCAACTGCGCATTCACCGTGGCAGGTGTGGTTGTCGGCGAGACTATTAATCAGATGTCGCACCGTAAATGACGCATAATAAATCGCGCACCACCAACATATTCCCACGCAGGCCCGCAGGCGCCAATTGCAGGTCGAATTCGCATTAGTTTAGTTATGTGCAACTACAGAGTCAGTTCGTCTAATCAAGTATGTGCAAAGGGTCCGCGACCCTGGTGTATGTACAAAGTTCCAGCCGGCCTGGGCTGCGGCTGCCTTTTGAATCGTGGCCTGCGGGCCAGCGCCGGGCTCGTTCTGGGGCAGGCCGCAGCCCGAGCTCTATGGTCAATGTCATGGTGGGGTATGCACGGATGCAGCGCGCCAGCGCCGCGGTGATTGTGCGGGGGGGCGGTGCGGGGGCCTAGTCGTGCGGGGGCCTAGTCGTGCGGGGGCCTAGTTGGCGGCCTGGTCCGCGAGCCGCTGGCGGCGCTCCTCGGGAGCACTGCTCTCGGGCTCCTGCGCGCGCTCGTCGTGCTCGGCGCCGAAGAACCAGTCCCAGCGACCCTTCTTGTGCAGCATCGCCAGCAGCAGCACGAGCGGCAGGTGGATCACGCTGGCCCAGAACAGCAGCCGCGCGTACTTCTTGTGCTCGGCCGTGCGCTTGTACACGCGCGGGTCCTTGCCGACGAGCCCGCGCTGCTGCATCCAGAAGCGGAACGCCGCGTACATCTGCCACCCGTTCACAAGCGACGAGTCGAGCATGAAGTACCAGTCCGTGAGCCCGAAGTAGCACGCCGCGTAGCACAGCGGGAACATTGCCGCCGCGTGGCGGAACGCGACGCGCGCCGTCAGCAGCGGGTTCGTCCACGCCGACATGACGTAGCCCGCGTTCTTGTACTCGTCGGCGATCGAGTAGCTCAGGCTCATGAAGTGCGGGAACTGCCACGAGTAGAGCAGGCCGGCCAGAATCCACGGCCCGGGCGACCCCAGCGTCGAGCACGTCGCCCAGCCCATGAGCGGCGGAATCGCGCCGACTATCGCGCCGACCCACGTGTTGGCAATGCTCTTGCGCTTCAGCGTCGTGTAGGTGCCGCCGTACAGCAGGATGTTCGCGGCGCCGAGCGCGGCGACGGTCGGATTCGTGCCCGCAGCGAGCACGGCCACGCCGGCAGCGCCCGTGGCGGCGGCAAACCCGAACGCCTGGTTCGGCGTGAGCCGCTGCGACGCGACGGGCCGCGTGCGCGTGCGCGTCATCTGGCGGTCGAACTCGGGCTCGCGCGCCTGGTTGATCGCGTTCGCGGACGCCGAGCACAGCGCCGTGCCGGTCGTCAGAAACATGAGGCTCACGAGCGAGCCGCCCTGCGGCGCCAGCGCGTACGAGGACATCGCCGACAGCACGACGAGCGCCGACAGGCGCGGCTTCGAGAGCTCGAAGTACGCGTCGAAGCGGCGCTTGAAGTCGCTCTTCGGGCTCGCGCGCCGCTCCTTCTTCGCCGCGGCGGGCGGCGTCTGGCACGAGATCGGCCGCGCCCACGGCGGCACCTCCTTCGCGGGCCGCTCCGCGTCGGGCGCCTCGGCCTTCGACGACAGCACGGCACGGCTGCGGTGGTCAAACAGCATGCTCTGCCTCAGCCGGATGCACGGGCGCGCGCCGAATCCCAGCATAGGACTGGGCATCGCTCGTGGGACGGAGTGCTGAGGTCGAGTGCTGAGGTCGAGTCGACTGACTAACCAGGCAAAATCGCGCGACGTAAGATAGGACGAGCGGCAGGCAGCCGCGTAAATAGGCGGCCGCTGGGTGGTCCCCGCGGGCCCGGTTCGAGAAGCGTGGTTAGAGCGCATTTGGAGCTGGCGGGGCAGGCCGCGTTTATCGTGCCTAGTTTCGTAATTTTTGTAGTATGTAGTTACGCGCGCTCTTGGCTCAGCTTGGCGTTGGCTCAGCTTAAGAATAGCTGCGTTGGCCTGGCCTTGGCTTGGCCTGGCCTTGGCTTGGCCTTGGCCATTGGCGCTGGCCTGCTCGCACGCTTTTTTTTTTATGTTCTAAATCGAGCGCGCTTTCTTATGGCCTAGAAGAACGCGTTCTCGCCCGTCGTCGCGCGGCCCAGAATCAGCGCATGGATGTCGCTCTGGCCCTCGTACGTCTGCACCGTCTGCAGGTTGCTCGCAATGCGCCCAATGTGGTACTCGTCCGCCGTCGCGTTGCCGCCAAACACCTCCATGAGCGTGCGCGCGCCGGCCAGCGCGCGGTCGCAGTTCTGCCGCTTCACCATGCTGATCATCTCCGGCGCGGCCAGGCCCTGGTCCTTCAGCCGGCCCACCTGCAGCGACGCAAGCAGCCCGTAGTTGATGTCGGTCAGCGCGTTCGCTAGCTTCATCTGCACGAGCTGGTAGTGCGCGAGCGGGTGCTTGAACTGCTTGCGGTCGAGCGCGTACTCGCGCGCCAGCCGCAGCGCCTCCTCGAGCGCGCCCATCGCGCCCCACGAGATGCCGTAGCGCGCGCTGTTCAGGCACGTAAAGGGGCCCTTCAGGCCCTCGACCGTGGCAAACATGTTCTCCGCGGGCACCTCGACGTCCTCGAGGTGGATCATGCCGGTCGTGCTTGCGCGCAGCGACACCTTGTGCGAGATCTTCGGCGTCGAGATCGTGCCGGCCTGCGTCGCGTCGCGGTCCACCACAAACCCGCGGATCTTGCCGTCGAGCTTCGCCCACACAACGAGCACGTCGGCAATCGGCGCGTTCGTGATCCACGTCTTCGAGCCGTTCAGCACGTACACGCCCTGCTTGCGCGGGTGCGGCACGGCCCTCGTCTCCATGGAGCCCGGGTCCGAGCCGTGGTTCGGCTCGGTGAGCCCGAAGCAGCCCACCAGCTCGCCCGACGCCAGCCGCGGCAGGTACCGCTGCTTCAGCTCCTCGCTGCCGAACTCGTGGATCGGCAGCATCACGAGCGACGACTGCACGCTCATCGCCGAGCGGTAGCCCGAGTCCACGCGCTCGACCTCGCGCGCAATCAGCCCGTACGACACGCTGTTCACGCCGGCGCAGCCGTAGCCGCTGATCGTCGCGCCCAGCAGCCCAACGCTCCCGAACTCGCGCATCAGGCTCTTCTCAAACACCTCCGTGCGCGCGCCCTCCACGACCCGCGGGTACAGCACGGACTGCGCGAAGTCGTGCGCCGTCTCCGCAATGGCCAGCTCGTCCTCGGACAGCTGCGACTTCAGGTTCAGCGCGTCCGTCCAGTCGAACGCCGCCTTCTTCGCGGCAGCACGGCTCGTCGAGAACCCTCTCGCCGGTGCAAGCCTTAGTGAACGAAGCATTTGCCGTGGTTGACCCCGGCCACCGCCGTTTATAACCCGCGCGCGCGCTCAGGCCGCAGGGCTAGGGCCAACCCGCGCCGGTGCTGTGGGGGTGCATGAGTCAACGGCAAGACTTACCGCATTCCATATCGACATGAATATCGATAGGCCCGCGCATTCGAACGTGCACTAGGCGATGGCCAGATCGGCGGTACTTAAGATCTTCGTGTCATTGTCTATGTATGGCTAGCTTAGTCCGCCTGCCGGTGCATGAACATCGTGGGATCTTACCCCGCTGTGTCGCAGGCCTTGGCTTCCGTATCACATTAAGTCGCACAATTATATGTCAAATATAAATTTTGTAAAACTGGATTGTGACACTGCCGCCCTGCCAGGTCATATCCAAAATGCTCGGGCGGTTTGACTGCGCAGCCCTCTGTTCATGTAGCTCGTCCGGTGACCTCCAAAAACGCCCTTTTCCTGGTATGCGGTGGTTCGCTTAGCGCTCTCTCTCTGAAGATCCCGGTCAACCGTTGGCCGTTCTATCAAGAGCCAAAGAAGACAGATGTCAACTACACTTGAATAGTTCCACGTAAGGAACTCAACGTTTCCTTGCTGCGCATATATCAAAAGTCCTGCCTTTTATGCCATTGACAGATGCTGCGACGATCGAATTTTATGCTTCTATTTCAAGGTCGTGTCAACTGGCATTCCTGAGGAAGAACTCAAGAGTAGCTCGCCTTGGGATTCCTCATATGATGGCAACCCTGAGACTTCTTGACGGCCCCTCTGGCCGTCCTCCCAGAGAGGCGAGCACACATTAAACATGGACCATTGGATGCTCAGTTGGTCCGAGGCTGGTCCCGCGACCTTGATCTCAATGTGTAGAAAATACTGTACGTGAATGTGAGAGCCGTTAAACGGTCGCGGTAGCCAGCCGTTGATTTCCCATCCCCGCTCCTCGCCATCAAGCTCTAGTGCGCAAATTTCTTTGCCGATGCCTACCTCTTCAATAGGCACCCGATGCTGGAACATCTTTGCCTTATCCCAGTGGCACGCAATGAATTGCATAACCAACGTCACCCTTACAATCTTCACGTACTTAGGCTCATCAAATTCGAAGCTCAAGTTGACATTGCATGTGCTTGGGGCTTGAGGTATCCTAGAAGGTCGTCTCGCCTTTAATGTGAAATTGTCACGATAGTAGCGGAAGTCTTCTACTTCCTTGCCGGCTGCTTCTTCTAAGGGCAGCTGCACCTCGTTTATTTCCATAAAATCCTCGATTGTCTGACGCAGGCCACTACTACCAACTTCTAACACGGCAGTGGTGTTTAGGCTCCAATTGACTCCGCATCCTGAGGCCTCACGTATTTCTAGACTGGGCAAAAAGTCTTGGTTTCGAGGGATGCTAACCGAGAAATTAAAGTTGTGACATCCGTCTAACGGTGGTGTTGTTCGCTCAGTAGATGCGTCGATGGTAAAACAACCCATTCGCAATCTGTCGGACACAAGGGTTACATGCTCCATACACTCTAACACAAGGCTCAAGTCATGAACCAGGCACTTGCGACTCTGCGCTTTTATGCTTACATTGCCGCAGATCGTGTCTCCTGGAACGTAGTAATCTTGTGCGTTGTTGATGTCGATTGTTATTAAAGCAGGCTCTTGTATTTTTTGTCACAGCCACCGCATTGCCAGCGCGCACATCTTGGAATGCGAACGAATATGAGTGACTGTTGGTTCGAATCCAACTCATTCTGAATTTTTGGTATTCACGCACGCTTTTGTCTGCATACCACATTCAGATATGTTACATGCTCCAGATTGAGCCCTGTGTGTTCACGATTATACCGCAATAAGTAATCGGGCTTGGTAGATTAAAACACCTCTGTACTGTTATGAGTATTCTTAGTTAAATAAAGACATCGAAGAAAGGACATCCACGTTCTCCAACATTCCTTATTGTCAGGGCGGACAAGCTCTTTGAATATGACTGAAGAGGGCTTGTGGAGCACCAAATTCGAGAATCCCCACACCACGCGGCGTACCTATATCCCATCATGTTTAGCGACAAGTAGGAGTTAATTCTAAGAGTATACCTGGTTAAAAAGCTCGAGTATAGCATGTATACCAAGGCTTCAGTTTTCCGGGGTCATATATTGCTTTGCATACTGAGCAACTAGGCTGCGGGTCGTTCAGAGATGCTGGCACAGTTTAAGCAGCGTTTAGCAGCGTTTAGCGGCGTTTGGCAAGAATACTTAGAGACACGGGCGGCCTTGTTCTTATATAAAAGGCTTTGAGATACCCCAAGAGCAAAATAAAAGACCATCAATCAAATATAAAAGGTTAAAAAGGTGACCAAAACTACGAAGATTGAGCCGAATCCGCGAAACTCGTGCGCAAATGGCGAACCATCGATCTGCGAAGGCGTTGGCGCCATGTGCGTGGTGTCGTACAGATCCCGAAACTAGTGTCAAAATGCCTGTTAGAGCATCCCAAGAGGATGGGCTTAGGCGGTCTCTGCGGATTGATTTGGCGATCGCATCCGCAGCTCGCATGCCACATGGTATCCATAAAAGTCAATTAAGCGTCGGACCGGGCTCTGGGCCGGGGAACCGGCGCATGAGCTCGGCAAGGCGCGCCTCAACGCTGCTGCACAGCCGCTCGCCGAACTCCTCGGCGAGCGCAAGCCCGTCGATCTTGTTTAGCGCGGCAACAAGCAGCGGCTTGAGCTTCGCTGTGTCGTGCTGCGACAGCGGCTGGTCCACAAACTGCTGTAGCGCCACCACGAGATTCGACGTCGGGTCCTGGCGCGCGGGGCTTGCCGCGGCCGCCGCGGCCACGTTGCGCGCCTGCGACGTCGGCGTCGCCAGCCGCAGCGGCTTGTACGCGAGCGGCGGCTGGCGGTCCCCGTCCCTCGCACCGGCGTCTGCGGGCCGCGCAGGCGGCACGCGCTCGCGTGTCGGGCTCGGGCTACGCGCCAGCGACCGCGACGGCACCGACATGCGCTGCGGACTCACGCTGCGGGGCCGCGGCGGCGGGCTCGTGTTGTACACTTTGCGCGGCGGGCTGGCCTCGCGCGATGGTGGGGCTTGACTGCCGCTCGGGATCACAAACCGCGGCATTGAAGGCGACGGCGGCTCGACGTGCGTGGACGACCGGGGCCTACCAATGCGCGGGGCTTCTACCGGCTGGATAGACGACACGAGCACGCAGTCGCCGGCGCTCAGCACCTCGGTGCCAGTCCACGCAATGCCCGAAATCGGCTCGCCGTGGCCCCACTGGCTCGCAACGTGTTCGCCCTTAGGATACGTAAACAGGTGCACACACTTGTCGGAGCCAGCCGCCAGCACGTAGCGCGTGCCTTCGTGGACAATGATCTGCGCGTGCGTCACGTTCACGGACTCCATGTTGGTATTATAGGCACGCCATTTCAGCGCGAGCTTCTCGTCTGCAAACGGGTCCAGCACTGAGACGTGCTTGTCATTTGTGCTGATGATAATGGCTTCCTCGAACGCGGCCACGTCGAAAGGCATACCCTTCAGCAGCAGGCTCTTTGGCGAGTCAGTGAAGATGGGACCTTCTGCGCTGCTGTTCAGACCCGCTGTGCTATAGCAGTACGCGGTCTTGTTTGCCGCGCAGCATACGAGCGCATGCGCCCCGTCCGCGCGCGCACATAACTTTGCCTTCAGTATCGGGCTCGTGAACATCAGTGTCTGTACAAGCGTCCATGGCGGCGCGCCGACAACGTCGCTGCGCATCCATATTTGTACACAGCGGTCTCTTCCCGCGCTCACGGCGACGCGGCCGAGCTGGTGCACGTCGGTTACGGGCCCATTGTGGGCGTTAAATACCTCGCCGCCGAGCCACAGGTCGCCGCACAGCGAGCCGACCATGAGGCGCTCCTCGGGGCTGGCCTCGCCCGTGAGCTCGTAGGCGACCGTGACGTCCGAGAACGGCATGTCGACGCGCGTGCTTGGCCAGCTGTAGACAACGGGCTCGTCGGGCCGCCACAGCGCGACCTTTCCCTCGGCGCTCGAGCTCAGCTGCATGCCCTTGAAGTCTAGAGGGAAGCTGGTATCTGCGTGCTCTGTAGGCGGCACGTTCTGGGACGCGGGCAGCCGCAGCACGCGCCGCGCGCCGCTGCCAGTGCTGCCACTGCTGGCGCTGGCGCCGCTGCCGCCGTCGGGCAAAAAGTACATATCGTACGCGAAGGGCAGCAGCGCGGCTGCACCGTAAGCGTACGTCTTGGCCGGCGCATCAAACGTGTCTCTGAACTCATAGATATGGCTTTGCGTGCTCGCAAACACATGCAAGAACGCAGCGTCCATTACGACGACCGACTTAATAGGCTGCGCTGGCGCGAGCGTTGCCAAATGCTGGATCTCGGGCATTTTGTAGAGCTCGCCGCGGGCGGTGCCGACGACGAGGCCGCCGCCGAGCGGGCCGCGCGACGCGCAGGCGCACTCGAACGTTTGGTCGAGGGTGTCCTTGAGAAGCACGCTGCGGCCGGGCAGAATGGACTCGGCGCCGACGGTCCAGAGCTTGATGTGGCGCACGCCGCACGTCACGAGCTGGTTATCGTTGAGCCACGCGACGTCGCGGACCTCGGAGATGCACTTGTTCGACGCCTGCAGCTCGAGCTGGCCGCCGGTGACGGACCACACATAAAGAAAGCCGTCCTGCGGCGTGCCCAGGGATGCGAGGAAGTGGCCCGAGGGCGAGAAGCGGAGGTGCTGCACGCCGAATTGGTGCTGGTCCTTGAGCACAGACAGGCACTCGCCCGACGCGAGGTCGTAGAGCAGGAGGCGCGGCAGGTACCCGCTGGCCTCACCGACGGCGACGAGAGTCGAGCTCGCTGCGACGCAGCCGGCCTTGTTTACGCGCACGAGGCGGTGCGCGCCGGGGCTGGCCGGCGACTCGGAGCCGCTTTTCGGGCTGCTGGGTGGCTCGGGCCCCGGCTTGGGCGCGCGGTAGTAGAACCGCTCGCAGGCGTCGGCGCCGCTGGGCGCGGCCAGACGCGTGAGCACGGCGCCGGCGCCGACGCACTCGACGCACGCCGGGTCGCCGCCGGGGAGGCGCACGAGCGCGACGGCGTTGCTTGAGCGCGCGTTTCCGCCGAGGACTTTCTCGACGCGGAGCTCCATCGACTAACGTACTCTAATGTACGGATGCGGCACTCTTACACTGATGCGGTACTCCGTAGTACTCGAAAGCAATGAAGCGGTACTGATGCGGTGCTCTGCAGAACTCGAAAGCACTGAAGCGGTACTCTATAGTATTCCTAAGTACACTGAAGCGGTGCACTGCCTTGCACAGGTCGGCGCTACTTGGCGCTGCACAAACCTAGCCGCACACTGCCCGGCAAAACAACTGCCTAAACAACACCAAAAACCACTGCCAGCTACGCGTACTTGCGGCTAACTGCGGCCAACTGCGGCTAATGCTGGGCGGGCGGGCGTAATGGATCGTAATTAATGTTTATTTACTTTTCGTGAGCTTGACTAATATCTTATTCGTTACAATGCGCGACGCGCCTATGCGCGGGCGACAAGCACGCGCGTGCCGAGAATGAGGCCCGTGGCCACAAATAATGCAATTGAGGCCACCAGCACGAGAATGCTCTTGGCCAGCTCGCTCGAGCGCTCGGCCGGCTCGGCGCGCGGGCGGTACCAGCGCAGCGCCTGCACGGCCTTCTCGCCAAAAATGTCCTCGAGAATGCCGTCGACCTCGCGCAGCGAGGAGCCCGTGAGCTGCGGGTCGGCGCGGATCTCTGCTATCGCCTCGAGCATGTTTATGAGGTCGACCTGCACGACGCCGTCGCGCATGTTGATGTCGACGGCCGTCTTCTCGCAGAGCCGCCGGATCACGGGCAGCCCGTGGTCGTGCGTCTTGAATATTGTCCGGTTGGGGTCGCACGCCTGTATGACCGGGACCTGCCACGACGGGTCCTCGAGCACGCCCTGGTTTGGCACGGGCACCCAGAACTCGGCGTCCTGGCCGAGCTTCTGCAGCGCCGCGCCGAGCTCGGGCAGAATCGTCGCGCGCATCGGGTGCAGCCCGCTGTTCTCGGTGAGAATGCTCGACAGCAGCACGACGGCCTGGTCCGCGTCGCCCAATTCGAGGAAGTGGCGCTCGAACAGCGCCTGCCGCTTGCTGAGGAAACACAGCGAGCAGAACAGCCGCTTCCGCCGCAGCGCCGCCTCGTCGAGCGCCCCCGCATGGCCCCGGTAGTACGCCATCGCGCTCATGCTCCGGGAATTGGATCGGCGCGTTGCAGGGCCCATGTGCACCACCCGGGCACACCTACCTCACGCCTCTTATATTTTGGGGTTGGGGTCCCCCCAATGCACAACCGTGGGGTAAACGATCTGCTAAGACTTTTTGCCGGCGCGCGTGCAGCACTGCGCCGTCACGTGGCCGCCCAACCGCATATCGCTTCCGCGCCGTCGCGGCCGCCGACGCAGCCACCTGCCGCTGCCGCTGCCCCGCTTGCCCCGCCGCTGGTTATTTATACGCAGCCGCGCTGGGGACGCTGCAGTGCTGCTGCGGGTCCTGCGGAGCTGCGTGCCGCACGCAATGCTATTTGTGTCGGCGCGCGGGGCCGCGCCTCGCTCGGCAAATCTACGGTAAATCCAACGCTAAATGTATAGCACTCGGCGCGCTTCGCGCTCCTGTAGTTAGGCCGAATTTCCCAACCTCGTGGTGCCGCAGTGCCCCAGACGGCGCGCTGCACGCGGTCGTATTTGTCCGGCCGCAATTCTCCAGTCGCCTGCAATTGTCCAGTCGCGCTGCGCCCAATTGTCCGTATCATGCTCGGGCCGGCTTGTGTTTTGAGTTCTCCTGCGCCGCAACTGTTTTTGTGGGGTCCCCCAAGTTGTGTTTTTTCCCTCCCATTTTCCCGGCGAGGGTACCGCCGGTAGGTTGGGGCGCTCCATCAACACATACTCGGCAATGTGCGCAGAGTAATGTGCGCATACCCCGCGTACCGCGCACCGCGTACCGCGCACCGCGCACCTATTTACTCAATGGCTCGTTTAGTGACCGTATATGCTAGGTTAAATGCTTCGTGATAAATGCTCATAAGGAAATCGTATCTCAGACTCGTAACAGGGCGCCGATCAGGGCGCCAACCGGTGCGCCAAACAGTGCGCCAAACAGTGCGCCAACCTCGTCGCGGCGCTACACCGGCACGTAGCGCGCCTCCTTGCTGCGCAGCGCGCGCACGCGCTGCCTCAGCGACCGCCATGCGCGCGCGAAAAACCCGCACGGCCGCTCGCCGGCGCCGCCCTTCGGCTCCCACCGCCGCAGCAGCAGGCTCGAAGCCACAACCGACACAGAGCTCAGCGCCATGGCGCCGCTCGCCATGATCGGCGTCAGCATAACGTGGAACGGCAGGAACAGCCCCATCGCAAACGGAATCATCACAAAGTTGTAGACCACGCTCGCCAGCAGGTTGATCTTGATGCGCCGCATCGTCGACCGGCACAGGTCCAGCGCCGCGGGCACGTCCTTGATCGGCGACGCGTGCCGCAGCACCACGTCCGCAGACTCCACGGCGACGTGCGTCGCGCCCTCCATGCTGATCCCAACCGACGCCGACGCCAGCGCGGGCGAGTCGTTGATCCCGTCGCCCACAAACACGACCTCGAGGCCCTCCGCACGCAGCGTCTGAATCACCTCCACCTTGTTCTCGGGGTGCATCTGGCTCCACACGTACCGCTCGTCAATGTTCACCTCCGCGGCCACGCTCTCCACGACGTTCCGGCTGTCGCCGGAAACAAGCCCCACTATGTATCCCTGCTCCTGCAGCGTCTCGACAACCATCGGCGCGTCGGACCGCAGCGAGTCCTTCAGCGTGATCGTGCCCACAATCTCGCCGTCAACCTCGATATACACATCGCCGTTCTCAACAACACTGTCACGGCGCCGACCCACAAACACGCGGCGGCCCTCAACGCTGCCCCGCACGCCCTCGCCCATGACGGCCACAAAGTCGTCCACGGGCAGCTGCTTGCCTGCCGCGGTACCGCGCGCCTCATCAGGATGCTCGTAGCCGGCCAGCGTCTTGCCCACAGGGTGCTCGCTGAGCACCTCAAGTGCGCGCACAAGCGGCCAGTGCGCCGCGCCGACCGTCGTCGACACCACAGACATGCGGCCCGTCGTCAGCGTGCCGGTCTTGTCAAACAGCACGACGCTGGCCTTCGAGCCCATCTCGAACACGGCGCCGCCCTTCACGAGAATGCCATGCTCGGCGCCGGCGCCCGTGCCGACCATGACGGCTGTCGGCGTGGCCAGCCCCAGCGCGCAGGGGCACGCAACCACAACAACCGAAATGCCGAGCCGCATGCACACAAAGAACAGCGAGTGGTTCTGGAACACCGCGGGCAGCCGCTCCTTGCCGAGCACCGCGCCGGCGAGCAGCCAGCACAGGAACGTGCCGAACGCAAGGCTGAGCACGACGGGCACGAACTTCGCCGCTGCCGCGTCCGCGTAGCGCTGGATCGGTGCGCGCAGCGCCTGCGCGTCCTTGATCAGCGTGATGATCTGCGCCAGCTTCGTCTCAGACCCGCACTTGTTCACGCGGAAGTGCAGCGTGCCCAGCCCGTTGATCGTGCCGCCCACCACGCTGTCGCCGGGCCGCTTCAGCACGGGCTCGGCCTCGCCCGTAAGCAGCGACTCCGAGATGTACGACTCGCCAGACAGCACCTCGCCGTCGGCGCTCACCTTCTCGCCGGGCCGCAGCACGACGACGTCGCCCACTTGCAAGAGGTCGGTGGGGATAAGCTCGCCGGACTCGCGCGTGTCGCTCGCAATCACAAAGACCTCTTCGGGCACAAGCGAAATGAGCTCGGACAGCGCGCGCGACGTGCGCCCGCGTGCCTTGTTCTCCAGGTACTTTCCGAGCAGCACAAACATGATGATCATTGCGCACGCATCCCACAGATACATCTGGTGGTGCGGCATGTCCGTGATCATGCTGTGCGCCAACGCAAATGTGGAGTACACGGACGCGCACGTCACGGACGTCGTAACAAGCACGTCCATGGTCGGCGTGCCGTTCCGCAGCGCCTTGTACGACTTCGTGTAGAAGCGGCGCGCGGGCCCCAGCAGAATGGGCAGCACAAGCGCGAGCGATATTATGTCGTCGAGCCACAGGCCCGGCAGCACCTTCATGACAAGGAACCCCGGGAGCTTGTTGCGCAGCTTGTCGAGCAAGATAATCGGCAGCCCCAGCAGAAACGCCTTCCACGTGTCGAAGTAGTACGAGTTGAGCTCCTTCACGCGGTCGAGCGCCGCGATCTGCTGCGTGTTGTCGGCGGTCTCGGCTACGAGCGCCGTGAACCCCAGGCGCTCGATAGTACGGATGACGGCACGGACGCCTGTGCGCGCTACGTCGTACGTGATGATGGCCGTTCCGGCGTCGAGCGACGCCTGCACGTTTGTCACACCGTCGAGCTCCTTCAGGCCCTTCTCGATTGCGCTTGCGCTCGAGTCATCCGTCATGCCGAACACCTTCAGCTCGAGCATGGCCGAGCCGGGCGCCGCGGCGGGCGCGTGCTGCGGCGCTGACGAGCGCAGCTGCGCGTCGAAGCCGGCGTCCTCGACGGCAGAAACCAGCGCCTGCACGCCGCGCTCGCCAAGGTCCTCGTGCACAACAATCGCCGCGTCCGTGACCAGCGAGACCTCCGTGCTGAGCACGCCCGGCACGCCGTTGAGCGCCTCGCGCACGGACGTCGAGCACGAGCCGCACGTCATGCCCTGAATGCCAAGCTCGGTGCGGGTCGGCCCGGGCTGCGCGGGCTCGGGCAGCAACGCATGCGACTTGACGGGCCGCGCCTCGAACCCGGCATCGTCAATGGCCGTGGCGAGCGCATCGACGTCCGCGCCGTGGAAGCGCACGGTTGCGCGCTCGGTGATGAGCGAGACGTCGACATGGTCGACGCCGGGCACGCCCTCGAGCGCGGCCGTGACGGCCGCCGTGCACGCCGAGCACGTCATGCCCTCGACGGCGAGCTCTGCGTAGTGCGTCGCAGCGTCCTGCGTCATCGTCGGGTCTCAATGGGCGGCTCTCGCGTGTGGCAACTGGCGATCCGAGCTTAAATGGGTTCTCGCCAGAGCCGGCTGAACGTTGGTCACGTGCGCGGCCACCACCCACAACGGGCTCGCCAGCGCCGGCGCCCCAGCCCTGGAAAATCCAGATATGCACGGCGGCCTAACCCAGCAGCTTCCATGGCCGGCGCCGCCCAAGCAGTAAGATGCGGGCCAGCGCGGCCAAAAACCCAGCAGCCGGCATTCGGTACAGGGGTTATGCTGATCAGTCTGTTTCGTTGGCGCAAAACAGCCTCTGCGGCGCATTGGTCCCCACAGACGGCACCGGGATTTCCCGCGGCTCCCTGCGAGATTTTCCCGATTCCCCAGGTACCCATCACAGGTACTCAGTACAAGTACTCATCTGTGTAGCGCGTGCGGCACCGAACCCTGCGATTGGGTTCGGGCGGCCTGGAATGATTGTACGGCAGCAGTACGGCGATAACGCGTAGAAGTCGCGCTCGATCAAGCCAGATTCTTAAGTTATGTGCGCCCGGTTCCTCTATAGTGTTCGAGCCGGGCTCAAGCTAGATATGTAGACATTAAGGTTCAGTGTGCATCGGGGTCTGCAATATTCCCGTTCATGCGCGGCATGGGCCTAGATCGGGGCGTCTGATGGGGCGCGGCAAGATCTGGGCGGCTCAAGAGGCGCGATAGGCAGTGGGTAGAGAATTTCGTTTAGCGGTGCTGGAAACTTCGCAGTTGTCGGTTAGGACTTGTTTGGCGACTCGGGAGCGTCGTACGGCGGCTTGAGATCGTCCCTCAGCATCTCCTTAGCCTCGTCCACAATGCGCTCCTCGTCGAGTTCATCGCCGTCCTCGTCCGAGTAGTCCTCGTCCTCCTGGCCACTATCCTCGTAGTCCTCGTCGGCATCGGAGTCGTACTCGTCGTCAGTAAAGTTTGCCTGCATGCCGCTCTCCCAGTCGATGGCGCCGCTGCGCGGCACGGCCAGCGAGTCGTTCGTCGGCACGTCGCTGCCCTTCTCGGCGACGTCCTCGTCGTCAGACAGCACGTCCGGGATCGGGTTGCGCCAGAAGTTCAGGTCGCTGAACTCGGTCGTCGTCAGCTTGTGCAGCTTGTCCTGTTCAGGCAGATTCGGCGGGAACAGCTGGTCCACGAGGTCGCGAATAAGAATGTACGAGCTCTTGATGCCGCTGAGCTCGAGCAGCTCCATGCGCACCTCGGAGTCGGTGTTGATCGTGAAAATCTTGGTGCTGGGCACGTTCACGGAGCGGTAGCTGAGGCCGTCGGTGATGCGGTTGCCGAAGCCGGCGTAGAACGGCGTCTCGTCCATGAAGTCGGGCTCGTACAGCTTCTTGATGTCGCGCAGACACGCCATCTTGAAGATCTCGGGCTTGCGCATGATGACCTCGCGCTTCAGCGCCGCCATGGTGCGGTCCGGGCTGAGAATGACCGGCCCCGCCGGCAGCCGGTAGCCGTCCTGCAAGATGCTGTTCAGGTACCCGCGCGTGACGTCGGCGAGGCCGACCGAGCGCGACGTGAGGTACATTATGTTGTAGCCGTTGTTGGCAATGTCCGAGTAGAGGCGGCCGACGCCGGCGTGCGTCCAGTCGCGGCCGACGAGCGTCATGAGGTGGCCCATGGCGTCGCTGCGCGTGATGGTGCCGTCGATGTCGCTGATGACGACGGGCGTGCTCGAGTTCCACAGGAAGATGCTGGCCGTGACGGTGGCCTGGTTCGAGCGCACGACGAACTTCATGTCGTTCTTGCCCGGCTTCAGGTTCAGGCTCTTCAGCGCGTCGGAGCTGAGGCGCAGCGTCTTGACGTAGCGCTCCTCGGCGCCGGCCTCGGCCGCGGCCGCGCCGTCGGCGTCGTCGTCGACGTGCACGAGCTTGCGCGGTGCGCTCTCGGGCGACTGCGGCGGCGACGCCGGCGGCGAGTCGTTCTCGTCGTCCGAGTTCAGCATGTTTGTCACGACCTTCTCGAGCTCCTTCGTGTTCGTGCCGCCGGCCTTGTAGCCGGTCATGTCCATGATGACGTCGCTGCCGTCCTCGCTGTGGCTCGACGGGATCTTGACCTCGCGCAGGCGCTTGATGATGCGGTCGATGCGCTCGGGGTCCTGGCCGCGCAGCCGCGGCTCGAACGTGTCCTCCTCCTCGCCGAGCAGCTCCTCGTGGACGTGCTCGTGGACGTGCTCGCGCAGCTGCTCGCGCAGGTCGTCTTCGCCAAGGTGCGCGGGGTCATGCTCGGGTGTGTGCGCATGCGCGGGCGCGGACTCATGCGTATCTGGCCCGTGCGCGTGGTCGTTTGTAGAATCTGTATGCTCTGTAGGTTTGCCGGTTGTGGATTCACCTTTTGCATCCGCAAACTCCTCTGTCAGTTTGCGCTCAAGCTCCTGTAGGGCTTCCTGTTCAGGTTTCTGTTCAGGCTCCTGCTCCTGTTTAGGCTTCTGCTCCTGGTCCTGTTCGCCTTGAGGGCCCTCTTGGCTGGGATCCTGCTTGGGCTGGGCGGAAATGTCGAGGAAGTCGACGTCGTTGTCGCCGCCGCCCTCGCCGTCGGCGGCGCCCGCGCTCGGGCTCGACGACGGGCTCACGACGGGCGACGTGAGCAGGCTCGCCGGCACGTCGCCGTGGGTCGGAAACACAAAGAACGCCTCGCCGCCCTCGCCGAGCTTCATCGAGAAGTCGACCTTCTCGCCGTTCACATAGAAGTCGACGGCCTTCTGCGACGGCCGCAGCAGCGAGATCTTGCCGAAGCGGATGTGGAACGCCGAGCAGTGCAGGTCCCCGCTCGTTTGCTGCACGACAACAACGTCAATCGCGCCGGACAGCGTCGACGGGTTCAGGCTGTTCCATGTGCGCGAGACCGATCCAATCGCTCTCCCGAAGTACTGCATGCTGTGCGCGTTGTGCCTCGCGCGATTGGCCTCGTGGTCTGCAAGCCGGTGTGCCTCAAGCGGGTGCGGCTACGAGAGGCTCCAGGCGAGGGTGCCAGGCAAGGGCCCAAGGCGAGGGTTGGTCAGCACGCCGGGTTGTGGGGGTCCGCCCGAGCGGGTTTCGGCGCGCTGCCGCCAGATGCGTGCCGCGCCGGCGGCGCCTGAGTACGCAGAAACGCGTTTGGAAGCGGTCGCTGCGCGCTCAATTTGCGTGCCGTGCTGTAGTTGCCTCGCGCGTGGACCTGCTGCGGCGCCGTGTAAACGCCGTGTTTCTTATACCGGTAGATGTGCGCGCTTCCGGGACTCGCAGAGTGTGCGGCTGGAGCCTGTTAGTAGTCAATTCTGGGTGCTCGCGCCTCTGCGCGCCGCGGATTTGGCGCGCGCGTTCGGCCCACACGGGTGGTGCGACCGGCGGTCCCCGGGTACGGGTTATGTGGCCCGCCCCGCGCCCAGCCCGTGCCCACGGCGAAGAAAAAAAACCTGAGGTAAGCGGCGGCCCAGCTTAGTTTCCTTTCCTTCCAGTCCGAGACTTCGCCGTCGTGACCAGACATTGAGCGCCAAATTCCGGAAGTGCTCGAGCTCTGCGAAGATGATGGCTGTGTCCCAGACCCCCGTTCCGCCCGGCGCGGACGGCCGTGCGGGAAACGGCAGCGACGCGCCACCACAATACAATAGTAGCCTAGCGTTAACCCCCCCAATAGATGGTGAGAAATCCACCACGCAGAGCGGCGCGCTCGACGCCGCGACGAAGCAGATGTACTCGCACCTGGTGCGCGAGGCGCTCGACAAGCTGCGGGGTGGCAATGTTCAGCCGCTCGACGACGTTGTGCACGGCGTGCTGCGGCGCGGCGAGGACGAGCTTGGCCGCGAGACGCCAATTGACGCCGAGAAGCTCGTGGTTGTGCTGCGCGCCCTGAGCCGCGACATTACGCGCCTCGATTGCTACGCCGCTGTGCCGGCAATCATGGCCCTGCTCGACTTCGAGCAGTGGAGCGAGCTGTCGCCGCGCCTCACCGAGGCGTACGTGCAGTTCTTCAGTGTGCTTGCCAGCGGGAACCCGCGCTGGTGGAGCGAGATCGCCGGCCGCGTTGTTGCGCAGCTCGCGGAGCCCAGGCTGGAACTGGCCCCGCACCACACCGTCATCTCGCGCATTCTGCAGCTCGTGCCCACGTCCGCCGCCGCGTTCCAGGTCATCTTCGACCAGCAGTTCCCGTTCAAGATGAGCCCGAAGGCCAGCATCGCCTGCTACGTCCGCAACCTGCTGCGCATCACCGAGTACGCGCCGGACCAGCTGCGCGCCGTGTGGGAGCTTGTGATCCAGCGGCTGGTCGAGCTCGACGTCGAGAGCATTCAGGTCGACGACGACGAGTCCGACTCCGACTCCGAGTCTGAGACCGAAGACGAGTCCGATGACGCCGAGGACGACGAGGACGACAGCGACGAGGACAATGACATGAACGAGAGCAATGATAATGACAGTGTGGCCACGGACGCAGACGTGGCCAAGGACGCGGAGCAGACGATTGTGGCTGCTGGCGCAGAGTCGCTGAAGCGCGCCGCCGAGGATGCTGTTGAGCCGAGCGCAAAGCGCGCGCGCGTGGCCGACGTCGAGGACGGCACCGAGTTCACGGGCGCCGAGCTGGCGCTGCAGGCGGCCGAGCTCGGCGCGGCCGAGCCGATGACCGAGAAGGTCGACGCCGTGATGACGGTCATTCTCGACCACCTCACGCGGAAATTCAGCCCCGAGGCCGTGCAGAGCGGCGAGGCGTCGCCGCTGTTCATCATGCTGCTCGAGATCTTCAAGGGCGTTGTGCTGCCGACGTCGACGCCGCAGGCCGTGCAGTTTCTGTGGTTCTACATTGTGCATGCGCACAAGGACATGATGGACGCGTTTCTCGTGACGCTGCTCGACGCGTCGATGTCGCCGACGGTGTCGATCAACCAGCGCCAGAAGGCGATGCAGTACATTGCGTCGTTTGTCGCGCGCTCGAAGGGCGTCTCGCGCACGCAGATCATCTTTGTCGTGAGCTACCTCTCGAGCTGGGTCCAGAGCTATGTGGCCGAGCGCGAGCACGAGGTCGACCAGACGATGTCGATGGCGCGCTTCCGCATGTTCTACTCGGCCGTGCAGGCGCTGTTCTACATCTTCTGCTTCCGGCGCTCGGAGCTGCGCACGCAGGCGGCCGCGGCCGAAGACGCGCCGGCCGAGGACGCCGGCGAGTGGGAGGCCGGGCTCGACAAGGTGTTCCAGGCCGTCATCATGACGAAGTTCAACCCGCTGAAGTACTGCGAGCCGTCGGTCGTGAGCATGTTCGCGCAGGTCTCGTGCGACGAGGGCATTGCGTACTGCTTCACGATTCTCGAGCGCAACCGCGTGGGCCGCGTGCGCGCGGACGCGGCCAAGCCGTCGGCGAGCTCGGACCTGTCGCGGCTGTCGTCGGTGCTGTGGCCAAACTACCGCGAGTTCAAGCTGCTTGAGTGCTACTTCCCGTTCGATCCGCTCGTGCTCGAGACCGTGGGCAAGCTCGTGCGCCCGCTGTACGTGGAGTGGTCCGACGTGAGCCAGAACGATTCCGGCACGGAGCAGGAGGAGTACCGCGACAGCGACAGTGACAGTGATAGCGACGTGAGCGACGACGAGTAAGCGCGCAGCGGCTCCAAAGTTATTTTATTAGGCGCCTCGGCACAGAACAAGCGTGCCGGGCGCAACGCCGGCCGGCGCCGGCTAGTCTATATATTATTCTAATACCTCAAATGCTCTAATACTGATGACATCCCGAGTCCAGTTGCCGGCCAGCCATACCGCCTCGTTACGGGCAGATACTATGCAGCGTGTATTTACATCAGTGTTCAGGCAAACATTGTGTACGGTGTATACGTGGTGTACATATATTAGTGAACTTTGGAGCCGCACGGGCACTGACGGCAGTTGTCAGTGCGGCCGATGCAGTAGCCAATGATGTAGCCTGCATTGTGCCAGATGCGCATTGCATGCACATGCAGCGCGTGCCTATTCGCCGAGGCGAAACACACTACCCCACCACTGCTATTTTCACTAAACTGTCTATTGAGCTACTGCATGCTCTACAACGGTGTCGAGCGTGCGGCTGTCGCGCGCCCTTGGGCTGATGCGCGACAACGAGATGCATATGCAGGCGCACTGGAGGCTATCTGTGGGCGCCGCGGCCGGCCGTATCGCGCGGCGGCCGCCAGCGGTCGTGCGCTTAGTCACGCGCCGCGGCCAATGGGCGCCTCACCGCCTAGGCTAGCAAGTCTACCACCCCTACCCCCACCATCTGCGGAGATGCTACAGTCGTTCGTTGCGAGGCAGCTTAGGGGAGCCTCGGTGCGGGCCCAGCCGCTCGCGCAGCGCGTCGCGTTCTCGACGCGGGGCGCGCGGCTCGCGCCCGACGCCGTCGGCGGCGTGAAGCCGAAGAAGCGGCACCGGATCCGCAACCTGCTTGTGTCGTCGACGCTGCTGCTCGTCGGCGCGTACGCCGGCGGCGTGTACTACTCGCTGCAGAACGACGAGTTCTACGACAAGTTCACGCTGTACGTGCCGCTGGCCGAGACGATTGTCGGCGTTGTGGACGACTGGAAGTTCTGGCTCGCCGTGAAGGCGCCCGACGGCGACTACCGCCCGACGTGGGGCCAGGAGAAGCACAAGCCGATCAAGACTGTGCTGGTGGACGGCGAGAGCAAGGCGAACCCGGAGCGCTACGGCTCGAACCCGCCGCCGGCGGCGCCGCTTCGCGACCGCGCCGTCGACAAGCTCGAGCATGTGCTTGGCGGCAAGGTCGGCGAGCCCGCGCGCGAAAACACCGCGACGCAGCCTGCCGACGCGACGAAGGCGTCGGCGCGCCAGACCGGCCGCGAGCCGAAGGTGCCTGTGAAGGGCCTTGAGCAGGGCGCTGGCCTCGGCTCCGACACGGCGCCGGCCACGACGCTGCCCGCGGCATCGCCAGCCAAGGCCGACAGCCACAGCAAGCCCGTGGGCGGTGCGGCGAAGCCGAAGGAGCTGCCTGGCCAGAAGGCGCCCGGCGTCGGCAAGGACGCGGCGGTCGCGCCAGACCAGATCGACCCGCTGCTGCAGTCGATTGCGCGCCAGGTGAACGTTGCCGAGAAGGCGCAGAGCCTGGACCTGCTGGGCGATGCGTACTTCAAGGGCCTGAGCAAGGCCGTGAAGGAGGCGTCGCTGAGCATCAAGCACGAGCGCGACGTGCTGAAGAGCCAGTACGACGCGAAGGCAAAAGAGGTTGCCTCGGGCACGAAGCAGAAGGCGGACGAGGAGTACCTTGCCGCGAAGCTGAACCTTGTGGACTCGTACAACCGGCGGCTGCAGCTCGCGCTCGACGCCGTCACGCAGAAGGCCGTGGCTGCGGCAAACAACCGCATTGCCGCGCAGTACAACGAGCTGCAGCGCGTGTTTGAGCACGAGATCTACGACCGCGTCGAGCACGAGCGCAGCGGGCGCCTGGCGCAGCTCGGCGAGCTGACGAAGGACGTCGCGACGCTGCAGGAGGCGATGCTGAGCTCAGGCCGCATTCTCGAGAGCGAGGACGGCGTCGTGTCGTTCTACCTCGCGCTTGGCGACCTGCAGCGCGTGCTGGCCAGCGGCCAGACCGTGCCGCTGAAGAAGTACATCGACACGCTGACGAAGGCGCTGCCCAGCGACCCGCTGGTCAGCGCCGTGGCGGCGAGCATCTCGCCGACGGTGAAGCAGTACGGCGTGCTGAGCCACACGCAGCTGGCGGCGCGCTTTGCGCTCATCGAGCCCGAGATCCGCAAGGCCAGCCTCGTGCAGCCCGAGGCCGGCATTGCCGGGCACATCGGCTCGCTGGCCGCGAGCCAGCTGCTTGTGAAGAAGCACGGCCTGCCCGAGGGCGACGACGTCGAGAGCGTGCTTGCCCGCACGGAGACGTATCTGCAGCAGGGCGACGTGCTGCAGGCCGTGGCCGAGGCGAACTCGCTGCAGGGGTGGCCGAAAAAGATTGCCGGCGACTGGCTCGCAGAGGCGCGCCGCCGCAGCGAGGTCGAGTTCCTGCTGACGGTGCTGTCCGAGGAGGGCCGTCTGTGGAGCATCTCGCGCACCAAGAAATAACTAGACTCTTAATGCAACTCTAAGCCCTGCCCTGTGCAGCATCGCCCTGGACAGCGATGCGGCAGTTCTGTAAAAGCAAACATAAACTCACGCACTTAATCAAGCTGAGCCCGTCACGAACCCACGAAGACCCAGGATCTGAGTTGGCTTCCTGCAAAACAGCGCGCGCTACTTAGACAACTTGGTTAAATAAAGACGTACTATTACACTCGTACTATTACACTCATATGTCGGCGAGGCCCTTGCACAAAAGCCGCGTCTGGTCGCTTGTGTCCTTCAGCTTCAGCACCGCCAGCGTGTCGCCGACGTGCATCGCGCGCACAAGCATGATGTTGCGCGCCGTGGTCGCCGTGGCCGTCGCGTCGGCCTCGCTGATGCTCGGCGACGACGTCACAATGATCTGGTTCAGCTCCTCCTCGATGATCTGCCACTCCTCGGACGTGCACGCGAGCTGCGCGAGCTCGAGCGACCTGCGCCGGTCCTCGATGCTCGCGCGCGCGAGCTGCACGAGGTACTGCGTGTTCTGCTGCTCGCGCGCAAGCACAAGCACCTCGGCGAACTTGCCGCGCGACGCGAGCGAGCGCACCAGCTCGTCCGCGTGCTCCGCGGGCTGCCCGCGCGCCGCGAGATACGCCGCCACGGCGCGCGGCCGCTGCTCGCTGAGCGCGTCGATCACGTACTCGTGCAGCAGGTCCTGGCCCTCGGCGTCCCACGGCTCGCCGAGCGGCTCGAGTGCCTCGTCGGGCCGCCCGTGGTCGAGCAGCCACAGCCCGCGAACCAGCGCTTGTTCCGTGCTGCTCAGCCACAGCTCCGCCGCGTAGTGCGCCGCCACGCTCTCGGCGCCGGCCGGCGTGCTCTGCGAGTAGTCCAGAAACAGGTACAGCAGCGCCCGCGTCTGGTATATTCGCACGCGCCGCGTCGGCGCGCCCGCGCCGGCGTCGATCTGCTGCACAAGATTGAGGAACGCGTCGCGCGACGCGGGCGGATATGCCGCCTGCGGCTCCGCCACCTCGCAGTACGCGAGCAGCCGGTCCACGCCGAGCCCGTGCGGCCCGGGCAGCTTCGACCGCCGCCACTTCACTTCCTCGGCGCGCGCCGCGTCGTACGGCACGCCGCCGAGCGTCTTCGCCAGGCTCTGAGCGAACGACATGCGCTTCGAACTGGCAGTGTTTGCGCCGATGCGATGCGGGTCACGAGATACCGCAACGTGGGACGCCGTCGACCACCAGACTGGAGATGCGCGAAGGGGCCAACACTTTACGTGAAGCCGTGCTGAGCAATTAACAGGCTAGTTCCGAGTGGGTTTTTCTATTCAGTCCGCTCGGCGCCGCCTAACTGCGCTGCTTCCTCTGAGAGCCATTCCAGCCTGGCGCTCGTCTAGCCAACACCAAACATGAATACACCTAAATACACTTAAGTGCACAGAAATGCACATACGTACACAGGAACGCACTCGTTTGTGCGTTGGATGCTTACACCGTGGTTTTATCGTGCTCGTGAGGTGCTGCCCACGGCATTTGTCTGGCGGTGCGGCACCCCAACCGCCAGCATACAGCGAGGGTTTTTCCACCGCGAAGCACCCTGCATTCGGAATTAATATCTCAATTGAGTTTCGTATGACTTGTTTTAGTACGTGGCTCCTGTTAGGACTTTGCCCAGTGTATCGTCTTTATGGCCCCTAATTAGGCCGCGCACCATTGTACTTTGAGCCGACAAGTACATGTGTCAACTATCGGTGAAACTGCAGACAGGAAACCCCACTTGGCGAGCTTTTTTGATCGGCATGCAGTTTCCACGCTAACTTACACTGAATGTGTTTCTACGCTTGCTAGCCTTAGCCGACCCCAGTTACTATGCTTGAACTGCTACTCGGGCTCCATGTGTTTACCTCTTCGCTAGAATGATACTCTGAATTCGCTGTTCCGGGGCGACGGTTCGTAAATAAAGTATGTAAATTATTCCACTTCAAGTAATTCACGATTGCCCAATACCGTTTCGGGTAATCGTCAGCGGCCAATTCACATAATTGTTTATATATTACGCATGGCCGACGCGCGGCCCTGCAAGTGAGCCATTATGATGATCCCTCTGACGCCGGATGTGCAAGCCAGGGTCGTCCTGGCCAGCAAAGGGGCCCACGCGACGCATGAGCCGCAGCAAGCTGCATGGGACCGCGCATCCATGTCTTCGACAGACACAGTCAAAGGCATCGAACCCCACACAAAGCGTTCAACCAGCGCAACTGCGGTTAGTGGAATGCGGCCACTGCAGCTCGGCTTGCCCAGAAAGCAGGAGCCGGCCACGCCGCTGGCGCTCAGCAAGATGCGCGCACCGCAGAGACGCAGCACCCTCAGGCGCTCGCAGAGCTCGTATAACCTTCCGTCGGCCATCACAGACAAGCCCGACGTTGCCCCAGTTGGCAGGGCGGCTCTGCGCCGCAGCAAATCCATGAACACTATTGCGCAGGAGCCCGCGCCGCAGCAGAGCATCGAGGAGGAGGAGAGAATACGCGAGCAGGAGGCGCGCGCCGCGGCAAAGGCGGCGCTGCCGAGCCGCATGCGCTGCATGCGCCATGTGGTCGGGTTCCGCAAGTACAACAAGCTGCCCGAGCTGCGCAAGAAGATCATCGAGGCGTGCGAGATCATCGAAAACATGTCGCGCAGCCAGCACGGCGCGTACCAGCTCGCGCTGGACCAGGTTGACGAGTCGCTCGAGGTGCTGGCCGCCGCCGAGCACACTTTCTTCAAGGAGACGGACCGCGTGCGGTGCTACGAGGAGAAGGTCGACGAGCTCGACTACCTGAAGGCAAACATCGAGCTGTGCGTGAAGGAGTCGGTGCCGTTCATGAAGAACAAGTATTACACAGAATACCTGCCGCTGGTGGGCCACCGCAGCAGCGTCGACGTCGAGACGCGCCGGTGGCGCGACCACAAGGAGATCCGCATCTTTGTGAACCAGCTAAAGGAGAACCTCGAGAACTCGCAGGAGGAGGACGAACAGAGCAGAAACGTGCCGTCGATGGCGGCGATCCGGCAAGACATCCGCGCCGCGCGCGCCGAGTGCGCGCAGCCGCGCGACTGGCGCAACCTGCAGCCGCTGTTCGGCGCCGAGGACCAGCTCATTGTGCTGCGCGAGCACCTCGACAAGATCCAGCGCTCGGAGACGCTGCTCAAGGCGTCGCTGCTGCGCTACCAGGCGTCCACAAACACGCTGCTCAACGTGGACCGCGAGGTGAAGGCGACGACGCGCATTCTGCGCGCGAAGGCGGAGCTCGCGGCGGGTGTGGTCGACAGTGAGACGCGCGACCTCGACGAGGAGGAGCGGCTGCTGCGCGAGTTTGTGATTGCCGCGCGCCATTACGACACGGGCCCGGCGCGGACAGCGGCGCCAAGCTTCTCGCCGCAGGACTCGATGCCACCACTGAGCTCGACGACGCCGCCGACGCCGCTATCGTCGCCGCCGGTGTGGCTCACGACGTGGTCGCCGTCGACAAAAGTACTGCCTAAGCACGACGAGGACAGAGCTAGACGACGAATACAGACGGCGCTAGACGACGATTACAGACGGAGCTAGACGATAAGTACAGAATGGGCTAGACGACGAGTACAGACGGGGCTACACGACGAGTACATACGTGCTAGTACATAAGAAGCGAAGTATTAAAACATTTTGGTTTGCAGTGTGCGTGCGCGCGCGCTTCACATGACGATCTCGTTCTTAATGTCCGTTTTGATGTCCTTGTGGGGCAGCACAATCGAGTTCTGCAGATGCACCTCGTCAGAAACAGAGACGTCCTGGGCGAGAATGGCGACGCGCGGGACCTTGACGCCGTCCTTGATGACGAAGCTCTCGTACTCGTTGAGGCCCGTCGGCGAGCCCTCGACGCGGGCCCAGCGGCCGACCTTGACGTGCGGGCACAGAATGGAGTTCATGACAACAGAGTTCTCCTTGAGCTGCGCGCGGCTGAGGAGCACGGCATCGCGCACGCGCGCGCCGGCGCCAATGACGACGCCAGGACCAACCGTCACGTTCGGGCCGAGCTTAGCCGTCTCGTGGATCTTCGCAGACTGGTCGACGTACACGGCGCCAGTGATGTTCGGGCCCGTGGCAAGCTCCTTCGGCGCAACGCTCTGCGCGTCGTCGAGATACAGCCGGTTCGCCATGAGCGCGGATGACGCCTCCTTGACCTGGCGCCAGAACGACGTCGTCGTGTAGACGTAGAGCTGCTCCTCGTCGGCGAGCTGCGGAAGCACGTCCTGCTCGAGCTGGAGTAGGTCGTCGTCGTACTCGTCAAGCAGCGCCTCCTGCTTCTCGTGCTGCGTCTTGGCGCGGGCAATGACGTCGAACACCTTTGTGGACAGCAGGTAGATGCCGCCATTCACGAGCGTGGACACGGGCTCCTCGGGCTTCTCGACGAAGTGCAGCACGCGGTGCGGGTCCTTCTCGGCCGCGTCCGTGTTGCTGCCCTCGGCGGTGATGATGGCGCCGAAGTTCACGGAGATCTGCTTCGGCACGCGTGTGCCGAGCACGACGGCCTCGGCGCCCTTCTCCTGCTGCAGCTGCACGAGCTCGTTGAGCGGGTACGTCGAGCACACGTCGGCGTGGATGAGGAAGAAGAAGCTGGGGCTGC
Source organism: Entelexis sp. DX6506 (assembly GCA_037041025.1). NCBI lineage: Eukaryota > Fungi > Ascomycota > Dipodascomycetes > Dipodascales > Trichomonascaceae > Entelexis > Entelexis sp. DX6506. The sequence goes on from JAXQHU010000039.1 coordinate 849,721, forward strand.
CGCGCATGATCTGGTCGCGGAAGTGGTAGAGGCCGCCGGCGGTGCCCATCGCCTTGTACTCGCGCAGGTAGCGGATGAGGACGTCCGGGTAGTTGCGGTTCACGTCGGCGATGAACTGGTCGAACACGCTGTTCTCGTAGTAGCCAATGAGCAGGATCTCCGTCACGTTCTCCTTGATGCAGGCCTCGACGGCGTGCTCGAGCAGCGGCTTGCCGCCGGCCGGGAAGAGCACCTTCGGCACGCTCAGACTAATCGGCCGGAACCGCGTGCCGCGCGTGTCGCCGCCAACAAGAATAACTGCCTTCGTACCTGCCATGAAACCTTATGTGCTGTTACGTGGAGAGTGTGGAGTCCTTGCGTGGTTACGAGGGATGTCACCGCTGAGTAAGGCGCACGGGCTAGGGTCGCGGGCGCGTCCTGCAAGGGCACCTCGCTGTGGCGCGGTGATAAACAAGCGGTGCCGCGCGCAATTGCGCCGTGCTAGCCACAAACGTCGCTATACCATATACGCGGCTTTGAAGGCGAGGATGCGGCTGGTAAATGTTAAACAAACGTACCTATTTCTGTATTTATGCGAGCACGGCGCGTGTCGACGCAGATGAGAACGACGTGAACTGAGCACTGCAGAAACTGAAGCCGGGCTATTTACGCGCCCAGTTGCATCTCCATTCGTTGCACGCCTAGCGTGTCTTTTACCTGCCCCTCAGGAGTGTCCCATAGGCCACACAGGCGCCGCGCACACTTTCACGTTCCCGCAATGCCTGTCCAATACTTCTCCAACGCTTCACACACTCGTGAACGCCCAACCGCCGGCGCTGGGAGTTAGAAAAACGGCGCGTGCTGTGTGCCGTGGCGGCGAGTGGCGTGACCTAGCCAGCTCGAGCCGCAAAAACCATAACCACAAACGCAGCCACAAAAACCACAAACAACAAACAACAACCTGAAGCCCACTGCAACAATGGAGGAAGTCAGTCCCGAGACTATCTACGAGTTCGGCACGAAGAACTATGTGATGGACTACCTGGAGAGCTGCGGCGCGCGCGTCATTTCGCTCGCGGGCCCCGTTCCGAGCCACATTGCGTTCTGCATGGACGGCAACCGGCGCTTTGCCAAGAAGGAAAAGCTGAACGAGGGCGCGGGCCACGTTGCCGGCTTCGAGGCAATGCTGCGCTTGCTGCTTGCGTGCTATCGCATCGGCGTGAAGACGGTCACGGTGTACGCGTTCAGCATTGAGAACTTCAACCGCTCGCGCGAGGAGTCCGACATCCTGTTCAACCTCGTGCGCACGAAGCTGTGGAACATGGTGCGCAACCGCGACAGCGCGATGCGCCGCCTTGGGTGGCATATCCGGTTCCCCGGCAGCCGCGGCATGCTTGCGCCAGACCTCATTGAGCGCATTGAGGAGATCGAGAACTGCACGCAGAGCTGCCGCGAGATGGTTGTGAACATCTGCGCCCCGTACACGACGCGCGACGACCTTGCACACGCGCTGTCCGTGGCGGCGTCGCTGCCTCCGGTGTCTGGCGGAGCCGGCGGCTACGCGGCCGCCGTGGAGCGGGCGCGATACATGGCGCCGAGCGAGCCGCTCGACATCTTTGTGCGCACAAGCGGCGAGCGGCGCTTCTCGGACTTCATGTGCTGGGAGGCCGGGTCACAGTGCAGCATCGAGTTTGTGCCCCAGCTGTGGCCCGAGCTCACGGTGTGGGACCTGTACCGCATAATTGCGAAGTGGCAGATGCGCACGCTGTGGGCGCGCAAGGGGCGGCAGCCGCAGCCGCTGGCGTCGTTGGGCACGGCTCCGCCGCTCGTGAGCGTTTCGCGCCGGCCGCAGCCGAAGGGCACCGCCACGAGTACGTCGCGGAGCCGCACCCGGCGCGCAGCGCAGTCCTTAGAGCCCGGGCGTGAACTCCAGCAGCAGGCCACCGCACCTCGTGAGCATACTCGTGAGCATACTCGTGAGCATACTCGCGAGCCCGAGCGTGAAGTTCAGCAGCAGGCCGCCGATACTACGGTCGCCGCACACGAGCGCGAAAGGCAACAGCATGCTGCGGCGAGCCCAAGCGATCCTGAAGCTGCGTCCGCGCAAAACGCGGCCAAGAGCGCGGGCGCTTCGACCGAGCCTGAGCCCGGGCTCGAGGTGCTACTGCAGCTGGACGAGCCGGAGCCGGCTGATGATACGAATCCAGAGACAGACGTCGCCGCACAGCTACAGGCGGCTTCAATCAAAGACACGTTCTCTGGCTTTGACCTTGGCGCGGCGCTGCCTGTCATCCACGAGGAGTCGCTTGTGGCGGTGCGCAGCAACGACACGAAGGTCTACAAGCTGCAGTTTGTTCCTGCCACCGCCAGGGACCATCCTGCGGGCACAGAAGCTGCCCAGCACCCGACCGCTCAGGATGGCGCGCTGCAAGCAGAGAAAGCCGAAGCTCCGAGCGCACCCGAGAACGCGCGTCTAGGTGAGGGCGCGCGGTTTACCGACGAAGCTACTCAGGACGCCGAAGAGGCAATCGACGCTCAACCAGGTATTGATGTGGCCACATGTTCCCACCATGGTGACAACGAGGCCACCGGCGCCCACCAGGGAGTCAACGAGGCAACCGGCGCCCACCGAGGTGTCAATGAAGCCACCGGCGACCATCTGGATACCTATGAGGCCACTCAGGCCATCACCAACACCTCTGGAGAAGCACTTATCGTCGGCGTTAAGGAACCCGAAGCCAGCGCTCCCGAACAGTCTGCTGAGGAGTCCACGACGAAGGCCCCTGAGAACGTCGTTAGCGCTGATGCAGGAGCCCAGGAAGCCCTTGTGGAGGCCGCCGAAACCGCTGCGGAGGCCACCACGAAACAACCAATGGCACCGCATGCCAACGAGTAGGCCGTAGCATAATGCTAGAGTAGAATATATACAAGTAGTAGTCGTCATGCCTTCGCGGTCCTGCGCGAGCGCACGTCTGCCACGGGCGCGGCCGAGCCCGATGCAATGGAGCCGCTAGGCGGCACAACTGGAGCCGGCAAAACTGTAGTCGAAGTCTCAGTGGTCGGCGCCGGGGGTTTCTCGCCGGCAGCGGGTTCGTCGACCTGCTCGGAGCCGTGGCTGAACACGATCTTCTTGACCACGCTGCGCTGCTCCTTCGCCGCGCGATCCGCCGTGCGCGCCTCGGCCACGCGCCGCTTGTACCCGAGGTACACGACGCACTCGGCGACGCCGATGCCGATGCCGGCAAACAGGCTGACGAGCGTGCGCGCGGCGAGGTCCCACGCGGCCGTCCAGTGCCAGAACGCCCACGCGACGGCGACAATGGACACCATCACGTTCAGAATCGTTGTGAGCTGCTCCTTGACCTCCTTGAGCTCGCTGCCCGAGAGCTGCGCCGCCGGCGGCGCGTCACTCACAAGCGCGCGGTACTCGCGCTCCTGCTGCTCGGCGCGCAGGCGCGCCATGAGCGCCTCGTACTCGGGCGAGTGGCGTGGCGGCGGCGGCGCCGGGGCGAAGTAGACGCCCGAGCCGCGCGCGAGCTCGCGCAGCGGGATGCCGTGGCGCCGCGCGAGCTCGATGAGCAGACTGTGCTCGATCCACTGCGGGCCCACGGCCGCGTGCCCGCACGCAATGTGCGCCTCGGGGGTGCCGCTCAGCACGGCGTCTATCCGCGGCGTCCGCACTAACCGCATTAGCCGGCCGTCGACGCGCATGTGCACGGCTGTCAGGCATCGTTATCACGTGCTCACGTGAGCGCTGACCAACGTTGCATATGCCGGGGCCAAGCTGCACTGCTTCTTGCGCAGACGCCGCGCGATAACGCACCCAGGCACCGGGCCCAAGTCAAGGAGAGGCGTTAAAGGAGGCTGCTACGGGGCCGCGACGCGGAGCCTGCACAGTTTGTAATGTGGGCGCGCACTGTGGCGATGTGCGCGGGCGCGCGATACGGCCAGCGCCGACTTTTTCGCGGCTGGGGCCCTGCACTGTTCATGCCGCACGCGCATGACGCCGCCGGGACGCGCGCCGGGGGCCGTTGCGCGCGCACAGGAGCACCGGAGTAAAAACCCGGCGCTTGCCACAGCGAGCAGGAGTCGCGCGCAGCTCGAAATCTCGGCATTTTAGGCGCCAGAGCCCGGCGATAAGCCGCGTTTCTTTTGGCCCGCGACTAAACACCGATTACGTAGTTTGCGGTTTCGCACTTGACAAATTATGCATGCTTTGTAAATGTCAACCGCCATGCAGGATTTCCTCAGACGGCGTCGCTAGACTATTTAAACCCTACGCTAGACGCCTAAACGAGCCACCAAACAAGTAACAAAACCTCTTCCAGCACAATGCCTTTCACCGTCAACAGCTACGCCGCTACCACCGAGGACGGCAACCTCGCGCCGTTCAAGCTTGAGCGCCGCGACGTCGCGTCCGACGACGTGCAGATCGACATTGTCTACGCCGGCGTGTGCCACTCGGACATCCACACCGCGCACGGCGACTGGGGCAAGCCGAACCTGCCTTTGGTGACGGGCCACGAGATTGTTGGCCGCGTGTCCAAGGTCGGCCCCAGCGTTAAGCACACGAAGGTTGGCGAGATCGTGGCCGTCGGCTGCATGGTCGACTCGTGCGGTAAGTGCCAGCAGTGCGAGCTCTCGCACGAGATGTTCTGTGCCGAGGGCGCCTCGTTCACCTACAACGCGCCCGAGCGCCGCTGGCCGGGCCACAGCACCGCCGGCGGCTACTCGGAGCAGATCGTTGTTGCCGAGCACTTCGTGCTGAAGGTGCCGGAGGGTCTGCACGACCCCGCGCTGCTGCGCGGCGTTGCGCCCATTCTGTGTGCGGGCATCACCTCGTACTCGCCGCTGCGCCAGTACAAGGTCGGCAAGGGCTCGAAGGTGGCGATCGTCGGCCTGGGCGGCCTCGGCCACATGGGCGTGAAGCTGGCGCGCGCCTTGGGCGCCGAGGTCACGGTTGTCTCGCGCTCGCACAAGAAGGACGCCGAGGCCAAGGAGCTCGGTGCGCACAAGGTTATCTCTTCCACCTCCGAGGAGGAGATGAAGGCCGCGCAGTACTACTTCGACCTTGTTGTTGACACGATCCCGTTCGAGCACGACATCAACCCGTACGTGTCGATTGTGAAGCCCTACGGCGACCTGACGCTTGTCGGCCACCTTGGCCTGCTGAAGGAGCAGCCCGTGAGCACGATCCCGCTCATCTTCGGCAACCGCCGCGTGTCCGGCTCGGCCATCGGCGGCATCGAGGAGACGCAGGAGCTGCTCGAGTTCTGCTCCAAGCACAAGATCATCGCCGACTACAAGCTGATCACGATGAACGAGATCAACGATGCGTGGGCCAAGATGAAGGCTGGCGACGGCGCGAAGCGCTACGTCATTGACATCGACGCGTTCCGCGCGCAGAACAAGGCGTAAGCCCTAACCGCCGCAGTACATACATAGACGTTAGTATATAGATCGGGGCGTGCGTAGACGAAACTCCCCTGACCCATTGCAAGACTTCCTGAATAATTCTTTATCCCTGGCCGGGGCGTTCTTTAGTACAGTGTAGTGGCTTCTACCCAAAATGTGGGCCCCCGCAGGGCCCACGCAGATATTAAATTAGTCGCTACGCGCTCACTTGCTGCGTGGCATGATAGCAGATCAAAGCTCGAGCGCAAAGCGAACCTCTTCTCGAAGAGCACGAGTGAGGCTGGAGCTGCTACATTCAACAGTTCGGCAAGCAGGACGTACAATCACCCAGGGACCACCGTGAAACCCTAAGAGCCCTTAAGGACCCATTGAAAACTAAGGTGCAACCAACAACGCGAAGCCACTAAGGAGCCACTAATGGCCACTAATGAAAGCCATTAAGAAGTTACTGAAAATAACATAGCTGCAGCGTATGCATCTGGGTAGAGCGGACGGTCAACTGGGTCCTGTCTAGGCCGTTGGGGAGCCGGCCCACTGTGCGTAACGAGTATAGGAAGCTAATTATTTTATGGAGCTTCAGTGCTTTGTCACGAAAGCGGAGCTCGAACTCCGGCCTTCCATTCACAGGCATGACGTGTTTCTATGTATTTAGCGCGGCAGATCCGCTTTAGATCCGCCGGGCGGTTTGCGGTGGTCTTTGGGCTCAACACGACAGAGCACGCGGTGCTCGCAGTCCAGCACCCTGATCAGAGCGCGCCGCGGGCCTCAGCGCGGCGCAGACGTTCCCAACCGCCAATTCGCGATCGGCCCCGTGGCGCCGTTCGTGCCGCGGCTCCGGGACCGAGTTCACGTGTGCTGCTTGACAACGTTGCAAACTTCGGCGCGTGACCTTCGGGACATCGTTCCGGGCAGAGAAGACGCATGACGTAAACTGTGTAACACGCATATTCCTTCAAAATAATGATCTCCGTAGTCTAGAAACTATACTCTAATTTCGACCTTCTGCGCTACTTCGAACATTTAGGTGATACTATGGTCCTAGAGCCGCTGAGCCTACTCTGGTTGCCGGACCCCGGGAACTGTCAACCCTAGTCCAGGTCACATTACCACTACCTCCGAGATTCCGCTCCTGCGTGATAAGGCAAGTGCGCTTAACCTGATTGGCGGTAAGCGAGCACGTACGCGCGGAGACCGCGCACCCTGAGAACGGAGGGCGACGTCCATGTACGATTTGTCAGGCTCCCGGGCTTTGCTGGCGGCCCGCGCTCGTGTGCGGGCCACCACGGCCGGCGGGCGCGCCTATCTGTAGCTGCGTCCTACGCGCATCACGCGGCAGGCGAACCCCGGCCTAGCCGGCGCCCATGCATGCGGCAGGCGCCCGTGAGCGGCACGTTGAGCCTGCCGGCGGGGGGCACGCGGAGAGCGCGCCATCGCCACTGGCGCTCGATTCGCATGGCGCAGCCTCTGGCCCGCGATGTCCCACACAGATGCTTCGCTCACGACCCACCGATGACGTGGGTCGCTGCCCCCGCGAAATTTCGTGCATGCTTTGTAAATGCAGAACATCTTGCATGCTTTGTAATGGGGCTTGAGGCCGGCATATAAATACTAGTATGAGGATAGCCGTTCAGGATCCAGTTTAGAAACTGCATCCAGCTTCGAATTAAAATCGCACCATGACTTTCACCGTGAACAGCTACGCAGTCACCACCGAGGACGGCAATCCCGCACCGTTCAAGCTTGAACGCCGCGACATCGCGTCCGACGACGTGCTCGTCGACATTATCTACACCGGCGTGTGCCACTCGGACATCCACACCGCGCACGGCGACTGGGGCAAGCCGAACCTGCCGCTCGTGACGGGCCACGAGATCGTGGGCAAGGTCGCGAAGGTCGGCCCCAGCGTTAAGCACACGAAGGTTGGGGAGCTTGTGGCCGTTGGCTGTCTTGTGGACTCGTGCGGCAAGTGCCAGCAGTGCGAGCTCTCGCACGAGATGTTCTGTGCGGAGGGCGGCGTACAGACGTACAACTGGCCCGAGCGCCGCTGGCCGGGCCACTTCACGGCGGGCGGCTACTCGGAGCAGATCGTTGTTGCTGAGCACTTCGTGCTGAAGGTGCCGGAGGGTCTGCACGACCCCGCGCTGCTGCGCGGCGTTGCGCCCATTCTGTGCGCGGGCATCACATCCTACTCTCCACTCCGCCAGTACAAGGTCGGCAAGGGCTCGAAGGTTGCCATTGTCGGGCTCGGCGGCCTCGGCCACATGGGTGTTAAACTCGCGCACGCCATGGGCGCCGAAGTCACGGTTGTCTCGCGCTCGCATAAGAAGGACGCGGAGGCAAAGGAGCTCGGCGCTGACAAGGTCATTGCGTCGACGAGCGAGGAAGAGATGAAGGCTGCGCAGTTCTACTTCGACCTTGTTGTTGACACGATCCCGTTCGAGCACGACATCAACCCGTACGTGTCGATTGTGAAGCCCTACGGCGACCTGACGCTGGTCGGCCACATTGGCCTGCTGAAGGAGCAGCCCGTGAGCACGATCCCGCTTATCTTTGGCAACCGCCGCGTGTCTGGCTCGGCCATCGGCGGCATCGAGGAGACGCAGGAGCTGCTCGAGTTCTGCGCCAAGCACAAGATCATTGCCGACTACAAGCTCATTGAGATGGAGCAGATCAACGACGCGTGGGCAAAGATGAAGTCCGGCGACGGCGCGAAGCGTTACGTCATTGACATTGAGGCGTTCCGCAAGAAGAACCAGGCGTAGGTTTCGGCGGCTAATAAGGCTTAGGGAGCCTTATTTACTTTGCCTTTTTCACTTTGCCTTATTCACGACATGGCTTTCTTATTCTATGTAGGGTAGATATGTATACGAAGCTTACTCTGCAACAATTTCACTGCAGTTTCGCACTTTACAGTCGAGCCATGGCTCGGCTGTAGACTGTGGTTTGGGCTCGGCTTTGGGGACTCGCTACGACCCGGGCCAAGTTGGGGCCTGTTTAGGGTCGGGTTGGGTCTGATCACGGCATACCTGCAGATTGGTAGGGGGCCTTGTCGGGTCCTGATCCGGAACCGTTTTAGAGGCGTTGGGCCTAGTGCCCAGCATAATTTCCCAGCATAGGTTTGCTGCAGGGCTAATCTGCAGGGGCATGAATTCCGAACCTCTCACTGGGACCAACCACAGCACTTGCACGCGACCAGTGTCTGGGCCCGTATGTGTACTGCGCTCGCTTACACGGCGCGTGATCTGTGAGGGCCAGATAAGCCTGATCCACGAGCGTGGTGGTCTGACGTGCTACAGAGATAGGGTAGTAGATCTATAAAGGAGCTACCCTAAAGCAAACTCTGCTGCTGTGCAGTAAAAGGCGCCTTGCAAGGCAGTTGAGCAGGCGTCCTATGGGGCACCCGTGCTCAAGAGAACCCTGGCGGCAGGAACCCTGGCGACAGGAACCCTAGCGAAGAAAACCCTGGTCTGGGCTTCCCTGTCATGCAGCACGTGGTAGTGGTTCTGCACAAAAATTCTAGCATCAGGCCTCGAACACCCAGACCAGCGTCGGCCTTCGATGCACGATGGAGAAAACATGGCAATGTCGACGTGGCATATCTGTCCACAGAAAGGCCTAAACTACACAACTTGACAAAACGCTTGCACTGCTTTTTCCACCCTTGCCCCTACAGGTGCTCGGGCGGCAGCAGCCTTTGGGCGGACCGCCCATGGAGCGCCTAGAGACCGCCGCCGCTTCGCTTAGGATAATCAGGTGACCTAGCCATAAGAAATATGCACCAATTGGGCGAACAGGGTTGTGGCTGCCTAACCCGCACTGTGCTTTATCTCACAGGGGCTTGAGCAAGCGCCAGGTAATTAACAAAAATACTAGTTCGTTGTTCGGGCCGAACACACTCAGCTCCACGTCTATGATGCCTCAGCGGGCTTTCGCGATCTTGCGAAGGCCACATCATTTTCTTTCTGTCTGCGGAGACAGGAGGGGCTCTGTGGAGAGGGGTTCGGAGCCAGGCAGAGCCTTTTCTGCATGCACGGCGGGTACCATCTGCAGCATCCCAAAAAAAACTGCGCATAACCCTGGACCCTACTAAGACGAGCGGGCCGCCGACGTTCAATCAGGCCTCATCTGGCGCTAAGCGCGATGTCACGGTCGCGTGGGATGATCGTGTGTGTTACCGTGAATCCGTCGCAGTCTCCAGCGTGACTCGCAAGGCCGTGCGGAGTCGTTTTTTACGCGTTTGTAGATAAGATGGGCGGACTCTTAGTCTGCCATGCGGGAATGCGTGTCCAAGCGCCAAGCATTTTTTTCTGTAGGCTCATGGATAGGGTTTTTGCCGCATAAACGTTGCGGCACTCAAGCTATGCGCTGGGTCCTCCCACCCTTACATATCCATGTGCATGCTGCACGTAGCGCTCCTAGGCCGTGAGCGTCGAACCCTAAACTTGCAGTTATATTTGAAACATCTTCTTGTGCTCTGTGTGCCATCGTAGCTAAAAGCGCCAATGTCTCACTTTGCCGATCAAGATTTGCGGTTCTAAATTTTTTTTGCCGTACTCATCGAGCTCAGAACTGACCCGCGTGCGCGTCTTAAACCCTCAATCCTCACTCGTTACTACCTCGCCCGCTTCCTCGTGTGCTCTTCTATTTGCGCGGAGCACGCAGACCGGTTTATACACACGCGCGTCTTTGAAACGTGACAAGAGCTAGCAATTGAAATTGGAGCGACTATATACGACCTTGCGAGCCACACCCATGAACAATAACGGCTTCTCGAGCAGCATCATGAACCTGTGCTCAATAGTAGACGGACTGCCACCAAAAGATAAGTCCGAAGACGCGTCCCTCGCGATTGGAACGCGTGGAACCGTACCGAGACACTCAATTCAGCTCAACTCTGAGCCACGCGTGGCCAATTTGGCCGTGGCGCGCGCCAACGAGCCAACTCGCCCCGCGCTCAGCAGCGAGCATATTTGCGGCGACGGCACGCACGAGCATGCAAATTACGGCGGAACTAGCAATGCAGATGGCCACGTAGATCACCATGCAAATACTGGCGGTCTGCGTCTTGTGACGGATCGTGCCGCGGCCCTCGGCTCGCGCTCGGCATCGGAGGCGCCTCTACTCGAGCCGCTACAGCACCTTCATGCACTGCAAGGCAGTCACTGGGATGAGCCTGTGGCCTCTGCTCCTTTGGTCCGTGTGCCGAGTATACGGGCAGCTGCGGGCGGAGCAGCCGTGTTGCCCGTGCCATACACAACAAATAGTGATGCGGGTGCCACCGCAGACGGCGTACATTACAGCAATTCGGGGAGCCGCGCCAATAGGGGCGCTCCTACTTTCTCGCGGCCTGGCGGCACAGTGGTGAGCCGTCCCGAGCCGCTGCATCCTGCAGTGCGGCTGCAGTCGCCGCCGCTTCCGCCGGCGATTGTGCCGCCACCGCGGCGCGGGATTCCGCCGGGGCCGAGTTCCGGGTGGCAGGGCAAACCGCTGCAGCCTAAGCTGCGGTGCATCGTGCCGAGCGCGGATGCGACTGCCATTGAGGCGCTGACCATCATGACTCCGCCCGCGGTCTCGCCCACGGCAACCGCACCTGTAGCAGGCGCTGCAGGTGCATCCGCGCCGTCGGCAGAACCGCACGCGGAACTGCATGCAACGGCAACGGCGCAGTCCAGTGCTGTCGGGAATGGTTCCCTGGAAGGGCCAGTACCGCAGAGCGACCACGGAAACATGCCGCATGACCACCACGACGGGATATGCGGGCACGTGGGGCCTTCATTCGAGGCTCCGGGCCAGCCAGTGCCCGTTCCGGGCCATTTTGGGCCATTGTCCGGACCCACGCGAGGCGTTCCGGCGCTGGAAAGAGCACTCGATACACATACGGGTCTATTGGCGCCCCACGATAGCCAGACAGGACACATTCAGTGCTCCACAGCACACCAGGGTGGCCATCCAGATGCACAGCTTGGCCCTATGGGTGCTGGCGCGATGAGCATGCCTGGCATGGCAGCGGCGGCCTCACTGCCGACGGAGCCAAGGCTCGCTGAGGGCGACAACCGCATCGTTGTGCTCGGCAGCACGCTCTCGCACCGGGCGAAGCTCAACACAAAGACGCGGCAGTACAGCTGCGACAAGTGCAGCCGGTCGTTTTTCCGGCGCAGCGACTTTGTGCGGCACTTCCAGATCCATCTTGGAATCAAGCCGAATATGTGCCCGATCTGCGGCAAGGCGTTCATCCAGCGCAGCGCGCTGACCGTGCATGTCCGCGTGCACACGGGCGAGAAGCCGTACAACTGCAGCGTGTGCGGGCGGCAGTTCAGCGACTCGTCGTCGCTGGCGCGGCACCGGCGCATCCACGCGCGGCAGCAGGTGAGCGCGGCGTCGGGCTCGGTCGGCGTAGCGCGCTCGCCGGACACGAGCCCGGGCGGCACGCCGCGCGCCGTGTCCCTTTAGGGCGCCGAGCGCCGTGCCCCTTTAGCCTTCAGCCGAACGACATTACCATATTTATACAAAAGCACCCAATTAATGAGCACGTAAAGATGAGCACGCAAAGATGAGCACGCACACGAGCGTGCGCCACACGCGGAGGGGAGGGCTTGCGCCTCACAGCGGAGGCTCGCGCCACACGGCGCTTGCCGCCGTTCGCGCCGGGAAATCATTATTGAATCTAGATCGATAAATACAGTTAGCTCGTGTCCATGGCGTGGTCGTCGGCGTCGGCCGCGGGCTCGGCGGGCTCCTGCGACTCGCTGTCGTTGCCGTCGGCCATCGCGTCGTCATCGTCGGGCTCGGCCTTGCCGGCGTCGACGCCCGAGAGATCGACCTTCTCGTAGCCGGCAATGACGACGTCGTCGTCCTCGTCGACGTCGCGGTCGCGGCCCGTGAGGCAGTGCTTTTCTGGGGGCAGGCGCAGCCCGTATGAGAGCGGGACCGGCGGCAGCGGGCGCTTGTTGCGCTCGGCGGCCAGCGACATGAGCAGGTCCTTCGGGCTGGCCGGCTTGAACTGGTATGCGACGCGCGACGACACGGCGAGGCGCAGGTCCTCGACGGTGAGCGCGTTCGGCTGCGGGCCCATGCCGGCGGGCTGCGTGGCGCCGGACTGGTTTGCGTAGTCCGAGTACAGCAGCGCGTCCTGCAGGACCTCGGTCGTGTAGCGGTGCGCGAAGTCCATGAGCTGCAGCGGGACGTGGTCCTGGTACTGCGTGACGCCCATGGACGCGAGAATGAGGTGCACGATTTTGACGTCGCGGGGCACCGCGTCGTCGCTCATCTGCGCGCGAGTTGTGCCTGGGGGCTGCTACAAACCGGCGGCAAGCTCGTGCGGTTCTGACAAGACTCGAGGCCTGCTGGCGAGGTCTGCTGACTGCTCCGCGCAGATGATCGCTCCCAGCCAGCTCCACTGCCGGCCTGGCCACCTGAGCGCTGCCACCTGAGCGCTGCCACCTGATCGCTGCCACCTGATCGCTGCCAGCCGGGCCAGCCACATGACAGCGCGCGAGCAGGAGCGCCCTGGTGGGACGCGCGCCCTAGCCCTGTAGCGCTGGCAAAGGCGCGCGTCCGAGCACCAAAGCCTTCCTCCACGCTGTTAGCCCGCATGAAGTTCACGTTTGTTGCCGCCATCTTCAGCATTGTCTCGCTGGCCGTCGCGCAGACGATCACCGACAAGGTCTACTTCGACATCGAGCAGGGCGGCAAGACGCTCGGCCGCGTCGTGTTCGGCCTCTACGGCGACGTCGTGCCCAAGACGGCCGAGAACTTCCGCGCGCTGGCCACGGGCGAGAAGGGCTTCGGCTACACGGGCTCCGTCTTCCACCGCGTCATCCCGCAGTTCATGATCCAGGGCGGCGACTTCACGCACGGCACGGGCACGGGCGGCAAGTCCATCTACGGCGCCAAGTTCCCGGACGAGAGCTTCGAGATCAAGCACACGCGCAAGGGCCTGCTCTCGATGGCCAACGCCGGCCCGGACACGAACGGCAGCCAGTTCTTCATCACGACCGTCGCCACGCCGTGGCTCGACGGCCGCCACGTCGTCTTCGGCGAGGTCCTCGACGGCTACGACGTCGTTGCCAAGATCGAGGCCACGAGCACGAACCGCCAGGACCGTCCGGACGTGCCTGTCACGATCCGCGCGTCGGGCGAGCTCAAGGACGGCGGCGCGAAGGCCGAGCGCGAGCCCTAGGCCGCGCAGCATCGCGCGCTGAACCAACTCTACAGCAATGGCAAGAGCTCGATAGGGAGCACGAGCTCGATAAGTAGCAAGAGCTCCATAGGTAGGGGTCTAAATAAGAAAAAGATTAAAAACTAAGAACTGCGGGCTGCTTGTCGCAGCCTGTTTGTCGTGGCACTTGGGGGTACAGTGGTGCACGCGGTGGTTAAGTAGTGCACGCGGCTGTTCACGCGGCGGTGCACTCAGCCGCGACCCATTGGCTCTCTAACACCGTTCCTGGCTGCGTAAATGTGACGTCTCTGACCGCGTGTGCGGCATTGCCGACCGCCTAGATGTGGCTCTCCTTGCCGTGCTTCTGCGGATAGTTCTCGCGGTAGAAGCGCTGCAGATTCTCTTGGAGACTAGCACGGATGTCCTGGCTGGCTCGGTTGTTGTTGCCGCCAGCATTGCCCCGGAATCCGCCTGCATTCGGCACGCCGCCCAGGTTGTTGTATCCATAGTTCCCGCCAAAGTTCGCCCCAAGGCCACGCATATTTTGGTTCCCCGGGTAGTTCGCACCCAGAAAGCTGTTGGGACGGACGCCCGCATCTTGTCCTGGCAGCCGGTACGCGTGCGCGGCCTGGTACGCCTGGTACGCCTGCTGCACCGGCGCAGGCTGCCGCACCGCCTGCTGCGCCTGCGCAGCCGCCTGCTTTTGCGCCTCCTTCTTTTGCGCGTAGATCGTGATCAGCTCCTCAATGAATGCCACCGTGAACCCAGGCAGCTCCATGTCGATGCTTTCGAACACGCGCCCGAACTCCCGGATAGGCCCCACCACCGACGACGCCCACCGCGCACGCTGCTCCGTTCCGAGAAGCGCCGGCGAAATGAAGTCGTTGAAGGACGGCGACGGCTGCGACGCAGGTTTTGGAGGCGACTTCGGCGGTCTCTCGCGCTGCGCGTGCGACGCGCCCAGCCACTGCTCGGAGCGCGGCCGGTTCGGGTGCCGCGGAGACAGCGGCGCTTTGAGGCTTTGGTTCGCCTCCTTCGCGGGCTGCCGCGAGTGCCTCGGATTGCGCGCCGGCACCGCAGGCGGCGAGGGCGACAGGCCCGGCAGCGACTTCCGGTTCCGTTTTGCGGCCGCAGGCGATGCAGGTGACACCTCGCCCGTCTTGCGCGCTTTCGCCTTGCTCCACATGCGCAGCGGCGAGCGCGGCGCGTGCGCCTGCTTGCCTGCGTTGTCGAACGGCGTGGCGCGCGGCGAGTCTGGCGAGCGAGGTACGGGCGGCTTTGCGGCCTCGTCGCTCAGCGGACTCGCCTGCGACGCATCCGAGAACGGGCTCTGCCCGTCGCTCTCGGGCGACGGAGTTGCGCGCGCGCCGCGCCGAAAGCACCGCGGCATGCCGCGCGGCGCAGGAATCTCTCCGCGAACGCCGTGCGCATACCCGCTCGGCGCCACGTACTGCGGCAGCGTGCCATTCTCGACGGAGAAGTTCCACGTATCGTCGTCGCCCGAGACGCTCACATCCGCCTGCCTGTCGGCCCAGTTGTCGCGGCTGTGAAACGTCTTGGCCGGCGCCAGGTCCTGCAGATCGGCAGCCGTCCGCGTGCCGACGGGGTTCTGCATGCTTGCGACCTTGCGCTGGCGCACGGCGCGCGCAACAATTCGGCGGAACTCGGGCGGACACGGCATCGTCGTGGTGTCGCGCGCGCCGAACGATGGCCGGAACACAACGCTCTTGAGCAGCTCCTCGGCCGGCGGCCGGTTCTGCGGCTGCTTCTGCAGACACAGCGACACAAAGTACTTGAAGTTCGACGACGCGTGCAGCTCGTCCGGGATCGTCGGCGGCGGGCCCGAGCTGATGAGCTCGATGACCTCGTTCGGATGGTACTTGCGCAGCGGCGGGTGGCCCGTCATGAGCTCGATGGCCACAATGCCGAGCGACCAGATGTCGACGGCCGTGCCGTACTTCGCGCCCACAACAACCTCGGGCGCCATCCAGTACGGCGTGCCCATGAACGTGTCGCGCACAGGCATCTGGTCGCTGAGCTGCGCGCTCACGCCGAAGTCCGCGATCTTGACCTCGGCCCTCTCGGTCACCAGGATGTTCGCCGACTTCAGGTCGCGGTGGATCTTGCGCTGCCCGTGGATGTACGCAAGCCCGAGCAGCGCCTCGTGCACAACGTACAGCGCGCACACCTCGGGGAACCGGCCGTGCCGCCGCATGAGGTGCGAGCAGGACCCGGCGTCGCAGTACTCCATGCAGACCCACAGCACGCTGTCGTGGAGCGCGGACGAGAGCACCTGCGTGATGTTTTTGCAGCGCAGCTCGCGCAGAAACCGCAGCTCCAGCAGCAAGTTTGTGAGGTCGCCGGACGTGTCGAGCTGGATCATCTTCACGGCAACAACCTTCCGCAGCACGGGGTCGTACGCGCGGTACACCTTGCCGAACGAGCCCGAGCCGATCTCCTCATATATTTTGATGCCGCGCTGGTCGTCCGGCGCGGAGCTTGTTCGCAGCACCGCCATGTATGTACCTAATTAGTTTGGCCGAGGACAGCCGGGCTAATGCCGTGGGATCTAGTCTGCGGATATATAAACAAGTTGCGCGGTTGGGCGCGCGAGCCCGAACAGGCAGCTCTGCGCGTGGCAGCACTCGCCGCTCGTAGCCATTTGCTGCGATTACCACTTTCGGAGCTGGCGTGGCCCGCGCCCGAAGATCTGGGGAACCGCAGCCCCGCGGCTGCAGACGCACCCCCGCCGCCACCGCTCGCATTATGGCGAGCGCGAAAATGACGGCGCGGCGCGATCCTGCACGGGGCCGCACGCCGAGGGCATGGCTACGTCGGCTTCGCGTACGCATCGTATCCGCGTGACCTCGGACGCAGGGTAGGGTGCTGCTCACATGCTGGCGGCCGTTATATCAACAAGAAAGCCGAGACGCGGGGCACCTCCGTCCACAGCCTCTCCACCCACCTCATCCTCCACAATGAGCGCGGTGCGGGTCGAGCGGCTGCGTTCGCCGCAGATAGCTGCCGTACAAGAGCTTATTTACACGACCGCAAACACGAGCGCCGCGTTCTCGTACCTGCTGCGCTACTGCCTATTCCCCGACGCTTGCGCTTTTGTGGCCGTGGCGGACGCCACGATCGTCGGCTTCATTGGCGGCACACACACGGAGGCCGTCGCGATGATCGAGTGCCTCTGCGTGGACCGCACGCACCGGAACGCCGGCATCGCCACGGCGCTCATCGACCGCTTCCTGCAGGAGGCGCCCGCCTCAAGCGTGTGCGAGCTCGACGTGCGCCTGTCCAACACGATAGCGCGCCAGTTCTATGCGCGCCGCGGGTTCACCGTCGCGAGCACAAAGGAGCTGTTCTACAAGGACGAGGACGCTCTCAGAATGACGCGGCCAGCCGGCTACGTGTCTGCCGAGACCACCGTTTAGGCTCGATGTCTTGCGCGTGTTATCCTTTATGGCTTACGACTCATGTTCATGACTTCTTTCAGCGATTGCTTTCACATTGCTTGGCTGCGGCCATTCCTATTTATTCCGAGCTGCAGCGCGCTCTCTATGTACTTCAGCTTAACGCTTTTGCTACTCACCTACACCACGTTCCTACAGCGCGTTTTAAACTGCGTTTCAAAACTGTAACAAGCTACAGAAACTCGCAGCCGCTCGCGCCATCTCAGTACTTCTCAAAAGACTTGGAGGCTGCTGCAGCTTTGTATATTTACGCTGCCCTTTCTAGAGCAGCAAACCCAACATTATAGCTAGCTAAACGACCCAAATTAACCTCAAGGCGCACAGGTCGTAGAACACTGTGAAGCGGTGATAAGGGTTATCACCCGCAGGGTAACGGCCGAACCCGGCGAAGCACAAAAGGCCCAGTTCGGAACTCCACGCCCTGTGTGACAAAACCCACCCTGCGGAACAAGGGAAATATATATATAGCTAAGTATGCTACGGACGCCGCACTGCCACAGATCAGCGTTGCGCAAAATATGAAACACAGACGCCTGATGACATAGGCGGCATGTGAAGCATATCTTGGCAGATGATAAGCGTCTGGCAGACAACGGCGACGTGATCCAGGTGACTAGCACATACACCGGAATTGGCAGCGACACTTTAATTTGGCTCTGCGTCGCGATATTTTTTTTTTCCCTGAATACTCGATATTGCGATGCATCCGAAACTTACACGCTTTCGAGAGCCTTCTCACGAGCGACCTTTTCAGGCCTTTGTGGAATGCAAAGCGTAATATGAGTTGCATGGTTCCTGCTAATGAGCTGTTCCGTTAATTCCAACGATTTGAAAGCCAGTAAGAGCATCGAGCACAGGCTAGCGGCCCACATGCAGACACCATACTGGGCACTCAGACTCGCTGTTTGCTCATCAGTGTTCCAATAGTTGTAACCAGAGTCGCACGTTGTCACGACCGTGGCGACTATGGTACTCATGGCGCGGAAGTAGTTGCCAACCATCTGCCACAAAGCTTTAGCACGCCATTCACGCGGGATATACCCAACAAGAGCTATGAGAAGATTGGCCGCACTGATTATAATAGGCGCTACGATGGGGCCTTGCTTGACAGCCATGAGGCATGCAGCAGCAATAAAGAAAAGGTGCAGACCATACACAGTACGGCAGAACGAGGATGACGACAGCATACAGCAGAGGGAGATAAAACAGAGTTCCTGTGAAGGTGGGCGGTCTTATAAATCTAAGGGAATGTCTCGGCGGTTCGAAGCTGTGATATAAAGCGGCGGTTTGAATCTCTCGCCCAAAGTGGAAACAGGTTAGGGCATGGATGTAGGGTGGTGGAACTCGAGTTGAAGAACCAGTGTAGAAGAACTCTTCACGAGCTGATGGCATTGGGAAACGTAGACTCAGGCAATGCGGTCGCTTCGTAGTCAAACCGCTGCTCTATGTAGAGACACGGGCACTTCTCAGGAGCGCTACTTGGTCACGTAAGAAGTTTGAGCATATATACGGTTGAAGGCGTGGTTTGTCAACGCGCTCGCAAACGACACAATAACGCATCTAATAAAGACTATCACATAGTCATACGCTTTCGGACCTCTCGAGTGCGATAATTATCGCTCAACAGCTCTACCGCCTTCGCACCGGTTATTATAGGGCGCGACCATTTTTTAATTACGCTGTATACCTTGTACTGGCCCTTGCTCCAGCAATTGCCTAAATGCCACAAGACTTTGTACAGATCCCACACAAGGATCGCTCGTTCTGCTTTGCAGATCATAGATCGCCGCATAAGGTTGGGAGCGACAGCTGACCAAACACGGCCAAACAGGACCACCGCACATATCGGCAGGCCGCTTCTACGAACCGTGCCCATTCATTGTGCAATTGGGCCCAACGCGCGACCTGCGCGCCGACGCGCACATTCCACTGTTTTCGTGCTCACCGAGCGCGTCGTCCGTACCGCACCGCCCCGCTGCATCGCTGCGCTTATTCATCACCCACGACACGAACCACCAAAGTACACCAAGCGTGTACGCCAGGACCCACCGCGCCAACCATGTTTGGACAGACACCCGAGTAAGTACATTTGCGAAAACACCTTTTTTTGTCAGGGCACGAGCCCGGCGGACGCATGCTAACCATCAACAGAGTCTTGGAGAACGAGATAGGCGAGTGCCTGGAGACGCGGGCCCTGTGTCTGCCGGGCTTTCGCGGGCTCGGGCCGGCCGACCTTGTGCAGCTCACGAAGGCGACGAAGTCGAAGGTCTCGAGCACGTACCACTGCGTGACGGGCGTCGACGTGTCGAGCGCGGCGGCAATCGCGGCGTATCTCACGACGCTGAACAGCGCGCTCGGCGAGACGCAGCTGTGGTTCGGCCGCGCGCCGCAGTGGAAGGTCGTCGAGGGCACGTACTGCTGCTGGAACACGTTTGCGAAGGTCGACGTGCGCGTTTCGGCGAACTTTCCGGGCACCACAAAGCTGTACCTGCTCACCGTCGACGGCCTGCCCCAGGACGGCCGCAGCGAGGACGAGGAGCTGTGGCAGGAGCTGTACATGAGCGCGATGATCCGCTGCCTGCTGCTCAAGGACGACGACAACTACTTCATGGAGAACACGCGCCACGAGTACCCGTTCGACACCGCGGCCGTGCAGCACTTCCTGCGCTGCTTTGAGGCCCTCTACTACAAGGCGCCGCTCATTGGCGCGAACTCGAGCGTGCAGAACCCGTCGTACGACTGCAACTTCATGGTCGACGCGCTCTACGTGCTGCTTGACGTCACGGGCGAGTACCAGGCCGCCCTCGACATGCTCAGCCGCATCGACGCGAAGGAGGTCATGGCGCAGGTCCTGCTGCTGGCTAACCAGGAGGTGAATGCCGTGAGCCTGCTTGTGAACACGGTGCGCAAGAACCCGCGCAACGCGCGCATGCTTGTCATGGAGTCGGAGTTCTGCCTCGCGAAGGGCGAGAAGGAGCTCGCGCTCGACTGCGCAAAGCGCGCCGTCTCGGCCGCTCCGGCAGACTTCTACTCGTGGGAGGCCCTGTGCAAGGTCTACATTGCGCTCGAGCAGTGGGACCAGGCCCTGCTCACGCTCAACGCCGCGCCGCTCATCCCGTACTATCCAATGGACGTGCAGCGCTTTGCGCCGGCGAAGAAGGTGCATGCACCGCTGCCCACGGACGGTGTGCTCGAGGAGGTCTGGGAGTTCACGAGCAGCAAGGCGAACCCGGCCTCGGCGCAGGCCATGACCGCGGACCCGGCGCTGACGCGGCTGCCTGGCGCCACGCTGCGCGGGTGCGCCCAGAAGGCCTATGCGCTGCTGGCGTCGATTAACGCCAAGATCGGCTGGGGCAAGCTCATGACGTACCGCGGCGAGGTGTTCTGGATGGAGTCCGAGTCGGACATCAATGACGACAGCAAGTCCGGTTCGCCCGAGGAGGCGGCCAGCGCGGACGCCACAAAGAGCGACGGCACCGCCAGCGCCGGCTCGGAGAAGCCCGTGAACGGGCACGGTCGCCGCCGCACACTGCGCTCGAAGCGCCTCTGCGAGCGCAGAATAGATCGCCTCTTCCTCGTGCTGTACGAGGACGTGCGCACGTACAGCGCGTGGCAGCGCGAGGCCGTGCACCTCGAGAGCCAGAAGCTGCCGTACGACAAGTCGGCCACGGAGTGGCAGCTGTTTGGCAGCCTGGCCCAGCGCCTGCACCACCACGAGCAGGCGAAGCACGCATTCGCGAAGTCGCTCTCCATGTACTTCAACCACCGCTCGCTCGTGCGGCAGCTGGACTATCAGCCGCTCAGCCTGGACATATGCGTGAAGCTCATGGCGTGGGACCACCGATGGTACAACGAGTTCTCGCCGCGCACAAGCAGGATTCTGCGCGAGATTGTTGCACGCGACGGGCTGACAAAAGTGAAGTACGAGATCGAGGCCGAGTTCGGCAAGCATGCCGTTGTTGATCTGCTCAAGGTGGCGCTCGAGAGACTGAAGGCCCTCAAGGTAAAAGGATATGACATGTAAAAGTAGCTCCGCACGGCGGTTGTGCCATGCATCACGGAATCACAGCTAACACCACAATACCTATAGATACGGGGCGGGTCGACGTGAACTAATACACTACTAGTAACAGTTAGTCGAGCTAAGTCCAGGTTGTGCGAAGTCGGGTCGCCTATTGGCGCACCGTTAGCACGTAGTCAAGTTAGAAGTTAAGCTACTCTAGTCTACTCCTTCGTGAGCGCAATGGCCTCGACCTCGACGTCCGAGTTCAGCGGCAGGTCGCGCACCGCCACAAACGTGCGCGCAGGCGTGTGGCCCTCGAAGAACTTCACGTACACCTCGTTCACGGCAGCAAAGTCCTTGATGTCGCGCGTGAAGATGCCGAGCTTGACGACGAGGTCGCGGCTCGAGTTGCCGGCAGTCAGAATCGCGTCCAGGTTGTCGAAGCACTGCTGCGCCTTCGCGCGGATGTCGCCCTCGACCATCGTGTTTGCCGGCGTCAGCGGGACCTGGCCGCTCACGAACAGGAACCCGTTCGCCTTCGTCGCCTGAGCGTACGGCGCCGCCGGAGGCGGCGCGCTCTTCGTCGAGATAAACTCAAGGGCTTTCAGGGCGCGCTTAAACATTGATGTGGTGGGTTACTTAGGGGGTTGTCAGTCCAGATTTAAAGTAGTGGACAGGTAACCCTGGACGCACCCGCGCGGTAAGGGTCATGTATCGTCACTCATCCACAGGTAAGCACGACAAGGGTTGGGTGCGTCGATCGAGGCTGTTGCATGCGTATTGAGCCCGTTGCCAAGGCTGCTTATTGTTTATGTGTCATCCCGCGATACAGGAGTTGTCGTTCTAGTTGCGCATCGCATTCACAGCAGCGGAACTGGGCGCGCGTCGTTGCACCCCCAAGACAAGCGTGTGTGCATTGCTCTTCACTGCTCCGCGCACAATTCGCTCGTGCGCTGTGAAAAATGGGTATGCGCCGTTTCCTAGTCTATGGAATAGTATAGTTCTTTTATTGTCGCAGCGCAATATAGCTTGTGGTCCGGTTCGCAAACTGCCCGGGGTCGCTCTGCGTCCCGTTCGGGTAGATCAGCGCCGCGAACTGCAGCATCACCGGGCTCGACGCCTCGAGGTCGGGCCGGTTCGCGTACACCTCGTACGCGCGATTGTTCTGCTTGACCCCGAAAAAGCCCTGGCCGTTATACTCGAGCCAGCCATCGCGGTCGTAAAATGTGGTCGACGAGTTGAACGTGACAATCAGCAGCCCGTCGTCGCTCAGGCCTATACCGCTGCCGACCGCCTCTTGCGACACAACGCGCTCGCTCAGCACGAGCGAACCGTCGTCAAAGGTGCCCTGGAAAATCGGGCCCTCGCCGCCAAGCGAGAGGTGGCTGTCGACAATGCGCACAGGGAGACCGTTGATCGCCTTGATGTCCGACTGCACAATGAGACCAATGTCGGCACTCGCGAGCCCAAGGCACAACGCCAAGTAACCGAGAACCATACTGGGGGCCACGCCTCCGTCGCGCATCCTCTTATACTGTAGCGACCCAGCTAGAGATTGTGCACTCATCTCAGTATGCTCATCCATCTGAAACACCTGCCTTTAAAGGGTGTAAGGTTAGATTTGCACGACTCACGCAAGCAAGCCGATGCCGCTAGCCTTGCCCTCCGACTCCAAAAGATCGTGGACCAGCGTCGTGACGGGATGCTCAATAACATTAGTGTTCGGCAACTTAAATTTCCGTTCCATAAGCTCGCCAAATAGCTGCTGCAGAAACTGGAGCAGAACTCCCACGCGCGGCCAGCACTTCAGCCCAGTCCAGCCGTCTACAACAATACCGGCTCCAAGCGGGTCTACATCTATTGTCGACGCAAACAGCACAAGGCTGTACATAGACAGAGGTGAGATCTCGGACACAAAGTGCTTCGCCGTGACGATTTGGCTTCCGTAACTCAAATACTTAGCACCATCAACATACGTAGTGACGCCAAACATCAGAGATCGCGGGTGCGTGAATACGCGCTCGCCCGTTGGAGTGAACAGCTTGATCTGGCGCGCGTCGTCCACGCCGTCCTTCTCAACCGTTCCGCCCGACGTCGACACGAACTTCTGCTGCGGGAACACAATTTCCGCAACGTTTGGCCGCAATGCTGCACCAATAACGGCGCGAAGAATCGCCTCCTCGTTATTGTACTTTGTGTACTGCGCGTCAAACGCCTCCTTCCCGTTGCGCAACGCATCAGTCTCAACAAACCCAATCTGAATCAGGCTGCTCACAAGCTGGCGCCGCGTGGAGCGAATGTCTTTGCATATCCGGCTGGAAACCAGCTCTTTGTCGAAGTTCCCGGTCAGGTACTGCTCAAAGGCGCGGCACCCGGCAACTAGGTCGCCGCTAGCACCTCCAAACTCAGAAATGACGGTTCCCCGACTGTTTTTCTCGTCGTCGTCACGCTTTTGAATGAATGGCAGCTTGCCAGTGCTAAGTATTGCTGCTACGGTAAGCGTGCGGGGCAAGCACCCAAGCATAGCACCCAGAACAAGAAGTTTTGCCGTGCGAGGGTCAGTCGGCATGACCGACATGTGCTGCCCAAGTGGCGTGAGAGCATCATGCACGGGATCGATGGCACCGTAAGAAACTAGGCTTTGCCGCGCCGTCTCTAACGCAATACCCTTGGGCGGGTCCAGAGCTCTGCTCAAAAAGCGCTCGACATTGGAGATCCCCATGGCCTTTACGTTCAAATACAGAACCTCGAGGGGCGATCTCAAAATTTCGGGCAATGGCCTCTCCGGCATGCGAGCCTGAGCATCCTCTGTGTAAAGCTTGTAGCACTCACCGGCCCTTACACGACCGGCACGGCCCATGCGCTGCGTTGCCGAAGCCTGCGAAGTCCACGTATCGACCAGGCGCGACACGTTGGCTTCGGCATCATATACAGTCTCCTTCACGCGGCCCGTGTCCACAACGGCAACGATATCGGAGATCGTGATCGATGTCTCAGCAACATTAGTGCTGGCCACGACTTTTCGCAGACCGCGGGGAGCCTTACCAAAGACCTTGCTTTGCTCCCGTGGAGGCAAGCCGGCGTGCAGCGGCAGCGCCCACAGCTGGGAGCCCACTGAGGTACTCGTGATGGCGCGCAGTGCCTGGTCAATCTCGCCCGCACCGGACATGAAGACCAGGATGCTGCCGTTTTTGTCACCGCGGCTCAGCAGTTGCTTATGGATGTGCTCGACCGTAACACCTACAAGACTGTAGTCCACGCCGCGGTTGTTGGCACGGATGGCCCCAATCACCTGGCCGATGGTCATATCTTTCTGATTGGAGCTCTCAGACTCGTCATCCGAGTCATCATAGCCGCCGCGCTTGCCCCTAGTGCTACGGGGCTTGTAACCCGTGGCAGTAAGAACGTCGCCCAGGAAGTGTTGTGTCACAGGGAATGTTCGGCCAGCGATATGCGTGTAACCAACCTTCGTAGGAGCAAAATAGTTAATGAACTGCTTCGGATCAACCGTTGCAGACATCAGCACGATCTTCAACTTCGGCGCCTTCTGGACAAGCCTCTTAAGCAGAATGAGCAAGAAATCGCCGTCAAGCGAGCGTTCATGCACCTCATCTACGACGATATGCGTGATACCCGACAGGCCAGGATCCGCGCCGGAAGCGGCATCAGAGCCCTGAAGCATGCGTAGAAGCACACCGCTTGTGACGAACCTCAGCTGGGTTTGCGCGCTCATTTTCGCCTCGCCGCGAATCACGTATCCAACCTCGCTACCAATGGGAACAACGCGCTCGTCGGCCACGCGCTGGGCGACGCCCATTGCCGAGATTCGCCTCGGCTGCGTGCAGATGATTTGCGCCTCGGGGTCGGCGTCGAGAATGAACTGCACGGCCTGAGTACTCTTACCAGAGCCCGTTTCACCGGTGATGAGCGTGACCTGGTGGCTGTGCACGATGGTCGTGATGTTGTCCCGCACTTCCCATGCGGGCAACTGCGCGCGCGCCTTCAGCATGTCCTGACCCTCCGGAGTCTGCATGCGCTTTTTGCGGGCTTCGGTCACAGTGCGGGCGTCGAAGCGGCGCGTCTGCTGCTTTCGCTGCTTCACTGCGCGCTCGCGGTCCTGCGCAGCTTGTGCGTAGCGATCGATCTCGTCGACGCCGGACACAGCGCTCGAGATTTGGGCCAGCTTACCCGGCTTCTTCACGACGTCGGCGAACGTGGTCTCAATATGCTCGAACAACATCATGAGCATGAAATCGCCGAGAAGCTCGGAGTGAGCGAAAGCGGCGGCGCGTCGCGTCGCGTCAAGAAGCACAAACTTGGCGATACTTGTCTTGCCCAGCGGCTCGATGCCAACACCGGGGATGCTACTCGGGTAGTCGCTGGACTTGAAGAACGAGACCTTGATCCCAGCAGACTTGGATGCCAGAGTGCAGGAGACGGCGTCGGCCGAGATGATGTTTTCCTCGAGGATGGACTTCAGGCTCTCTATCTCCTCGAGCCAGATGTCCTCCTCAGCGCCGCCGGTTTGTGGGGCGCCCTGGTGCACAAGTGAGTGCGTCAATTTTACAACGGCCTGAGGCACTGAGCCGTCGAAGCTGGCGGCGGTGCCTCGCGCGACGTCCTCGGAGTACCCGAGCTCGCGCAGGCGCGTCGTGGCGTTTTCGACGGCCATGCTCGACGAGACGCGCGCCGTGACGCCGATATTAGAAGGCATGAACATCTTCGGCAGGTCGTCCTCGGGCACATGGATGAGCAGCCACGTCAGCGCGGCGCTCAGCGACGCCGAGTACTCGAGCGCCTCCTCGGCAAACGGCTGCGAGAAGCCGAGCTTCTGCAGCGTGGTGCTGATTTTCGTGTACTTGTCGGCGTCCTTCGACTTGTCGAGGCCGTCGGCCGGGCTGAACCGGAACCCGTTGTTGCTGCGAATCATGTCGTCGACAACGGAGCGCGTTTTGCGCGACATGACGAGCGTCGAGTTGAACTTGACGCGCTTCGCGCCACCTGCGCCGGCTGCGCTCTGCTCGCGCGCCTCCTGCGCAATGGCGTTCTCCTCGCGCTTGCGGGCCTTTTCCTCGCGCTCGGCATCGAGCCTCTGCTTCGCGGCGCGCCGGTCGTGCTCGGCCTGCCAGGGGTCCTCGCTCCACTTGTACTGCTCGTGGGGCTTTGCCTGCGCCTTGTCGTCGTCCAATTGGACCCACAAGTCGCGGTGGAACGGTGGCAGCATCATCTTCATGTTGCGGTGCGACAGAACGCGGTGCATGGCGTATGTGGCGGCGAGGTTGCGCGCCTCGACCTGCGTGGGCTGTTTTGGGACGCGGTCCGGCGGGCAGTCCATGCGCACGCGCTCGACCTCTTTTGTTTTCGGGTTCCGCTTCGCGAGAATGACGGACGCGACCCACTCCTGGTTCGGCTCGGAGCCGAACGCCTTGACCGGGTACTCGACGCGCTCCCACTTCATTTTCTGCGCGTGCTCGTTGAGCAGCTGCGCCGGAAGCTTGCCCGTCCACTGGCCGATGCCGGCGGTGACGATTTTGCGCGTTTCCGCGGCGCGCGCGCGCGCCTCCTCGCGGCGCTTTTCCTTGAGCTGCTTCGGCGTGAACTCGGGCTCGGCCGGCGCGGCCTTTTTGTCCTGCTTCGACGCCTTGCCCGGCTTCTGAGGCTTCTCCTTCATGCGCCCGAAATAAAGCCGCTAAAAGCTAGGGCAGGGCCAGAAATTTCACGCTTAAGCGACAGCGCCCTGTGGATGCCATCTACACTATGGGGTTAGTCTTGTCTATCTAGCCACTGCTGCAGCGGCGAATATCAGCGATCTCGCGCCGGCAATATCTCGCTGGGCCCGCTGCTGCACACGACCGCTGTTGCTTGCTCATCGCAACAACCCACCCTATCTCAGCACAGAGCCTGTCTCAAAAGTCACATGCGGTGCATGCACATTATAAAACCGTTAATTGCAAGCCTAGCTAGTGGTTGATTTACTCCGGACTTGGATGCTCAGTAAAATGTCTCAGAAGTTCCTGAACCACACTTGTCTGCGCATTGCCGACCCGGCGCGCACGCTGGCGTTCTACAAGCAGCACTTCGGCATGAACCTGGTGACGCAGCTCGACGTGAACGAGCTCGGCTTCACGCTGTACTTCCTCGCGTTCAACGGCCCAAAGTCGATGTATAAGGACGCGCCGTGGTACGAGCGCGGCGGCCTGCTCGAGCTGACGTACAACCACGGCGCGAAGCCCGAGACTTTCCACGCGAACAATGGCAACAAGGAGCCGCACCGCGGCTTCGGACACATCTGCTTCTCGGTTGCCGACCTGGAGAAGACGTGCGCCGACCTCGAGGGCGGCGGCGTGCGGTTCCAGAAGCGGCTCGTCGACGGCCGCCAGAAGAACATCGCGTTCGCGCTCGACCCGGACGGGTACTGGATCGAGCTCATTGCGAATGGCGTCGAGGGCCCCGACCGGATTGGCGAGAGCACGACGCGCTTCAACCACAGCATGATCCGCGTCAAGGACAAGGACGCCGCGCTCGACTTCTACACGAACAAGCTCGGCATGACGCTTGTGGACACGCGCGACTTCCCTGAGGCGAAGTTCACGCTGTTCTTCCTGTCGTTTGACCCGGAGAGCGTGGAGAAGCAGGGCCGTGGCGGCACTGAGGGCCTTGTCGAGCTGACATACAACTACGGCACCGAGAAGGACGAGAACCTGCACTACCACAACGGCAACACGGAGCCGCAGGGGTTTGGCCACTTCGGCGTGAGCGTTTCGCAGCCGAAGGCGTTCATTGCGGAGCTCGAGGAGAAGGGCGTGCGCGTCACGAAGCACCTCACCGACGGCAAGATGAAGTTCATCGGCTTCGTGAGCGACCCCGACGGATACTCTATTGAAATCCTGCCGCAGAAGGATTTCCCTAAAAACTTATTTGCAGCATCCTTGTAAACGGTAGGGTGTATGATCTAGGCTCAAGGGATTATTTCCGTTTTCGATCAAGCATTTTTTTTTATCTAGCGAACCGCAGCTATCTGCCGCCAAGCGTACCTGCGTGTGCGGCAACCAGGGTGCTTGCATAACTTTTCTCGGCACTCTGCCCGGAAAATTGATGTTCTTCCAGGTTATATTTAGCACAGGTGCATAATGCCCTCAGTCCCGCGCGAAGCGCGCAAGAGGGGAAGCCGTTAACACGTGGTGGGAGTATTGCTCTTGTAAGATGCCACTTGGGCACGCACTTAAATGCGATAACTAGCGACTGGTAATTTATCCGTGGCCTATATTGGTGCTGCGGGAGCGCCTCACCGCGTGTGGCATGCTTTGAGTGCTTATCGACATTCCGCCCGCGCTCATTTTGAGGCGGGCAATCTGCAGCGGGTATCTACAGGGCTAGGGCAGGTGGGGTTGCGCTGACAAAGTCGGAAACGGTTGTGCATAATACGATGACTACTGGCACAGGCAGTGCCGTTCGTATCTGGGTTGCTGCTTAATTCCCCGAGCCCAAATTTTTTACAAAATGGTGTAGCATAATGTCCCGAATGTTCTACTTCATTTTAAGTACCTCCATAAAAACGCTGTGCGAGATAAAATAATTAAGCTGCTTCGCATATGCGGAAGGCGAGGATAGGGTTTGCAGCCTATTCTTTGCTTTTGCGTCATCAAGAGCCACCTGCAGGTGGCGTGATTCATATCAATGCTACCTAGCCTCAGCCAAACACCACAACCAGGAAGAGAAAAGCCTCCATGCCCGCTACATAACCACGCCGATCCGGGGTAGAACAGGACACAACAATATTTTTTTGCAAAGCACGCGGTTGTGAATAACCCGGTATTTATCGCAACGAGCAGAAATACGAGCAAATCATGCCTGACTGGGCATTTCTGCCTTTTTGGATCGCCAGCCCATGAAAATGTGCTGCGTGATTACTTCGTCACGCGACTCCATTCCCCACACAGGACTGATCTGTGACACCCCTGCCCTTAAAACAGATCCCCTTGCCCACGGTTGTTTGTAGGGTCCCCAATACGTTTGCAGCTATATAGCCACCAGTAGATCTGGATAAACGTTTCTTTATCGTTTGGGATTAACTGTTATTACAATGTCGTTTCGACGGCGTTCAGAAGGATTGGGTCGTGCAAAGGTGGCGTGCGATGCGTGTCGGCACAAGAAGGTCAAGTGCGATGGCCTCGCACCGTGCACGCGCTGTCGCGACGGACGCAACGACGATATTTGCTGCTACAGCCGCCGCATCGAATCGTCTGAACAGGTATTCAGCGCGCTTTACGTGAAGATGCTACGCAGGCAGTTGCACATCACGCTGAGCAGCCTCCGGTTTCTCGTTGAGCGCATCGCCCTCGACAAGGATTGCCGTACGTATGTCCCAGAACTTGATACTCCGATCAACACCGTGATCAGCCTAATCCAGGACTCGCCCGAATTCGATGAGGAGCAAGTCAAAGAATTTTCAGAGATGTCCGACTCAGAGCTGACGATGCTTTCGCCACAGGAGTTGCCCTACCAGCCGGTATTTCATGAAGATGCAAATGAGGAAGTACCACAAGGAACCGCTGCGGACCGCTCTGTGAAGGTGGAGCCAGCACCAAAGGCTGTGGGTACGGGTGCGAAGCGACGAGGCTCGGACGGCGACCATGAGGCCGGCGAGGAACAGGCACCCAAGCCTGCGCGCGGGCGGCCAAAGAAGATTAAACGCACGCAGAGTAGCGACGCGCCGCTTGCGTCGGTTTCCATGCCGGCGGCCGAGCCACCTGCGCACGCCGTCGTGCCCGGCGAGGCGCCCCATGGCTCGCACTCGTCGTCAGCAGACTCGACGCCACTCACGCCCGTTTCCGTGCGCTCGGACGGCGGCGAAGACTCGCCGCTGCGACGGGCCACATACCCAAAAATGTTAGTGCCGGGCCGTGGCGAGCCCGCGTCGGAGCGCGAGTCGTTTGCACTACCGTCTTCGAAGACGCCCGTATACGCGCACCCGGAGTACTCTGCAACCCCACATGCCCACGCAGAGCTCGACGTCATGTGCATGGAACCCGTGTTGGAGGAGGAGGCGCTTGCGCCGCCGCTGCAGTTGGAGCGCGTCGCGCCTGGCCAGCTCCCCGAGGCCCGCGCATGGGGATACCAAGCGCGGATGCCGTACGAGGCGCCTATGCTCAACGAACATGTGCCCGAGATCGACTTTTTTGGCGTCGACGAGTGCCTGCCAAACTGGGCCATGCAGGCGCCGCCGACCATGGTGTCGCTGAACGATTTGGAGTACCAGATGCCCCGCTAATCTTTGCCCGCTTGGACGATCCCGAACCACTAATCTTATTTTAACTTAATTTTGAATCTCACCTCCACTCTTTTGCCAACCATTCGTTATGTAGTTCTTACTGTTACACATGCAAGGGTTTGCGCGAGGTGAAGATCGGCGACCGCTTAGCGCCGCCGGGCGCCGCTACGCTATCGCGATACGCATCTATCATGGTCGCTTGTTTCAGACGCCTGCCGGATCTCGGCTGTATGCAGGGAAAGGGAAGGGGGGGCCATGCAGGACGCGCATTGCAGCTTAACAACGATAAATTCGGACAGGTCTCAGTGCAGTCCCGCGCGGAGTTTTCCGGACGCATGAGCTTGACTTTTTTTTTTACAATCTCAACGGCGGCTATTTTTCCCCCAGCCGCATCTCACGATCGGCGTACCCTAACAGCACGACTCGGTAATGCAAATTGTCTTGGGTGCCTAGCTGTCGTCTTCCCTGAGTCATGCAGGGGCTGCTTACAACCCCTGGGGCGTTAGTGGTGCCACTCGTGCTGCGGGGGAAATGGGCCGATTGCGGAAGGGTAAGGGTCTGCGTGAAGACTCATTGCGATATCGGCAGGCGCAGACGCCCGCCTAGCGCGCTTAGCGCGAGCTGAGGAGCGCGCCAGCCCGCAAAATTGCGTCCAGCATGTACAATGCACTTGTTGGCAAGCGGAGGAAGCGGCAGCGCTCGCCCATTTCCCGGAGGCGCTGCGCGCGCGCGCAACAAAAATATTTTATGCATCATCGTGACTAACTAATGGTGATAAGAGCCGCATGCGGGGTGTAATTAGCCAGGCCGATACATTTAAGAGCAGCTAGTTTGTCAGAGCACCGTTCATAACGAGCATGTCACAAGCGTACACAAGCGGCCCCGCCGCAGACGTAGACATGGAGAAGCACGAGGTCGCCGAGCTGTGGTCGTCGTCGGCGTCGAGCATCTCGAGCGCACCAGGCGCTTTCAAGGCGCGCACGCCGAAGGAAACCGAAGCAATACACGAGTCGCTGGCACAGAAGCACGGCGTGCGAAGACGGCTGTTGCAGTGGAAAATCGACCTGTGGATTGTGCTGCCGATCTGCTTGCTATACCTGCTGGCGTTTCTGGACCGCGTGAACATCTCGAACGCGAACGCGTACGGCATGAGTGAGGATTTGCACCTGCATGGCAACCAGTTCAACGTGGCGCTGGCCGTGTTCTTCGTGCCCTATATTGTGTTTGAGATCCCGGCAAACTGGGTGCTGAAGAAGATGTCGCCGCACATTTTCCTGCCGCTATGCCTGATTGGGTTCGGCGCCATCAGCGTTGGCCAGGGCTTTGTGCGGAGCTACCACACGCTGATTGTCACGCGCGTGCTGCTCGGCCTCATGGAGACGGCGATGTTTCCGGCGTGCTTCTACTTGCTGGGCACCTGGTTCACGCGCGACGAGGCGCAGAAGCGCTACAGCTTCTTCTTTGCCAGCACGTCGCTGGCCGGCGCGTTCGGCGGGCTCATTGCCTACGGCATGAAGACGCTGAGCATGAAGCGCGGGCTCGAGAGCTGGCGCTGGCTGTTCATTGTGGAGGGCTCGATCACGGGCGCGTGCGGGCTGTTGCTGTTCTTCCTAATTGCCGACTTCCCCGAGCAGGCGCGGTTCCTGAAGGACAACGAGCGCGCGTACATCCGCGACAAGCTGGCCGTGGACCAGGGCGCGTCGAACTTCGAGCACAAGACAACGCTGAAGGACGTTGCCGCCGTGTTCAAGGACTGGAAGGTGTTCATGGTCGCGTTCATGTACTTCGGCCAGATTGTCGGCGCGTACGGCTACGCGTACTTCTCGACGGCGATCATCAAATCGTTCGGCAACTCGCCGATCGAGACGCAGGTGTACTCGATCTATCCCTGGATCCTGTCGTTCGGCGGCAGCATGATCTTCGCCACGTTCTCCGACTTCTTCCGGCACCGGTACCTGTTCACGGTGTTCGGCGGGCTGCTGGGCATTGCCGGGTACGGCATTCTGCTCGGCACGTCGCCGGCGGTCGAAAACAAGCACGCGCGCTATGCCGCGTGCTTCCTTGTGTGTCTCGGCATGTACGGCACCATGCCGCTAATCGTGTGCTGGGCGAACATGAATTTCTCGGGCCACACGCGCAAGATGGTGGCGTCGGCGTTCCAGGTGGGCTTCGGCAACATTGGCGGCATCATCTCGACGTTCATCTACCGCACGCAGGACGCGCCCGGGTACGGTCTCGGGTTGTGGGTGTCGCTGGCGCTGCTGCTGTTCAGCATGGCGAGCTGTCTCACATACTTCCTGGGTCTTATGAGGACCAATAAAAACCGGAGTCAAGGAAAGGAGGACGAGCGATGGGCGGCGCTGACCGACGAGCAACGAGAAAACGGCGGCGACCTGAATCCCGCGTTCCGGTACATGTACTGAAAACCTTACGACCTAATTTCTCATGACCCTCTTCTCTCCCTTTGGCACGCCCTAGCGATTTGGCGCGCTCTGCTCTTATGTTTATACTGCACTCTGACATATGTTAATACACTAATAAACCCGGCTCGCGCAGCTCAAGAAACGTCGCACGCAGCTCGTGCGGCTTACACAGTGAGCACTGTTCAGCGCAGACAGCTTAAGCTGAGCTGGTGGTAGTTTTACTGGTAGAGCACTACTGGCGGAGCATGGCAGGTAGTTTTAAATTGAGTATGTACAGTATTTACACTACGCGGATGCGGTACGGCTCGAGCTGGCTGTTTTTGGGCTTGCTCGGGCTGTTCACGACCGGGTCTGTGCCGCGCATTGTCTTGGGGAACGCGATGACGTCGCGGATGCTTTTTGTGCCGACAAGCATGGCGACCATGCGGTCGAGGCCGATGGCCAGGCCCGCGTGCGGCGGGCAGCCCGTGGCCAGGGCCTCGAGCAGGTGGCCGAAGAGGTAGTCCGGGTCCTCGACGCCAATGACGTTCTTGAGGATGTACCGCTGCAGCTCGCTGTCGTGGATACGCTGGCTGCCGCCGCCGACCTCGACGCCGTCGATGACAAGGTCGAAGTGCATGCCGTGGCACTTGAGCGGCTCGCCGGTCTCGAGGAAGTGGTAGTCGTCGAGGTCGACCATGGTGAACGGGTGGTGCGTGGCCTTGAGCTGCGTCGCGTCGTACTGCGGGTAGCCGTTTGCGGAGACCTCGACCTCGAGCGGCTCAAACGACGGGAACTTGTGGACCCAGACGGCGATGCTTGCGCGCGGCGCGGCGTCCTCGTCCGGACGGCTCTTGTCGAGCTCGTCCTGCTCGGCGGCGGCGAGGTGCTGGCGGATGCGGCCGAGCGGCGTCGGGTTCTCGTAGCTCACGCGCTGGCGGTCGCTGAACGCGAGCACGTCGCCCGGCGCGGCGCCGGCGTCCTGCGTGAGCAGGCCAAAGATGCCGGGCCACTGGGGCTCGGCGAAGTCGGCGAGCTCGGCCACGGCGGCGCGCAGCTGAGACTCGGACTCATAGCGCACGAGCCTCACGCGCGGGCTCTCCTTCAGCAGCTCGGCCGGAAGCTCGGCAGGCACCCTCAGCGCCTCGAACACGGGGAAGTCGGCGTGGGCGCGCGAGGTTGCGCCGGGGAGCTCCCAAATGCGCGCGGCGCAGCGCAGGTCCGGCTTGTCGATGCCGTACTTCGCGATGCACTCGTCGTACGTGAGCTTCGCGAAGGTCACGGTGCCGTCGCCAGCACCGCCGCCGTGACCAGCCGGTGCGCCGTGACCAGCCGGTGCGTCGTCACTGGCCAGTGCGCCAGCACCACCGCTGCTCGCAGCGCCGTGCTCGAGCGTGCGGAGGTCGCGGCCGACGAGCGCCCAGGCCGCCTTCACGACGAGCTCGACGGCGTGCTGCACGTCCTCGGGCGCGGCAAAGCCCATCTCGAGATCGAGCTGCGTGAACTCGGGCTGGCGGTCCGCGCGCAGGTCCTCGTCGCGGAAGCAGCGCGCCACCTGGTAGTACCGGTCGACGCCCGCGGCAATGAGCAGCTGCTTGTACTGCTGCGGGCTCTGGGGCAGCGCGTACATGTAGCCCTTGCGGCGCGTGGGGACGAGGAACTCGCGGGCGCCCTCGGGCGTGGACTTGAACAGAATGGGCGTCTCGACCTCGGTGAAGCCGAGGCCGTCGAGGGCGGCGCGGCACGCGCGCACGATCGCCGCGCGCGCGCGCAGCATGCGCTGGAGCCGCGGCTGGCGCAGCTGCACGTAGCGGTACTGCGGCGGCCACTCCTTCGTGCGCTCGGCCTGCAGCTCGCCCGGGACGAGGTTCGCCTCGTTGAGGACGTGCACGCGGCGCACGAGCAGGTCGCCGCCGCGGCGCGCGCACTCGACGGCGATGGCCGAGTCGGGCTTCAGCGCGCGGAGGCGGCTCGGGCTCTGCGTGTCGACGAGCTGCGTCGCGTCACCGCGCGCGTCGCGCAGGCGCGCGAACGTGAGGCCCTTGCCGAGCTGCTTTGCGCGGCGGTCGAGCCAGCCCTGCAGAACAAGCGGCGCGCCGTCGGCCGCGGCGCGCGCCTGCTCGACGGTGTGCGTGCGCCGCGGGAAGCGCAGCTTCGCGGCGATGGCGTCGAGCCGCGGCAGCGCCGGGATGCGCGGGCCCATGGTGTTTACCGTGCGGAGCGGTGGGTGCAGTGGGTCCGTGCGGTGCAGATGAGCTGGGTCTTAGGTATGACTCAGGGCGGCGAGGGCGCGGTGCCGAGCGCGCGAGCGGGCGCGGGGGCGGGCGCGGAACCGCGCGCGGAACGTTGCGTCGCGTTGCGTCGTGTGTTCTGCGCGGCTGAGTGCTGAACCCGCTCTCGTTTAGCGTCTTCGCGCCGGCGCCGCTGCCTAGAATACTTGTACGGCAGCGCGCGCTACTCAGCAGTCTCCATTGGGGCTATGGCGTAATGGTAGCGCTTCTGACTCCAGTTCAGACGGTTGAGGGTTCGATTCCTTCTGGCCTCACTTTTTGCCGGGCGCCGGCGCGCACGACGGTCTTTTTTTTGGGCAATGCATTGTTTCGTTTCTGTTTTGCTTTTTTCGCAGTGCTTTTGCGTAACCTTAAGTCGCTTGGCCGCGGCGGCCCGCCTCTGTGGCGCTGCGTGTATCGCGCCTCCCAGCGGCGGCCCCACGTAATCAGCGGCGGCCGCCAGTGCAGCGTGAACGCCATCAACCCACTCGACGTTGCGCACATAACACCATGGACTTGCAGAGGTTAGTGAGCCAGGCCGGCGGGCTGGGCGCGCTGAGCGGGCTGACCGGCGCGACGGCGGTTGTCGACAACTCGGAGACCGTGCACATCTCGTCGCTGGCGCTGCTGAAGATGCTGAAGCACGGCCGCGCCGGCGTGCCCATGGAGGTGATGGGCCTCATGCTCGGCGAGTTTGTGGACGACTTCACGGTGCACGTCATCGACGTGTTTGCCATGCCGCAGAGCGGCACGGGCGTGTCGGTGGAGGCCGTCGACGAGGTGTTCCAGACGCGCATGATGGACATGCTGCGGCAGACGGGCCGCGACCAGATGGTGGTTGGCTGGTACCACTCGCATCCCGGGTTCGGCTGCTGGCTGTCGAGCGTGGACATCAGCACGCAGCAGGCGTTTGAGCGGCTGAACCAGCGCGCGGTGGCGGTTGTTGTCGACCCGATCCAGAGCGTGAAGGGCAAGGTCGTGATTGACGCGTTCCGGCTCATTCCGCAGAGCGTCATCATGCTTGGCCAGGAGCCGCGGCAGACGACGTCGAACCTCGGGTACCTCAACAAGCCGAGCATCCAGGCGCTCATCCACGGGCTGAACCGGCACTACTACTCGATCAACATCAAGTTCAAGAAGACGCCGAGCGAGGAGCAGATGCTGCTGAACATCCACAAGGACGACTGGGCGTCCGGGCTGCAGATCCAGTCGTTTGCGCAGCAGGAGACGAGCAACGAGCGCGCGGTCGGCCAGCTCGTGAAGCTGGCGGGCCAGTACACGCAGCGCGTGGCCGAGGAGCGCGAGCTCACGGACGAGCAGCTCAAGACGCGCTACGTCGGCAAGCAGGACCCGAAGAAGCATTTGGAGGACACCGTGAACCAGCGGCTCGAGGAGAACATTGTGTCGTTGCTGGCAACAAACATCGACCGCGTCGGGTTCAAATAGCCCCGTTCTGTACTTAGATAGCACTCGGCGCTGCGCGCGCCGCGGCAGTGTAATAAGTAATGTACGCATTCAATGTACGCATCCAATGTACGCCCTCAGTGTCGGCGCTCAGTGTACGCCTTCAGTGTACGCATCCATTGTACATCCATTGTACGCCCTCAGCGTAAGCACTCAGTGCACGCATTCAGTGCGCTGTGCGCGTTGGACGAGGCACTTTTGTGTGCGTTGAGACCTTGTAGACACGCTCTTGCGCGGTAACCATTCGCATGTGCGCTAAATTACGTCTAGAATATGTACAGTTACGATTGCGCAGTCTCGCATTGGCACTTATATTACAACAGGCATACAAGCCATGGGTGCTTCTGAAGCTTTTGAAGACTCTCAGGTACAGGTTCTGGCTGTACAACTAATAGTCGTGGAGCGCGGTGATTCACTCAGTCTTGGCGTCCACCGCCATGTCGAATATGCGCACGCCGTCAGGGCCCGCCGCCAGCGCGAGCCCGCGCGCCTCATTCACGTCGAGGCACCGCGGCGACGCCACGCGCTCCACGCGCAGCCGCGCCTGGCTGTTCACGCCGTAGAACTCGACGCCGTCCGCCGCCGTGACGAGCAGCGTGTCCGGCCGGCAGAACGCAAGCTCGCGCACGCCCTCGGCGCGCCGCGCGCCGCCGGGCGGCGCGTACGCCTTCACGTTCACCTTGTCCGTCACGTTGACCATGCGCGTGTGGCCCGTGGCGTAGGTTGCGGCGGCGTACTGCGCGTTCGGGGAGAACTTGGCGTACAGAATGGGCGTGAGCTCGGCGGCGCCGCTGAGAATGCGCAGCGCCATGCCGTCGAGCGCGTCCCAGATGCGCATGTACCCGTCGTGGCTGGCCGACAGCACGAGGCGCCCGTCGTAGCTGAAGTCCACGGACACGACCGGCCGCGAGTGCGCGTTCAGCAGCTTGTACAGGCTGCTGCCCTTCACGTTCCACAGAATGACCTTCTCGTCGACGCTGCCCGACGCGATCATTGTGCCGCGCGGGTTGAAGCAGAGCGCCGTGACGGCCGCCGCGTGGCCGCGCAGCACGCGGCGCGGCTCGAGCTCGAAGCCGTCGGCCGTGCGCTCGAGCCGCCACGCCACGACGGCGCAGTCCTCGCCGCCCGTCGCGAGCTGGCGGCCCGTCGGGCCCCACGCGATATCGTTAATCGCGCGGCGGTGGAAGTCGCCGACGGCCACCTCGCGCAGCCCGCGCGCGGCGTCGACCGCGTACACGCGCAGCCGCGCGTCCGCGCCCGACGCACACGCCACGAGCGTCCCGTCCGGGCTGAAGCGCGCGACGTTCATCCGCGCGACGTTCATCCGCGCGACTCGGCACAAAGTCACACGGCCGGCTGGGAGCGAAGGCGAGCCCCAGCCCAGCGTCGCCCGCCGTCAGCACCCCAGCACCTCAGCACCTCAGCACCAGCAGTTGCCCGCACAGACGCCATGAGCATTGTACCGCAGAAGAGCGACGCGGCGGCCGTGCTGCCGCCGCCGCGCGCGCCGACGGTGGAGCGCGCGGCTGAGCCCGCCGCGCAGGCCGTGAACGACGCGCACCCGCTCGAGGCGCGCGTGGCAAACTGGCGCGCCAACGAGGAGGCGTTCAAGCTCCAGCTGCTCATGCGCTCGCAGGGCGCCGCCGAGCCCATCCGCCGCCAGATGGAGGTGCGCACCGTCGAGGCCACGGGCTTTGTGCCGGCCGCCGTCGGCGGGCCCTCGAACCTGCACCTCGACATCCTCAAGAACCAGGACGCCTCGCTCGACTGGGAGGACGTGTACCGCGACGAGTCCGAGAGCGTCGACTTCCACAGCGAGCTGCGCAAGCGCATGGCGCTCTGAGCGCGCAGAAGCCTCGCCGCGGTAGCACGCGCTGTCCGTCGCAGGCGGTCCAGTCGCGCTACCGCGCTGCCATGCGCTACCGCGCACTACCATGCGCTACCATGCGCTACCATGCGCTATCATACACTAGTTCCGGGGGACAGTGCCAGGGACAGTGCCCGATGCGGCGGTGACTAGAGCATCAGCGCCCGCGGGTCTGAAACAAACTGAAACACACTGAATTCACAGGACTCAAGGAGCCCTGTCATGGTCCATCGCCACAAGTGTAACCGAGCCTGCGGATTGCGAGTGAGTATCAAATTCGCAGAGTCGCCCAGATCGCAAGATCGCAAGACCGCACCCATGGACGAGTCTTGCCAGCCTGCAGTGCCGCTGGCCTAGCCGCGCCCGCCTAGCTGCTCCGCGCCAGGCCCGTATGTATGCTAAACCGTAAATATTAATACTATGTCTGCTGCTCTCCGCGCACCGCGCCCTGCGCTCTGCCCCTTCTGAGTGGTTCCGCGTCGTGCGCTAGACAGTGCTTACTTAACAGGCACAGCAGCTTAAAGGCCGTCCACAAACCAGCACCCCTGTTATCCACGCCTTAAAAAAAATTGCCCTGGCCCGAAGTCGCGCAGCACCCGCCATGTCGTACAACCCCACGTTCCCGCTTCACGAGTCGAACCTTTCGAATCTATATTACTACGCCACAAACCCGTCCGGGCCCGCCAGCCAGCAGAGCCGCACGGCGTCGCCGGCCGTCCCCAGCGACGCGCCCGCGCCCACACCAGATCGCGACCCGTTCAGCGCGCATGTGTCGCCCACGCCGGCACACTTCACGCCCGTTTCCGGCTCGCGCCAGGCGTCCGCGTCGCATATCGGCTGGCCCCCGAGCAACAGAGGCACGCCCTTGTCATATTCCAGCGCCGACGCCGCGCAGCTCGGCGCGCTCAACGCGTTTGCCGGCGCGCCGGGCCCCAGCCCGCCGCTGGCCGCCGACCAGCCCGCCGGCCAGAGCCTGCTCGGGCTGCAGGGCTATCTTGCCGGTGGAGCAGGCGGGTCCCACTCCACCAGCACGCCTGAGGACGCGCATTCGGCGTTGCATAGCAGTGTTTTGGGCGGCGCAAAGCTTCCTGGCAGCGACGCCTTTGGCGGCGGCTTCGTCGGCGGCCTGAACGGCCTTGCCAGCACGAGCACAAGCAGCATCGGCAAGGCCCCAGGCGCCTCGGCCCCAGGCGCTTCGCGAAACGGCTCGCTGAGTGGAGCCGCTAACGCGCCAGCCGAAGCCACTGCGAGCCCAAGCATCGGCGCGTCGCGCTCTGCAGTCGGGCTGGGCGGCGGTCTTCGCGACCTGTCGCCGCGCGCATCGCCAGCGCTCCAGTCGCCGCTCGGCGCGGCCGCAGCGCCCGGGTTCGGCGCGCCTGGCCTCGGCGGCCTGCCGTCGTTCCCGAACTGGGTCTATCTGGACCTGTCTGGAACGCTGCAGGGCCCGTTCCCCGGCGTCCAGATGACGGAATGGGTCGCATACTTCACGGACCTCGTCATGCTGAAGCGCGAACAGGACTCGGTGTTTGTCCCGTTCGGCGTCCTGAAGGACGTCACGGGCAGCAGCAATCCGTTTGCACTGCCGCTGCCCGAGGACCGCTGGGCCGCCGTCATGCGCGACGCGGCCTACCGCGCCCACGCCGCGGCCGCGCCCGGCGCAGGCGCGCCTGGCGCTGAGCAGCCGTCCGCGAGCCAGCAGGTCGCGCCGCAGGGCGGCGAGTCCAGGCCCGCGTCGGCGTCGACGTCTGCTACTCCCGCAGACTCTAATGCGCGCACGGTGGAGTCGTCGCTGGCCGATCTCACACTGGCGCCCAACTCATCGGAGCCCCGCGAGCACAACCCGCTCTCGTACCAGCCAACCGCTCCAGGCAGCATGGGCTTCGAGAACACGCACGACACGCAGGCCATTCTGGACGAGTCGGACTTCCTGAAGCCGCGTCATCAGCAGCCCGCGAGCCCGACCGTTCCCACGGCGTCTGCGGCGCTGAAGGATGCCAGGAGCTCGAAACCATCTGCTGCTGCGCAATCTCCGTCGTCTCGGTCAGCCGCGCCCGGCGCGCCCACTTCCGGTGCTGGGCTGCAGGCGGTTGTTGCGCGGTCTGCTGTCTCGCAGTCCCCTGCGTCATCTCCTCAGCCTCCGGCCTATCAGTCGCCTACGCTGAACGGCTTCTCACCGGAGCCTCCTGCTTACCAGTCTGCTCCTGGGACTCCTGGTCCCGAGGATGCGTCTCCGTGGGCTACGGTGTCGCATGCCGCTGCGCCGCCTGTGCCCGAGACCTCGCGTGCTAGGGATGCTGTGCAGCAGCAGCAGCAGCAGCAGCAGCGCAGGCAGCCGCAGCCAGCGTCGCAGCCCCCATCTCAGTCGCGTCCTGCGTCCCAATCGCAGGCGCGACAGCCTCAGCGCACTCAGCAGCCTACGCAGTCCACGCACCCCGCGCAGCCGCAGCAGTCGCAGCCGGCGCCGCAGCCCGCGGCGTCGAGCGCCGAGCCTGCTGGCGAGCCGTGGCGGAAGCCGTCGCTGCAGGCCGTCAGCCTTGCCGAGCTCAAGCAAAAGGAAATGGAGAAGCTGAAGAAGCAGAGCGAGTCGCCGACCCCGCGTAAAGTCCAGGCCAAGAACTGGACGCCGCTCCCGCTCGGCAGCGACAGCCTGAGCCGTCCGGCTTCGAGCAGCAAGCCCGCAAGCCCGAGCTCGAGCGCTCCGCCCATGTCCT
Organism: Entelexis sp. DX6506; assembly: GCA_037041025.1. Classification (NCBI taxonomy): domain Eukaryota; kingdom Fungi; phylum Ascomycota; class Dipodascomycetes; order Dipodascales; family Trichomonascaceae; genus Entelexis; species Entelexis sp. DX6506. The sequence goes on from JAXQHU010000039.1 coordinate 890,737, forward strand.
GGAACCTGGCGACGTCAGTGCCCGCGCCGAAGTCGCTGGCCGAGATCCAGAAGGAGGCGCAAGCCAAGAAAGTGCAGGCGAAGACGACATTTGCGTCGGCGGTCGCTGGTGGGGCCCCGCTGCGCGCTGCGCCGCCTGTGGATTCGCCTACGTCGCCGTATAATGGGCGCTTCAGCGCGCTGGATGAGCAGGCTCATTCGCGCGCGAAGGCGGCATCTGCGCCGCAGCCGGCCGCGCCGGCGCCGACGCGATCCGCGCGTCCGCAGGCCGGTACGAAGCCCGCGTCGGTGACTGCCGCGGCGAGCCAGGCCAGGCCCACCGACGAGCTCATCCAGTGGGCGAAGATCTCGTTCAAGAGCCTCTCGCGCGACGTGAACCCAATGGAGCTGCTCGACGTTTTCCTGTCGCTGCCGGCCAACAACGAGGCCAAGGAGTTTATTGCCGAAAGCATCTACAGCTACTCGAAGACGCTGGATGGCCGCCGGTTTGCGCACGACTTCCTGAGCCGCAAGAAGCAGGCCGAGCAGACAATGAAGCCGGGCGAGACCTGGCAGGACGTGCTCAAGCGTTTCAACCCTACTGTCGAGCAGGACCCGTCGTTTAAGGTTGTGACAAGCAAGCGCGTGAAGCCGCTTACGCGGCCCGAAGGCATGCGCGCGTGAAGCGAGCGTTAATCTAGTCAAGTAATTATAATGCATTGCACGGACCGTGCCGACAAACAAGAATCACGAGCTCAGTGCTCACGAACTCAGCGCGCACGAACTTAGTGCTCACGAACTTAGTGCTCACAATTGTCCAGCATGCGCTGGTACGAGGTTGAATGCGCACTGCACGAAGGCTCTATGAGCGTCGTGTGCATAGCATCTATTCAAGGATTAACAGAAGGCTAGTATACGTTATGCGCCTCGTCGTAGGCGTACCGAGTCATCATCTAATGGGTTTCAATTAATTAAGAGTTAGCTTCATGATGCATGGCACAGAGTGTGCGTACGAATACAAATAAGTCCAACAGTCCGCGAACCAGTTTAGTTCTTGAACTTGTTGCTGTGCACAAGGTTCTTGCGGATACCCGTGAGCTCGCCCTGGTACGGCCCCTGCGGCTCCTCGTAGACGCGGCGCACGCCCTTGAGCTTCTTCTGCGCGGCCTCGTACCGCACCCGCTTCTTCACACGCGCGTTGCGGTTCTCCTTCTTGCGCTTTGGCGTTAGGCCCTTGTTCTTCGCGATCTGGTAGTTGATTGCCCGCTTGTCGGCGTTCGGGTTCTCCGCGAGATACTCGGCCACGCGGCCTGCGCGAGCAGCTTCCCGGGCTTCTGCGAACTCCTTGCGCCGCTGCTCCTTCGTCGAGTCGCGCTGCTGCTTCATGCTAGCGTAGGCCGAGGCATGCGCGTCGGAGCCGGCGCCGGCGTCCAGCGTCTCGTCGCCAGCAGCCGCGTCCATGTCCTCGTCGTCGTCCTCGCCGAGCCGGTCGCGCGCCTCCTGGCCGCGCTTCTGCGCCGCCTGCATGAGCCGCTGCCGCCGCTCGAACTCGCGCTCGCGGTACGGCACGTCCATGTCGCCGATGCTGTCGGCGTTCTTTGCCGCCTCGCTCTTGCCGATTTGCGACGTGTAGAACCGCAGGCTCTGCTTCGTCTTGGCGCGCTGCTGCTGCTCGATCGTGTCGGCCGCCTCGTCGTAGTCGCCGACCACAGTCCACGGCTGCTGCGACTTCGCGCGCTTGGCCGTGGGCTTGGCAATGCTGAACTCGTCGTCCTCGTCGGCGCTTGCATCCGATCCAGAGCCCGATTCGGAGCCGGACTCCGACTCGAATGCGCTGGCGCTGTCGCTCGCAGCCTCGTCCGACGTGCGCGACGCCTGCGAGTCGTGGTCGCCCGCGGCCGCTTGTCGTACCGCCGCGTCGTCCGCGCTCAGGCTCTCGCCATCGCTCATGCTCTCGGCGTCGCTTATATGCTCGGCGTCCGCCTTCGAGTCTGCGTGCGCCGATCCCGCGCCGCGCGCGCTGCGCGCCTTCTGGAAGTCCTGCCACAGCTGGCGCGCCGTGAGTATGCCCTCGTGGACGGGGTGCTCCTCGAGCTCTGCGAGCCCCTTCGTGTTTCCCTGGCTCACGCGCTCGCTGAAAAGCGCGAAAAACGAGTAGATCATGCCCATGTATGTGTGGAGCGTGGCCTTGCCGGCGTCCTGCAGGCGCTCGTCCAGCGACTTGTCGCTCTCGAGCTCGCGCTCCAATCCGCGGCACTTCTTGAGCTCGTTAGCAAGCAGGAGAATGACGGGGAACTTGGTCTCAATGAGCTCGCGGCGCTCCTCGGCCGACATCGACGACGCGTCGAGCGCCTGCGTCTCCTCGACGGCGCCAAGATCCTCGGTGTTGGCCTGCGCTTTCCAGCCCTCCAAGTCGTCCTCGTCCACGAAGTCGGCGTCCTCCATTTCGGCGAGCTGCTTCTGCTGAAGCCGCAGCGCCTCCTCCTCTTCTTCGTCGCTCGCGCCCTCCTCAGCGCCGAGATCGTCCTCGCCGCCGAAGTAATTGTCGCGCGTCTCGCCCCAGTTCTCGTCGTCGTCCTCCTCGGGAGCAGCCTGCTCGTAGTACTGCTCCTGGCCCTCGTCCTCGGAGCCGGAGTCAATGCCCATGACCTCCTCGTCGCTCATCTCGAGATCCTGGGCGCGGACGCGGTCGAGGCCGGCCTGCTTGTACAGCTCGCTTTGGCGGGCATTCTGGAACCTCTCGATGCCGTCAATTTCGCTGTCGCTGCTCATTGGGCCCGAATTGAACTGTGCCTGATGTGCTAGCTGCGGGCCAAAATTTACACCACCAAAAAAATTATATAAGCGGGGCCCATGTGGGAAATATTTTTGACAGCGGCTCGTCGGCGGTTCATGTTGACGAGCCTAGCTCAGTGTCGGCGCGGCTGGAGATACTTAGGCACGCCGTTCTGTAGACACGTAGAATGAACACTGTTTTTCGCAGATATGGAAGCGCGCCATTCGGTGGCCCGTTGGTATATACGTAAATGCAGACGGTCCGCGCGCGCAGCGCAGCGCCTGCAGCGCACGGTCTATGCAGCGCGAGCTAGATCAGCGGTCTACTGCGGGTCGCGAACGGTTCCAGACCGGCTGCCATCAAAATTAGATTCTTTTCTTAGGTTCTTTTCTTATGGCACCCTAGCACTGCATTGCGTGCCGGTGACGTCTACGGATCGGACCCTAGTGAGGGTTATTAAGTGCGTCAAGCGCGCACACAACACTACGAAACGTATGTGGCCACGGAGCCTATTATGCAGTGTGTTTTTTTTTCATACCGACCCGAACACGCAGGCTACATGCCACCCTTGCCCAGGTCGGCGAAAACCTCGATACCATGCATGTGAGGCAATTACGTAGCGGCATCAGCGATAGCACGGTGAACAGCAGACGACGAGGAAATGAGCGGCACCAGGCGCGCGAGCGGCCGCGCACGCGTGTTGCTTGGGAGCGCGCGAGCCGAATTCCACGAATCTTGGCTGTGCGCATTCTTGGCGAGGCCTTGGCGGCGCCCGACGCGGTGCCCTTGACCACAGAAGGCTCCGGCGCGTCACTGTATTTACATGGCACCGCCTGTGCATGCATTGAAGGGGACGACTACACGTAGGTATGCATCGGAACGTCCACTGCACAGTCAGATGATGCCGGCAGCAAGCGGCGGTAACCAATCAGTATTAGATGGCCGCATGTCAGAAGTATGGGCGCAATTGCTTCTGACTCAGCGATGACCGTTAAGGAACTGCGATCGTTTGAACCGCGATTAGGCGATAAGATTTGCCAAACCGTTGGCGGGCCGCCTCTGCGTCGCGCGCGTTCATTGTGCAGGCGCGCGTGCGCGCGCGCGCGCTGCGCTCGCGGAGCCCCCGCCCCGCGTCCTCGCGCCCACACACACGACCTGGGTTTCTCCGCCGCGGCCAGAAGAGGGGCTGCAGTTCATATCCCGGAACGCGACCTAGCCCTAATTTGGTGACGTCACCAGCGAGGGGAGGTAAGCAGTGCTTTTGTCAGGCTCGACGCCCGATCGCCGCCGCCAGAATAGTTATATAAGGCGCAGGCCGGCGTCAGCTCACAGCAGACATACCATGTTTTCGGCTCTGAAGGGTAACAAGAAGACTCCCGTGTTCATTGGCCTGGGCGTTGCCGGCGTGAGCGTTGCGCTCATCCGCAGCTTCGTGTACCGCCCCGTCGAGAAGAAGGACGACAAGGACCTGCTTGTGCCTGTCGAGCGCTCCGGCGGCGGGCTGTGAGCGCGCCGTGCCAATTGCATCGTCGCGGCGAGCTGAGGCGAGTCGCAGCGAGCCAACGCGCTGGCGCTGGCGTCCACAAAAATCGGTCTGATGTGGCGCGGCGGCGCGGCCCGAGCGGCCGCGCGCGCGCGCGCAATGCGAGCCGCGCACAGCGCGCCGCATCATATTTATTATTGCTCTGCTTCTGGTAAACTAAAGTTTAGAAGGCTATTTATTTCTGATAACGCGCGCGCGCGCATTTCGCGCCAGCCTTATTCGCGCACCGCGCCGTGGCCAGGGCCGTTATTTACCTTAATAATTATTGGGTACGAACTTTTTTCAGAAGTCACTTCTGCCGACGACGCTGCGGCTCACGACATGGCGCTTGCTGAATGGTGGCCGCTGGCGCGCGCCGTGATTATTGTGCTGCAGGTCGCGCTGGCCGTGTATGAGGCGGCGCGCTGGGTGCGCGCGCGCAATGCGCGGCGCCAGCGCGAAGCCCCGCGCGCGGGCTCGCCCGACGACGTCACTGGCGGCGTCAAGACGAAGCAGCTTGCTGCGCAGACGGCCGACCGGGGCGAAAAGAGCTCTGGCGCCAAGGCGAGCCCTGTGTACGCCGTCGACTTCACGACGAGCTCGGGTGCGGACGCGGACGCGAGCGACGCCGTGCCGCTGAAGCCGCGCAAGCTCGTGAACGGCAAGGGCGGGCCCTCGCGGCGGCCCGCGCAGTACACAATTGCGACGGTCGACACGCCGACGACGATTTTCTACTCGACGCTGACGGGCTCGAGCGAGCGGTACGCGAACCGGCTGCGCGAGCGCCTCAGCGCCGTGCTGAGCCAGCCGATCCGCGTCGCGAACCTCGACTATCTCGACGACCTCGACGAGTTCTTTGTGACGCCGAAGCCCGAGCTGCGCGGCAACCTGTATTTGTTTGTCGTGCCGAGCTACGAGACGGAGTCGCCGCTTGACTGGTTCATCGAGCACCTGCGCGAGACGTACAACGACTTCCGCGTAGACTCGGCGCCGCTGCGCGACCTGGCGGGCTTTTCTGTGTTCGGCGTCGGCGACACCGAGGGCTGGCCCGACGAGAAGATGTTCTGCTACCAGGCGCGGCAGGTCGACAAGCTGCTGGGCAAGCTCGGCGGCCGGCGCGTGTTCCCGATGGGCACCGGGTGCATCAAGACGACGATTGATGCGTCGTTCGACGAGTACGTCGAGCACCTGACGCGCGAGCTGCGCGAGCCGACCGTGGTCACGGAGATCGCGCTCGAGGACCTTGTGGACAGCGAGGACGAGGACGAGGAGGTGCCCGAGCCGACGCCGTCGTCGGATGTGATGGACGTCGAGGACATGGGCGGCTCGATTGCGCGCGCGCAGCCGAAGGTCGCGAAGGGCGGCAAGGAGATGGTTGCGAAGGACTCGCCGACGTTCAAGTCTTTGACGAAGCAGGGCTACACGGTTGTGGGCTCGCACTCCGGCGTCAAGATCTGCCGCTGGACGAAGAGCGCGCTGCGCGGCCGCGGGTCGTGCTACAAGTTCGCGTTCTACGGCATCCGCAGCCACCTGTGCATGGAGACGACGCCGTCGCTGTCGTGCTCGAACAAGTGCGTGTTCTGCTGGCGCCACGGCACGAACCCCGTGGGCACGACGTGGCGCTGGCAGGTCGACCCGCCTAGGGACATTCTGGAGGGCGCGCTGCAGGGCCACTACCGCAAGATCAAGGAGATGCGCGGCGTGCCCGGGATCCAGGCGGCGCGGTTTGCCGAGGCGTTCCGCGTGCGGCACTGCGCGCTGTCGCTTGTTGGCGAGCCGATCTTTTACCCGCACATCAACGAGTTTCTCGAGATGCTGCACGCAAAGCAGATCTCGAGCTTCCTTGTGTGCAACGCGCAGCACCCGGCCGAGCTTGCGGCGCTGAAGCGCGTGACGCAGCTGTACGTGTCGATCGACGCCAGCGACAAGGAGTCCCTGCGCCGCGTGGACCGGCCGCTGCACCGCGACTTTTGGGAGCGGCTCGAGCAGTGCCTCGACATCATCCGTGCGAAGTCGGAGCAGCGCACGGTGTACCGGCTGACGCTTGTGAAGGGGTTCAATGCGGACGACGTGGTTGGCTACGCCGACATGATTGAGCGCGGCAGGCCGTGCTTTGTGGAGGTGAAGGGCGTGACGTTCTGCGGGACGTCGTCGTCGAACACGCTGCGCATGTCGAACGTGCCGTTCTACTACGAGGTGCTGACGTTTGTGACGGCGCTGGACGAGGAGCTGCGGACGCGCGGGCTCGAGTACGGGCTGGCGACGGAGCACGCGCACTCGTGCTGCGTGCTGCTGGCGCAGAACCGGTTCAAGGTGAACGGCCGCTGGCACACGCACATCGACTACGCGCGGTTCTTCGAGCTGCTCGAGTCGGGCCAGCCGTTTGGCCCGATGGACTACATTGCGGAGACGCCCGAGTTTGCGGTGTTCGGGTCTTCGCAGGCCGGGTTCAACCCGGAGGACGTGCGACACCGCAAGGGCAAGCCCGTGGAGGCCGAGTAATAGATGCACATAGAATCGAATTCAGTAGAGCCAGTACAAGTTATCATAGACGCACGGCACATGCTGCCGACGTGAGGTTCTGGGTGGGTGCCATGATTAGGGTGCACACGAAGGTGTGCGCAAGAACAGGTCGACGGTGCTGATGAACTAACGGTAAATCACCAATTGAAGAACGAATTTACGATACATAAGTAAATTAAGAATAGATACATGCATTAACAATGGATGCGTACATTAACAACGGATGCGTGCATTAACAACGGATGCGTGCATTAACAATAGCACATGCAATTAGGCAGCTATATTGTGTGGTACAGTTGCGCGCCTGGCCACCGGGCTGCGCCGCCGCATAGCCGGCCGCACTAGCACGCCTACTCCCGTACAGCAATTCAATGGCTTTCCAAAATCGTGTCTGGCCAGGCTGGCTCCCCCAAGGGTGGCTGTCACATGATGGCGCGCGGTGCGTAAACCGCCGCGTTTTTCTGGTGGCGCTGCACTCAGGCATGGCAGTGCACTCAGGCATGGCAATGCCAGGCACGGCAATGCGAGGCACAGCAATGCGCGTGCGCGGGTCAATGCCGCACGCCGCGCGCCGCGTGATGGGCGCCCGGTGCGCGAGCTCGACGCACGACGTGGCGCGGCGGCTGAACGAGAAGGCCGCGCAGCTCAGCGACGCGCAGCGCCGCTTCGAGTACGAGCACCAGCGCACGATCGGGCTCACGACGGTCCCGCGCGCGGCGCCGAAGTCTGCGCGCGTGCACGCGGAGGCGCGCCCGTGGGACGGCGAGGAGCATTTTGTCGAGGCGAGCCGGCGCATGCTCGAGGACTCGATCCGGCCGCTGCGCGTGTCGCGCAAGCAGCGGCTCAGCAGCGCGCGCGAGAACGTGCTCGACTACACGGCCAACAAGGCCGAGGGCCCGACGCACAAGGAGCGGCTGAAGACGGAGTCGAGCCGCCGGCAGCGGCCCGCGTTCGGCCGCGGCGCCGGCAGCGGCCTGAGCAGCGGCGGGTGGATCGAGTCGCTTGCCGCGCAGGAGATCGAGAACGCCGTGGCGCGCGGGCAGTTCGCCGGGATCCGGCGCGGGCCGCAGGCCGCGGACTCGCGCGACGAGCTCATTGCCTCGAGCCAGAACCCGCAGCTCGACTACACGGAGTACCTCATGAACAACATTCTGAAGAAGCAGGGCGGCGCGCCGCCGTGGATCATGAAGCAGCAGGCCGTGCGGCAGCGCGTCGACGCGTTCCGCGAGCAGACGCGCCTGCGCCTGCAGGAGCGGCTCGTGCACCGCGTCGCCGCGCTCAGCGCGCACGACCTGCCGCGCGCCGCAAAGCTCGTGCACGAAATCGACCGCCGCGATGCCGAGTGGGAGGAGAGCCAGGCCGCGTACCACGCCGAGTGCGTGCGCGACATCAACAGCCAGATCCGCGGGTACAATCTGCAGGCGCCGCTCACGGCGCGCAAGGGGTATCTGGACGTTGACCAGGAGATTGCGCGCTGCTACGACGGCGTGACGCGCGGCATTGACGCGGCGCTGGCGAAGTACATGGGCGCGCTGCATGTTCCGACGGCGGAGCGCGCGAGTCTGCACAGCGCCGTGCCGCCCGTCGAGCCGCCTGAGAAGCACTACGGGCTGCGGCAGCTTGTGCGGGACCTGTTTAGGCGGTCCTCGCGCCCTGAATAGCCGCGCCCCACGCAGTAGGAGGCTGAACCACGCTAGAAGCAGTCGCTTCGGATGCTGAACCACGCAGCGGGAGCAGTCGCTTCGGATGCTGGTCGGACGAAAGGCATGGTTCTTGTGCTAGCTCCGCGTCTTTATCGAGCACGGCAGTTCGACGCCGCCGGTTGTAATGCTAATTGAGGCACACTCAGGCGTCTGGTTGCTTGGTTCCTGGAGTGGCGAACCGCCGAATGTACATAGCGGCAGCGGGCCGCGCCGCGCACGAAACCGATTTCTGCGATTTAAACCGCTAATTTAGTTGACTATTATTTATTTAAACGCTGCTTGTCGTCTGAACTGTGCCTCCGCGGCAGTCTGCTCGGGCCTGTCCCGGAGCGTGCCCGCGCCACGTGAGCAGCCGCGTCTTCGCTTCCGCTGCACGCAGCCTCGAATCCATGAAGATCGCGTTTCTGCACCCGGACCTGGGCATCGGCGGCGCCGAGCGGCTCGTGGTCGACTCGGCGCTGGCGCTGCAGCAGCAGGGCCACGACGTGACCGTGTTCACGTCGCACCACGACCCGCAGCACTGCTTCGACGAGACGCGCGACGGCACGCTGAAGGTGCGCGTGCTCGGCGACTGGCTGTTCCCGCGCGCCGTCGCGGGCAAGCTGGCGATCATGTGCGCCATCGCGCGGCAGCTGCACCTTGTGCGCGCGCTCGCGGCCGAGCCCGCGCGCTTCGACCTGTTTATTGTCGACCAGCTGTCGGCGGCGGTGCCGTACCTGCGCGCGGCGTTCCCGCAGGCGCGCACGCTGTTCTACTGCCACCACCCGGACCTGCTGCTGGCCGAGCGCGCGTCGCTCGTGAAGAAGCTGTACCGCCTGCCCTTCGACGCGTTCGAGCGCTGGACCACGTCGCTGAGCGACCAGATCTGCGTGAACAGCGAGTACACGCGGCAGGTGTTTTTCGAGACGTTCGGGCGCGAGGCCATGCCGGACCCGGCCGTCGTGTACCCGGTCGTGGACGCGGCGGTGCCGGCCGCCGCCGCCGCCACGGGCGACGCCTACAGGAAGCTGGCGCCGTTCGCGGACGGCACGGGCGCGCGCCGCATTGCGCTGTCGATCAACCGCTTCGAGCGCAAGAAGAACATCGACCTCGCCATCGAGGCGTACAGCCTGCTGCTGCACGCGCACGCCGACGCGCGGCGGCACCTGCTCGTGATCGCCGGCGGCTACGACGAGCGCATTCCCGAGAACATCGAGTACCTGCAGGAGCTCGAGGTGCTGGCGAAGACGCTGCGCGTGCCGCACGCAACGCGCATGCCCGGGCAGTCGTGGCACGACCTCGACTTCGACAAGGTGCGCATTCTGTTTCTGCCGTCCGTCGACTCGCAGCTCAAGGAGCACCTGCTGCGCGAGGCGGCGCTGCTGCTGTACACGCCGACGAACGAGCACTTCGGCATTGTGCCGCTCGAGGCCATGCGCGTCGAGACGCCCGTCCTGGCCACAAACACGGGCGGCCCGCTCGAGACCGTCGTCGACAAGGAGACCGGCTGGCTCGTGCCCAGCGATGTCGAGGCGTGGTACTACGTGCTGCGGCCCGCGCTCATGCAGCTGCCCGTCGCGGAGCTGCGGCGCATGGGCGCGGCCGGGCGCGCGCGCGTGCTGCAGCGCTTCACGCTGGCGAACCTGGCTGAGCAGCTGGGGAGCCTCGCTGAGAAGACGGCCGAGACGCCGCGCAAGAATGAGGCGACACGCGTGCGCGACATCAAGCTCGTGACCGTCGGCATTGTGCTTGCGCTGCTCGCGGCAGTGGTGTTTGTGGCGCTGAACATCGCGGCGTTCATCTGGGTGTGGCCGTACCTTGTTGAGTCGACGCAGTGGTAAACATCCAGCGCAACAGCTAAGGACCAGGGAACACACGGCCAGCGAGCGACCCACGAAGACACAGCACTACACAGCGCCGCAATGCTGTAACGCTACTGTGCAATGCGGTAGCGCAATGCGGTAGCACAAACCAACCACGTACTACGCACTACGCACTACGGTAGCAGTGCGGTAGTACGCGCTGCGGTAGTACGCGCTGCGGTAGTACGCGCTGCGGTAGCAACGCAGTCACAGTATTGGCCGTTTCTCGACAGCGCTTCGACAGTCCGGTTCCTCGGTAGTGTAATTAATGCATGCAAGTAGAATATGTACGATAAGAGTGACGACGCCTCTAGTGACGGCTCTACGGCTGCTCTTTCTTTAGCGGGAACGCATGCGCCTGCGCGTGCTTCTGACCTCCCGCGCGGGCCTGGGCGTCCGGCGCCGGGCCCTGCTGGGCGCGCTGCGCCTGCGCCGCGCGCGCCTGTGCCAGCTGTGCGGCCTGTGCCTGCGCGGCCTGCGCGGCCTGCGGCGACGGCGCACCGCCCGGCGTGCCGCTGTGCTGCTGGCGAAGCTGCTGCGCCTGCTGCATTTTCAGCTGCTGCTGCTGGGCCAGAAGAATGGCCTGCTGCACGGCCGGCGCGCGCACGGGGCTCAGCACGTCCGGCGCCTCGGGCCGGAACGCGAGCGAGCGCCCGAACATGGCGTCGCCCGTCGGCGCGAGCCGCCGCGGCAGCAGCGCCAGCGCCAGCATCTCGCGCAGCCGGAAGTTGCGCGAGCGCGCCTGCGAGTGCACAATCACGCGGCGGTCCAGCGGCGGGCAGTACGCGCGCGCCATGCCCTCCATGACCTGCTGCACCTCGCGCTCGGGGTTCAGCTGCGCCTGCGAGTCGAGCTGCTGGTCCGACTCCGCCTGCGCGACCTGCGCCGCCGTGAGGTGCTGCTGCTGCTGCTGCCGCACCTGGTGCTGCCGCTGGTAGTTCGTGAGCATCACGTCGTACGGCGCCGAGCGGCCCTGCACGCCGCGCTTCTGCGCCATCGAGTGCGCCTTGCACGTCAGCGACCGCATGCACGGCTGCCCGCTCGGCAGCGGCACGCCGCAGTTCTTGTCCGGGTTGTACACGGGCGGCGCCTTGTCCTTCGGCTGCTTCGGCTGGCGCTGCTGCTTCGGCTTCGCCGCGGGCTTCTGCTTCGGCGCCTTCGGCGCCTTGGCCGTCGTCTTGGCCTTCTTTGGCGCCGGCGCCGCGTCGCCGTCGGCGCGCCGCTTCTTGCGCGGCTTCGCGTCCGAGTCGGACCACTCGTCCTCGGCCTTCACGGCGTCGTCCTCGGGCCCGCCGTCCGCGCCGCGTCCGGTTGTGCCGGCGGCGCCGTGGCCGTTCGCGCCGCCCAGCGCGTGGCCGTTTGCGTGGCCGTTCGCGTGGCCGTTCGCGCGGCCGTTTGCGGCGCCGTGGCGTGCGGCGGCGGCGGCGCGCCGCCGCGGCTCGCACTGCGCGACGTGGTCGGCCAGCACCGATCGAATGACGGGCCGCTCGCAGTGCGGGCACACGTCGCACACGAACTGCGCGCGCAGCGTGCGCAGCGTCGGGAGCACGCTGCGCTCAAACTCGCGGATCGCCGGCCGCGCCGCGTGCGGTTTGATGACAACAGCCTTGGCCGCGTCGCGCCACGATTGCCGGGCCAGGCCATCGCCGCCGCGCGGCGGATCGAAGCGCTGCCACGCCTGCTCGGAGGGCGGTCCTGCGGCGCGCGCCTTGGCTATAAGGACCTGATCATCCGCGGGCCCGTCCATGCCCTGCGGTGCTCGATACGCTCGTCAAGGGCCCACGCTTATCTTGGCGGGTGTGGTCCGGGCCCGTCGCCGTCGTGATAAGTGCTGACGCAGCGAGCGACGGGGCCGTGGGCGCACGTGCGCCGCGAAATTCCATGCGCAGGCACTGCCGATCGTGCGCCCTTGCGTGCGGGCCCTAGCCGGTCAACCCTAGCGCAACCCTGCGCCCTGGACCTGCCAGCCTGTCCGCACGCACGTTGGGCCCAACGGAGGTGGAAGGGTCGGCGCCGTGCACCTGCCCTGGCGAAACTTATGCAAGCGGGGGCTGGCGGAGCAGCTAAGCCCGGGCACTGAGTTGCGCCGATGGCGCAGTGTTTAGCAGGGTTGGCAGGCTGAGGATTGCCGGCCTTAGCTAACCGCGACAACAAGGCCCGGGCGCCAGCGTACCCTGGAATATGTCACTGCGCAGCGACGATCGCGGCCTGGAATATGCGCTAGGGTAGTGCGAGCACGCGCACATGCATGAGCGTGTTTGGGGGCGCTAGGGCTAAACGCCGAAAACGCTTTGTGCACGAGAACGGTCCTGCACGGGCGCGTAACGGTAAGGCGGGGTAGGTCGCGGGTCCTCGCTTCGGTTTTCCCGTTTCAGGAGCCGCGGTGCCTCGCCGGGGCCGAATCCCGTGCCCGCGGCACGGACACGCGATTTGCCCAGCTGGCGGCGGGAGCCCGCGGCGGGGTCTTGGCCGTTGATGGGCCGCAGAGGCAGAATGAGACCGTTGCGCATAACAGGGGGATCGGCGCTCGCTTTTCATTTGTGGAGCGAGGGGTGCTAGCTTCATGATTGTGACTCATGTGCGACTCCTGCATCTGGCGCATACCCTTGTGACGGGCTTGCCGGGAATTTGGGCCACGCTGGCGAATAGGCGCGCGTGGTTGGGGACCGTTGCGTCATCTCATGTAACGGGGTGCGTCATGCATGACCGTTAGCTGAGCCGCAAAAAAAAGGAGGCTGACAACGATCTTGGCCCGAGAAGGCCGGATCGTGCAGCAACTCGGGCCGCTGCGGCGCAGGACTGCCCGCCAAGCAGCGCTTGCAGCGCAAGTGCGGCGCTGCGGATAGGCGCAATCCCAGCCCCGCCTGGGCGCGCGCGCGCAAAACACTGCCTAGCCCCGGCCCGCGCACGACTCGCACAGGGCCCGGGTTGGCCGGGCTCAGCACCGGGTCAAGGCCGCAAGTGGAATCTGCATCGCGACACCTAACCCACAGCAGCCAGTGCAATTGGCATCTCGGCATGCCGCAATATGCCATGCCCGCGCCGGCACGATCATGCGCAGGCCGTTTGCACCCCACCAGGCCTCGCTGGGCCCGGCGCCGGCGCCAAAACCGCGCTGTGCAGGCGCGCGGGCAATTTTGGGCCGGGCTGGACGGCGCTGCGTTTTTTTCCGCCCAGTCGGGATTTTGTCTCCTCTTACCTGATCCTCCCATGCGGAGTCTACTGCGGCTTTCTGCAAGGCAGTTGTAGCCCCCTTCCCCAAGCTGGGTGGGGCAAGACGCGCCGCACATGTGAGTGCCTAGCCATTACTGCAACAGATCGTTACCTAAACGAAGGCGCGCGATACCAACGACCAATCCGGGGGATGAATATTTCTTCATCGAATAATATTAGGACGCTCTAGCTGTACCCGTCTTGGCCCCCTCGCATAATCGACTACATTTTTCAGTGTGAAGCTCCGTATATATATCCTTTCTCGCCATGAGCGGCTCGGTAGAGCATGGGGCACAGCCAGACACCGTCGTGCAACGGGCATACTGCTGTAAGCACTGTGGCGTGCAGTGCCGGCGGCCTCAGGATTTGCGGCGGCACCTTCTGGTTCATACGGACGCGAGCTTCTCGTGCGAGCGCTGCGGGCACAAGTTCACGCGCTACGACACTCTGACCCGGCACAAGCGAGACAACTGCCACGGCATAAGCAGCGACGCGCAGCAACGCTCCGCCCCGTCGCAGCAACTTTCCCACCACCAAGTCGCCAGCGACATCTCCGACTCGGGCGACATGACCTCGCCCGACGCGTACTACACTCAGAACGGCGGCATCCAGCAGCAGATCCAGGCCACCGCGGAAATGAGCGTCGAGACGTCGCCCACGTCGCGCGTGCCCTCGCAGCCGAGCGCCTCGCAGCCGCAGAACGTCCCGCAGCACCAGCAGCAGGTCCCGCCGCCGGGGCCCGCGCCGCCACCCCAGGCCGCGCTGGCCCCGCCCGGAACGCAGCACCAGCCGTCGGCCACGATGCTGCCGTCGCTGCCGCACGCGCCGGGCCTGCCGCAGCTGTCGCCGCTGCAGACGCAGCCCGGCGGGCTCACGCAGATGCTCAGCTTCTCGCCGCCGGGCCACCAGGTGAACGCGCCCGTGAACGCGCCCGTGAACGCAAGCGTGAACACAAGCGTTAGCCAGCCCGTGAACCACCAGTCTGTGAACCAGGTCAACCACCAGGTCAACCACCAGGTCAACCACCAGGTCAACCAGGTCAACCAGGTCAACCACCAAGTAAGCCAGGTGAACCACCAAGTAAACCAGGTGCCGCCTGTGCAGGTGCCGCAGGTCTCGCCCATGCCGGTGCCGCCCGTCCCGCAGATGAGCTCCGTGCACGTCCAGCACGTCTCGCCGCCGCAGGTGCCGCCCGTGCCAATGCCGCCGGCGCAGCTCGTGCCGCCGGCGCACATGACGTCCGGCGCGACGGCGTACCTGCCGCAGGTCGTGCCGTTCTCGTCGTCGGCGCAGCCCAGCAAGTCATCCCCGACCGATCCCTCGATAATAGACAAGAGTCGGGGCCTTAAGCCCGAGCCGTGGCGCAACCAGCCCATGGAGCCGACCCCGATCGGCCTGCAGCCGCTGTTCCAGCCGCTGCGCATGCTGCGGCACCACAGCGACGCCGAGCTCGAGGTCCAGCGCCAGCGCTTCGACAGCAAGCTCACGCTGCAGATCTCCGAGCTCGAGGACGCGCTCCACAAAATACACAGTGTCGTGGGCTCCCTCGACTCTCGCATGGGGCACATCGAGTCCCGCCTCACTCATCTCGAATCGCATCTCACGCCCACGCCCACGCCGGGCCCGCCCCAGCAGCCGAACCCGCAGCCGCCGCAGGGCCCGCCGCAGGCCGCCGCGGATGCCGCGCCGTCGCAGCCGATGTGATTCAGTGTACAATACGTGCCCGCACGATGTTCCGGAGCCGCGCGCCAGCGCCGTCTCCACGCCCCTAATAACAATTTTGACCGTAAGTAGCTATGTTTGCCGCTCCCGAATACTGATTCTCATTCAGCGGGCGCGGCCCCCGAGTTACTTGCCCTTTCTAACTTACCGTACACGCAGCCGCGCTTTGCGCTCGTTTAAGACCGGCTCCGCACGCCGCGTTCACGCCCATCCTGGCTGGAGTCACCACAGATGGGTCGCAAATGGGGTCACCGCAAATGAGGTCACTAATAGGTCATCACGGCTAGGCGTCGCACGCCGTTGAGTAGCGCCCCTCGAGCCCAGCCACTCGCGCTACTCAGAGCCCGCTTTGCGCAGCCAGCGCATGCCCAATTCAGTCGATCTAGCTAATAGTCACGGCTCGGCAAGTACCGTGCGCGCCAAGGCCGCCCCGCTCAGCAAGCTCAGACGCACGCAACGCGCTCAGATCCGCGCAATGAGCGTATGAACCCCTCCTTAGCGCCCCGCCGCGCTGCCAGCATGAATCGCGCAGTCCCCTCGCGATGAGACGTTAATCTAGACTTACGAGTACCGATCTATCTTTAATTAGCCCGAGCGCTGCCGCCGAACCCGCCGCCCTGTCTGGCGCCACGGCCCATGCACGCAGGTGCCCTACTCTCGCCGAGATCTGGGCTGCTTCGACCCCCCCCCTGCATTTTTTTGCTTCCGCTCGCTATCATTAACTGCTTCTGTCTGCCGACTAATCACCTGCAGGGCGGGCCCACCGAGTCATCACCAAACCGAAATCTCGCCATGTCTGCAGCATCGGCCCCCGGCGTAGGTGGCGGCAGATTCACGCCCGTGCCGCCGCAGAAGGGCTCGTTCCCGGTCGACCACGACGGCGAGTGCACCGAGCTCGTGAACCGCTACCTCCAGTGCCTCAAGCTCGCCAAAGGCCAGAACGCCGACCCCTGCCGCATGCTCGCCAAGGAGTTCCTCGAGTGCCGCATGTCGCACGAGCTCATGGAGCGCGACGCCTGGGAAAATCTCGGCTTCCGCGACGGCTCGTAGCGCCCCAAAGTGCATCCCCTCCGCTTCGGTGGCAACACGCCGAGAGCGAGCCTTCTAACTGTAATGACCAATGTACATAGTGTAAATACACCGCGCGCGATGGCGTGCGCTTCGACATTCGAACTCGTGCCGACCTGGCCCGGCTACGCGTCATTAGCGACTCCCGGCGGTTCGTAAATTAAACCTATCCCTGCACCGCCGCACCGCCGCCGCACCGCCCGCTGGTCCGCTGTCACAGTAGGTGTTCACGAAACAGCATGGGCACCGTATATGGGTCAAAGTATGTATTAACAGTGTGTATTAACAGTGTGTGTTAACAGTAGTATCAGGGTGTATTAAAAGTGTCTGTTTAAAGTAGTATCACCAGCACAGTATCACCAGCACAGCGTTACTAACCGGTCGTCACTAAAGGGTATTCAACGGTACCACTAAACATCTTGAAGAGCGTCCCTCAGCGATGTGAGGTCACTCTACGGTGTGAGGTCACTAAGTTGTATTGAATCACTAAGTACATATTTTACTCGAGTCCGACCGCCCAGATCTCCCGCAGCTCGTCGGCCTCGTTCGCTTCTTCCTGCTTGTCCTCTTCGTCGGCCTCGCGTGTCGCGTACCGCAGCGCCACACGCCGCACGTACTCGGGCAGCGACCGCTGCATGCGCTGGTCCAGTCCGTCCTTCGCCGTCGCAAACCACTCGTCAAACAGCGCAGAGTCCTTGCGGCCCACAAAGTCGAACACCTGCAAAAACGTCTTCTCCGCAGCAAGCTTCACGGGAATCAGCGTGTCGCGCGCGCTCGTGAATAGCGCCGGCACAAGCTCGTCCAGGTACGGCTTCAGCACCGCGGGCGACCCCGCGCGCCGGCACGCCGCGCCAAGCACCACAATGCTCAGCCGGCGCACCTCGGTCGTGCGGCCCTCGTCCTTCGGCACAAGCTTCACCAGCGTCCGCAGCGCGTTGTCCTCGTACGCCTTCGGCGCGCTAAGGTCCGCCGACAGCACAAGCTTGCCCAGACCGCTCACGCCGTTCTCCGACAGCACCGCCGACGAGCTCTGCGCACACGTCGCAAACAGCGTCGAAACGTCGCTAGCAACGCTGGCCGCCGCCTGCGGCGCGTGCACATACAGCGCGTTTGCGTTCAACAGCGCCTGCAGCTTCGACTGGCTGCTGATCAGCGAGTCAACAAGCCGCCGCTGCCCGTCCGGCTCGCCAGGAAGCGCCACGAGGTCCGCGCCAATGTGCGCGAACAGCGCAAGCTGCTTCGTGTCGCCAGCGTCCTCGCCCAGAATCGCCTCGGACTCGTTGATGATCTCCGTCACCGAAACGCGCACAGGCTCGCTCAGGTGCTGGCCCGCATGGCACACAATCTCGTGCAGCGCCGTAAGGAACGCGGCGCGCACGCCCGCATCCGGCGCAGACCGCACGCCGCCAATAATCTCCTTGGCCAGCGGATCGATGCGCGTCTGCAGCTTGATCAGCGTGCCCAACGCCATCGCCGACCGCGTGCGCACTGCCGTACTCGACTGGTCGGCCAGGTTCTTCGCAAACGTGCGTTGCAGCTGGGGCAAAAACGGCTTCAGGAACGCCGGAATCGCCAGCAACAGCTTGTGCAGCGTGTAGATGATCGCTGCCTTCACGTCCGACGCCGTGCGCTCGCCAACAATGCGAATCAGCGGTCCAGTGATCTGCGTCACCACCGGCTTCAGTGAATCCGCGGGCTGCGTGCGCTCGACAATCTCGGCCAGACCAAGCGCGCTCTGCTCCTTCTCCAGGTTGTTGCCCAGAGACAGGCCCTGCAAGAACAGCGGCAGCAGGAACGCCGGGCCCTTGGGGCCCGAGCTGAACGCCGCAATCGGCGTCGCAAGCAGCTTCAGCGTGCCGTACGCTGGCGAGGCCAGCGTCGCGAGCTGGTTCTTGCTGAGCGTCGAAGAGAACGTCTGCAGCAGCTCCTGCGACGCAGGCGCAATCGCCGCCTGCTCGAGACCGTGCAGCGCGAAAATCACCCAGTCGCCAACAAACGTCATGTCCTGCGCGGGCACGCCGTTCTCGGCCATCGCCTGGTAGTACGCAGCAATACGGCCAAACACGTTCGCCCGCACCTGCTCGTCGGACTTGGCCAACGTCAGCAGGTGGCTCTCGGGGCATGACACGCGCAGCACAGAGTCCAGAGCATCCGTGAACGGTGTGCGCACGAGCTTGTCGACAATGGCCCCGGCGTACATCTTAGTCTCCGCAGAGCCGGCGGCCGCACAGAGTTCGGCAATGGCGTCGGCCCGGAACTCATTCAGACCATCAGCGTGCTCGAGCAGCGGAGGCAGAGCAACCGCCAATACAGAACGCGCGCCAGTGCTCGACAGCATCTCCTTCAACGCCGCCAGCGCACCGGCATCACTCTCGTTGGCAACCTGCTGAACCATCTCAGGTAGGATATCGCCTGCAACATCACCAAGCTGAGCATGCAGCTCCTCCAGCGCCCGCGTCGCAGCCTCGCGAACAGGATCGCTGCTATCTTGCAAGCAGGTGCGCACAAGATGCATGAGATCGCGCTCGTGCTCCTGCAGCTGGACCACAGGAGTCGCTGGAATGAGCTCGACCAGTCCCAAACAGATGCCCTGGCGAGCGTCGCGGTCCGACAACAGACGCAGGAACGTCGGCATGATGTGCTGCAGAGCCGAAGACACACGGCGCACCAGCTCAGCCAGCGCACGCGCCGCGTTCGTCTGCAACTCGTCGTCCTCGTCACTCAGACGCTTCACAAGCATGAGCACCAGCGTCGGAAGAACCATCTTGACGGCCTTCGGCGTGTTCTGGATGAGCGACAGCCAGGTGTCAAGCGCCGCTTGCCTAACAGTAGGCACAATATCGGCACGGCAAATGAAGATAGCCGCAAGCACACGGTCGCGGCGAGCCGCGCCAAGAACATCCTCGAGCTGGCGAAGACTGGCTTCGACATAGCCAGCCGTGGCCTTCTCGTCCTTGGGCTGGTCCTGCGGCGCCGGCGTCGCGGGCTCCGAGGACTCCTCGTCCTCGCTCTCGCTCTCGCTGCCGCTGCCCGCTTCGGGAGCCTCGGCAATCGCGTTCAAGCGATCCGACTCGCTGTTCGACGGGCCCTTGCCGAGCAGCTGCATTAGCAAGTCACCCACAAGCTCAACACTCGCGAGACGGATGCGCCAGCTGGGATCCCACAGGCCGCGCTCAAGCTCCGGCAGCAGCAGGTCCACGGCAACCGTGGCGTAGCCGCGCACAATGCGACGGCCGGCCTTCAGCGCGTTCTCACGCACATCGTCAAGGCTGTCAGCAAGGCCATGCAGCAGCGGCTGGATAAGCTGCGGCAAGTACGGCGTAAGCGACGATCCGAAGCTTCCAGGCAGCAGCAGCAAAAGCGGAATGAAGCCCTGGCGAATGTGCGGCTTCGGGCTCTGGCAGTTCGCCACAATCTCGGGAAGCAGCTCCTCGAGCTTCGCCGTGCCGAGACCGTGCAGCACCTCGGCAAGACCCTGGGCAGTTCCCCAGCGGTTGCCCGCAGCGCCGGGCTCGTCGCTCTGCAGCCCTGCGATCATATCGGGAATGACTGTCGGGAAGTACTCCTCGCCAAGCTTCTCGACAAGAACACCAAGCGCCTTGCAAGCCACCGCGCAGGTCTGTGGGACAGGATCGGTCATGGCGGCCTGCAAATCCGGAAGAATACGGGGCAGGTACGGCACAATGTCACGGCCAGCGGTAAGAATCGACATGTTACCAACAATCTGGCAAGCCTTGCGCCTCGTCGCTGCAGACCTGTCGCGCAGGCCACGCTGCACCACGAAAATAATCAGCGCCAAAGACGGTGAGTCAATGTAATGCATGAAACGCGTCTTCAACAGATCCGTGAGGGCGCCATCAGTCTGCTTGGTCGGGTCAGAGATGGCCGCCAGCAACATTGGCACGAGCTTGCGGATCTCCGGGTTCTGAATGACCTCGCCGAACATCTTCATGGATGCCTTCGCGGAGGCGCGGACCTCCTTGTGCGTGTCGTTCAGCAACGCAACAATCTCTGGAACGATTGTTGCCAAAGACGTAGCAAGCTGTCGAGGGTCCAAGTAAGCCATACTTCCGAGAAGCTCCACAGCACCCTTCTTGCCACGCCACGCCGTCTGGTCGAGACGGTCCATGGCGAGGGGAATTTGGCGCTTGATACCGAACGCGGTTGTATTGGCCATGATGCGGCGAGCAGCCTCGTTCGCCAACTCACGCACTTCGGCATTGATGTCGCCAAGGCCGACCAGCACCTGAGGCATGAGCTCAAGCGCATATGGCTCGAATTGGCGGCCCATGACATGAGCAAGAGCACTGACCAGTTGTACGGAGCCAGCACGGCGGTTGACATCCTTGCGGTCCTCAACGTTTGCAGCCAAAGTAGGAACGATATCGACATCCCCAAGCACACTGAGGCCGATACCAGAAGCAAGTCCGGCAAATCCATAGGCGGCGCCACGGCGGTCTTCGCGCGTGGACGCGGTGAAGGCCTCCTCGAAGGTGCGCTCAATAACCTGCTGAGTATCAACACGCGCCGCCAAAGGCGCAAGACACGACGTGATGACCAGCAAGACCTGCTCCGACGCAGTCGGCAGAGCGGCGAGCAGGCGATCAACAGTCTGCGCTAGGCGCTCATCGTTGGCCGGAAGATGCTGAGCCTCGAACCCGTACAGAATGATGTGGCGGTCTTCGAAGCGAGGGAGCAGGCCATCGACATATTTAGCGCCGTGCGTATCCACAAGCGTCTTACCAAGCTCAAGAGCCTCGGCCGAACACTGCGGCGCAGCATCCGTCACACCCTCGGCAACAATGAAGTCAGCGCAGGCGAGAACCTGCTCCTCAGCAAGATGCGATACAAGCAACTTGAACGCGGCCAGAACACTGAGCCGCTCCTCCACAGGATCCTTCCACTTCTGCTTGATCTCCAGACCGAAGCTGTTGATGATCGGCTTCGGCGGCTGCTTTTTCAAGACATAGTGAGACTCGAGAATCGTGTATGCTTCGGCGACCTGTTTCAGGCCCACGGCAGCCGCCGTGAAAGCGGTTGCCAAAGCATCGCGCTCTCCCATGTACTTCTCGGCGAAGTAGGGCTGTAGCAAAATTAGAGTGTCCGGGGACAGCTGCATGCCGCTCTCACTCCAGATATCTTGGGCCGTGTCGCTGAACTCGCTAAAGCGCGCGATCCAGATCTCGGGGCTGAAGCCGTGTCCCTCCAAGTCGACCTCGGCGTCAATGACCTCGAGCGCAGCCTGGCGCACGAAATCCTGCGGCGAGCCCACACTAGCATCGAGCAGAGTGTGCAGCTCGTCCTCGTCGAATTCCACGCGCTGTGCGACACTGCGCAAGCAGTCCTTAACAGCGCCGCGGTCCGCCGCGAACTTTGCAATGAGCGACAGCAGAACGCCCACGAGGTCGCCGCGAGGCACACGCACCAGAACCTCAGCCTGGTTCGCCAGCAGCGACGTCACAAGCAGAACAGCCTCATCAGCAGTCTCGTCCTCGCTCTCTCCCGAGTAGTTGGCCAGCACTGACCGCAGGATAGGCAAGATATAGACGAGAGACGGGGCGTCGAGCAGACGTTTGTCGGAAAGCGGGTTCAGCATATACAGCATATCGCGCACCGTGGCAACGTCCACCTTGTCACCCTGCAGCAGCAGCTTCGATGCCACAACCTTCCAGTGTCCCTTGAAGCGGTCCGAAAGTGTGACGTTGAGAGACGAGAGACACTCGGTGGCAGCCTCTTTGCCAACACGGCCCTTGGTGATGCCGAGACACAGATGCAGGCCGTCCGGGCTCCAGTCCAGCAGGCCATTCTCGGCGCCCGCGGCGGCGTCGCGTGCGAGCTGCGCGAGCACGGAGCAGCAGAACTCGACGCGCTGCTTCTCGGCGACAAGCACCTTGCGGCGCTCGGACTGCTCGTCGAGCTGGGCCTGCTCCTCGTCAGTGAGCTTGCCGTGCTTCTTGGCCAGCTCCTTGCGCATCTCGGCCTCCCACGCCTCATCGGAGTTGCCCTGATTACGGGCCTTGCGGCGCGAGTCCGCGGTCGATGCGGTGACGAGCTGGCCCTCGGGCGTGGCCAGAATGAGCTCGTCGCGCTCGCTCAGCTTGTCCGAGTGCAAGTTATCCTTCAAAAACGCTACAATGCGCTCCGCGATCACCTCGGGAGCAACGAACGCGAGTGTAGCAACGGCCTCGACGCTGCCGGCCACAGTCGCCTCCGAAAACAGCCTTTGGTCATAGAGTTTGACGAGGCTGTTCGGGTCAACGTTGGCATGGAGACACATGCGGATCCAGCCGCCTGGAGGCCGTGCCAGCGGCGCATGGGCCAGCACGAACGCGTGGACCATCCATGTGTTCACGGGCACGGCCGTCATCACAGCGGAGACGTCCTGCTGGTCCTTCTCGATGCGGGTCTCGAGCGCGTTCTTCAGCTCGGTGAAGAACGCTGCGGGCACATTTTCCTGCGTGGCAGCCCTTGTGATGAGCTCGAGCGGCGTCTTGCGCTGCGCGGCAGGCCCAGTCACGGCCAAAAACGCCAGCGCGTCAAGAGCATAGAACGCCTCGCGCTCAGTCACAAGCTTGGCTGCAGCGCCGGCACACAGCGACACCTCTGATGGGCTGCTCAGGTGCTCGTAGATACGCGGCATGAACAACTGATCGGGGATCTCGGCCGGGTTAA
Source organism: Entelexis sp. DX6506 (assembly GCA_037041025.1). Lineage (NCBI taxonomy): Eukaryota > Fungi > Ascomycota > Dipodascomycetes > Dipodascales > Trichomonascaceae > Entelexis > Entelexis sp. DX6506. The sequence goes on from JAXQHU010000039.1 coordinate 913,755, forward strand.
GAAGCAGGATTAGCTTGTATCCGGCGACGGCGAACTTGGCTGCGGCGGCCGCAGCAACATTACTGCTGATCTCGTCCCAGGCCTTGCGCAGCTCGGCGTCGAACAGCGGAGCGTGCGACTCGTGCAAGGCGCAGATCCACTCGCGCCGGAGCGGCTTGCGGGTATCGGCCAGGCCCTTCTTGAACGCGGTGACGGCCGCCTCCTCGGGCAGCCGCGCATCCAGGGCCTCGGCGATGGCGCGGATGCCGTGCTCGGAGCTTTCGCGCGCCGATTGCGAGGCGAGAACGTCGGCGACCTTTTTGTTCTGAGACGCCGGCGCGCTGTGCAGGACGGACGCAAATAGCACGCGCGCGTCGCTGTTCGTGACCTTTGTGAACTGGGAGACGAGCGCGTCGATTTGCGGGTCGGCTGTCTTGCGCAGCAGGGCGCTGAATGCAGAGGCGGTCGCCTGGCGCAGCGCCGCATTAGAGGACGTCAGGGACGAGATGAGCGACGGCGAGGACGCGATGCTGTCGAAGGCCAACGACGGGCTCTTGAGCATGGATGGGATTACGGCGCTCACGACGCCCTCGGGCGCGCGCAGCAGCGCCTTCTGCAGCGCGGGAACGACGACGGAGTCGAGCGTGGCCTGGCGCACGAAGTCGCAGCTCCAGAACGGATCGAGGACCTCGGCGCGGAGCAGCGGCGCGACGGTGTCGTTGAAGTCCTGCGACTTCGCCGAGAGCACGGCCGTGCACCAGAACTGCATGATCTCCGATTCCAGATCGGAGAGCTGCATGCCCACGGAGGGCTGCTCAGATATGCTTGCGGCCGCCACGAGCTGAGCCATGACGCTGAGGCCGGCCGCGCCGTGGCCACTGAGCAGCTTGAACACTGCGTCGGCCGGAAGCTTCACGTGTGTGAGCGCCATGGTCGCGTGGTGGAGCACGCCCTTTCGGAGGCGCTCGGCGGCTCTGTGGGACTTTGTGGAGTCGGCGAGCGCGACGAGGGCGCGCACAAGCAGCGAGCCCTGCGTGAGCAGCAGCGAGGCCACGGCGTCGCTGCCCTGGGCGGCCGCAGTGCCCAGCACGGCGTCGGTCCAGTGCAGCGCGAGCACGAGATCAGAGACATGGAGCCTGCGCTTGCTTGCTGCGAGGTCGGCAAGGGCGCTGGCGGTGTCGTCGACCGGAATGCGCACGAGCGCCCTCGTGGAGAGGTCGCGCAGGGCCTTCTTGCCGCTGAGGGCCGAGAGCGAGGCGAATAGGTCGGCGAGCGCGGCACGCGCGGCGTCGCGGTCCGGGCTGGCGCCCAGCACGTCGGCCAGTTCTTTGAGGCGAGCAACGCTTGCCATTTTCTCTAGTACCTGCAGAGAAACGCAACGGCTTAGTGCTTTTCACTGAGGTGGTGTATGTATGCAAGGTGTGACCTTGGGATATATAATAAGCTGAAAAATCAGGACGATTTCCTCTTCATCACAAGAACTATAACAACCGGTGATGAATGAGGATTAGCACTAACGAAGTTCGCCGCCTGGTCCTCGGGCCGGGCTGCGGCTGGACTGTGTAGACGTCTGGTCTCTCCTCCACCACCTTTAACCAGGCTGGAATTTCTGAGGTTGCTCTAGGATGACGTAGATAGTGCCGTATTCGTATACTTCGGTTTACTTTATTAACGAGTTTGTGAGACGTAGCGGTGTAACAATAGCTAATCATGAGCGCGTACGAGCGTGCGATGACTCGCCAGCAGCAGGCGAGTGGCCAGCAATAGGTGCGCTACGGTACGGCACTAACTACAGTGCACTAACTACCGTTGTGCACTAGCGTTTTGCGCTAGCGTTTTGCGCTAGCATTTTGCGCATTTTGCGCCAGCGCCAGGGCTCTGCGCCTGCACCACGGTCCTGCACTAGGGCGTCACAGTCCTGGAACACTGTTCAGCAGCTGCTCCAGTCACTACGAGCAACCGAAGTTCAAAAGCAGTAGGCATAAATCATATACAAATCGCTACATATAGCTGTCTAGTTCGAGAGGGAGCCGAGCTCGGTGTAGCCCTCCGGGCCCTGCGAGTACCACCACTGGATGACGTTCTCCTGGCACTCGGCGAGCGGCTTGTTGTCGCGCAGCTTCTCGAACAGGTCCGGGTTCGTGATGTACGGGCGGCCGAACGAGACGGCGTCGGCGGTGCCCGAGGACACGACCTCGAGCGCCTTCTCGCGCGTGTAGTCCTGGTTCAGCACAAGCACGCCCTTGAACACGGAGCGGATCGGGCCGTGCTGCTGCGGCTGGTCGGTGCCGCCGAACGCGGCGAACCGCGACGTGCGCGTGGGCTCGCGCAGCTCGAGCCACGCAACGCCGTGCTTGTTCAGCACGTTGGCCGCGGCCTTGAACAGCGGCTCCGGGTCGCTGTCGATGACGCCCTGGCTGTCGCCGTTCGGCGACAGCCGCACGCCGAGCCGCTCGGGGCCAACGACGCCCGCGACGGCGCCGGCGACCTCGTCGAGCAGGCGCACGCGGTTCTGGATGCTGCCGCCGTACGCGTCCGTGCGCTTGTTTGTCGAGTCGCGCAGGAACTGGTCAATGAGGTAGCCGTTCGCGGCGTGGATCTGCACGCCGTCGAAGCCCGCCGCCAGCGCGTTCTCCGCCGCCGTGCGGTACTCGCCCAGCACCCGGTGGATGTCGTCGGGCGTCAGCGCGCGCGCCTGCTCGGGCGGCTTCTTGCCGTCGTTCGTGTGCATGTCCGCCGGGTACGTCGTTGCCGACGCCGACACGGGCTGCTGGCCCGTCACGTTGCTGTGCACGGCGCGGCCCATGTGCCAGAGCTGGCACACAATCTTGCCGCCGCGCTCGTGCACGGCCTCGACGATGGGCCTCCACGCCTCGACCTGCTCCTGCGACCAGATGCCCGGCGCGTTCGGCCAGCCCAGGCCCTCGCGGCTGATGCCGGTCGCCTCGGTGATGATCAGGCCTGCGCTCGCGCGCTTCGAGTAGTACTCGACCATAATTGGCGTCGGCACATGGTCGCGCGTCGCGCGGCCGCGCGTGAGCGGCGCCATAAACACGCGGCTCTTCGCCTCGATGCTGCCAAGCGTGATAGGATCAAATAGGTTAGCCATTGTTTAGTGGGCGGAGGTGCTTAGTGCAGCCCAGTATATATGCAAAATTAGGGAGCGGTGCGCTTCGTGCAGCGCAATTTGTGGATCATGCACGCTTAGGAATCAGGTTTCGACTTGTTTCGATGCGGAAAATTATGGGCCCGCGTGCAGTTGCGCGCAACCCCCGGCCCCGAGCACGCGGGCTTATGCGCTTATTAAGGCGCACATCTAACGGCGGTTGGTTATTCTGTTCACCTCGAGTGAAAAATCGCTGCACGGTGACTAATGTGGCGCGTGCGTCGTGCTGCAAGCGACCCACCTTGTTTGCCGGTCGAGGTGCCAACGTCGCTCAACGGCCTGCGTGCATGAGCGCGCATTTAGATTATTACGCTTCTGCTATTTGATTCGTGGGCTCGCAGCTCTCGTGCGCCTATCGTTCACCCTGCTAAGAACCGTGCCACTCTGATTCGGAATACTGTAATAACCACACAAATGTCTGGCGCAGTAAAAACCATTGTTGTTGGTGTACGTTAGTCTAGTCGTAACTACGTTTTAAGTAAGAAGTTCGGCACGGTGCGATTGCCAACCTACGCTGTTACGCTTTGTGTCCATGAACTCATCATCGGTGTTAAGCTGAGACTCTGGCGCCGGCTGAGTCTTGGACTGTGTGCTTGACCTTAGCCACGCACGGAAAAATAAAACAAAAAGAAAAAGCCGACGGTTACCAATTGATCAGATTCGTAACTCATTTCAATTGCCTCCGGCCGGAATCGAACCGACGATCTCAGCATTACTAGTGCTGCGCCTTACCGCTTGGCCACAGAGGCTTCTGTTAGTAACACCTCATCTACTTGCATACATGTATGCCCACACGCGCGACGTGGATAATCAGTGCTCTAACAAGGTTACTGCAGCACACAGAAGTGAACCCCCCAGTTAACTGTTGTTCAAGAATACTATGCAACTCTGTGCGGTTACTTCGATGTACATGGAGCAACATACCGTGCAATGCGTTTAGTCGCTAGTTGTAGAGGGGTGCCTCTATAGATATTTGCCGGCACAACTCTTTCGAAAAGCTATCGTACGTAACCAGACTCGAATATCCTCTAGCATGGGGAGTTTGTGCTCAGAATGGGTTAGCCCTACGTATTACCACCAAACTTGCGCTACTCAGGGGCTTTTCCCGCAAATTAACTCAACCTCCATCGGCTCAGAGCCCCGATTTAGTTTACACCAGAGACATTATCGTCCCCTAGCTGTGTTTACACCAGTAAGTGTTATGGTTTCCTGGCCGTGTTTACACCAGAAATATAGTTGTGTCTAGCTGTGTTACACCAAGCATATTGCCACGCCAGAGATCTGTGCTGAAGGTGCATTCGTCTGCACCCAGCCTCGCACTCGCCATCCGTTTCCGTCCATTCAGAGTTCTCGGCTAAAGCTGCAATCAGTACAGTACAGATCCTATAAATATATCGATATAAATTAACTATACAACAATAAATATATTTGGGCCCTTGCGGGTAATAAAAAATGTGGTCAAATAAAATAAATGCGGCCGTGCGCCGCGCGCTCGGGCCGAGCTCACTGGCCCGGGCCCATGTGCACGTCGTGGCGGAAGCAGCACCTCTCGTTGTACGAGCACGAGCCGGTCTTGACCCAGTTCTGGCACGGCTTCGAGCGCCACTTCGGCGGACGGTCCACGCTTTTCAGCTCCTCGGGGCCGTGGGCGAACTGGCACTTCTCGCCGTACGGGCAGTTGCCGCCCGTGCTCATGTACGAGGCGCACAGCTCAGTTTTGTAGAGCTCCGTGTTGGTGCTCGGCCGGCCGTTCTTTTTGTTCAGCCGCTGCTGCTGTTGCTGCTGTTGCTGCTGCTGTTGCTGGTGCAATTGGAGCTGGTGCTGGTGCTGATGCTGCTGCTGCTGCTGTTGCTGCTGTTGCTGCTGCTGGTGATGGCCGTGGTGGTGGCGCGGGCCCGTCGCCGCGACGTCCTGGTGGTGCAACATGCGCGGCTGGCCCGTGTGCTGCGGCGAGATGTGGGCGCCGTGCGCGGGGCTCGCGTGGTGCGACGTCGCGGCGCTGCCGTCGTGCCGCGTGTACATACGGCCGGCGGCGCCGTTCACCGTGGGCGGCGACGGCGTGCCGCGCGGCGGCGTCGGCACCTTGTGCAGCGGGCTCACCGTGGGCATCGAGCCCGAGATCGGCGCGGCGCCCTGCATGTTGTAGAAGCCGGGCTGCACGGGCATCGAGCCGACCTGCTGCGGCATGACGCCGACCGGCATGGCGCCGGGCACGGTCTGCGGGATCGGCTGCGCGACGGGCACGCGCACGCCTGCCGCGTGCGCGTGGTGGCCCTGCACAGGACCCTGCACGGAGCCCTGAACGGAGCCCTGGACGGAGCCCTGGGCCTGCGCGGCGGCAACGGCAGCAGCAGCGTCCATGTTCCACGGCGTCTTGGGGAACATGGCCGAGGCCGTGGAGCTGGGCGGGGCCGACGAGCTCATGGAGCCGACGGACGTGACGGAGCTCGTGGCCGTGGACGGCGCGGACGGGCTGTTGAAGAACGGCGGCTTGCTCGCGTAGGCGAAGCCCTTGCGCGGGCCCCAGATGCCGTGGCTGTACTGGTTCACGCCGCCGACGGAGCCGAGCGGGACGCCGGGGACGGCGCCCGAGGGCGAGCCGCGGTACTGCGGCGACGCCGTGGGCGTGAGGCCCATGAGTGGCGTCTGCGACGACCACAGGGCGGACGGGACGGGCGTTGCCGCGGCGTGCGGGTCGGCGGCCGCAGCCGCGGCCGCGTCGTCGGCGTCGTGCGCGGCGCCGGAGCTGGCCGAGCTCATGAGGGGCCCGCGGAAGGCGTCGCGCGAAATCTCGAGGGCGTACTCCTGGGCGGCGGCCGAGCCCTTAGCGGCCGCGTCGGCCGAGGAGGCCGGGGCGGACGCGGCGGCGTGGGCGCGCGCGGCGTGGGGCGCGGGCTGCGGGGCCGAGGCGGCCGGGGCCGGCTGGGCGGCGTGGCCCTGCGCGTGCGAGGCCTGATGGGGCAGGCCCCAGAGGTCCGAGAGCGGGGCGCAGTGGCGCGAGTCGCTCAGCGAGGCGGACAGATCTGGTATGTGTTCGTGCGAGGCGGTGGCCATTTGAGAACTAACCCGGGAGTGGTCGTGGCGCTACGAAGTTGGGTAACCCGCGGGATATATAACGGCGGGCAGGCGTCCCAGAACGGTATGAGAAGGGCGCAGGCGCGGGTGATGCAAACAGAGCGCGGCTGCGGAGATGAGATGCCCGATTTGGCGAGGGACGCAGGCCGGGACAACAGGACGCAGAGGAAGTGTTGGAAGCCGGGCTGCGACGCGATAAATAAATGCCTGTATCCAACTGCTGGACTGCTCTTAGGCGGGGCGCGAAGGTTTGTCTGCACGCAGGGGCGAGCCGGCGGGGTTGATCTGGCTGAAAAAAATTCGACGCAGCCTTGCCTCGACGACTTAAGGCGGGGCGAGTAAAGCGGACGGACGGGGGGACACGCTGCGAGGGATTTCACGGCTGCGTCACGCGTGAGTCAGCGGGTTCGAAAGGTTCGAAGCGAAGCGCTGCGTCACGCGGGTCAGGCGTGTCCGGCCGCGCCCGGTGACTCAGCCGAGGCGAGCCGGGCTGCGGCGCTGGGCTCGGGTGGTGGCCGGCGTGACCAGCGCGCGCAGGCACGGGCTGAATAAGTGCAGGCGACTCGCCAGCGCCAGGACGAGCCGGCCCGGCGCCAGGGCGGCCAGGCGGCTAGTGCGCAGCGGGTGCTGCCGGGCGGGGCGCATATTGCCGCTCTGGCTTGCGGCCCCGCTGGCTCGCTGTTCTCGTGGAGCGCAACACTGCCGGCGGCGGCCCGCCGGCGCCTATTTTAAGATTCGATCGCGCCGCCACGTGGTGGGCCGCGCGCGGCCGGCGATCACGTTCGAGCACTTTTGTGTGGGGTGTGCGCGGATTGCTGCGGAGCGGGATGCAGCGGCGCGGCGTGCCTGCGCGGTTGCGCACGCAGACGTAATTAAACCTAATTATCTGTCGCAGCACCGGCTCCGCTGTGCCAGTCAATTAAAGCGCCAACCAGTTAAAGCGCCAGCCATTTAAAGCACCAGCCATTTAAAGCACCAACGAATTGGCTGCTTTACTGTAGTTTAGTTTGAGTATGTGCTACAATTGCTAGCTGCGGAGGGTTCAGTAAGTTTACTACTGTGGAGTTGCACTTTGAGGTGCATAGAACTAGCGAGTACTCCGGGCAGCGTTCAGATTAAAGCATTCATTAGAATTCACATAAAGCATTCACATAAAGCATTCGCATAAAGCATTCACATAAAGCATTCACATAAAGCATTCACATAAAGCATTCACATAAAGCATTCACATAAAGCATTCACATAAAGCATTCACATAAAGCATTCACATAAAGCATTCACATAAAGCATTCACATAAAGCATTCACATAAAGCATTCACATAAAGCATTCGCATAAAGCGTTCGCATAAAGCATTCACTATAGATGCCCTACTTGCCTCAGTATACACATTAAAGCCTTCATGTTAGCGTACATAGGGCGTAGAGTGTTCATTAGCAGAGGTTTCGAAGTGTGACTTTGGAGTCTCTCGGAGGGCTTATTAGAGTCTGCGTCCTTGAGTCGCCGTAGGAAAGCCATCGTTCCCCTCATACTGTGCCCCCTCATTCAGTGGCCCTTCATTTAGTGCCTTCATTAGTTCCTTCATCAGTAGCACATTTGTGCCCTTCAGCAGTGAACTTTATTGGCACCTTCACTAGTGCCTTCACTAGTGCCTTCATGAGTGCCTACATTAGTCCTTATTAGTGCCCTTCATACGGATCGCATCGCTACAGCTGCATGCTGATCGGCAGGCGCGCCGCGTCCGCGCGCGGACCCGCCTCGGCCGTCGTCGTCACAACCGTGTCGCCGCGCAGCAGCACGAGCCCCAGCGCGCGCTGCTGCGTCTCGCCGGCGCGCGTCGTGCGGAACTCCTGCACGCCGTCCAGCACAAGGTTCATGTGCCCGTCGAACGACAGCAGCGTGCCCACAAGCTGCCGCCCGTCGGCGACAATGACGCGCACCTGCGTGTGCACGAGCTTGGCCAGCTTCGGATTCGCCATGCCCTGCGGTGCGTCGGCGGTTGGTCCCAGGCGGTTTTGTCCCAGGCGGTGTTGGGTGGTGCGGTGGAAAAGGGTGCGGACGCGGATCCGCACAGTTAGGTGAGCCCGGCCGCTGCTTACGGGGCGGACCCAGCCAGACCCGCGCAGCATGACCGGCACGACGGCGGAGAAACGCAAGGAGGACGGCGGCGAGGACGCCGTTGAGGCGAAGCGCACGCGCACGGACGGCGCCGAAAATGGCGCCGCCGAGCCTGCCGCCGAGCCCGCGGCGAAGAAGAAGAGCAAGAAGGCGAGCCTGCGCGCGAAGTACGACGCGCTCGAGCAGGAGGCCGCCGAGCCCGCCGCCGACGCTGAGGCCAAGCCCGATGCCAAGCCCGCCGCCGACGCGGACGCTGCGGGCACCGACGCCGCGCCGGCTGAGGCGAAGCCGGCCGACAGCGCAGACGCGCCCAAGGACGACGACGAGGACGACTTCGAGGCCGAGGACAGCTCCGACGAGGACGACGAGGGCGACTTCCTCGACGAGGAGGACGAGAGCGAGGACGGCGGCGACTTCGAGGAGGACCTCGAGGCGCTGAGCGAGCCCGAGGTCGAGGAGGGCTCGCGCCGGCGCCGGCAGCCCGTGGACTACAACAAGGTCCTGCAGGAGATGGAGGCCGAGGAGAAGGCGCGCAAGGCGTAATCTCCGCCTCCGAGTCTAAGCGTGTACTCTACTGCAGGGAGCGCTCATACAGTAGTTACAGGACCTTATTGGATACTTACAGAAGTCCTTACCGGAATACTTACAGGGTGTACTTGTGTAGTATTTACGGGAAAAACTTATATAGGGAGTGCTTGTACAGGGCGTACTTATTAGTACTTATCGTATTAACGGAATAATTGTACGGTACTTATACAGTATTACAGTACTTACACGGAGCTTATCGAGTGCACTTACCGGGAGTGGTTGTACAGCGAGCACTCACAGGGACTGATACAGCACTCGCATCGAGTACCCAAAGGGCGTATACATACAGTACTCAAAGGGCGTACACATACAGTACTCAAAGGGCGTACACATACAGTACTCAAAGGGCGTACACATACAGTACTCAAAGGGCGTACACATACAGTACTCAAAGGGCGTACACATACAGTACTCAAAGGGCGTACACATACAGTACTCAAAGGGCGTACACATACAGTACTCAAAGGGCGTACACATACAGTACTCAAAGGGCGTACACATACAGTACTCAAAGGGCGTACACATACAGTACTCAAAGGGCGTACACATACAGTACTCAAAGGGCGTACACATACAGTACTCAAAGGGCGTACACATACAGTACTCAAAGGGCGTACACATACAGTACTCAAAGGGCGTACACATACAGTACTCAAAGGGCGTACACATACAGTACCCAAAGGGCGTACACATACAGTACCCAAAGGGCGTACACATACAGTACTCAAAGGGCGTACACATACAGTACTCAAAGGGCGTACACATACAGTACTCAAAGGGCGTACACATACAGTACCCAAAGGGAGCACTCATACAGTACTCAAAGGGCGTACACATACAGTACTCAAAGGGCGTGCTCATATAGGGAGTACAGGGAGTGCAGTACGCGAGACAGTCGCGTAGTCGCACGTAGTGGTGCCGGTTAATAAAATAGTACTTCCACCTAGCTGCCTAGCTGCACATAGTACTAACAGCGCTTCGCTACCTGGCCGCACATGGCACACTAACAGCTTCGCTACTTGGCCGCGGTTAGCAGCGGCCACCTAGTCGCGTTGAGCTACTCAGTCAGATTTATGTTAGGCCAGCCGCAGCGCTGCATGTTTACGCTCCTGCGTTGTGCGCGCCACCAGGACTGTACCTGACAGTACTAACTGGCGGTGCTCAGCATCCTGAACTCAGCGCTAACTGTCAATAGTGCGCTGGCATCCTCACGATGTTCGCGCGCCCGTGCTATATGGTGGCCCGTATATGGCCGTATCTGAGTGTACTTGAGTCGGTGACATGAGATCAGTATAGACCAATATATAGAAAAAGAATGCTGCAGAGTGCCGGCCGGCCCGCAGACCCTCGTCGTGCCGCCGCGGCCGGAGCGCTGCTGAGCCGCTCCGCCGCGCCGCCCGCGCCCGCAGCGCGGGCCCATTACGCGGCTGCCGGGCACGCGCGTCTAACAGCACCCGCCGCTGCTCTTTTTGGGCGGCTCCGTGAAGTTGATCGTCGGGCCCTCAGGCGGCTTGATGTGGCCGAAGTCCGCGTGCAGCAGGTTCTGCTCGACGTGCTGGTGGTAGATCTCGGTGAGAATGCGCTGGAACGCAAGCTCCACGTTCGTGTTGTCCAGCGCGCTCGTCTCGATGAACAGCAGCTTGTTCTCCTCGGCAAACGCCTGCGCCTCCTCCGTCGCCACGGCGCGCAGGTGCTTCAGGTCGCACTTGTTGCCGACAAGCATGATCACGATCTGCGGCACCGCGTGCTCGCGCAGCTCGCTCAGCCACCGGTTCACGTTCTCGTACGTCTCGGGCTTCGAGATGTCGTACATCAGCATCGCGCCCACCGCGCCGCGGTAGTACGCGCTCGTGATCGCGCGGTACCGCTCCTGCCCGGCCGTGTCCCAGATCTGCGACTTGATGATCTTCTCGTCGACGTTCACCGTGCGCGTGGCGAACTCGACGCCGATCGTCGACTTGCTCTCGAGATTGAACTCGTTCCGCGTGAACCGGCCGAGAATGTTCGACTTGCCCACGCCGCTGTCGCCGGTCAGCACGATCTTGAACAGGAAGTCGTACTCGTCACTCATCGCAAACCGTCCGTGTTGCCCAATCCACCCAAAACGTCGTGCTGAGATGAAGGAGACGGCCAGCGCGCGCGGGGGGTGGGCCGCCCTGTGACCTTTGGTCGCGAGACGTGCCTTCTTCCTAACGCGGTCTCGCGCCGCGATACCGCCACGCGCAGCCAGGCCCCGAAGGGTAACTCGCGGCGCGCCCGATCGCCGCCCTATTTTTGGCGCGAACCGCGCTTCGCTTTCGCGCGATAAGCGTCGGATCGCGCGCTCGTGCCGCCGCCTTGTATTTAGTCTCTCTTATGTATTTTATGGATGCTCACGGCTTAGTGTGCTTCTGCCAGCAGAAGCGTACACCTCGCGGTTTCCGCGCTCGATTTCCGTGCTCGATTTCCGCGCTCGTTTTCCGCGCTCGATTTCCTATGACTGTTTCAGCACTTTTCCTGGCACGCTTTCCAACCTTGAGAAGCTGCTTCTCCGCGTTGCTGCGCGGCGCCTGCACGCAGCTAAATAATCGCGTTTGTTCGCGGCAAAGCGCTCTTATCGCCTGCCGTTAATGCATGTGCTACATTTAATCGCCTTATCGACAGCGGCAGCGCAAGCGCGGGACAAAATATAGATAAACAAAGTCTACGGAGAATACTCACGTGTACGTTACGACTCGATCGGAGCACGATTGCCGTAATTGGCTCAGAGTGTCGTGCGACAGCCACAGTTCTGTTTATCTGCGTCGCCGCGCAAGCTTTACCTCACACGATGCGGCGCGTTTATGGTGCACCAGTGCTAAGTAGCGCAGTGCATAACGCACTTCAGCATTCAGTGCAGTAAAGTATCGTGGAGAAATAAAGTACACACCTATACGCTTTACGTAGGCGCAACAACACACTTTTCATTCTTCATCACAGTAGATGGCGTACTCTGCAGTCGCTCTAGATCACAGTAAATGGCGTACTCTGCAGTCGCTCTAGATCACAAGAAAGTCTTATTATATAGTTTTAGCTGCACGCATTATCGGTCATTGATGCAATGTCGTTTTGGAATGTCGTTTCGGAGCTCTATCTATGCGGTTTTCTCGGCCGCGGCAGCAGCGGCAGGGTTCGCAGGCTGCTTCGGCTCGGGCTTCGGCTGCGCCGCCTGCGCCTCCTGAGCCTGCTGAGCCTGCTTGTCCTGCTGCGTCGGCACAAGCGAGCTCAGCGGCTCGGTCTCGTTCAGCGTCTGCGACACCGCCTGCGCCGTCATGTCCGGCAGCGCGCGCACCGCCGCGTTCAGCTGCTCGGGCTCCACGTTGTGCGGGTCCGTCGGCTCCACCGTGTGCTGCGTCGGCGTCACCGTGATCGCCTCGCTCAGCGGCGCCTGCTTGTGCGTCTGCAGACCCATCGCCTGCAGCCACTGCATCGACTGCGTGAACTCCTGGCCCTGGCGCTCCAGCGACCAGCCCAGGTGCCGCGCCATGATCTCAATGATGTCCGGCAGCGCGTCGCGCGCCGCCTCGGCGTCGAGGAACGCGAGGCGCGTGCGCCGCGCCAGAATGTCTATGGGCGTGCGCGCGTACTCGTAGCCCATGGCGTACAGAATCTCGCCGTCCAGGAACGGGTACAGCGGCGACAGCCGCGCGTTGCGCTGCACAACCGTGCCCTCGGGCGTGAGCGCCGTCGGCGTGCACAGGCGCGCAACGTCGAACGCGCGCATGCCGTAGTTCTCGCTGAGGTGCCGCGCCGCGCTCGGCTCGATGCCGAAGTCGCGGATCAGGTCCACGTACATGAGCGAGTTCCAGCCGTCGGCGCCGACCAGCTTCTCGCCGTGGTCGCGCGTGCGGCACTCGAGCTTCGGCAGGCCGCCGACCTCGGCGGCCTTGTCCACGGTCTCCTCGGCCATCTCACGGAACGTCGTCCACTTGCCGCCGGCAATCGTCACGAGGTTGCTGGGGCTCACCATGACGCTGTGCGAGCGCACAACGTTTGACGTGTCGGTCTGCTCAGGGTCGCGCACGAGCGGGCGGATGCCGCTCCACGCGGCGCGCACATCGCCACGCTTCACGTCGAGCTTGCCGTCAATGTAGTGCTTCACCTCGTTCAGCACGAAGTTGATGTCCTCCTCGGTCGGGGCTGGGTTCGCCTCGATCTTGCTGGGGCGGTCCGTCGTGCCGGCAATCGTCGAGCCCTGCCAGGGCAGGAAGAACACGACGCGGCCGTCCGAGGTCGCGGCGTCCAGAAGTCCAATGTTCGACGGGCAGTACCAGCCGGGCAGAATGATGTGCACGCCGCTCGAGCCAATGGCAATGTCCGGCGTCTTCGCGTCGTCCATCTTGCGGATGGCGTCCGTGAAGGGGCCCGTTGCGTTCACGACGCTCTTCGCGCGGATCGTGAACTTCTCGTTCGTCTCGCGGTCCACAACCTCGGCGCCGCACACCTTGCCGTTCTTGTCCTTGGCCAGGCCCACGACCTCCGTGTAGTTCAGGATGTCGGCGCCCTTCTCGATCGCCGTGACGGCGAGGCTGGCGTTCATGCGCGCGTCGTTCTGCGAGCCGTCGTAGTAGATGATCGCGCCCTTCAGCTCGGACTCGTTCAGCATCGGGAACAGGCGCAGCGCGCGCGTGCGCGTCACGAGGTAGCCCGGCTCGAGGTTCGCCTTGCCGGCAATCATGTCGTACATCTTCACACCCACGTAGTAGTAGGGCAGCTGCCACCACTTGTACACGGGAATCATGATCGGGAGCGGGAACGAGAGGTGCGGGGCCATGTCGAGGAAGCGGCGGCGCTCAGCCAGCGCCTCCTTCACCAGCAGGTACTGGTTGTAGTCGGCCTGCCAGAACGCCTTCTCGAGGTAGCGCACACCACCGTGGACGAGCTTCGTGGAGCGCGAGGACGTGGCCGAGGCGAAGTCGTCGCGCTCGACGAGCGCCGTCTTGTAGCCGCGCGTGACGGCGTCCCAGGCAACGCCGGCGCCGGTCGCGCCGCCGCCAATCACGAGCATGTCGTACTCGGCCGTCTCGGCCATGGAGCGCAGGATGTCGGAGCGCGAGCGCGGGGGCGGCGTCGGCGCGGGAATGACGGTCTGGTGCGGCTTGTTGTAGCGGTGGTCGGACTTCCAATCGTCGTAGATGAGGTAGGCCGTGACGCTGGCCGTGACGGCGCCCACCGGCAAAATCGCCTTCTTCGCGAACTGGAACAGCTTCGAAGGCATGCGGAGCAGGTCGCTAGGCTACGCTTGTCAACAAGGAGGAAGCAGGGGGTGCAGGTGCAGGTCGCGAAAACGCAGCTGGCGGGTGCCGAGGTGAGGCTGGAAGGGGTTTTTCAGTCATTAGTCCGAAGTTGCGTGCACGCCGATGGACCCTAGCCCTCCAGGCCTGGGTGCAGGCGTGCTTTAATCCGGAGACTGCGGGGTTGCCGTCCCATATCGCCCGCGTTAGCCCGCACAGCGCCGCTGACTAACCGAGCAACCGGCCCGCGTCGACCACTGACGGCGTGCCCTCGCGCACCGCTCCCAACCTGCGGCTGCCGCACCCTACCTCCAGAGGCTGTCGGCCGCTTAGTGGGCGCCGGGCGCTGCAGGTGCGCCGCTGCTCGGCGTCGCTTCTTGCGCTAGTGGCGCAGCGCCTCGAGCAAGCCAGCAACCGCGACGCAGCGAGATCGCAATGACTCATGCGCGAATCGCATCGCGCTGCAACGGCCGCGGCGTCGGTATGGCGAACAGGGCGTGCGAGCCGGGCCCGTTACCGTGGCGGCTGCACCTGCACGCAAATGACACCTCCCGCGGTCACGTGTACCCCGGGGGCGGGCTCTCCACACGCGCGCGTGCGAGCTCAGTGCGGCGATAGCTGCCGCGATAGCCGCCGATAAGCCTGCGCGCACTGCAGGACGCGGCGCAGAATGCCTCGCCAGCCCAGCCTGCGCTGCGCCTGGAATCAAGAGCTCGGTAGCGCCGGCGGCGGTGTGCGGCTCGCGCACATCTGCCCTTGCGAGTTGCTCCGCAGCAGCGCCTATCTTGCGCCTGTTTGTAATTGCGCAGGTCCTTGCACCTCCTCGGCCCCGTTGCATTTGGGTTATGCACGTCACCGGGGAGGCGCCGTTTGAAAAAAAAAACAGCAGGATCCCGCTAGTGTTGTAATGTAAAAAAGCTTGGAAACACACAGAATAAAAAGCAGGAATTGTATTTAGAAGCGCAGCCGAAAAATCGCTGTCTGCGGGCCTTACTTAAATTTCGCTCTCTACCTCCATCAGCGTGGAGCAGTGATTGTTTGTACGGTGCTACGATCATTTGTGCCAGCGACTCAACTGCACACATTATGTACTGAACCTACTCCCCTTAAATCCATGATCATATTTACTGATACCCTGCTAGCAAGCACTGAACCGCTTGTACCTGCGTCAAGTGCGTCTATCATACACACCAGTTAACACGAGTTTACTCCACTTAACAAAACTGAACAAGGTGATGTACATGCACGAAAGATGGCAATAAATTATACAACGTAGTGACCGCGAGAACAGAAGGTGTAGTGCGGAAGACGGTAAAGATGAAGCCAGACTTAGCGCAGGGAGCCCGGCGGGTACGTCATCTTCAGCGTCGCCAGCACCTCGCTCGTCGTCCGCGGCGCCGCCTCGGGCGTCCACCCGAACTCCATGAGAATGTGCTGGCTCGTGTACACAGACACGCCGCGGTTAGTTTTGACGGCGCTCAGCGCGTACCCCGGGCCGGGAATGTCGCACACAATGCGCCCCGTCGCAAGGTTGTACACTTTCCCGAGCCCCGAGTAGTGCCGCAGCCGCGAGTGGCCCAGCGCAACGAACACCTCCCAGCGGCTCACCCACACAATGCCCACGACCTGCGCGGGCATCGGGATTTTGCGCAGGACCTTGCGCTCCTCGGTGTCGTAGATCCGCACGGCGCGGTCGCGGCGCCCGCCGCCGAGCACGAGCAGCTGGTCCAGCCCGGGGCAGAACGCCATGCCCTTGACCGCGCTGAACTGCGCGAGCCGGAACTGGTGCGTGAGCGTTGTTGCGCCGTGCACCGACGTCAGGTGCGTCCACACGCTGACCTCGCTGTCGACGCCGGCCACGGCAAGCATGTCCTGGTTGTAGTCGAACGCCATGGCGCTGATGCCCTCGCGGTGCCGCCAGTGCGCGGGCGACACCACGTCGGCCTGCAGCCGCAGCATTGTGTCGACAAACAGCTTGCACACGGCGCCGCGGCTCGTGCCCACGAAAAACTCGACGCGGTACCCGCACCGCGACAGCGCGAGGCCCGGCGCGCTCGGCGTCTTGTCGCTCCAGATGATATGCGTGGCGTGGTGCTTCGACATGTCGGCGTCCGGCTCGTAGAACGCGTCGAACGAGGCAACGTCGTTCAGCCGCTGCCGCGCCAGCAGCGGCGGCGGGTCCTGGACCATGTCGAACAGCAGCAGAACCCCGTCCTGGTCGCCGACAACGCAGTACCCGAGCCGCGTCACGGCAATGCACGTCACTTGGCCGTTGACGTGGTGCTTGAACAGCTGCGGCCCGAGCTGCGGCGTCCACCGGCACGCGTACCAGCTCGCCGCCAGCAGCACCTCGCCGAGCCGGTTCAGCGAGAGCAGGTCCTCGTCGCACGAGTCAAACGCGCTGTCGTGCAGAAACGCCCAGTCCTCACCTTCCCACGGATACGCCGAGCACGCGCTGGCCACGAGCGTCGAGTAGTAGTCCTCGCGCAGACCCGGAATTGCCACAACGTCCACGAGCGCCCACTGCTTGTCGGCCGTGCGCAGGGACCCGCGGGGTGACTGCGGCGTGTTTGCGCTATTCGCGCCCGGTGCGTCGCGCGCCAGCGCCTGCAGCGACATGTTTTCGAGGTTCGCGTGCGCGCCGAGGCCCGCCTCATAGGCCGGCGGCATCGACCGGCGGCGCATTGGCGTGCTGCGCGTGCTGCGCGTGCTGTTCGCGCCGCCCAGGCTCGGCACGACGGGGTCCATGGAGTTGCGTCGGTGCGGGCCGCGCAGCGGCGCGGCGCGCGGGCTGGCGCGGCGCTGGTCAATGCCGAGCGCGCGGGCCAATTCGCCCCCGCCGCGCGGCGGCAGGCCAAGCGGGTTCAGAAACCTGTCCATTTGCCGAAATTAACTTGTGGCGCGTCGTAAACACCGGAGACAAACAATGCGGGCGCATGTGCGTGGGGCGGGTACGGGTTCCGCCAACCGGGCCGCCCAGCGCCGCGCCGCGCCAACCCGCTCCAAACCACACAACCCCACACAAGGCACAGACGCAGCTTAATTCGTGTACATAGAGCCGTCATTAGGCGTGCACTATGCACACTGCGCTGGTTTTTGGGCACACAAAGGCCGGCGCTCGCGCGCCGCCGGAGCGCGGTCATGTGAGCACACCTAGCCCAGTGAAATTTCCAAATCTTTTTGACCGCCAGCTTCTTTGTGCAAGCGCAGCAGAACATGAGCGGCGATGTGTCGATGACGGACGCGCCGCCGGCCGCGCAGGATGCAATGGCCGCCGAGGGCGCGGGCGAGGCCGAGGACGACCTCATCGACGCGAGCAAGATCACAATTCTGCCCGGCGCGTCGAGCGACGGCACGGCCGCGAGCTTCAAGATCATGGACGAGGACCACACGCTCGGCAACGCGCTGCGCTACATCATCATGAAGAACCCGGACGTCGAGTTCTGCGGGTACTCGATCCCGCACCCGAGCGAGCAGCACATGCACCTGCGGATCCAGACGTACGAGGAGACGACGGCGATCGAGGCGCTGCGCAAGGGCCTGGCCGACCTAGTCGACTGCTGCGACCACGTCGAGGAGACGTTCCGGCAGCGGTGCTCGGAGGGCGTGGCCATGGCCGAGCCGCAATGAGGTGAGGGAGCGATAAATAAAAAAATAAGTGTATTTAAATGTGCTTTTGTGCTTTGGCTTGTGCCGGGGTATAAGCCGCCAGCCGCGGCGCGGCGGGCGGAGTGCAATTAGAATGGTTTGAAATGTGGTGGGGCGACAGTGGTGCGCGCGCGGCCGCGGCTGCGGGCGCGGGACGTCGCCGACGCAATTGCGCATCCAGTGCGCGCGCCGCATGGGTATTAGTTGGACGCGTTGTCCGGGTTTGCGACGCGCAGCACCTTGCGCGAGTAGTCCTCGTTATCCTGCAGGCTGGCGCGCGAACCGTTCTGCTCCCAGCGCATGTAGAACTGGTTCGGGTCGACCCGCTGGTCGAATATGGGTACAAGGTTCATGTCGCTGAACGCGCTGGACGACGAGCGCATGTGGTGGGGCGACGTCGGCGAGCTGTGCGCGAACGGCGAGAATGCGTGCGACGTGCCGCCGCTGCGGTTCGGCGGCGTCGCGGGCGACCCGTCGCCGCGGATCCCGAGGCCGACGGCGTCGCTGTACTTTGCGCGCGGGCTCGCGAGCCGCGTGCGCCGTCTCCGCCAGCAGAGAAAGAAGATGAGCGCGATGATGAGCAGCACGCCGATGCCGACGCCGACGAACGTGCCGGCGACGGCGCCGCCGTCGTGCCAGTAGCCCTTTTTCGCGTTGTTGTTCGTGACCGTCGGGAGCGGGCTCGCCGACGGGCGCGTGTTTGCCGCGGGCGACGAGCTTGTGGACGAGGGCGGCGGCGACGACGACGACGGCGCCGACGTTGTCAGCGGGTCCGAGGACGTCGTCCTAGACGCCTCGCTCGAGGACGTCGCTGTGTTGCTCGATGTTGACGCCGGCGCCGAGCTCGAGCTTGAGGAGGTTGTTGTGCTTGCGGCCGAGGTTGAGCTCGGCGACGAGCTTGAGCTTGTGGACGTTGGCGCCGCGCTCGAGCTTGTGCTGGTCGGGCTAGCCGACGAGCTTGTTGTGCTCGTGCTCGTGCTCGACGCGCTTGTGCTAGTGCTTGTGCTCGTGCTCGAGCTTGATGTGGAGCTTGTCGAGCTGGGCGTGGAGCTCGTGGAGCTTGTGGTAGAGCTTGTTGTCGGGCTCGATGTGGAGCTCGATGTAGAGCTCGATGTGGAGCTCGTTGTAGGCGAGCTGGATGAAGAGGTGGTGGACGAGCTCGACGTTGTCGAGGACGTTGTCGAGGACGTGGTGCTCGACGCCTCGGAAGACGTCGAGCTGGCCTGCGAGCTGCTGGCCGACGCGGTGCCGCTGGGCTGGCCTATCTGCGCGTAGCCGTAGAGGCCCTCGTCGGCGTTGCCGCAGCGGTCGGTCTTGAAGCCCGGGCAGGACTCGGAGCAGCTGCCGACGCTGGCCGTGGAGCCGGGCGTCTCGTTCGAGCACCAGCAGTACTTGCCCTGCATGATTGCGTAGGCGTAGCCCGCGCAGTGCTGCGTGCAGGAGCCGTACGAGTTGTAGATGCTGAACTGGCTCTGGTCCGGGTCTGCGGCGGTGTTCTCGCTCGAGCAGAGCGAGAGCGGGTTTGTGGTGCCGCCGCCGCCCTGGGCCCACGCCGGCGCGGCCGCCAGCGCCGCGAGGAGCAAGCAGCTATGTCGGAGCGCCATGGCTTGCGGTAGCTGACTTCGTGCGGAGGGCAGCGCTCAATTAGGAAGGTCGGGGCCGGGTGCGGGGTGCTGACAGGGGGTGTGTGAGCGGGCCAGGCACGTCGCCATATACACCTTGCACGGCGGGCGATTCGACGTCGGACGCTTGGGTTCGCGGCCTGGGAGTCGGTGTGTTGACGAGGTGCAGTTACCTCAACCACTGCATCAGATCACGAAAACAAAAGCCACAACCGACAAGCAAATGCCAGGGCACGGGTTGCCGTGCAGGGCCCGCGTCATCGTGAAACAAGTGCCATGTCTCGCGGCGCTGCGCTGCGCATCGGCGGCAAATTTGGCGTGCGCGGACTCGCGCGCGCGCCGCGTGCTCGGCCGCGCCCGATCCGGTCTCGTGGGGCCGCCGCCAGGCCCGCGCGGCGGCTATCTCCCCGGGGCTGCGCCGGCCGTACATCTGCAGGGTCGGCGGCCGAGGGTCACGCGAGTCTAAATATATGGTAAATACGCGCGGTTCCCCAAGCCGCCGGGCGGCGCGATCCGGCGCTGCGCGCGGTGCGGCGGCGCGCACGGGTCGTCGCGCGTTCTGCGCGTGTGCTCGTGCTACGCGCGCGGCCCAATGCACATTTTGTAGCCGGTTCGCCGCGCGCGCACTGTTTGTTTGGAAAACCACCGGGGCGGAGCTCGGCGGCGGCGTGAGTCAGCGGCGGCGTGCAGCGCAGGATGTGTATGGCTCCTGTGGTCACGTGCGCGACCCGGGCGCCGAGCCGCGCGTTTTCGTGGGACTTACGCAGCATAATTAGGCGCTGCACCCCACACCGCCCCGGCGCCTAACAGCGCACCCCATTCAATAGCTGTTGCACTCCCATCGGGTGCTTACTTGGTGCCACTTGGTGCGCATTGGAAGCCACTTAGGTGCCCCTCGGGGAGCCCATTGGGAGCCCATTGGGAGCTCGCGCGCTTGTTTAGGCCCGCGAGCGCCTGTGGCGCGAACCGCCGCGTTGCGTTACCTAAGGCCGTGAAATTTGGCAACCGCCCGCGTAAACCGCGTAAACCGCCCGGCCGAACCGCCTGCTAAAAGCCGGCCCGCATGTACGTGTTCAAGGACCGCGTCGTGCTCGAGTGTCTGCACCGCACGGTGAGCGCGTTCGGGCGCATCGGCGAGTACGTGCGCGTGGACGCGGCGCCGACGGCGCTGCGGCTGTCGGTCGTGAACTCGTCGTCGACGGTGCTCGGCCGCGCGGACTTCCCCGCGCCGCTGTTCTCGGGCCCCGGCGCGACGCGCACGGTGCTGCTCAAGGCGCGCGCGCTGGACCTCGTGCTGCGGCGCGTCGAGGCCGACGACGTCGGCTCGCTGCGGCTGCGGTTCCGCACGTCGCGCGGCGGCCAGGAGCAGGCCGAGATCTTTGTCGTGGAGCAGGGCGGCGTGAGCCGGCAGTTCCGCATCAACTGCCTCGAGACGGCCGTGCTGCCGCTCGACTTCGCCGACGCGTCCGACGCGGCGTGCACGTTCGCGTGCCTGCCCGGCGTGCTGAAGGACGCGTTTGCGTCGTGCGAGACGAGTGCCGACGAGGCGCGCATGCAGTTCTTCCCGCAGCACGTCAGCATTCTCGCGAAGCGCCGCGGCGCCGCGCGCAGCACGCCGTCCGTGCTCAGCATGGGCCTCAAGACGACGGTGAAGCTGCAGCCCGCGGCGTTCCACCAGCTCACTGTGCGCACGCCGTGGCAGGCCGAGTTCAAGCTCAAGGAGTTCCGCGTCGTGCTTGCGTTTCTGTGGGCGCTCAGCGCCGAGACGCCGCTGCGCGCCGCGTTCGATGCGCAGGGCCCGACGGCGCCGCTCGTGTTCAGCGGCTCGCACCCGGCGTGCCCCGAGCTCGGGCTCGAGTTCAAGTTCATGGCGCGCGTGTCGAGCGTGCGGCACGCCGAGACCACGGCGTGGCTGCGCGTCGGGCCGCAGCCCGAGCGCGCGGGCGCGGCTGCGCGCAACCCGGGCCTCGACGCGGCGCGGCGCGAGCGCGCCGCGCGCGTGCGCCGCCTCACTGCGGACCGCGCGCCGTCGCTGTCGCCGCTCTCGGAGCGCCCGGCGTCCGCGTACAGCGCGGCGTCGTCCGTGTCGCTCTGCGACACACAGGACGCATCGGCGCACGACGCATCAGCGCGCGATGGGCCGCCCTTCGAGCCATTGCACATGTTGTCGCACATGTCGTCGCACGAACAGTCCCACGAGCAGCTGCACGAACCCTCGCACGAGCCCTCGCACGAGCAGCTGCACGAGCGCGCAGTTGCGCGCGACGCGGACTCCGGCGCTGCGGCCGACTCGCTCGAGCCGTCGCACTCGGACGACGACCTCGAGCTCGGGTTCACGCAGGCCGAGCCCGCGCCGCGCGGCCTCTTCGACTAGCGCCTCGACTAGCGGACTCCGCGGCCGCCACAAAGCTATTTATTTGTACTATTTATTCGCCCACGCAGCCGCACGGCACAATCATCCTCGAGCTTGAATGCTTAACTAGATAGTTAGTGTTTTGTAATGTACAGCCGCCATGCCGAATCGGCGCAGCTTGATGCCAGGTTGGCCACAGCTTAAGCCGGGCACCCGCAGGTGGCTATGAGAAGTGCACAGTTGCAAGTGGCTTTGGTATGATGCTAATCCAGGAGCACGAGCAGCGCGACGCCGCACGCCACGCCGGCGAGCTGCACAAGCGCCAGCTTCGCGCTCGCGAGCCGCGTCGCGCCCGGCTCCGTCTCCAGCAGCTCGGGCAGCACGCCGACCGTCGCGACGTACAGAAACACGCCGGCCGTGAGCGGCGTCACAAGCTCCTCGAACACGGCGCTCATCGCGCCGAACCAGCTCCCGAGCACGCACCCGACCAGCGTGCCCAGCGCCGTCACGAGCTGCGCCTTGCGCGCCGTCGACTTCGCCGTGCCCGTGTGGATGAGCAGCGCGAAGTCGCCGAACTGGTGCGGGATCTCGTGGCAGCACATCACGAGGAACGCCGCGAAGCCCGTGCTCGGGCTGCTGCGGAACGAGATCGCCAGCGACAGCCCGTCCGTCACGTTGTGCAGCGAGTCCGCCACGACGTTCAGCCACGGCGACATGTTCACGCCGTCGTCCTTGTCCGCGGCAGGCGCGGGCTCCTTCTCGAGCTCGCGCGCGGCGTCGCCGGCGGGCCTCGGCTTGCGCTGGCGCACGCCGGCCGGCTCGGCGGCGGCCGAGGCGTGCGCATCCGCGTGCGAAGCCGCGTGCGAATCCGCGCGCGCGTGCGTGTGCGTGTGCGCGTGCGCGTGCGCGGCGCCGCTGCTCCCGGCGATGCGGAACGCCTTGTCGAGCGCCACAAACGCCAGGAACCCGGCAATCAGCACGAGCCCGGACGTGCGCGACAGCTCGAGCTCGGGCAGCATGTGCACAAACACGGTGGCCAGCATGCCGCCCTCGGCAAACGCAACAAGGAACGCGAGCGCCGTCCCGGACAGCGGCGGGCTCAGCGCAATGAGCAGCTGCGTGAGCGCCGTCACGGCAATCACCGCCAGCGCCGCGTTCGACAGCGGGTCGTACACAAACACGGCGCGGCCGAGCGCGTCGAGCGGCGTCGGCCCCGCGTGGTGGCTGTGTGTGTGCCCGTGCGCGTGCGCGTGCGCGGGCCCGTGGGCGTGGCCGGCGTTGTTGTGGCCCATGGAGCGGATCGGGTCGACACTTACTCGAAGCGGGTGTTTCGCCGGGCCGCCTAACCTAACCGCGGCAGCTAGCCTTCACTGGTCGAGTGCCGCAGCTTTTTCAGCTCGACTATTTTCTCGCTGCTTTTCGCCTCTTGTTTAAGGTGTCCTTGAGACTTGCTCATTGATACTTGGCCCTTGGTCCTTCGTCCTTCGTCCCTGGTCCTAGTACTTAGTATAGTACGGTGCCTGGGCGCGGGCTGCAGCAGGGCAGGGTTCGACCACCAGGCGGATTTTTTTATTATTATTTTTCGGTCCATCGCCGCCCGCACCGCTGCCCTCCGACCGCCACTCCCGCACTACCAAATACACAGAATGGCGCGCGGAAGAGCCCCCCGCACGAATTGGCAGGAGATCCCCAAGCAGAACGCCGAGTGGGAGGCGTACTACCGCACGCAGGGCCTGCCGTCCCGCGACGACGCCGAGTTCGAGCGGTTCAAGGACGCCTGCACGCGCGAGCTGCCCGTCACGTTCCGCATCACGGGCACGTCGAGCCACGCCATCGAGGTCCGCGAGATGATGGAGTCCACGTACATCAACAACCTCAAGAACCAGACGTGGGAGGGCCAGCCCGTCGAGGCGCCGCGCCCGCTGCCGTTCTACCCGGACCGGCTGGCCTGGCAGGTCAACGTCGGCAAGCAGGTCATCCGCCGCAACGCGCAGTTCAGCGAGTTCCAGCGGTTCCTCGTCGTGGAGACAAACGCCGGCAACGTGAACCGCCAGGAGCTTGTGTCGATGATCCCGCCGCTCATGCTCGAGGTCGAGCCGCACCACGCCGTGCTCGACACGTGCGCGTCGCCCGGCTCCAAGACGGTGCAGCTGCTCGAGGCGCTGCACCAGCAGCCGGGCGCGACGGGCCTCGTCATTGCGAACGACGCCGACTACAAGCGCTCGCACATGCTCACGCACCAGATCAAGCGCCTGAACAGCCCGAACGTCATTGTGACAAACCACGACGCGCAGATGTACCCGAAGATCTGGCTCGGCGACAGCTACCTCAAGTTCGACCGCATTCTGTGCGACGTGCCGTGCTCGGGCGACGCCACGATGCGCAAGAACATCAACGTGTGGCGCGACTGGAAGGTCGGCAACGCCCTCGGCCTCCACAACCTGCAGCTGAACATCGCCACGCGCAGCGTGCACCTGCTGCGCGTCGGCGGCCGCCTCGTGTACTCGACGTGCTCGCTGAACCCGATCGAGGACGAGGCCGTCGTGGCCCAGCTGCTGCGCCAGTTCCCGAACCTGCACCTCGTCGACATGTCCGCGAAGCTGCCCGAGCTCAAGCGCACGCCCGCGACGTCGACCTGGAAGGTCCAGGACAAGACGCGCAAGGAGTGGCACGACCTCGACGACATGGGCGCGCTCCCGCGCAGCTGGTTCCGCCCCACGGACGAGGAGGCCGCGCGCTTCCACCTCGAGCGCGCCGTGCGCGTGTACCCGGAGCAGCAGAACAGCGGCGGGTTCTTTATTGCCGTGCTCGAGCTGAGCGGGCCGCCCGTCGAGGTGAAGGACATCAAGGCGGCCGAGGCCGCGCAGGCCGCGAAGGAGACGAAGGAGGCCGAGGACTCCAAGGCGGCTGCTGAGGCGCCCAAGGAGCCTAAGGAGGTCGAGGGCGCTGCCGAGGCTGCCGAGGCCCCCGAGGCCCCTAAAGAGCACGCCAGATCGGACTCGGAGGAGCCGAGTGGGCCGCCCGCCAAGAAGGCAAAGGTCGACAAGCCCCCCAAGGAGCCGAAGCTCCCGCGCGACGTGCCCTCGTCCGAGGAGCCGTTCAAGTTCCTGCGCCCGGACCACCCGGACGTGCTCAGCTGCGTCAAGTTCTACGGCCTGCGCGACGACTTCAGCCGCGACACGCTTGTCGTGCGCAACGCGACGGGCGAGCCGAGCCGGTCCATCTACTACGTGGCGCCGAGCCTGAAGCCGATCTTCGAGCACAACGAGAACAAGGTCAAGTTCATCCACGGCGGCATCAAGCTGTTCAACGCGCAGCGCAACGACGGCGAGTGCAAGTGGCGCATCCAGATCGAGGGCATCGAGATGATCAAGCCGTACGTCACGAAGCGGGTGGTCACCACGACGAACAAGGAGACGCTGCGCAGCCTGTGCCTCGAGTCGTTCATCCGCATCGACGAGTTCAAGGACTCGGACCCGGAGCTCTACGCGCAGGTGGCCGAGCTCAGCGAGGGCTGCTGCGTCTGGGACCTCAACGGCGCGATCTACCCGTTGTGGCGCGGCCGCGCGAACCTGAACCTCATGGCGCCGAAGGAGATCACGGCCGAGCTGCTGCTGCGCTTCTTTGGCGTCGACAAGAAGACTGTGGACGCGGCGAAGGCTGCCGACGCGAAGAAGCAGGACGCGTACCAGCAGGCCGCCGAGGCCAGGGCCGAGAACGCCACGGAGACGCCTGCCGAGGAAAAGGAAACGCCTGCCGAGGCTAAGGAGTCCGCATAGAGCATTGTAATTTAGCTTCGGATAGTAGACATAATTTAAGTGCACAATTTTTAAGGCAGAGTAGTAGTGCGGGTCGCGACATACATGGTACCAATGCGGCACCCATTTAGCCTGCATAGTTCCGATGTTTGGTGGATGCACAACAGAACTGATTTGCAAGGGCACTATACCTAACTCGAAACCAATAGACTAAATTAGACTAGACCATAAGTACAATATACAAATGAGTTGCTCGGCAAAGCTGCGGTGCGCCAGGCGATTGCCTGATTAGGCCCATGTCCTGTACGCCAGCCTTAAACGCCCGACCCTGCGTACTCACGACCAGAGCGTTCTAAACACGCAAAGAGTGCTTAAGCGCAAGCTTGCGCTGCGCTCCCCTCCTCGGTTCCTCGGTACACGTGTGTCTGATACCTCGCCTGCGGTACCCTAAGCTCTTGCAGCGATGATGTCACCGCACATCGCCTGGCTAAGTAACGCCAGATAGGCGCCGCCACAGGCCGAGGACAGCGAGGGCCTGCATTGCTGCTGTGCCGCATGCGTGCAGCATTGCCGGCGCGGGCGCGCAAACGGGATGAACTACAGTGGGATTAAGGTGCTACAAAATTTGAGCTCGAGAGCCGTGTTTCGGCAGTCGGTACTGCATTAGAGAATCATAAATAGGGCTGCCCGCATCGCCACGGGACTTTTCAGTGCTTCGCCGGCGCGGGCGGCTGCGGCGGGTAGTAGTCGGCTGCGGCGGCCTGCGACGAGCCGGCCGTGGGCGGGGGCCCTGGCGGGGGCCCCGCGTCGGCGGCGGCGTGGCCCGGCGGCGGGCCCGGCGGCGGCTGCGCGTTCGCCGCGTGGAGGTCGGCCATCGGGTACGCCTCGCCCTGGTGCTCGGCGTCGTATGGCGGCATGCCGTAGTCCTTGGCAATGAAGTTGCCGTGCTCGTCGTAGTAGCCCGCGTCGGCCGACGACACGTTGGGGTTGTAAGGCGGCGCCGCCTCGCCGTAGTGCTGCTGTTGACTCTGGTAGTATGATGGTGGGACCATCCAGCCCGTGCCGGTCGTCGGGTGCTGGCCGCGGCGCACCTGGATTATGGCGTGCCAGCGCACGACGAGGAACGCCGCGAGCGCCACGGCAATGATCACGCCGAGCAGCACCCAGCGGCCCCACTCGAACCACGCCGAGTTCCCTTCATAGCCGCCCCAGTCGGACCCGAACCAAGACATCGCTAGACGTCTGCGGCGGCAGGAGGATGGGATTTAAGCTAAAACTGGGTCGGGCATCCCATGCATGTCGCCGTTATGTAAGGCAGCGTCACAAATGCTTGGAGACACAACCCTAACCGGCCGCGGAAAGCCTCGTGCCGCTGCTGCGCGGGCCGGCGGCGGGCCGGCGATGCGCGGGCTGCGTCGCGCGCGCGGCGCGCGGCAATGGCTGCTGGCACTGAACGGTGGCCGCCGCGTTGGGCTGCCGCCGGCCCGTGTGCGCCCCGCGCTGCTCGCAGACCCGTTCCAGGGCAGGGGCATGGGTGAGGGGCGCGGCCCAGATCTGAGCATGACGCTGCACCACCGCAGCTGCGCAGCGGGCTGTGCCACCGGCGGCGCGAACGGCGTTAGCACGGCACATGCGGGGGCCACATAGCGCGCGCGAGTCAATTGCCGGCGCCGCTTTTTTTTTTCTTGGCAAGGCAGGCGATTCCCCACGCAGCGGCTGCGGTCTTCGCGCGTCACGCGAACTGGCAATTACACGCGGAGGTTTAGGTTGCCGAGCAGCTCGCCCCGCAGCGCGCGTGCAGCGCCGGTGCCTGCGCAGCGTTTGCCCCATTTGCCGGCGGCTGCCGCGTGATAAGAAACGGTGCCGAACTCGTCCGATAACGCCTTGCTCGGCGGGTACCCTAAGCGGGCCGCAGCACTGATTACGGCACTGCCGCAGCCAAATAAGCTCGGCGCGACCCGCTTGGCCTTCAATTGAATCGGAAGTGAGGGTCGCTTGCGAGAATTGTGATATATGCTAGAATTGTAGCTAGACTTATGAGGCGCTCATTGACAATTACTTGAGGTTGATAGTCGCTTGATACTTGCTTGAGGTGGATAATTGCTGGAGGTTGATAATTGCTGGAGGTTGATAATTGCTGGAGGTTGATAATTGCTGGAGGTTGACAATTGTTGGAGGCTAATAATTGCTGGAGGTTGATAATTGCTGGAGGTTGATAATTGCTGGAGGTTGATAATTGCTGGAGGTTGATAATTGCTGGAGGTTGACAATTGTTGGAGGCTAATAATTGCTGGAGGTTGACAATTGCTGGAGGTTGACAATTGCTGGAGGTTGACAATTGCTGAAGGTTGACAATGCTGGAGGTTGACAATGCTTGAGGTTGACAATGCTTGAGGTAACTAGTCGCTGGACGTTGCTAGTTGCTTGAGGTAACTATTTGATTGAGGTTGCTAGTTGCTCGTTGGGAGGGCTCCAGCGGCGGGCTTAAGAGAGTAGTAAAGTGGTAAGAAGGTTATGAACGTAAGCTAGGCAGTAAGGACGGTGAATAAGAAACGTGAAGCAGACTGCATGCAAGAAGCACGACAAGAAGGTGCACAGAATAAGGATCTAGATACAGGGCCCGCCCTACCTTTTCGAGTGTACGAACACCAAGTCTAGCGGCGTAGGGCGAGGCAGGATTGCCACATAGTGGGCGGAGCAGGACGCCGCCCGAAGGGACGGCACTGAAAGGGGCACCGAAAGGGGCGGCACTGAAAGGGGCACCGAAAGGGGCGGCACTGAAAGGTGCACCGAAAGGTGCGGCGCCGAGACGCTGTTCTCGGATGCTATAAAACAAGCGTGGAGCGAGGTATAGATGAGGGCCGAACGGCGAGGAAACGGAACCGCGAGGCCTAATGATGGCGCGAGGACGGATGAAATGTCAACTTTTAGCCGTGTTGACGCTGGCCGCGCCGGGCTTCAGCGTTGTTCAGAGCTGAGGAAGCGCGCTATTGCGGCGCGTGCGTGCGCGCATGCGGCGCGTCCGTCGGGTGGCTGCGGATCGGCTCAAACTCCTCGGACACGCTCGCCGTCCGGAAGTGCCCCAGCTCGTACATGTCCTGCGCATCGGCCTCTGCTGCCGACACGCGCAGCACCGCCTTCGGCGGCTCGTACGGCGGCGGCTCGTAGGCCATGTAGTTGCCGTCGGCGTCGTAGATGCCTGCGTCGCCGTCGCCCGGCGTCGGGTGGTACGTCGGCACGGGGTCCGCGTCGGCCTCGAACGCGCGGTGGTGGCGCCGGCGCGTGCGGCGGCGGCGGCCCGCGAACGGGTTGGCTTCGACGTCGCCGGCGTCCGCGGCGGCGCGCAGCCGCGCGCGCTGCGCCGTCAGCGCCCAGACGCCCGTGGCGCGGCGGATCGAGTAGAACCACATGAGCACGCAGAGCAGGACGACGGCGACAATGATGATGGCGGCAATGATCCAGCGCGCGTAGTCGTCCGTGCACCAGCCCGTGCAGTACTGGTCGCCGGCGCCGTCGCCGCCGTCCTGCGAGTCGTCTCGCTTGAGTCGCATGAGCGCCGCGGCAATTGGCGGCATGGGGGGCCGAGCGCGCGCAGGGAGGGGCGGGAAGTCACTAATTTAGCCGGAGCGGGCCCGGATCTGGGGTATGCGAGGGTGGATATTTACGTTATTAATAACGATCCAGATCGAGTAAACACCGGGGTATGGTTTCGGGTCGGCCCGAGGCGGCTTCAGCGGTGCCGAGCAATTAAACAGAGCAGGGGCCGCGGCGAGGCTAAATGAAGCGAGCTCACTCCAGATTTGGGCGGCGGTGCGCGGGGCAGTGCGCGCGTTGCCCGAGTGGCGGGTAGGGCGCCAGGCGCAGGGAAGGGAAATTTCAGCCGCGCGATACGGCGTGCAGCAAGGGCGCCCCCAAATAATTAACGCCAGTCTAGTCTAGCCAAGACAAGTCAACGATGGCGCTGAGACTGCTGAGAGCCGCGCGCGCGTACTCGTCGCAGGTGCAGCCCGAGACGACAAAGGACCTCGCGGGCCTGGCGCGGTTCTGGGAAAAGATCCACGTCGACACGACGCCGAGCGCGCGCGTCGTGTGCCTGGGCAACAAGCCGATGAAGACGCCCGACGGGAACGTGCTGAGCATTCCGCTGCACAAGCCCGCCGCGCTGGCGTCGCTCATTGCGCAGGAGTGGCAGGTGCTGTCGCAGCTGAAGCTGAAGAGCCACATGGTGCCGCTGACAAGCCTTGCCGGGCGGTCGATCGACCTGACGGCGGCCGAGCGCGAGCGCGTGACGGAGAAGCTGCTGCCGTACCTCGACACGGACACGCTTGTCGTGCTGAGCCCGTCGAAGGACTGCAACGGCGACCTGCGCCGCGCGCAGCTCGAGCTGTACCCGGCGGTGATCGACGACGCCTGCGACGTGTGGGGCCTGCGGCGCTCGGCGCTCAGCGTGCTCGACACGGAGCACTCCGTGAGCGGGAACTACCAGAGCGAGGAGACGCGGCGGCGCGTGCTGGAGTGGATCCGCAGCCTCGACAGCTGGCAGTTTGCGTCGCTCGAGCGCGCGACGACGGCCGCGCGCTCGCTCATTGTCGCGATGAACACGGTGCTGCACCGCCGGCCCGTGGCCGAGCTCGCGAAGCTGGCGTCGCTCGACGTCATCCACCAGACGGCGGTGTGGGGCGAGGTCGAGGACACGCACGACGTGGAGCGCGAGGACCTGCACCGGCTGCTTGGCGCCGCGTACATCAACGCGCTGACCGTCGAGCCCAAGAAATAGTGTACATAGATAGAGCATTTTGACTACCGAGGCGCGCGCGGGTGCAGCATTGTAGAACGCAGGTGCAGAGGTGCGCTGAAGATGAGGTGCACGAGTACTATGAGGCACTAGCGAGTGCGCATTTCAACGCGGTGCCGAGCTTGCACTGTTCTGCTAAGTTGCCGGATTTTAACGTGTGAGCACGCCCCGTGAATTTGTTGCTGTGTCAACACATGCGAACGGGACTTTATGATGTTCATGCACCATATAGCGATTGCAATGTCAAGTAGCATCACACATGCTAACGAGGCTCTTTACACCACGAGGCGCTTGCAAAAATAATCTGCGCCGCTAGTCCTATAGAGCCGCGCAAAAAATACACCACCTACGTTTGGGGGCAAAAAATACAGCTGCCGAGGCTCGAACTCGGGACCTTCCGCGCTTCCCAATGTGAAGCGGATATCATAACCAGCTAGACTACAGCTGCTTCTCTGACATAGCAACATTCTGTTGCATACAAGTAGCCGCGGCGGCCCGACGCAGGCGGCTGCACTCATGCGCATGCGTCTCGGGCGAGCCCATCTGCGGCGTTCGGGCGCCCCGCTCCTCACTTCCCGCCCGCAGCGCGCATTGAAGCCGTCTTGAGTCCGAGCATGGTTGCGCCCGACGAGATCTCGCCGATTGTGTTTGGCGCCGGCGCGTTCAACGACGAGTACGACCAGGAGCCCGCGCTGGGCGACGTGACGGCGCTGGTGCAGCACGCGCTCGACCGCGGCATCAACGCGTTCGACACGGCCGCCGCGTACGGGCCGTCGGAGGCGCTGCTGGGCGAGGCGCTGGCGCGGCTCGCGCAGAGCGACGCGAAGTACGCGCGCGACGCGTACTGGCTCACGTCGAAGGCCGGCCGGTGGGAGGACGACACGTTCGACTTCTCCGAGGAGGCGATCCGGCGCAGCGTCGCGCGCTCGCTCGCGCGCCTGCGCACGCCGTACCTCGACCTGCTGATTGTGCACGACGTCGAGTTTGCCAGCGTCGAGGCGGCGCGCGGCGCCGTGGCCGTGGCCGCCGCGCTGAAGCGCGAGGGCAAGGTGCGGCGCATCGGCGTGTCGGGCTACCCGCTGCCGGTGCTGAAGCTGCTTGTCGGGCTCGCGGCGCAGCAGCACACGCCGCTCGACGCCGTGCTCAGCTACTGCAACATGACGCTGCAGAACGACCTGCTGCTGGACTACCGCGAGCAGTTCGCCAAGATGGGCGTGCCGCTCGTGTTCAACGCGTCGCCGCTCAGCATGTCGCTGCTGCGCACGCGCCCGACCCACACATTCCACCCGGGCAAGGCGACGCTGCAGCACAGGGTCGACGCGATTGCGGCGCGGCTCGCCGACAAGGGCCTCGAGCTTGCGGACGTGGCGTCGCAGTACGCGTTTGCAAGCTGGTCCGGGCCGACGGTGATCGGCCTGCGCACGCCGGCCGAGGTCGACGCCGCGCTCGCGAACCGCCGGCGCGCGCTCGACCACCCGCGCGTCGAGCTGTGGGGGGACATCGTCCGCGATTTCGGCGAGTACCACAACTACACGTGGCCGTCGCCGTAGCAAGGATTATGATGACGGCGCAGGGCTGTCGAACTGGCGGCTAAACTGACGTGCTAAACTGAGCTGAGCCTGTAGCGTTCAGCGAACCGAGCAGCCTGTAGCGTTCAGCGAAACGAGCGGCCTGTAGCCTGTAGCGTTGAGTGGAGTGCTAAACTGAACGAACTGAACAGCCTAGAGTTCAGCGGAGTCTAAACTAATGTATGTGCTGCGTGGCGCTAAAGAGGGCGGCCATCTTTTAATTTAACTTATATGAATGTGGGCCAATGACATGGGCCGACGATGTGGCCAGCGATGTGGGCTAACGATGTGGCCAACGATGTGGCCAACGATGCAGCACTAGGCCGGCACTAGCGAAAGGCCCTTTTCTAATGTTATGTACTTGCGGCTAGCCCTATGTAGCGCGTCACTCGAATCTCTTTCATGCGCTCGAGGGCCTGCTATGAGGAGCCGTCCATGTGCGGTCCGTCGATGTGCTACCGCTTGGCCGCCTCCTGCAGCGTGCGCAGCAGCTGCTTCGCCCGGAACTTGTTCATCGGCAGGCCCTGCTCGAGCTCCAGCGCCAGCCACTTCAGGTCCAGCTCGTTGTCCGCGTCGAACTTGAAGCTCGAGAACGGAATCGACACCGCCATCTCGTCCGCGTACCCTACAGAAATGTCCACCACGTAGTTCGTGCGCGTGGCCGACGTCCGCACGTACGAGTCGCGCCAGTCCGGCGAGAAAATGTACCGCCCGCCGCCGCACTCGACGTACGAGTACCAGTACTTGAGCAGCAGCAGCAGCACCACGTCGAAGCTCAGAAACATCCACTTGTACCCGCCGTAGTGCGCCCACGACCACGCGCTGAGCGCCGCGAACAGCACGCTCAGCGCCTGCAGAATGCGCCGCACGTACCACGGGTCGAAGCTCCAGATGTTTGTGTTGAAGCCGATGCCGACGAGCGCGTCGAACAGCACGGCGTCCGCCGCGGCCTTCAGCGTCCGCGGGTTGCGGTCCGCGGGCGCGACCGCCACTGTTTTGATGTTTTCCATGGGCGACTGCTGGCTTGGGCGATTTAGGCGTGGGCGACTGCAGGCTTGGGCGGTTGGTTTCGGCCCGGGATACGGCGATTGGCGCGGGCGCGAGCGCCTTTCGGGATGCGAACCGCCGCGAGCAGCGCACGCGCTTCGCCCGCTGCCGGCCAAAAAAGCGCGCTACTTTACGGCGGCGCGCATGGCGCACCCGATTTGGGGCGCTGCGTCGCCCACGCTACCCAACCGCACTGCGCTGCTCAACTTCGCCCTGGGTTGTAACACTTACTCGCAACAATTTACTCGCAATGACTACTCGCAATGACTACTCGCAATAACTTAACAATAACTAGAATACCGCCTCAAGCACGGAACGCATGGGGCCTAAACGTTGACAACAATCTTGCGGCCCGAGACGCCGCGGCGGTTCATGTCGAGGCCCTCGTTCACGCGGTCGAGCCCCTCCAGCACCGTCACAGGCAGCGTCACGATCTCGTTCTGCCGCAGCTGGCGGTTGATCGCGTCGACCAGCGCCGGCGCCTTCGCAAACTGCCCGTCGACGTCGGGCAGCGCCAGCGTGCCCAGCTTCTTCACGGGCTGCATGAGCAGGAAGTACAGCGGCGTCTTCACGACCACGCCGGGCTTCGTCTGCTTCACCGCCTCGTCGAGCTGCACGCCCGGGTCCGAGAAGCTCAGCACGCCGCGGCTCGACAGCGCGGCAAAGCTCTGCTGCGGCGAGCCGCCCTGTCCGATCGTGTCGTACACAAACGTGATGCGGTCGCCCGCGAGCTCGCGCGCCTTCGCGGGCCACTCCGCGTCAAGGCGGTCCAGAAAGTGGATCCCCAGGTCGCGGTACAGGTCCGGGTGCGGCGACGACACGCCGATCACGTTGTACCCGAGGTTGCGCGCAAACTGCGCGGCAATGAACCCGAGCGAGCCCGAGCTGCCGTACACAACCGCCCACTCGTCGTCGCCCTTCGGCGCGTAGCCGTCGAACGCGAGCGTCGTCGTGTCGAGCGCAATGCCCAGCGACGCCGCCTGCTGGAACGTCGTCGGAATGCCGTGCGGAACCTCGTCGCCGCGCGCGTCCACAAGCTTTGTCGGGAACCGGAACAGCAGGTGCTCCTCCACGGCAAGCAGCGCCGTGAACGCGCCGTTCTCCTTCTTGTCGACGTCGCCGCCGCCCACGCCGCCGGCCACCGTGTCGCCGACCTTCACGCTGCTCACCTCGGCGCCGACCTCGACCACCTCGCCCGCGAAGTCGCAGCCCTGGCCCGCGCCGTCGGCAAGGTTGTTGTCGATCGTCTTCCAGTCGATGGGGTTGATGCCCACGCTGTGCACCTTCACGCGCACCTGCTTCGGCTCCAGCTCGCGCACAGGCACCTCCCAGGGCACGGCCTTGCCGTTCTGCGCCACATACAACACGCGCGAGTCCGTCATTCTGTCTCAAACCGTCTAAGGGAGTGCGCGTCTTATACTTTTCCCGCCTTGCTTATATGCAGCCGCTGGGGATGACGAACTGCATCGAACGCAGGCGACGCGCATTCTGCGTAATCAGCCCGTGCCCAGCAACGTTGGGCGGTGCGCCGCGCCGGCCGGCAAAAAGCCTGGTGCGGGCCGGCGAAAACGCGCGCGCAGGCGTTGGCGAGGTTGTGCGCGGTGCTGTAGGTCGTGTGCAAGCGCGCTGCTCGCTAATTGGCAGCTGCCGCTAAGAAATGGCCGCACAACGTGTGTGTTCCCGGCGGTTCGTTCTAACGTAATTTCCCCGGTCGCGACCGGAATATTATTTCTTCCTATCAAGTCTTTTGCGGGTGCTGGCAGTGTAGAATAATGCCTTTTATTTAGGGGTTGGTGCTGTGTGGTCGGTAGTAATGCGTTGCGCACGGCACTACCGGCCACCTGCATTAACACTGAATCAGTAAGACGTTCGGTGCAGTTCTTAAAGATTCGCTAAATACGATCTGTACTCTGATCAATTTACATGTGTTCATTAGTTCAAGGTGCCGCGGCATACTGTGATGCGGCCGCAAATGACGCCTCGAACTGCCTAGAAACCGCGCGGGGTTTGTCACTGCCGTTTGGGAGCGGTGCGGGCTTTGGGAGCGGTGCGAGCAGCGCAGCGGTTTTGTGGTTCTGGGTCGCGGGTCCGGTCGCGGGTCACGTGACGGCGGGCGGTTCGTCAAGCCTGTCCGTCCAGCCGGCTTCCTTTTTCTTGCCACCACCGGCCGCACAATGGAAGTCGGACCCCAAAATGACCGCGCAATTATTGCTCGGTTCACGCCCCAGCACACCGTTCCGCAGGTGACGTGCTTCTCCTGCGGCCGCCAGATGGAGGCCAACGCCCTCGGCAAGTGCCCCGAGTGCATTTCGACGACGATCGACATCACCGAGGGCGCGCAGCGCGAGGGCACGCTTGTGTTCTGCAAGGACTGCGGCCGCGTGCACGTTCCGCCGGGCCAATGGGTGTTTGCCGACCGCGAGAGCGGCGAGCTCATGGCGCTGCTGCTGAAGCGGCTCGATCTCGGCGCCGGCGCGCAGCTCGTCGACGCCAATTTCCTGTGGACGGAGCCGCACTCGCGCCGCACGCGCATCCGCGTCACCGTCCAGAAGGAGGAGAGCGGCGTGCTGCTCGAGCAGCCGTTCGACGCGGAGTTCCTCGAGTCGACGCTGCAGTGCCCGCAGTGCGCCAAGTCCTACACGCACAACAAGTGGGTTGCCAACATCCAGATCCGCCAGCACGTTCCGCACAAGAAGACGATTCTGTGGCTCGAGCAGGTGATTCTGAAGAGCGGCATCCACACGTCGATCTCGTCCATCGAGGAGAGCCGCGAGGGCCTGGACCTGCACTACGCGCTGCAGAAGGACGCCGAGAAGATGGCGCAGTTTCTGCAGGCGCACGCGCCCATCAAGATCGGCAAGAGCTCCGAGCTCATCAGCACAAACACGCACACGTCGAAGTCCTCATACAAGTTCAGCTACTCGGCCGAGCTCGCGCTCGTGTGCCGCGAGGACCTGGTTGTGCTGCCGCAGCGCGTCTCGCGCGCCAAGGGCGGCATTCCGCGGCTCGTGCTCTGCCACAAGGTGAACAGCAGCCTGCACTTCATCGACCCGAATACGTGCCGCACGACGCAGGTCAACTCGGGCGAGTACTGGAAGGCGCCGTTCGGGTCGATTGCCGCCGCGCGCGGGAACCAGCTCACCGAGTTCTTTGTGCTCGACGTCGAGCCCACGGGCGTCGTGAACGGCAAGCATGTGCTGGCCGACGTGACGATCGCCAAGCCGCACGACCTCGGCACAGAGTATCTTGTGCGCACGCATCTCGGCGGCATTCTGCACGAGGGCGACACGGCCATGGGCTTCGACCTCACGTCGGCGCAGTTCAACGACGACGAGTGGGACTCGCTGAAGCCCGAGGAGATTCCGGACGTCATTCTTGTGAAGAAGGTGTACCCGGAGAAGCAGAAGAAGAAGAAGCCGATCAAGCGCATGGTGGCCGAGTACAACGAGGGCTCAGTGGAGGCGCCGATGGGCTCGGACTACGAGGAGTTCCTTGAGGAGATGGACGAGATGAGCGACATTGACGTTGAAGCGGGCGACGTCGCCGAGGAGCTCTAACCTCTATATTTATGCAGCGAAGTAGACGAACCGCGTAATGACTTACAGAGAGTATTTGTAGCGTGTGTCGCGCCGATGACCGCGGCGCGTTGGTGACGTAGGAAGTACGTTCAGCATGGCAAGCACGCGTTGCAGCTGGCTGGAATGACTTAGATGACTGAGTAGTTAGCGTTCGCGTTGACTTTTGTATAGAGCTACCCACCTCAAAGCGCCTTGTAGTGCCTTGTAGTAGTACCTCATAGTGAGTACCTTGTACCTCGTAGTAGTACCTTGTAGTAGTACGTTGTAATACCTTGTAGTACCTTAGTTATGTGTACCGAGTAGCCCGCGACTAGGCGGGCGTGCGATGAATTAAATATGCTTACAGCTTGACGTTCGCGGCCTTCGGCGGCGCGCGCTCCTTCACGGCGTTGCCGCGCATGTCGCGCTTCTCGCCGCGGCGGTCGACGAGCGTGACGTTGCCCTTCTTCAGCGCCGAGAACATGGCGTCCTTGTCGCGCGGGCTCTGCGCCTTCGCGCCGGCCGCCTGCGTCTTGCGCTTCGCCTTCTCGCGGCGCTTCTGGCGCTTCAGCGACGCCGACATCTCGGCGTTCGCCATCGGCGCCGCGGCCTCGCCCTTGTAGATCTCCTGCGGCGCGAGCTGCGACTCGGCGCCGAGCGTGCCGGGCTGCGCGTCCTCCATCGAGATCGACGGCTGGTCCGTCACAATCTGCAGCGACGGCGCCGCCGCGCGCGGCGTGTAGTGCCACGAGCACAGCGCGTCGAGCTTGCGCGTCAGCGACGTGAACAGGTCCGTGACCTCGGCGTGCGCGGCCTCGAGCGCGGCGGAGTCCTGCTTGCTGTAGTACTCCGGGTTCTCGGCGCGCAT
This sequence comes from Entelexis sp. DX6506, assembly GCA_037041025.1. Classification (NCBI taxonomy): domain Eukaryota; kingdom Fungi; phylum Ascomycota; class Dipodascomycetes; order Dipodascales; family Trichomonascaceae; genus Entelexis; species Entelexis sp. DX6506. The sequence goes on from JAXQHU010000039.1 coordinate 951,148, forward strand.
GTGGTCCTCCTCGTAGAGCTCGGCCAGCGACTTCTGCGACTTCGCCTCGGACAGCTCGGGCAGCTCGCGCTTCGCCCGCTCCTCCGCCAGCTCGGACCGCCGCGGCAGGTCGTCGAACTGCTGCTTGCGTATTCTCTCCTTGATCATCTCCTCCAGCGTCGACGTCGACTCGACCGTGTTCACGGGCGCGGGCTTCGAGCCGCGCTCGAACTCGAGGTCCGCGTCGATGAGCGAGTCCTGCGGGCGCTCCGACGCCTTGATCTCGCCGCGCATGCCCCACTGCTTCTCGCCGACGTTCTCGTTCTCGAGCTCCTCGATCTGCCGCGCCAGCTCGCGCTGCTGCTGCTCGAACTTCGACAGCCGCTGCGCGCTCGGCGCCTCCTCGCCCTCGCTCGGCTCGTCCTCGCTGTCGAACAGGTCCTTGCGCGTCGACGCCGCGATCTCGTCCATGCGCGCCTCGGCGTCGGAGTCCATGTTCGCATCGGAGTCCATGTTCGTGTCGGAGTTCATGTCACCAGCGACGTCCTCCTCGTTCGCAAACTGCACCTTCTTGCGCGGGCGCTCCTGCCGCGACTTCTTGGCCGGCGGCGCAAAGAAGTCGTTGTAGTGCAGGTCGGCGTCGTCGTCGGAGCCCTGCAAGTCGGCGCCGAAGTCGACCGACTCGCTGTCGTCGTCGGGGTCCTGCTCGAGCTGCAGAACATGCTGCTGGAACTCGGCGAGATCGAAGTCGTCGTCGCCGGCGCGCGGCGCCGGCGGCTCGGCGTCGCTGGCGTCGCTGGCGTCGTGTTCTCGTGGCTCGTCGTCCTCTTCGTTGTCATTGTCGTTGTTGTGTTCGTCGCTCAATTCTTCTTCGTAGTCGTCCTGAAGCTCCTCGCCCTGGGCCTCGTCGTCGTCCTCGAGCTCGTCGTTGTCCTCGAGCTCAACGGCAGAGTCCGAGTCGGAGAATGCCTGGTCAATTTGCGGCTTTGTGGACTCGTCGTCCTCGGAGTCCAACTCCGATTCCGAGCCGGACTCCTCGGCCGAATCGCCGCGCAGCTCGGACAGCTCGTCGCCCAGCTCCTCGGCAACGCCCTCCATGACCATGCGCGCCTGGATCCAGACCTGCTCGGCCTTGAGGCCGTCAACATGGAGGCCGCCGAGCGGCGTGTACTTCTTAGCGAGGTCATCGAGGGCCTGCTTCATGCCTGCGGACGCATCGTTCTTGACGGCGTCGCTGGGCAGCAGCAGGTCCTCGGGCCTGTCGCTGAGCCATTCGAGTAACGGCATTGCTCAATTCGGGGTGCAGCGACGCAGTGGCAGAGGCCTTGTGTCGCGAGCTGGACGGGATTTTTTTTCTTACAAATAAATTTCAGCGCACCGTGAACCGCCGAGTAGGTAAGCAGGCAGCGATTTGGCGGTTGGCGCCAGTACGTTCGCTTTAGTGGGGTAAATCTGTTACGGCGCGTCTATATTTTGTGTAAAGCAATGCAAAGCGGCTGCCAATGGAGTGTCCTCTATATAATTCGGTGTCATGTGTCATGGGCCATCCATGTGCATGTGCCATGCCATAATGCCATGCCATAATGCCATAGTGCTAGCACAGCGCACCATTATAGCACCATTATAGTATTTTACAGTGACCATCCAGCGGTCCCCACTAGTGAGAATTGCCGTTACTGGTCTTGCCGCTGCGAATGGTATGCGTCAGTCCACGTTCGTAGCGTCAACCTACGCTCGTGGCATCAACCTACGTTTGTAGTGTCAACCCGCGTTCGTAGTATCAACCCACGTGCGTAGCGTCAACCCACATTCGCAGCGTCCACCAGCCTACGTTGGTTCGGTTGCCTACGTTGGTCCGGTTGTCGTTGGATGCTTTAGTCTATAAGATTGGACGGTTTATTTGCAGTCTCGGCCCGCTCATGAGCCGGGCCGCAGGCGCTCGGCGGGGCTCCATCCCGCGCCCCCGCAGCGCCCGCCAGCGCGCTAGCCCTGGACGGGCTTGGCCGCGCTCTTCTCGGGCTTGCGCCAGTGGTAGTCGATGTAGCGGTAGCCCTGGACAAGCTGCGCGCACTCGTTCACAAACTGGCACGCGAAGAGCAGCGGGTTCTTGGGCGTGACCGCGAGCGCGTAGCGCATGAACACGGCCGAGTACATGATGAGGCTGCCCGTCATGGGCCCGCTGATGAGCTCGGGGTCCTTCTTGAGGTCGGCGATGGCGGCGAGCGGGATGCCGAAGTTCGACACGGGGCCCCAGAAGTGCGTCGACGTCACGTAGCGCAGAAACTGCTTGCTGAACATGAAGTCCTTGGCCCGCTTGAATGACGACATTGTACCCGGCGGCGGAGCGTAAGAGGTTTCGACGGCGCTGTACCCCTCACGGATTAGCGATACGGACGGGCATCTCTCCGTCACCTGATTCGCCGTTGGTGTCCGCGCCTGGCCGTACAGCGTGGATCGCGCTGTGATCGTGAGATTTGGGGGCTTAATCAGAGCTGAGTTGGGGCGCCGGAGCTGTGCTTGAGGACCGCGGCCGGCGTCGGTTCTCGGCGGCGGCGCGGCCTGGCGCACGCGTAGTTCCGCAGTTGCGCACATCTCTTTGGCGGCGCGTCTTCGCCGCGGCTGGCGCCACTCTCCGTGCTGCTGCGCGGTTACAGCTGTGGTGCGCGCCTGCGACGGCGCCTGAACCCTGCGCTCAGCGCCTTGCCGCTTATGCAGGGCCCGCGGACGTCTCTTTTTGGCAGGGCGCGTGAGCGCCGGACAGCGCGCGTGAGCGCCGCATTTCTCCGCTGTGTCGAGAGCCCGGGGCACGGGCACTGACTCCAGGGCACGGGCACTGACTCCAGGGCACGGGTAGGGCCTCCAGGGCGCGGGCACTGTCTCAGGGCGCGTCGCCCAGGGCACGGGCAGGAAAATGCTGCGGCACTTTCTTATGCGCCATCGCTGAGACCTCCCCCTGCACAATGCTTCTGCCGCGGCGACCGTGCGTGCTTGTGCTCGCCGCGTTTGTCGGCGTGCTGCTCGTGTCGCTCGCGTTCGTGCGAGGCGACAGCTCGCGCTACACGCGGCCGCTGCAGGGCCTGCTCACGCCGAAAACGGTCGCTGCCGAAAACCACTTCCCGGACGAGGAGCAGCGCGTGCTCAGCGGCGCGTCAAACGTGTGGGAGGACGGCGAGCACATCTCGAACACGGCGCTGCGCGAGAACAAGGCGCTCAAGATGGCCGCGCACGACGTGTTTGTGCTGCTCAAGACCGGCGCCGAAACAATGTGGAACCGCATCCCCGTGCACTTCGACACCACGCTGCAGCGCTTCCCCAAGAACGCAATCTACTCCGACATGGGCGCGCGTCTCAACGGCCGGCCCGTAGTCGACGTCCTGCAGTACCTCCCGGCGTGGGCCCTGAACAGCGGCCCGCTGCTCGGCTACCGCGTGCGCCGCACCAGCGTCGACGACCACTGGGGCTGGGGGCCCTCGAAGCTCGCCATCGAGGGCGAGGGCGCCGGCTGGCATACCGATAGGTACAAGAACATCCCCGCGTTTGTGCACGCGTGGGAGTCCACGGACGGCGCGATGCCGTGGTACCTCATGATCGACGGCGACACGTACATAGCAACAACGACCATTGCCGCCGCCATCGAGGGCCGCGACCCGGACCGCGTGTGGTACTTCGGCCACGGCGTCGGGGCGAACCCGATCTTTGCCCACGGCGGCTCGGGCATCCTGCTCAGCCGCGGCGCCATGCGCATGATGTTCCGCGACCCGCACGACGTGCAGTGGCACCTCGACGTCATCGACGACGCCTGCGCCCGCGCCATCCCGGACTGCTGCGGCGACAGCATTGTCGCCTACGAGTTCGAGCGCCTCACGGGCCTGCCCGCCGAGACAAGCCTCGAGATCGAGGAGAACGGCCTGTTCCAGGGCCGCCCCAAGGCCGCCATCCGCTTCCAGCCAAAGATGTGGTGCACGCCCGTCGGCAGCTTCCACCACACCTCGTCGTGGGAGATCCAGGAGCTGTTCGACTGGGAGGGCCTCGCCCTCGAGCGCAAGGCCGCCCGCGGCGACACGGGCCCGCTCACCTACGCCGACTTCTACGAGGACTTCGTCGAGCCGTTCATCGTCGAGTTCCGCCGCAACTGGTACTTCCAGGAGGGCAACATGCCGCTGCTGGCCACGTCGTACACGCCGGACTCCCCCGACGACGCGTGGGACGGCGAGACAAAGCTCGACGTGCTCGGCTCCGTCGCCGACTGCCGCCGCGTCTGCGAGCTCGACGGGTCCTGCCTTGCCTGGGAGTGGCGCGAGCATCTCAAGTGCCGCGTCTTCCACGGCGAGTTCATGCTCGGCCTCGCCCTGAACCCGTACAGCACGGAGTGGCAGAGCGGCACCACCGAGGTCGCCGCGGGCCACATGGTCGAGCGCATCCACAACATCCATCGCACGGCGCCGTGCCGGGCAACGAACGCTTCCGTGGACCCCGCTGCCGTGAAAAGACCTGGATGGTACTCCGACATGATGCACAAGAGCGTGGCCGACGGCGAGCTTGTGCACGAGCTGAGCTCGCGGCCCTTGTTCAGCGCGGTGGAGCCCGAAGTTAATCTCACAGTCGCTCAGAACCCATGAGCCGAGTCTTCATCACCCCACTTAATACATCCACCACTCAATATATTGTAGTATGCCCTAACGTTCTATCTTCTAAGTTAACTGCCGGCCTTGCCCAGCCAATTCGCAGTCGAACAACAGCATCAAAGTGCGCAGAGTGTGTTTCCGCGGCGGCGAGACTCTATATGGCGACCGGCTAGCCTTCATTGTCCGCTGCTATCTTCTTATCACACAGGCTCTCTTCTTGGGCTAGGACTGATCTGCATCCCAGTTTTCCTGGATGCTGACGGATTACACTGCCGCACTACATTGCAAACAGCTTCAACCATTACAGTATTGCACAAAATAAGCTCAATTTCGCCCACTGAGCAATCCCTAGAGAAGACTGCGGACTGGCCTCGTTTCTCCTGGTTGTATGCCTCGTCGGCGCTGAGCGCTTGTGATTAGGGTAAACAAGCGGGCGAGCCTCACCTCCCGCAGGGCGGTCATACCCGTACATACATGCATGCAGTGCGACATGCGGGTATACGCTTGATCATAAGGACACATACAAATTCCTGTTCTAAGACTTTACTATTTTTAGTACCTCTCTTGAACTGTCGAGCTCAGACATGGAACCTCGTACCTGTATCGTTTGACGGTACATTAGTTTCGCCCCTATACTTGTCAACAAGACGCCGGCGACCAGATCGATCAATGACGGCCGCGTCGAACTTAGCCTGAGATCGCCAGGACCTGATAAAGTTTATACGTCTCCCCAGCCCGGATGCTTTGGAATCTTAACTGGCTTGAGCACGCTTTTTCTTATTCGTCTTGGAAACAAATGATACTGTGGATACACATGCGCTAGCTCAGAGACCAGCTGACCATTGCAATCTAACATCTTTGTTTGCAAAACGCTCATTTTGCCGGCAGGCTGTGTGGCCGACAGGTAGTTCCTTCGAGCCTCTAAAGTGGGCGTTCCACTTCATGTTGCATACCTGAATAGGACGTAGGTTGAAGTTCAAGCAGTACAGCAGTAGGGTACTTGTATCTCAGATCAAAGCCGCAGGTGGCGTCATCGGCATGCATATATTGCGTACATGTCGCAGTAACTGATATGACATTTCAATACAGAAAACACCTTGTAGAAATTTTTACGAGAACCAGGAGCGCTCACAACTGTGCATGGTGCCTTGAGTCGGTGTTTGCGCTCTCAGCATGAGCTGCAGTGTGACCTCGCGTTAAACATACCAAGACAGGAATTCTAAAAACAGCTGATCTGCGCATGTATGATCCGGTGGTGGCTCCTGATGGGGCTTGGAACTACCCCGCACTACTTAAAGTGTCCCGAGTGAGCTGAAGTACACAAACGGTTGCCGAAATGCATGTGTGGATAATTCCCTGCTTAGCTGCTGCCGCATGGTGGGGTATGGTCATATCCCTTGTCATTGAGTGGAACTACCACTTCACGCATGTCCATGTTTTTTATAATAGAGCGGATTATGATACCGTCGCGACTATAATGGTCCATCAACCTGAGCTAGCAATCTCCTGCAGCGCCGTATCCGGCGTGCTGCTCATCGTGTCAGCTATCTGTGAAGTGGGCCTGCGGCACGCCCACCGCATCCCAAGAACCAACCGATCTGAGTTTTTCACCTTCGTCGTCGCAGCGTGTCTGCTTCCAGGACAAGTGTTTATTGTCCTTGCCATCGTATGGGACCATGTGTTTGGTTACGAAACGACTGATTACTGGTTTATGGCATGCGCATTTGTGCTCAATGGGCTTGCAGCATTTTTTGGTGTTATTGTGCACATCTTTCTTTTCTTCGAGTACCGTGGTGACTGGCGCGTGACAAGCTCGCTGATAATGCGTGCTGCTTGGTTCATCGCTAACCTTGTGCTTGCTGCTGTGTATGGGTCCAGGCCAGGCATGACACTCCGGTTTGTGGTGATTGAGTGGGCACTCGTGTTTCTGTATCCCATCTTCATGTTGATAATGGCATTCGACCTCTGGCCCGCTCACAAAAAGCAGCGCTTTCTAAAAAGAAGTGAACAGATGACCGATCGCGAGAAGATTGAGCCCGAGCCCGTGTTTATTGAAACGAGCAGCAGCCCTCCTGACGAAGAAGCGTCGTTTGCAACAAAAGCGATCGGAGAAGCCGCTGGCTCGAGAATTTGAGCCTCACAAGAGCTACCATTATTTCTCCACGATCGACACGCATACAGAGTGTCCACGCGAATCAATAACAAGGCACTGTAAAGGAGGTAAGACGTGCCGTAACTTTAAGCAATAGACCACACTAGCGCTCGCAGTGTGATGTTTCAGCACAACATGAAAGTTTACGAGAATCACTATGGAAGCCACGGCAGGAGTCACGAATATACTGGGCTATCTGTGTGCATGATACATTACTGTGAACGGGACTTAGAGGTAAAGTAGCCATAAGCTGTGGAGCTAAAGGGTGGTCAAGATGCATGTATGGATACTTCAATGCCTAGCTGCTGGTGTATCGTGAAGAAATACGCCGTATCGTGGGAAACCACGGACTAGTCTAGTTTTCAAATAGCACGCTTCGTGGCGCTGCGCACGCAGCGCGGTCAGGGTAAGTGAGCGGGCCACCCTTACCTCATGCACATGCCCATCATGTACGTGCGTGTCATACTCGTGCATGTGTTCGTTCTCAGCTCACCTCCCCAGGACTGTCAAGCTCACTTCCGCACGCCTGGGACCCAGTGCTGACGGTCCTTTGGCATTACATTAGGAGCTCCTGAAGATCACTTTGGCACTGTTGACGACACAGTCGACTAATGACGATAGTATTGGATCTGGCCTGAGACCTTCAGGGCATGATTACACTCATAAGTCTCCCCAGCCCAGCTGTATTGGAATTTGGAGAGCATCCGGCTTAAGTCCGCGCTTCTCTATCTTGAAGTAAAGAGCAGAATACTTGGAAAACGCATGCTTTGGCTCATGAATGAACCGGTCTTTTATTTTAATTCAACATCCATGCTTATAGTAAGTTATGCGTATATTCCAGCGAGCGGTGTAGGGTATTGGTAGCTCTTTCTCCAACAAAGAGGCTCATAGCTCGTAGGTTGAAGTTCAAGCAGCAGCGCAGTTACGTAGTTGATCCATAATTTAGAGACGCAGGTAAGGCAAGGTAATGCATGCCGATGACGTCGCGCCGTCATCAGCATGCATATCACATACAGGACACGGCCACTCATTCACGACGTCTCAATATAGCGGACACCACATAGGAATTAATTTTGGAACAGGAGGTGTATTTTGCTGTGCGCGGTGCTCTATGCCAGTGCCGACAGTCCCAGCTTCTGGTACAGCATGACTTCGTGGAAAAAACACAGCATCGCCGAGGAAGCGTTCACGAAACAGGGGACAATATGGGCATGCATGACACACGTCAGGGGCTGTTAACGGGGCTTGGAAATACCCCGCATTACTTAAAGTGTCCTGACCGGGAGCTGGATCACACGAAGTCTGGCCAAAATGGCTTTGTGGAGATATAATGTGTGGATACTCCCCTTGGCAGCTGCTATAGTGTGGTGGGGCATGGATATAGCACTTATCATCTTGTGGGCCAACGCCCGTTATTACTCGGATTTCCGCGAGGTTGTGGTCTATGATACTGTCACCGAAACTATAACCATCAATCCAGGGATAGCCGTTACGTGCAGTATCATATGTGCCGTGCTGATGATCTGGGCAGCTGTCCATGGGGTGGTCCTACGAGAGGCTCGCTTCCTCCCACGAACCAAACGATTTGAGTTTGTTTCGCATCTCGCCGCGGCGTGCCTGATTCCGGGACAGATATTTATTGTCCTTGCCATCGTATGGGACTGGACGCTCCATATTCACCGGCTTATTTCATGGTTCATGGGATGCGCGTTTGTGCTCAATGGACTGTCGGCACTTCTTGGTATCGTAGACCAAATCCTGGTTCTCCTCGAGTACCGTGACCGCTGGCGGATAAGGGGCACACTGGTAGTGCGAATTGTTTGGTTCATCCCTTCCCTCGTGCTTGCTGCTGTGTACGGATCTAACCCGGACGCGACAATCCGGTATGTAGAGATTCAGTGGGCATTGATGTTCCTGTATCCCATATTCATGTGGATAATGGTGAGCGATCTCTTCTCCGCCATTGAACGGCGACCATTCCTCACAAGAAGAGAGGAGGAGGAAATGGCTTATAGCGGGGAGAATATGCAAGAGCCTGGTTTCATTGAAACCACTAGCTACCCTCCTGACGGTGAAGCATCAGTTGCGACAAAGACGACCAGCGATGTTGCTGCGTCGAAATTCTGAGCTTCACAAGAGCCGCCATAAGTCCTGTGATCCATAAAGGTAGCTTAATTACTTACTATTGTTCTCTGGACTCTATGGTCCACACATTATGTCAACGCGCTCCATGTAGTCATCGCGTGGCCTTGTACCCGTGGACTTGTACCATTTCATACGTTTTAGGGCTTCGTCGAAGATCCTGCAAGCATATTATTCGAGCGATACAGCGTTGGCCATGTGAGTCCAGCATAACGTGTGAGAGGAGGGTTGAGCGTGCATCTACCAATGACGTAGACGCGCCTAACGGCGTCGAGATGATACTCATTTTGCAAACCATGCAGATGCAAAGAATTAGGGCAATGCCAATGCATCTATTTCGAAGTCTCAGAAGACCCGTCATGAACGAATTACGCAGAATAGGCGAGATACACGGTTGACGGTCGACAGAAGTGCGCGACAGAGTCTTCGTACGCCGAGTCAAGCAGCCCACTGCTCCAGTTATTAGCCGCCAAGTGTCCCATGACGTTTAGTGCGTACGCTGCAGTGTATGGCTACGCTCTAAGCATTTCACCCTGATTATAGTACTATAGCTCACTTGATATATGAAACCTCAGACGACAGCCGAGAAGATGAATAGCTGCACCAAGTGTTCGTGCCAGCATCCACCCTCATCCGACTGATCGAGTAACGAGGCGAGCTCGGACTATGATCTAGTAGTGTATGGTTCTTGTCAGTGCCTGTATGGGGGGAGGGAGACGGAGAGCCTCATCCGGCTGGATGAAGTCTGTGCGTAGGACGTGGCACCTTCTTAATAGAAGAAGCATTTTGAACTAACATGGCGAGAATTCTACTGCAGATTGTTCTGGGCCAGACACTTAGTCCCGAAGGCCTACCCGAGGTTGAGCCGCAGCCAGGGTGATGCGTCAATCTCTCGTCATCGACATGCATACGACATATGCAAGTCGCAGACTACGGTAAACCAATTTCAAACCAGGCACTTTGTAGGAAAACACCGGGCCGCAAATTTAGACAAAACGAGCTCTACTAGCGTTTATAGTGTAGTGGTTCAGCACAGCACGGCGTTCTTGCGAGAATTACTGTGGAAGATGCGCTAGAAATCACGAAGGGTAGATCTGTGCGTGCATAATGCATTACTGTGAACGAGGCTTGGAAGCACCCCGCGCTACTTAATGCCATGGGCCTGGAGCTGAGGAACACGAAGCGTGGCTAAATGATTGTGTGGATACTCCCCGGCTTGGCTGCTGCCGTGTGGTGGGCTATGGTTATAGCACTCCTTGTGATTTGGAAAACCGGCACAGTGCACCGATCGTATTATGGCTCAGTGTACAACAATTACCACGTCTCGACGGTTATGGATCGTCAATTGGCGCTCTCCATCTCATGCAGCGCTGTATCAGGCGCGCTGATGATAGTGTCGGCAATTTATGAGGTGAGTGTGCGACAGGCGCGACGTATCCCCGCAAGCACCCGGTACGAGTTTATTGCCCACATTGCCGCAGTGTGTCTTCTTACAGGACAAGTCTTCATTGTCCTTGCAGTCATATGGCACTATGTAACCGATGGAGACACAATATATTGGTGGTTTCTGGGATGCTCGTTTGTGCTCATTGGGCTGTCAGTTCTCTTCTCGATCATCGAACACAGCTTCCTCTGTTTCGACTACGGTGGATACTGGCGTGTTACGGTTTCCCTAATAGTACGTGTTGTCTGGTTTCTTACCGAGCTCATACTCGCAGCTTTGTATGCATCGCTTAGCCAGGATGCGGTGATAGAATGGGTCCTTGTGTTTCTGTACCCCATCATCATGCTGCTTATGGCGTTCGACCTTTGGCCCACGCACAAAAGACAGCGGTTCCAGACACGGCGGGAACTAGCCAGTCAAGAGCTTGTGCACGCTGAAGCGAGTAGCGATTCCTTCGATGCAGAAGCCTCTGTTCCAAGCAAGACGGCCAGAACTGCTACTGTCTCGGCGATCTAAGTAACACAGGACGCCCCATATATATAGTTCAGAGTATTGATTTTGACATTCATTGTACGCAATACTTTGAATAACCAATTTGCTCTTTCAATAACCGGCGCGTAGTGCCGTAGGGTACTTATGAGCGATCTTCAAGCATACAGCATGGGTGCCAAAAGCTCGAGCGTCGAAGATTTCAGGGTTCGGGCTTTTGCACATGCAGCAGATCGATAAGTGACGCAGGCGTGCTTCACCACGGCTTCTACAAATCCGTTATACGGGACGCTAGAGCCACACTAGAGTGATGAGCATCTACTCACTGCGACAAAAACGATAAAGCATTGTGGAGCACAAGCTAATATATTGAGAGTCTCTAAAGACGACACCAGTGATACGACACAACATTGTAGCGCGCAATTCATGGCACCGATTCCTCTCGACAAAATGAATTTTCCGTTCAAGTGTGCGTAGTCGCTCTTTGCTGAAAGTTTGTGCTTGAATCGAAAGTAGTTTTTCAGGTGTGCGCGCAATCTGATACGTATAGGTCAATCAGGGCCGCTAGATATTCCATTCCTGAGACAACTACATAGTAATCATTATCAAAGAGATATATATCCACAAGCGGCTACGGAAAGCTCTGCTTATTTGGCAGTTAACCGTGGATGTGTTAGAACCATCGCGCGAGGCAAGGGTATGTTTACACGTGATACGGAAATGACGTATGTGGGGTGTATTGCTGTGCAGAGAGGCGTTCCGAGCGCCGCCGGTGCTTAACCGACGATAGTGCGTAGCCCCGCTGATAAGCACTAAAAAAAATGAAACAAGCGCGATTAAGTTCTGAGAATAGTCTATTACGAGGGTACTGATGTAAAACATTTCTGAGATTCTGCCGACCTAGTCTGAAATGGTCCCTCGGCGACCGCGATAAACGTCGGAACATGGGTTAGGGTGATCATGCCTTTACGGCGCTGCCACTGCAGCGGCGCTCCAGTTCACTGCGCCACTAACTAACTCACTTAGGGCACTTACGGTGAGGCTTCATAAAACTTGTTATCTTCACGACAACTACATCCAATGGATCTATGGGTTCTCCCCTTACTAGCTGCCATTGTCTGGTGGGCGTGGACGATAGCACTTCTAGCGCTCTGGAAGAATGCAGTTGCCAATAATCCACGAATTACCCGGGGAATGTTACACGTTGGGACGGTAGCGTACTCATATTGGTCGCTGTCACTGACATGTACCATCGTGGCGTGTATACTTTTCGCTCTTTCCTCCGTATTTGTGTTAGTCTTGCGTAACCAACGTCGCATCCCTGCCAACAATTTTGCATCCTGGATGGTCTATTTTTCTTCAATATTGCTTTTTTTGGGCCAGTTATGGATTATTCTGGCCTTGGTTGCTGGCTACAATAAATGGGGTAGGTTTGACGGCTATTTGGGCGCTTCATTCGTCTGCGTTGGACTGCACGCTCTAATATCGATTCCTGAGTTCTTTCTTTTGTACCGAGACTTCTCGCACATCCGAAACGTTTTTGTTTCGCTAATTGCGCGAACAGTGTGGTTCGTGGTCATGCTCGTGATCTCTAGTGTCTATGCTGCGAACCAGGGAAGCCGAAACGCATCGGCTGGCTGCCAATGGGCATTAGTATTCGTATACCCAGTATACATGTTAATCATGGCGTGGGATTTGTGGCCTGCCCATGATTCGGCCAGACGCTACTATACTTACGCTGACAAGCAGAGGTTCGTCAACGAAACTTCGGATGCTGAGTCCATAATAGTCGAGCAGCCTCAGCACCTAGGCGACGAAATCCCAATGGTAGTTCGTGAGAACTATGTTGCCGAATAAGTGGCTTTCTTTTGCCTCACTTCGTGGGCTTCACAAGTCGGAATCTAAGATTAAACGATTTTGTTCGATATTTGGTGGGGTACGATCCCAAACCTCCGTTCAAACCCTTTTTGGCTATGCGGCTAGGGTTCGTGCACGCATGTGTCCATACATTGACGTCGGGCGTAAGGCGCCGTATGCATGCGTTCCGATCCAGCGCAGGTGCTTAAGTGCCGTCCGCACATGGCTATGCAGAGGAGCACGAGGAGGCGTAACGTGAAAATGTCGGTGATGAGCATGAGATCAAGCATAATAACACTCGCACTGTGCGGCCGGGGCTACATACACTTTAAATCGTGGCCTGTCAGATCAAGAATGACGAGATCATCTAAGATCCGATCTTGGGCTGGGGTTATCGTAGATTGACGAATCTCTGCGCGGCGCTGCCCCATCCGAGGCACCGTGGCGCTCTTTAAATACACCCCGCCCACTAATCAGTTTCATCAGGGTACAGAAATTTCAACGCCTTTATATCAACTACAACTTCTGTTACAAGTTCACCCAATGGACGTGTGGATCATCCCTCTACTAGCTGCCATTGTCTGGTGGGCGTGGGTGATCGCAATTCTGGCAACGTGGAAGAATGCTGTTTCCGATAACCCGAGGGTGACCCGGGGAATGATGTACGTGAATACGATTGCGTACTCGTATTGGTCGCTGACTCTGACATGCACCATCGTGGCTTGCATACTCTTCGGTGCCGCCTCCGTATTTGTGCTATACCTGCGTTCTCGACGTCGCCTTCCGGCTAACCGCTATACGAGGTGGATATCCTATTTTTCGACGCTATTGCTTTGTGTTGGCCAGTTGTGCATCATTCTCACCCAAGTTTTTGGCTACAAGTACCATGTCACCTCGTACCGGGGCTTTTTGGGTGCCTCGTTTACTTGTGTGGGGTTGCACGCGCTGATCTCCATTCCTGAGTTCTTCCTTCTGCACCGAGACTTCCCGCAGATTCGCAATGCTTTTGTTTCCCTGATTCTGCGGACAGTGTGGTTCGTAGTTATGCTCGTGATATCTAGCGTGTATGCTGCGAGCCTCGGAAGTTTAAATGCAGCGGGCGGCTGTCAATGGGCGTTGGTATTCATTTACCCTATCTACATGCTGATAATGGCGTGGGATCTGTGGCTCGCTCATAAGCCGACCATTCGCTACTACACGTATGCAGATAAACAGAAGTTTGCGAATGAAGGTTCTGATGTTGACTCCATGGTGGTTGAGCAGCCCCAGCGCCCAGGTGACGAGTCTCCAATGGTCCTTCATGAGTACGCCTCTACCAAATGATTACCACTTTTCTCTTTCACTCTTTTTTTTTCTTTAGCTTAATTTCATGACGACTGCTCATTTATATACTATGAATAAAGTATCTACCACGAACGACGAGGATACCTCAAAAGTGCGGGGAACAGCTGTATCTGGGAGGCGGTATGGTGCGATAATACGGTGTTAGGGGTGGTAAAAGCAAGTAAGATTTGCAGGACAAATTAGCTTGAGCAGCAATCTTATAAGAATACAGGGAGATTTGAATGTCTCAAAAACGCGGGCAGACACCACGAAATCTTAAGTGCCACCACGGTGTTAGGTCATGCAGATCAGCCTAGACGCAGTATAAGACCCAGCCGCGGTTAGGCGAGGTTTTGTTTTATAAGCCGCAGCATGCGCTTTGTTTACTCGGCCCAGACAAACACGCGCACACGCATGCACACATATACCTACACACACATCTACATACATACAAACCTACATACCCATGCGCACTACGCACAGCGGTAAAGGGTGAATAGTAAACATGGAATGGGGGTATGCCGCACTGGGCGCATGACTTGCGGCGAAATGTCACATTAGCCATCGTTGCTTATTTGCTTACTACACTCTGCATGCGAGTCTTAGCGGGCTGCAGCGAGCGCTGCTAAAACGGACGCGCCGCGTTGCAGTTAGTCAGGCGCCCGAGGCGGCATGCCACAAGCTCTGCGCAAGCTACGAGCAGTTTAGAACCTCACGCAGGCTACCGGTCTTGGCGTGTTCTCGGGCTGCGTTGACCTACTCCGCTGGATCTACAGATTCTTTGCAAGCAGTCTTAGCGATCTCTGCAGAGCAATTCGTGGAGGGTTGCCGCAAGGCTTGGACGTTTTGGGAAAGACCCTTGCCCCGTAAAATTGTAATAAGGTCGCATCCTACCGGCGAGCTTTAAATTTCCCAGCCGAGACCATTTTGGCACCACACACATGCTGAAAATCTTCCACCACTGGGGCGTCCCGCTCCTGGCCGCGGCCATTTGGTGGGGCATGCTGATTGCGCTGATTGCGTGCTGGGCCGGGCAGGGCCACCCCACGTACCGGTGGATGGAGCCGACGAACCAAAGGATCATGTACATCTCGGACGTTGCTGCGTCGAACCTGCAGCCGATCTTCATTTCGTGCGCGGGCGCGTCGGGCCTGCTTGTCGCAATCTCGCTGGGCAGCGAGATTTATCTGCGCACGACGCGGCGGCTGCGGCCGGGCCTCGAGCTGCGGCTCGGCACGAAGATCACGATGTGGTTTGCGCTGCTGTTTGTCGTTATTGGCGAGCTCGGCATTCTGTTTGTCAGTATCTTTAATACCCGCGTGTTCCCCGACGCGCACACCGCCATGCTGATCGTGTTCATTGTGTTTGTCGGGCTGTCGTCGCTGAGCTCGATTGCCGAGTACATTGTGCTCGACCAGGACTACCCGCGCAAGCGGCACATTCTTGTGTCGCTGGTGCTGCGGTGCATCTGGTTCGCCATCGAGCTGGCGCTGGCGATTGCGTTCGCGGCGTCGCGCCACACGAGCGTCGACTCTGCCGCCGTCTGCGAGTGGGTCCTCGCCTTCATCTACCCGATCTACATGCTAATCATGGCGTGGGACCTGTGGCCGGCGTACAACAAGTCGCGCGGCCACTACCCGGACCAGAACGGCGACTACCCCGTCGCGCCCGAGGCCGGCGTGGCCGACGCCGTCACGGGCGAGCCGGCCTACAACCAGCCGGGACCGTACGGCCCCGACTACAGCCATCCTGGGTACACGAACTACTCGCCGCCGTCGAACGAGGAGGCCGAGAAGTTCCACACGCCCAGCGTCTAGTTCCACGCGCCTAGCGTCTAGTGCCACACGCCCAGCGTCTAGTTCCGCATCGCACACCCTAATATTGGCGGATCCTAATTCGGGCGGATCTTTATTTATAGTTAGATACAGCGATTGACGTTACTGCCCTCGTTCTCAGCACGTGCGCGCGATCATTGGCGGCGGTGAACAGTTTGTCGATAAGGGTTGCATTGTGTTCTGCCGCCGCGATCGGTGCTGAGTGCGTAGTTTCGTGCTTAATTTGCGTAGCCGTAGATACCCGCCGCGGCCCCTTGGGCTCAAGGGCTTTAGTTATGCGCACATGCGCGGGCCGCCATTTTCAAATATTATTTTTCACTTTCGTGATTTACTCAGCCGCATGGCAGACCAGCCGGGCGCGCCGCCGGCGAAGAAACAGCGCGCCGACGGCAACGTGGGCGCCGTCGACAAGTCGATTCTGCTAGCCGCGCAGGACCCCGAGCAGTGGATTGCGAACCGGCGCCGGAATTGGCCGACGCGGGAGCGCATTGCGCAGCGCAAGGCCGAGGCCGAGAAAAACGCGCATGCGCAGGCCGCCGCCGAGCCGAAACAGCCCGAGCCGGCGCGGGACGCCGCACCCAAGGACGCGGCGCCGCCGCAGCGCCGGCCGCCCGCGTGCCGGTACTTTCTGCGGGGCCGGTGCAATGCCGGCGAGAAGTGCCGCTTTGCGCACGAGAAGCCGGGCCAGAGCGCGCGCGAGCAGCGGCCGGCGCACGAGCGCGTGTACAAGCGGTTTGAGCCGCCGCCCAAGGCGTCGCTGTTTGTGAAGCTTGTGCAGACGGACCACGACGTTGAGGACGAGAAGCTGCTTGACTTCATTGACTATTTATACGAGCGGAAGCTGATATGAGCCAACAAACTAGCATGTACATATAAACTAAATTGTAGTCTGTCACATTCTATTCAATTGTGTCGAGCGTTAGTTGGTCTGGGGCACTGTGCCATTCAATTGCAGCGCGAACGACGGGAGGAGATCATAGTTGGTGTACGAGTATACCGCCAGCCTGCATCACTTGGCGCAGCCGGTTGGTGCGTTCAGTGCGTTCAGTGCATTCGGGCATTCGAGCATTCGGGCATTCGGGTATTCGAGCATTCGCGCATTCGTGCGTTCGTGCTTTCAGTTGCAATCATGGTTATTCGATAAATTATTCAGTATAAACGCACATATTAGCCGGCGCGGCGCTGGCGCCGCGGCTGGGCCGCGCCTCTACCGCCCAATGCGCCCGCGCCGCACCGCCTCAAGTTTGGCACCACCTCAAGTTTAGCACCACCTCAAGTTTAGTACCACCTCAAGTTGAGCACTACTTGGGCACTACCTCATCTGGGCGCCTCATCTTGAGCACTACCTCTTCTTGAGCGGGGCGAAGTAGTAGTGGTTCATGGCCTCCTTTGCCGTGAGGCGGTCCTGGTGGTCGTAGCGCAGCAGCTTGTCTAGGAAGTCGATGGCGTCCGGCGTGGCGAGGTGCTTGTTCTCGCTCTTGATGAACGAGGACCACGCCTTGCGCGGGAACGTGCCGATGACGTCGTCGTACTCGTGGCCGAGCTTGAGCTCGTACTTCTCGAGGTAGTCGAAGAGCCCGTCGGTGCCCAGCACCTTCGCGATCTTCACGAGCTGGTCCGTGTTCGACGTGCCGTGGAAGAACGGGTCCTTGCGGAAAATCATGGCGGCGAACATGGCGCCGAGCGACCACATGTCGAGCGAGTAGTCGTACTGCTGGAGGTCGACGAGCAGCTCGGGGCCCTTGAAGCAGCGCGACGCGACGCGCACGTTGTACTCCATGCCCATGTGGTAGAACTCGGCGAGGCCCCAGTCGATGAGGCGCAGCTGCTTCTTTTCGTGGTCGATCATGACGTTATGCGGCTTGATGTCCCGGTGCATGATGCCCTTCGAGTGGCAGTAGTCGAGGGCCTTCAGCAGCTCGTAGATGTAGTAGCGGATCTCGTTTTCGGACAGCTTCGGGTAGAGCACGCGGAAGTCGGTGTTGTTCACGTACTCGAAGATGAGGCTCGGCGTCTTCGAGAGCGGGTCGCGCACGACGTCGAGCAGCGTCACGATGTTCACGCCGCCGGTCAGGTTCTGGAGAATCTTGATCTCGCGCTTGATCTTCTTCTTCTTCACGGGCTTCAGCACCTTGATCACGCACCGCGCGTTGTTATGAATGTTGATGCCCTCGAACGCCTCCGAGTACTTGCCGCGGCCGATCTTGCGCACGACCTCGTAGCTCGCCTGCGTGCCCCACAGAATCGCCACGTTGTCGTAGTCCCAGTAGCTGCTGGGCATCTTGCGGTTGTAGTCCGCGTACACCCGCGCAACGCTTTCCTTCACCATCGTTGGCGCAGCAGGGGGCGTTACTTAGAGTCGAGAACTGGCCTGGCCCAAAATTCAACACTTCTTCTTCTCCTTGGGAGGTCAGCGCTGAGTCACGCGGCGGCGGGCGGGCAGCCGCCTGGCCGCGGCCCGCGCCGGCCCACGCGCCGCATTGGCCCTCGCAAACGGCAGCTGCGGCCTCGCGCAGGCGCCAGCTCGCGGCGCCCGCGCACTGCGCCGCTCCGCGCGCCCGCCGGCGCCCGCGTGGCGGCCGGCTCCAGCCCCGCTTAGGGTATCGGCTGACTGATAGCGTTGGGTCTTATCTTAAGCACCGAAACAGGCATGTGGCTGCTGGCCGGCTTCCTGTCGCGGACAGGCCGGCCTGCGGCCTGCGTGCACTGCGCTGCGCGTCGGGCCGCAGACATATTTATTTCAGGGCTGATGCGGGCCAATTGGCCGCAGTTGGCCACTAACTAAGTGGCTGTTCGCCGGCCTTGAACGACGCCATGGCGAGCGCGGGCGCTGACATTTCGGGGTTCTTCACTCATTACCATCGGTCCTGCTTTACCATATGTAAATCTAGATACGGGTTTCCTGGAAAGACGATTGGACGGATCGGTGCAGCGATGCGTGGTAGACTGCCGCAGGAATTGGCCGGCCACGCAAGCCTGCCCTCCCTCAATTCGCCGTCCGCCGAAACCGCATTCCTCAACTCGGCCATTCGTCTACGCCGCGACCATATTTCTGCGTGAACGCTGCCCGACCCGTCCCCGGGGTTGCGGACACGTGAGAGCGGGCTAACCTCAACCCGGCAGCTCGATGCCGCACGGCCTGAACGTCTGAACCGACTTAGCACACTCGCGCGTGAACTATGTGGACCAGTATCCTGCGGATATGGAGTGCATTGGCCCTGCTGGGCGGTAGCTCTGCCGCCCCTTCTTTTGGCGGTGCTGTCGTATTTCTCGGGGGCGGCCCGCCCGAGCTGACGGCCGGCGACTCCGAGTCAACGCCTAGTTACACGTTTGTCAAGTTCTGTGTGCCCGGCAACGCGGGCTGCGAGCGGCTCGCACCCGTTTGGGACGCGGCGCACGCGCGCGTGGCCGACGAGTTGAAAACGAAGCAACGCAACCTCGAACTGAAGTGGGACAGCGTCGACTGCTCTAAAGAAGAGGACCGGTGCAAAGAGGTCGGGGTCGACGGGGCCTACCCGGAGCTGATGGTGCTTCGCGACGGCCGGCGCTATTACCACTATGCGAATATTGACGCGAGCGAGGACGACTTGCGCGTGTTTGCACTGGAGGTCGCGAAGCGCGGCGAGGACGCGCTGCGCGGCTTCATGGAGCGTGCGACACCGAGCCTGTTGCAGGACGTCGAGGCGACATCGCCCGAGGAGGACACTGTCCGGGTTGTGCACAGCACAACAGAGTTGTTTCCCGGCGTGCGGAGCCAGGGTTGGTCGTTGATTGAGCTGAACGACCCGGCGAACGCCGAGATACGGGACCTCTTTTACACCGTGATGACGCAGAACTGTGATTTGCGGGAGATTGCCGAGCACAGCAGCGACGGCGACAGCTATGTCAACTGCGGGCAGCACCGGGACGCGTGCAATGTTCCTGAATTCGGGCAGGCCAGTTCAGTGCGCATTGAGGAGCTCCGCGGGGGCTTCTGTCTGTACCGGTATTTTTACTGATTGCGCGCTTGTGAATTGAGTGCGGAGCGGTCCTCGTCATGTAGTATAGTATATTATTGTATTGTATTGTATTGTATTGTATTGTATTGTCTGTACTGTACTGTCTGTACTGTATGTACTGTACTACTGTACTGTATTGTATTGTAATGCGCCGTAGTATTGGCGTATCCCGTAGCGCAGTCCATTTTTGCGTCAGCGTCTGCGCCCGAGCACTCGCGCCCATGGATGTTGTGCGCTTGGCAGGGCCACGTAGCCGGCGTCCCGTGGCCGCGGCATGAGCCCGCGGCCGTGGACCTGCCGCTCGAGCTGTGGAGCGCGCCGGCCGCACAATTGCCCGGCGGCGCCGCGGCCGGCCTCGACGGCTGCACGCTCGCGTTCGACAGGTACGTGCTTCTCGGCGACGTGCCGCTGTGGGCGATCGCCGGGCCCGAGATGCAGGTGTTCACGCAGGACAGCGCGTGCGTCGCGTACTTCTCGCAGCTGGCCGCGGCAAAGACCGCCGCGCACGAGCGCGTCGCGCTGCGCGCCGTGCTGCGCGCGGGCACCGAGGCCGCCGCGGCCACGGCCGACTACGTGCTGATTTACGCTGTGCAGGACGACGGCGACCCCGTGGCGCGCGTTGCAGCGCGGCCGCTGCGTGTGCGGAGCGCGCCTGCGTCGCCGCCGGCCAGCCCTCGCCCCGCGCCCCGCGTCGACCCTGGCCCTGCGCCGGTGGCGAGCAGCGACCCGCAGGCGGGGCCTCGGCAATCGCAGCACGACGCGGAGCCGCGCCCGCGCAGCCAGGGCATTCCCGACGTGAAGCGGGCCGTCCAGCAGACGGTGCTGGGCGCGCTGCGCCTGCGCGGCGTGCGCCGCGACAGCCCCGAGTTCAAAACAATGTACCACATCATCTCGCGCGCAACGGAGTTTGCGCTGCGCGGGCGCCGCCGCGAGGAGCTCGCCGTCACGGACGTGCACGAGAAGGTCGAGGCGCTGCTCGCCATCATTGAGTGACGTGCCCGCCGAGTGCGGCGCCCATTGAGCGAGGCCGCCCCGCGTTATTAAACCGCGATAAGGCGCAATCGTTGCGCCGCCGCAAACCAAACCCCTCCCCGCTAATCGTATATGCCTAGTTTCTGATACGACGGCGCGCGGCCGCAGCCGGCGGCAGCGGTGCGCGGCCCCACATGGCGGGGGACACATGCGCGCACATGCGCGCGAGCCAGGCGCTCGGCCGGCCCAGAGAAGGGTGCGCACGTGACATCCCGGTGGGGATGTGTCAACACGACGACGGTCGCGGTGCATCTTTCTTAAGGACTCCCCACCTGCCGCGGCCCCGCACCCATGTCCGAGCCCGTAGCCACCGAGCCCAATGCTGGCGCGCCCGCAGCCGAGCAGAAGACGTACGTGCCGCTCAGCGAGATCGAGAAGCACAAGTCGAGCGACGACCTGTGGATGGCCGTGAACGGAAAGGTCTACAACGTCACGTCGTTTGTCGACCAGCACCCCGGCGGCGAGGAGGTGCTGCTCGAGCACGCCGGCACGGACGCGACCGCCGCGTTCGAGGACGTCGGCCACTCCGAGACCGCCGTCGAGATGCTCGACGACCTCTATGTCGGCGACGGCAACCCCGAGGAGCTGCTCATTGTCGCGAAGAAGGAGCAGGTCGGCCTCGGCGACACGAGCGAGGGCTCCTCCAACAACATGCTGCTGCTCATTGTCGCGGGCCTTGTTGCCGCCGTCGCCTATTTCTACTTTAAGGCCATGAAGGAGTAGTCTGTAGTTTCTCTATCTATTTTAGCTCCGCCCGTGCGGGCCAATCAAACCCCGACCAAATGTCAGCTTATCGCGGCGCTACATACGGACAACAGCCGGCCAGGGCGCTACATACGTTAAGGGCTACATACGCTAAGCGCGCGCTGCGTGCGGGCGGCGACGGGCCCTGCGCCGCGTGCGCAGTGCGCGCCGGCCCGCAGCACGTCGCGGTCGCAGCTCGTTGTGTGTTGCACGCGCAGGCGCGGGTTAAGCGGCCCGCCCCGCTGCCAAAGGCCGGGCGTGATAGCGGTAGCGTACTAATCAGCCACATGGCCCCGAACCGCCGGTAGTGTGAACCGCGGATAGTGGGACAGACAGACACACCGTCTACAGTTGGACACATAGACATAATTAGATCATAGTTAGGCCGGTCCAAAGAAGCATTCGGCTAGTTCTAATAAGTTGCTCTGAACCGCGTGGCCGTCGGCGCGTGTGACTAAATGGGCACCCGCGGGAGGCAATGATGCAGGAAGCGCTCCACGCCGTGACGCAGGGGCATCCGGCCGGGCTTATCAGCAACGTACCTGGCTCGCCAGTTTTGGGACCCCAACGGCTTTTGCCTCGCCGCCTAGTTAGGGCACCGCGTCCGACCGCTCATCTCGGCGCGTGCAGCCCTAAGGTTAGAGGTGGCGCGGATCAGGCAATGTTAGCCGGGCGATCTGCGGCGCTGGCCAAATGTGTCATCAAGCTCAGCCTGCGAACGTTACGAAGTACGATGCATTTCGCGCGCGCAATGCGCGCTGGCACGCGCACGGAGGCGCGCAATGCCCAGGCCACGCAATTTTTCACGCGGCCGCTACATGCGCGCGGCCAATTTCGTGCGCGGATCGCCAGGGGGCCGGTCTTGAGTCGCTGCCGAAACCGCTCGGCGTTCCACTCGGGTCCGGTGACATAAGCACTGTTATCTATTAGAGTCGCCCGCGGATGTGCGCACGTGACGCGTGGAGGCGAGACCGGCGCACGCCGGCGCGAGCTCCGGGTGGCCACAATGCGCTAGCGCGCGCGCAAAAACTGCAGCACAGTGGTCCCGCGCTGGTCCCGGACACCTGCCGCGTGCGAATCACGCCGGCGCATGTGCGAACCGCGCATACTCCGAGCCCCAAGCCTCGTTGTGCACGCCCTCCGAGGCGCTGATCCAGGGCACATGGTCACCGAACCGCATGCATGCTTATCCCAAAAATTTCATGTTCCTAGCCCTGGAATTCCCACTCCGCAATTTGTCACTAACGTATAAATTGAGTCACCCTCCCAACGTCCCGGCGCCAACCTCGTTCATCCCCCTCCAGTTTAGACCACAGAAAGAAGACCGATAAGAGATTTTTGAACAATGTGCGCCTAAACACACGAGCCCCGTCCATATAACGTCGAAGATGATCCGATGAACCGAGAGATTTGAGAAAACAACCACCGAGTTAAGTTTTCATCCCCCATATTCCCCCCATGATGATTTCCCCACAACAGCAAGAATGAGCAACACCGACCCCAGAACTAAAACAGAATTGAACACGAAAATGAACGTTTCAGACACGCAATTCCCGACTCTTGAATCCATGCCGCTGCGCCACACGAAGCACCAGGGCGTCTTCGGCAAGTACGCCGCCTCCATGGCCGCCCTCGAGGACTCGTGGGCCTCCGGCGCCGCCGGCCGCTCTGACGGCCACTACCAGGGCCTCGCGCCCATGACCCCGGTCACGCCCCACCTCTCGCTCCCGCTCGGCCCGGAGAGCTTCAACCCGGCGTTCGAACTCGACCCGGTCAAAAAGGAGGAGGGCGACCTGTTCTTCTCCCCGGCGAGCCTTGAGGACACGGTCTCGCCGGACGACCTGCTGACTGCAGACAACTCGCCGCTCTTTGATAACATCGACGCCGGCGAGATGCAGAACTGGGAGTCCCTCTTTTTGGAGGGCGCCCACGAGCCCGCGCCGCTTGAGCAGGAGCAGGCCCCGAAGGACGACGGCCTGTTCCCCGCGGAGCCCTCGTTCCAGCAGCACACGCCTGTCGTCGGCAGCCGCAGCAACAGCAGCAGCGCTCCACAGGGCGCCGCGGCGAAGCTGCCCGAGGACAGGGCCGCTCTCGACTTCGAGCTCGCGGACCTGATTGCCGCGCAGAACCGCGGCGCCGACAAGACGGCGCTGCAGCAGGCGAGCCCGCGAATGGGCTCGTCGCCGGCGCTGGGCGGCGTCTCGAAGGCGCGCTCGCCGGCGGGCACCGACCGCGCGACCAAGAAGAAGGTCGACGACCTCGGCATCACCGTCTACAAGCGCAAGCCGCGCTCGACGCCGCTGATGCCGGTCGAGGTCCCTGAGGACGGCGACGGGACCGCGGCAAAGCGCGCCAAGAATACCGAGGCCGCCCGCCGCTCGCGTGCGCGTAAGCTAGAGCGCATGAGCCAGCTGGAGGAGCGTGTGCGCGAGCTGCTCGACGAGAACGAGCAGCTGCGCGCCGAGCTCGCGAAGGCGAAGGGCGAGTGAGCGTGCTGGATTCCTGCCAGGTTCAATCTAATCTACAACTCTCTATTTTCTACTCTAATACGTTTATCTCAATATTTCTGAACAACGTTACGTCTACCTGTTGTGTATAGTTGCTTGTGTGTTTTGTGCGTCTGTGTGTGTTGACGTGCGTATGCAGATGTGGATAAGAAGACTAATTGGGCGTCGTGCATGCGAAACCAATTATGCAAACTGAGCACACGGAGCGCTCATCAACAGTGCGTAGTAGCAGGATATGGCAAAGTAGCAGAACACAGGAAGGCGCACGTCTCGGCGGGAGGCAGCACTGGGGACTGCAGTGCGTGTTGCGAACGCGCTGTTGAATTGTGCGCGGTGCTGATTCGCGCGTCAGTACGTCGCATCGGCCTGCGCGCTACAGTCGCATGCTACTAGATGGCCGTGCTGTGAAGCCGATCCGCATCTGACCGCACCACCCTTCCGAATTAGGAAAGAGTCCGTGGCAGACTCGTGAGACCGATCCGGGAGCATATAAGAGCGGTCCGCGCCCCTGGATTCCCACGTACCCGACTCTCAGATCCTATTTATCTGCTCATGATTGCTTCTTTGATTCTGACCGGTCTTCTGCACGGCGCGCGCGCCCAGGCTCCCGTCGCGGGCCCCGACGCCAACGGCGTGAACAACGCCGGCGGTTATGTTGCGTACGACGCAGCGAACCCAGGCGCGCAGCAAGCGTGGGCGCAGCCCGTGGCGGCGCCAGCGCCCATTCTGGCGTCCGAGTTCATCCAGTCGGGCCAGGTGCCGACGTGGAACCCGAACTACATCTCGAACGCGCAGGGGTACTTCGTGCCCGTGATTGTGGACGTGGAAGAGGAGCTGCCGCCGAACATTGCGCAGAACCTTGTTGATCCGCTGCAGGTCGAGCAGCTGCAGGCTGCCGCGCCGCCCGCGCCGCAGGCCGTGTGGGAGCAGCAGAACGGCCCCGTGCAACAGTAAGAGCTCGACGCATGCTCTGCGCAGCCGCTCGCGGTTTAATCATACCTCTAACAGCAATATTATCTAGTAGTAGTAAACGCAGTAACAATATGCCATGTTAAGGGAAGCGCACGCGCATTCGGCCGCGCGAGAACCAGTGAGCAACGCGCGAGCAACTGCGAACTGTTACTTCGTGTGCCGTGTATTAGACGTGTTCCGTGTATTAGATGTTATGTGTATTAGATGTTATGTGTATTAGATGTTATGTGTATTAAGGTTTCCATGCAGATTGGTGCGCGGCTGGCGCGGCTAGAAGCCCTCGGTGCCGTCGAAGCCGACAAAGCCCGTGATGAGGAAGTGCTTGTGGAACGGCTTTTTGGGTAGCAGGTTTGCCCAGTTCCACGCCGACGTGAGGCGGCCGTCGATGCACGAGCCCGCGTCGTAGAAGTTGTCGGCGCCGGAGCCGTCGAATGCAAAGCGGAAGAAGTCGGTGACGATGGTCTTTTGGAGAACCTCGACGGAGCCGTACTGGTCGGCGACCCACGCGGCCGCGTGCTTGTCGGCGGCCAGGACCTGGGGCAGCAGGTTGACGACCGTGTCCACAGGATTCAAAATGCGCGGGATCTGCAGGTACTTGTCGAGGAAGAACAGGGCGTTGGGCACGGCGCGGTCGCCGAGATGCACGACGGACGAGCCGACCCAGTAGCCCGTGCTCTGCTGCGCGCGGGCAATGATGTTGTGCATGGCGCGGCTGACCTTGGGGCTGCCCTTCACGCGGTTGAGGCCCTGGCCCGTGTCCTCGAGGCGGTAGCGCAGGCTCGGCGACAGCAGGTCGTCGTCGGCAATCTTCCACAGGCGGTACATGTCGCCCATGATCTCGGACCACAGGGTGAGCGACTGCAGCACGTACTGGTACTGGCGCTTGTGGTTGTGGCTGAGGCGGGCGCCGCCGCGGCCGCTCGAGATGGCGAGGCTGAACTGGTCCTCGGGCACGTCCGGGTCGTAGCCGGACTTGAGGCGGCGGATCATTGCCTCGACGGGGTCCTTGTTTGCGGCGAGGTACGCGTGGTAGTCGCCGATCGAGTAGAGGGCCTGGCGCGCGGGCTCGCCGTAGGCGCGCGCGAGCGACTCGATGGCGCGCTCCTTGGCGCGGATCTCGGCCTGGACCTGGCGGCGCGGCTTGCCGGCGGCCCTGATCTCGACGGTGGCCGCCGTGATGCGCGGGTCCTCGAGCATGGCCAGCGCGCCGTGCTTCTCGAGGTGCATCTCGACGGTGTAGCACGGCTTGTAGAGGTCGAAGTCGAGGACCTGGCGGACCTCGGGCAGCTGCGAGTCCATGATCATGTACACGAGCTTGCCGTAGTTCGAGCGCATGCGCTCCGGGTTCATGATCTTGTAGCGGCGGCCGACCTCGAACACGGACTGGTACCAGTCTGCGTGCGAGGCGAAGTCGCCGCCGTCGACCAGCACCTTGCCGATGTCCATGCCGTTGGCCACGACGAGGCCCGTGAGCACGGTGCAGATCTCGCGCAGCTCGCGCACAATGCGCTTCGCCTTCGACGCGTACATGTAGATGTCGACCTTGTCGGTGTACTCGCTGACCTCGAGCGCGGCGTCGAGCAGGCGCAGCAGCTTGCGCTCCTCCATGGTGAGGCGCATGGGGATGAAGCTCGCGTCGTGGCGGACCTTCTTCACGTTCACGTCGGCCGGCTCGTCTGCGCCCAGCAGCGACGTTTTCGTGAAGTCCGGCGCGTCGTCCGGCGCATTCGCGTCCTCCGCATTCGCGTCGCCCGGCGCGCGCATCTCCGCGTCGAGGCCGGCGTCGTCGAGGCCGGCCTCGGCGCGGCGCTGCTCCTCGTCCTTCAGCAGGTCCGAAATCGGCTCGCAGTACTCGACCTTGTGCTGCCGCCGCTTGCCCGTGCGGTGGATGTAGTCGAAGCAGACCTGGCAGAACGGCTCCTGGCAGTCGAGGCACTCGAGCTGCTTCGGCTGGTCGCCGCACTCGCAGCACAGGCTCGGGTCGAGCGGCTCGTCGCGCGGCGGCTCGGCGTCGCCGGCGGGCGCGCCGGCTGCCTCGGCGGCGTCGGCCGCCTCGGCCTGCTCGATGCTCATCGCCAGCAGTTCCTTCAGCGAGCGCTTCGACATGGCCCTCGAGGCGCGCCGCCAAAAGATTTAATTTATCCCAGCGGGCCGCCCGCCTGCGCGGCCCTACCCGAACCCAGCGCTCCCACCCACCTCGACGTCGACGCGGCCCAAACAGTTACGGCCAAACAGCTACGTTTCCCGTTCGCGACAGGCGCGGAATGGATTTCGTGTCGAAGGCGCTCGGGTCGCTGGCCCTGGGGCTCCCGTTCGCGCTCGGCGACGAGGTGCGCGTCGACCCGCCGCAGGTGTGGCGGCTCTACGACGCGACGCTAAAGAAGGACGGCGCGCGCGTCAGCGTGTTCGACTACGCCGACGAGAACCAGCCCGCCGCGCAGACCGCCGCGGCCGTGCTGCGCAAGCTCAAGCTCCCGGGCGTCGTCAAGCACGTCGACACCGTCGAGAGCGGCCGGCACACGTACGTGGTGACCGAGCGCGTCGTGCCGGCGCAGGCCGCCGCGCTGGCGCCCGAGGCGCGCAAGTTCGTGCTGTTTGCGCTGCTCCAGACGCTGGCGAACGTGCACAGCGTCGCGCGCTGCAGCCACAACAACATCGGGCCGGCCACGCTCATGCAGGCCGCGGCAACGGGCCAGGGCGTGCTTGTGGGCTTCGAGTTCGCGACGCTCGACGGCGCGCCCGTGCCGCCGGCCATCTCGGCGCTGCGCGCCGCGTGCCCGCCCGAGGGCTGGACGTCGCCGACGCTCGACACGTTCCAGTTCGGCGCGCTGGTCGGCGAGCTGCTGCCGGACGAGGCGCGGCTCGCGACGGCGCTGCGCGCGGCGCGGCGCCCGCCCATCGCGAAGCTCGCCGCGAGCCAGAGCGCGCAGACCGCGCTCGAGAGCCCGCACACGCAGATCGTCGCCGACCTGCCGCACGCGCCGCTGATGCCTGTGCACGAGCTCGAGGGCTTGTGCCGGCGCATCGACGCCGCGGCCGACTCGCTGAGCCCGCTGCTTGTGCGGCAGACCGTGCTGCCCGAGCTCATCAAGACAAACAAGCCGGAGACGTTCCGCACAAACATTGCGCTGCTGGCGCAGCTGGGCGAGGCCGCCGCGGACCGGCCCGCCGACGACCGGCCCGGTGACCGGCTCGCTGACGGCCGGCTCGCCGACGACGACCTCATTGCCGCGTACCTCGTCCAGCAGTACGCGTCGCTCGACCGCGTCGTGCGCCTCGAGCTGCTGCGCCGCCTGCCGCTGTACATACACCTGCTCTCGGACAAGCTCGTGCAGCAGAAGATCATGCCCAAAATGGCGTTCGGCTTCGCCGACACCGAGGCCGTGGTGCGCAAGGCCAGCGTCGCCGCCGTCGAGTGCCTCGCCGACAAGCTGAACGCGCGGCAGCTGAACTCCGAGCTGCTGCGCCTGCTCGCCAAGACGCACAACGACCCGGACGCCGAGGTGCGCGCGCTGACCACAACGGTGCTGTGCCGCCTCGCGCCGAAGCTCGACAACCGCAGCGTCATCTCGACCGCCGTCGGCCGCGCCCTGAAGGACCCCGAGCCGAGCTGCCGCCGCGCGGCGCTGCGCGGCGTCACAACCATCGACGTGCCGATCCGCGAGATCGCCGAGAAGCTGCTCGGCCCCGCCGCGGGCGGCATGCTCGACAGCGACCGCGAGGTCGCGCAGGAGGCGTCGAAGGTCACGGAGTATCTCGTGAGCAAGATCCGCCAGAGCGCGCAGCTCGAGCCGCCGGCGCCGGCCCCCGACGCTAAGGTGCGCATGCCCTCGGTGCCGCCGAACGTGCCGACGCCGCTCAGCACGCTGAAGGGCGCGTCGCTGCCGGCCGGCGCTGCCGACGGCTCGCTGGCGCGGCCTGCGTTCGGCTCGCTCGCCAAAAACTCGCCGCTTTCCAGCGGCACGTCGCTCGCTAGCAGCGCGTCGCACGCCAACAGCGCGTCGCACGCTAACAGCACGGCGCACGCTAACAGCACGGCGCACGCCAAAACTGCGCCGCTGGGCAGCAGCAGCGCCGCCGGCGCCTCGAATAAACACGCGTCCCGCGAACCGCCAGAGTTCAACGAGCCCTCCGACGACGAGCGCGAGAGGGCAGAGACGGCCAACGCGTGGGCGTGGGACGACGACGACGACGACGCCGACGGCATCGACGTGGACGAGGACGCCTGGGGCTGGGACGGCGAGTGAGGGACAGTCTAAGAAACAGTCTAGAATCGGTTGAATTAAATTAAATTAGATTAGCATTTAGTATTTGGTACGCTGTACAGCTGCTAACCGCTGCGCGCAGCCATCGTGTTTCCGCGGTATCCGTTGTTGTTGCGGAACCCGAAGCCGCCGCCGCGGCCGTAGCCGCCGCGACCGCCGCGGCCACCACGGCCACCACGGCCCCAGCCGCCACGGCCGCCGCCACGGCCGCCGCCGCCGCGCGGGCGGCCCATCTCGGCCAGCGCAGGGTCGACCTGCTGGTTCGCCTCGCGAAGCACGTTCACAAGGTCGCGTGCCTTCGCAGAGTCGTCAGCAGTGAACAGCGTGTAGGCATCGCCCTTCGCACCACCGCGCCCGGTACGTCCAATGCGATGGATGTAGTCCTCCGAGTTGTTCGGGTAGTCGAAGTTGATGACGCAGGCAACATCCTTGACATCTGTAAAGTGTTAGTATTCAAATTCCAAGCAAAGAAAAAAGTCCAAGTGAAAGAATAGTGGGAGCCGTCGTCGCCAAAATGGGACGCACAAGCTCGCGCACCTGCCTTCGCTCAACAAAAGCTCAGGGTGGGTTCACTGAATCTCCAATGGAGCTATCACGAAACAAAAAAAAACCAAACCTAAAGAATGCGCGCCAAGCGTTTACCGCATTGGCGCATGAAACTTCACACATAAAGCGCCGTTCCCACATACAAGTGTGGAAGGAGCTTCACTAGGCTGCACCTCAAAGCAAAATCCGAGCAGCCCAACAAGAATCAAATATCTGTATCACGAGGCGGCTAAACGCCCCTAATCTGTGTTCTTTCTTTTCCGTATACCTCTCAGGGCATGCCGATCCGCGTTCATCATAAGTCCCAGCGGTATGATTCGAAGAAGCGATTTCAGGCCACTGCGCGCCCGCGCAGGCGCCCCAAATTGCTTCCCAAACATACCAGCACCTACTCGCGGATGCATGCAGTTCAATAGTTCCCCACTTACGCCTTCGTCGTGCGAAAGCACGCTTGCGGGAGCCGCGCCCCCGCCAAGCGATTCTGTAGTCCTTGTTGTTGTTGTTGTTGTTGTACTTACCAATACCACGCGCAGCCACGTCCGTGGCCACCATGATGGGCGACTTGCCCGACTTGAACGAGCGCAGTACCCAGTCGCGCTCGCTCTGGTCCTTGTCACCGTGCAGCGCCAGGGCGGCAAAGCCCTCCTCGCGCAGCATCTTTGTGACCTGGTCGGCGGTGCGCTTCATCGACGTGAACACAATGATGAGGCTCTTGTTGTCCTTGTCGTGGAACTCCGCCACCTTCTTCAGCAGCTTCTCCTTCTTGTCGTAGGGCTCGACCACCTCGACGGTCTGCGTGATCGTGTGCGAGGCCGAGAGCTCGAGCGAGCCGATCGTGACCTGGATCTCGTTGTTCAGGTAGTCGCGCGCCAGGCGCTGGACCTCCTTCGGCCATGTGGCGCTCCACATGAGCGTCTGGCGGTCCGGGCGGATCTGGGCGAGGATCTTGCGGATCTGGTCCTCGAAGCCCATATCCAGCATGCGGTCGGCCTCGTCGAGCACGAGGTACGTGACGCGGTCGAGGTTAGTCTTGCCGATCTCGAGCAGGTCGATGAGGCGGCCCGGCGTGGCGATGAGAATCTCGACGCCGCGCTGCAGGTCGCGGATCTGCGGGCCCTTCGACGCGCCGCCGTACACACACGTGCTGGCCATGTTGCAGCTGCGGCCGAAGCGGTCGCACTCCTGCTGGATCTGGTTCGCGAGCTCGCGCGTCGGCGCAAGCACGAGCGCGATGGGCCCGTCGCCGCGCTGCAGCGGCGTCTGGGCGGCGATGTGCCGGATGGCAGGCAAGCAGAACGAGAGCGTCTTGCCCGAGCCCGTGGACGCGATGCCGATCATGTCGCGGCCCGAGAGCGCCATGGGCCAGCCCTGGCACTGGATGGCCGTGGGCGACGGGAAGCCGAGCTTCTTGATCTCGTCGACAACGGGCAGCTCGGGCGGGAAGTTGAGCTCGTCGAACGACTGCAGCGGCTTCGGGATGTCCGAGCCGCGGAGCGTCATCTCATTGTCCTTGCGGAACTGCTCGACCTCCTCGTCGGAGCGGTTTGCGACGGCGGGGCTCTCCTCATAGAAGTTTTTCGTGAAGGGCTGGAGCTCGATCTGCGACCAGTCGCGCTCCTGCAGCGGACCGACGGGGCCCATCTGGATATCGTTGAAGCCGCGGCCACCGCCGAAGCCGCCACGACCGCCGCCGAAGCCGCCACGGCCGCCGCGGCCACCGCCAAAGCCACCACCGCGGCCGCCGTAGCCGCTGCCGCCGCCGTAGCTGCTGCGGCCGCCACGCGAGCCGCCCTGCTGGTAGCCACTGCGGCCACCCGAGTAGTCTTGTCTATAGTCGCTCATGATTTGGCGTTTCGAATTCAGTTGGTGAGGAATTGGGTCGAGGCGGGCCGTGCTTTTATAGAGCGGAAAAAATAATCTGCATGTTTCGGTTACCTAATTTTTTTCACCTGCAGGCGCGGGCCCGAACCCTGGCGTGCATGCGGCTGGCATGTCACAGAAACGCTGCAACGTTGACAGGCCAACCAAATAATCTCGTTGTTTGGAGTAAAAATGCGGTTAATGCGAATGTATAAACTACGCGCAAGCAGTGGATGCATACACATCACCTAAACTAAACCACCGCTGCAAATTATATATCGCGCACGGTGAATGTACAGCTGCTCCACGCTGAGCCAGAGTTCGATGTGGCTTGAATTGAGCAAGCGTGTACGCAAGCATGGTGAGTTTGGAGAGTGAGGTGGAGCAGAACGATAAAGTACATTTTGAACGTTGTCTCGCACAGAAGACGCGGTCGGAGTAAGGAACGCTGCACGCTGCACTGAGTATTGGAATGGCGTCGTTCGCCTGCATCCCTGCACGCAGTCTGCTGTATGGCTACCCGAGCGCCGTTGCAGAGCAGCGCCGTCCGCCTGTCACTTGTTCAGAGTAATACTGTCTATGTCTAGCTTCTAGTATATGCTCGCGTTCAGTCGCTGTTAGGACGCCATGGCGTTAGACCTGAGGGGCGGCAGCACGGCCCGCGCGCTCTCGCTGTCGCTGTCGGCGTCGGCGTCTTTGTTGGCGTCGGCGTCGCTGTCGGCGTCGTCCTCGGCGTCGCTGTCCTCGCAGCTCACGAGCTGGTTTTTGTGCGCGCGCCAGACGCGGTCGCATGCGCACGGCGAGATCGGCATGCGGCTGCGCTGCGCGGCGTCGCGCGCGTGCGCCGGGAACGTGACGGAGAGGCCGTCGAAGCGCGGGCCGCCGCGCTCGCAGATGATGCCCTTGGGCGGCTTCTGAGTGACGCTCATTGCCCGGCCCGGCCCCGCGCCGGTCCTATTTGTATGCCCGCTAGGGCAGCCGGCCTGGACCGGGCGCGGTCACCTGGCCGGCCCGCGGCTATAGTTTGATTGCGTGTATGGGACTGAAACGGCCGGGCAACCTTAATGCGGCGGGAGGCTGTGCGCGGCGCGGGCGGCGCGCGGCGCGCCGACAAGCTCACAGGTGCGCGCGGAAGCGGGCCTTCAGCGTGTTCGGGTCGTCCACGGGCAGCGACGCCGGGTGGCGCTGCTTCATGATGTCGTGGACGCCGCTGACCACAAGGCGGCCGCTCGGGTTGAAGATCTCGACCTGCACGTAGGCATTGCTCTTTGTGCTGCTGAGGACGCGGCACTTGATGGAGATGACGGCGTCGAGCGGGACGGCCTGGATGATCTGGACGTCGAGCGAGCGCGTGCGGCCGACGCCGCGCGCGAACGCGGCCATCTCGTCGGCGCCGGGCGCGTCGCTCGTCCAGTAGTTTGCGTCGGCGGCGAGCGCGAGCAGCGAGAACAGCGCGACGAGCGTGCTGCTCGCGCCGCCGTGCACCATGTTTGCCGAGTTGCGCAGCTCGTGCACGGTGAACAGCTCGAACGTGACGGCGCGCACCTGGCCGGGCTCCTCGCGCACGTCCACGACCTTCACGTTGTCGTACACAAACTGCACAAACACGCCGCCCCTGTTGCGGTGCTGCAGGGCGACGTACTCGCACGCGCGCTGGACCAATTCGCGGGACGGGAGCGACATGCTAACAGCCAAGCCAAGCAGAGCGTTACCTCGGGAAACTCTGGCGGGTGTGGGGTTAGGCGCCGGGGCGAGCAGGCAGGCCCGCGGCCCAACCCTGGCGCAGACCGCACCGCGGCGCGTGTGGCGAGCGTTTGGGAGATCGCCGGCGCGGGCCGGCTCGCGGCCGGCCGGGGCTAGGCTGGGCGCCGGCTGGGCTGGGTTCGGCGATCCGCGCCCTGGCGATCGCTTGTGGGGCGGCGTGCGCGGGCGTGCGCGGGCGCTCAGGACGCGGCCCGGCGGCAGGGCCGGCAGGCTCGGCCGCGGCTCGGCAGGCGGCCCGGCCGCGCGGCAGGGGCGGTCGCCGGTCCACGTGACCGCGAGTCCGAGTCTTGCGCCGTCCCCGAGTAAATTCTCGCTCCCAACGGGTGCCAAAAGCCATGAGCTCGTCCGACGCGGAGCACGGCGCGAGCGACGACGTGCTGAGCCCCGACGGCGCGGCCGCGGCGCGCCAGCGCCGGAAGTGGACGAAGCAGGAGGACGAGCGCCTGCGCCTGCTCGTCTCGTACTGGGGCGACCAGGGCGGCCGCCGCAGCAACTGGGACAAGATCTCGGCGAACTTCGAGGACCGCTCGTCGAAGGACTGCCGCAAGCGCTGGTTCCACTCGCTCGACCCGAAGCTGCGCCGCGGCAAGTGGAGCAAGAGCGAGGACAAGGTGCTGAAGGAGGCGTACCAGCGGCTCGGGCCGGCGTGGCAGCGCATCGCGCAGCTCATTCCGGGCCGCACCGACGACCAGTGCGCGAAGCGCTACAACGACGTGCTCGACCCGTCCGTGCAGGACCGATTGCGCCCCTGGGACAAGGACGAGGACGAGAAGCTGCTGAGCCTGCACGCGAAGCACGGCGCGAAGTGGCAGACGATCTCGCGCTGTCTCGAGGGCCGCACGGGCCTGACCTGCCGGAACCGCTGGCGCAAGCTCACGCGCCCGAGCCGGCCGGAGGCGGCCGCGCGCGGCGACGACGCTGCCGACGGCGCGGCCGCCGGCGTGGGCGCCAGCGACGGCGCGGGCGCCGCGGGCAGCGGCGACGCGCCGCGCGCGGCCGAGGGCCCGCTCGCGTCGGGCCTGCCGTTCGACGTCCCGGGCTCGAACCTCGTGGCCGGGTTCCCGGCCGGCGCCGAGCCGAACTGGCTGCTCGGCGGCGGCGGCGGGCCCGGCGGGCCGTTTGGCCCGCACCGGAACCTGACGATGACGATCGAGGACCCGTCCGAGCCGCCCGAGCACGCGCTCCAGCAGATGCACCACACCATCTCGGAGATCCACCTCGGCCGCATTTTGCAGCACGCGGCCGAGCACAAGCAGCAGATCGTCATCCACCAGCACATATACCAGACGGTGCCGCCCGGCGGCGGGCCCGAGCCGGCGCTGGCGCGCGGCGCGGCGCCCGCCCACGCGGCTGCCGCGCACCAGCACGCGCACCGGCACGCGCACGCACACGCGCCGCTCATGCCGCAGGCCATGCCGCCGCCGCCCCACGCGCCGCCCGAGCACGCGGCCGTCGCGGCAAGCAGCGCGCCCATGGCCGCGCGCACGGCGTCGCCGGCCGTCGGCCCGCCGCCGTCGCCGCCGGACGAGTTCCTCGGCCGCCCGCTGCTGTTCGACGAGGGCCAGCCGCAGATGGCCATGCCGCGCGCAAGCAACATGTTTGACGCCGACGCAATAGACTTCCTGGCGTTCAACCCGTCTTGATGCCCGCGGCCGCCGCCGCTAATAAAAGTTTTATGTATCGCACACGCTGCCCTTATGAACTAACAATTATGATGCTTTTTAGCCGCTGCCGGCCTACGTTCTAAGTACATTTACTGCGCGGCCTCGGACGCGCTTACTGCGGCCTCCAAGGCGTTTACTCCAAGGCATTTGCTGCGGCGCCTCCAAGACATTAGCTGCGGCGCCTCTGAGGGCAAGACAGGCACACGTGTTGCGTGACACGGCACCACATGTGTTTGACACGGCCCAGTGTCAGACGGCCCTCATGGCATGCCCTTCGGCAGGTGCGGGTTGGGGCCGTAGCCGCCCTTAGACGCGATCAAGTGCAGCGTTAGGCGCAGGCATAGGCGCAGGCATAGGCGCAGGCATAGGCGCAGGCATAGGCACACGCTTAGACGCAGGCCTTACTTTCGGTCCTTGGGCTCTCCTTAAGCCCGTCTTTGCGCTTAGTCGGCGCCGCCTTTCGGGCCTTGCAATCCTTGGTCGCGTCCCTGGGAGGCCTTGAGCCGGCCCCCGGGTAGTCGCCTTCACTGAGCCTGAGCTTCGTGCTGGGTATCTAGTGTGCTGGACAGCGGCAATGATGGGATAAGGTGGGCGGGGCTTCGAGCCCGGCCCAGGTCCGGGCCGGGGCTCGCTCTCGGGCTAGCGGGAGCACCGTCTCAATGCGGCGCACGAAGCCGGCTCTCCATCTGCACCGGCTCGACTCGGTGCGCGCCGGCTGGCGGAGGCCGTGCGCGCGATTACTCCTCCTCCTGCCCGTCGTACTGGTCGAACGGCAGCCGCATGTCGATCCACGTCTGCCCGGCAAACTGCGACTTCGACACGCCGTGCTTCGAGAACCCGTGCTTGTGGTAGAACGGCTGCACGTCCTCGTGCGCAAGCAGCGCCATGCCGTCGGCCGAGCACAGCCCAAAGAACTTCTGCACGTAGTCCTTCATCATGAGGTAGCCCACATGCTTCTTGCGCCAGTTCGGGTGCACGGCCACGCTGTGCACGGCAATCGTGTTCCCGTCCTCCTTGTGCGCGCCAATCTCCATCGACGCGTCGGTCACAAAGTCCGCGTCCGTCTTCGTGGCAATGATGTGGCCCACAAGCACCTCCTTCACCAGCGTGCTGCGCTTCGCCGCCACGCCGACCACGTCCTCGTCGTCCGCCTCAAACGCGCCGCGCGCCTCGTCCTTGTTCCACTCGTACGTGCGGTCAAACACGCCCGCGCACAGCTCGGGGCACACCGTCAGCCGGTACGCAAGCTTCTCGCTCGTCGCGCGCTCCTCCGGCGGGAAGCACGCCTTCTCCAGCCGCACAACCTGGTCCAGGTCCGCGAGCCGCAGCGGCCGGATCGCAAACGCCGCGGGCAGAAAGTGGTCCTGCGAGTCAAACGACTCCAGCGACTCAAGCTCCTTGTACAGGCTCTCGGACGCCGTCGGTCTCATCTCTGCTTCGTCCAAGTGCTGTCCTGTGGTTTACGGCAGCGTCTTGGTTTACCGGTATTAGGTTTTCACCAGGGCCACCGCCGTCGTCACGCGCCCAGCCGGACCCCAAAGCCGGTCACGCGACCCGGCCACCCTAGCCTTTTTTCTCCCGGGCCTCCTTTATCTGCGCGGCCTGTCAGCAAGTCCTCGGGTGTTAAGCGGGGTTGCCCTAACCGCGCAGATGGGCGCGGGCCCGGATAAACTACGGCTCGCCGCCGCCGCGCTGCACGCTCAAACCGACCGCGCAACTGCCTCCGCCGTGCCGGCCCGCTTGTGCGCCGCCGGCTTCTCGGTGCCGCGCCGGCTGGCGCTGTGCATCGGCCGAATAAGGCGTTGGCGTACGCCTCGTACGCGGAGGCTAGGGCGCCGCTTTTCCCGCGCTTATAATAGCCCAGATGGGGCTCGTCGGCTGTGGCGGCGGCACCTCACAGATGGCGCTGATGCCGAGCGCCTAACATGCATGCGCGCATCCCGAATAATTTTGTAGCACTCATACTCCACACGCGTTCTCGGATTTTTCAAACAAAAATGTGCACGGCGCAGCATGAGCGCTCGGCGCCGGCCATGCGGCAAATCCGCTGCATGCAGTAAACAGAGATAGGTAATTTGAGCAGGAGGTAGTTTACGTGGCTACTCCCGGTGGATTATCCGGTTCCGGCCGCGCATATCGTTCGCATGCGAGACGGTCGCTAACAAATTGCCGCCTCCTAATCACCTCTCCAATTACCGTAGTTCATTATTAAACCACGGTAGTGAAGCTCCTAGTTATCAAATCCTCAGGCACAGTAGCTAGCGAGCTGCACTGATCCAGATTTCGTATTTAGTGGCGTCTGGTGGTGTTTGGCAGAAGTGACTCTACTTCATTGGTGGCTCCTAAGGCTGCCAAGTCGCCTCACAAGTGCGTTGCAAACACGCCCAGGACTGGCCTCTTATGCCCCAAACTTACAACGGTCGTCTTGGAAAATTAATCGTAATATACACCTTCGTACACCCGCTCCGGGCAAATATAAATAAATATATAGAGCACCGCCCTGCAGCCGCGTCTTTCGCGCCGCACCATTCCGACCCCTGCGCCTCCGCTGCTCCTCAAAGAGCACTGCTCCTCAAAGAGCACTACTCCTCAAAGAGCACTACTCCTCAAAGAGCACCACTCCTCGAAGAACACTACTCCTCAAAGAGCAGCGCCGGGTCTTTATTCCGACTCCCGCGCCTCCGCTGCTCCTCAAAGAGCACTGCTCCTCAAAGAACACCACTCCTCAAAGAACACCACTCCTCGAAGAACACTACTCCTCAAAAAGCAGCGCCGGGTCTTTATTATCACTGTTTTGCGTTGCCGCATCTTTCAGCCGCGCCCGCGCTACTCCTCGAAGAGCAGCGCCGCGGCAATGTCCGCGTTCCCGCCGGCCTGGCGCAGCGCTTCCAGCACCTGCCGCTGCGTGAACCCGAGGCTCGTCAGGTTCGCGACAACGCTCGGGTCGTACTGCGCCGATGAGGACGCGGTTGGCGGCGCCGCGCCGGCCTGCGACGTGCCGGCCTGGGGCGCACGCTGCGCCGGTCCAGCTGACGGCCCAGCTGGCTGCCCCGGAATGGGGATTCCTGGGGCAAACGCGTTCGGGCGCAGCGGGCTCACGGACGCCCCCAGCGGGCTCACAGACGGCCCGAGCGGGCGCGCGCCCAGGGGCTGGCCCGGGCCGAAGTTGTGGCCCACACTGATCTCCTGGTTCGGCGGCCGCTCCTTGTCGCCGGACGGCCCGGGGCCCTGCGCGTTCGTGCCGACGCCCGCGGCCGGCACGGCGGCGCCGGGCGCGCCGATGTTCTGCGGGATCTCGTTGTCGTGCAGAAACGGCAGCTCCTCGTCGCCCATGCGCAGCTTGCGGCCCTTCAGGTCGATGACGGCCTGGTGGTGCTTGAGCATGTCGAGGCCGAGCAGGAACTCCATGTTGGTGCCCTCGATCACGGTCATTGCGCACGCGAAGTAGCTCGAGCCGATCTTGATCGGCGCCATGTGGATGCGCCCGAGGATCTTTGCCTGGCCCACGCCGTACGCCATGCCGCGGTGCCGCTTGTCGATGAGGTGCGACAGGTTGCAGCGCTCGGCGCAGTCCGGGCTCATGATTGTGGTCTGGGCGCCGGAGTCGACGAACGCCTTCACGGGCACGCCGTTGACCTCGATGTTGGCGAACAGCATTGTGACCGTGGCGAACGCCTCGGGCATCTCCTCCATGGCCATGTGGAAGTTGCGGTCGATCTCCTCGTTCTCGGCCTTGAGCTGGAGCTGCTGGTCGTACAGCTTGCGGTACGCCTTGCGGAACGCCTTCGCGTCGTGCAGCGCCGCGGCCAGGTCCGGCGACTGCCGCGACAGCTGCGTGAACAGCTGCGGCTCGTAGAGAATCTGCTGCCGCGCGGCCTCGATCTGCGCGTTGAGCACGTCCTCGTTGACGACGCCCGAGGCGCCCGCGCCCGAGGTCTGGGCTCCGCTTCGCGCGCCTGCGTTCGAAGTGGAGCCTGTGTTGACAATGACCATGTCGTTGTCGTGGATGCTTGCCTGCTGCAGCGTCTGCGCCGGGTCGAGCCGCTGGCTGTTGTGGAACAGCCCGGCGCCCGGGTCCGCCTTGAACCCGGCCTCCTCGAGCACGTAGGCGCGGAAGTCGCCCACGCTCATGTCCGGCGCGACCTCGACGGCAAGCACAATCTCCGTGTCGGCAAACGTCACTGTGATGTTCATTCTGCTACCAGGGGCCTCCTGCTCTACCAATTCCACTCTGCGCGGCGGCCTGTGTCGACAGTGGTGTGGTGTGTTGGTGTGCGGACTGATGAAATTATGCGCCGAGCACTGGGGCCAGGTCCGCCGCGCTCACGTGGCCGTCGGCTGCCCACCACGCCTTTGCCACGCACGCGCACCGCCCGCCACAAGCGCGGGCCTGCGGCGGCGCCCACATTTCGCGCGAAACCCTGCCACCGGCGGGCCCGGAGCGCCTGCGAGAACATGCTCGTAGCTTCGCGTGCGATGGCCGCGCAGCTTGCTTGCGTGGCAGCGCCGTTTGGCTTATCTGTTCAGCGGCCCAACGCGGGGAATTAGACGGCGGCATCGCCGAATATAGAAATTATTTAGACAGCGGCGAGCAATTTTGCATGCAGCACTGGAAAATACAGGCCGGGCTTGGCGGTTCGAGCCCTTATTAAGGAACCGCCGAACACGGTCGCGAATCGAAGGTCCAGGCAATTGTTAGCGAGCGCTTGGCCGAGGCGGGGGCTCTGCTTTCGAGCACAAGTGCTTGCTGTGGTAGGACTGACTTGCTGGGGCTGGACTGACTATCGCCTCTTAGCAAGCTACACGCATAGGAGCTCTAATACAAGGCCGAGCAGCACAAGCGTAGCACATCAGGGCACAGCAAAAGCACAGAGCACATAATTAGTTTTAGTATGTAACGGTAAGGGCGACTTCGCAATCTGCAATCGCTAGGATGCAGGTGCGCTACAACAATAGCTAGCCACTACCAACGGCTGACGCCAATAGCTGGCGCCCACAGCCGGCGCAACAGCTGGCCACTGAATTACTGGCGCCCGCACTACAACAGTGTCAATGTCCACTTCGTTTGCAGCCTTGCGCACCTAGGAGCGCGCCGGCGCAGGGCCCTCCAGCACGCCGGGAATCACCATGTTCACCTGGTCGCGCTGGATGAGCGCCTTGGCAAGCTGCTTCTTGCCCTTCGGGCTGTGCACAGTCATGTCCGTCAGCACGAGGTTCAGGTTCTCGTCGAAGCCCTGCAGCGTGCCTGCATACTCGTCCTCGTCGCGCGAGATCACCCACACGGGCTTGCCGATGCTTGCGTGGAGCAGCTCGAGGGGAAGTTCCGCGGCCATTCGCTGTTGAGGAGCTGCGGTCGGTGTCAGAGTCTGGTGTCGAGCCGGGCTTGTTTGCTTCTTGATCCCTCAGCGCGGCGGCGCCAGGCCGCGCGCGCGCGCCGCGGCGCGGCCGTGCATTATCGACAATTATTACAAGTTTTTAGTGTTTCATTTCTAGTACAAAATGGGCGGCGGGCCGCCGCGCAAGCGTCCGCGCGTGGCGGTGGGGTTAGGTTCGGGCCGCCGCCGGCATGCATGCGCGCGTGCATGCGCGCCGTTGTCTGCGCCGCTGTCTATCAGTTCTGCTGCTGTTTTTCGTGCGCACCCGCCCGCTTCTCCACAGTCCCGCATGAGTTCAGACTTCCTGGCCGAGGAGGCCGAGGCCATTGGCCGCGCCGTCGACAAGCTGCTGCACGCGGTTGGCGACTCGCTCGCGCGCACAAACCACGTTCTGCGCGAGCGGCTCATCCCGCATGCGCGCCGGAGTTTGCACGCGACGCAGGCGCTTGCCGCGCGGCCAGGCCTTTTCGAGCACCTCATGGCCGGCGCTGTCTCGACGCACCCGCGGACGCGGACTGGCGCGCGGGCTAATTTGAGCGGGCGCGAATTAAGCAAGTAAGGTGTGTGCAGACGCGCCGCTGCCCGCGCGTCGCCGCTGGCCGTGTGCGCTCGCGTGTGCGCTCGCGCGTGCGTCCGCGCGTGCGTCCGCTCGCCGCCCTAATTCAAAACTAGCCAAACGTATCGTCATCTCTCTTGTCTCTGCCCTAGGCCTTCGTCTATTCAGCGCTCACGAGAACACGCGCGCGCGGAACATCTCCTCCAGCACGCGGTACGGCTCCGTCAGCGACGGCACCTGCGTGAGCGGGCCCAGCAGCGGCGGCGGGACCATTATGCCGACGTTGGCGTCAGCGCGCGACTGCACGTCCCGCAGGTACTGGATGTTGCTTTGCAGCCGCTGCATCGCCGTGGAAAAACTCTCCGAGCCGACGGGGGATATCATCGAGCTCTTGACCAGCTCCTGGTTGATGGCAAGAATGTACTGCACGCGGTGCCGCAGCACGCCGATTGCGCGCGGCGGCGGCGGCAGCGGCGTCGCGAACTCGAACTGGCGCGCCGGAATCTCGGCCTTCGACGAGCGCTTCACGCCGGCGCCGGCGGCCGCCGACTCGCTCATCGAGCCCGCGCTGCCGGGGCCGCCCGGCCCGCTGGCCGCGCCCGGCCCGCTCGGCGTCGGCCCGCTCGGCGCGCCCTGGAACCCGGGCCGCGAGCCCGGAAACGGCCCGACGCTCTGCGTGTTCACGCGCTGCGCGTCCATGAACGGGCCCATCCCGGCGCCGTGGTCCGACATCGGCGTCGGCGGCGGCAGCGGCGCCTGGCCCGCCGCCTGCGCGCGCGACTGCGGCCTCCCGGCCGGCACGGCCTGCATGGCGCCGGGAGTGTGCGCGGCGGAGCCCTGCGACATTGCGCGCGCCTGCTGCGCCGCGTGCATCTGCGGCATCGACGACGCCTGCGCCGCGGCGCCCTGCGCGGGCCCGGGCGTCGCCTGCTGGGCCTGCATCTGCATCATCTGCTTCGTGTGCAGCTGCTGCGCGTGCAGCTGCGCCTGCTGGGCCTGCGCCTGTTGCGCTTGGGCCTGCTGCGCCTGCTGCGCCTGCTGTGCTTTCGTGCCCTTCTGGTTGCGCGCCTGGCTCGCGCGCGGCTTCTTCGGCTGCGTGGGCCGCGCCGTGGGCCCGCCGGGCGTGGGCATCTGGTTCATGTTAGGTCCCGACGGGCCCATCTGCGGGCCGGCCTGGTTCTTGGACACCATGGGCGGGCCGAAGTCCATCTGCGACGGCGTGCGCATCGGCATCTGGCCGAACGAGCCGTTCTGCGGGCCGAACTGGCCCATCTGGTCGAACGGCGCGCCGCTGAACGGCGGCCCGCCAGGACCGCCAGGTCCCGCCGGACCGGGGCCGCCGGGTCCGCCGGGTCCTCCCGGCCCACCGCCGGGCCCGCCGGGCCCGCCAAACGAGTTGCCCATTTGGCCGTTGCCCATGGGCCCCTGCTGGCCCATCTGGCCCATCTGGTGCATCGCGTTCATCTGGTTCATCTGGCCCATCTGGTTCATCGGCATCTGGTTCATCTGGTTCACGGGGCTCATTGGCGGCGCCATTTGGCCCATGCGCCCGCCCGGCTGCGGGTTCATCTGGCCCATCTGGCCCTGGCCCATCTGGCCCTGGTTCATCTGGCCCATTTGGCCCATCTGGTTCATCGCGTTCATCTGGCCCATGCGGCCCATCTGGCCGCCGTGGGGCGCGCCGCCGACGGGCCCGCCCATTGGGTTCATCTGGCCGCCGTTCGCGGACATGTTGCCGCCGCCTGGCGGGCCGTCCATGGGGTTCATGGGCCCGCCCATCATCGAGCCGTTGCCACCGAAGTTCTGCAATTGGTTGCCCATGACGTTGCCCATCGGGTTCATGGGCATGTCCGGCCCGCCGCCGGCGCCCATCATCGGCCCGCCGCCGGGGCCGAACTGCGCGAACTGGTCGAAGCGGCCCATGCCCGCGGCAGGGTCGTCCGGCTGGTCCAGCGGCAGCGAGCCCATGTACGAGGACATCACGTTGACGGGCTGCCCGAGTATGCTATCCATGCCGTCCATTTTGGGGGCAAAGAAGTCTGGATTGAGCGCCTTCGCGGGTCTACGGCTGCGTCCCAAATCTCGATCCGCGGTGCATGGTCTCAAATCTCCCATCGCGATGGGAAGGGGCATGGCGGTCACGTGGCGTTCGCTTAACCTGCCGCCCTCCGGCGTGCTTCGGGCCCGAGAGCGTTTGTGAAACAGGAGTCTGGCGCAGTCGCGCGTCAAGTCGCCTTGCCCAAGCCGTAGAAGTACGTAGTATGCTTCCAAGCTGTCCACTATTAATTTAGCGTTTGTTAGTGTTTTGGGTGCGCGTGACCAAGCGCCGATGATCACCGCCAAACGCCGATGATCACCGCCAAACGCCGCTGATCGCCGCTATGCGCTCGTGCTAGGATCAGCCAGCCTGGGTTCCCTGCGAAAGCCTGGAAAAAGCGTTTTGGCAATCTCTAGGTTGTCTGTTGATACACACACATAAAGGAGTCGATGCTAATTGTAGAGTAATGGTGCAATAGCTGTGCTTGAAAAAAGGTCGGTGTGAGGCTGCGCGAACTCCGCAAACTTCGCGACCTTCGCGAACTCCGCAAGTTCCTACGCTCCTACCCTTTCGCGCTCTCAGCAGTGCTGAGCACGCGATGCACAGCGCTTCCGCCGCTTTGGGTCCGTCGCCCAGCATAGTATCGTAAGGTCTAGTTTATAGTTACGTGAAATAGCGCCCGCACACAGGCTTTTACATGACAACCGTCGAGCCGAACTTCTCCTCGTAGCCCGGCACGTCCCAGCGGCCCTTCTTGATGAACTCCTTGACCTTCTCGTCGACCTCGGGAGCCGCCTTCAGAATGTCCTCGACAACAAGGTCCTCGAACGCGCGCGCGCTCTTGATGTTGTTCAGCGTCTCCTTCAGCGCGCCAAGCTCCTCGGTCACCTTCGACTGCGTCTGCTCCGCGTTCTCCAGCGCCTTGGCCTCGAACGCCTGGATCGTCTTCAGCTGCTTCGACGTGTCGTACGTCGCGGGCTTGAACGCCTTGAACGCGCTCTCGACCTCGCTCACAATCTTCTGGTTCTTCAGCGTGCTCTTGTAGTACGCGAAGTCGACGTCCGTCGGCTGCTCCTCCAGTTGCGTCAGCTTCACCTTCGCGTCCTCATTGCGCTTGCGGAACGCGAGCAGCGAGCTCGACGTCGACCCGGACAGGCCAAGCGTCGAAATGATCTTGCTCCAGTCCAGCTTGGTTGTGACCTGCTTGGTTGCCATTGTACTGAAAAGAGAGGGTGGAGCAGAGCTAAGTTGAGTCGACGAATGACAGCATCGAATGATTTGCTGAGTCATCTGCGCACACGATACGTCCACCGTCGCGACCGGTCTCCTACCGCGATAATGCGC
Organism: Entelexis sp. DX6506; assembly: GCA_037041025.1. Lineage (NCBI taxonomy): Eukaryota > Fungi > Ascomycota > Dipodascomycetes > Dipodascales > Trichomonascaceae > Entelexis > Entelexis sp. DX6506. Next base: position 995,659 of record JAXQHU010000039.1, read on the forward strand.
ATGTGCCTTCAAACGTAAATATAGAGAAGTATCGTGCAGAAATAAACCACGCGACGCACTTCTTCCACGCTGAACACGGTTTCGTATGATAGGCCAAGTAAATTAGGTGTGTGTACTAAGAGCTCAGCTTCGGCTAGGCTGCATAAATAATTATCCTATGATACAATTAGCGCGGCACAACCGCTATAACGTACACCTAATGGTGCATCTATTTGGCCCACGCGAGGACCCGCTCGGGCGTGGCCGAAACCACGACAGGCTCGGCCAGCTCCGGAATCACAAGCGCGCCAAACCGCGTCGCTAGCGTTTGGGAGCCGCCATTGACCTCCTCGAGACGCCTCACAAACTTGTCGACGGCCGCTCTCAGCGCCGCAGACTTCGGGCTCAGAATCTGCGCCCGCGAAAGGCACCACTCAATCACGCCTTGTCTCGCATACACCTCCACAGCCTCTTCGTCCACAGCGCCGCTCGTCAGCGTGTTCACAAGCCACACCATCTCGCGCGGTTTGCTGTCTGACTGGCTCTTGGCAATCATCTTGAACAACGGCACGTCCGTCTCAAAGATGCTCGGGCCCTCGAGCAGCCACCCACTAACCTTCTCGTGGAGGAAGTGGCCAGGCCGTGCAATGATCTGCACAAGCTGGCCAATAATCACCGCTAAGTACGCTGGAATTCGCAGGCCCTTCTCGGCGCGCTGCGCGTGCAGCGTCAGCACTTTATTGATCACTAGTGTCGTGCCGACTTGGTCCTTGAACTTCCGCTGCTCAATGGCCTTCGATTCGTGCGCCAGGAGCCGGAACGCCGTGTCGCTTAGCTGCTCGTCCGCAAGGCAGCAGACCACAAACGAAAGCAGCCCCGACGTGAGGAACAGCTCGGACCGCTCAAGCAAGTACTCGCAGCTCACCACTGTGTTCAGCAGAAACAGGGCGTCGTAGCACTTCTCAGGGTTCTCTGGGCCCCTGAGGTCGTACCGCGCAATACTCTGCATAATCTCGTGAAAGCCGGCGCTCGGCGCGACTTCCCACGCGCGGTGGGGCTCGAATCGCTGTACGCTTTCCTTGATTCGCACTTCGTCAAGCGTCACGTACATGTCGGTGCCTTTCAGTACAATCAACGGGTCCGCGCCATAGTCGTCGGCAAGCAGTGCCAAGTTCGCCCGCGCCGGTCGAATTTCCCACGACTGCACGTTGTCGACCCAAGACCGTTGCCTGTTGGACTCGATTACTGCCAGAATTTTCAGCAGGATCTGATCCTTGGCTTGAACAGATCCAGTGTACCGCACAAGAATTCCCTGCTCGACTGCCAGCGTCGAGTTCGCTTCGGGATTCGCCATAAACAGCGTGTAAATGAGAACCGTTTCTTCCACGGAGCCGCGGCTCTCGATTTCAAGTAGAGTCGACAAGTGTCCTGTCGACTCAAGCGGCTTGGATTTGCCCTGCAGCGCAATGCGGCTGGCCATCGTGTACAAAGTCGGCTCATGGCTGTGCCTGATTGTGGCATCCAGCAGCGCGTTCAGCGCATTAGGATGAACGTGGGCCCAGATATCGGTTGTGTCCAGCACAAGCTGGTTGAATACACCGACAAACTCCACATGCGTGGCGTTCATTCGACGTTCAGCAAGGCTCTTTGTGAGTTGCAGCACGGTAATCTTGAGCCACCGCGAAAGGAACGGCGGATCCAGTTCAACAAAGCTCGCTAGTTCCGGAAGCAGTACCGAATCCGATGAGCCAGTTTTGCCGCTTTCCACAAACGCAGCCAGCACATCCCATACATCGGACGAGAACGTGACGTGCGTTTTGAGTTCAGCAAGGATGCGCACGCCCGACGCGTCGCCCCGCTGCACTAGCTCGAGCGCTGTTTTAACAGCAGTGTCTTGGTTAATAGACATCGGCGCAAAGCGCGCCGCGGCGGTGAGAACAGGCGCCGATTTTGCGAACCGCTCTACTTCGTCGTACTCGCCGCTGATGGCTACGAGCGCAGCCATGGTATCGGCATTCTCTGCATTCCGCATCAGTACCCGAACATCCTCGGCGGAGACTGAGCGCGGCTCTCTGAGGAGAAGATTATCGGCGATACCTTCTACTCCCAATAATGAGCCAACAGTATCAAGCGAGAGCACAACAGCACGAGAGTTCAGCTCCTGCAGTACTCGCGGGTCTTTTGTGTTTATAGTCTGCGAGATCAAGAAATCGCTGCTCTCGCGCGAGATTCCCAGGTCCCAGTTCACAGACTGTTCAAGGCCGCGGCCAAGTTCAGGACTGGACCGGTCTTCGAGCACGGCAAGATAGGAACGGAGTGTTTCCCTGGGGCCAGACACAAAGCGACGGAACGCCGCCTCAGTCGTCAGCAGGTCAAGCATGTCCTCCGGAATGCTCGCCAGCAAATAGTTCTGGAGCTCTGGGTTCTGGGACTGCGAGATGCGGTAAAGCGTTGCTGCTAACTCGAGCGGATTCGTGATCTTGAACACGAGGTCCTGGCGCTGCATGACGTCCTTATCAGGCGCGTCGAGAACAAAGTTGAAGAACTCGTCACTTGCTGACGGCGCGGCCTCCAGTACCTTGAGGCCGACGGTGCTCGAATAGGATTCAAGCACATCGCTGTCTTCGCCCAGCACCACAAGGCTTCGCAAAAACATGTGCACCAACCGCTTGGCAACCTCCTCGCTATCGCGCTTGGCAAAGAACGATGTGTATTGCTCGACCAGTGCGACTGCAAACGGACTCACCGACTCCGACTTCACCTTGTCGATATACTGGTACGGCGTGCGGACGGCTCGCTGCACCGACTGGTCCAACAGCGACCACACAAGATCGGAGTGCGCTCCGCTGAGCGTGAGCAGCAGGCCGTCAACAGGATGCGCGAGGGTCGGCATGTCCGCGAACAGCTGGGTGGGTTCAACCAGATACTGCAACAGCTGGCTACTCTTGTCGGCCAGCGGCAAATTGAAGGTCGCGAACTTGAGGAGCTGGGTGAACAGACTGGCCTCGTCTTTCGACGGGTTCCACCACTTCGTTTGGTCGCTTGTCACAGTCTGGATCTCCAGAAGGTTTTCGGCCTGTACAAGAGCAAGGCCGCTGACCTCCTTCGCTTCTAGAGGTAGCTGCAGGTTAATGTTCAGCGGCCGAAGCAGACAGAACTCGCGGACAATGGCCAGGTGTGTTGTGAGTAGCAGATCCGGCTCGGTGGCCCGCGTGAACATGTGCACGTCGGGCAATCTGTTGTGCAGCATTTCGTCGCATAGCGCCGTGGCGTTCCACTTGCGGGGCTCGTAAACCTCCTTCACGGCCTTGCGAAGCCGCTGCAGAGCCAGAAGCACGATCTGGGCTGCCTGGAACTGCACGAGCTTGGACTCCTTGAACTGGAGGGCCTGCTGCAGAGCGGTCTTTGTCGCCGTTACCGGAAGGAGAGTCTTGCTCACGGTTTCTATGGACGGAGGCGGCGAGGACTCATCTGCATCAGCAGGTATGAACGGCGTGTCGAGCTTCATGACGCGGATATGCAGCACCGAGAACGAGAACCACCACATTGACGCCTTGGGGGTCAACGGATACACCGGCGCGAGGGTGTCGAAGTGAGGCAGCACGAGCTCGGGCATCTCGCGCAGCAGCTTAACGACGAGGTCCATCTGCAGCGTGTTTTCCCACGGCTTCACGATCTTGAGGAACGACTTTGCCAGCGCGTGCTCGCCGGCCATGCGCACGCCGTAGTGCTTATCGCAAAGGAGCATCGACAAGAACGAGGCGACCTCGTTTGCGAGCTCTGGGTCGGACACGCCCAGCGATCCGAGCAAGCGCACCATGTTTTTGAGCGTCCAGTCGTTGAACAGGCTCATTTTGGTGGTTTTGGAGAACGTCGTCGTGTCCCTCAGCACGGCCTCCTTGAAGACGTCCAAAGTCTCGTGCACGATCTGCGGCTCCTCGTCCTGGCCCAGCTTGCCGATCCAGGCGCTGAAGACATTCCGCGTGGACATGAGGTCTTTTCTGAGATGCGGCGGCGCGCTGCGGATGAGCTGGATGTAGAACTTGAGGAATGCCTCTCTGAACGGCATGGACGCGAGCAATTTCGGGATTATGCGCAGCGTGAAGTCAAATTGAGTGGTCAGCTCGACCGGCGCGAGGCGCGCGATGCTCTGAAGAAGCGACAGTGCCGGCAGCGTGAGGGCCGGGCGGGCCTGTGTTAGCGCGCGATAGATGACCTTGAGCTCGTCGTCGACAATCTTGAGCGCGATGGCCGTGCCGACGTCCTGGGGCAGGTTTTCGCGCTCGAGGACGCGCGCAAGTGCGAGCGTCGAGCTGCCGAGCATGCCCATGTTGGACGAGTTGAATGCGTAGGTCCAGTCGGCGAGGATTTTTGCGGAGTTCTGGGCGACATACTCGAAGAGCGGCTGCTCGTCCTGCGAGCTGCGCTGGAGCAGGGCCACGAGATTATCCATGGCGTACAAATTGCCCCGGGCTGATTTGCACCGCTAAAAAAATCTAGTGTGGATAATGCAGCCCTGAAACTTTCCGGCGGGCGGACCTTACCCTGGAGGTTAATGGCGGTACCACAAATGCAGGCACAACTACGCAATTAATGTGCGTACCAACATGAGCTGTGTCATTATTACCAGTCGAAGATGATCAAAACTGCATTAACACTGCTCGGAGATCATTAAGACAGCTCTGTGGTGTCGGTGATCCAGAACGGATCATTACTACGGGCATCACTACGCAATTAATATACATACAAATATACAGCCGGGGATCATTATTACAGGGAGCATGCGCACTGCTCGAGGATCCTTACTGCTCGGGGATCCAGAACTGCACGCCCTGGTCGGCCGACGCCATGAGCATTGTTTTGGGACTGAACGCGAGCAGCGCCGGGTTCATGCTGACCTGCGTCTCGTGCACGGGCGTGTGGATCGCGTCCTTGCCGCTCTCTGCGGCGCCGGCCATGTCCCATATGCAGAGGCGGCCGTTGTTGCTGCCGCCGACGAGCCACTTGCCGTCCATGGAGAAGGCGACTGGCGAGGTCGACGGGAAGTCGCGCTTGAGGGGCTGGTGGCCCGTGATGACGCCGCGCGAGTCGCCCGAGAAGGCGTCAAACAGCCCGTGGTTCTGGCTGTCGGAGGCGAGGGCAATGAGCTTCGAGTCGTTGGAGAACTCGATTTTCTGCCACGAGCCCTCGATGTGGTGGGCGCTGAACTTGAGGAACGGCTGCTCGTCGAAGCGGCGGATGTCGTAGAGCGCGACGGTGCGCAGGTCCTGCGACGCGACGGCAAACACGACGCCGAGCGCGTCGAACGCGACCTGGCTCGGCGATGGCACGTTGAGCAGGCCCTGGCAGTTCGGGCTGCGCAGGTCCCACACGCGCACGGTGCGGTCGAGGCCCGAGCTGAGAAACGTGTCGTCTATGGGGCTCACCTCGAGCGACGTGACCTTGTTTTTGTGGCCGCGGAAGTAGCGGATGTACGAGTTGTCGTGCAGCGACAGGTACCGGATCGAGTCCTCGTCCTTGGTCGACGCGTATAGGCAGTCCGTGGAGCGGTGCGTGAACCGCGCGAGGTTGCAGCCGTACTTCTTCGAGAACACGGTCTTGCTGTGCGTGGCCGTGCGGCAGTCGTAGAGCTGGATCGACTCGTCGCGGCCCGCGCTGAGCAGCCACTGCCCGCTGTCGCTGAAGTCGAGGCTTGTCACCAGCGACTCCGGCGCGTGGTTCGTGAGCGTGCGCGCGGGCTGGAAGCCCGTCATCGTGCGCAAGCTGTAGGCCATTTCGCGGCTGGCGCTCTGCTGTGGAAAACGGCCTTACCTCAGCCTGCCCGATCTGGCGCGGGCCAAGGCGGGTGCGAGCGGGCGGGCCCAAAGCACGCGGCGCCGGTTCTTTTTTGGGCCGCAAAAATTTAGAGTCGGGCGGACGGCGGGTCGGCGGATTTGGGCGAGGCGGATCCGCCTACTGCGCGGCTCCCTCGAGCGCCAAACCGCCGGCGCCCGCGCTCCGTATGCGCACTGGCCGAGCTGTTTTTGGGTCTTTTCGTGCTTTCCGCGTCCTCAACGCCGCGCGCACTTTGTGCCGGCCGCCGCACGTACCCTACCAATCGCAGCCGACGTAAACATCAGCACCCTTTCCACCATGCGCGTCGTCGAGGAGGCCGAGGCCGTCATGGCCGAGTACATGCAGGGCTACGACTCGTCGCACGACATGCACCACGTGCGGCGCGTGCGCGACATGGCGCTGAAGCTTGCCGCCGACGAGCAGCGCACGCGCAGCGTCGACCTGCTTGTGGTCGAGCTCGCGGCGATCTTCCACGACCTCGTCGACCACAAGTACGCGGCGGAGGCCGGCCGCATCGACGTGCTGCGCGCGCTGCTGCAGAAGCACGCGCTCGCGGAGGCGCAGATCGCCTGCGTCGTGCGCATTGTCGAGAACACCGGGTTCAGCATGGAGCGGCGGCTGCGCGCGGCCGGGCGCTGGACGGAGTGGCACGACACGTCGGCCGAGTTTGCGTGCGTGCAGGACGCCGACCGGCTCGACGCGATTGGCGCGTTCGGCGTCATGCGCGTGTCTGCGTACGCGTGCCGCGTGAACCACCCGCTCATGGCCGCCGGCGACGGCGACTCGGCGTACCAGCACTTTTACGATAAACTACTTAAGCTAAGCGGCACAATGCGCACGCCGCTCGGGCGGCAGCTCGCGGCCCAGCGCCACGAGTTCATGCTGCTGTTTCTCGAGCAGCTGCGCCGCGAGCTCGCGCAGGCCTCATAAACACACGAACCCTAGCCCGCGGCATCCCACCTGCGTCCCGCGCGCCTTCGAGATCGCACTTTTCGGCCCCGCGCAGCGCCCCCCAGCACGGCACACATGGCGCGGCCGCGGTCGAATCTGAAACCCCAGCTCGAGTGGTCCGCGACCAGTGGCGCGTTCGAGCCGCCCGCGTTCTCGATGCTCGACGCCGCGGACTTTCCGGCGCGCCAAACCTCCCGCGCGCCAAACGCGCTGCCGCCGCCCGCCGAGGCGCCAGCACCGGCCGAAGTGCCCAGCACATTGAGCGCGGGCCTGGGCCGCCGCATTGAGCCGCTGGAGGCCGGCGCGCCGCCCACGCCGCCGTCGCTGCACTCGGAGCCGGACTCTGACCTCGACGACCTGGAGGCGGTGATGGTCGTCGTGCCGCCAGAAGACCGGCACAAGCACTCACAGAGCGCGCCACAGGGTGCGCCACATAGCGCGTCGCAGAGGGCAACGCAGAGCAGCGCCATCGAGGAGGTCGACCTGCTCTCGTCGTCGCCCGAGACCTCGCCGGCGCGCCGCCTGCCGCGCGGGCTGCCGCGCGCGCAGGAGCCCGCGCACGACTCGCCAATGCCCGACTTCGAGGACCTGCTACTCGACGACCCTGCAAACAACCCGGAGCAGGACGCACCTGAAACCACCGCCAGTGTTTACGGAAGCGCGACGCAGAAAGCCCAGCAGCCTAGTGTCGCTTACGGCGCCGCGCATGGACACGGCCCTGCGAACCCGCTCGTCATGGCGAGCTCGTCGCCGCCGGGGTCCCCGCCGGGGTCTCCGCGAAGAAGCCTGCCGTTCCGCATGGAAACGGCGCCCGATATGGACGCCCACTCGCAGGTGCCCGAGATCGGCTCGCTGCTGTCCGAGAAAATCGCCATCCAGGAGCAGAAGATCGACGCGCTGTGCAGGGCGCTCGCCGCGAACTCGATCTCGGTGAACACGGACCAGCTCGACGCGCGGCTGCGCGAGGTCGACCGCCGCATCGAGCGCTTCGCCGAGGACGAGCCCGTCGCCGTCGCGTCTGGCGCAGTGGCGACGCCGTCGCGCGCCGCACCAGGCCAGGGCGCGCTGCCGGAGCACGCAATGACGGGCTTCGACACCGAGTCCGACGACGACTTTCTGGGCATCGAGATCGTCAGCCACACGCAGGCCGAGCCCGCCGCGCCCGCCGCGCCCGTGGAGTCGCGCTTCACCACTCTGTCGACGTCGTCCGACTTCGAGGACTCGCCGTACTTCAGCAACCTCAACCTCAACCACAACCGCGGCGCCGCGCAGGCCGACCCCGGCGTGCCGGAGGCCGACGACTTGAGCTCGGACACGATCGACATCGTCATGGAGACGGCGCCGCAGGTCGGCCCCAGCCAGTTCGCGTCCCAGGCGCCGGCAAAGCCCTGGACAAAGGAGGTGATGTACCTGCTGCGCACGAAGTTCGGCCTGTCGGGCTTCCGGCCCAACCAGCTCGAGGCTGTGAACGAAACACTGGCCGGAAATGACCTTGTTGTGCTCATGCCCACGGGCGGAGGCAAGTCGCTGTGCTACCAGCTGCCGGCGCTGTGCACAACAGGCACCACGCGCGGCACGACCATCGTGATCTCGCCGCTCATCTCGCTTATGCAGGACCAGGTGTACCACTTGAAGAACCGCAACATCGATGCCGAGATGTTCAACTCGAAGCTGGCTACCAACGAGCGCAGCGAGGCGTTCGAACGCCTCAAACGCGGCGAGCTCCAGCTCTTGTACATCTCGCCCGAGATGCTCAGCATCAGTACCGCCATGCGGGACGCGCTGACGGGTCTCTACGACCGGAACAGACTTGCGCGCGTCGTGATTGACGAGGCGCACTGCGTGTCGTCGTGGGGCCACGACTTCCGCCCGGACTACAAGGAGCTGGACCGCGTCAAGAACGAGTTTCCCGGCACGCCGATTCTGGCGCTGACGGCCACCGCCAACGAGCGCGTGCTGCTCGACATCGTCGGGTGCCTGCGGCCGGACCCCGTCGTGCTGAAGCAGAGTTTCAACCGCCGCAACCTCATGTACGAGGTGAGACCCAAGCCGTCGTCGACGGCGAACGTGGTGAACGAGACCGCGGCCATATGCCGCCAGTTCCCGGGCAAGACCGGCATCGTGTACTGCTTCTCGAAGCGGAGCTGCGAGGATACGGCCGAGGGTCTGCGCAGCATGGGCATCCGCGCCGCGCACTACCATGCCGGCATGGACCAGGATTCGCGCGCGCAGACGCAACAGGACTGGCAGGACGGCCGCTGCGCGGTTGTATGCGCCACAATCGCGTTTGGCATGGGCATCGACAAGCCGGACGTGCGGTACGTGGTGCACCAGACGATGCCGCGCAACATAGAAGGGTACTACCAGGAGACAGGTCGCGCCGGACGCGACGGTCGAACGTCGACGTGCGTGCTGTTCTACTCCTACGGCGATGTGCAGTCCATCCGGGACTTCATCAAAAATGACAAAAACCTCACGTACGTGGACAAGGAGCACCACACGGCGCTGCTGAACCGCATGATGCAGTACTGCGAAAACAAGACGGACTGCCGCCGCGAGCAGGTGCTGCAGTACTTCAACGAGGAGTTCGACCCAAAGCAGTGCGCGTTGATGTGTGACAACTGCCAGAACATGCAGGGCCAGGTTGTGCTCAACAAGGACCTCACGGCCGAGGCGAAGCTGCTGCTGCAGATGGTGCAGAGCACGGGAGGGCGGCAAGTCACGATGCAGCAGTGCATCGATATGATGTTGGGCAAGAGGTCATCGAAAGTCAGGGAAAATGAGTTTGACCAGCTGCCGACCTTCGGCAAGCTGCGGGGCATGGCGATGACGGAAGTCGAGCGCCTGGCGCACCACCTTGTGGCATTGCGCGGACTCGAGGAGTACTCTGTGCGCATGCACTCGCACTATCCTCAAACATATGTCCGGCTGGGCAGCGCGGCGGGCGAAGTGTTTGACGGCCAGCAGGCCGTGAAGCTGAAGACGGCTTCGGGCCCAGTGCCCTCGGCGGGTCCTGCGAACACGAGCTACACTGGAGGGAAGCGCGGGTCGCGGGGGCCGCCGTCGTCGTACCGGGCCAAACGAGGCCGGTACTCGCGCAACAGCGGTGCTAATCAGTCATACTCGAGGCGGGGCGGCCGCACATTCGGCCGCGCCAGTCGCACGTAGGCCTTGCTTCCTGTATTTAAATTATTGCTCTACGATAAAGATACCTTTCATGCAGCGGGCTTCAATACTTATGACGGAGCCGCCCGTAATACCGGGCAAACTGCTCGCAGGGCATTTGCCATACTGCTTGATGTACCATACTACTTGATGTGTAGTTTATGTTTACCATACGAGATTAACCATACTAGGTTATGCCGTGGCGATCCGCTCGACGGCTCTTGGACGTAACCAAGTCACTTACACGGAGCGCCATAACGCTACGAGGCAGTTACTGCGAAACCTAGTCAATTTGGAGATTACGGTGGCATTCGCCGGAGGTGAGGCATCCCGCAATTGCCTCACTTGGCGCACCATGCGGCCGGGCTGTGCATGCGCAGAAAGCCAGCGGCCTGGTTTTATAAACTAAAACCGACCCCTTCAACTCACACGGCGCCTTTTTGTGCCGGTCGCGGGCCGCGCCGCGCGGCAATTGCGCGCCGCCGTTGCCTTAAGGTTCCCACCACGGCCGGCTGCTGAATAAACTTGGCATCCGACGTCGAGGCCGGGAACTGACTTCCGGGCTGGGATGCGTGATGGACCGCCCGATTCTGCCGAAGAGAGGGTCGTTTAACTCGCACACGTCCGAGGGCAGCGCGTTCGACTACGCCGCGCAGCCGCAGGCGTCGGAGTCGCCGTACAAGACGAAGGCCGGCTACGCGCCGCAGTACAGCCCCTACGACGGCTCGAGCCCGTACTCGCGGTCGTCGGACGGCGGCCTCTACAACTACGGCGGCGCGCCGCAGCCGTCGCAGTCGCCGTACCGGCCGCCGATGACGTTCGGCCCCGCGGGCGCCGGCGGTGCGCCGTACTACGCGCGGGCGCGGCAGCAAGCGCTGCGCTTCGACTCGCACTCGGCGCTGTACGGCGGCGACTGGGGCGCCGGGAACGTTGTGGCGCTGACGACGTTCAACGAGGAGCCGACGAACTACGTGCACGTCGTGCGCGCGGACGTGCACGGGCTGGCGTTCACGGGCGTGGCCGACGCGCTCGTGACGATGCCGCAGACGAAGGTCGCGTGGGAGCCCGCGGCGGCGGCGGCGGCGCGGCTCATCACGTCCGGCGACACGCTGCGCGTGTGGCAGCTGCTCGAGCACAGCAAGACGCTGCAGCCCGTGGCGGCGCTCACGAAGCGCTCGAAGACGCAGCCCGCGGAGTCGCCCGCGCCGCTCACGTCGTTCGACTGGAACGCCGCGAACCCGAACGTCGTCATCACGTCGTCCATCGACACGACGTGCACGGTGTGGGACCTCGCGAAGCAGGTCGTGAGCACGCAGCTCATTGCCCACGACCAGGAGGTCTACGACGTCGAGTTTCTGCACGACAGCCAGTGCCAGTTCGTGAGCGCCGGCGCCGACGGCAGCGCGCGGCTGTTCGATCTGCGCGCGCTCGACAACTCGACCATCATCTTCGAGCCGCAGCCGGCCACGCCGCTGCTGCGCGTCGCGCCCTCGCCCACGGACGCAAACATCCTCTGCGTCGTCGGCCAGGACCGCAACGTCGTGTACACGATCGACATCCGCGCGGCGCGCAACCCGCTGTGCGTGCTCGAGGGCCACGAGGCGCCCGTGAACTCGATCCGCTGGCTGCCGCAAGCGCGCAACACGCTTGTGTCGGGCGGCGACGACTGCCAGATTCTGCTGTGGGACGTCGCGGCCGCGTCCGTCATCGGCTCGCTGTCAGAGTCGACGCAGATCAACAACGTCGTGGCGAGCCCCGACGGGAAGTGGCTCGGGGGCATTTTCGGGAAGTCGCTGCAGGGCTTCAGCACGCAGATGGAGTGACCGCGGCGCAAAAGCACCAAAAAAGCATCCGCTGAGCGGCAGGGGCAGCGGGCTGAGTCGAGGGCGGCCCCGTCGCCTTAAAAGCCCGTCGCCGCAAACACCCCGTAAACTCCCGTCGTCCTTGGCAGTTGGTTGCCCCGAACGCTGCCAGTTGGTTGCCGCCGACTGGCCAGGCCGTCCTTGATTGCCGCAAAACGGCCAGGCCGTCCTTGGTTGCGGCCAAATGGTCCGGCCGTCCTTGGTTGCGGCCCGATCGTCCTTGGTTGCGGCCCGATCGTCCTTGGTTGCGCCTACTGTCTCTGTTGCTCTGCTTGCTTTTGCCATGCCGAACCGTAACAAACTGCGCGGTTTGACCCGCCAGCACGGGAGCTCGACGAGTACTGGGTTAAACTAGCTGTGCACCTCGCGCCGCCTGGCGGCAACCTATCTACGCTCCTAAAATAAGGCCCCGGGCTTTACTGGCCGGCCCGGCCGCGCTGCGCGCGGCGGCTCGGACCGGCACCTCGCATAATAGCAGGCCGCGGCCCGCTTAAGTATTATTTAGAAATTTTGCCTCTCCGCGCGTCCCCTAAGTCCGCGCATGCACGCTGCCCGCATGCACGATGGGGCCATTTGTTTAGCCCGTTGTTTACATTATCTAAGTCCCACCAGCCTAGTGGCTCGAAAAAATCTGTGGACCCTCTTCTTGCGATATTGTCATCCGGACCCACCTAGTCGCTTATGATGAAGGTCGAGGAGTTGTTGCAGACGGCTGCGAGTCCGTCCGTCGACCAGTACGTACGGGTTGAGGCGCAGCAGCAGCTCGAGCGCGCCGCCGCCGAGCAGTTCGAGCTCTACATGGGCGAGCTCGCCGCCATGCTGGCGCCCGAGAGCAGCAAGCCGACCGAGATCCGCATGCTCGCCGCCCTCGCGCTCAAGAACGAGCTCGTCACGAAGAACGAGCTCCAGGCCGCGCGCCTCGCCCAGCGCTGGGCCGAGGGGCCCATCTCCGTCGAGACGAAGCACCGCGTCAAGGCGACGGCCGTCGCAACGCTGGCCGACGCCAACGCCGGCGTCACCGCCGCCGCCGCGCAATTAGTCGCCGCCATCGCCACAATCGAGCTGCCCCGCGGCGAGTGGCCCGAGCTCACCGTCATGCTCGTCGGCATGACGAACCCGACCGACCAGCCGTCCGGCGTGAAGAAGGCCGCCCTCACGACGATCGGCTACATCTGCGAGTCGGCAAACCCGGCAAACCCCAAGCTCGAGGAGCAGATGAACGGCTTCCTCACCGCCATCGTGCAGGCCGCCCAGAAGTCCGAGACCGACGAGTCCGTGCGGCTCGCCGCCATCAACGCGCTCTCGAACTCGCTCGAGTTCATCCGCGCAAACTTCGCCCGCGAGGGCGAGCGCAACCTCATCATGATGGCCGTCTGCGAGGCAACCCAGAACACGGGCGAGGAGCTGCAGAGCGCCGCGTTCGGCTGCCTGGCCAAGATCATGCTCCACTACTACGAGTACATGCGCTCCTACATGGAGCAGGCCCTGTTCCAGCTCACCGTACAGGGCATGCAGTCCGAGCACGACGGCGTGCAGTGCATGGCCGTCGAGTTCTGGAGCACCGTCAGCGAGGTCGAGCTCGACCTCCAGTTCGCCGACGAGTCCGAGCCCACGGGCATCGCCGAGTCGCCCCGCTCCTTCCACTTCGTCAGCCAGGCCCTGCCCCAGGTCCTGCCCACGATCCTGAAGCTGCTCGTGAAGGAGAGCGAGGACGTCGATGAGGACGAGTGGAACGTGAACATGGCCGCCGGCACCTGTCTCGAGCTCATGGCCAAGACGGCCGGCGACCCCGTGCTCGACATCACCATGCAGTTCGTCGCGCCAAACATCGAGAGCCCGCAGTGGAACAACCGCGAGGCCGCGGTCATGGCCTTCGGCTCGATTCTCGACGGCCCGAACCGCGAGCAGCTCGTCGGCATTGTCCACAGCTCGCTGCGCCCGCTCGCGGCCATGATCAAGGACCCGTCCGTGCCGGTGCGCGAGACCGTCGCGTGGTGCCTCGGCCGCATCGCCGACTGCGCGATCCCGGCCCTCGACACGCCCGAGCAGCTGCAGGTCGTTATCGAGGCCGTCGTCAGCGGCCTGCAGGACGACCCGAAGGTCGTCACGCACAGCTGCTGGGCCATCATGAACTTGGCCGAGCAGCTGAACCCGATCCCGCAGCCGGACACGTCGGTCATGTCGCCATTCTACGAGGTGCTGTTCTCGTCGCTGCTGCACGCAAGCTCGCGCGCCGACAACGAGCACAGCGCGCGCACGTCCGCCTACGAGGCGCTGTCCAGCCTCGTCATCTACGCGCCGAACGACACGCTGCAGCTCGTGATGAGCTCGTCGGGCGTGTGCGACGAGCGCCTGCGCCACTCGCTCGAGATGCAGCGCCAGGTCGTGTCGGTCGACGACCGCCAAAACGTCGAGGAGCTGCAGGTCAACCTCCTGGGCCTGCTCACAAGCATCATCAGACGCGTCGAGGGACAGGTCCTGCCGGTCGCCGATACTATCATGGAGCTGCTGGCAGCCTTCCTGACAAACAAGTTCCCCAATTCGTTGGTCGAGGACGACGTCTTCATTGCTCTGGGCGCCATTGCCGGCAGCATCGACCGCCACTTCGCCAAGTACGTTCCGGCTCTGCTCCCGTTCATTGTTGCTGCCCTCAACGAGACAGAGCTCTCCGTCAGCAGCACTGCCGTCGGCCTCATCACCGACATCACGCACGCGCTCGGCGACGACGTGTCGCAGTACGTGCCCGGGTTCATGCAGGAGCTAAGCAAGATTCTCGCCAACTTCGAGGCAATCAGACGCGACCTCATTCCGCCAGCGCTCGCCTGTATCGGCGACCTTGCGTCGGCGTCGGGCCCGTCGGGCCAGTTCGACGTCTTCCTGCAGGGCACCGAGCAGTTCCTCGGCCAGATCAGCCAGGTAATACAGTTCTCCGCCGAGGCCAGCGTCGAGTACGACCTGTACGTGGCCAACGTGAAGGAGGCGATTCTGGACGCCCAGGTGGGCATTGTTGCGGGCTACCGTGACGACCCGGCCAAGCTCGGCGGCTTTGTGCCGGGCATCTTCCAGTTCCTCGGCATGATGTGCCAGGACGATACGATGATCCAGCTCGCGTCGAGCTCGATGCTGCGCTCCATGGTGGGCCTCATCGGCGATCTCGGATCCATGTATGTCGGCGGCGAGTTCAAGGCTCTGTTTGCTGAGCAGTGGGTGGCCGATGTGATCATGCGCTCCATGGCCAGCACGGAGCCGCAGGGAACTCAGCGCACCGGTCTGTATGCTAGTAAGGTGCGCCAGAAGCAAATCCAGCTCTAATAATTTGCATCATACCCCACACAGGACTGTGCCCAAAGGTCAGGGCTGCCTAAATGTCTATTATACATATCCGGTAAAGCATGAACTTCTCCTCCGCCGGGTCTGAGAGGCCCGGCTCTCCGCTATGCCCAGTTCTGTATAGCTTTTCAAGAAATAGTGAACGCAGTTTTTGATACTTTTTCCAGTGGTTGTCCAGTGGTTTTTTAAGTAGCTTATCCAGTGGCTTTTCCAGTAGCTTATCCAGTGGCTTTTCCAGTGGCTTTGTCCAGTAGGCTAGGAGTTTCGTAGAATCATAATTAAATTAAATACCCAGTTTATACACCCGAGTCCGGACTGTCGTGCTGGAACGTCACGTACTTCGGGTCCAGTGGCTGCCCCTCGGGGCCAATACCGTTCTGCGCAAACTGCCGCAGCACGTACCGCAATCGCGCCTCGTCAAACGTCTCGCCAAACCGCAGCATGTACCACAGAATACGCAGCTTCGCCTTCTTGTCGAAGCCCTCGCGCTGGTCCTCGTTGTCGATGTTCGCCGTGAGACTGAACGAGTCCGACGTGAGACCCATCTCCGAGTCCTTTGAGAACGAGCTGCGCTTGCGGAAAAGCAGTTTGAGCGCGTTGATCGTGAACTGGACCATGCGCACAACAATTGGCGTCAGGAGGTACACGAGAATGACGATGCCGGCACCCAACGCCATGAACAGAAGCGTCTGCATGTTGACGTTCGAGGACTTGTGCGAGTCTGGCATGGGCGGAAGCGAGGACGCCGCCGGGAGCGAGGACTCCGGCGCGGGCCATGTCGAAAGCGCGTAGTCCTGCGGTCTTGTTGTCGTCGGCTCGATGTACGTGACGGTTACTGGCGCCGGTGTTGTTGGCCGCGCCGTGTGCGTGACGGTGACCACTGAGGGCGCCGCCGTGAGATGCGCGGGCTCACTCGCAGTGTGCGTTGGCGCCGCGTCGTATCTCGAGGTCGCAATTGGCGCCTGGGTGGGCGCCGGAGCGGACGACGAGGTCGTCTTCGGCCCGAACAAGAAGCCTCTTATGTCGCTGTACACGCTGTTAAACCATCCCTCTACCCTCGCGACGGCATCACCCGAGCCTGATGTCGTTGAATGCGCCATCTTTGCAATGCAATGAGGGAACAGTCGGTGCTTTCTGGAAGATGTCTCCGAGGTTAATTACTGTGGGGGGCGGCCACCAGTTCGGTTACGTAACCAACGCTCAGTCGAGGTTCTTCGTTGCATGTGCTCTCAAGCACGAAAACCCCCGCTCGCCGAGGCCAAGTCGGTTAGATAGATAGATCAAAATGTTCAATTTTTGTTCAACTAGTGCTCTCGACGGCCTTTCTCCTCTTTTTCGAATCTACCTTGCGAGCCTAAGCCAGCCCAAATCGACCACATACCCAGTTAGTACCTGTTATAGCTCACCTGACTATGGCTCTCAACAATTGGTCGCGTGGCCCAGTTGGTTAAGGCGTAGGACTAATAACCCTAAGATCGGCGGTTCGATCCCGCCCGTGACCACTTTCTTTTTTGCGCTTGAGCGAGCGTCGTTCACCTTAAGAGCGGGTTCTACTTTTTTTTTGTGAAACGTTAGTAGATCGTACGCTTGTAACCGTTCTAAGTTCGTGTCTGCTACTTGGCGCCTTCTCTAGGAAGGCAGCTTGTATTTCATGCTAAATCATTATGCCTCCCAGCTTCTAAGTAGATCATAGCGGCTCGTATGGACTGTGGCAATGAGCTTCTCACTCGGAACTGAGCGACAAAAGTGCTCAAGCTCAACGTAGCTCGAGTGCTCGCTATACGGAACCCGGCATATGCGTATCATACCGCCAGCAGTCACTGTAGTTGTGCGCGTGTCACTTAGCGTGTCCATGGTGAAGTCCATGCCTTTGGCCGGCCACGTCCACCCTGTGGGCACAAACGCAATCATATGCGTGAAGTGCTTTTTCAGAAACTTCCACTTTTCCTCGAGTTTCGCGACGGACAATTCATTCATCCCAGCCAAGTGCACTTGAGTGCGCAGGCCGTCGTCGTCTAGGAGCTCGTTAATCTTCGGGTCATCTATCGTGTCGAGGATTTTTCGCTTGTACGGCGTGGTCCAGATCCCGGTGTTGAGTTTTCGCGCAATGGCTACGGCCAGCCGCTCTTTGCCAATGGTATAGGTGCCCACAAGCACAAGGATCCGCCGTTTCTCAGGCTGCTTCAAGAAAAAGCTCGGCTTCAGGGGCTTCTCCTGCTGCAGACCGCAGTACTCTGCACACAAACTGACCACTAGATCCTGCGATGGAAACCGTCGTACCGGATCAAGGTACGTAGTATCAAGATACGTCGTGCGTAAGCCCGGCGTTACACGCTTGATTTCCTCGGCAAGCTGCGGTGTTGCCCGGAAATCGCCAGTGTGCAGTGTGTGCTTGTTGTAGAGAATTACTGCTGCGCCCGGGCAGTGATTGGCATCAAGGAGTAGAACATTAACACCGTTGATGGTGTACTCGTGGTTGAATTCCAGAGGCCGCAGATACTCTGCGTCAACTCTCAGCCTCAGGGCCACGAGCCGCGCAGTTGCAGGAGAGCAATAAATAACGCCATGAGACCAGTTCTTCCCAAGACCTCCGTAGTGATCGGCGTGAAAGTGAGTGAGAAAGTAGGCGTCGATCCCGGGAATTGCGCCGTAGTTAAACGCGTCAACGGCAAACTTGGTCTTGCCAAATGTGAGCGTTTTATAGAACGGGATAGGCTTGCGTTCAGCTTTCACGACAGCCTCTTCCTTAACGACGCCCACCTCCTTAACAACGCCCTCCTCCCTAACGACGCTCTCGGTCGCTTTGGAAGACAGCGGCCAGGTCTTCTGGCGCGTGGCCGGTGCAGACGGAGTCGGCGATGCAGACTGAGACCGCTTTCCTAAAAAGGAAACCCACGGAGTTCTAGACGTCGACTTCTGGACGGAAACCTCCTGCTCTACCTTGATCTCCACCTTGTCCAGGGAATTGTCTCTTTGTTCAGCCTCTGCGGTGTCTCTTTCTTGCTCTGGTGTGGCTTCGCTACCTGATTGTGGTGGCAAATCAGGCACGATTTCCGACGGGCCCGCGTCGAGGCAAGCATCGCAGTGCTCCTCCCGTTTTCGAATCGAGAACACCTGCAAATTGAGCTTACATATAGGGCAGTGGATATCCTCTGCCATCAAACATGCGTCGGCGAAAAATCCCCGCCAAACCGAAACACGAATAAAGCGGGTCGCACCCAAGGTTATTATTTAGGGTTAGGTCCGAGATCCTCAAGGCGACCGACCGCATAAACCGCATACGAAAAAGCGCGTCTCAGCATGGCCACTGAAGCTGCGGCAGACTCGTTTGCGCCCGCCTACGAGGGCGGAGTGCCAGTCTTCAGGCCTAGCTACGAAGATTTCAAGGACTTCCGCCAGTTTGTTAATAGGATTGAGCCTGTTGGAATGAAGACGGGCATTGTGAAAATAGTGCCACCAGAAGAGTGGCTCGCCAAGCTGCCGAAGCTTCCGACCGCGCTTGTGGAAAACATTGACATCCGCAACCCAATTATTCAAAATGTGACGATCAGTGGCGGCCGCGGCGTGTATGGAATTGACAACGTTGAGAAGCGGCGAAAGTACACAATTAGGCAGTGGGAAAAGCTGTGCAACGAGTTGCAGAACCAGCCGCCAACGCGCCGTGGTGAACCGCAGCGCGCATTGGGTCGCTACGAGGCGGAAAAGGGTGCGTTTGTTTCGTACAACGACTCGGATTTCTCGCCTGAGGTTTGCGAGAATCTCGAGAGCAGATATTGGAAGGGCCTAGCCTACGGAGGCTCTCCAATGTACGGGGCTGATCTGCCCGGCTCGCTGTTTGATGAGCGCACCTCGGAATGGAACGTCGCGAACCTTGATTCGTTACTGCGTCTTCTGCCTGAAAACGTGCCGGGCGTCACGAATGCGTACCTTTACTGTGGCATGTGGAAGGCCACATTTGCGTGGCACTTGGAGGACGTGGACCTTCCGTCGATCAATTATATCCACTTCGGAGCGCCTAAGCAGTGGTACACGATTCCGCAAGAGCACCATGAGAAATTCTACGAGTTGATGAGCGCACTGTGGCCAGACGAGCGCGAAAAATGCACCGAGTTTCTGCGACATAAGACTTTCTTGGTTGACCCAACATTCTTGTCGCGGCACGGAATACCGGTCAGCAAGGTCGTGCACAGACAGCGCGAATTCATAATTACTTTCCCGTACGGGTACCACGCGGGCTTCAACTATGGGTTCAATGTGGCAGAGTCTGTCAACTTCGCCCACGATTCGTGGCTCGATATCGGCCTCAATGCCAAAAAGTGCCAGTGCGTGAGCCACTCTGTGGGCATCAATGTTGAACTCATGGCCGATTTGATCCGGCATCCCGAGCAGGCTCAGGAGATCAATGCGCAGTACAAGCAGAAGCAGGTTGAGAAGGCCCGCGCGGCTGAGGCAAACGGGGCGGCACAGGGCGTAAAGTCTCGCCGGTTAGGCAACTGCGTGCTGTGTCCACACATTTATACGAATCGTTACGCGACGAACCGAGAGGGCACGGCTCGCGCCCACATAGTCTGTGCGAATCTTGTTCCTGAAACGTGGATTGTTGGGAATACAGTCTATGACCTGGGCATCATTGCGAAGGACCGCTTCTCATTGAAGTGCCTTTATTGTAAGCAGTCAAAGGGATGCTGCTTCCAGTGTTCGTTTCCGAAATGTACGCGTGCCTATCACGGCTCCTGTGCTGCCGCTGCTGGTGTTGACTACCGCAATCCGCATGCTCCGTTGTGTCGCTTCCATCGCGTCAAGCCCTTTAGTCTCGAGCTAGGCCGTAGTTTCGATGCAGCTGTACTCATCACTGGTGATGTTGTGCAGTTCTGTAGGGACAAGGCGTTCTTCGCCGGCGTGGTGGAGCAGAACCTGGAGGCGAGCCGAAAGCTTTTGATGAACGTGTTGCCTAACCCGTCGGAAAGTTTTGAGGCAAGCTACGCAGATGTGGTTTCCGTATTCCGCGAAGCGCCTGCCGGACCCTATATTGAGCCGATTCATGCGCTGGAGCAGTCTGCGCCAAAAGTGAAGTCGAAGAAGCGGAAAACCGAGGCGGAGTCGGCAAAGGGCAAGAGCACTAGTCCGGGGTCGGACGCAACTATTGTGTCGCCATCCTCGCCCAGCGAGCTCGATATGAAACCACTGCCAGCGCCAGCCGCAGAGCTCGATAATAAAGCTACTTCGGCGCTCACTGGCCAAGTCAACGTGGACGCAGGACCCGATAAGACTGGTAACGGAAGCATCATGGTCCACGTAGTCTCGGAGCCTTTGGTCTCTAATGGAAATGTAAAGATGGAAGCCAGTGGACTTCCATAGACACAACACAAAAGGGGCCGCACAATGGCGTTTTGTAGATAATGACTTAAGAGTTACGATTATGCTTGTTTGCTTGGTACACATGCGCGGCAAATCTGCAATGTGATGAACTGCGAGCACTCAGGAACAAGCCACCGGACAGTCACTGCTTCAACAGTCACTGCTTCAATAAGTCAGAGCTTTCGAAGTACGTATCGTAAAGTTGGAAAACTAATTAAGGAAACCAGATATGTTCACTCGCTTATTTGAAAACCTTGCCGTCAGCAATCTCGCGCTTCTCGCCGTTGACAACCAGCGGCTTGTCCCAAGCCCAGAGGTCGTTGAGCTCCTCGCGGTCGGCCTCGTTGTTGGCGTCGAGCTTCGTGAACGAGTACGACTCCCAGTCCGGAGCAACGTCGAAGGCCGGGGCGAAGTCCTTGCCGCGGACAACGAAGGCACCGCGGATGCCGTTGTTGTTGTTCTCACCGTAGACGACGGCGGCACCGAAGATGTACTTCGTGGAGGCGAGCAGACGGTTGAAGAAGCCACCGATCAGGTTGTTGGACATGAAGGTGAGCGTCAGCTCGTCGTTGTACTTGTAGTCGACCTTCCAGAGCGACCACTCGTTGTCGTTGTAGAAGGTGTTCCAGAACCAGGGCAGAGCCTCCTCACGGGTCTCCTTGTTGGAGTATGTGCGCTTGAGCTCGTCGATGGGGACGGAAGACGGGCCGAGCTCAGCGAGCGGGTGGGCGGCCTTCTTCTTCTGCTCGGGCTCAGCGGCGGCGGCAGCGGGCTTGTCAGCCTTGGGCTCGTCGGCCTTGGGCGGGTTGAAGAACTCCTTGGCGCTGCCGAGGAACTTGAACTTGCCGCCGAACTTGAAGTCGTAGATCTTCGAGTTCAGGATCGTCTGCGCCCAGCGCACGACGCTAGGGTGCTTCTTCTGCCAGTCCTTGGTGACGAAGTAGCGGAAGCCCGGGTGCAGGATGCCGGCGATCTCGATGTCGGCAATCGTGACCTGCTCGCCCACCACGTACGTGTGCTGGCGCAGGTGCTTCTCGAAGAGCTCGAAGAACGCGTCGGCGTTCGCGACGTGGGCGTTGACCTCGTCCTGCGTGAGCGTCTTGCCGGAGAACTTGGCAATGATGATGGGGAACCACTTCTTGAGGCCGTCGGCGTCGGCGCGGTTCGTCCACATGAGAGCCTCGTACTTGTCGGTCTTGTTCTTGCCCTCCAGGCCCTTCATGTTGTCGCGGGCGAGCGAGAGCAGGTAGCGGTCGACAGCCACGGCCTGGTTGATGAGGACGCCGTTGCTCGTGTCCTCCAGGCTCGGCGTGAAGCGGTTGCCCGGGGCAAACAGCTCGTTGAACTTCTTCTCGTCGCTCTCCGAGCCGCCGGAGGCATAGGCGATCTTGACGTCGAGGTCAAGGTACTTGACAAGGGCCTCAGCAGGCGTGGCGTAGCAGCTGACCGGCAGGCGAGTCCAAAGAGTAACCGTCATTCTAGTTTCTGGTGTGAAAGGAAATAAACTTGTGTGGGCTGGTGGGCCTTTTGTATACACAGAGTCATCACTTGCCCTACTGCGATGAAGTAAGCTGCAGGTCAGGTGGTCAAGGCAACGTCCACAAACCGCTCGCCAGTATGCACGCCATGGAATTGCACGAATGCATTTCCCAGCCTAACCCTTTTTTGGGTCGCGGCGCCCCGCTCGTGGTCCGATTCTGAGTGAGTCACTGTGCGGTTGGCATCCAGAGCGTTGTCAAATTACTAATTCCGCGCGCGTCATATGCGCTCCACAAGTGGAGGAGCCGTGACTGCAGGAAGCAAAGAACGCACCGCTGCATTAGGTGACTGCAGGGCAGCATCATCGTGCATAAGTCATTGACCCTATGAGTTATGCGCGGTTTAGTGGTTAAGTTTCATAGGTGAGCGACCGCAGGAGTAAGTGAGAAGGCGCTGAAGTTGTGAGATATTGCCGGCTTTTTATTACACTGTGTGTGTGTCAGAGGAAAGTCACCGTTGCGGGTGGGCCGGCTGATTTTTTTTTAATTTAGGCCGCTGGGTCAGCCAAGCGGATGCATTAACGCTCATACGTTCCTGCTGTGAGTGTCTTCTCTCTTGAGTATCGTATTTAATTCTGCGTAGCCAGGGCAGCTCTGGCTGTGTAGCGGTACCCATGCCTCGCGTTGCCGTGAGAAACACAAAGTAGAAGCAAATACAGTAAAGTCGCGTCTATAAAAGAACAATTAAATAGCTTTGTGTACAAGCAGCACCCCTGGCGAAAAGAGTCTAATTGGCGACATCCTCTAGCCGACAAAGGTTACGTATGCTCATTAACCTCCATATCGGTAAGCGCGCCCAAGGGTCCGTAACCACACCCGAAGTATGTAACCGCACCGAGAGCTCTGAAAACAGAGCGCGGAGCCAAATTAAGAATGTAACCCCACATAAACGGCACCGCCGCGAAAGCGACGCCCCGGGCACGCAGCTATCTAGTCAAGAGACACATCTAGCCAAGAGACACATCTAGTCAAGAGACACACAATAAATAATTAGTTCTGGAGCGCCTTGAGGCGCTCGCGCATGTTGTTGATCTCGTCGCTGTTCTCGTAGTCGTTCTCCTCGGGCTCGGGCTCGGCGGCGGCTTCTGGCGGCGCGGCAGCCTTCGGCGCGGGCCGCTCGCGCTGGGGCGGGTTGATCACGTCGTTCAGAATCGTGTCGATCTGGCGCTCGTCCTCGGGCTCGGCCTCGAGGTCCTCGGTCGCCTCGATGTCGTCGAGCGTGTCGGTGACCATCTCGTCTATGATGCCGGCGCGCATGAGCTCCTGGCTGAGCTGGCTCATGGTGCCCATGAGCTCGGGCAGGCGCACGAGCTGGTTGACCTCCTTCATGATCACGGTCGAGCTCGACATCGAGCCCTGCACCTTCATCATGGCGAACGACTCGGCGACCTGCATCTTGATCGAGTTCAGCTGCGCCTTCGAGTGGTGCAGCCGCTCGCGGTGGCGCTGCGCCTTGTACACCTCGCGCGCAAGCATCTTGGCGCTCTTCATGTCGTTGCGCCGCGCGCACTGCCGGATCATGCCCTTTGTTTTGTTCTCGGCCGCGAGCAGCGAGTTCATCTGCTTGTCGAGCTCGCGCTGGTTCTTGCGCAGCAATGCGTCGCACGCCCGCTTCTGCTCCTTCGGGTCGGGCCCGTAGATCGCCCGCTTGATGTAGTACATGCTTACGCGCCCGGGCTTGTGCTGGCCGGCTTGTGCTGGTGACTCGGGCGGCGGCAACTCTGGCGCTGGCGCTGGCTGCCAACCTGCTCCGGCGGCTGCCATTGACCGTATCCCGGGCAGACCGCGCGCGACGGGGACGCTGACTTAGGATCGCCAGCCGCTTACTACGCGATTTTTTCCATCAGCGGAGGGCCTCGCTCGCCTTTGATCAGTTCGAGGACCGCCGGGGATTGCATTAGACGCGTTTCTCGCCCCACGCCCGCCGCGCTGTGCCAGAGTGACCCCTCAATGGACGGACCATCCCATCCTGAGAACACGGGTGTGGCCGAGTTCCCGGGAGGAGCGCGCGATCCCTTCGCCGTCGAGCACGACGCGCCCGACGCGCAACACGCGCCGCACGCGCACAAGCGAGGCCACGACGATGCGGGCACCGACGACCTCGTGAACGAGGCCAAGCGAATACACGTCGGTGGCGACGACGATGACGACGATGACGACGACGACGACCTCGATCTCGACACGCTCATGGCGCAACTGCAGCAGCACACCGAGCAGGCCGGCAGGGCCGAGCCCGAGCACGCGCCGCGCCGCGCGTCCGAAACCCGCGCGGAGGCCTCGGAGCACGGCCAGGAGCCGCGCAGCGAGCCCGAGCCCCAGCCGAGCGCGCAGCCGAGTGCGGAGCAGGCCGCCGCGCAGCACGCCGAGCAGACCGCCAGCGAGGACAAGGAGAGGGCTGCGCCGGCCGCCGACGCTCACGCCGGCGCGCACGACCAGTCCACGGAGCTCTCCATCGAGCAGCAGCTGAAGGGCGCGCTCTCGTCGTTCCAGGACTTCGCGCTCATGGACCACGACCAGGACTCGCAGGAGGACGACGACTTCGGGCTCTCGCAGTTCTCGGAAATGCTGCGCCAGAGCGGCCAGGACCGGCACGACGAGCACGCCCCGGGCGAGCACAAGGACGAGCACGCGCCCGAGAAGGACCAGCCGACCGCCGATAGCACGCTCGAGGCACGCGCGGCCTCGCAAGACGAGCCGCGGAAGGACGCGCCCCCGGCCGCCGACGCAGCCGAGGCCGCCGACGCGCGCGCCGAGGCCGAGAAGTCCCCCGAGGCCGAGTCAAAGCACACGAAGGAAGACCTGGCGGCGCGCATGCCGCCGCTTCCAGCAAGAGGCGGCCAGCTCCCACCAATGCCGCCCCCACCGGCGGCCCTCACGACGCCCACTGCGCCGCTGACGGCCGAGGAGCGCTCGCACCATCTGGGCCGCGCCCACGCGGCCGACGCAGAGCCTGGCAAGGATGCCGCGCACGCAGAGGCGCAGGCGCCGAAACCGAAGACGAGGCTCCCGGACGCGCCGCCAACGCTCTCGGAGTCGTACGAGAAGTCCCTGGCCGAGCAGGTCGAAGAGGCCCAGAAGGCCGACGAGCAGCAGTCGCGCGCTGCCGTGCTGAGCGATAACCAGGCGATTCTGCAGGCCAGAAGAAAGTCTGTGGCCGTGCTGGATTCCCTCGCCGCTCAGATCCTCGAGGCCCTGGGCTGCAACCACTACCAGGAGACTCTGGCCACCGTGACCCAACCTAATAGCGAGAAGGGCCTGGCGTACCGATTACTTCTGGACGCGTTCGAGGACGCCAAGCGGCTGTTCCTGAAGCACGCCAGCCCCAGCTCCCGCAACGGCCCCGAGTCGAAGCCCGACGAGGTGCGCCCGTTCCTCGACCAGAACATTCCCGGCATCGAGCTCACGAGAGAGAACATCGTCACGATCCAGCGCGCCAACCTCGCAACGTTCGTGGCTGCCGTGTTCGGAACAATCGAGGTCGGGTTCTGGGAACTCGACAAATGGTTTGTCCAGGCCTTTGTGCCCGAGGGCGGCCGCCTGCTCAAGCAGCAGGCTACTATTTATCTGGACCTCAAAACTCAAGCATATATCTCTGCTGTGGAGAGCACGGCTGATGATGAGGCCCGCAAGGCAGCTATCGATGACTTGTTTCCGCCAGACTTGGACCAGAAGCTCCGCGAGATGTTCGGCGACAGGGCCATGCTTGCCCCGTCGGAGCGCGACTTTGTCGAGAAGTGCAAGCGTCGCCGCGAGAACATCGAGGCCGAGGATGCTAAGGATCTCTCGTCCAAGTACCACTGGGTCCCGTTCCTCCGCGAGCTCAGTGACTACGTACAGAAGAACCACTATACGCTGCTTCCACCACGACAGAAGTTTATTTCTGGTGCCGAGCACATCGCTTCCGGCTCGACCGCGGGCCAGTCGCATGTTCCTCATGCCGGGGCCTCAACCGCCCGAGCTGCCCCTGCTCGTCGGGCCGTGCCTGGGGCTACCACTGTAGCCTCCACTGCGCCCGGCGCAGCAAGACCGGCCCCGGCGTCTAGAAGGACTAGCTCGCCAAGACCGGCTGTTTCTCGCGCCGCGCCGCAGCCTGCAACTGCAACTGTTGCATCTGACGCTGCGCCATTTGCATCACACGACAACGGACCCAAGACTGAGCTTCAAGAAGCGCTTGCACCTTCTCAGACTAATAACGGCGAGCAACAGCCCAGAAGGTCATCTGTGGAAGCCTCGGCGCAGCCCGCTCAGGCCTCTAGCCAGTCCGAGAACACGTCAGCAGTTGCCGGGTCAGATGGGCCCGACGCACAGCAGCAGACCGGCGCGCAACAGCAGCAGCCTCAACCATCCGGTGCCTCAACGGAGCAGGACCAAACGGGGTTGCCTCCTGTCGGACACCCCATGTTCCCGCCGCTACCGAAGCAGGTGTTACCTCCGCCTGGTATAGTAGGCGGCGAGTCGCAAGAGCGGTCTTCTGAAAGGGTTCGCAGGCCGGGTCCTCGCTCTGCCACAGAGGCGCCGCTTATTGATGGACCCACTGATACCTTGGCCGCATATGAAGCCGCGAGAGCTAGCGCTGAAGGAACTGACGCGGTCCGTCCCAGAGCGTCTATGTTCACCACGCGCCGCACATGGACCAAGGAAGAGGAAGAGGCGCTCATGAAGGGTATGGACCGCGTGCAAGGACCTTATTGGGCGCAGATTCTCGAGTTATATGGACCTGGAGGTAAGATTAGTGAGGTGCTTAAGGACAGATCGCAGGTCCAGCTGAAGGACAAAGCAAGGAACCTGAAAATGTTTTTCGTGCGTCTTGGTCTGCCCATTCCTGCAGTTTTCCAGTATGTTACTGGTGATTACGAAACGAGAAAGAGCTCAGGCAAGCGCATTCGCGAGCGTAAACAGAAGCCTGTACAGGGTCAGAGCACAGGCGTGGCATCTACAGCCGTGGCGCCTTCACCTACACAACCCACAGCAGCAGCGCCAACTAATGCAGGCGCCCCTGCTGGAAACGGCTCTGTTCAGCCTGCTCCCTCTCATACTGTGGGCCAGCAGCAGCCTTCTGAAGGCTCCAGCACCACTTTGCCTCTACAGACGCACTCCGCGACCGCAAGTTCCACGCCACCACAGAGTGCTGCGCCTGCGCAACAGCAGTCGTTACAGTCTCAGCCGCCACAGCCACAGCCGCAGCCGTCTCAGCATCAGCAGCTGCCCCTAGAGTCGCAGCAACCACAGCAGCAACCGCAGCAGCAGCAGGAGCAGCAGGAGCAGCAGCAGCAGCAGCCTCTGGTTGAGGCTACGAAGACGCAGCGGGCTGATGATGGCAAGCAAATCCTACCACATAGCGAACACCCCCAGGGTAATAACAGTGGCACGGATAACGCGAGCGCTCAGCAGCCCGATAAGGAGACTGAGCAGGTGCCGACAGCACAGACAGGCTCAGAACCGCAGTCGAGTGAGGGCTCGGATAAGGCTCCGACCACCGCTGAGGGTGAAATCCGCGTCGAGGTACATGAAGTACAGGCGGAAAAGACTAACGACTTTGGCAACCTCTTTTCCGAAGGTGACGACAAGGAAGAAGATCTGAACAGTCTTCTGACTCGCGTTGGCGAGTTCGTTGACAACCATTGACTTATGTCTATTGTAATTTAGTATTTTATTGTTATGATCTATTCAGAATCCAGTCCCTTGAGGTATTCTCCGGGCAATGATGACCATACCTCCTTTCCCGACATTCCGAATTCCCGACATTCCGAATGCCGCTGCGGCCGAGTTTCTTGTACCTCGGGCTGTAATAGCCTAAAATGTACTTACACTGCACGGACCGCTAGGATCGCACGTGCTCTGCAGGAACATGGCTGGCTGTCCATGTCGAAAAGTGAACTCGCTGAATAATACGCCAGCCATCATCGTTGAGCAATATGTAGCTCTGCTCAATGTAGACGACTGGTCAGACGTCTTCCTCAATTTTGGCTAGCCAGCAGTGTTCGGAGAGCATACTTTTCCGCAGTGACTAGTACTAGGTTTGTGGAAACCCAGTTGACCGTACGTTTGTGAAACATCTATGATGTACGGCGCAGCGACATCCAGGTCTAGGGTATTTCTTAATCAGGCAACTGCGTCCAGCATCTTACTTTTAAGGAGGTGTCCTAACCTGAGCGTAGCATAAGAACGAGCGGATATAGTGATGATTGCCGCTGTATACAGTGCACTAGCAACCAATTCCTCCGGGGAACGAGCCGTAGCTTTAATTCCCGAGTATAGTGCAAAGCAAAAAAATAATCCGGAGAATCTCGCCTCTCAAGGCGCCGTTCCACATAAATGGAAAAGGCTGGGGTTCGTGCGAAGCGAGGTGACCTAGCCCTCATCATGCATATGGTGGTTCGATCTATATAAACCGCCGGGAGTCGAGGGCAACACGATCAGCTGTTGCTGTTTGCCCCTTCCTTTCGTTAGCAGTTTGTACGATGCGTCTCTCTTTCGCAGCACTGCTCGCAGCAGTCGAAGGCCGCATTGTAACCATCCAACAGGTTACAACCGCCGCCCCTTCGACTATCACCGCCACTCCTTCCCTTGCCGTTGTTACAGACCATGCAACTGCATATGAGTCTGAGACTATTTTTAAGGCTTCGACGATCGTTACGACCATCCCAACCGGAACTGTCAACACGCAGCCGGTGAGTTCTAAGGAGCCGCCGGTCTCTCAGACTGACACGTACTCCACGAGCGAGCTCTCTGCCACGGCGGACCCGGCCTCGTACACCAATGGGTTCACCATTGTGTCCCCGCCGGCCTCGCGCGTCTCGTCCTCGGAGACTCCATCCGGAACCGGATCCTCTTCGGCGGCTCAGAGCACCTCCAGCTCCACCCAAGCTCCGGCAAACGGTATTGCCGGTAGCAGCTCGAGCAGCAGCTCGAGCAGCAGTGCCTCTAGCGCGTCCAGCAGCGGCGCCTCGAGCAGCGTCACCACGTCGAGCTCGGAGCCTTGGGCCGCGACGTCTTCGTCGTCGCCGTCTTCTTCTTCTTCTGCAGCCAGCACCTCGTCCAGCACCTCCGCTGTGGCCACGTCTGCTGCAACGAGCTCCATCTCGAGCGCTGCTCCTGTAGCCTCCGCGTCTGCCGTCGGCAGTCAGTCGAACTACAACGGCCCTATCTTCAGCCCCGTCGACACGTCTGAGCCGCTGAGTATGTTCAAGAGGGAGCCGATTCCGCTCCAGCTCAAGGGCGTTGACGACTCGAGCGAGATCGTCCAGACCAACAAGTTCTACGACAACTTCCTGCTGAACAACCAGGACCTCACGGCTTTCGCGCAGCCCTACGGAGTCTTCTACTCCGCTGACAAGAGCTACTACGGCCTGGCGATCTCGTACACCAACGCTAGCCAGCGTGTGTTCGGACCGAACCCGGACGCCAACCCTGTCGAGTACTACACGAACCCCGTCGGCCTCATGTCGCTTGTGCTTTCGGCCAAGGAGTTCACTAACTGGAACGTGAACAAGCCGCAGGTTGACGCCATGGGCCCCTTCAGTGCCAACGTGACGCTCACTACACAGAACAGCTGGCCTAACCAGGCGGTTACGATTCCGGTTGTGCAAGGCATGGGCTTCGTCACGGCCGTGTACGATGGCTACACGCCGCGTCTGTTCTCTCAGCTTGGAATTGACCAGATTGTGAAGGTGAAGAGCGACAACTGCGAGGCCGGTCTGCAGAAGTACGCTGTCACGCTTATGAACGGCGTGCAGTGGAACGTGTATGTCAACGGCCCTGATGACTTCGAGTTCAAGGCTGTCAGCGACTACGAGGCCATGGGCAACGTTGCTGCTTCTGGTGCCGACTCCATTGTCGTCCAGGTCGGCGTGGTGCCTAGCAACGAGGACTCGATCGACAAGGCTGCTGGTGCGTTCCCGGTTGGTGCGCACATTGATGGTGAGGTTGGTGGCTCGTCTGCTACCTACCGCATCTCGTACGATGTGCGCGGCAAGTCCACCTCGGGCACGACGCTTCTTTACGCCCTGCCCCACCACGTCGCGTCCTTCAGCGGCGCTACGCAGCCCAAGGTGATCTCGGACCTCACTGTGTACTCTACCGACAAGGGCTACCTGACTGGTGTTCTGGGCAACGAGCTCGAGATGGTGGAGGACCTGACTGGCTCGCCGGACTGGCTGCCGACAAACTCGTCGGAAGTCAGCGCCGACACGCTGAAGCTGCTGGCCACCGTTCTGAACAGCGAGCTGTCTGAGGATATCAAGGGCCAGGTGGACACGACGTCGACTTACACGGCCGGCAAGGCGTTCGACAAGTTTGCCTACATTGCTCTTGTTGCGAAGCTGATCCTGGGCAACGACGCCGTTGCCAAGCAGGGCCTCGATAAGCTGAAGGAGGCGCTCTCGCCCTGGCTGAGCAACACGCAGCCCACGCCTTTCATTTACGACACGCTGTGCAAGGGTGTCACGTCTTCGGCTGCGAACCAGCCCGGCGGCCAGGCCATGGACGACTTTGGCGCGCCCTTCTACAACGACCACCACTTCCACTACGGCTACTACGTTCACACTGCGGCCGTCATTGGTCTGCTTGACAACGAGATTGGCGACGGCACTTGGGTGCAGCAGAACAAGGACTGGGTGAACTCGCTTGTGCGCGACGTGGCCAACCCCTCCTCTGACGACCCGTACTTCCCCGTGTCTCGCATGTTCGACTTCTTCTCGGGCCACTCGTGGGCTCACGGTATGTTCGAGAGCGGCGACGGTAAGGACGAGGAGAGCACGTCTGAGGACTACAACTTCGCGTACGGCATGAAGCTGTGGGGCCGCGTGCTCGGTGACCAGCAGATGGAGGCGCGCGGCGACCTGATGCTTGCGATTCTGAGGCGGTCACTGAACAGCTACTTCCTGTTCAAGGACGACAACACCATCCAGCCCAGCAACATCATTGCCAACCGCGTGGCTGGAATCACCTTCGAGAACAAGCTCGACCACACGACATACTTCGGCACGAACCTGGAGTACATCCAGGGCATCCAGATGCTGCCGCTCACGCCCGCGTCGGTGCTCATCCGCGAGCGGGAGTTCGTGCAGCAGGAGTGGGACTCGCTGCTGGCGAACATTGTTGGTGGTCTCGACTCCGGCTGGGCCGGCATTCTGCGCGCGAACCAAGCCCTCATTGACCCCAAGACTTCCTACGAATTCTTCGCATCAAACAACTTCAAAACAGAGTACCTTGATGGTGGGGCATCGAGAACTTGGTACCTTGCATTTGCCGCGCTCCTGGGCGGCAACCCGAACTAGCTCGCCGGCTCGTTTGTCAACCTTATAACCTATTTATAAACTTGTACTATATAACTATCTTATGCTTCGATGATGTTAACTGAACACACCCAGCTTTGGTGGTGGTGTCTTCAATTAAATGCTTGATGCGGGCGCGGCCCTAATGCGACGGCGTTTTGAGCTCCGCGATCGACTCGTTCTCCTCCGCCCTAATGCGACGGCGTTTTGAGCTCCGCGATCGACTCGTCCTCCTCTCCGGATGAAATGTCCACCTCGAGGTCCGGGAAGTCGTCCATCGTTACGACTTCTTGTGTCTTGGGCGGAGGCGGCGGGTACATGGCAGCAAGAGCCTCGAAATATGCCGTGGTGTACTCGTCCAGTGACGGCTCCTTCGGGGCGGTGACGAAGTCCAGCTCTAAAGTGCCGAGGTCCTTGGGAATCTGCGGGCGCGGGTAAAGCGCTCTGCTGCGGCTGTGGGTGCGTCGCGCAGCGAGGTTCGTCAGAGGGGTCGAAACGCCGGCGTTGTTACTCTCGTCCTCTGTGTCCTCGTCTCCGCTGCCCTCCTCCATGACGGTGAGCCGCGGTTTCTTGATTCCGGCGGCATGGTTCGGCAGATTTCCGAGCGAATTGGCCCTTGTGGCCCGCAGCTCACTAGGGAGCCGTGCCACGTTACGCTCGGCCGCGTGCTCGGAAAGCTGTCTTTTTCCGACTTTGCAGGGCGAATTGAAGCTCTGCTGCCGCGCGTTTGCTGGCTTCGGCGCCAGCGCGCGACGGGAGCCCATGCTTTCGGACTTCGCTGCGGGCTTGGCGCCATTGCGATTGGCTTCCGCGAACGCGCTCGGCAGAATGCCGGAAAACTCCACCGAGTTCTCCCTCGCCGCGGAGCCCATGAAGCGCTTGCTGGTGCTCTAAACTAGTGCGGTAAGTGCGCCAAGCAGGTTGAGAGTGGTCGCTGAGTGTGGGAGCACTTATCCAAACACCGCTTATGTCACGCGGGTTAGGGCCGCGTCCGCCGTAGCAGCAGCAATGCTGGCGCTCTATAACTCGACAAAGTGTATAAAATTCAATGAATATCACTTCTTTTTGTTTGAAGTGCCGCGCTTTACCTGCTCAACCTGTGGTGTGTTTGTAAGACTAGCTGCACAAGCTGAGTTGTGAGCCTTGATTACGGCTCATGTTTGTCGTCCTTCCCCTGAAAACCGGGCAAGATTTCTGGGTGACGAGCACGACATTTTCCATGTTTCATTTAAAGTATGGTCTGCAGTGGTTTCACTAACCGGCGCCGTTCATTTCTTGGGCGCGCGCGTCTCCGGACTCGCTTGCTGCGTGAGCCCAGAGCTTTTCGCTATCGACGCTCTACGCGAGCCCAAACCTGCGCACCGAAGATCCGAACGCCCGATGACGTAGATGATTCCGATCTCTCCTGTGCTGCCCATGTGCGGCCGACGCGTACCCATGCACGGGCGCTCTGGCTCGTTACGTGACGCGTAATTAAGGGTATGGGCAAAAGCGAGAGCGGGTTCTTCGTGTCGAGCCACGGCCATTCACGCGCGAAGCATCTGCAGTGGCCCGGGCCCGCACCGCGGGCCGGATCGCCATCGTTCCCGGCCCCTTTGCACAATCGTCGTCGCGTAGAAAGCGATAAGAAGAGGCCTCCACAATTATATCACGGGTTAGGGGTTACTTGCATGAGCACCTGATGGATTACCCGTTTCAACGGCAAGTAATATAATCTCGCGCACCTCCACACGCGTTTGTGTCACTTTCGCATAGACTTTCCACGCACAGGACCCGGAAATGTTTGACCGCACCAAGGAAGTACAGGGGCTCGAGGAGCAGCTGCGCGTCATGTCTCAGGTTGCCGCCGAGGCGATTGAGCGCGCGAACCGGCTCGAGGCCGAGCTCGCGATGTGCCGGCGAGCCCAGAGAATATCGTCGAGCACGTCGAGCTCATCTGCGTCGTCTCAGCTGAGCGTCAGCTCGACGCCTGAAGAGCGGCTGCACACTTTGGAATACGCGCTTGACGCGATTCAGCGCGCCCGCGGCGAGCTGGCCCAGCCGTACAACTACCAGTACTGATGCTTGGCCTTGCGCGCCGGCACACCAAAAGCGCACCAAAAGCTCTATTTATTTATTTTCTGCTAATTCTAATTCGATACTTCTGATACCTGCACCAAACAATTTCCAGGCGCGCATCTGGCGTGGAGGTGCGTCTGCTAGACTTCATTCTACTACTTTACTACAGTATATCAGACTACAGTATATTAGACTACAGTATATTAGACTACAGGGCCAGTGTTTATACTACGTGGCCAATGACCTCGACGCCGCGGATGCAGAGATCGCTGAACCCCGACAGCCGCAGAATTACCTGGGTCACATTATTTGCGTCGATCAAACCAAAACCAAGACCCGCGCTCGAGACGGTGTGGCCCAAGCGGTCGATGCCGCCGCTCGCGAGGATCGAGTATGCATCAAAATTGAACGGCTCGCTGGCGGCGGCGAGGTTGAACCTCACCTCCTGCAGGTTCGCCGCGTGCCCCAGCCCGATCCCGATTGCGGCCTCGCCATGCACGGGCCAGCACTCGGCCGTCGGCGCGCGCAGCATGCAGTCGTGGTCGACGCGGAAGCTCTGGCTCCATCGCCACCACGCGGACGACGCCGGTGGGGTCGTGTAGCCAGTGAGAATGTGCGCGCCCTCGGACAGAAGGGCGAGGTTTTTCGGCTGTGGAGTCTGCGCCTCGATCGGAAAGGGGCTGGCGCCGGATTCTGGCTGCCATTCGGTGTCTGGCGGGGCTGAGTCGACGGCCGAGTCCGGTATTAGACCGCTCGAGTGGTGCTCCCTGAGCGCGTACGACTCAACAAGCTCCTGCAGCTCGGCAACCTTGCTTTCGAGCGCCGCCGTGGCCTGCCGAGCTTGCAGGCCCTGGTGCCTGAACAGAAGCGCCAGCAGCGCGGCAATGCAGACCATGAATACAAGCACGAGTAGACTGCCAGCGCCGTTTCCTGCGTTCTTCTCTTCTGCCGCATCACGAGTGGAGGCCATACCGTCTGGTGCCGGCGATGCTGACCGCGGCAGCTCACGAGCTGGCGCTGGCTGAGCATTTTCCGCCCGGCGGCTGCGTATTTGCGGAGCGCTCGGCAAATTAGTCTCAGAATCGCCGGCCCCCGCGGGCGCGCCGCGACCGGCTTTTTCGCGCGGCGCCGAGCCCGCCTGGCTGCGCACGGTAGGCTGGGCCGGAATCTGCGGCTGCAGAGCTTGCCCGCGGGCCGCAGGACGCTCCGCGTGCGACCGTTGAGCCCGCTCGCGCACGCCGGGCTGACCCCATCTCGGCTCGTCCGCGCGCGGCTCGTGCAACCCTGGCCGCTGCAAAGCACCAGGGCCTAGCCCGTGCTGCGGTGCGCCCCCAGAAAGCGATTCCGGCTGCGGCGCTCTCAGCTCGGGCGTTTCGGCGGAGCTGGGCACGACGCTCGGCCTGAACCCGCTCAACATGGGCTCGCGCCGCGGAAGCTGGGACGCATTGAGCGGCGAGAGGTCGTTGCGGAACGACGGCGCAACGCGCAGCCGCGGCAGCGCCTCGGGCGTGAGCTCCGTGGCGCCGGGGCTCCCGCGGGCCGCGACGGATCGCGCGTGAGGAGCTCGGGAGCGCCGGTCCGGCCACGCCGGAGCCGCGGCGTCGCGCGGGCGCTCGTGCCGCGGCCCGGAGCTCCGGGGCGGGGCCCGGGATTCTGCCGCCAGCTTGCTGTGCTCGGCGAGCTCGTGGTGGGGCCGCGGAAGCGTTGCGTCGTCTCCGGAGCGGTCGTCCGTCGCGAATTCGCTGAGGGCCGAGGCGGCTCTGTGCGAGGAGGCGTCGCGCGGGGTGCGCGACGGGTCGTCCGGGCGCGGCGCGGCAGCGAATTGGCCGAAATAACGCGTCGCGGCGTCGTCTCCGGATGGTTTATCAGCGCGCTCCTGCATGCTTTCCTCGTACGAGCTGTTCAGCTCGTCGAGCAGGCTATCGGGGAAATCATCTCCGGACACAAATAGATTGTTGATATCCATTCCATTTTTCTATAATTCTGTGCTCGACAGTCCCGGGTGCTGCAACGCGACTTCTGCTCCGGCGCCCGAGGAATAGGGCAGCCTCGAGCTCGGAATCAGGCTGCAGGCAGACGCGTCGACACGGACTAAGAGCCACGCCCGCCGTCCGGAACGGGTATTCTCGAGGAAAGGGTCGGTGGACCACTGCTGCAAAGCACGCGCGGGTGGCTTCTTTCCGGCTCATTGGCCCTGCGCAGCAGCATGAAACGCGTCACGGACTACTTCAGCGCGACGCCCGCCAAGAAGGCCGCGACCGGGGCCGTCGTGGCGGCGGGCGCCGCAACAATCGCGCGATCGGTTTCGACCGCGCGCGAGGGCAGCTGGAACAAAGACAAGTGGGCCGAGCAGCTGCCTGCGGAAACAAGGGACCTGCTCGCGCTCGAGCTCGCCACGCTCGACCCGTCCTGGCTCGAGGTCCTGCACTCGGAGCTCACAAAGCCGTACTTCCTGAACCTGAAGCGCTTCATCAAGTCGCAGAAGGACGCGAAGGTCAGCGTGTTCCCGCCCGAGCAGGATATCTACTCGTGGTCCCGGCTCACGCCGCTCCACAACGTCAAGGTGCTTATTCTCGGGCAGGACCCGTATCACAACGTTGGCCAGGCACATGGC
Source organism: Entelexis sp. DX6506 (assembly GCA_037041025.1). Taxonomy (NCBI): domain Eukaryota; kingdom Fungi; phylum Ascomycota; class Dipodascomycetes; order Dipodascales; family Trichomonascaceae; genus Entelexis; species Entelexis sp. DX6506. Next base: position 1,031,624 of record JAXQHU010000039.1, read on the forward strand.
CTAGCATTCTCGGTGCGCCCGCCGACCAAGGCGCCTCCGTCGCTCGTGAACATCTACAAAGAGCTCAAGTCGTGCTACCCAGAGACGTTTGAAATCCCGTCCCACGGGTCGCTGCTGAAATGGGCAAAGCAGGGCGTGCTCATGCTCAATGCCTGCCTCACCGTCGAGGCGCACAAGGCCAACTCCCACGCAAACAGGGGCTGGGAGCAGTTCACCGAGGAGGTCATCAAGGCGGCCCTCAGGCACAACCCTCACGTTGTCGTCATGGCCTGGGGCTCTCCGGCGGCAAAGCGAGTAGACCGCGCAAGCCCCGGGAGCCAGCATCTTGTTCTCAAGAGCGTGCACCCGTCGCCGCTGAGTGCGTCGCGCGGCTGGTTCGGCACACAGCACTTTGCCAAGGCCAACACCTGGCTAGAGAAAGAGGGAATCGCAGCAATTGACTGGCATCTTCTCCCTAAGAAGCAGGTCGTGCGCCCGAAGGAGGACGCGGAGCAGAAGACCGAGAAAAAGGAGGAGGAAATTGTTGTGGAGCGAGCGCATGCTGTGCCGACCACTCAGGACGGCACAACCATAAAGACATAGTGTCGCATGATGATGGCGGAGCCAAATTATATATGTGTACATTTTAGCGCTCTAGCGCCATAAAGCTGATAAATGTATCGCGGCTCGCCGCGCGGGGTTTGTATGCAGTTCAGATTTGTTTTGACATTACCAGGACCCGGCCCTGTCGCCGCGAGTCCTCATTGAAAAAGCCGTTGAAGAAGCTCGTTTCGACCGCATATCCAAGCCCGCTCATGAGCTCATGCAAGGGCTCGAACACCACTACCGTAGACGCGAGTTTCGACGGATTCTCCTCCAGGAACCGGGCCGGGTTCAAGTAGAACCGGTCGGCCTCGTCCACATAGCCTATGCTACTAATGTTCCAAGGCGGGTCGCAGGTCAGGAATTGCGGCTCGAACGCTTGGTCGTGAGGCCGCTGGAAATGTGAATGCCACGGCGTAGAGTGGCACGGCATGAGAAAGCTCACATCACGGATCGCGGGATTGCCGCCGATATAGTCGACCACTGACACGACTCCTCGCTGGTGAACCGAGCCCAGGTAAACGCCAACAACCACGTTCACGGCCACGGCAGCAACCTTCAGCAGCCTGGGCGAGCGCTTCCAGCCCTGGACCACGGCGATGTGCAGCAGCGGCAACAGGAAGTAGATAAAGCGGAACTCTTTGTGGGCAATCAGGGAGAAGACGCCAAGATTCAGGGCTACGATCTGGCCCACTAAAGTAGGTGTGGCCCACAGCCCCAAAACAGCTATGGGCAGGTAGCCCAAGAGAAGGAACGGCACTGCCTGGCTCAGGTACCAGTGCCACGGCAGCACACCGTAGATTTCGCTGACACGAGAGCCGAAGTTGTGACGCACAAACTCGAGATAAGGCACGACGACGCGGCCGTAGTATCGTACGTCCAGGGCCAGAATCGCCAGCTGCGCAAGGCCGCCTACAGCAACACTCATGAGAACCAAGGTGACGAACCCCTTGAGGCCCCTGGCCTGCAGGAGCCTGCGGAGTCCCATGTACGCCCACAAAATCGCGTTGCTTGGCCGCAGTGCCACGGTGACATGGGCGAGCACCTGGGAAAACAGCCAGGCCCCCACGTTCTGAGAAAGCGAATAGTACAGGGCCACTGTGACAAGCACCATCTCAAGCGTGTTACTGAACGGGCGCGTTGAGCAATACCAATTGAACATGGAGCCAAGGGAAACGAGCCAGGCCTGCGCGCCGCTGGATTCTCCCCCGAGCAGCCTTTCAGAGAGCAGCGCAGTATAGAGGTCGGCCAATGCGGCGAGGGCAGCCATGATAACCTTCCCCAAGACCAAATGATTTATGTGCAATGCCTGTGCAGCCCTTATTATGAGCGCGAAGCACCGAGGAACAATGGAAGTGCGGATCGCAGCCTGCCACTCCCAGGACTGGAAGCCGACTCCGTAGACGTCGAGATACGCCGGCTCCCAAGCCTGGAAGTACTCGTCCGGCTGGAAGAACGCGGTCACGGCAAATGCATTCACGAGCCGGAACAAAAAGCTGAGGATAAACACGCCCGCTTTCTTCCTTGGATCCGTCTGCAGGGAGCCCTTCAGCCGTTCGCGCAGAGAGCTGCCCAGCCTGATGAGGACGCACGTCATTTGGGCGCGCCGACTTTGCAAAAGCGCCTAAATCTGGGCCTTAGGTCGGACCTCCAAATGACGGCGCGCCGGAACACGTGCCTTCTCCACATCTTCGCACCGCGTGAAATATTTAGGCGGCGGACGAGTACTGAAAAGACGATGCAGGCAGTTCGAAAATCTAATTTAGTTAATTGCATTGAACGGTTGGGGCCATCTTTAGCTCGGTCCTTACATGTCTGCATCTCCGCACCGCGTGAAATAGGCCGCGGAAGAGACTAAACTAGTATGAAAAGACATTGTATGCATGCTGCGAGTCTGGCTTAGTTTATTGTATGCCGGGTTTCTGATTTAGTTTATTATATACCGGGAGTCTGGTTTAGTTCACTGAATTGATCTGGGTCATCTTCCAAGCTCGTCCTGGAGCTTCTTGCGCTTGTCCTCGCTCAGACTCAGCTGCATCGTGAGCGCGAGAATCTCGTCGTGCAGCCCCTTCACGGCGTGCGTCTTCATGTATTGTTCCTCCGCGAACAGCCTGGCCCGCTCCTGTGCGTGCTCGAGCTGGCGCCGCGTGACGGTGAGCTGCATCTCGAGCTCCTGGCGCTTTGCGGTCAGCGCCTCGATGGCGTCCCTTTGTGAGTCGAGCTGTGCTGCGTCGGAGTGTTCTGCGTCGGCAATGGCGGCACGGCGGCTGGCTATTTCGAACGGAGCGAAGTACGGGAGCAGCGCCTGCTCGACCTCGTCGCGCCGCTCCAATGCGGCCACCACTTGCTCCTTCCAGCTCATTGTGTGCTTTGGGTCCCTGCTAGGACGCCTGCTGGTGCTGTGGAGCGTCCTGTTGCCCCGGAAATCAGCCTCCACAAGCAGGCGGTCCGAGTCTTAGTCAAGCCTACCAAATTCAGCTGCATTTAGAAGTAGACGCCCAAAGGTCGGTGGTGCAGAGCTTTTTGGGCGCGTTTTTATTCTGCATTTCGTAGGGACCGCAGGCGCTGTGCAGAGTAAAATTTGGATCTCGTTTTGGCACTACCGGCGTCCATGTTTCGCGGCCCGTTTAGTGCATGTGCATGGGCTCGGACACGCACGAGCCACGGCCGCCTCGCGCCGCTGAGCCGGAGATACTTTGCATCGAAGCTCCATCCCTCGGTGCGGGCGCGTGTCTCGAGCCTCCAGGACGAGTACAACCGCGTGAGCGAGGAGATCACGTCGAACTACACGAACGAGGCGGCGATCAAGCTGGCGCGGCTGCAGCCGATTGTGAACAAATTCGAGGAGTTCACGAAGGCCGAGGGCGAGGTGGGCGAGCTGGAGGAGCTTGCGCGGGACCCGCAGCTCGGGACGGAGGCGCTGAGCGAGCTCGAGGCGACGCGCGCGGCCATCGACCGCCTCAGCGAGGAGCTGAAAACAGCGCTGATTCCGCCGCACCCGTTCGCAGACAAGGCGTGTCTCATTGAGATCAGGCCCGGCATCGGGGGCTCCGAGGCGACGCTGTTTGCGGCGGACCTCATGCACATGTACCAGAACTACTGTCTCAAGCGGAAGTGGGCGTGCGAGGTCATGGCCTGCCACGAGACGCCGAACGGCGGCATCACGGAGGCGATGCTGAACGTGAAGGAGCTGGGCAGCTACGCGACGTTCCAGTACGAGGGCGGCGTGCACCGCGTGCAGCGAGTGCCCGAGACAGAGACGAAGGGCCGCGTGCACACGTCGACGGCGGCCGTGGTGGTGCTGCCCGACCTCGGCGAGACGCTCGAGGAGGCCGTGATCAATCCCGACGACATCCGCGTGGACGTCATGCGCGCGAGCGGCAGCGGCGGGCAGCATGTGAACACGACGGAGTCGGCGGTGCGCATCATGCACATTCCCACGAACATCATTGTGACGTGCCAGGACGAGCGGTCGCAGCACCGGAACAAGGCGAAGGCGCTGCGCGTGCTGCAGGCGCGCCTGGCCGAGATCGATCGGCAGGCGAAGCAGCGGCAGAACCGCGAGGACCGGCTCAGCCAGGTGTCGAGCGCGGACCGCTCCGACAAGATCCGCACGTACAACTATCCGCAGAACCGGATTTCGGATCACCGCTCGGGCCTCACGAGCCACCACCTGGACGAGTTCATGGCCGGCAACGAGCAGCGGTTTGAGGAGGTGGTTGAGTCCGTGGACCAAACCATCCGGGCCGAGACGGTGAAGCTGCAGGGCCTCGAGTGAGCCACAGGGCCTCGAGTGAGCCGCGAGCGAGCTGCAGGGCCTTGAGCGAGCTGCAGAGCCGAGAATGGGTCAAAAAGTCGAGTGAGCGGGCTCGCATGTACATACACCTGAAAAGTCTAATTGCTAATACATAGAAAAACGCAGACTTGCATACACTAAAAAATTCTTGGACGGCATAGGGTGCACAAGAGCGGTTATCATTGTGCGTAGGAAAATGCAGATCCTCGCGCATACACGCACACAAACGCACGCAGGTGCTTTCCGCCATGCATAATGCGCCACAAATACAAAGTGGCGCCTGCGTGTGTTAATTTCTGAGCACTCGAAGGCTCGAACTAATACAAAAGTGCGAATAAATAACAAAAGCCGCCAACCATGCGGTAGCCACGCGCCAGCGAATGGCAGGCAGCCAGCTAGCAAATGGTAAGCATACGCTTAGGGAATGGCAAGCAAAGGGCTAGCAAGGCCGGCATATCTACACAAGGGCCCGAAGCTCAGTATCTATTGTAAACCCGGCAGTGCACTGCTGCGCTGAGCTGCGCTGTGCTGCGCACCGCGTGCCCAGCTCGGTAAATCGTACACGGTGTAGATCATACCGACGTACTTTACGTGGTCTAAACCGCCGCCGCACATTGCCACGCACCGGTGCGCATTGGTGCGCAATGCCGCACGGTGCAGTAGGCGGTGCTCCCTGCCCTGACTTGAGCATAGCCTGGCATAAGCATAGCCTGGCATAAGCACGGCCTGGCATAAGCACGACCTGGTTTGAGCACCGCTAGGCGCCAGTTGTAATTGCCCCCCTCGGTGCTGCAGCAGGGCCGTTCGCCAGCATAGCCGCTTGGCCAGCGCCGCACGCCGCACGTGATGCGCGCTTATCGGCATTGGCGCCCCGCAAGGTAGATTGCACGTTTTAACCGCGGCATGAGTTCTGCGAGCGAGAAGAAAAGTGTGGCCGACGGCGTGGCCGACGGCGTGGCCGACGGCGTGAGCCATAGTGCGAGCGACGCGGGGGCGGTCAATGCGCCCGAGCAGTACAATTTCCAGAAATGGCGTGAGTTCCTGCGCGACGCGCTCGCGTACCATGCGGCGCAGCACCCGGACAAGCCGCTCGTCTCGGACCGCATTGCCACGCTGCGCCAGTTCATGTCGGACGGCGCCGTGCAATTCCTCGGCAGCTTCGTGCGCGACCACCCGCGCTACCACACAACGCACGGCTGGGACCGCTGGGTGGCCGATGTCGAGGCGCGGCTGCGCACGAAGGACGAGTCTGTGCGCGAGCTCTCGACGGCGTCCTACTGGCTCAACAGGTTCCGACAGAAGCAGTGCACGCAGTCGGAACTGTGGGAGGCGCTTGACCGGCTCGTCGAGGCCGGCGACCTCGCAACGGTCGAGCAGCGCGAGCTGTTCTGGAACGCGCAGTCGTGGGGTGCGCAGGAGGCGCTGGCCCGCGAGTGCGCGTACTTCGACCCGGGCCACGCTGCGTGGCGCGACGCGGACGCGGCGGCCGACGCCGGGCAGCAGCTCGCGCGCGCGATGGAGCTCGCCGCGGCGCGCGAGAAGTCTGCAGCCGCCACGGACCTTGAATACATTGCGTGCGGCTGTTTTACGCTGGTGCTCGGCGTCCTGATCGGTTGCATACTGCGCATCCGCTACGTGGGCGATGTGGAGACCTTCACGGCCATTGGGCTATTTTTTTCGGGTTTAAGCTTATGTTTGGCCACTCCTATGATGTTCATATCGATCGGAGAAGCGTGCCAGCGGCGGGCGGATCTCGCCGCTCTGCAGGCATTACTTGTGTAGTTTATTTCAACTTATCGACGATACTACCACTAAACTACGCGGCACGCCTTCGCGATACAATGCAGGCTGCCCCACCGAGCACACGCCGCTGGCTGAACGCCGCTCTACTATGTACAATGAGCCCGCCGCGGAGAAACACAATATGCAACGCGCTACATTCTCGGCGGTCCCTCGCGGCAGCACTACTTTGCGTGGCCTGCTTTGCGTGGCCTGCTTTGCATGGCCTGCCTTAACAGGACCTGCTTTTGCTAGCCGCTTGGCCAGCTTGTGCCGCGGCCAGCGACTGCACGTGATGCTCGCTTATCGACATTGGCGCCGCGCCGCGAGCAAAGTAGATTGCGCGGATTGACCGCGGCATGAGTTCTGCGAGCAACGAGGAAGGCGTGGCCGACGACGCGAGCGACGGCGCGAGCGACGCGGGAGCGGTCAACGCGCCCGAGCGGTACAATTTCCGGAACTGGCGCGCGTTCCTGCGCGACGCGCTCGCGTACCATGCGGCGCAGCACCCGGACAAGCCGCTCGTCTCGGACCGCATTGCCACGCTGCGCCAGTTCATGTCGGACGGCGCCGTGCAATTCCTCGGCAGCTTCGTGCGCGACCACCCGCGCTACCACACAACGCACGGCTGGGACCGCTGGGTGGCCGATGTCGAGGCGCGGCTGCGCACGAAGGACGAGTCTGTGCGCGAGCTCTCGACGGCGTCCTACTGGCTCAACAGGTTCCGACAGAAGCAGTGCACGCAGTCGGAACTGTGGGAGGCGCTTGACCGGCTCGTCGAGGCCGGCGACCTCGCAACGGTCGAGCAGCGCGAGCTGTTCTGGAACGCGCAGTCGTGGGGTGCGCAGGAGGCGCTGGCCCGCGAGTGCGCGTACTTCGACCCGGGCCACGCTGCGTGGCGCGACGCGGACGCGGCGGCCGACGCCGGGCAGCAGCTCGCGCGCGCGATGGAGCTCGCCGCGGCGCGCGAGAAGTCTGCAGCCGCCACGGACCTTGAATACATTGCGTGCGGCTGTTTTACGCTGGTGCTCGGCGTCCTGATCGGTTGCTTACTGCGCATCCGCTACGGGGGCGTTGTGGAGGCCTTCACGGTCATTGGGCTATTTTTTGCGATTTTAAACTTGGGTTGGGCCCTTCCTATGATGATCACGTCGATCAAAGAAGCGCGCGAGCGGCGGGCGGATCTCGCCGCTCTGCAGGCATTACCTGTGTAATCTATTTATTTTAGTTTATCGACGATACCAACACTAAACTACGGGGCACGCCTTCGCGATACAATGCAGGCTGCCCCACCGAGCACACGCCGCTGGCTGAATGCCGCTCTACTATGTACAATGAGCCCGCCGCGAAGAAACACAATATGCAACGCGCTACATTCTCGGCGGTCCCTCGCGGCAGCTTGCATGACCTGCTTTGCATGGCACGTGCGTATGCTGCTCAACGTGAAGGTGCTCGGCAGTTACGCCACGAATTAAAACAAAAGCGGATTTTCAAACCTTCAGCTCGTATGGCAATGCACTCGCATAAGAGCTAATACCATCCCCCCTTCCCCCCCCACTTCCGGCAATCCAATGGCCTGCCCTGGGCCGACCCTGGCCTGCTCTGTGCCCCGACCCACGCTCTGCTTACTGCAGCGGCCCGACATCGTATTCGAGCTGCACGCGCTCCCAGCGGAAGTGACAGCGACAATCACGTAGCCGCGCGTAATTAGGCGCGTAATCAGGCGCGTATTTAGACAGCGACGTATTGGCAAGCAGCGACATAGCGGCACTCGGCACGCACGGCACATGGACCGGTTTGCCCACGAGGTGCTTGAGCCGAAGGTCTGGCTCACGAGCTCGAAAACAGAGAGCCTTGTCGACGCCCAAAACGAGCTCGTGGTGTGCATCGATGCCCTCGAGCACCGGCTGAGCAAGATCGAGCACGCGGCGGGGCCCGTCGACCGCGCCGCGGCAACGCAGCGCCTTGCGCACCTGCGCCTGCGGCTCCAGGACGTGAACCGCTCGCTGGCGCAGTCGCACGAGCGCCTGCGGGCCGTCGAGAGCCGCCTCAAAGAGTGACGCGCGACGCCGGCGCGCGAGCCCGGCCGGCCGGCCCAATAAATTATTAAACGAACAAATAAATACTCTTATCTGCTTGCTTGGCGCCCGCGCGTGCGTGCCGCGGCCCCGGGCGGGCTCTGCCGCAGCATGTTGCCAGCGGCAAATCACCCACGGCCCGATAACTCGACGCATTGGGCGGTGCATGCACGTCGCCGCAACCACGCTCAACGGTTCCTAGCCCTGGGACTCGGCGGCTCGGCCATTCGTTATTACACCACACATCCCACCCCACCCCACACTTGCGCTTCACCCGCAGCCCGAGTGCCGAATCTAGCCGCAATCCGCGCCACAGGTCGCTGCCATGGAGACTATTGAGGTACACTCGAAGGACTTTGTGCTGCGGTGGGTCCACATCTCGCCGGGCTGCAAAATCTCCTGGAAGGTCGTGCCCACCAAGCGCTCGATCAACTTCGGCGTCTATTCGCGCGGCGGCAACGACATGGACTACAAGACCATCCTGCAGACCATGTCCGTCACAGCGGGCACCATCACGCAGCGCCTTGAGGCCGCGGGCTGCATTCCGCTCGCCTACAACGGGCTCGTGCGTGTCGAAGCAAAGAACGCGCTCGAGGGCGCCGCGCACGTCGAGCACGGCCACATGATTGCGTTTGTGTTCGACAACACGTTCTCCAAGAGCTACTCCAAGCACGTCGAGCTCGCGTTCAACATCGAGGATGTGCGGCCCCACGCCAGCCGCGGCGGCGATGCCGCGGCCGCCGCCACGGCAGCCCTCTACTACGATGGAAACAACTCGAGCTCCTCAAAGCTCGACGAGAGCTCGGGCCTGCCCGCCCGCAAGCCCGCCGAGAGCCCTGCGCCGAGCCAGCAGCAGCAGTTTCCACCCATTGAGCCCGGCCAGGGGCCGCCCGCACACTTCTCGTCGCGCGACCGCGCGGGCTCCACCCACAGCAGCAGCGTTGCGAGCGAGGCAACTGACTCCGAGCTCACGCGCGAGCCCACGCGCGGGCCGTCGCTGCGCCAGCGCCAGAGCACGCTCAGCAGCACGGGTGGCAGCGATAACGAGCTCACGCACTCGCTCGACGGCCGCTACGTGACTGGGTCCCTGCAGAAGAAGCGCCGGAAGCAGTTCCAGGGCTTCGCGCGCCGCTACTTCTCGCTCGACAAAAAGATGGGCCTGCTGAACTACTACCTGAACGCGCGCTCTCGCAGCCTGCGCGGCGTCATGCCCATGCGCATCGCCGACCTCACTGCCGACCCAAAGACGCTGCTGCTCACCCTCGACTCGGGCATGGAGAAGTGGACGCTCAAGGCCGGCGATGCGTCCTCCTTCGACGCCTGGAAGCGTGAGTTCGAGGACGTGCGCTCCACTGGTATCCAGGAAACAGACTCGGGCTCCGAGGCCGAATCCGAGCCCGTCGTGTTCTTCGACCAGGGCGTGCCGGGTAAACCATCCGCCAACGAGACAAGGTATGCGGGCGACGCTCCGGGCGCATCCTCGCTGCAGAGCGAACCTGAATCCAACGGTGCGAATAGCTCTGCGCTCAGCGAGCTCAGCGAATACATCAAGACGCTTCCTACTGGGCTCCAGCAGAACCAGCTCGAGTCCATTTACAAGCGGCTTACTGCTGGTGGCCCTCCCGACGGCGGTAGCAGCAGCCCCGGCGACCGCACGCCGAGGCCTGCAGCGACAACTCATCCGTCGTCTGCTACCATCACAACCTTTAAGCGCGCACAACAGGTCTCGGAGTACGGCAGCTCTCACTCCTTCCAGGAGCTCGTGGCGCGATCTAAGCCAGGCTGTGTGGCAGGGGCGATTCTCGGCGGGCTTATCGGCAGCGTTCTCGGCTCGTTCATTGTCCTCGTCACCGTCGTTACTTTGAGCGCAGGTCTTGGCGGTGCCGCATATCTTGTCAAACACCCAGAGTTGCTGCAACATCCGGTTGATCATAGCGCTGAGCAAGGCGCTGAGCAGAGCACTGCTCCCTACGGCGAGTACGACCAGAATGAAAAGTCTACAGAGGCCCTTAGCTCTTCGGAGTCACACCACCGAAGTCTGTCTGAGGACGAAGACGATCTTTCCGGGGATAGCGATGTCGAGGACGACATGCCGACCTCAAAACAGTCTGTTTCATACGTGCCGCAGAAGCCTAAGCACACAACTAAGTCCGACTCTGCAAATGCTCGACAGGTGCAGCTTGGCCAGGCCGATATGGAGTATGAAACCGAGGATCCTGAAGTGGCTGCTGTGTTCCGCAAGATGCAGGAGAAATTCAAGCGCGACCATGAGGAAGACACTAGAGCCGCCGAGGCTGCCACGAAAGAAGCTCCCGCAGCTCAGGAAAAGCCAGGCACCCAAGCCCGCAGACCTAGCCTGCCTCAGGAAGGCGTATCCAGCACTGGTGCTGCCGCTGCAGCATCGGCCGCTCTTTACAAAACAGAGAGTGCATCTGAGAGCAGTAGCGCAGAGACATCGCTGTATCCTCTGCCGCACAGCAAGGTGAAGCGACGCACGAACATCAAGGGTCCTACACAGCCACCTCCGAGCTTGTTGTCGATGCTTAAGAAGGCTAGAGATCCAGGCCAAATGGTTGCGCCAGTTACGGCGAACGAACCTTTGAGTGGTCTCCAAGCCGTGGCAGAGATATTCGAGAACTCGAGCATGCTCGATGCCGCGTCTCACGCACCACCGGGCTCGCACCTTCGTGTTATGCTTGTTGCTGTCTTCGCAGTGGCTAGACTTTCAGGACTGCGCTGCAAGGAGCGTGCTCTGCGCAAGCCCTTTACGCCCTTACTTGGTGAAACTTACGAAATGGTTCGTGAAGACCGGGGCTTGAGGTTCGTGGCAGAAAAGGTCATGCACAAACCTGAGGTCGTTGCTACGCAAGCCGAGTCGCCGAACTGGACAGTGCACTTCACTTCGAGGCCACACACAAAGATGTGGGCTAAGACTGTTCAGATTACCGACGTGGGCCACTTCAATGTTACGTTCCCGGACGGTGAGAGCGTATCGTACATCAACCCTGAGCTCTTCATTCGTAATATCTTGGCAGGAGAACGATACATCGAGCCAAGTGGCACATTTACTGTCGAGTCGTCCGGGAGCTCGCGCAACACGGCCACGGTTGAGTTCAAGTCGAAGGGCATGTTCGGTGGGCGCTCCGAAGAAGTCAAGCTTACCTGCGGTGATCTTGTTTACGAGGGTAAGTGGCCTGAGGCTATCTACAACAAAGGCAAGGTCGTTTGGTCCGCGAAGCCGCTTGTCGCAGACGCTCAGAGCCATTTCGGGCTCACTGTGTTTGCGGCGCAGTTGAACGAGCTGACGCCCATTGAGAATCAATCTTTGCCGCCGAATGACAGCCGTCTACGCCCCGATTTGCGTCATTACGAGAACCAGGATGTCGACAAGGCTGAGGAGATCAAGCTGACTATCGAGCAGCACCAGCGAGAACGGCGCAAGGAGCTTGAAGTTGCCGGAAAGCAGCATGAGCCATTCTTCTTCATTAAGTCTGACGATGAGAAGGGCTACTACATGTTGCAGCAAGGTGAGAAGAATTACTGGGTCCGACGTGAAGCGCACAAATGGTCTGAGATCCCTAATTGGTTCCAGTAGCTGAAAAATTTCATTCCAGCATTATGTAGATCATAGAAAATGCCTTATTCTGATAGATGCAACTATGTTTAGACTTGAAGACAAACACGAAAGAAACATCCGTCCTCTGTAAAAAAGGAAAAAAAAACGAATCTGAGGCCAGAAGGAATCGAACCCTCAACCGTCTGAACTGGAGTCAGAAGCGCTACCATTACGCCATAGCCCCATTACTCATAAGAGAACGAATGTTTGTCGTACTCACGGACAGAACAATTGCTGAGGACCAATCTTGAAATTAATTTGGAATCGGATTGTTCGATCACGAAACTTGTGTCAGAATACTTATTTCATGTGTGTTAGATGTTGCCTAAATAAGTCATAAGTTATAGTAGTGCTCTACCGCCTGCCACTCCTTGCTTGTGTCCTTTCCACAACATCTTCAACACCACCCATATCTTCGAGCTGGTCCTCAGCGCGCTGAACGCTCTCCCGGCGTTCCCACCAGCGAGACTCGGACAGCTCGAAAGCGGTCTTGCGGAGGTCCTTACCGCGTGCGTCAGGACTAGAGCGCAGTGCCCACTCGACAAACGAGTCCACATGCTTGCGGTAGAATGCCGTAATATTTTCGAACGGCTTCGGGTGCGGGAGCCAGGGTCGCGGGTCTTTAGCACTCTCATCCTCATCTTCGTGCTCAGCGTCATCTTCCTCCGCCATTAGATCCTCGTCGTCCTCAGACTCGAACTCACTGCCGTCAGACATCTCGCTATCGTCGTCGCTCACGTCGCTCATATCACTGTCGTCATGAGCGTCGAGGCCAAGGTCCTCCCAGAACACCTTTGCGCCATCGAGCTTGCCCAAGTCAATAGCGTAGAAGCCATCGAAAACATACTCGCGCCCCTCGTCGTCTTCCCACTGGCCGCCAAATATATACAAAATGTCGCCCACTACACAGATGGTCGCGTTGAAACGTGCATGCGGGGGAGTGGAAATGATCGGGTACTCCTTGGTTGACACTTCGTCCTCGGTGTCGGCGTCATGCAAGTCACGTTCCGCCTCTTCTTGCGTCGTGTCGAGCATCTCCTCCATGTTGATGTTCAGATTCTTCAAAATTTCCGACAGATTGCGTTCGAGGTCCCCACCGGTGGTGTCGGCAGACGCCTGCTTGACCTGCGCTTGGGCAAGCTTGCGGCGCTGGCGCAGCTTCAATGCATACCACCGGTTAGCATCTGCCTGGTACGAGTAAATCGAGTCGAAGAAGATCGACGACAGCGACTCGTCAGTCTCATCCGTGTCGAACACACCGCCGAACATGATACCACGCCCAGTGCCCAATCGGTGGGGCACCAACTGGCATCCAATGCGCGGTGAGGGGGCGAACGCGCCCTTCTTGCGACGCTCCCAGGTGACGCCCTTGAGGTCGCCCTTCATGCGCAAGATCCAACTGTCCTGAAGAACCTTGCCCTTCTGCTGCTCTTGGCCGCCTTTGTGGCCAGCTCCGGTCGCCTTCACCTTCGTGTAGCCGCCGTGCAGAATGGCTCCGTCATTTGTGGACAACAGAGAGTGGCCACTGCGGGCTTCAGGCACGATGATGGTGCCGGGGAACTCAATCTGATGCCACTTGTAGTCAAGGACATCGAACGCCCACAGGTCGTTCAAGTAGCGCGTCGAAGTTCCAAGATCGTGGTAGCCGCCATGGAGAAGAATGTAGTTCTTCCAAACGGACATCCGGTGTCCGCTGCGCGGCTGCGGCTGCGGCGTGTCCTTCCGGCCCTCAATCTTGGTCCACTCCTTGGTGTTTCCATCAAGAACCCAAGTATCACCATAGTGGTGGAACGTAGTCTGTTTCGGGCTCGAGAACTCCCCGCCGTGCATAAGAACAACGCCCGAGGGATGGGCGCACATCGCGTGGCCCGACCGCGGCAGCGGCGAATTGGGCGACTTCACAATGCGCCAGATGTCCGAGTGCGTGTTGTACACAAACAGGTCGTTGTAAAAGGTGGCCACGGGCTCGAGAAGCTCACCGCCAAACAGGAACAGCTCGCGCCGGTTTGTGGGGTTCGGCACCATTGTAGAGAACTGGCGCTTCGACGGGCGCTTCGACGCCTCGATCGTGACCTTCTGGAAGTCGGCCTTCTTCTGGGCAAGCTCGGCCAGCAATTCATCGATGTCCACGTTATCGTCGTCGTCTCCACCGAGCTTGGAACTCAGCTTCTGGTTCTTTGACTCCGACTTCTTTTGGTTCTTGAGGGTTTTCTCAAGACCCCGCTGCTTCTTTGCAGCCTTCGCGGCCTTGTCGTTTTTCTTCCCCATTGTTTACTGCTGCGGTGCAACTGCCTTTTGCTGAGTGGAGAAATAAATAAAATCTATGGCCGCGAATATATGACCGGATGACTAACCGCACATGGACGGTCGATATGGAATGGTGCCTGCCTTTCAAGTACAGGCCGGCTGCATTGGCCTTTGAAAACGTGGCCCATCATTCCCATAATCAGATTAGTGTCTATGTGCATGCTCATCAATCAAGGCTCTGTGCAATTTCCTGCAGGATTCACGCAAATGCAGCGCGTTCATGCAGGTTTATTTTTACATAATTTTTTCCCGCATATCATTTTGGCAGGTCTGAAATATTCGTAGAATATGTCTGAAACGTCGCAAATACCTACCACAGACGAGCCCAGGGTATCAAGAAACCGGGATGACCCGTTCCAATTCGGCCAGCGCTATCTAACCAAGGAAGACGACGTCTGGAGCCACAACGCATGGGACCATGTCGAATGGGGAGACGAGCAGCGAGAAGAAGCTGAGCAACAACTAGCCGCCCAGAAGCAAACGCCGGTGCCTGAGTTCGACAAAAAGGTGTACAATTCCAACCCGGCTCGCTTTTGGAACAAGTTCTACAGCAATAATAAAGAGAAGTTCTTCAAGGACCGACGATGGCTCAGCATCGAGTTTCCTATGCTGTACGAGGCCACAAAGCCCGAGGCCGGCCGGCAGACTATTGTAGAGGTAGGCTGTGGTGCTGGCAACACAATGTATCCTGTTCTTGAAGCCAATGAGAACCCTGATCTCCGCGTTGTGGGGCTGGATTACAGCGCTAAGGCCGTTGAAATCGTCAAGAACCACGACCTTTATAAGAGCCCATCGGCGCACGCAGCTGTATGGGACCTGGCCAATCCTGAGGGTGAGCTGCCAGAGGGTGTTGCCGAGCATTCTGCCGACATAGTAGTGCTCATTTTCGTTCTTAGCGCGCTGGCCCCCGATCAATGGGAGCACGCGGTGCGGAACATCAAAAAGATTGCCAAGCCCGGCGCCAAAATACTGTTCCGGGACTATGGCCGCTATGACCTGACCCAAATCCGCTTCAAGAAGGGGCGGCTGCTCGACGAGAACTTCTATATCCGAGGCGACGGCACGCGCGTCTACTTCTTCACGGAGGAAGAGCTGCAGACCATCTTCAAGGACTTCGAGGACACAAAAATCGCGACAGATCGGCGCCTCATCGTTAATAGACAGCGCCGTCTCAAAATGTATCGCGTGTGGCTCCAGGGCACGTTCACCGTTCCACACTAATTTAATATCGTTCCACACTGATTTAATATAATACAACTCGGTTGACCCGAATTTTCACTCGAGGACCGATAGAAGGGCGCCGACCATTAGCAGAGACCCGGTAGCAAAGATCTGGCCTTCTGCTTGTTTAACGACCTGCTCCAGGCTGGAGCAAACGTGAACACTCGTGTCGGGGCTCAGTCGCTTCCACGTTTCTGCCAGCGCTTTCTGGACCACCAAACCATCTACAGCTTCCTTTGATACGTTCAAACTGATCATGTCGGCCTGGAATCCACTCTCGTGGCTCTGGTTTGTCGTGAAGTATGCATTCTCGATTTTCAGACCCCTCTCCGTGATCACTTCGTACAGTCCACTCAGAAGCTCCTCTACGTTATCGCGCTTCTGCTGATTGAAAACAAGCGAGATTGGCCTTGACTTATCCGCTGTTTCGACAAGCCACTCGGCGGCCGCCTCTAAACTCTCCTTAGTGTGAGCACCGTCTATAAACCAGCGAGTACTTGGGCTTGTGTCCAACACTTGGCACCTACCGGGCCAGCTAGCTTTTTTGAGGCCCTGAATAAACGTTTCTGGGAGATCTTTTGCCGGGTCAATTGTGATTCCCAGCCGCTCAGCCGCAAGGTAACACGCCAGCGTAGCGTTACGCTCTTGAAACTTTCCGAGAAGGCCCATTGGCATTCCTATAAGCTGAGGGTGAACAGGAACCGCCTCAAACTTGGACACGCCTTTCTCTTTTGCCCTCGCTTCAAGTACCTTGAGCGCCTCAGGCGGCTGATCCGCCAGAGTGTATGCAGGGCACCCGCTCTTGAAAATGCCAGCTTTATTCCATGCAATCTCTTCTATTGTATTTCCCAGAACTGCTGTGTGATCGATCCCCAGAGACGTGACCCCACAAGCTGCTGGGTGGTGAAATATGTTTGTCGAGTCATACTCACCGCCGATGCCAACCTCGTAAATTGCTGTATTCACTTGCTCTCTCATGAATACGTGGAACGACATGAGCGTGAGGTAGCGGAAGTACATGGGCTTAATTCCTGGCGTGATGCGCGGAAATTTTTCAATATCGCTCTGCGTACTATCGAACCGATCGTACACCTCGAAGAAGTACTGCGCGAACTTTTCCTCAGAAATAGGCTCTCCCTGTATCATAATGCGCTCGCGAACACTTTTCAGGTGCGGGCTTGTGTAGAGACCGATTTTCGTCTCGGGCCTGGAATCGCTATGCTGGAGCAGAATCGACTGCACAAACGCGCAAGTCGAGCCTTTGCCTTTCGTGCCTGTGACGTGAACTACATTTAGCTTGTCGAATTCTGCAGGCGAGTAGCCTGCGCGGCGAGTCCACTCGATCATTTCCGGAATGAGATCAGGGTCTCGCGCCGGCCGCCCCTGCTTCCATTGCTTCTGGATCTCCTGAATGACACTGAAATTGGTCTGGAGCTTGTTAAGACACTTCACCGCATAGCTATAGTCCCTTTTAGGCGGCATCGCCTCCCTCCCGCTATTGAGGCTAATCGTGGAGCTGCCTGTCATAAACCCTGGAACCGCGACTTAGTGAGCCTTCTTCATACATTGAGTCTTAGCCAAGCTCAACACGACCTTTAGGAAATTGCAAATGCGAAAGACGTTCTTCAAATAATGAGAAATGCGTCGGTTCGAAGTAGCATAGAAAGTAAAATATTGAAAAGATAAGATAGATAAGATAAGATAAGATATTGACTAGATATCAAAAGTGAAAGAGGGCTGTCCAAAAGAGTGTTATGATTCAAGCCTGTTCTGCGACACACTTATTCTGAGGCCTTTCGGACTCGAACGTTCCCGCTGAGTTCTTACGCGATCTCTCAGATTGAGTGCTCTGTGCATCGTAGTAGGATACGGCTGCGAAGTTCTCAGGGTCCCACTGCGGGTCCAAGGAATGCTCCTTCATAAACAAATTCAGAATAAAGCACAAGCCGCTAATACCAATGTACACGTAGTACACAGTATGCATTGAGTCGCTGAGGGCAAACTGAAGCTGTTTCTTGAGGGGGTCACCATTGGACAGTGAGGATATCTCGCCGACAAGGTCTATGCCTTCGGTGGGATTCATACCAGCAGGCAGTGTCAAACCGCGTGTGTTTGAAGCCATCTCAGACGCAAACACTGACCCGCCTACTGCCACACCCATCGCCTCGCCAAGGCTCCGAACAAAGGACATCATCGCCGCTGCTTCTTTCCAGTGTTTCGGCTTCTGCGGAGCCTGCACGGCCGTTCCTAGAACGGAGTACAAAATACCGAGCCCTATTGCCGTGGGAAACAGGGGACCAAGCCAGACACCGACGCTGTCGTTGTTCGGAGACAAGAGCACGAGAAGGCCAAGACCGAGCGTCAAGAGAGCCCATCCGAATGCCGAGACCCACTTATAATGGCCGATCTTGGTCACCAGGAAACCGGTGGCCGTACTACTCGGAAGCACCACAAGCGAAAGAGGCAAAAGGGCAA
Organism: Entelexis sp. DX6506; assembly: GCA_037041025.1. Lineage (NCBI taxonomy): Eukaryota > Fungi > Ascomycota > Dipodascomycetes > Dipodascales > Trichomonascaceae > Entelexis > Entelexis sp. DX6506. The sequence continues at coordinate 1,049,478 of JAXQHU010000039.1, forward strand.
CACCAGACAGAATCGGGGAGTATCCGAGCACACCCTGGTACGACAAGGGCAGGTAGTATGGCAGCGATTCCATCATGAAGCCCTGGGCAGTCGCGTGCAAGTAGGCTATAGAGGCACTGGGGTTGGCAAAGAGCACTTTGACCGCAAACATGGGCTTGCTGGTGCCATAGCGCTCGTACACACCCGTCAGCACCATACCGACAAGTCCGAGGATGAGCGGAACTAGGACGTTCCAACTGCTCCAGCCATAGTTCACACCACCGAGGGTCAGACCCAGAACGAACGCCGTAGAAAACCCAGTGAACATCACCGTGCCGACCCAGTCGACACGCTTGAGTCCCTCAATGGGGCGGGACGTACCAGTGCTCTTGATCTTCAGCGCAAACGGCGTGAGCAGAATGGCCAAGCCGCAAATAGGAGAGTTGAAGTAAAAGATCCAGCGCCACTCATCCCCATTTCCTGCGCCGAAGCCTCCGCCTATGATGGGCCCCAACCCGCTACCGATCGCCCACATGACGGCCAACAGTCCGTAGTAGCGGGCGCGAAAACGCAGCGGCACGAGATCCGAAACACAGACTTCGGCAAGCACCAGTGTACCAGCACCACCGATTCCCTGAACGGTGCGGCCGGCAAGAACCGCAGCAATGTTTGGAGCAGCTCCACATATGATGGAGCCGAGTAGAAACAAAATAAAGCTGATCATAACTAACGGCATGCGGCCGTAAATGTTTGCAAACGAGGCAATGGGCAACTGCATGACGCTAGCTGAAAGCATGTATGCGTTGCCAATCCACTCGAGCTGCATTGATGTGCTTCCCTCAAGTTTGTCACCCAGAAGCACAAGAGAAGTGGACGTCGAGGTCGAGTTGATAGACTCTAACACTGTTAATACCATGAAGATCCCTATAGCAGAGTAAAAGCGCCAGTCCGGATTGAACTGGTGCGGAGTGGGGTTGTAACCGCTACAACCACCTATATTAGGCTCGTCGTCGTCATCACCAACCGCTACGGCAGAGCCGGAGCCGTCGTGATCCGACCGGTTCGTGGCGTTGTTGCCACCTAAACCATCTTTCTGCGTATAGGCACCTCCATCTTCTGTCATATCTTGTGGTTCTTATCTAGTTGTAAATTGGCCCTCACTTTCAACCTAAGCCAGTCCGTCTCACTGGCTACTCGCGATTTGATCAAGCAATCTGGGCCAAAATGTGGGGTTTATATCTGCCTCGTATCCCGGCGTTGCGGCTTCCGGCTGTTCCACCACGCCTCCAGAGTAGGGGAAGAATGCAGGGTCGAGGGCATGATATGATCTGGGGTCAACTTAGTGATAAGACACGTCCGAGCGTCCCGGGCAGAAGAAGTACAGATGTAGAGAAGACGATTATGTATGGGCTCGCTAGCAGGTTTGATGCGAGCCCAGTTTTGAAATTAATGGATTCGACAGGTGCATGTTGGCGGCAGTTTGTAACAAGTCGGAGCCGCTCGGTTCTGGGACGCCATACATACGCGGTTAGGGTGATGCGGGGACGCGATTCTGTTGTGTGCTGCTAGCGAGGCCGTGGCAAAGTGGCACAATAGACGCAGAAAAGACGGTGAATGAAAAGCATGCGCGCATATTTTCTCCCCTGAAATTAGCGGTGTCAATTTCCCGCCGCCAGAGTCTGTGTGGATCTGGAATGAAGCCGTTAAGATCTCTTGCCACTAACACGTGGATGATAAGCACAGCCTCGCAATAGCGCCGTGTACGTCATCAGGTGAGTGCATGAATATTCCGGGTGATAAGATGCCATCTTGCTTGCTTAGAATGGGCGGCTACAGCGGTTACAGAAAAGTCGAAAATAGTGCTAAACATGACGTGACGAGACCATTCGGCTTGAGTGCCGCCCAACTTATGTATATGTAGATTGGACTAATGAACAACCCACCGCTGAGGTTCGAATTACGCGTCGACACTATTTCGTGCTGGCGCTGGGTATTACGTCTCCATGACTGTGACTACGCACGGCGCGTGCCCATGTCTCAAGGAGGGTTAATCGCCCCGCGCGTGTGCACGACGCATGAAGAGTTGCGTCAATCGAAGAGTTGTGAATAAATACAGATAAAGCTAGAGCTAATGAAGCGGGATAGAATCAGACAGGCAAAATGGAAATATGCAAAAACCCGTCCATGTACATTGTTTCAGGATACAGCGCGCCAAGCTCGGCCGAGAGAGGCAAGACAATTCCGTGTAGAACGGGGCGGAAGCCCGCGTCGGACGCGTCGTCGCTCGAGAATAGATCCGGCAGCGCCTGAACGAGGAAGTCGCCCAATGTTTGAGACGCCTCAACCAGCTTCTGAATCACGGGCTGATCAAAAGCACTGGAGTACAAACGTAACGGCACGCTCCAAAACGAAGTGGACTTCCTGATAAGCGGATCCGCAAATCCCCAGAACTTGCTGAGCTCGTTGTTGAATCCAGAGGGGTCGGCAGAGTTCAGCACGGCATTCCAGAGCGTCTCCTGTTCCTCGCGCGGCATGAGCATTACCGCTCTTGCGTTTCCGTCCCGTATGTAGCAGCTTTCCTTGAACTGGTTGGTCCAGTAGCTGAGCAGAGTATCGTCGGACTCGAGCGTGAGTATTTGGTCGCCGGGATAGGCCCCGGTTTTCAGCTCAATGGACCACGGCTCGCCCGTTGGCAGGCCAACCAGAGTGTCATAGAGCACGCCGATTGGCCGGTTCCAGGGAAGTGGCTTCCCGTCGTACTCAAACCACCAGTCTTCCTTTTGCTTTTCCTTGCTCGACTTCTCGAGATACCTTGCGAAGTACTCCAGGACGCGAGCCGTATGTAAGGGTAAATAAGAAATGCGGTGCGCATAAAGAAGGTACTCATGGGTTCCCAATGCCACGGGCTCGGACACGGTGATGCGAATTGGGATTTTGCCATTCCAGACGCGCTCCCTTATTGACTCAACGGCCATTAGGATGGCAGCGGGGTCGGCCTTTTGTGCTGGGCTTCGTGCTGCTCCACCTGCTAAGGCCCGGGCGTGGGATGGGGTTAACCGTCCCAGGGTACCCATATCGCGTATTGAATTCCAGGATTCTGAATGCTGTGGTTTACTTGAATAAATATCCGCTGGAAGCAGTTTTAAGCCTATTTTAACGCCCAATTTTCCTTGTCTTGAGCCAGTAAAGACATGTTGTCGTCTATAGCATTTCCATTACGGCCCTTCCAGCAGTAGTATGTAACATTGGGCCGACGGAAATCTGCTTAATGCTGTAGTCGACCATCACTGCCACGGCTGTAAAGCCGTTCTCAGTGGTCCGCCTTGGAACTTGCGACAAATGCCTCACTTGTTTTTCATCAGCAGGGAGGTTTTGTGGAAGTGACTTCTTGTCCAAAACCAGGACGCTGTGCTCCTCATCAAAGGCAAATAGGAGGAACCGTTTGTCGCTTCGAGCACAAAGTATATACAACACTTTCTTCCCATCTAGCTCAACATAGCCAGCAGCATGTCCTGTGTTGTATTTCAATGTTGACGAAGTTGCCAAGATGCGGAACTTTTCGGCATCTACAACGTTTATGCTTTTCTCAGTTGACACAATAATAAAGTTGTCAACTTGGGAAATGAATCGAACTTCACTATCGAAAATGATCCGTTGTGTCCTTTTGTTTAGCATTGGGCACGCCATCGCCAGAAAATCGTAATACCCAAGGTAGACATACTGATCGTGGCAGTGCAACACCTCTGGCAAGCGAGACGAGCGCTGCGCTCTTCTGTCTTCCGAAATGAGAAAGCGAAGCTTGCAACTCAAGGTGACTTCATTACGGTCTCGGTGAATTGCGTAGGACTCCACCTGGGCTTTGCCATTTGAAAAGAGTAGATGTTCGTAAGACTCGCCGTTCAAAGTAAATTGCCACAGGGCTGCTGTGTCGCAAAATTGTGCTCGAAGTCCATGTACAAGGAGTGGCTCCAAGCTCACACTGTCCATAAAGGTGCACACAGACCCACCATGAACAAGGACAATTCGCTTTGATGGGATCAACAGCATCTTAGTGTTTTTTGAGAGGTTGCTAACTGTTTGCAGTTGTGATGGTAATTGGTTTCCGAAAGTGCGTGGCGACTGAATTAAACGGAGTTCTCCCTTCTTAATGACAGCGATATTCCCGTCCTGTAAGGTGCAAGCTCGATCGATCGTGTCGCCCAATTTCCGGCTTCTGCGATCATAGAGCATTCGAAATCCATTGTCAGTGACTTCCCATAGGCCACCCCTCCCGTAAAGTATGACAGCTTCGTTGGATGGTCCAATAACTCCAGCAACCCGCACCGTACTTAAGACATTGTGATAGGTGAAAGGCTCTTCCTCCTTGGGGATTACCAGTACTCTTCCGTCAACACCATGAAGTACCACAGTTGCGCCGCCGCGCAGGACCACGAAGTCTGTGGGAAGATATTGGTAGAACTGAATCGTAACAGGCTGGCTCAGGTCATCATCGATGCTTAAGGTTGCCCCTGCTATGTGAGATGTGGGCCGAATGCTCGTATTCTCTTGTGTGTGATACTTAGCTCTGACCCTGCGTTCCAGACTGTTCACATCGTCATTTAAAACGGCCAGTCCAACATAGGTTTTGCCTCTGTCGCATCGTACAAAACTAGTTGTCACTCCGGATAGAAGCTCTGTTTGTTCAATATGCGATCCATTAAACTTCAGCATGACGACTTTCTCTATCATGCGCAGTACGCAGTGTTTGTCGCCAATGCTTGCATCCAGAACCAATTCATCGGACCCGGCATCCCACGAGCTGATTTCGGCAAATGGTGATAACGCGCTTCGTAGCTCGACACGAGTTGCGAAAGTGAAAACCAAGAAATTGTCCATTATTCCAGCAGCAAGAAGCGTCTTATCCTTCAGGCTCTCAAAGGAGATTTCGTTTGGGGCTAGCCATCCTGTTCCAGAAGTTGTTGAGACGAATACAGTTTTGAGACGCGGGACCTGCGTAATCATTACAACCGAGGTGAGATTCTCGAGAAGCGCCTTATCGGCATACTCTACGGCAGTGGCATTTGCCAGCGCTGTCAAGTGCGAGTCACTCAATGCCAGTGTTCTCCAGGGCCACTTCCTTGTATCCACCTCAACTTGGCTGATTTTCGTGCGCCCGCGGGGAACGCAAAGAACGGGGGAGTTTTTCGGCAAGGCGAAAAACCATTTCTCTTGTTCCTGTGATGCATAGTCGGGTAATGCAGATACTGGCCGCGATGTTTGACTGACAGCTTTCTGGTTCGTTTCGATGAGGAGCTGGAACACGGAGCCCTGCTCGTTAGCAACATAGAATGTGCGGCTCATCGATGCGTGCTGAGTGTAGAAGAAGGCCGTGCCCCCTTCAATTACTGGATGCATTGTTGGCTCTATGTCCCCAGCAATTGCGCTGCTCAATGGGATGAAAAAGACAGAATGCGCGGCGAAGACGAATAAGCCACCTTCTCGCTCATCTGCGGGAAACAGCCGCAGCTTTGTATTCACATTCTGCTCGGCCGGGATGTTCAATGGAAGACTGCACAGCTCACGGCCAGCCGTGTGCTTGAATGCCAAGCTGGCGATCTCGTGTAGCTCGATCAGGAAGCCCCAATCCTCATCTAGTACTGCGGTCCACAAGTACGGCATGGAGCCCACGGAGACTATTTGGAAATTCATGAACGTCCGCTCAATGATGACCGACTTTAAGCCACGAAGGCTATGGGTCTCAGATGAATACTCATACACGCAAATTCTTCGAAAGCCAAGGTGAACGCTGATCATGGAGCCCGCATAGTCTGCCGAGATATACTGCGTTCCTCTAGGTAGCATCCTATGGTAATGAGCCACGCCCGTGGTCTCTTTGGCAATTTCCGCGGCGGCACCCCAGTAATGTTCGTCCGCAAGCGTGCGCGGGCTCAAAACAACAAGCGTGGAATCGCTGAGGAACAGCGCCAGCGCTTGTCCGCACATAGCGGAGTCTATGATCTTCACCTTAAACGACACAATCTCGTTTCTGCCATAATATACGCCACTTTCATAAACAGTGTAGGTGCGGTCATCGATTGTGTAGACGGCACAGACCTTTGGCGACGGAAAAATCGGCAAAACGGAACATCCTACCGTGCTCATCTATGGGTCCACGGCACCTACTTTTCTGTTGACTTGGGCCGCGCCACGAGATAACGGGAAGGCGCGACAGCTGTGTGTCAGAAAGAACGTCTACACGTGACCCTATGACATTCCTATATATATGAGTCCTAGCTCTATATACTTCTTCTCTAACCAATTATTCTCTTGTACAAGGTCCCTTGAGCATGTATTTGTAGAATAACGTTCCTAGACGTGTGTAACCAACGCCTAGTTGCTCGGAGCCTGATTTTGCTGACCCTAAGTCCGTGGTCACATTACCAGCTTACCTCCGACATGGAGCCCGACGGTCTATCTGGCACGAACGGCCAATATACTTGATCCTTCGTCCACTTGGTGAGCTTTGCTCCCTAATCTCTGTCGCCCGATTCAAAGACCGCGAAACCTAGCCGCTTTCGCGTGGTTACAAATCTTACCCTCATGGTATTCTGCCGAGTATCGCCCCGCATTGAACCGCCCACTCTCACCATTTCTGATCAACTTGGTAGAGCTCTTTTGGCGGTCAATGCCCTTTTCTGAATCGTGGTCGACCAAAGCTGCGTTCTTTTATTTTTCCGAAGTACATTCTACGACACCATTGAGGAGTAGGGTGCTCAAGGGGCACCATTTTGATGTCGGTACTTCTCTGAGCCGAGGATTTCCCTCACCTAGCCGAGGTTTTTCGTATTCCCTCGGCTGCTCAGCCACTTTACCCCGCAGCTTGCGTGCATATTGCCTCGGATTTTCTATCCAATCAACATCAGTATTTCGTCAAATCGCCGACAATCATCTCCTGCATATGCACTGCATTATGTCATCTAGCGACATTTTCTTATCAGTTTGGCACTTTCCTCTCCCTCGGCAATTGTTCACCTCGGTGATTTCCTTTTTTCGGCGTACCAATTTGCGGGATTTTATGCTGTGCTGTTCCCCTCATGGAACAACTATAAATTTGGGTGTCAATTGACCCCAGTGTCCTCACTTCTCATCGGACCATTATATGGTAACACACTCTGAGAAGCATCCTCGCTCGAATCGTCATTACTTTACCGATCGATCTTCTTCTGACACAGCTCCCGCCTTGCCTCTACCCACTCCTGAAATGCCAAACGTCCCAGCGTATCCTGCAGCCGATCCTGGTGACTACTCTACTCCTCGTGCATCGCCCGCAGCACCTTCGACCAACGCTGATGACCCCGGTACAGCTTCGGCTTACCCTGGTTTATCCAGTCGTGTAGGCTCTGGAGGCATGGGAAGCACACTCCCCGGCGGAGGCGGCCCCTATGCTGGCCCTCCTGGTGGTTATCCTTCTACTTCTTCTGCTGCACCACCCCCGTCCTTTCACACCTATCAGCCGGGCGCTCCTGACCCATCCGCCCCGCTAGTTAACAGGGTGAAGGCTATACTTGCCTCAATTCCTCCGCCGAAGTCGAAGCAAGACCTATTTGACTTCGAATACCATGTTCGCCAAAGACTGGAACATCTTGGCGACCGTACCTGGTTGTTTGAATCTCCCGAACGTCTGACTGAGGAACAACGTGCTATATCTTCTCTTATAGCCACTGCGATCATGGAACGTTTACCTCCTGCGCTCTTCTCAACCCATACCTGGTCTGAAAACACCTATGCCATTCTGGCACAAATGCGCAGTATCCTACCCCCTCATCTCGAATACTATCTGTTCCCTCCACACGTGGATTACCACTTTCCTGATCGCTCATCCACCGAGACTATGTCCTCGTATATCTCTCGTGTTCGTCTCTGGGTTGAACGGTACTATCCTACCGTCAATCAATTCGCGCCTCTCGTTCAAAACATTGCCTTGTTTATGTGGTACTCTCATCGTTCGCTCTATGACGACCTCTTTGCGCTGAATCAACAACTTCAATATGAATTACCCAGAATGACTACTATCCAGGATGTCTACAATTGGTATGAACGTCAGTTCCACCTGGATGCGCCACCTTCCTCGCAGCCCTCTCATTCTCAGCGATCGAACCGGAACTCCGGCAAGACCAATTCTCGACACCAAGGGAGTAACTCTCGAAACCAAGGGAGCAATCGTAATCGTTCCACGAACAACGATAACGACAACAAGACGAATACGAACAACAACAACAACAACCAAAACAACAACCAGGGTGACAATCGTAGCAGAGGCAATGCCAATGGCAATCGCTACAACAAGAACTCCTCCAACAACTCGTCTAACTCGAACAAGGGAGGAAACCGCTCCAACAACAGAGCGGCACAGCCTGAATCTGTCGATTCTGGTCCGAACTTCAACTCAGCGGGCTCAGCCCCTGACAAATCTATCAATGCCCTTGATTCTGCGAACAAGTATGCCAACGTAGGTTGGCTCATTGACTCTGGAGCATTCATTTCGGGTACACCCTATCTTTCGGATCTTCAACACCCCACGCCCCTTAACAGTTACGTGAGTTACAATGCAAGCGGCCATTCTATGGAAGCTACTCACAGTGGGTATGTAACCTTCACGTTCACTTCTGCTTCCGCAGGTGAAGGTACGCTGACTATCACGGTCCGAGTTCTGTGCATTCCGTCCTTGACGAAGCGCATCCTCTCTGTTTCGGCTCTCGAAGCCTCCGGGCTTGTCCCGTATCCCGACGCTCCGCGCTATCTTGCGTATAAACGCTCCGCTCCAGATGTCCTTTATGTTCTTACTTCGCGGGTTCTCCATCCTGAACCTGAGGCCAATCTTTACTTCGTGGAACACTCAGCTGTCAATCGGCAATATATCCACCTGTCTCAGGATCAACAGATCACTCTCATTGATCACTCCAGCTTCAACTCGCTTCTTTCCACATCTCAGATGTCTTACTGGCACTCAAAATTAGGCCATGCGAGTCAACACAGGATTCATGAATTCCTGAAATTCAATGAGATCCCCGCAAAGGGCAATTTTTCAATACACGACTGTCTTTCGTGCGCCATGCATCGTACCATTGCCAAGAAACCCAAGCCTCGTAATACTCCCTTGGCAACACGACCACTTCAGGTACTACATGCAGATTTATCTGGCATTCGTCGCAAACGCGATGATGATGACGACTTCTTCCCCAGCCTCGCAGGGTACAGATGTTTCATGCTTATCAAGGACGACTACACCCACTATCTCTGGTTTATTCCGCTGACCACCAAACGAGATGCGTCCACAGTTATCATTCGATTTCTCGACAACGTAAAGAAACATTTTCCCAACCACCCTGTGAAGAGATTCTGGACCGACCAGGGATCGGAGTTTGTTAAGAAACAACTCCTTGACTATTTCACCCGGCACTCCATTGCCTATGATCCCGTTCCTGTAGCGACTCCCGCGCTCAACGGTCGGATTGAAAGAGAAATGCGCACCATTAAAGAGAGCGGTCAAGCCCTCTTAACTGAGTCTGGTCTTCCCCTCTCCATGTGGCAACACGCTTTCGCATATGCCACTTTCATTCACAACTTCCTTCCCCACAGTCGTGAAGGTGATAGTAAGGATGTGAAACACACTGTGTGTCCCTTCTATGAGTTCTTCAAACTTGATCACACAGAAGACGATTTAAAGCGACGCATACGCGGCTTTCTCAACACGGCACATTTATTTGGGTCCGGTGGCTACATTAAAAATGTACGAGGCGTCACCGTTAACAAACGCATACCGAAAGGAATTGAAGTTATTTGGTGCGGAGTGGGCACACTTAACGCAACCTTTCTATGCTATATTCCTTCCATTGGGAAGTTCTCATCCGAATCCAACTCAGTCTACACGCCTTTTCATGAAAACGTCTACGTACTCAGTCGTCTTCTGTCTGATCTGCTGCGTGAATATCGTGACTCTATGAGACGCTCTCCTTTGGATTTCGTTAAAGAAACATGGCCCGGAAGGTTTCAGCAATTACGCAACACACTTTCCGACGCAGCTGCGCAAGCAATATTTGATCAAGCACCCCTGCCCGAAACAGACCATAATGGTTCTGTTGCCGTTACTGATGCGGACACCCCTAACAATGAGTCGGCTCTCACTGTTAATGCGCTTGTGGATAAACCGTATCCCAACCTGCATACCCCTTTTGTGCACAATCGATCAATTACATCTACCCGTGTAGGTATACCCGGTAGATCAAGGGAGGAGGATGATCATCATGTGCTTATGTGCGCTGTCCATGAGGAAAATCTCGATCCACAATTTCTAGCTGTTCTTGCAAACATGGATCTCAAGTACCCAGTCTCCGAAGATCCTGTTTCCTACAAAGAAGCAATGGGACGACCTGACGCTGTCCAATGACAACAAGCTTGCGATGTTGAAATGGGCATGATTAAAGAAAGAAACGTCCTAGAATTGGTTGCACCACCCAAAGGTGCTCACATTATGACCAGTAGATGGGTGTTGAAGAGGAAACTCTCAGACACCGGAGTCCCATTGAAGTACAAAGCCCGATTGGTCGTACGCGGGTTTACACAGCGACATGGACGAGATTATGAGGACACATTTGCAGAAGTAGTATCGACGGATATCTTACTTCTGGTACTGAACTTAGCAGTTCTGAGAGACTGGTACATCGAGCAACTTGATGTCAAATCGGCTTTCCTTTATGGTGACCTTGACCACGTAGTTTACATGCGTCAACCTGAAGGATATGAGGATGGTACTAATCGCGTTTGTCGATTAAAGAAGTCACTTTACGGACTTAAACAGGCACCCCGACAGTGGTTTGCAAAACTGTCGTCAACTCTGAAAGATTTCGGATTTATCAAGGTTAGCGATACTCAAGGACTATTTGTCTACAATGAGCATCAGAAGAAAGTGTACCTAGTGGTTTACGTGGACGATATACTGGTCGCTTCTCCTGATAAGAAAGAGACGGTTCGTGTTAAGTCTCTTATCGAGAATGCTCTGGAAATTACAGCCTCAGGCTATCCAGAATCCTATCTCTCCTTGCATATCGAGAAAACTGCATCTGGCCTAACCTTGGATGCTCGCAAGAATGTCATCAAGATCCTTGATGAATACAGAGACTTGTTCTCTAAATACAACTTCAAGAAACTCGTCCCCATTTTACCCTCAGATGCAGAAAAAGCTGTTCGCATATCCAAGATGCAAGAAGAACTACTACCCTGGGATGATGAACTTGGAAAGGACTCTAAACCGTTGGCCAGTTGGGAGGCTTCAAGGTATAGATCCGCTGTTGGTAGCCTCAACTATCTGGTTTCTAAAAGCAGACCGGATTTAGCATTCGCCGCATCACAGCTGAGTGCTTATCTTAAAAATCCTACGACTCTTCATTGGCGCATGTTGATGAGGATATTGAAATACTTGGACATTACCAAAGAGGCCAAACTACCATTCAGCAAATGCTCAAAACCAAAACTATATGGTTATTGTGATGCAACCTTCAGCGGAGAACATGTCAGATACCCTCATGGAGGATTTCTGTGGTTCTATGGAGATCAATGTTTATTCCACTGGTCTTCTCGACGTGAACGGCGAGCTTGCGTGAGTATTCATGAAGCCGAATTGCGCTGTTTGATTAATGCCCTCGAGTACGGAGAAAGCATTCGCAACGTACTGGTGTTTCTGGGAGAAATGAATGCAAACTCAACAAGTGTGCTTTACACGGATTCTCAATCATCATATAATGTGATGAACAACGACAAGATAAATCGAACAACTCGAAGAATGAGTGTTCATCTCGACAAAGTACATGATCTTATGAGTCACTCTAAGATTAAGGTGAAACACTGTGACGGGAAAGTGAACCTTGCAGACGTTCTCACCAAGCCATTGAGCGAACCTCAGTTTCTGAAAGCAGTCGGTCAACTTATCCAACTGTGAAACCGGATGCTCAACAAGGGAGTGTCAGAAAGAACGTCTACACGTGACCCTATGACATTCCTATATATATGAGTCCTAGCTCTATATACTTCTTCTCTAACCAATTATTCTCTTGTACAAGGTCCCTTGAGCATGTATTTGTAGAATAACGTTCCTAGACGTGTGTAACCAACGCCTAGTTGCTCGGAGCCTGATTTTGCTGACCCTAAGTCCGTGGTCACATTACCAGCTTACCTCCGACACTGTGGCCGATGGTGCGCGAGGCTCCACCCCGTCGTGAAATTACCCCAGGTGGGCCACGGTGCCCTAGCCCTCTTGCCTGGGTGTGCGCGCGAAAGAGCGATCGGGCCACGTTTTTGGAACACGACTGAGCGCACCTCAGAGCCGCCGTATCCTCGGTTCCTCGAGCAAATCTCGTGTGAATGAAGTATGATATTGCAGGGATCCAGCAGCAGGTCCAGTCGTCGATTCGAGAGCGCCAATTCATCGGCAACTATGAGATCAAGCGCAAGATCGGCGAAGGAACGTTTTCCTCGGTCTTTCTGGCCGTCCACATAATGACGCGCCACGAGGTCGTTCTCAAGAGTGCGGAGAAGAACCAGACGAATCTCGCGTCTGAGATTGCCAACATGAGTTTGCTGTATCACCCGCACATCGTCCGTTTGTACGAGTACATTGTTACTGCCGACAAGGTCTGGCTTGTTCTCGAGTACTGCGGCGGCGAGGAACTTTTCAGCTATCTCGTGCGGTGCAGAGTCATTCCGCCGCAGCAGGCGTGCCAGCTTTTTGCCCAGCTTGCTGGCGCCGTTGCGTACGCTCACCAGAAGAACTGCGCGCACCGCGACATCAAGCTGGAGAATGTTCTGCTCGACGAGAACGGGACCATAAAGCTCGGCGATTTTGGCTTCACCCGCAACTATGTGCCGAGGACCATGCTTGAAACCGTGTGCGGCACCGAGAGCTATATGGCGCCGGAGCTGCTACTGCGCAAAAAGTACTATCCCGAAGCTGCCGATGTGTGGTCGTTGGGCGTGATTCTCTATGCTATGATCTATGGAAAGTTCCCGTTCGACGACGACAACGTGGCCACCACGAACCGGTTGGTCGTAGAGGAAGACCCGCCATTTCCTGAAGTCGAAGGCGGCGAGGTTCTGGTTGAGGTGACCCGCAGGATTCTGAACAAGGATCCACGCAAGCGGCCCACCGTGGCGCAGATTTTGGAGCTGCTCGGCGATTCCGGAAAGCACCAGCAGATCCTATTGTTGAAGCTCGAGGCGCATCCCGAGTCATCGCACGTATTCACTTCCAAGGAGGAAAGGGCAGTTCTGAAGGGCATGAAGGTTCTGAATATTGATCTACATGCCGTGGCCTACTCGGTTGTTAACCATAAGTGCGATCCCCTGCACGGTCTGTGGTACACTGCCTTGGATCGGCAGCGGTTGTTGAAGAAGCCGGACGGCGCGATGAACTCAGAAGTTACGCTTAGAAGGCACAAGAGCAAGGCTAGTGTTCACTCGACGCGATCGCTGATTGGGCACACAATCACGCGCACATCTCAAAAATCGCTTTCGCGACAGGGAAGTATCTCGCGCAGCTCCATCCGCGCTATGTCTCTGACGAGCCCCTCTACCACTGAACTTCCAGCTAATCCCGAAGTGGATTCGAGCGTAAACGACAATCTTGTCGAGAGCAAATCGGAGCAGCCAGTCGTGAATGGCACGTCAAAATCAGATGTCAAGAACGGCCATCAAGCTCTGAAGAGTAGGAACGGGCATGTGCGTGATGGAACGAAGACTGCCATTTTTGGCTCTGCTGATAGCCAGTTATCTAGTTCTGATGTGAGCGGCGCGTCCTCCGGAACCAAGACATTCCGCTCTTCTGACGGCTCTGGTTCTAGTATGAATACAGCTGTGAACAGCAAATCGAGGCGGGCCCTCGAAAAAATTTGGACGGCACTCAAGCTTAAGCGAAACGGTTCAAAGGATACGCTGATAGCTTACTATCGGCCGTCATTGGAAAGAGAAACGCCGCCAACCTATTCAGAAAATCCGCGGGTATCACTTAGTGAGAGCTTGCAGGAACAAGATTGGTCTCAATCTCGTTTGAGCACGCCTTCCAGAGTTCCAACGCGCGAGAAATCTCCGATGCGTAGCTCGCCTGTTCTGGATCTTGGATCCAAATCGTTCGCTCAATCAAATGGACGCCATTCAAGCCTTAGTGTGACCAGTGCATCCTCAATTGTACCAACAGAAACCCCGGTGCGCCGTAATGTGCAGTCGGCCGCTCAGCAACCGCCGGCTAGCAGTGTTGGGGAACCTGTGAATAGCCAGCAGCCATCACAACCATCCGTCACTTCATTGGGCTCTCAGAACTCGGGCCCGTCGTCCCATAACTCTATCGTGTCGAATAATTCGCACACATCACAGGCTCCTCCCACACAGGGATCACCTCATCAATCGCAGTCCGCTTTTGCAGTCGGTTCTAGCCCGTCCATGATCAGCAGACCAATGTCAACGTATTCCGAAATGTCCTCGCTATCGCAGATCTCGGAATCGTCGGTTGATGCTTCTCAGCTGTTATCGGATGTTCAGGACTCCCCGCAAACCAAGCAGGTCAATCCCGCTCAGCGATTCAGGTCATTCGCAAATGCAGGATTGGCCAAGAAGAGCAGCCGAGAAGCAACAGGCAACTTGTCCACACCTCCCAACGCTGCGACTATGCGACAAAGGGTACGGATGCTAAGTCTGAAGGAGCGGATCCCTCAAAAAATCGACGAAAGCGAGGGGGAAGGCGACGAGGAATAGCCTTCATCGCTTTTCTTCTCTTCGCTCTCTTGTTATTTATTAGAAATGCATACACATTATTTATAATAATGCTCAACTCTGTTCACTTTGCTAACTCTACTCGAGGTTCACGATGGAAACGCCCGGCTTTCCTGGCGTGGCATCATTCACAGGCTTGGAGGAAGGAACCTCAACCTTCTCGCCGGTCTTCAGGTCAGAACCGCTGCCGTCCTTCAGAACAACAACCTGAACCTCGGTGACATTCGTGGCCATGGCAGAAAGCTTCAAAGTATCGAACGTATCCTTAATGACCTGCACCTCGTCGAACGTGAGCTTACGGTCAAGGATCTCGTTACCAGACGCGGGCTTAGCCAGGATCTGCTGGCGGAGCGTGTTAACAAGCTGCATTCCGCGCTTCGGGTCACCAAGCTTGCCGACATCCTTCTTGAACTCGGGCGTCATCTCCTTGAAGCTCAAAGACTCGAGCTGATTGCGAATCAGATCAATGTAAGCGTTCTGCCAATCCGGGTACTCCAGCGCAACGTAGACCGTGAGCTTCGAAGGTTTCTTCGCGTCGAAAACGGGACCCTTCTTCTTCTTCTTAAGCAGCTGGCCTTCGACCTCACGAACAGAGCGAGCGACCTCACGCACATAATTAACCGCGTCGAGCAGACCCTGCTGCTTCGGGCCTTCGGGCGCAGACGGCTCAGGGAAACGCGCATTCTGCACCGAGTCGTTGTGCTTGAGCAGGTCGCGCCAGACATAGTCGGCGAAATGAGGCGCGATCGGAGTGATGAGCAGTGCCTGCACCTCGGCGTAACGCTTAACCAGCTCGCGGCTCATCTTGAAGCCAAGCGAGTTGCAAGCATCACGGTAGTAGTCACGGCTGATCTGAAGGTCGAAGAGACCAAACTTAAGAGCCTGGCGGTAAGCGCAAGCATCATAAGCAGCCTTGGCGTGGCGAATGATATCATCGATCTCAGCGTTGAACGTCTCGTCGAAGAAGCCCTCGCGCTTCTCGCGCAAGTCAGCCTTGGGGTCAAAGACCTGCTCCAACCACTCCTTCAAGTTGTGCATGCGCAGAATGGCAGCGTTAGCAGCGCTCTCGTCGAAGTTAGCATCCTCCGTGGAGTCGCCGGCATCAGCCAGCGCAATGCGGCTAGCGTCAGTGCCGAACTTGGACAGCATCTGGTTCAGGGTCATGAAGTTTCCGGTGGACTTCGACATCTTCTCACCATTGAGCATCAAATGTCCATTCACGCGGATGCCCTTCGGCCAGAATTCCTCACCGAAAATCGCGCGGTTGCAGTACAAGAACATTGTGAGGTGGTTTCCGATAAGATCCTTACCACTGATGCTCTGGTCAATGGGGTAGAAGTAGCGGAACTCGCGACGCAGCTTGTCAAGCTTCTCCTTGGGGATCGTCACGGCGTCGCTCACGGTTTCTGTACGGAAGAAAATGTAATCCCAGA
This sequence comes from Entelexis sp. DX6506, assembly GCA_037041025.1. Taxonomy (NCBI): domain Eukaryota; kingdom Fungi; phylum Ascomycota; class Dipodascomycetes; order Dipodascales; family Trichomonascaceae; genus Entelexis; species Entelexis sp. DX6506. The sequence goes on from JAXQHU010000039.1 coordinate 1,065,686, forward strand.
CCTCATCCGTCATCTCACTGGCCTTGATGCCAAGCTTGCCCTCCTCGTGGCCGTTGACATCAGAGTGCAGCAGGTGGCTGACGGTGTAGTAGGAGTGGTAGATCGTCGAGTCCGACAAACTCTCGACCAAGTACTGCTTGTCCCACGGGATGCGGGTACCCAGGCCGTAGGTACGCGACAGGGCCCACTGCTTCATCCAGCCCAGGGTGGCCTCGAAAGCACGACGCACGTCGTCCGAGAAGAAGTTGACCTTCTTGATCATCTCCTCGGTCTGAGCGCGCCACGTGGGCTCGCCGTAGTCGTTGTACCACTGATCCTCGAGCGACACGACACAGACATCACCAGAACGAGACACAACAACGCCCTCAGGCTCACTATACACGAAAGCCTCGCCGGCAGCTACGAGCTCGTCGCGGATCTTGGGCTTAGCCTCCTCGACCTTCTCACCCTTGTGAGGGCCAACGGCGAGAACACCGTTGTAGAAGCCCTCCTTGTAGGCGGTCTCCTTGGCCTGGGCCAGCTTTTCCTTGTCCTTAGGGCTGTTGATCTTCAGCTGCTCCACCAGGGTCTTGGCCGTGGTCGTGCCGTAGAGCGGAGTCTCCAGGACAGGCACCTCTGCGGGCGGCAGCCACTCCTGAGCGACACCATAGAACTCAGGCTTCTTGCGGATGTCCTGCACGGTAACGTAGTCATCAGGCGAGTCGCTGGGCACACATGTGACGACACCAGTGCCCTTCGAAGGGAGGATGGTCTCCATGGGGAGGACGTGCAGCGTGGGGTACTGCGCGAGCGGAGCGTGAATCTCCGAACCGAACAGCTCAGAGCCCTTAACGGTTAGCTTGGGCTCATAAACTCCACGAGACGGCGTCAGATCCTGGAAGCACATGTTCTTGTAGGCACGCTCCGTGCAGACCCAGTACTCGCCATCCTTCTTGCCGGGGAACACGCCGTAGTCAATCTTGGAGGAGACGAAGCAGCAGGTCTGTCCGTACATCGTCTCGGGGCGCAGCGTAGCGGCAACAAGGTACACCTTATTAGCACCGAGGACCTCCTTGAGTCCGTCAGACGCATTGGGACCAGCCTTGGTGACCTCGATCTTGATTCCAACGTACTCCTGCGGGTTGACACCCTCGCCAGACTGGCGGTCGTGGTCCATGCACGGCTGGTTGTCCTTGGCCGAGAAGATAGTGTAGCGCTTGCCGAACTTGATTTTGTCGGCCTTGTACTCGGTGTTCATCTGCCAGCGCACGAACGCGTCGTAGTAAGGGTTGTAGTCCGTGGTGACCATCTGGCGGCGCCAGTCGATGCGCGCGCCGAACTTCTGGCAGTCGGCCTTGCACAGCGGCGGGAAGTACTGGATCCAGTACGTCGCGTCGGAGAACTTGTGGATCTCCTCGCGCGGAATGCCCAGCTGCAGCATGATCTCGAACTGGTACTTGCCGCGGCCCTGCTTCTGCTGGGCCTTCGACTTCGTGGCGCGGAACTTTGTCGGGTCGGCCTTTTCTGCGGGCGTGGCCGGCTCCGGCGTCGCCTCCTCTTCCTCCTCCTTGAAGTTCTCGAACTGGGTACCGAACTGCTCGATCTCGCGCTTCAGCTTGTCCGCGGCCGCCTTGATGGGCAGGCCCGTGCAGTGGTAGCCGAGCGGGAACAGGGCGCGCTTGCCAAGCATGCGCTCGTAGCCCACGGCAAACTCGACCTTGGACAATGTGAAGGCGTGGCCGGCGTGCAGCACGCCGTTCATGTACGGGTACGCCATGCTGGCCATGAACTTCGGGTACTTGGCGTGCAATTCCTCGACGGAAAGCGTGTCGAGCTCGGGCGCGTCGGGCGCGTCCTGCTCGAACAGCTTCTCATCAGCCCACAGCTTCTGATACTTCTGCTCTATATCAATCAGAGCGTCACGGCGAGCCGTGTTTTCCAGAACCAAAGCCATTTTCGATGTACAAGAAGACGGCCTTAATTTGTGGTGGGATGAGGTGACTCAGGTCCCAGGCCCCGAAGCCGCGCCTAAAATTTTCACCCTTGCCCCGGCGCTCCCTTACGAGCGCGCACAGTAGGGTCCGTATTTGACGTGAGGACTAATGTCGGGCCAGAATTGATTTAGTGGTTAGCGCGAGGATAATATTGTTTGAAAACGTAACGTGAAATTGCTAGAATAGAAGCTCTTAGGCTGGTGTTTCAAGAGAAGTATGCGAAGAGCCGAAGATACTCGGAACCCTTGAACATTTAAACTAGCGCGAGCTTTGAGGTGCTGGAAGAGCATTGTAAAGCACCAAAGTAGCTTGGCCGTCTGTAACGTCGATCTCGGTCAATGAAGCATTGCGCGGGGTGCGCAACGACATGTTTGGTGAGACCCTCAGCTGGCCTCTTTGCGCTAGCCAACGCACCATGTATTTTATAATAGAGCTGTGCGACACAATTAGAATGTTTTGGTAGTGCTGCGTGTGGGCAGTTTGGAACAGCTCCGTCGTATAATCTTCAAGCGACCTTTTGAGGCATCCTTCCGCCAAGCTTGTGGACTCCTCATATACAGCTGGCTCCGGGCGGGTTTCCAGGAGCACTTCGGCAGTTTCGACTGCACGCCGCAGACTGCTACAAAAGACGGCGTCGAGAGCCTGTCCATTTAGGCGCGTATCTATAAAGGCTGAGCAGCGCTTGCACTCAGCGATTCCCGTGGCATTCAAAGGCGGGTCAACACCTACCTGGGACTGCCTTCTGAGATTGAAGTCTGTTTGGCCGTGCCTCACGAGCAGAACTCTCATTTGGCGGCTCTCATGTTGCGCTCCACAGCTGCGCCTGCTGATTGTCTTATCATCATGTGATTAGGAACCGTCTCGGCTCGGCCCTGAGCCAGCGGAAGTCGCACGCGTCTTTCGTGGTTGCGTTCGTATTTCATGGTTATCTATCGTGTTAATCGTTAATGGATTGTACAAGGCTATGTGCTACAGAAAGTATCTCACTCGGCAACCTCTTTGGCTGTCTCGGGTATCGGGGCACTGAGCCCCATGTCCAGCATGTCGTAATGCATGGTCACAGAGGAGAAACCGTTGAACATGTCGCTCAGCTCCTCGGAGTTGTGCGACGGACGGCGGCGCTCCCAGCGCTCGCCGAACTCGAGAGAAAGCGAGTCCTTGAGCGACGACTCGGGCTTCTTTTGAGTTGTGGGGTTCTCAGCCGGCACGATGGGCGGCCGCATGTTCCGCAGCAGCGCCCAGCTCACGTTTTTGAAAAACGGGTGCTGCTTCACGTCTGACGCGCCGGCGCGGCTGCCGAGCCGCTTCGCCTCGTCCTTGATCAGGAGTTTGCGGATGAGGTTCCGGCACTGCGACGACGTGTGCTGGTACACGCCCGTTCCGTCCGGGGTTGTCGAGCCGTCTGGGAACGTGAGCTCCTTTTTCAAAATGTTCACAAACGTGTTTTTCCGGCTGGCGCCCTTGAACGGGGTGGTGCCGTAAAGCATTTCGTAGAGAAGGATGCCCAGGGTCCACCAGTCGACGGCAGTGCTGTGGTAGGTGCCCATGATCACCTCGGGTGCGATGTACTCCTCCGTGCCCACAAACGAGTTTGTGCGGAAGTTCGCAATGCAAGCTTTCGTGTCAAGGGCCATGTTGTTATTGTTGCTGCCGCTGGAGAACGACTTGCCGCCGCTCGAGACCATGGTGGGTTGCCCGTGCTCCTCGCTCTGTTTGCTGAGATCGAAGTCGGACAACATGATGTGGCCCGACTCGTGCAGAAGAATGTTCTCGGGCTTGAGGTCGCGGTAGATGTAGCCCATGAGATGGAGGTACTCCAGGGCCGCCGTGACCTCCGCCGCGTAGAAGCGTGCGTCGGGCTCGCTGAGAGACCTGCCCTCGCGAGCCTGCAGCACTCGGAAGAACTCGCCGCCGCCGCAGAACTCCATGCACAGATAGAGGTAGTCCTCGGACTGGAACGAGTGGTAGAGCGTGACGATGAACGGGTAGTTTGCAGTGGCGAGAATCTCTTGCTCGGCCTTCGCGCGCTGGATCTTATTGCGCTCGTACATTTCGCGCTTGCTGAGGACCTTCATGGCGTACCGCTCGTTGTTCTTGCGGTTGCGCACGAGATAGACCTTGCCGACGTCGCCGCGGCCAATGAGCCTGATTTTCTCGAAGTCGCCAGGCCCGACCTCGGCCTCGCTGACCTTTGTCGACGAGCGCGAGTAGCTGCGCGTGCGCGTGCACGACACGCTGCTGCGGCCCTGCGTACTGAGCAGGTTGCTGCCCATGCCGAGCGACGTGCGGCCGTCCTTAAGTTCGCCGATGCGCAGCTTCGGATCGACCTGCTTGACGTTGTTGGGCGCCGAGGCCACGCGGCGCAGGTGCTTAAACACGGACCGGTCCTCGCCGGCGGAGCGCTGCTCAGTCGGCGGATGCACGATTTGCGGCGGCGCCTGGCTGGCCGGGCTAGCCGCGCTGCCGCTGCTCTTTGAGAGAGCCTCTTTGGCTGCCATGGCTGCCATGCTTGGAGATGTTGACGGCGCGTTCGGCCCCGGCGTATCTGCCGATATTACGCCGTCGTGCGCAGCTTGTGAGTTCTCGGGGCTCTCCTGGCGCGAGCCGTTTGCTTGGCTTGTTGTGTTCGAGCCCGAGCGGAAGCGCTTGAACATGGCCAGGCGGTTCCATGTGTTTGTTTTGTGCTGGGGCGCAGGCTGGGACTCGACGGCCGGGAACGGCTTGCTGTCGATGCTGCTGCTGCGCTCTTTGCTGCTGCTGCGCTCTTTGCTGCCGTTCGGCTCTTTGCTGCTGTGCGGCTCGATGCTGGACTCCTTGGAGTCCTGGACGTCGGTGGCGCTCTCCGGCAGCGGGACCGAGCCCGAGCCGCGCGCGGACCGCGAGTCCACGGGGCGCTCGGCCGGGCGGGGATCGACGGGCCGCGGGTCTGCGGGCAGCTTTGCTCCTGCGTCGAGGGGATCGGCGGCGTCCGGCGAGTAGCGCGAGTCCGCGTACTCGTCGTACTGCTTCACGAGCGTCGTATCGCCCTCCGACGAGCCTGCGCTGCCGGCGCGCGCGGGAGGGCTCTGCTTCGTATCGGAGAGCGCCATGGGCGCCATACCCTGGGCCGCACCGTCCGATTGCGGTGGGAACAGGGGCGAGGCCTTAGGGGTCGGCACGGGGGAGACTCGTCTTGACACGGTTGGCGTGCTGTGCGTGGGCGAGCCGATCCTAAACAGGTGACGTAGTCTCGACGAGAAATGCAGGCCGCTCTCCTTCTCCTTCTGTGGGCCGCCCGGCGCGCCCGGCGCGTCGCCTGGCGCGGGTGCGTCCGGCGGTGGCTGCGGCGCGTGCTGTGGCGGGCTGTGGAGCGCGGCGTCCGCGTCTGCGTCGGGCGCGGGCTCAATTCCGTCGTGCGCGGGCAGATCGGCCGGCGCGGGGGCCCGGTCGTGGAGTGGCGCGTCTATGTCGGAGGCAGCTACCGAGTTCTGGCGTAGCGGCGGGCCGGCGCCGGGCAGCGCGCCGTTGGCCAGAAACGGCTCGCTGGCGCTGCGCGCAGCAGGCAGCGCGGGCGGCTCGAGCGCGTCCTCGAAGATCGCGGACTCGCGCTGCGGCTTGCGCGCGTCCTTCGCGCTGCGCGCCGCGGCCGGATCCTTGTCTGTGGAGAGGCGGATGCTGTCTCTGGAAATGAAGCGCATCGGGGCGGCAGGCAGGCCGGCGGGGACTCGTGCGGCTCGCAAGGGTGCTGGGTCGAGCGTGCGCCAGGCAGCTTGTTCTACGCGCGAAACAGGCCGGTACCCAGGCTCCCCGGTTGGTTGCAACGAGGCGGTGCTTCGCTGATTTGTGAGGGGGGAGGAGGGCAGGGCAGGGGGCATGTGCCTATCGGAGGCGCTGACCCATCCCCCGATGTTTGTGCGGCCGGGGCCGCCGCTGAGTCAGGGCCCAATTAGTCCATGCTTCGCACCGTTCCCGGGGCGGCCTCGACCTCACCGGAGCTCGCCGGCCCACTTTTTCTGCTGCCGGGACCCGCCTCTGCGCGCCGTGCCCGTTGCCCTTCTGTGCCGCGCTCGCCGCCGTCTCTTTCCTGCCTAGTTCGCGCTGCGCGCGGTAATGCTGCATCTGGCCGAGCGCGTGTCGAAGCGCGCGCGGCTTGAGCACGGCGACTGTCCGCGCGCGCTCGACGACCCCGCCGGCTCGCGCGACACGGCAGCGCTCGCCGCACCCGGTCTTTCTAGCACGAGCACGCGGCTCCAACCGCCGCTCCTACAGCTTAATTTGGACCCTGCAGGAGCCCTTGCATCGACCCAAACCCGCGTCGCTGCGACACCGCCTGTAAGATTAGGTGCAAAAAACATCGGTGCGCCTGGCGCGGGCCCGAGCGCTCTGTGTCTGCGCGCCGAGAGCGGCCGCCCGCGCTCAATTGCGGGCGCCGTGGCAGGCACAAATAGCGCCGACTTTGCGCCGGCCGATTTGGCGCCGGCCGATGCTGCGCCGGCAGATGCTGCGCCGGCCGGTTTGTCGCTAGCGAATGCTGCGGCGGCCAATTTGGCGCCGGCCAATCCTGCGTTCACGTGGGACGACCTCGCGGCTAGCGCGAGCGTGCGCGGCGCAGGCGCCGCGGGCGCCACGCGCGACTACGACGTCGATTTCCGCGCGCCGACAAAGGAGCATGTGCTGCGCGCCGGGGCCAACGCCGCAATTGGGCTCGAGTCGGCCCTCGTGCGGTGGAACGAGCGCCGCATGCGGCTGTGCGTGGCCGAGAGCGTGGCGCGCTCGCCGTTCGGCGACTACCTCGCGCGGTTTGCGCGGTGCGGAAGCTACATTCGCCGGCTGCGGCGCGCGGCCAGCAGCATCCGCGACCTCGTGAGCGGCTCGGACTCGAGCCGCACGGCGCTGGCGCTCGCAACGTCGATCGAGTTCGAGGTCGGCGCGCTGCTGCGGCTCCCGCCGCTCGAGCACGGCACAGGGCTCGTCACCCTCTACGCGCACTGCTTCAAAGCCGGCGCGCTGGCCCTCAATCTCGCCGAGCTCGTGGGCTGCGCCGACCTGCGCGACGGCGGCCGGCTTCTGCGCGTGCCCGCGGCAACAACCATTCTCGACCGCGCGTACAACCGTGCTCTGCTGCAGCAGGCGCAGCGCTGGCACGGCGCCATGCTGTGGCGGCTTGTGTCGACGACGCTCGGGCCCTGGCTCGACGAGCTGAGCTTTGTCTTGGGCCTCACCGAGCAGCTCGTGCTGCGCGAGGCCTCGCAGGACATGCAGCGCGCGTACTTCCCCGAGCTGTTTGTGTGCGTCGACGACTCGGGCCAGATCCGCCTCAACAAGAAGCTGCTGCCCACCTTTGTCTCGCTGGACGTGGCCCAGGCCGCAGTGCAGTGCTATACCGTTCTCGTGATTCTCGGCATGAAGGGCCATGACGCCGTGGCCGCGGCGCAGACGAGCGCGCCGCCGCTGCGCATTCGCGGCGGCCGGCAGAGCGGGGACGCAGCGCTCGCGCTGTCTTCGCTGGCGAGCCAGCCCGCTTCGGTGCGCCAGGGCGTCAATGCGGTGCTGTCGAGTCTCGAGACGCCGCCGCAGACGCGCCACACGGCGCCGCGCGAGGAGTCGCAGCCGCCGTCCGTCGAGGCCGAGATCTGGCGCACGTTCGTGCCCGTGCTTGTGCGATACAGCGAGCTCAACGCCGTGGCCAAGCACGTCTTGCACGCTGAGCTCGCTGCCGTCCGCAATCTCGTTGTGGGTGTGTTCCTCTTGGGCGACGGCCCGCTGTGGTCGGTCCTTCAAGACCTGGTGGATGCCATGCACAGCAATTGGCATGACGCGCCGTCGCTCATCCCGGCAATGAACGCGCTGGTCAGCGATGCCTACCCTGGAGCCTCGTTCGTGGTGGATGCCGAGACGCAGAACAGCTTGCAGCTGAAATACAGCTTCCCCAGCACTATGGAAGCCGCGCTCGGCGACCGCTGCCTGCAGAGCTTCCAGGCCGCCTTCGCGCAGCTCCTGCATCTGCACTGCTCGCAGCAGCGCCTGCAGTTCGCGCTCCTCTCGGCGAGCGCCGTAGACGTGGCGCGCGGGATCGACGCGGCGCTCGGCGACGGTTCGTGCGGCCTCATCGAGGTGGTCCAGGCGTTCCAGAAAGTCGCTACGATTTTGCACAACTAATTACTATAGCTTAATCGGCGCGACCCGGCGCTTAAGCGTCGCGGTTCCACGCCGAATTTAAACAGCGTTCTAGGTTATTGGCATATCACGGTACGCACGGCGATGCGGTGCCGCACAGAACTCTCGCAGCTGATAAAATGTTGAGCAGAAATTACCGCGTTGCGGGCCGCGCACACTCCATCGCGCTACGGAGTTTCTCCACACTGGCGCTACACGCGTGACAAATTCCACCGGCGCTGCCACAAAATTTCACGGCGCCGTGCATAAAGAAGACTCAAGCAATATCCGCTTCCTATTTATACTATTAGGCATAAACATGTCACGCAGCAGCAGCCGCAGCGACGAATAAAAATTTAGGTGATGAGGGGCTCATCGATATACAGGGGTTATGACAAGAGCGCACTCGTCGGCCTGCTTAGCGCTGGTAGGAGAAGACGCCGTTGATGATGCCGTCGTCCTGGGCGAGGCGGTTCAGCGAGTCGTCGGCCTCGGCCTTCTGGCGCACGAAGCCGCTGAGCACGTATGTGTAGTGGTCGTCAGCGATGGCATGGCCGTTAGCGTCGACCTTGGCCACGTTGATCTGGACGGCAGACTGGTCCTTGGGCTTGATAAGGCGGCCAGTGGCGGAGCACTTGCGAGGCACGAAAAGCTCGACGTTAACACCGGCGTCGTTCTGCATTTTCCTCAATACGGGTCAATAGGATCGAGTTGATACACTTATTCACGCCGGGATGTGTGCGTGACCAGTCAGCAGGCCCGCTGAGTCGGGTCGGCGTGACAATTTTTTCAAACCCTCGCAGTCACATCCTAGGGCTCTTAGGTCATCGCGCCCGTGCAACTTTCCCGCGCGGCGCCGGTATACCGTTAGGGGCCCGCTACGCGTGCCGGACGCGGCCCCGGCCCGCCGCAGTGGCGGCCAGCGCCGAGCCAAACTGCGCGCCAAAATCGCTCCTCAAAACCGCACCCAGTCCAACTGTTTACTGGCCTCTTCGGAACCGCGCGCACCCACACGTGCTGGTGCGGCTACTTCGGGGCACCGTTTCGGGCGGCACGTGGGACGGGCCAGACACACGTGGGAACCACGGATGTGGTCACAACCCCCCTTCGCGCCGTCAAACCACACCAATAATTAGCTAGAATTGCGCAGGGGCCGTGCGCGGGTGCTTCCACCGGGTCTCGGCACGCTGCAACGTAAACTCCAGTTTAATTGATCTTATCCGCCATTGCTCCGCACCCAGAAGCGGGGGAGGCTGTGTTGATATACGAGCTGCTTTGTCATTGGGAACTGTCCGTCTTAACACTACACCTCCGTACTATATTAAGGCAACCAAGGACGCCACAGCTTTGATTCTAGCCGTACCTGCTACCAATCGCTACTGCTGTGGTTTGTTTTTGATAGCATAGAATACATCAATGCCTTAGCTGCTGTTCCACGGATGCACGACGTAGATGTCTCGCGCGCGCGCAAAGCGAGCCAGTCGTTACGTGTGTTCCAAGGCGATCAGGAGGCGGCCAAGGCTGCTGTGAGAGCAAAGTCCCCGCCGCAGCATGAGGGGCCCTCGCAGGCTCGTACTAACTCCATAGAAGTGCCCGAGTTAGCTAAACTAGAGCTGGGTAGCGTCGAAGAGGAGGCGGTTGTTGTCGTCGAGGACTCGCGCCCGGAGTCCGCCACGCCCTCGACCCCATCGGACTCCGAGCGCCCGGGCGAGCCCGAGGCCTCGGGCCTCCACAGGGCTTCGTCGCTGCTTGCGAGCAAGCCGCGCTCCAGCGAGAGCAGCGGCTCCGTATTCAGCAAGGGCCGCGCCGAGGCTGTCAGTGAGGCAACCTACGTGCCCCACCAGTCCGTGTCAAAGGGCGAGAGTGAGAGCGAGAGCGAGGACGGCGACGGTGACGCCGACTCTTCTAGCAGCACCGATAGGGGCTCCGACGCCGAAGATGAGCCCAACTATCCGCTCAGCGTCGAGCTGAAGCCGTTCAAGCATAAGGTCGGCGGGCACACCGCCATCTTCCGCTTCTCGCGCCGCGCCGTGTGCAAGACGCTGCAGAACCGCGAAAACATGTTCTACGAAACCATTGAGAAGTACCACCAGGACCTCCTCAACTTCATGCCGAAGTATATCGGTGTCCTGAACGTGAGGCACACCGTCTTGCCTGACGTGCAGAACGAGCGCAGCGAAAAGCAATCCTGGACGGCTGTGAACGATGCGCAGGTGAGCGACGCGAACGCAGCGGCTAAGTCTCAGCTTCCGCGCGCCAAATCGCAGTCTGCTTTGTCTAGTTACAGCGAGGTCTTGCTCGACGACAATATGCATATTCTGCCGCGCTCTATGATGATGCTTTGCCAGCAGCGCGAAGCCGCTCTCGAGAAGAAGCAGGCCGAAAGCCTTGCTGTCCAGGACAGGAAGGGCTCAGAAATCGGGCCCAGGGGATCCTTCAATCTGAACGACCAGCGCCCGTCTATGATGACATGGGGCGCAGTCGAAGATGCGGACAGCAGAGGCGCAACAACCGTCAACCGCGACCTCAAAGACCTTGTGCTGAAGGAAGTTTTTGCGCCAGAACGGCAAGACCGCACATCGTTACGCAGAGGCAGCCGGCATAGCCGCTCGGACGACCGCATTAGTACGCACCTGAAAGGCTCAAGCACTGTCGCGTCTCACTCTGCTTCGCACACAAATATTCCAAGAATGCCTGAGATGCCGAGTGCTATGGGCAGTGAAGTTTCATCTCCTGTGCCTGCATCTCCTATGCTTGAATCTCCTGTGTCGTCATCCCCTGTGCCTGCATCTAATGCGCCTGTCTCCCCTGCCCCTGCCTCCCCTGCCCCTGCTTCGTCGGCACCAGGCTCCCCTGCGACTTTGGCTGACTCGGAAACACAGTCGCTGAGCTCGCCCGCGGTGTGTTCAATGTATACGAAGACTGAGCGGTTCATTCTGCTCGAAGACCTCACTCATACACGAAAGAAGCCGTGCGTACTCGATCTGAAGATGGGTACGCGACAATACGGAGTCGATGCCGCCTTGCGAAAGCAGCAGTCTCAAATGGCAAAGTGCCGCGCAACAACCTCAAGAAAGCTCGGCGTCCGCATCTGTGGAATGCTGGTCTCAAGCTCTGACTCGAAGGACGTCTTCTTCAGAGACAAGTACTTTGGGCGCAAGATCAGTGGACTGAAACAGTTCCAACTCTGCCTAATGAGGTTTTTGTACGACGGGACCGCCTGGTCCGTCATTCGCCACATTCCAAAACTGCTGCGGCGCTTTGGCCAGTTACAGAAGATCATCGATGAACTTTTCGACTACCGTCTATACGGCGCCAGCTTGTTACTGGTATACGATCAAAATGAGACACGGAAGACCGACATCTCGGTGCGACTTATCGACTTCGCCCAGTGTGTCACGGCCGAGAATTTCCCTGAGTATGCCGCAGCCCCTCCAAGCCATCGCGGAAGGCCCGACGTGGGCTTTCAACTTGGAATTCGCACACTAATTAAAAGTTTCCAAGAAATCTATTCTGCGCTTGTTGACGCAGAGTTCTCACAAGAAAACTTCGCTTCACTGGATGAGGCGAAGTTCCACATGCCTATCGAGTATATGGAGAATTTTGATGGCTCTTTGAAGTCTGTCGAAATACCTCAAGGCATCGACGAGGATGAGGACATCGACGGACTGTCGTACTAATAGAGAGCTTAATTGTAATTCAGCTTAATTTATTCACCTTCCCATCTGTATAACGTGTTTATGAATGACCTGACATTGTTTGTGCTATCAGGCCCATTTGCCGATCACTGCCATTGCCGCTGCTCCGGCCAGAAAGGATCCAATCTGTGTATTCAATTTCCATAGCGGTGGATTTTCATCCGTGAATATGAAATCGCGAGCGATCAGCTCAACGAAACCCGTGTAGATGAGCACGCCAGCCGCAATGGAATCTAAAACACCGCCTACCACTAGTGATATGTATCCATTTTCGCGATACGTGGTGCGAACACCAAGCCCAACAGCTATCGCAATTGGCGTAGTGAGAGCGTATGCGGCGCACAATACATATGGAATCCATTGAATTTTGGGTCGGAAGGGTATTGCAGATAATCGCGCCCCGATCCCCAGGCCTTCAAATGCCTGGTGAAATGCAATAGCCGCGTACAGAGCCTCAATATTTGCTGTGGTTCCTAAGGAGAGGCCGATCATGACAGAGTGTAATAATATCCCACATTCAAGAATCAAAAACCCATAGAACTGCGAACGGAAGGTAAGCTCATCTTTGTCCGCTACTTCAGAGGAACTCGTGTTTGTGTTGCTGATTTCGGAGCCTCCTGCCACCGACTGTACTGCGGACCGTGCCTGTATACTCAGAGTAACTTCATCTTTACCGGATTGCTGATGCTCTTCTGCTTGGTGCATTATCGAAGGCACTTTATCATGGACTGTTTTGCCATATTTGTGCGTGACCAGGGCACCACAGTAAACATCCACGAGAAACGTCAAGAGAGCACCACACATGATCAATGCTGCGCACCAATTGTAGTCGGCCCAATCGCCCGTCATTCCCACGCATGAGTTAGGCCCAATGGCATTATATGCTGGGTCCATAAGATGAATGAATGCTGTCGCGACGATAACCCCGCTTCCAAACATCTTGGCGATCATATAATAGGTTTCAGGAATATTCCACTTTTTGGCAAGTAGAGGCACCAAGGTCACAACGAGACTGGTGAAAAATATGACAAAAATTGACGATATTCGCACGCCGAGTTTTCCATTGTATTCAGTCTCGCCAAAATATACACCTTGCACTACACACGCCTTCCAAGCATTATCAGGAACATCATCTGCTAAGGTTACGTTCTCCGGCGACCATTTGCTCCACCATTCGCTCTGGGTCATTTAATAGCCTCATCACTGGGCTTCACACACACAATAAATATATATTTGAGTCATATGAAGTGTACGTATATCTTTCTAGTCCCTTTCCATTCTTAACTGAATTAGGCAGTCAACGCGCAGGTGTCGCATCAAGATCCTGTCAGCTAATGCATACATATTTTAATGGTAGACGTATGATTCATTTACGTATTGTGCTCCCTCGGCTTTTTATACAGCACTTTAGCTTGTCTGTCGCGGTCAGCATCTTTTTGTATGAAAACTAAGTAAACACTGATATTAAGCTTCGTGTGCTTTCTTTCTGTTTTAGTTTTACAGGTTTTAATGCAAAATAATTCCGTCTAAAGATACAGAGATGAGCAGAAGACAATGTCACGCTTGATGCGCTCCTGCGCGACAGCGACCTTATCGTACAACTCAACATCACCAATGATTCGGGCGGCAGACATTACGGCGCGGCAAATTTCATCAAGCCGGTTGATGACGCGCACAATAAGGCCCTCTTGTACGGTCGTAAGCGCCATAATCTCGCTGAAATTCATTCCACGCGCCCATTCATAAACGACCTGCATCAACGCGAATCTGTTGCGTTCGGAGAACTCTGCCTCTTCCTGTGTTAGAGTAACTTGATGCTTGGTAGCCAAGTCCTGTACTCTCTTAACGATCTCAAGCAGTCGCTCTTTACCGGCATCAAGCTTCGGCGTAACAGTTGGTGGATCTTCTGCTCCCCGTGCTCCTTCAAACACGAATACAGAGAGAAGTGCCACGATCTCTTCAGCCTCATAAGAGCCAAGGAAATTATCAAGAAGCAACTCAGTCAAGTAAAGCTCATAGCCAGTGCTGATCTCACAAGCAACTCTGCCCTTCAACAACACATTCAGTTGCTCGTCAATGTATTGGGATTCTTTCAAGACATCCACCCGTTGTTCATAGTCTGGAAGCAGAGCCGTATTTGCCGCTGTGGCAGAGGCTTTGATACGAGCGGTTTCGACTTCGACATCGCTTATCTGTGCAACGAACTCGTAAAGCTTGGAATGGGCCAACGCTGTCTCCTTGTCCACCTTTTTCATTCCCAGGCCCTCGTCTACTAGCTTTGCAGCTTCCTTCATTTGAATTACCAAGGACTGCCGCTTTTTCAAAGCTGTTCGCGCGTCTACAGCCTTGATGTTGTCGAAGTCCATCTCCACGAATACTGTGTCCATATTCTCAAGATAGGTTTGATATATTTTTTGGCCTTCTTCGGGACTAAGATTGCGACCCTTCCCCAATCCTTTGACGCGCGAAGAGCTAACAAGCTCGAGTTGACCAAGCGCGACAGTCTGCAGCTGGTTTTTACCTGTGATGGCACTCAGGTTATACGACGAAGGATTCGAATCCACCGCGGTCCAATGCAAAAATCCCTTGTGCTTGCCCCCAATGAAACCAACAGGATACACCATTATCTTATTGTCGTTCCGCGAAACGGTTCTGATGACACCCAGCATGAAATTGCCCTTAGCAGTTCGGTACAAACAGAATCGGTCAACGACTGATGAGGATCTGAAGACCACAGCGACCTCGTAGATGGCGCTGGTGAGAGCGTGATACTCTGTGGCCAATTTGTGGTAGGAAGCCATAACCGAGACGAGCTCTGGGTTCAGATTCTTGGCCGCGATGAGTTTCTGTGATTCGTTGGTCAAATCAGCCGCTAGTTTCTGGGCGGAAATTAACGACTTCTCGCGCTCTGGGCGCAGCACATGAGTTGCGTTTTCTGAAAACGACTGCTGAATGACATCCTGAACCTTTACGGCCTCAATACGAAGCAGAGAAAGGATCATCGTGTAGGTCAGTCTAAATTGCGAAGTGAGCTTCGTCGGAACACCGAGCACCACAGTCTCTAAAGGCCCACGAGGAATTACCTCATCCTTATTGTTGTTCATGATAATAACTGTACCGACCTTATCGAGACCTCGGCGTCCGGCGCGACCAGCCATCTGAGTGTACTCACCAGGAGTCAAAAAGCGCATCACTTTAGAATCAAACTTCTTGATGGCAGTGAATACGACGGTTCTGGTTGGCAAGTTCAAGCCCATTGCAAAGGTTTCAGTAGCAAACAAGAGCTTAACCAACCCTTTAGCGAATAGAATTTCCACCACCTCCTTCATGATGGGGAGAAGACCACTATGGTGCACGCCAATGCCTTGCTGCAGCAGTTCACGCAGCATCTGGATCTGTGGCAGCTCGCGATCCTCTTTCCGCAAACGGGACACGGCTTTATCCATAAACATGTACACCTGCGACTTTTCGCGCCCAGTATTCAAAGACACGCTTTGAAGCTGTTGCGCATATTGCTCACACAGCTTGCGCGAAAAGACGAAGAACACGGCTGGAAGGAGATGCTTGCTACGCAGATACTCGGTCAAGTCGAGGAGCGCAGTCTTGGAGGCTTGGCCATCATTAAAGCGGCCTGGTTGAGAGGGCATAGCGCGCTTCATGGCTTGTTGGGCTGAGGAGCCACCACGGCCGCCACGGGCACTACCACCGCGCGCACCGCCACGCGGAGCACCGCCGCCGCGTCCTCCGCGGCCGCCTGCAGCTGCTCCGCCGCGGCCGCCTTGTCCGCCTTGCCCGCCTGAGGGAGCGGGTGGTTTGATTGCGTCTTGAGCACCGCGATATCCTATCTCGTTGAACTTGCGATCCTCCGTTACAATCTCAAACAGCTGCTTCTTGGCCCAGATGTGGTGCATCAAAGGAACAGGACGCTTCGGTGTGGAAATAACGTAGACGTCCTTTTCCTTGGTTCTGCCGACCCAGTTCGCGAATTCGAATGTGTTTGGTACGGTTGCACTTAGTAGCACCAGCTTGACGTGGTCTGGAAGCATGATGATAACCTCCTCCCATACGACACCTCGCTCACTGTCATTCACGTAATGCACTTCATCGAAAATGATGAACTCGACGTCACGAATGATGTCGGCGCCACGATACAGCATTGAGCGGAGAATCTCCGTTGTCATGATCAAGGTGGAGGCGTCGGGATTCAGTTGCACGTCACCCGTCAAGATGCCAACGTCCTCGTACTCCTGCTTAAAATCGCGGTACTTCTGGTTACTCAGGGCCTTGATTGGCGATGTGTAAATGCACTTTGTCATATGTTTTGCGGCCAGGCTCATGGCATACTCAGCAACAACGGTCTTGCCAGCAGATGTGTGAGCGGCAATGAAGACAGAGTCGCCTCTCTCGAGGTGGTAAACGGCCTCCTTTTGGAAGCTGTCCAGCTCGAACGGCCATGTGCGCGCGGGATTCGGGATAAGCTCGTGGAAATTAGTGAACTCCTGGTTGATGTCGACCATGTGAGCCCAGTTATGCTGTTGCGGCTTGCGCAGCTCTTGCAGGTTCACCTCGCGGACAAAACTGGCCGTAGTCGGAAGCAGGGAGTCGATCGAGTTGAACTTCGAGTCTGCAAGGGCCTCCTCGGACTCTGACTCGTACTCGTCGGCCTCGATGATATCTGCAATCTCGGCATCTTCCTCGTCGCCCTCGTCCAGACTGGGAAGCGCATTGGTATCCTGGGCTTCTTTTATGCTTCCGGCGCGACTTAGTCCTGGTGCGGTGTCAAGCAATCCAAGATGATTGCGGTGCATCTCGCCTGTTGTGCTTGACTCGCTGATCTCGAGACCACCGGGCGTGAAAGGCATGCGTCCCGAGCGGCCGCGCACGGCGTCGGCCTTAGAGCCCATGCGCCGAGTCATGGAGAGCGTGGACGACGTGTTGAGCTGCTGCAACGGCACGGCCTGCAAATTCAGCGCCTCGACATCGCCGTCGAGACCGACGCGGTCGAAGCGGATCTGCACGCGCGGGTCGAATTCGGGCATTTCCGCCAGGTCTGCGGCGAGTTCGCGCGCGTTCATGTGAAGCTTGGGCTGCAATTTGTGCAGCCATTTCTGGTTGAACTGCGCTTTTGGGGTGAGAAACGTGGCTCTGAGGTCGTCCTCGACCGCCGTCTTTTCCTCGGGGACGCGCACTCCCTCCAGCGCTGCAGCCACAAGCTCTGTATTCATCATGGGTGGAGCCGTGAATACGCCGAGCGGAGAGCCTGCAAGCGTTAGTTGAGGTGGTTCAATAGTGAAACAGCGGTTAGTACGAAATTAGGGGACGCTACATGTAACGGTTACTTCGGGATGCGGTGACAAAGCCGTGCGTCATCCTCGGCACCCTCACCTGCGGTTCCACAACCGTTTGGTTTTGACCACGCACCACCCAAAGCCACCCGGGACCCGCCACAGCGCTCGAGTTAATTAGCCTTCGGATGCCGCCTAAAACAAAGCGCACGTCTACCGCGGTAAAGCGTCTCATGACGGAGTACCGCCAGCTCATCAAGGACCCGCCCGAGGGCATCAGTGCGGGGCCCGTGTCCGAGGACAACTTTCTGGAGTGGGAGTGCCTGCTGGCCGGGCCGGCAGATACGTGCTACGAGGGCGGCGTGTTTCCCGCGACGCTGTCGTTTCCGCAGGACTATCCTCTGAACCCACCAAAAATGATCTTCACACCGCCCATCTTCCACCCGAACGTGTATCCGAACGGCGAGGTGTGCATTTCGATTCTGCATGCGCCCGGCGACGACCCGCACATGTACGAGTCCGCGGCCGAGCGCTGGTCGCCCATCCAGAGCGTCGAGAAGATTCTGATCAGTGTCATTAGCATGCTTGCCGAGCCGAACACGGAGAGTGGCGCCAACATCGACGCGAGCAAGCTGTGGCGCGACAACCAGGGCGCGTTTGTCGAGCGCGTGCGTGGCGAGATCAGGGCCGCTCTCGATATACCCAAGTAGACCTAGTTTTCCTGCGCCTGCTCGGCGTCGTCGCCGTCAAACTCCTTCAGGTCGGCCACGCCGCACAGATACGTCGCAATCGCATCCTGCCCGGCGTTCTCGGCCTGGTAGATCGGGTCCAGGCCAGCACCGTTTTTCGCCAGCGGGTCGGCGCCGGCCTCCACAAGCAGCTTCACGCTGTCGAGCGACCCCGTCAGCGCCGCCCAGTGCATGGGCGTGTTCCCGCTCTCGTTGCCCGCGCGGGCCAGCTCTTTCCGCGCGGGCTCCGGCAGCTTCTCTAGAATGTATTTAAGTAGCTCAGTATGACCGTTTGCCGCCGCCATGTGCAGCACGTTTGCCTGCGAGAACTCGTCCTTCGTGGAAACGACCGTCTCGACGCCCTGCGGCGTCTGCAGGAGCTCGGCAAACGGCTCAATCTCTCCCTCGCGCGCAATGTCGAGCAGTGTGAGCTCCTCCTCGAATTCCCCAGAGTCCGACATTGCAATCTACGCTTGAAATGCCGCTTTGGTCTCGGGCTCGTCGATTCCAAGAATGAAAAAAATTAATTATGTAACAGGCCACCCTCCACAAACCCCGTAGCCATTGTCTGGTCCCTGTCAGTGGTTCCACCATAGTAGCTGCGTTCTTGATTCGGGTTAATGGATTCGGCACGCGAGTGGCTCGAGGCGGGCCGCATTCTTAGCAAGTCCGAGGCGCCCGTTCCGGACGCATTGAGGGCGGGCGGCGCGTCTCTTAGCGACGCCGCTCTAGCTCACCTCAGGGCAATTCAGGACGAACTTGCGACGCAGGTGCGCGATCCAAAGCACCAGGAGCTTATTTCCATTGCGGTGGATGATATGAAGGTTGTCACAGCCCTCATGAAGCTCATTGTGGTGTACGGGCTCTACCCGTTCATTCCAGACGATTCCATGGTGCCACTCCAACCACGCATAGCTTGGGCTCTGCCGGCAAAGGTAGAAAATGGCCTGGCAGCGACTCATAATCTTGGTCGCACAACAGAAGCGCTAGTCTCAATTGTGCTCAGAGGTGACGATTTGTCGAGCCTGATTCTTGTGTCTCCTTTTCTCGTCGATCTTCTAGCCGCAAGCAGCTGTTTTCCATCGCTTTATGCTGAGTTGCTTGCCAAAACTCCAACTTTCACTCTCTACAAACTGCTCATTCAGTTGCGCTCGCGCCCAGCCCCGAATCCCATCATTGCACATAGCCTGGGCGAGCTTCCAATAAAAAGAAAAGATGCTGTGCGCACTCTGATCGAGCTAGTGATCGAGCCAAAGTCCGATACTGGCACTCAGGAAGTGGAGCTTGGGAATGCGGATAAGGCCGCCCAAGTGCTGGCGGCTGTTCCTCCCGATGTGTCTAAGGTCGCATATATACGTGCTTTGGGAACCCAGCTATTTGCTCTGCTCGCCGGCTCCGCGGGACATCAAATTGCAGACGCTGCGGCGCGGGTCGTTGCCACGCTTTCTGAAACACAGCCGCGGCTCGTCGGCGAGCTTCGCAATCTACTTGTGCGCCCCTTCGAGGCCTCCGGATCTTCGGCAACATCAGCCTTAGCAGCGAACCTGCGTTTAGCGGACTCTACGGAAGCTCAGTACAGCGGCCTGTTCACTCATGTTGCGGTTCGCATTTGTCCTGCCATCTGGCTGCTTGTTAATGCTTCGAAGTCAGACGCTAAAGGTGAGCTCGATAGCGCCTACCTCGCTTTGTTGGCTCGCATTCTAGAGTCTGCTCCTGAAATTTGCATGAGGAGTATCGTACTAGCTTTTACGGCATCGAAAATTCCAAACACTAGGCTCGAGTGGACTGGTTTGGACTCGCGTCAGCCCGGTCTGATCGAAACGGTTGGTACGCAAAATGCCAATGAGTCCCAGGGTCTTTTACAGCTCATAGATGCACGGCTTGACGTCTTGGTGACTGTTCTAGCTAAGGTTTCAGACACGGCTGCCACGTCTATACTGATTTTCGTGCTTCAGTGGTACGTGGATGGCACTACGGCAAACGACCCGATGACGAGCATGGTGCTCGCGAAGACGGTTGAGCGGTTGGCGAAGGACGCTAATCTTCGGCCCAAGTTGTTCAGCGATCCAGACCAAATTGTGCAGCTTGCCTTCCGGCTCATCAGTGCTAACACAATGCGTCCGCTGGTTGACCCCGAGCCGGCAATCAACACTCTGGATATCGCAGATGCTGACAGTGACGATGAGGACGACGACAACAATGCAGGTGCAAGCTCCCCGAATAATAACATGCTTAACGACGAGAGTTTGGCGTTAGTCGAATTGTCCTTGTCGCTCCTAGGAAGCGCGCTGATGGAGTCGCTAGGCAGCAGCGAAGAAAGCCAGCCAAACATTTCCACCGAGCAGACTAGCCTGCTAACGAGATTGAGCCGCGATTACCCCAAGTCGATCCGCTCGAAAGCGGACTTCTGCTTGCAGTTGCTTGACGGCAGTCGGCGCGAGCAGAAGGAAGTCGATATGGAAAATGACGCCGAAGTTCTGGCAGCGGCTCGCTTGGCTCTCCAGGAGCCATTAGTGCCTTCTCGCGCTTATGGGCTTTATCTTTATACCAAGCTTGTGGAGCGCCATGCAGTTTCGTTAGATGTGGCAATGTCTGCATTCCTTGAGGAGCTTCGCGACGACGACTCGTACGTTTATCTAAACGCCATCAAGGGTATCGAGACGGCCGCACGTGTAGGAGACTCGTCTCGCGTGCTCGATCTCCTCCTTCCCGCAATTGATTCCAAGAACACGCCGCTGGATGCCGTGCTCCGAGCCCGCGAAGCATTAGTGCGGATCATATCACCGGGAACGGCGATGCGTCTCAGCGCACAACTCGTTGACACATTGCTAGAGGACCTCAGAGCTTCAGCAAGAACCACACGCGATATTCGGTTTCGCCTGTCGTCCTGCTCTCTTCTGGGTATAGTTATCTCTCAGTATCCGCACGCCCTGTCTCAGATTCAGGAAAACGACGCAGCCGACTGCGCGCTCGGAATCTTGCGCTACGAGAAGGCGCCGGACGAGGAAGCACTGCGGAAAGCAGCTGTTGTTCTGGCGCTTGAGATTATCAATGCTGTGAATGAGGGCGCTTTTGCTGGCGGTCTTGCGAAATCAACACTATCATCGCTCATGACAGAAATCGAAACTCTCATGCATCATACCGACGATGCCGTGCTTCTGGATCACTGCCGCGCAGTCATGGAGTCGGCTAAACCGGTTGCCTAACTTATTTATCTACTTAACGTCCTGCTAATGCGCGTTGTTTACGACCCACTCCGGCGGTGCGTATACCCGTACCCCTGTTTGTTATTACGGAAGTAGGGTTTGATGGGCTAGGGCCTCTGAGACATGGGGCAGGAAATATTATCGAACGTTCTAGAAGCCCTGGCGGAAACCACGCGGGCGAATGTAACGTGGGCGGCGCGAAACATCCAACAGCAAGATCTGTATATTTTTAGTAGACTATCAATCAGTGCTATTAATTGAAGGGAGACCGACGAACCTCTCGCGCTCCGTGTCTGGTACTGCCCGTACCGTCGTGGAGATGGACGCGATTCTCTCCGCGTTTGGGAGCTTGGAGAACCTTCTCGGTGTCTGCTTACTAAGTGACCCTGCAGAAGTCCCACCTTCAAGCCGCAAGTATATAAACCCCGGCTATCCGCATCGTGCCGTGCAGTTGCCAACACACAAAAGACTACACACAAAAATGTCAAACAGTGAGTCGTTTGAGTTTCAGGCTGAGATCTCGCAGCTTCTCAGCCTGATCATCAACACCGTTTATTCCAACAAGGAGATCTTCCTGCGTGAGCTTATCTCCAACGCTTCCGATGCGCTGGACAAGATCCGCTACATCTCGCTGTCCGAGCCCAAGGCTCTTGACACTGAGCCTGAGCTCTTCATCCGCATCATTCCCCACAAGGAGCAGAAGGTGCTTGAGATCCGCGATTCCGGTGTCGGTATGACCAAGGTCGACCTTGTGAACAACCTTGGTACCATCGCCAAGTCCGGCACTAAGCAGTTCCTTATGGACGCCCTTGCCGGCGGTGCCGATATGTCCATGATTGGCCAGTTCGGTGTCGGTTTCTACTCGCTCTTCCTTGTTGCCGACCGCGTGCAGGTCATCACCAAGCACAACGAGGACGACCAGTACATTTGGGAGTCCGAGGCTGGCGGCAAGTTCACGATCACTAAGGACACCGTGAACGAGCCCCTTGGCCGTGGTACACTCCTCCGCATGTACCTCAAGGAGGACCAGCTCGAGTACCTTGAGGAGAAGCGAATCAAGGAGGTCGTGCACAAGCACTCCGAGTTCGTCGCCTACCCCATCCAGCTTGTTGTGACGAAGGAGGTCGAGAAGGACGCCCCCGAGGAGGAGTCCGAGAAGACCGAGGAGGGCGACGACAAGCAGCCCAAGATTGAGGAAGTCAAGGAGGACGAAGAGAAGAAGGAGGCTAAGAAGATCAAGGAGGTTGTCACCGAGAACGAGGAGCTGAACAAGACGAAGCCCCTCTGGACGCGTAACCCCAAGGATGTCTCCAAGGAGGAGTACGACGCCTTCTACAAGTCGATCTCCAACGACTGGGAGGATCCGCTGGCGGTGAAGCACTTCAGCGTTGAGGGTCAGCTCGAGTTCAAGGCCATCCTCTACGTGCCCTCGCGCGCTCCGTTTGACCTGTTCGAGAACAAGAAGAAGCGTTCGAACATCAAGCTTTACGTGCGCCGTGTCTTCATCACCGACGACGCTGAGGAGCTCATTCCTGAGTGGCTCTCGTTCGTGAAGGGTGTCGTTGACAGTGAGGAGCTGCCGCTTAACCTCTCGCGTGAGATGCTCCAGCAGAACAAGATTCTGAAGGTCATCCGCAAGAACATTGTCAAGAAGGTTATTGACATGTTCAACGAGATCGCTGAGGACCAGGAGCAGTTCAACAAGTTCTACCAGGCCTTCTCCAAGAACCTGAAGCTTGGCATCCACGAGGACAGCACGAACCGTGCCGCTCTTGCCAAGCTGCTGCGTTACCAGTCCACGAAGAGCGGTGAGGAGCCGACCTCGCTCACGGACTACGTCACGCGCATGCCCGAGCACCAGAAGAACATCTACTACATCACTGGTGAGTCGATCAAGAACGTCGAGAAGTCCCCCTTCCTCGACGCTCTGAAGCAGCGCAACTTCGAGGTCCTTTACATGGTTGACCCCATTGACGAGTACTGCGTGCAGCAGCTCAAGGAGTTCGAGGACCACAAGCTTGTTGATGTCACGAAGGACTACGAGCTTGAGGAGTCCCCGGAGGAGAAGAAGCAGCGTGAGGAGGACATCAAGACCTACGAGCCGCTCACTAAGGCCATCAAGGAGATCCTTGGCGACCAGGTTGAGAAGTGCGTTGTCAGCGACAAGCTTGGTGCCGAGTCGCCTGCTGCCATCCGCACGGGCCAGTTCGGCTGGAGCGCGAACATGGAGCGTATCATGAAGGCGCAGGCGCTTCGCGACACCACCATGTCCCAGTACATGGCCTCGAAGAAGATCATTGAGATCTCCCCTCGCTCGCCCATCGTCAAGGAGCTCAAGGCCAAGGTTGACGCCGATGGTGCCTCTGACCGCACGGTCAAGGATCTGACCACGCTTCTTTACGAGACGGCGCTGCTTGTTTCGGGCTTCTCGCTGGACGACCCGAGCTCGTTCGCAACGCGTATCAACCGCCTCGTGTCGCTTGGTCTGAACATCGACGAGACTGCTGCCGAGGAGACCCCGGCCGCCACCGAGGCCTCGTCGGAGACGCCGGCCGAGTCCGTGATGGAGGAGGTCGACTAAGCAAGCTCTCAGTTTAATTCCTACCGGCGACGATGTAGATAGTATTTTATTATAAAGTAATTGAATTGCATTGAAATTTCACTCATTAATTTCGTTTCTCATTAAGACAGGCCTGCCTCGGGAGAACTCAAGCTCTGTCAGGACAGGTAGTGCCAGCTTAAGAGGGATGATCTCTTTATCTTTTAACACGCACGGTATCGATTTTATGTACACAATGGTAGTATGTAGACAGATGAGTATAGAAGGTGCTGCTTGCAAATTACCATGAGTTGTCGAACTTCTTCAGCTCCTTTTCACCCTGCACAAGATCCTTTTGAACGCGGCGCCGCATGAAAAATATGGGGCAGTCATTGGCAGCACAGTTCACGTCATGGTGCATACTATGCTGGCATCCCTGGCACTGCGTCCAGAGTCGGGCGAAGCGCACTTGAAGTTCATTAACATTCATGAGCTCCCTAGTGTATAATTCGGGTACGCGCGACAAGCAATTTTCACAAACCGCTCCGTTTTTGTAGGCGCCTTTCAGCGGCCGCTTGCAACCCTTGCACAGCTCAGACTTGACAGCAAACCTCATGAGTCCGCTTGTTGCTGGAGTCGCACGAACGACGCTTCTCGTGTGCTCACCAGTAAGAAGCGAGCCCGCCTTATTTTTGCCAAGGATAGGCTCGAAAATTCGAAGAAGAGGTTTGCTCAACTGGTTCTCCAGATAGTAATTAGTGTCGATTGGCAGGTTGTTCTCCAAAACGTATACAGGATCCTCACTCTTTTCATAGTTCTTAGCTCCTTCTTTGGCCTGAACGATGACATAGGGCACACGATCGCCAAGGGCAGGTGCACTTCCGGCATCACGTTTACGCATCCGCTCAGCAAGCTCGACATGCGCCTGCTTCCCTGCATAATCGGCTCTTGATAATTGCTTTGAGATGACTAGCAAGCTCAAATCAACGCGATTTTGAAGCAAGTCCGTGATCGTTTGTTTGACGAACTCTTCCGCAGCCTTCGTGTCTCGATCGATCAGAATTCGGTGCAGAACAGTCTCAATGACATTTTGCACAAGCTGGCAGTTATCGCGCCGAACGGTCTCAATACCTTTCGTATCCATCTTGTCAAACTTGTTCGGGTTTGTCCAGTAGATACCAGCATATCTCTTCTTGTTGATGAGCAGATACGGATAATAAACCTTCTCGAACTCGAGCTTGATAGGATTCAGGAATGTCTTGGACACGACGCCGGCAGCTTCTTCACCGAGCCTCATTGCCTCCTCCAGTGATTCCACGCCGAACTTGACCATAACCGAGTCCGTATCACCATAAATAACCTGGCTATCGTGTGCATAGCCATTTTCCTTAGTGTAGTGTTTCTCCACAAGCTCTTTTGTAGCCTCGATCATTTCACGACCATAACTGGTTACTGACGATGAAATGGCCAAGCAAGGCAGCTTTCCAATGGTAGCGCCTGTGAAACCGTATACCGAATTCGCACTGATTTTCAGAGCCAACTGACGGCCATCGAGTACAGCGCGTTTGAAAGGATCGGTTTCGTTTTTGAGATCTGCCTTAGCACGCTTACGCGCAGTAAGCAGTTCATTCAAAATAATCGGCAAAAGGCCATGTCGCTTTTCCTTTTTAACGAACATGTCACGGTTTGGCGTTACAACATAGTCTTTGTCCTTCACCAGCCCCAGCCGATCTATAGCATCCTGCGTTAGCAGCGTTGTGTAGCATAGATTATGCGCCATCATGATACTGGGGTACAAACTGCTGAAATCCAGGGTGGCAATGGGCATGCTATAGTATCCTCTCACAGGCTCGATGACAGTCGCACCCTCATACTGTTCGTCAGAGCTTCCCTCCTGTCGCATGTTTGGGATAAGCATATCAACCTCGCGAGCTTTTCTAAACAGCTGCGAAATGACCTTGATCTGCTGACCGCGAGTCAAAAGATATGACATCGGCACGCCAGTCACACGAGCCATCTCTGTCATGTTGACGAACGCCATGAGCTTGTCTATGAGCCTCAGGGGAAGATACGCGTCCTTGAGGCAGTATACCGCCAGGCGGTAACGGGAGTCGGCGTTGCCATTTTGCAATTCTGTGATGATCGAGTGGTGGACGTCTTCTTTCTGCTCGCCCAGAAATTTGGCCGACACGGCATTCAAAGTGTATGATCGCATTTTATACTCGCGGCGAATATACTGCAGCATGTCGATCTGGATGCGGCCTTCGATGTTCGTCACCTTAGACTCTGAGGACCCAAATGCCTTTGATGAGAATGTGGACGTGCTCAGGCGCTGCTGGACTTTCTTGAGGCGGCCAAAATAGGCGAACTTGTCGCTGATCTTGAGCTTCGCCGCGCGGTCGATCAGGTAGGGGAAGTCGAAGTTGGTTGTGTTGTAGCCAATGATGACATCCGGATCCACCGCGTTCACAAACTCGGACCAATGGTTCAGCATTTCTGCTTCGGTTTTGTGCTCAAGCACTTGCGAGCCCACGATCGGGGAACAAGTGCCCAATGTGAATACGTTACGCGCAAACGGACGGGTTGCGCCCTGTATTTGTACCATACAAGCGATCTGAATGACAGGGTCGATGTTGGGGTCTGGGAAAATGCCTTTTCTACCCGAGCACTCGATATCAAAACTCATGATGCGCAAAGGGGCCGACTTTAGCCATTCACCCTCAGCCTCATGAGCTATAAGGTCGCTGTAGTCTATAGAGACCTCGATTTGACATCGCGACTCGCATTTTGAGGCAGGCTTAACGTGATACTTGCCCTGGGGAAGAGTAACCCACGACATTCCCACAATGCCGCAGTCAATAGTGCAGCGCATGGTGTATGAAATGTTATCGTATGTCTGGTTGCCGAACCGGTACCCGGCCAGAACCAAACCGCCCGTGTCATTGTTCTCGAACCTGGAGCGGACTGTGGTCACGGCGCGCGGGTCGGCGCATACGATTTTCAGGAACGGGAACTTGGCGTCGCCGTTGTAGCCCCACAGGCTCTGTTTCATCTCAATGTGGACGCGCACAATGGCGCCGCCGAGCTTCAAGTCGTCGACCATCTGCGGAACATGCTTCTCCGTGAACCCGCTGGGACATGGGACGTAGAGGTAGTGTAGAAAGTTTGCGATATCACACATTACCGAGTTTCCGTCGGCGGTCACACCGAACATTCGTACAATGGGGGCGCCGGGAGAACCATTGACTATCGGCCGCGACTCTTCAGCGTCAATCTGCTGAAAGACGATGTCCTTGCGGTCCCAGTTTTTTGGCAGCGGCGGGCGCTCCCACTGCTGGTCGCCAACAATGCCGTGGTTCGCGTTTTCCTGGCTGAAGGCTTTCTCCTCATCCTCCAAACTCTGCGCGAAGGTACTTCGTTTCTTTGAATCCGGGTAGGCCTCGTCCGACTCCCGCTTTGTTTGCACAACGCGCGGGGGCATGGTTGCAGCAGACATGGGCCCGGAAGCAAGTGCTAAGACGCGTGTTTGCACGTACAAATGGAAGTACTAATAATTCAGCTTTAGGGCTAGGGAAGACGCGTAGAGCGAATGTAAGTACCATCGGAAAGTGTAGGGAATGGGAAGCGAGAGAAACGAAGGTACGGTCGTATCATTTTTTTCATTAGGCACGAATACTCACTGTGCAATAAGCGCTAGCAATAAATGCTAGTGCTTTAGCGTGTTTTCAGGAGTACGAGAACACCTAGCTGCAGACGGAACGGCGGGCAGCGCAGAAGCACCCACATAGCGCGTCTTATTGAATGAGCTTGGACACTCTTAAATGGACATAAATGCGCAGTACTAATTATTGAATGAACTCTGTAGAGGCGCGTTTACGGGCGTGTATTGTCTCGCAGGCCAACAGTCAGCGGTTACGTGGATCGGTGCCGGTCTATCGCATCTTGCATTATAAACTGAGCGAGAGCTTTTAGCTACGTCTTTCGGCACATTGAGTCAATCGGCCATGTTAGGGAACCTGCAACAACGCTAGTGAACAGAGCTAGTGAACAACAACGCTCCTAACAGGGCTAATGAACAGGGTGCCGTCGTCACTACACGTTCGCGCAAAACGGTGCGACAATTCGCTCGCCAGGTGTTTACAAAAAAGAAACGGACCGTTGCAGCTCGGCACTTTGTGGCCGCTTGCCGCAGAAAAGGCGCGGGCTCTTATCGCCGTCCGCCACGTGATACGTCTGCCAAATTTCACGCCCACATATCAGCACTCCACGCACGCAATCGGAAACGTCGACCCCAAGTTAGAAGGCGAACACATTGGTCTCGGGATGGGCGCCGAATACACGCCTGAACAGCATTCCGCGGTAGTCCGCGTGATGAGGCTCAAGGTGACGGACTACTACGGCATTCTGATGGTCGAGCGAACGTGCACGACGATAGAGGTGAAAAAGGCGTACCGAAAGCTGGCCGTGGTGGTGCATCCCGACAAAAACAAGGCGCCCGAGGCGGACGAGGCGTTCAAGCGAGTGTCGAAGTCGTTCCAGGTGCTGAGCGACGAGACGAAGCGAAGAATATTCGACCAGACCGGCGCGGATCCGGACTCGCGGGCGGCCGGCTACGGCCCGGGCCCGGGCGCCGCGGCAGGCAGCCCGTTCGGCGGCAGCCCGTTCGGCGGCCAGCGGTTCCAGCGCGCGCAGTTTGCCGGCGGCGACGATATATTTAACATGTTCTTTGGCGGTGGCGGGCCGCAGCCGCAGTTCCAGTTCCAGTTCGGCTCGCCGCAGGGCTCCGCGTTCGGCGGCGGCTCGGACATCTTCAGCGCTCTGTTTGGCGACGCGTTCGGCCCGCCGCCGAACCGCGCCGGCGCGCGCCGGCAGCAGGCGCAGCAGCGCGAGCCCGGCACGGAGTCGCACGTCTGGCTCAATCTGCTCATTGTCGTCGCGCTCGTCCTCATATCCCCGCTCGCAAACTGGCTCACGAGCAGCGAGTCGCTCCCCAAGTTCCGCTTCGACAGCGCCAGTCCGTACACACAAGAGTTTGTGACGCCCAAATACCATGTTCCGTTCTACGTGAACCCGAAGGAGGTGAACGAGCTGTCTGCGTCCAAGCAGCGGCGCCTGCAGCGCGAGGCCGAGAACCAGTTTGTTGCACGAACACGAGGAGCATGCTCGGCAGAGTATCTAGAGCGACAAGAGCGCATGCAGGCCGCGACGGGCTGGTTCTCCCGGGACGAGGAGGCCTACGCGGCGGCAAAGAACATGCCGCTGCCCCACTGCGACCTCTTGAACTCGTTTGGGATCCGCTTGCAGCAGTGAGCGAGGGACATCGAAAAGCCCACCGCGGTGGGTTGTAACCCGATTGGCTGCGCGGCACGGGGCGGGATGCCTGAGTAGAGCCGTAGCATGCTTTGCCTTGTTAGCGCAGCATTTATATTTTGCTAAAATGAGGCAGATAAGTTATTTGTCTGTAGTCAATGCGGATGTACGATTTGCTGTGTACATACGCTGAATTATGCGATAGGTCAATTGTGCTCCTGGGTCTTGTGCTCTAAGTGTGTCGTTTCGTGCTTGTTCCTCGTCCTCGGCTGCCTAATACAGAGGCGGTTGCTAATAGAGAGCTGGGCGTCTTTTATTTTTGTGTAATATAGATACGGCCTGGGTAGCTAGGCTTGCTGATACTGAACTGCAAGAGGCGTCCGATAGGAGCAAATACATTTATTACATTCTGCACGCTTTTACGATTTTTTCTGGCCACTGTCGAATTCGTTTCTAGACAAGCCTCGTTCACTCGTGATCAGCCACGCGGTTGCTGCATTTCAGGCGGCTTCCTGCATGAAAGGCCCTGGTGTTTATTGGATGGTGCCACATTGCCGAAAAGTGTCTTCGAGAAACCTAATCTCGCCATGCACGTCGATGCAGGCAAGTAGCGATTAAATTAATTAACGCCGCGCACGGTCGCTCTAAATATAGTACGCGCCGTGCCTCGGCACAAACGGGCGTAGTGATTCCTCGGCTGCGCTTTGCAGCAAAGACTCCGGGCGGCGTTACGCGCGCGTTTACTTTATCGCGTTTGTCTACATCGTTTTGCCCGCGCCTTGGCCCGCTCAGTCTCGATCTCAATCTCGCTGGGCAGGCGACGCGCCGCCTACCTTACCCCGCTTGACGCTCGCGAGCTTAGCTAACCGAAAAATGTCCGCCGCGAACCCTCAATAAATACCTCGCAGTCTACGCGTGTCTTAGGGACTGCAGCGCCGCGAATTCAGAGGTCTGGTCGGGCACGGATGTCTGAACAGAGAGGCGGCGACACGCCGCCGAAGGCAAAGTCCACGAAGTCCGTGCGCTGGACCGCCCGCGACGAGCAGCACGGCCAAACAGGCCCCTCCCAACCGCCAACGCGTCCGGCCCTGCGCAGCCCCGCGCAGGGCGCGCCAGCCCCGCAAGCGTCCCAGGAGGACTACTTCAGCTTCTCAGGCGCCTCGGGAAACGTGCGCGCCAGCCCGCACCAGCACAGCCCGCAGCAGCAAGGCCTGTCTCCTCAGGGCACTCTGCAGCCGCCACGGCCTCAATCGCAGCCTAGCCAGCCCCAGCAGAGCCGCATTCCAAGTGGGTACGTCGTGGACGACGAGTCCGGTGACAGCGACAGCGACAGCGATGATGACGACGACGACGAGCACTCTGCGAACTTCCGGGCCACCACGCGCGCGAACACCTGGTTCAACCGCCTGCGGCAGTCTGACGAGAATCCTGAGGACGCCGAGCTCGACCGCGAGCCGCTGCAGCCCTCTTCTGCCGCGCGGCCGCCCAGCGTCCATGCTCAATTGCCGAGCATCGAGGTCAGCCAGGCCGCGGGAAACCCGTTCGCGCACGTCATGGACATTGGAACGAAGACGAGCGGCGGTCTGGCGCCCGGAGGCTCCGAATTGCGGCCCGAGGACCGCGACGACCCGCTCGACGACGAGTATCGCGAGCGCCGCAACAGGCTGCTGGCGTCGTTGGGAACGCACTCGCAGCCCGCGTCGCCCGATCTGCCTCCCGTCGAAGTCTCGCGCGAAATGAACGCGATTCCTCTGGTGCGGCTGGACCCGGGCTCGCCCACAGACGAGCAGCCCTCGCACGATGCCATTGAGGCCGAGCACCTGCGTCAGCAACTCGAATCTGTGCAGCGCAAGCGCGGACACGAGGCCGAAGAGGCCATCGCGCATCGCCAGGCTCTCGCGGCGACTCATACGCGCGAGAGCTCCGGCAGCAGCTTGGAGCCCTTGCAGGAGGACGAGAGCTTCGACGGGCACCATCGCCGTCTGCACCAGAATCATCACCACCATTTCGCGGGGTCTCTGAGGCGGCGGTCGACAGAGAGCAAAAAGGACCACGAAAGCCACAAGGACAGTAAAGATGACGATGACGCCGACAAGAGCGCGGACGAGGAAGAGCAGCTGAAGCGCCTTGAGGAAATTGCTCGGCAGGAGGCCGAGGAGCACGCGCGGCAGCTCGTGAAGTCGCATCTGGGCGCCAATTTGCTGAGCTCGAAGAACAAGAACGATGGCTATGTCGACAACGCTAATTACTTGCTCGATGCAGACCTCATCGATCATGGAGCTGAGGATAATGACGAGGACGAGTCGAAGCGGGGCGAGCAGGGCGACCAGAAGAACGAGGACGAGTCCAAACAGCGCCGCCAGGACGACAGCAGCACAAACTCTTACGACTCCGCAAAGGTCGAGAAGGACGGCTATGAAGAAAACGGGCGCAACGCGAACGACAATGGCTCGGACTCGTCGTCTGATTCAGAGAACGAAGACGAGGAGGATAACAAGCGCAAGGTCAATCTGCGCGGCGATCCTGATTATGTCCCGCCGCCCAAGCGTGTCAAGGAAGGTGTTCTGGGATCGTTGCTCAGGCTGTACGCAGGCCAAGAGGATGACGCTCAGTCGACTACGAGCACCACGCCTGCTGGCGGTTCGTCGCCAAGTGCGTCGCTAACTCCCACCCCAGCTGGAACCCCCCTTGGTAGCCCTCAAGGCACACCAACGGGTACGCCTACAGGTGAACATCCTGGTAGTACATCGGGCGCACCGAGTATTTCGGGTGGCAAGAAGTGGAAGCGGCCCGGGTACTTCCGCACCCAGAGCAGCGAAGATGCGCTAGGCCGTGAGTCGAAAGGCCGCCCTAAATGGTACAAGAGTAAGTCATCCTCGCACACTCCATCACTGGGCCAGCTTGCGGCATCGGGCCTAGCTGCCGCAAGCACAGCGGCGTCTAATGCGTCGCACGCGGGCCACGATGGCTTGAACCACCTCAAGCCGGCTAGCTCAGGGCAGCTCACGCCGACGGGCGGCTTGCCGACCATGCAAGAATTTGCTAACCATTTTAAAGCTCCCAAATTAGGTGACGATTTGGCTGCGCTGAGAGACAAGGAGGCAAGAAAGAAGGCGAAGAAGGCCGAACAGCAGAAGCGCGAGCAGCAGAAGAAGCTGAAGAAGGCCAGGCTAGCCGAGCAGGCGCGTATCACCGTGCACATTGCCGATGTGCTGCAGCGCCAGCGGTTTATCTTGCGACTTTGCCGCGCCCTGATGCTGTTTGGTGCGCCGAGTCATCGTCTCGAGGAGTATCTCAAGATCACTGCTCGTGTGCTTGAAATAGATGGCCAATTTCTGTATCTGCCTGGCTGTATGCTTGTTTCGTTCGGTGATGCAACGACGCATACATCCGAAACGAAGCTCGTGAAGGTCACGCAGGGCCTGAACCTCACGAAGCTCGATGCAACGCACCTCATCTATAAGGAAGTGGTGCACGACATCATGGGACTTGAGGAGGCGAGCTCGCACATCGACCATCTCCTGCGGTCCAAGAACTTGTATCCTTGGTACTTTGTGATTGTTTTCTACGCCATGGGCTGCGTCTGCTCTGGTATGTATTCTTTTGGTGGGCATTGGCAGGATATGCCTATAATCTTCCTTGTTGCTGCTGGCGTGGGCTTCCTGCAGTACTGGGCCCAGCCGCGCTCGGACCTGTATTCAAACGTGTTTGAGGTTTCATCCTCGATTATTGTCAGCTTCATTGGGCGGGCGTTTGGCTCGATTGGCCACGGAGACAAGCACCGCGTGTTCTGTTTTGCTGCAATCGTCCAAGGTTCTCTGGCTCTGATTCTTCCAGGGTACATCATCTTGACCGGTGCTCTTGAGCTGCAGTCGCGCAATCTTGTGGCCGGGTCTGTGCGCATGTTCTATGCAAATATCTACTCACTGTTCCTCTCGTTTGGCATCACCCTGGGGTCTGCCATCTATGGATGGTGCGATCCCCATGGTGCGTCAGGTGAAACAAAGTGCCACCGACACATCGACGACAAGTGGAAGATTCTGTTCGTGCCAATGGCGACGTTCTTCATGGGTATGGTGAATCAAGCCGGCCCGCGGCAGCTGCCGGTCATGGTGGCTGTCGGCAGTGGCGGCTATGTTGTCCAATACTTTGTTCAGAAGCAGGTTGAGAACGCGTCGTCGTTCACGTCTGCGATTGGTGCGTTCACGATGGGGATCATGGGCAATCTGTACTCGCGCGTGGGCCACGGGCTTGCGTTTGCAGCCATGCTGCCCGGAATCTTCACGCTAGTGCCGTCTGGTTTGGCCGCGCAGGGATCGCTGGTGGCTGGTGTAGCTGTGGCCGACGCCATTGTGAACAAGAACTCGACGAACACGACGTCGGGAAACACCACTGCTAGCGCGCCCGCGACGACCACCGCTGCGTCGGGCGACATGACGGCGGCGTCCTCGTCGGCTGCAATCAGCCAGCTGGGTAACTCCATGACCCAGGTGGCCGTCGGAATCACCGTCGGGTTGTTTGCGGCGACTCTTGTTATTTACCCGCTGGGTCTGAACAAGAAGAGGTCGGGTCTCTTCACCTTCTGAGCTTTCTCTAATTTCCGATCTCCTTGCGTTTTGAGCACATTTGTATCACTCTGGCCTGTATTTATTTATTACTATTTGCATCTGAATAAACTCTATTTACAGCCCCGAAGAACGCGGGAAGGCTCGGTCGGCGTGAAAAGCGCGAGCGTGAAAGCCCGCGCGAGAAAAGCCCGAGCGTGAAAAGTCCGAGCGAGAAAAGTCCGAGCGGCCGAGGCGCCAGAGCGAACCCCGATGGGCGGGCGGCAAAGATCCGCTGCAGCCACTGCGTGCGTGAGGTCGCCCAGGCGAGGGACCGCGCGGGTTCGGGTTATATGGCAGATCGCGTTGAGCGGCTTAATTAGCGGTTAGGGTGCCCCTCGGAAGAGGGCATCGAGGGTACTAGTGCGGCCTAATAGAGCTGTGTCTGGCGCCGGGTGTGGCTAGCGCGCGCCTGCGTATGAGGCCCCGTGCGCTTGGAATTGGCGCACAGGCTCGATTCTGCGCATTTTCGCGCGGCGCTCATCACGCAAGCACCCACCCCACACGAAACTGCATGTGGACCTTCCAACCAAGGGGCATCTAATTAAGGGTTAGGAGGCTAAGAGATGTGCGTCGTTGGTTGAAAAACCACCGAGCAAGTCGACACCACCTCCCACCGAAATTCCACGAAAAGTAATGGAGCCACTTCCGCGAGCGCTTCCGCAGAACATGATGAGCCACGTATACACTCCGCGCAAGGAGCCACCACCGTCGCTGAGTTTCGGCAGCTCGAGCTCGCCGACTTTCGAGTCTCCGCCGACCGTCGGCAAGGAGCTGCGGTTCATGCACTGGTCGCCGACGCAGGGCCGCGCCAAGAAGAGCCACGCGCCGCAATTGCTGCCGTCGCACTTCCCGCCGCCGGAGTTTGGCGCGCTTCCCTCGTCGCCGCCGGAGCCGCAGAGCAGCCAGTCGAGCATCGATAACGGGTCGCCGCGGCCGCGGCGCGCCGTGCCGCCTGCGCAGTACGACCAGCCGCTGCCGGGCGCGGCCCTGAAGCGCAAGGCCGAGGCAGAGCCCGCGGGCCGCGCGGCAAAACTGGCGTTTCCCGCCGCGGGTGCACCTCGTGCGGCGCCCGCGCCGTTTCCGCTGCTGTCCTCCAAGGCATTTGAGCGCGCGTGCACGAACCGCAGGCGGCGGCCGCGCACTCCGCCGGAGCCCAAGATGCTTGACGAGCGGCTGGAGCCCGAGCTCGAGCCTGTGCAGGAGCAGTTTCCGAGCCGCGGCCTCGGGCTCAGCTTCATCATTGACCTGAACGGCAAGGCGAACGTGAACCCGCTCGTCCTGACGCCGCCGCCGAAGTCGCGCGCGGCGCCGCCCGACGCCGAGTCTGGCAGCGTGCCGATGACGCCGCACACGCGGCGGACCGTCAGCGCGATTCTCGAGGAGGACTCCGACCTCGAGTCCGACGGCGAGTTCGAGGCAAACACCGACAAGATGGTGGCCTCGCCCGAGATGGCGACGCGCACGCCGCCGCAGTTCTCGTCGCTGGGAAACAGCGACGCCGCGGCCGCGTTTGCCCGCACGCTGGCCCGCACGCGCGAGGTCGGCAAGGGCTCGATGTTCCTGTTTCCGCCAACAGCCTCGCCGCGCAAGCAGCCCGAGCTTGCGCCGTACATGCCGTTCATGCCCGAGACGCCGCGACGATCAGCTGGCTCTGAGTCGTCGTCTGCGCTCGAGTTCGGCCTCCAAACGCCGCAGAACTCCGTATATGGCTTCGAGGCTGGCGGCGGCGCGTATTATGCCACGGGCATGACGCCATATCTCTCGGTCGCGCGGGCGCACGAAATTGCCAATATTTAAATACCCAGTCTTATCTGCTAATTTGTTATTCTTGCCCTCCGCGCGCCGTCGGCGTGCTGCTCTTGCTTGTCCGTTCGCGGCGCTTCGAATGGGCGCTTCCGCGTGAGCGGTTTTGTGGCGCGTCACGTGCCGGGCCGCGCGTGAAAAGTTCAGCGCGCTTCGCCAACGGCCTTGAAAAGTGTGAGCCCAGGCCCCGTTTGCCCCGGTCAATTGCTGTCTGCTCATGGACCTGCGCACGGCAATCCACGAGGAAATCAGTGGCGGCTCTTATATTTGTCTGGTTTGTCACAATGAGATCGATTCCCGCAGCCCCATATGGTCGTGCCGAAGCTGTTTCAGGTCCTTCGACATTGCCTGCATCCGCGACTGGAGCAAGCGCGACGCAGCTAAAATGCCCAAGTGGCGCTGTCCGCATTGCCTGACCGCCCAGTCGCAGAAGCCGTCGGCGATCCGCTACCACTGCTGGTGCGGGAAAACGACGAACCCGAACAAGGGCGGCGCCTCGAACAGCGCGCACGATCCCTGGGCCTCGAGCCTGGCCTCCGTCACAGAAACGGTGCCGCCTCATAGTTGCGGTCAGACATGCGGTGCAAAGCGCAGCTGCCCGCATCCATGTCCGTTGGTGTGTCACGCCGGTCCGCATCTCGACTCGGCACAGTGCATGTACCAGGGGCCCAAAATCAAGTGCTTTTGCGGTAAACACAGCGAGCAGCGGCTCTGCTCGGAGACTCGCTACGGCGGGTACTCCTGCGGCTCGTCTTGCGGCCGCAAGCATCCGAAATGCGGCCACATTTGCGAGCGGCCGTGTCACAAAGCAGGCAAATCGCACCGTGGACACAACGGTTGCGGGCCCTGTCGCACGAAGATTAGTGTGACCTGCTTTTGTGGGCAAATGAAGCCAACGACGCGAGTGTGCAGCTCCCTCCCCGCCAAAACTCAGAAGGACATCAAGTCGCACTGGAAGAACAAGACCGAGGGCCCCATTTCCTGCGGTAAGCCGTGCTCGGCTCCGCTGAAGTGCGGTCATCACAGCTGCAAACTCCCCTGTCATCCATCAAAGGGCGTCTCGCATGAGTGTCCTCTCCAGCCGTATGAGGGCGAGACGTGCTTTTGTGGGAAAGAGCTCGCGAATCGCCGCTCCTGCACGGACCCGCAGCTCAGCTGCGAGAATGTGTGCGGCAAACCTCTTGAATGCGGCCATAAGTGTACTCAGCGTTGCCACGCGGGGCCGTGTCCACCCTGCGAGGAGATTGTCACTAACGTACCTTGCCGCTGCAAACGCACCACGCAGACAACAACCTGCTTTTTGGCCCGCACGAGTCCGCCGGAGTGTGAAAAGCCGTGTGGTGCTCTGCTGTCTTGTAAGCGCCACGAATGTCGCCGTAAGTGCTGCGAGTTTGCGCCCAAAGGGGCTCATGGCTCCTCGGGCCATCAGCGCAAGACCCGTACGTTGACACTTGGTGAGCTACTAACGTCCGGCAGTGCTGCTCTTCAACAGCAGCATGACGAGCCCGTTAGCGAGGCCGAAGAAGCGGCGCATCTGTGCACCCGCATTTGCGGCAAAACTCTGGGCTGTGGCGTCCATACTTGCGTGCAGCCATGCCACTCAGGCTCGTGTCCCCCCTGTCTGGCGGCGTCGTTCGAGGAATGGAGCTGTCCGTGTGGTCGCACGAAAGTGGACCCGCCGATCCGGTGCGGCACAGCTATGCCTAAGTGTCGGTTTACATGCCACCGCACTCAGGCATGTGGACATGCGGCGCAACATGAGTGTCACCCGGACAGCGTGCCATGCTCTCCGTGCGAACGGAAGGTATCGACTCCATGCAGATGCGGAAAGTCAAAGGTCATGGTCCGCTGTTCGCAGCGGACTGCGCCAGACGGAAAACCGCCCCAGTGTATGGAGCCATGTGGCCGAACGCTTGAATGCGGGCATGTGTGCACGAAGATTTGCTGCGAGGGCGGAGATGCGTGTCTGCCTTGTGAAAGGCCTTGCGGGAAGAAATACGAATCCTGCGGGCACTCGCATCATGCAGCCTGTCATTTCCCCGAGGAGTGTCCGGCCGAGTGCAATCAAACCCTCGTCGCGGTTTGTCCCTGTGGAGTTCTTCGGCTGAACTACACTTGCGGAGAAGACCTTGAAATTGGCTGTAATGATGTTTGCGTACGAGAATCGTATCCACTGCTTGTCCTTGACGCATACGAGGAGGACAAGGCGTGGTGCACGAACATCGAAATCCAGCTGCGCGCATTTGTTCTTCAGAAGCCGCCGTCGCGTACGCACTGGTTCAAGCCGATGAATCGTAAGCGTCGTCGGTTTGTGTATTATCTACTTGAACACTACGGCATGGAGGGCCAGAGCATGGACGAGGGGGCCAACCGGTCGATATGTGCGTATCGCACTGGTGGGACATGGCTACCCAGAGTCCGCCTGTCTCAAGCGCGCCGCAAGCGCCCCGAAGTGGAGATTGTTTTGGATGAGGAGGAGGAATCATCGGGAGATGAGGCCATGCCGGGAGACGAGGCCGTGCCGGGAGATGAGGCCATGCCGGGCGATGAGGCCACGCCGGGCGATGCAGAGAACGTTGAGAGTGCTCTGGGTGATGAAGTGGCCGATACTCCCTTCACAGAGGACGATCAACTTGACGATAAAGGGTGGCAATCGGCGCCGTACTCTTCCATTGGACCGGCAGCGGCTTTGACGGAGGAAGATGGTCCAAGCTACTCGAAGCTCACGCGGTCTTTCTCGTTACTCTCAATGGAGTGAGAAGTGCCCGGCCAGCTTAAGACCGGGCCAAGTTGTATCAGTAGCTACGTTTTGATAGAGATTGTATTATACGAGTCATAGCCTATATTAAGATGCGCTGAATCTCATCATTGTCATCTCATCCAGAATTATGGACGAATCGGGGTCTCGCGGCGCAGCTTGACCTCGATGTAGCGCAGTGGCACATAAGTGATGGCCGTGAACGCAATGGCGAGTAACGTGCCAAGCTCGGCACCCTCGCTTCCGATGAGTCGTGCTACACGGCCGACGTAGTAGTACTGGTTCATGCCAATGACGACACCGGCCACGCCGAAGCCGAACGACAGAACCGGGGCGACTAGGATGGGGAAGTGCTTCGAGTTCAGATACTCGTCCCACTGGTAGTCGTTGATCTTGTTTCTGCGGAACCAGAACGTCTCGATCGCCAAGATCACGGCGTAGATCATGCTCCAGTAGCCGATCATGGGCAGGAAGTTCTCAATGACTTCGTACCACCCGTCCTTGCCCACGGCACTGAGCACATAGTAGACGCAGGCCGTGAAGAACACAAGCAGGTAGCGCGGCGTGCGGGCGAGCGGCCGCGCCAGGGACTGCAGCGACAGCCCCAGCGAGTAGTTGCTGAGACCGCCGTTTGTGATGAGCGATATGTACATGAGTACAACGAGGAACTTGCCGCCGCCGTGCCACCTCTTCATGGAGTCCCAGATCAGGCCGGCGCCGCCGTTCTTGTTGTAGATTGCCTGCTTCTCCTCGTTGTAGAGCGCGGCCGAGCCCAGACCAACGCCGAGGATGCCCACGAACGCAGTGGGAATTAGGATCGAGATCAGCGTGAAGAAGTAGATGAACCAGCCATTGCTGTTCTCCGGGAGATCGATGTAGTAGTCCGATGCAATGCCGATCCACGTACTTGTGATACCGATGCAGCTCTGGAAGAAGTTCAGCCACTGCGCGACCTGGTCGACGCCGGTCTGCTTCGAGTGCTGCGTGACCTCGAACTCGTGGCCCGCGCAGACGTAGCACAGCAGGAACGCAACAAAGATCGGGATCATGAAGAATGTGTCGAACACGACGAGCAGCCGCATGCCGAACAGAGCCAGCACGGTGGACACAATGAACATGATCGCAATGCCGACCTCGATGTTGACACCGCCGATGGCGTTGAGAATCTGGCCGCCGAAGTTGGCGTTGACCATGAGCCATCCGATCAGGGTCAGCGCGTTCAGCAGAGCAATGAACTTGCTGAACCACCAGCCGAACTGGTACTTCGTGCCGATCATGGCGCGCAGCCCCGATCGCGGGCCCATGACGGCGCCGAAGCAGGCGCCAACCGTGCCGACAAACACGCCCAGGATGCCGGCGCTCAGCGACGCGCGGAAACTGAGGCCGAACCCGAGCGGGCCCGTGAAGAAGCCCGTCATGGAGGGCAGCGTCATTGTGGCGCCGCACCAGATTCCTGTGAGGCGCAGAAAGTGCCAAAAGTTGCCGCGCTGGCGCATGTCCGGCGACTGCCGCTCCAGGCCGCGGGGCTCGCCAAACTTGTCCACCGCATACGACGCTCGCCAGAACCAGCTAAATCGGCTTTCGTGCAGGCGGTGGTATGTGTAAACCTGGAGATCGCGCTGTTCCTGCGCAACAACGACGGGCTGCTTCTCTGCCGAGTCGAGCGAGCTTGTCGTTGCGTGCGCCGGCTCCTCCTCCGAAACCGTGCCTCTGCCGAACAACATTTAACGCCTTGGGTGCTGTCGCTAACAGGATTTGCCTGGCAGATGTCAAATCTGAGGAATTTGCGCCTAATTTCCGGGGTGCCCATCCGCCATGCATGAAATGGCTGCCGTATCTGCATGGGGTTTGGGGTAGCGGGAAATTTGTCGAGGGGGCGTCCCTGACAGGCCCCGAGGAGATCGTGGTGCCTGTGCATCAGGCACCAAACAGAACGGGTTTTTCCAGGCTAAATTATCGTGGTACTGGCGAGCCGCGAAAAGGCCGGCTTCATCCAAATACATCGGGTCTTTTTCGGCCCCGAGTATGCAGATAATGTACCCTAATTTGCTTCTGCAGAGCCGGGATCTGACTTCCTAAAGGATAGGCGGCGCCGGATAAAAACGCCCACTAAGCGAGCACGCGGCAGCCCCGCGTGCGCGCTGTTGAAAAGTAGCGCTGCAGCCGGTCTGTGAGACACTGCAGGCGTCTTTGGTGTATTTTGGAAAGTTGTTGGTGGCAAAAAGAGCGGCAAAAAAGATATAGTGACGAGGGAGGGATTCGAACCCTCGCCCCCGAAGAGACAGGAGCCTTAATCCTGCGCCTTAGACCACTCGGCCACCTCGCCTTCAAGTTACTAACAACTAGCTTCACGAGACCCGGTGCTAAGGATGGCCGCATCTGACCTGCAGTCCACGTGCGAGTGCGGATAAGCCGGTCTCGCTAGAGTTGCTTGATTGCTGGCGCGGGGGAGTGAGGATGAGCGATTTATCAATTGGCCGCGGTTACAGAAACTCGCCGCATTTAGACAAACTGTAGATAGGCTAATATGCACTTGCAATTCGTACGAAGAATTATCACTACGATGCGTTCAGATCTCGTGTCTTTACGGTGTGATCAACTAGTTGCCCTGGTGGTAGGTACACTATTGCGCCGTCTAGATGTTGGTTTAGGGTGAGTACTCGGGTAGCTTTAATTTTAGCCGCTTTACACTACAAACCGATCCCTGGCACATGATGATGACCGAAGACTGGTGCTGCGCAAGGTGTGCTATGGCCAATGCTGGTGCCAACCTCTAGAATTCCTACTATTTGCCAGTTGTATTACTATGGCTACAATGAGGGTAAAAAGCAATGGCTAGATGATCTGTTTAACTGAAAGCAGACAAAACAAAAAGACAGGCCATGAAATGGCAAAAAAGATAGTGACGAGGGAGGGATTCGAACCCTCGCCCCCGAAGAGACAGGAGCCTTAATCCTGCGCCTTAGACCACTCGGCCACCTCGCCCTCAGGTTATAATGAAGCCCAGCTTTTTGCATTACATGCTATACCTCTAGTTTATTTTGCGCTATTCTCATTGTTTCTCCATGTAATTGTCGTTATACTGATTTATGCAGCGTCTGAGCTTCTAGTACTACAATATTAGATCAAATCTGGTTCTATTCACAGATTTTGGCAACCCATAGATCTAGATCCGAGCAGTACATTCCGATCCTACGCACCTTAATTAGAGAACGCAGTCCAATTTAGCCTGAAACGGTAGAGCCACTTAAATAGAACGCATGTCGGCCCAGGCCTCCAGTATGCGCGATATAACAGACCAATAACAGCATCTAAAAACAACAGCGCTTGCAAAAACATGGAAAGCATAACACGCAGATACCCTGATAGTAGAGCACTTTTGTTCACTGCCGTGCTTCGAAAAGCGGGCGGAACGTGATCGAAAGTGTCCAGTATCCGGCGCCCACACCACTTGAAACCACAAAGGTGGCCTGCTCTTGCAACTAAGGCCTTATAGCCCCACATATCACTGTGCATATAGATGCAGATCAGGTGCAGGTCGCGCGCCAATTACTAAGCAGCGTTATGCTTGGAGACGCGTGCGTGATGATCAAAATCAAACAAAGAGCGTGGTTCTAGCCGTCGTGGATGAGTGACGACTCGGACCACGCGGCAAGCCCCGAGCAGAGGGCAAAGCGACAACGGACGGGCCAGGACGCGGGGCCCCTGCCAATTCTCGCGTTCGATACCATGGGCCCAGACGATACCACGGCAGATCTCAGTGGGATCATGGACGACCACGCGAAGGACGCGCAATTGCACGCGCCCGGCCCCGGCCCTGTCATCCAGACCACAGAGGAGATCGGCAGGCTTCAGACGGAGAACGTGCGCCTGCGCGTCGAGCTCGACGAGCTGCGGAAACAGCTCCACGAGGCCCAACAAAGACAGCAGCTCGACGGCTCGACGGACGGCGCGCATAGCGCCGAGCTGGAGGCGCGCGTAGCAATTCTCGAGCGCGAGCTCGCGTTGGCCCGGGAAGAGAACGACGAGCTCACTGAGCGCACCAGAAATCTGCGTGTCTCGACCGACGCCGACGCGACCGAGCGGAGCAGGGCCGCAGCGGACACGGCACACGTCAGAGAGGCGAACAGAGAGCTCGTGGACGCAAATAAGAACCTTGAAGAACACAACGCAGAGCTCCGGCACGCCGCTTCACGCCTTGAAGGCGATAATACGGACATTCGCGAACGCCTACAGGCTGCAGAGGCCGAAACACAACGCCTGAATAAGATAATAGAGGACCTGCAGGCGCGGGTGGGCCACGCCGAGCAGCAGGAGGCCGAGCAAGACGAGCTTAATCTGCGGCTCGCAAACCTCGAGGACGAGCTGCAAAATGCCTACTCGTTCCAGCCCCGCGTGAAGGAGCTCGAGGCCTCGAACGCGGCCCTGCAGCTAACACTTGAGCGTACGCAAGAGCGGCTCATGTCGATGCAGCACCACAGCGATGCAGATGCGAGACTCAACGAGGAGAACGAAGAACTGAAGGACATGCTCGTAGACCTCGGCACACGGGACCACGAGCGGGCCCAGGAGCTCCAGAAGCTGACGGCGGCCAAGGAAGAGCTCACCAAACAGCTGGCTAACACAGACACCGAGCTCAAGAATGCCCAAGCCGACAACCAGCGCCAGGCCGGGAGGATACTCAGCCTGGAGGCCGAAGCCAAGAGCGCGGGGCTCCAGATCCAGGAGTCAACACACCGCGTGTCCATGCTCGAGGAAGCGCTGGAAGCGAAGGAGTCGCACAACACCGAGCTGCGGGACGAGGTGCGACGCTTCACTCTGCGCGACACAGAGCAAGCGGAAATGCTACAGCAGTTCAACATGCAACAGAACCACCTCAAGCGGCTCAACGACGACTTCAAGCAACGGATTGCGTCTCAGGACGTCGAGATCACCGAACAGAGGGCAGAGCTCAGGACCCTCCACCGCCAGTGCACAGACCTTTCACAGAGCCTCGAAGAGGCACAACGCGAGCGAGTCGAGCTCCAGAAGCTGCTGGAGTCGCGCAGTCGCATCCTTGAGGATCGCGAGCGCCAGATCAAGGAGCTGACCAAGAAGACAGAGCAGCTCGAAACAAATGTGCACCAGCTTGAGGAGGCCTTTGCAGCCAAAAGCGAACAGGTGGAGAGCCAAGCTGAAGCTGCATGGCGGCAGCGGCGTGCTGCCGAAGAGGAGCTCAAACGCGTCCAGAACGAGCACTCCCACGTACTAGAGGCTCTCAACCACGAGCACAACGAGGAGCTAGCGAACCAGCTCGGCATGCAGCAACGCGTGGTGGACGAGGTGAAGAGCCGCGAAGCCGAGATGAGCGAGAAGCACGAGAAGCAGCTCCAGAAGCTACGGGCCCAAGTGGCCTCACTCAGGGCCGAGGCGGCTACCTCAGAATCAGAGCATAATACAGCCAAGGCCCTACTCGATGATACCCGAGCCCAGCTCAACCAGACACTCCAGGCGCTCGAAGACCTTCAGGCGCGCACGACAGAGGAGAGAACAAGACATTCATCCGAGAAGCACCGGCTGGAACGGCACTCGGGCGAACTCGAGGCCAGAAGCAGCCGGCTCCAGACGGAGCTCGACGAGCTGCGGCGTAAGGACAAGGCCATGGACGAGCGGGTCCAGAAGCTGGAGCAGACTCTAGTGGACCAAACAGTGCAGCTCAGAGAGCTGAAAGCACCGTCCGGCAGTGACCCTACCAATGCAAGCAGCAGCCAGGATTCTGCTAACGAAGTAGATAGCATGCGACGCGAGTTTGCGCACCAGAGCATGCTATGGGAGCGCATGCGTGATGAAATGGTCGACTACATTAACCGCATTAACGGGGAGAACTCGACGCTGCGGTCCGAGCTAAGCCGATGGCAGTCCGAGGAAGCTGACCGTGCGCAGGCCATGGAGGAGTCCCTGAAGAGGAAGTTCGTGAAGCAGGCGGAGCAGCTCGAGTCTCTGGCGTCTTTCAAAGAAGATGCACAGAACTCTCTGGTCAGCGTTGCGCAGGAGGATGTGCGTAAACTCACACAGGAGAACCTGGCGATGCGCCGCGAGCACGCGGCTCTCTACGAGCGGGCGGAAACACTTGAGATACAAGCCAACCAGGCATCCGCGGAGCTTTCACGGACGAGTGAGCGCCTAAGCGCGCTAGCAGCCCAGCTCAACTCGACCCAGGAAGAGGACGAGCATCTGCGGCTGGAGCTGAAACGCGCCAACGAGCTTGTCATACAGAGCCAGGCCAGGACGGCTGAGATCGAAAAGGAGCTCGAGGGCCTGCGCGAGGAGCGCGACCAGAAGCTTGCCGAGATGCGCAAACAGCTCGACCAGGCCAGGATGGCTGTGCAGGCCTCGGAGACAACGGCGAAGAACCTCAGAATCAACTTCGAGGTGATGGAGTCCCAGAGCAGGGCACAGAG
The DNA here is from genome assembly GCA_037041025.1 of Entelexis sp. DX6506. Taxonomy (NCBI): domain Eukaryota; kingdom Fungi; phylum Ascomycota; class Dipodascomycetes; order Dipodascales; family Trichomonascaceae; genus Entelexis; species Entelexis sp. DX6506. The sequence continues at coordinate 1,110,168 of JAXQHU010000039.1, forward strand.
CGAGGCGGCGGTGAAGTACGTCGACATGCTATTCTTCATCATGAAGGTGGACCGGCGCCGGATCCAGGACCTCACGTTTGTGAAGAAGCATCTAATGCTGTACTTCCCGCCGCCGGTCGGCGTGTTCCCGATCAAGGGCGACGCCACTGGCGGAAGGAGAAAGGTGAAAACCATGTACGAAGCGGCGATGTTTGCGCTGGCGGTTGTGCGGTTCCGCCGCGGGCAGCAGCACGGCTCACGGCTGCTGGCGCTGGAGTATGAAAAGCAGCTGCGGACAATGCAGTGAGCAGACATTTGCAGTGAGCAGACATTTGTATTATAGTATCTCATTATTTATTGTACCTATTCGAGACCGCGAGCGCGCCCTCTGCTGCTTCTCTTCCTACTAGGCTCGGATGGCATCCTACTAGGCTCGGATGGCGTCCTACTAGACTCGGATGGCATCCTACTAGACTCGGATGGCGTCCTACTAGGCTCGGATGGCATGGCCTGGCTGTGGCTCCTTTTCAAACTGCCGAGCGGCGAGGGAGGGTCCTGTGCCTGCGGAGTCGTTGGCTCAGGCGCAGCCTCGGACTCGCTGGGCGGCGTTGCGTGCTCAAAGCCTGTGAGACCGGCGGCTTGGAAGCCCGCAAGTGCGCGCTTGGGCGTAAACGCCTGGGGGAAAGCCTTCTGCACGGCCACCAGAAACTTTCTCTGCCCGAGGGGCGCGATAGGGTCGAGCATCAGCGCGGATGCTTCTCGCCGCATGACCTGCACAAACGGCTTGAAGCAGCGCTCAAGCAGGGGCTGCGCGTAGACAGAGGTGTTGGGAGGAAGCGTGAGCAGCGTGATGCCGTGGCGACTGCAGTATGTGCGGAACCTTACCGAGTTGTAGGCTGGGTGCGCCTCGACAATCAGCATGCGCGGCCTGCCCTGCGCACGCTTGCTCGTGGCGGCGTCGAACTCCTTCAGCCACAGCAGGGCCGACTTGTCCGAGGACAGCCCGTTCCTCGACGTCGTGACTATCGTGCCCTTGGGGAACGGGGCGGCGGGCATTGGCGCGTCCTTGGCAGTCTTCTTGAGCACAATGAACGGCGCGCCCACAAAGCCGCCGCCGCCAATGAAGGCCGCGACGGTCGCCCGCTCAGAGTTCCCCAGCACCAGGTCTTCGCGGCTGCCGGGGCCGTTGTGGCCCGCGACGACCGTGCGCGGCCTCTCCCCGAGCTCCTGCACACACTCGTCGACGCTGTAGATGATAGCGATTTTCCGCTCGCGCGCCGCCTCGGCGTACTGCTTGCGCCAGTCGGCGATCTCCCCGCTGGGCGCAAGCGGGATTCGCTGGTGCTCGAAGTAGTAGCGGAAGGGGTACACCATGTCTGGATTCTGCTCCGTCCAGGCGTACGTCCAGCTATCATCATAGTCGTCGTCGTCCGTCAGGGGGGCCTCACCGTCCATACGCCTGACGAAGTCGATAACCTCGAGCCGCGTGAGTTTCAGGCCCGCGGCGGTGTACATCAACGCGTGACTCCAGAGGAAGGTTTCCGCGCTCGGCGAAGGCGGCCGCGGAGTCGCATTGCGTTTTTTGCTGCGCGGGCTCGACAGGGTCTTCTTCAAGTACTCTCACACATGCGTTTCATAGAGCTCGTCCAGAAGCGCTTTCGTACTGGCGTCCGCCATTGTGTGCCGGGAGTAGAAGACCACGACGCGAACTCCGTGCCCTTAACAAACAATGCAGTGGCGCCACGCGTCAGGGGTCAGGGAACGCGCCAGGGTTCGCGCCAGGGTTCGCGCCAGAACAAGGGAAGCAGGCAGGCTTGAAAACAAGGAAACGAACTAAAAAAGCGGCATTGAGCGCGCCGATATGTATCTTCTGGCAGCGGCTTGCGTCGACGCCGGCAAAAAAATTGACTCTCACAGGTGTGAGTCGAACACACGACCGAAGGATGTCTTTTAGCCATTACAGTCCTTCGCTCTACCACTGAGCTACTGTGAGTCACGTGCGGCTGCTGGAGGCGTCCAACCGCTGCACCACATCGGATGTGATTGACGACTAGCCCGTTCGCGACGTACCAGTGCGCAAAACAAGGTTACCCCAACCCGGCGCGGCCCCGGGCATGAAAAGTAGCGACTATTTCCCGCTCGCGATCGACCCTGGCTCGGGAAATAGGGTACACTGGATCCAGCTCCGGCAGCCCCCTCACAATTCTGTGGCGTGCTATAAAGGCTAGACTGTTTGGACCCGCTCGGGTAAATCCGCACATGCAACCCATCAAACCGCCGACGAACCACGGCATGCAGACGCTCGACCGCACGCGGTTCGACCTCAATCTGCCGCTCGTCGTCGCCGAGCTGCAGGACCCGCGGCTCATCACGCGCATCGGCAAGGAGTCCGACGCGCACGACCTGCTCGACGTGCACCGCGTCTCGCGCATTGTTGTCTGCGACGGCAACAAGCGCGGCGTTCTGCTCGCGCCGCAATTCACCGACGCGGGCGCCGCGCCGCAGCAGCTCGGCGAGAACACGCGCAGGCTGCTCGCCGACGCCGGCGCCGTCTTCAAGCCGTGGACCCTCAAGCTCGACTACAAGTACTGGACCGCCGACGACATTCTGCGCTCCGTGCTGCCGCCCGAGCTCGGCGACGCCCCGTCGGGCTTTGCGGTGGTCGGGCACATTGCGCACATGAACCTGCGCGAGCAGTTCCTGCCCTACAAGCACCTCATTGGCGAGGTCATTCTCGACAAGAACCAGCCGTCCGTGACGACGGTTGTCAACAAGCTCGACACCATCGACACCGTCTACCGCACGTTCGACATGGAGGTCATTGCCGGCACGCCGAACTTCATGGTCGAGCAGATCGAGTCGGGCTGCCGCTTCCAGTTCGACTTCCGCAAGGTCTACTGGAACTCGCGCCTGCACACCGAGCACGACCGCCTTGTGCAGCTCTTCGGCACGGGCCATGCCATCTGCGACCCGTTCGCCGGCGTTGGCCCGTTCGCCATTCCCGCGGCCAAGAAGGGCAACATTGTGTTTGCCAACGACTTGAACCCGAGCAGCTACGAGTCCATGGTCGCGAACGGCAAGCTGAACAAGCTCAGCCGCGAGCTTCTGCATCCCTTCAACGAGGACGGCCGCGAGTTCATCCGCCGCTCCATCTCGCTGCTGCACGACTTCCGCAACGCGAAGGCCGGCCACAAGCTCACGCTGCCCGTCCCGCAGTCGGTGCGCAACAAGAAGCGCAAGATGGAGAAGGCGGAGCAGAAGGTCGAGGCTCCGACGCCGCCCACCCTCGACATCCCTGAGGTCTACAGCCACTACGTGATGAACCTGCCCGCAACTGCCATCGAGTTTCTCGACGCCTTCCAGGGCCTCTACAAGAACAAGAAATTCTCGACCGAGAACCCCGAGCTCCCGTGGATCCACGTGCACTGCTTCTACAAGTTCAAGCTGAACGGGCCCGAGCCCGAGCGCGCAGTCGTGCTCGAGTCGCTTGTCGAGCGCGCGTCAAACGCCCTTGGGTACCAGCTTCCCAAGGAGAAGGCCCAGCTCCACGACGTGCGCCGCGTCGCACCGGCAAAGGACATGTACTGCCTCTCGTTCCAGCTTCCCAAGGAAGTGGCCTATATGTGATCATGGAGCTTAATCCGGACCTTAGAACCCTAAATCTATGTAATGCAAGATAGCCATGGCCATCCGCGGTGGCTCTTAATCACAGCTTCCGGTTTGGGGTGACTGAACCGCCGCGTATTTTGACGGCCGCCCTCATCGTTTCAACTTAGCACCACGGCAAATCCGAATTTTAGACATGCCTGCAATCATCGATGAGTTGATTCTGGAGGACTGGCGCACCTTCCGGGGCCGCACGTGTATCGCCTTTCACGAGTATGCGGGAATGTCGGCGGTTCTTGGCGGAAACGGAGCTGGAAAAACCAGTCTGCTCGATGCTGTCGCCTTCGTGACATGCGCCACAGGTACGAAGGCAAGCAGCGCCCCTGTACCTAGTGAGGATGCGTGCGTAACGCTGAAACTAAGCAACGGATTCAAGTTCCAGCGCCGCGGCGACGGCCGTGGCTGGGTTAACAATGAGCCTGTGCCTGAAGCAGAATACGAGGCCACTGTTCACTCTGTAATCAGCACGAGCTATCTCTCGCAGTTGTCCCGGCCCCGAGATTTCTTTGAACCGCGCGCGCTGGCGCGATTTATCGAATGTGAAGAGCTCACTGAGATAAACGCACCACCACTTGAGAGCCTCGAGCACTTTGAACAGTGCGAAAAGGAGGTCGAGCTCCGATTCAGTGAGTGGAAGCAGGCCAGAAAGAACTTTCTTGATGCCAGCGCTGACGTCCGCGAAGCTAACAAGGATATGACCAGGCTCAAGAAATCCAGGAAACACCACAGCAGGCTAGCTGAGTTGAACAGACGAATACAACTGCTTCGACGCATGCAAGTGTCGGAGGCGGTAAAGGAGGCGCGCCGCAAAGTGGCTGCTCTCGAGCGTGGTATCAAGTCGCTCGAAAAAACCGAGGCAATGCATACGAAACTAATCACACGGAGCAAGCAGGAAGTTCGGCACACAGAGCAGCTACTCGAGAAGCTAAGCCAGAAACTCAAGGATACGAGAGAAGCAATCGATGAGGCAGACCGGAAAATCCTCGTGAGCTCAAGCTGGCTTAATGACATTTCTGAATTACAGGTGCCCCTAAGGCAGGATTTGGAGACTAGTCGACGAATAGCGAGCAAACTCGGACCCCTGTGTGAGCATGAAGTCAGTGAAATCGAGGCGTACCTCTCACGAACATTGCCAACTCCGGATCAGGAGGATGATAGTCAGGAGGTTGATGCCGTTGACCACTGCGAGGCCCTCTTGGCGATCGCTAAACGGTGCGCCAGCGTAGTAAACAAAGCGAAAATTCACATACTGGATGCGAAAATGCATACAACAAGGGTCGCGCAAGAAAGATATCAAGTTTTGCTAGACGCGCATGGAAAGACGAAAAAGCAACTTTTGGACGACTTACACTCCATTGACTCGCAACTCAGAACGGCAGAGTTTGGTACAGGAGACACACGAAATGAGCGACGGCCGCGACTGGATTTTGGCCGAGCTGCGTGGAATCATGCAGTGATTGAACTCAAGAAACTGAAGGGAGTGGTCGGAATACTGCACGAGCTTGTGACCCCTCAAAGTGGATACGAAGACGCACTCTGGTCAGTCATGGGTACCGATGCCAAGCTGCTCATTGTTGAGGACCACGAGGCAGTTGAAAGATGCTCGAAGTTTCTGAAACGCACGCCGTGGATACTTGTGAGCGGCATAGTCGACATGTCAGCGTACAAAGAGCGGTCGCCTGTACGAAACACCAAATTCTGGGAAGTTAAACTGCGCTGTCCAGAGGCGTTTGACCTGAGTGCCGTAGTAAATGTGGGCGAAAGTCAGTATAGTGCTGATTTGAGGGAACTAGCAACCAAAAGAGCGGTTGTTGTGCCAGATGTCTACGAGTATCTCGAGAGATATCAGTACATTGTTCCTGATTATATCTACTGCGACCCACAGGGGCTCAGCAGAACACCAGAGGGGCTCGTTAAGAGATTCAACGGAGACCCACCAACTTCCATGCTTCCTTGGTTCGAAGATGCGGAACAGGCTCCACCGCAACCTCAACTGAACCTTCTTTCCGATGAGGAAGAGGCTCTTTATGAGGACGAAGAGACGGAATTGAGACGCATTCCTTACAACGAGACGGAGCTAAACAAGCTCGAACGTGTGTGGCTTTCCAAGAATATCAGCGAACTTAGTCGGCGAATCAAAAAGGTTGGGAAACTTATGCATGAGGCGCGGAAATGGGCCAAGGAGGCCGAGTCGGCTCTACTCAAAGGCCGCCAAGAAAACGTGGATTCCATTACTGAACCTATAGTGGAGTGCATAGAAGCGGTTTCTGAGCTCAACGTTGACCGAAACAGCAAGATGAATCTTCTGCAGACGCTTGGAGTAGGCGAGGAATTGTTGTCGAAGCTGTCATTCATACATAAAGCGCACGAAGATGCGTCGGAAGTGCTAAGCAATGAAAGCGCGTTCCAGTACGAGAAGCTTGAGGGCAGAGAAAGCGCCATTCTGAGGGAATCACGCGAGGCACGGTCACGAAATCTTGAAGCAATCAGGCCCCTCTTTGAAGAGTATGAGGGCTTGCAAGCGACGCTTAAGCGTGCGCGGGAAAGTCTTGAGCAGAATTTGGTTAGCCGATCAGACAATCGGCATCGAGAGCTGGATCCAATTGTAATGCTTAGAGATTCACTCGTGGATGACATTTACTACCTGGATCTTGCGGAGCGGAGCCTGCAGGGCTTGGTTGAAGGGTCTTATGAGGGAGTTGATTCGAGGGCCCGGCACAAAGAAGAGGCCGCAGAGCAAAGCGCTGTTATTATGAGACCTCCGGAGACAATTATACGGGAGCACATTGATGAGATCGAGAGGATGCCTCCACTTATTCACGCTGAAGACAATGGAATGGACACGATGAGGCATATCATGGAGAAGTGCGAGGGTGTTCAGTCTCGAGCCGATGCGGCCCAGGTGTCCACGCTTCGGGATCTGGACCGTGCCACGCAAACGCTTGAGGACGCCAAGAAGAGGCGGAGTGAGCGCATTGCGCTGAATCTTGCCGAGCTCGCGAAAAGGGCCGCGAGCATATACCAGACTGTGGTTGTTGGCAGGCAAGCGGCGCCGCGGATTCAGCGCCTGTTTCTGGTCCCCCTTGATGAGAGGGCGCCGTGGAAGGGGATTATGTGTGCCGTGCATCCGGTGGAGAAACAGTACACGCCCGTAGTGCAGCTCAGCAACGGCGAGATGGCGGTTGCCGAGCTGTGCATCAAGATGGCGGCCATGCTCAGCAACGGGACCAAGCTCACGTTGTACGACGAGGTCGATGCTGGGCTGGATGTGCTGACCTGCAATGCGCTGGGGAACTTTATCCGGAAGCGGACCGGGACTCCTGGAGGAGGCCAGGCGCTCGTTGCGACGCACAAGCGGCCGACGTACAACACGGCGCACAACTTGATTGGCGTGTACCGGGTTGGACTGCTGGCCGAGGGCGCTTTGGGCCGCCATGATCCCACATCGGACTCTACGCCGGAGCCCGAAGCTGGTGCCGGGGAGCACGCACGCGACGAGGATTCGCGCGACCACCGCTCAAGAGGCCACGGTTTAAACGACCACGATTCAAGGGGACATGGTTCAAGCGACCACGGTTTAAGCGACCACGGTTTAAGCGAACATAGTCCAAGTGACCACGGTTCAAGCGACCACGGTTCACGCGCCTCCGGTTCAAGCGGCCACGGTTCAAACGGCCACGGTTCAAGCGACGACGGTTCGAGCGGTTCAAGCGACCACGATTTAAGGGACCACGATTTAAGGGACCACAACTTAAGAGTCGACACAGAGCACAGCGCGACGGGCAGTTCAGGACACATCCAGGGCCACGGAGAGAGCGGCAACACACCGAGCGAGCTGGGTCCGTCGCTCGTGGTCACGCATCTGCGGCGCCTCGACCGCGCGCAGCAGTTCGCGGCGCGGCCCACGCGGCCGCGGAACCCGAACGTGGGGCTCTACGCGAGCTAGCAGGCGATGCCGAGGCAACACGGACGGAGTTGGAGTGGGGATACGCGAGCCAAACAAGTAAAATAGCTAACGCGGGCTAACGCGGGCTAACGCGGGCTAACGCGAGCTAACGTGGGCTAACGCAGGCTAACGCGGGCTAACGCAGGCTATGCCGAGGCAACACTGTCCGGGCGCAGCTCTACGCGGGATAACACGCTAAATAGTCGAGATAACAAAGTAACTACGGTTCGAGCAAGCTAGTGAGCTAAGTACCGCGGCAAGCTTAGAAAATGAAGCAGATCATAAAGTGCATGAGGTTAGCGGCAGCGGCCGAGGCAGCGGAGCTGGCTTGTCGTGAAATGCATGGGGTTGGCCGCTAGTGGCAGCTCATCGAGCGCTGGGCCTTGTCGCCCCAGAGCCAGAAGCCGGCGCCGGCGCCCGCGCAGACGGCGAGCATGGCCCAGCCGTTGTAGGTCATGAAGATGAGCATGAGCAGGTAGGAGTAGCCGACCTGGAGGGCGTAGCCGAGCGCCTGGTTGAGGCGGGTGCGGCTGTTTGCGGCGCCGGCCGGCGCGGCGTTTGCGACGCCGAGCGACGCGGCGGCGGCGTTGTCGCAGAGGCGCACGCGGTAGCGGATCCACTCGTAGCCGGCCGCGAAGAGGACAATTGCCACGAGCGTGAGCACGAGGCCGGCCTGCGTGCGCACATGCCACCACTTGAACACGACGCAGAGGTCTGTGGTGTCCCAGGTGAACAGCATGTTCATGGAGCACATGGCGCCGTCGCCGGCGCCGCCGTGGCCCGAGTGGCCCGAGTGGCCGGCGTGCGGGTCGGCGTTCAGAATCGGGGCCGCTGCGTCGATCATGGGAGCTGGTCGGAGGGTGCGCGGGCTTCGGGCTTCCCCTGGTTAGAAGGCGGACGCTGCGGATGGAGGGGAGCGGATCAGGGTGGACGCTGGGCGGGCAGCATGAGGGCAAGGAGCGCGTCGGTTCAGCAGTCACTTGAGCCATGCGTGAGCGGCTCCGCGCCATACGGGTGGCGCATGTGTCATCAGGCGTGTCAGGCCCGCGCCGTTCTTAGGCGGCCGGCCAGCGGCGAGGTTGGGGCCGGCGGCTCGGCTCGTGGGCGCGTGACCAGGGCGGCGCGTGACCAGCGCGGCTCGCGGCGCGCCACGGTACGGCCAGCGATCACATGCGGCTTGGCTCCGCCCGCCGCTCGGCGAGGAGCCCGTTCCGTACCCTTGACTTGAACGAGCTCGAGTCGGTCGTATAACAGCGGCCCCACCTGCATTTATAGCGGCGCGCAGGCGACACTCGGACGGGATCTGCGGCCAGGACAAAATGCATGACTTCATCGTTGTAGGCGCGGGCGTCGTCGGCCCCGCGCTCGCGCGCGGCCTCGCGCTGCGCGGCAAAACCGTGCTGCTGCTCGAGCGCGACCTCTCCGAGCCGGACCGCATTGTGGGCGAGCTGCTGCAGCCCGGCGGCGTCGCGCGCCTCCGCCAGCTCGGCATGGAGGACGCGCTCAATGGCATCGACGCGGCGCCCATCCGCGGCTACGAGGTCATCTACGAGGGCCGGCGCGTGAACATCCCGTACCCGGTGCTCGAGCACGACACGCGGCCCGCCGAGGGCCGCGGCTTCCACCACGGCCGCTTCGTCATGAACCTGCGCCGCCTCGCCGCCGCCACCGACGGCGTCACGCTGCAGCAGGCCACGGTCACGAAGATCGTTGAGGAGCACGGCCGCGTCACGGGCGTGCAGACGAAGGAGCACGGCGAGCTGCGCGCGCAGATCGTCTGCGTGTGCGACGGCACGAGCTCGAAGTTCCGCAAGCAGTTCGTCGCCACAAAGCCCACGGTCGAGTCGCACTTTGTCGGCGCCGTGCTGCAGCACCCGGACCTGCCCGCGCCGAACCACGGCAACGTCGTCATCGGCTCGGACTTCAGCCCCATTCTCGTGTACCAGACGTCCGCGACGGAGGCGCGCATTCTGTGCGACGTGCCCGGGCCGAAGCTGCCGTCCGCGGCGAACGGCGACCTCAAGCGCTGGCTCGAGCGCAACGCGCTGGCCAAGCTGCCGCCCAGCCTGCAGCCGTCGTTCCGCGACGCCCTCGACAAGGACCGCCTGCGCACCATGCCGAACCAGTACCTGCCGGCGGTGTCGTACGACGTGCCCGGCCTCGTGCTGCTCGGCGACGCGCTGAACATGCGGCACCCGCTCACGGGCGGCGGCATGACCGTCGGCCTCGGCGACGCCGTCATCCTGTCGCGCCGCCTCGGCGCGCTGAGCCGCGCCGAGCTGCAGGAGCACGCCGCCGTGCGCCGCGAGCTGAAGCAGTTCCGCGCCGAGCGCAAGCACTCGTCCGTGGTCGTGAACGTGCTGTCCATCGCGCTGTACCAGCTGTTTGCCGCCCAGAGCCCCGAGCTGCGCATCCTGCAGAACGGCTGCTTCGAGTACTTCCGCCGCGGCGGCGAGTGTGTTAATGGGCCGGTCGGCCTGCTCAGCGGCCTCACGTCGCAGCCGTCGCTGCTGTTCTACCACTTCTTCGCCGTCGCGTTCTACGCCATCTACCTGAACTACGCCGCCAAGTGGGCCCAGCACGGCGTGCTCGGCGTGCCCATTGCCCTGTACCAGACGTTCAGCACGCTCTGGGTTGCGAGCGTTGTGTTTGTGCCGTTTCTCGTGCGCGAGCTGCTGCTCTAGTGCGTCCAAAACTACCTGCTGTGTATATATAGTTAATTGCTTTAGCGAGTGGTTGCGAGGCTCTGTGTTGGCGTCTGCAGAATTGGTATGCGCTACCCTGCGACCGACGCGCTTCGGCCTCCGAGCTGGACAGTCAAGTGTGCCAAAGCTTCTTTTTGCTGAGCTGTGTTGTGAAAAGTTACGAATGCTACTGCTGCGCCGAGCCTATTTGTGCACTGAGACGACCACCACTGATTAGTCTTCGATAAGCGGTCGCTAGATCCGAACACAGCGCGGATCTCAATGCTGGAAAATAAGTAACATAGTTAGTAGCGGGTTAATCCGTTAGTTGGTTAACTAGTTAGTGGGTTGACTGACTGGGTTAACTAACTAGTGGGTTAAGTAGTGAGTTCGCAAATCAGTCTAGCGGCAAATCAAAGAGGTAGCTCTAATTTGGGTTGGAGGTTATTTCAGTACTGGAAGTCCGACGCCGCCGACACAGGCCGCCGCACAGCAATTCGGCAGTCGCGCGGGTTAAACGCCGTCCGCGAGTCTCCACCGGGCCGCGCAGGGCCGCGCGCGCCTTGCTTGCCGGGCCGTTGATGCCTAATATCCGGCCTCGCAACGGTTAGGCTGCGTCGCATGCAGGCCGGAGCACAGCAAACCCTGGCCCGCGCAGATGACCGCGAGACGAGCGGTTTGGATATAAATACGGCGCGCGAGGCCGGCGGAAGCACGCTACCAATGTCGTTCCAGATTCCCAAGATCGGCTTCGGCGTCTACAACATTCCGCTGAGCCAGACGGCGAAGTGCGTGTGCGAGGCGCTGGAGACCGGGTACCGGCTGCTCGACTCGGCCCAGCTCTACAACAACGAGCGCGAGACCATGCAGGGCGTGCGCGACTTCCTGAAGAAGCACCCGGACGTGCCGCGCAGCGAGATCATCTACACGAGCAAGGTGTGGGACGACTCGTTTGGGTACGACGCGACGCTCGCGGCGGTCGACGACAGCTTCGAGAAGGCCGGCGAGCCGATCGACCTGTACCTGCTGCACTCGTCCGGCAGCGGGCCGCAGGAGCGCAAGGAGTCGTGGAAGGCGCTCGAGGCAAAGGTCCAGGAGGGCAAGCTGAAGCACATCGGCGTGTCGAACTGGGGCATCCACCACCTGAAGGAGCTCGAGAAGTACGCGACGATCAAGCCTGTGGTGAACGAGATCGAGGTGAACCCCTGGAAGCGCATGGACGAGCTCGTGAAGTACTGCCAGGACCACGGCATTGTTGTCGAGTGCTACTCGCCGCTGATTCTCGGCAAGAAGATGAACGACCCCGAGCTCGGCGCGCTGGCCAAGAAGTACGGCAAGTCGCCCGGGCAGATTCTGCTGCGCTACCTGGTGCAGCGCGGAATCACGCCGCTGCCGAAGACCGTGAGCAAGCAGCGCATGGCCGAGAACCTCGACGTGTTCGACTGGACCATTAGCGACCAGGACATGAAGGAGCTCGGCGACCCGAGGGCGTACGTCATGGCGCTGCCCGGGTGGGACCCGACGAAGTGGCCTTAGGCGCGATGACTTACGACTGCTAAAATGTGATGTGATTAATTGAAATAGGTATTAACCTTCAAAATGATTGACGGAGTACGAGCGGAGATATTCGAGTACACGCTGTGGCGGTATTCTGAAACGAGCGAGGTGTAATTGAGTACGAGTGTGCTTGGGTGAAGCTCGGAAGTACAAGCCGCAGGTGTACGCAGGTGTACCTTTAGGTGCATATTTAGATGTACATTTAGGCGGGTGTACTCATGCGCGCGGTACAAGCCAAGCCGTAGGTGTAGGTAGATGTACATTTAGGCAGGTGTTAGGTAGGTGTTAGGTAGGTGTACATTTAGGCGTACTCAATGCGCGGTACAGGCCGCAGGTGTAGGCAGATATACATTTAGGTGGGTGTTAGATAGGTGCTAGGTAGGTTTTACGTAGGTGTAGGCAGGTGTTAGGCAGGTGTTAGGTAGGTGGGAGGCAGGTGTTAGGTAGGTGTTAGGCGTGCATTCAGGCGTACTCATGCGCGGTACGACGACACCTCAATGAGGTTCCAGTCGGGGTCCCGCACATACACAGACTCGATTGGCCCCCGCGCACCGGCCTTGGTCACCGGGCCGGCCTCGATCGCGACGCCGTGCGCCCTGAAGTGCTCGGCAACGGCGTCCGGGCCGCTCTCAGTGAGAAAACAGAGGTCCTCGCTGCCCGCCGCCGGCGCGCGCGCCGTGAACCACGCGTCCTGCGACGCAGTGACCGGCCGCAGGTTGATCTTGTTTCTGCCAAACAGCATGCTTGTGCGCACGTCGCCCGCCGCGGCCGCCTGGTCCAGCCGGTCCATGCCCAGCACCTCGCCGTACCAGGCTGCGGACTTTTCCACGTCGCTAACGTTTATTACAATGTGGTCGAAGGCGTTGATATGTAGCATTTTGGTGGTCTACGACCTGCGCGGCTCCCGGATGTGGTGAATTAGGTGCGCAATTTAGGTGCGTAATTAAGGTGCGTAATTAAGGTACATAATAGGTGCGGGGTGAACAGGCACAGTTTAGGCTGCACAGTTTAAACTGCACAGTTTAGGCTGCAAAGTGTTATAGTAGGCCGCACAGTGCCCTTGTAGGTTGCACAGTACTACAGTAGGCTGCACAGTGTCACAGTAGGCCGCACAGTGTTACAGTAGGCCGCACAGTGGGCTGCAAAATGCTATAGCAGGCCGCACAGTGCCATAGTAGGCCGTTTACGGCCGAACAGCCGCGCGGATCCGTCGATTAATTATGTACATGCGGGACCGCCGGTCCATACAAAGTGTGGCATTGCGAGTCCTGGCTACTTCAGAGACCGCTCCTTCTCCGCGAGCTCGCGCAGCCGCTGCCGCTCGCTCTCGAGCGCCGTCTGCTCGCGCTCCTTCTCGATCTCGGATCGCGCCTCCTCGTTGATCTGCTGGTCCAGCCGGCGCATGGCGCCGGCGCCCTGCAGCCACGCGGGCTTGTCGCGCGACTCGACCACCTTTTTCTGCAGAATCTCGCTCGCGCGCTCGCGGATCTCCCGCTCGCGCCGGTACTGCTGCTGCAGCTCCGGCGACAGCGTCTGCAGAAACGAGTCGTCCGACGGCGTGCCGAATTGCACGAACATGACGCCGAGCCCGACGGTGACGCCCGCGCTGGTCAGAAACTGCACCCAGCGGCGGAGGGATGGCATTGCGTCCGCGGGTCCACCGGTGAAATTAATTGCAGGGCGTGCTAATGGCCCGCGCGCTGGCGGTATGTCGGGCGCCCGCCGGCGCCAGCGGTCTCCAGCACACGTACCAAATCAGTCGGTAATTAAGCGCCGCAAAAGCACAAATCGCAGTGCGAAGCCTTGTATATTTGTTTGTTGGTTCACTTACATACTTAGAATCATCATCGTGAGAGTTGCATACCTTAAATAGAAAGAGCGGCGCGGCCCGAGCTCACAGCTTCACGCTGGGCTCGATGCTGCCCTTGAGCTGCGGGTACAGCAGCGTCGTGAGGAAGCTCGAGAAGCGCTGGTCCGTGATCTCCGGCGCCAGCGCGCGCGCGGCCTCGTCGAACTTGCCGCCCTGCCCGCCGGCCTTCTGCTTGATCTTGCTCACCTCCTCGTCGAGGATCTGCAGCACGTAGTCCGGCGTCACCTTCTTGCCCTCGGCCGTGACAATGCCGTGCTTCACCCACGTGTTGAGCAGCGCGCGCGAGACCTCCGCCGTCGCGGCGTCCTCCATGAGGAAGTTGATCGGCACGCACCCGATGCCGCGCAGCCACGCCTCCATGTACCCGAGGGCAATGAACAGGTTCTTGCGGATGCCGGCCTCGGTCACGCGGCCGCCCGGGATCGCCGGGTTGATGAGGTCCTGCGCCGTGACCTTCGTGTCCTCCTGGCGCTTGAAGATCTGGTTTGCGCCGGGCATGTGCTTGTTGAAGACCTCGAGCGCAATGGCCGCCAGGGCCGGGTGCGCAATCCAGGTGCCGTCGTGGCCGGCCAGCGCCTCGCGCAGCTTGTCCGCGTACACGCCCTTCATCGCGGCGGCGTTCGCCTTCTCGTCGTTCTTGATCGGGATCTGCGCCGCCATGCCGCCCATCGCGTGGACGCCGCGCTTGTGGCACGTCTGGATCAGCAGCCGCACGTACGCCTGCATGAACGGCACCTTCATCGTCACGTCGTCGCGGTCCGGCAGCAGGTACTGCGGGTGCGCGCGCAGCTTCTTCGCAAACGAGAAGATGTAGTCCCAGCGGCCGCAGTTCAGGCCGCTCGAGTGCTCGCGCAGCTCGTAGATGATCTCGTCCATCTCAAACACGCCCAGAATCGTCTCGATGAGCACCGTGGCGCGGATCGTGCCGCGCGGGATCCCGACGTAGTCCTGCGCCGCGTTGAACACGTCGTTCCACAGCCGCGCCTCGAGGTGCGACTCGAGCTTCGGCAGGTAGAAGTACGGGCCCGTGCCGCGCGCAATCGCCTCCTTCGCGTTGTGGAAGAAGTACAGGCCGAAGTCGAACAGCGAGCCTGAGATCGGCTCGCCGTCGACAATGAAGTGCTCCTCGGGCAGGTGCCAGCCCCGCGGGCGCACAATCAGCGTCGGCAGCGTCTTCTTGTCGTACTTGCTGCGGTCCGTCTGCAGCTTGTACTCCTTCGGGCCCTGCTTCAGCGTGATGTCCTGGCGCACGGCGTCGTACAGGTTCAGCTGGCCGTCGATCATGCCCTCCCACGTCGGCGCGCTCGAGTCCTCGAAGTCGGCCATGTACGTGTACACGTTCGAGTTGAGCGCGTTGATGACCATCTTGCGGTCCGTCGGCCCGGTGATCTCGACGCGGCGGTCCTCCAGGCCCGGGCCGGGCTTCGGGCCCTGCCACGTCGCGTCCTCGCGCACATGGCGCGTTTCCGGGAGGAAGTCCGGGAGCTCGCCCGCGTCGAGGCGCAGCTGGCGCGCGTCGCGCGCAGCAAGCAGCTCGAGGCGGCGCTTGTTGAACAGGCGGTGCAGCGTGGCAATGAACGCAACGGCGTCCTCGGTGAGAATCTTCGCGGCAACGTCGCTCGGCACGCGGCCGTACGACACGCCCTTCACTTGCTGGCTCGCAGGGGTCACCATTCTCAGATCAATTGCTGTGCCGCCACACGGGCCATCGCGCTCCCTTAAGTACTTTTTGCGCCGCTGGCTCCCGCCGAAGGCATACCCCACACATCCTTGCCCACGCGCGCCACGACTGCATGGGCCTGCCCAACCCTGAGCGTCTCGGCCGCGATAGCTGCTATCGTGTCTCCACGGGCAGTCGCGCCGGCCCGCGGCCGCGCGCGCGGGGGTGCTCCGGCAAATTGGCGCGGCCGCGCGCGCGGCCTGCGCGCGCGCCGGGGGGGGGCTCATCGCCGTGCGCCGTCGCGCTCGCCGCAATTGCTGCCGGCGGCGGCCGCGGCCGACCATGTGCGCTCAGCGCGCGCAGCCGATGGCCGATGATCGGCCGCGGCCCGAGTTCCTCGGATGGGGCATACCCTACGGGAATCGGCAATGCTGGTTATCGAACGGTCCCGAGCACGGCCGACGCGGGTCTGTGACTCACCCGAGTCACGCAGCCGAGTCACGCCGCCGGGTCCCGTGGCCGAGTCAGCGCGTTGCGCAGCTTGTTGCCGCAGCAGCGGCTGCCCGGGTCTGTCCGTACGTCGGCGCGCTACGACATGCGGCGAACGGCCGCCATTAAGCGCGGCCATCAAGCGCGGGCCATCAACCTCGGCCTTGCCCAGCACTCGCTCCCCAAACCGTGCCATCGGCGACTGTGCTGGCCACAGACCCGGGAACGCGCAATGATCCATTGCGTGCTCATCATCAACAACCTGGGCCAGCCGCGGCTCGCCAAGTTCTACACGCCGCTCGAAATCCAGGCGCAGCAGGCGCTCATCAAGCAGATCTACGCCATCCTGCTCAAGCGCACGCCGCAGCAGTCGAACTTCCTCACCCTCCCGGAGCTGCTCCGCAGCCCCGACGGCGACAACGAGCAGGTGCAGGTCATCTACCGCTTGTACGCCACGCTGAACTTCGTGTTTATTGTCGACGACCAGGAGAGCGAGCTCGGCGTCCTCGACCTCATCCAGGTCTTTGTCGAGGCCCTCGACAAGTGCTTCGGCAACGTATGCGAGCTGGATCTCGTGTTCGGCTGGGAGGTCCTCGAGTCCGTGCTCGAGGAGGTCATCCAGGGCGGCATGGTCCTCGAGACAAACGTCAACAAAATCGTGGCCGCTGTTGACGACAACAACCGCCAGCAGTACAGCGGCGCCCAGGGCGCCGACCAGGGCTCCGTGTTCCGCCGCGGCGCCGCGGGCTCGCCGGGCATGCCCTGGAACGTGCCCATCAACGAGGAGGCCATGGCCGCCGCCTCGCGCGCGCTCTCCAGCGCCACGTCCATGTTCCGCTCGTACCTGCCCGGCCGCGGCGGCTGAGCGCCTGCCGCGTGTCGCCCACTCGTGCTGCCGCCCGCCAATCGCCGCCTATTTTTCATGAAACACCCGCATGCGCTACTATAATGTTAAGCCTAGCCGGCTAGTATTAACCTTAAAAAATAATCACCGACGCCCCTCAAACCACGCGCGGGCGGCCCCGCGCCGCCCGGCCGTTGCGCGAGCTTGCGATTCACCGCTCGCGCCAGCCACTTTTCCATCTGCCGGGCCGTATTATTTTCATGCATGGCCCGCCTAGCCGAACGCACGCACGTATTTTTTACCATGCAGCGCATATGCCTGCGCCCAACGTTTTCAGTTGGTTCCGCCCCGCTGTGCCCTGCGTCTATGATGCCTGCGAGGTAAAGCGATAGACGCAGGTATCAGATGCGTATCTACAAAGATCGCGAGGAAATAACGACATGCGTCTCTCCCTCTGACGACGGAGTCCTCCTGATCTCGCACACGTCGACTGATGTCCTAGACGCCTGCCGCCCGACCTAATCTGCTAGCTCGCACCCTGCAAAAATGGCCCGGTCCTATAGCCTGTCCACTATCCTCGCCATTGCCATTCCCCTCGGCACCGTGGCACTCATCGGAATCCTGGCGCTCACCTTCCTCATAGTTCGCATGTCTGTCGTTTCGGCAAGAGAGCGCCGAGCCTACGCAATGGCCCGCAACAACGACTTCCGCCGCAGGTCCGCGGCAAGCTCAGATAGCCCGCGCTCGTACCGCAAGCACCGCCGCAGACACGACCGCACTTGCTGGGACCTTCTGTGCTGTGTGCCGGCTACCGACGACCTGTTGCCGGCCTTTTATTATACGCGCGAGAATCCTGCGAACTACAGCGCGAAAACAACGAACCCCGTTGCCGAGCCCAAGCGACCGCAAAACAGTGCTGACGCTAACCGCTCTGGCGCATCGCGGAATAGCGCAGCAGCAGAATCTAAGAAAACAAACGCGAGCGCCAGCGCAAGAGCAGAACGCCGGAGCTCGTACGACGAACTGGCCAGACGCACTCAGGCGGCGCTCGACGCGGCCGAAAAGCGCGCCTCGCAGGCCGCACTTAAACAAGACGAGGTCCGGTCGCCGCCTAGTGTCACCCCGCCAAAGCCCCCGTCAGACGATCCTCTGCCTCCGTCCCCGGCGCTGCAACACAGCAGTCAGGAGCTGCTGCAGCGAAACAGAGACGCTGAGTACGATCTCGGAGCTGCGCTATCGACACCGCACACGACCCACTCACGATCCGAAAGCCCGTTATTTGTCCCGTCAGTGTGGTCATATCCTGTGAGTCTCAGCCTGAACGAGGGTCAGAGCATGAATGCGTCGCGTCCATCACAACTCGGCCGCCGAAACGAGGACCTGAGCGCGGCACCGTCAATACGACCACGCTCGGGTGAGAGTCAATTCAAGAAGGCGGACAATAATAACGCAAGCACCCAGGTACTTGCACCACCGATGGTTCCGCCACCAGCCTCGGCCAGATTCACCGGGAGCAGTGCACAAAGTACACACAGCTCAGCGAAGCTATTGGACCCGCTCCCGCTGGGGGACATTCCTAATGGCCTGGACTCGGGCGCCTACTACAATATCACAGACCTTGTTCCGCCGGCTAAAAATGCGCTCCGCAGCCTTAGGACCCACACGGCCTCGCCTGTATCGTCAAAGCGTGCCGCTTACGTTCCTTCTGAAGCGGTGCAGAGTTCGAGTCAGTCAATTGTGTCGTCACGTAATGCGCAAATGACGCAGGATGCAGCGAGCATAAGCTCTGTTTACCAGACGCCTCCTGTGGCCCCTCTAAGTACTCCTAAGGCCAACTCTGTGAGCAGCACAAGCCCCCTCCGAGTGTTCCCCGAGCAAAATGCAACACCCCTGCGCATTGATGAGCCCAATAAAGCAGGCAGCAGCTTTGATTCACAGAGATCGAAGATGCCGTTCACCGTTAGAAAGGAGAGTGTCGCCCGCTGGGTCGGCGATAGTGCCACAAGCACTCTAGCACCTAAAGGCGCAAGAGAATTGCAGTCGGCGACTGCACCATTAACTGCACCACCAGCTGCACCACCAGCTGCACCCACAAGTACACCACCGAGTCGAGTAGCAGATGCTACAGGAGGGGATGCGGCACTCGGACCGCCGGAATCTAATGGTAAAACGATGGACCCAGAGCGTCAGCGCATTCTTGGCCTTCTAAAGCGCGACGAAAGCTTTCACAGAGGCAACGAGCGCGCGTACCGCCAGCACGTCGAAATTGGGCGCGCGGCTATACCGTCATACTCGGGGTCACTAGTCAGAGAGTCTGGCGTCCCGCTGCTTGACGCGGGCCTGTCTTTATCGGCGGACCATATCAGAAGCCTCAGAGATGAGCTGGATCCCACAAAAGAAGCAGCATACAGCGGCATACATAGTAGCGCAGACTTGTCCGGGCCAGTGATGTCGCAAGCCGCGCTTGACGACCGCCCAGACTCGGCGATGTCCTTCGCTCCTACGACACTGGACAAGCTCTTCGGAGCATCTGACTCGGAAATGCGGCTGCCGCTAATAGACAGCTCGGATGAGAGCAAGAAAAGCAAGAAAAGCAGAAAAGAAAAAACCAGTACTGCTGGGTCGTCCTACTACAATAGGACAATAGGCTCGCCCATTAATTCAAACAGCAGTACGTGGCTAAGTTCGAGAAGCTCGTCCCTGACTGCTAGCACGACATGGGCCACGCCTGGTCGCGTAAGCTCTCATGGTAGCGAGCCGAGGGCTCCAGCGGCAGCCATAGACGCAGTGGCAGCACAGCCTACACAGTCTACACGGCCCCACGTTGTTAAGACGTCTAGCAGCATTCGCAATATCGCACTACTTAGTGTGCCCCGCACTCCACGCAGTCCGGGGTACTCTCCTGGTCAAGTTGGTGCGCAGTCACTCACTCCGGACGCCGGCTCTCACCGACTGAGCAACTATTCAGGGAAGGTGATGCGGCGGTTTAGCGTGTTGGGCTACGGAAGCAGTGCGGGGCTCCCGGCGCAACGTTCGGAGCCGCACCTACAGTACAGCACCAATGACAAAAGTCGGGGCGTGCTAAGGAAGAAGACCAGTGACCCGCGAGTGCGCGTATCCAAAAACACACGGATGAACAAACCGTTGCCGACAATGCCTAATGGCGCAGAGGACGGGCTCGTGACAAACATGAGCGGCGCGCGGTACTTCGTGGTTCAGGCGTACACGAGAAATCTCAATGACGAGGTGAGCCTTGCAGCAGGAGAGATTGTACGAGTCTATCAAATTTTCGACGACGGCTGGTGTCTAGTGCGCATGGACGCGGACCCAAGTCGCAAGGGGATCTGCCCGCTCACATGCTTGAAGCCGCTTGAAAGCTAAAACGAGCAAGGAATATCTTAAGTACATAACCATCTTTAGTAAAACAAGACGTGGCGAACACTGCTTGCACTAAAAAACATTCACGGTGACGGTCCCGACCAGTAACCATGTATAATTCATTGACTTAGCAAAGCTTGGTAAATTGCAGAGATGAGTTGTCATGATCAAAAATTCGTCATTAACGTTACATGTCGTTGGTAGGTTCTAAACGTGGTAAGTAGATGGTGAGTTTAAAGTGTTGTAACTTCTGTTGGTTGGGTGTCGTAAGTTTCGTGATTGTGTATCGTAAATTTGACATATTTGTTTCTCACAGAGTAACGGAGCGCCCGAATTGCGTGCCTGCGTAGATGGCCTTATCACCAAGCTCCTCCTCGATACGCAGGATCTGGTTCACCTTCGCCAGACGCTCGGAGCGGGCTGGAGCACCCGTCTTGAGCTGGCCAGCACGCAGGCCAACCACAAGGTCGGCAATGAAGGTGTCCTCGGTCTCGCCAGAACGGTGGCTGACCATGACGCCCCAGCCCGCCTTATAGGCCAGGTTTGCGGCGTCAATGGCCTCGGAAACCGTGCCAATCTGGTTGACCTTGAGAAGAAGAGCATTAGCGCTCTTCGTCTCGATGGCCTTTGCCACAATCTTGGGGTTCGTAACAAGCAGGTCATCGCCGACAATCTGGATCTTCGAGCCCTCCTTCTTGAAGAAATGCTGCCACGCGGACCAGTCATTCTCGCCGAATGGATCCTCAATAAGTACTAGGGGGTACTTTTGGAGAAGCTCGCCATAGTAGTTCGCGAGCTGCTCGGGAGACAAGTGCTGAGACTCGTCGCTCTTCGGGTCTTTGAAGTCGAGGTCGTACTTGCCGTCCTTGGCGAATTCGGAGGCCGCGGGGTCAATCGCTACCTTCACTCTACCATGGTAGCCGGCCTGGTCGATGGCGCCCGTGATGAGATCCAATGCTTCCTCGGCCGTATTCAGGTCCGGAGCAATGCCACCTTCGTCGCCGACATTGCCGGCACTCGATCCGTACTTCTTCGCGGCGTTCTTTTTGAGAATGTGGTAGATTTCGGTGTTCGCGCGCAGCGCGTCGCTGAAGGAATCGAAGCCGACCGGCACAATCATGAACTCCTGGATCGCGAGATGGCCGCCGGCGTGCCGGCCGCCATTGACGACATTCTGGAAGGGAACGGGCAGCACAAAAGTACCTCCCTTTGTGCCGGCGATGAGACGAATGTGGTCGTAGAGCGGGTGGCCGTGCTCGGCGGCGCCGGCGCGGGTGGCCGCCATTGAAACGCCGAGAATGGCGTTCGCGCCGAGCTTTGTTTTGTTCTCGGTGCCATCGAGCTTGCGCAGAAAGTCGTCGACCGCGCGCTGGTCCGTGACATCAAGGCTTGCGCGCAGCACCGCCGGCGCAATCACGTCATTCACGTTCGCAACCGCCTGCAGAACGCCGCCGCCGGCCCACTTCTTTGGGTCCATGTCGCGCAACTCAAGCGCTTCGCCCGCACCAGTTGAGGCGCCCGACGGAACCGCGGCGCGGAAAAGGCCCTTCTCGGTGCGGAGGTCGACCTCGACGGTGGGGTTCCCGCGCGAGTCGTGAATGTACCGAGCGTGGATTTTCTGTATTGTCATTACTGGCAACTATGCGTCAATTCGTATTATTCTGGCCTCTGGATTTAAAGGCCCCGGCTATATAATGCTGGGGAAGCATTCGGGCGAGCCCTTTCCCAGCAATTGCAGCTTGCATTTCAACAATAACCTAGTCGAGACTTTGACGAACCATTTGCTAAAGTGGTATACCTACTGATATCCTTTGTATCGCCGTAACGCTTTTAAATGAATGTGCCAAACCAAGGTTTCCACCGATCCAAATGTGGAAATCGCAGGGTAAGGGGCATTCATATCCAGGGATGGATAGGTAACCTCGCATAGTTGGCAGGTCTATGCGGCATGACGTTAGGGGATACGGTCAACAAGGAGCTGCGACGTAAGTGATGAATGGATTATAGCAGAGTTCACTATGCCAACAACACCGTCGGCTCCATGCCGGACAAGGCAGGTAATGTGACCACGGTCTTAGGGTACACAGACCTGGGTCCGGCAGCCAGGCTCAGGTTACGCGAGCTTAGGAACCGCACTACGAAGCCAAGAAGCTTCAGGGGGGACTCGGCAGAGTAAAAACGATTGAAGTATATACGTTTATAGACTAGGTTTATAGCCCGGAAGTGGCGTGATGATCACGGGATAATCACGTGGAAGACTTATCCTCAACAGCCTGCTAGTCTATGTGCAGCATGCATGCAGGCTGATCTTGTGCTACTTGTCTGTGGTGCTTTTCTGTTATGGGTGAATACTCCACACAGAACCGTTACGGTAATGTGACCGCAGATCTAGGGCGCCCAGACTGGAGTCGGGTTATGCAGTTCGCGCGACAGCAAGCCAAAGCGGCACCGCGATGACACCATGGCGGCCAGGGCGGCAATTGGAATTGCGATATGCGGCAGATAAGCATAGCCGAGCGTGTGGCGCAGGCACGGGACCCGTGTGCATAGCGCTGGAAAATTGGGTTAGAAGCTAAATCAATCGTAAAGAGCGTTACAGGCACGGGAGTTGCTAAACAGGTGCTTAGGCAAGGAATCAATACTAATCACGGCGCTGGATGCCAGCGATCAGTACTTAAAACCAAACTAAGACGAAACCGTCATTGCCTGGAGAAAAGGGCGCGACGAAAAATTGATACAACTCCACATGTTTCAAAATGTGCCCTGAGCGTGCTGCCGAGCCGCCGTGCAGTTGTCCATGCGCCTTGCATATGCACCATCACGCGCTCAGGCTCGCATAACTAAACCGCACATACAGACACTCTGTTGACAATAGACTCTTATGTAGTACTTAAGGTGTTAGAAGAAGTGTGGTAATACGAAAGCTACTATCGTAGCTGGCAGCGCTGGCCGCGCCATGTGTGGTTGTTTCAACCGTACATATTAAGTTCTTGCGGTACGACAATCACTTCTTACTGCCCTGCGAATTGTTCGGAACAGTCGTGGTTGTCGTGTTCGTGTTGCGCGTGGTGGTGCTCCGCACCGTGGTAGTGCTCTTTGGGGTGTGCGACTGGGCATGCGTCGTGCGCGTTGAGGAGCTCTTCGTAGTAACCATGTTGGCTCGATGATTCTGTGGCTGGGTGACTCTGTGACACAGGCTGTAACAGAAGCAGTTTAAATACTAGTTTCGGAGGTAGTAGTCACGACGACACATATTATGCGACTGCATGGCCAAGAAGCCGTTCCCCTGGAGCAAGCGCACACAAAGAGCGTAGAATAAACGAGGATCCCTACTCCAAATAAACATTGCTCCCATGTATCTCGGACTTCATTGGTGAAGAACTGTGGAATGATCGTCGTGGCGGTCGAAATGTCTCACCTTCGGCATGTGCGGGGGATATTAAATATGCACGTCAAAAAAGTCGCGACCGACGAATGACGGTAGAGGATGCGAACGGCAACCCGGCTTCGCAAAACAACAAAGCAAAAAAAGTGATCAATTACTACCTATCGAGGAGAAATACCCTTTGGGAAACGGGCCAGGAGTCAGGAAATTCGATTTAGCTAAATCTTTAGTGTGCGCGAGTCGCGCTTTGTAGTCTTAAGAGCGAGTCTAGATGGCGGCCGACTTGCGGAACTGGGCGCCGGCGAAGATGGCCTTGTCGCCAAGCTCCTCCTCGATGCGCAGGATCTGGTTGAGCTTGGCAAGACGCTCGGAACGGGCCGGAGCACCGGTCTTGATCTGGCCGGCGCGCAGGCCAACGACGAGGTCGGCAATGAAGGTGTCCTCGGTCTCGCCCGAGCGGTGGCTGACCATGACGCCCCAGTTTGCCTTGTAGGCCAGGTTCGCGGCGTCGATGGACTCGGTGACGGTACCGATCTGGTTGACCTTGAGGAGAAGGGCGTTGGCGCTCTTCGTCTCGATGGCCTTGGTCACGAGCTTGGGGTTCGTGACGAGCAGGTCGTCGCCGACGATCTGCACCTTCGACTCCTCCTTCTGGAAGAAGTGCTGCCACGCGGACCAGTCGTTCTCGCCGAACGGGTCCTCAACCGACACAAGCGGGTACTTCTGGAGAAGCTCGCCGTAGTACGCAGCCAGCTGCTCGGCGGTCAGGTGCTTGGACTCGTCGCTCTTCGGGTCCTTGAAGTCGAGGTCGTACTTGCCGTCCTTCAGGAACTCGGACGAGGCGGCGTCGAGGGCGATCTTGACCTTGCCCGTGTAGCCGGCCTGGTCGATGGCGCCCGTGATGAGGTCGAGGGCCTCCTCGGCAGAGTTCAGGTCCGGGGCAATGCCACCCTCGTCGCCGACGTTGCCGGCGCTGGAGCCGTACTTCTTAGCGGCGTTCTTCTTGAGGATGTGGTAGATCTCGGAGCCGGCGCGCAGGGCGTCGGAGAACGTGCTGAACTCGATAGGAGCGATCATGAACTCCTGGATGGCGAGGTGGCCGCCGGCGTGCTCGCCGCCGTTCACGACGTTCTGGAAGGGAACGGGCAGCACGTAGTTGCTCTCCTTCGTGCCGGCGATCTTGCGGATGTGCTCGTAGAGCGGGTGGCCGTGCTCGGCGGCGCCGGCGCGGGCGGCCGCCATCGAGACGCCGAGAATGGCGTTGGCGCCGAGCTTCGTCTTGTTCTCGGTGCCGTCGAGCTTCAGCAGGAAGTCGTCGAACGCGCGCTGGTCCTTGACGTCGAGGTTCGCGCGCAGCACGGCCGGCGCAATCACGTCGTTCACGTTCGCCACGGCCGTGAGCACGCCCTTGCCGCCCCACTTCTTGGGGTCCTTGTCGCGGAGCTCGAGGGCCTCACCGGAGCCGGTCGAGGCGCCCGACGGGACAGCAGCGCGGAACAGGCCCTTCTCGGTGTGGAGGTCGACCTCGACCGTGGGGTTGCCACGGGAGTCGTAGATGTAGCGGGCGTGAATCTTCGAGATCGTCATCGGGGGTGGTTTCCAGAGTGGTGGTGGGCCGCCTATGGGCCTAGCAACGGTGCGCTTATATACCCCAACGGCCACGCAACCCCTCCCCTAGCAACCGTGACAAATCGCGTCCGCCCTGCTGACTACGCGCAGCATGCACGGCTTGAGCCATCGCAAAGTCACACGACCTCGTGCTTGCGTATAGCGCTGCCACCATAACGGCCCGCAACAAAACGAGCGGCTCACGTGCGCGCGCGTTTGGGGGCCCGCGTGGTCTTCGCGGCTGGAACGAGAAAACGACGACGCGGAACGCGAGCGTTTGCGAGCGCCGGCCGCGCCGCGCGCGCAGGCGCGAGCCGAACCCGCTCGTCTTACACCCGGCCCCGGCCCGCGGCGGCTCGCGCGACGGCTAATTTAGATTATGTTCAGGCGGCACATCCCGCGCATTTAGCTAATTAATGTGTGTATAAGTTGCGACATTTTCCGCCGGTGCGGGGCCAAAACGGCGGTTCCGCCCCGAACACGCCCCGAGCGCGCCCCGAACGCGCCCCGAGCGCGCCCGGAACCCAGGCCCAGCGAATATTCCGGCGGGTCCTGGGCGTGCTGAGCCGTATGACGGGCGCGGATATTGCGCGGGTTTGCCGTGCAGCGCGGGGCCTGCCTCGGTTCCCGAGAAGCAATGAGGCAATCGGCGGCGACGCACGACGATCGATCGCGCCGCGATACGGCCACGCATCGCGCCTGTCGCACCTATGAAGGGCGTCGCTGCGACCGCCTCGGGGCGGCCGCTGACGTACAGATATGCACGATTAGATAGGTAATGCGCAGCGCGTCACATGACAGCACGCGAGGGGGTTGTTTGCAAAATACGCGTGGTCAGTGTTTACATTACGTGCAGGGTTAGGTAAGGTCCGCGGCCGCGACGCGGGGACCTACGGAGGCCCGTAGAACCCCGCAGGCGGCGCGCCACAGCCTCGGCCGAGATTTGTTGAGTAGTTGCAGTGTTTATGAGCATGAGCGTGGGCATGAGCATGAGCAAGTGTGGGTGCAGTGCGAGGGCATATGCAAGTGCGAGTGCAAATGACGGCAGGTGCAAATGACGGCAGGTGCGTGCAAGTGCGAGTGCATGCGCAGGGACATGCGTTTCTTGGACATCTGTTTCTTGCGGTGCTATCTCTCCGAAGACCGCGTCGCAGGACGCGCGCCCATTGTGGCGGCCGCGGCGCGCTCGGCCAGAAGCCGCTCGGCGGCCCGCTCCGCGCGCTCGGGGCTCATCTCGCGACTCGCGCCCAGCCGCTCGTTGCTGTTGCGCGGCGACATGTGGCTCGCGCGCTCGCTGCGCGCGTCGGCACCACCGCCGCGCGGCGAGCCGCCCTCTTGTGGCAGCATGACTAGCGTGGCCGAGTGGTTGCTCTCGTCGAGCTGCAGCCGGATCGACGGCTGCCGCGAGCGCGGCGCGGGCTGCGTCGAGCTGCGGTTGCGCGTGCGCAGGGCCGCGGCGGCCGCCGACGCCGCCAGCGTGCCGCCGTTCGAGCCCGCCGAGCTGCTCGTCGAGCTCAGGCTCGGCGTCCGCGGCGGCGACGTGTGCATGTACGGGCCCGCGTTGTGGTCGGCCCAGCCCCACGTCGGCACGGCGCCGTACAGCGACCGGCGCCGCTTCATCTCGCCCATTGGCGGGCGCGGCCACGCGTCGCCGAACGAATGCGCGGACTGCGAGCGCATGAGCTGCACGGGCTCGTCGCCGACGCTCGGCGCGCGCCCGCTGCTCACGAACGGCGGGAACGACGTCACCGACGCGTTCATGTCCGGCGAGCTCTGCAGACTCTGCATGCTCGGGCTGTACACGGGCGGCGCACCGTCCACCATGTACTCCGTGTTGAGCGGGCTGTGGGGATGGCCGAAGGACGACCCGACCGACGTGAGCGAGGCTGTGGAGCCGCCCTTCGACGCGTACATCATGCCTGCGTCAAACCCGCCGTCGGGCTCGCCGTCCGGCGCGCCGCCGTAGCCGCTAACAAACGGCTCGTACGCAGACATCGAGCGGCCGTGGCCCATGTTGCGCGGCGGCGCCATTGCCGGCATGAGCTGCGGGCCTGCGCCGGGCCCCGGCGCGGGGCCCTGGTGCATTGCGTGCATGGGCGGCATGTTGTGGAACTGCATGCCGGCGCCGCCCTGCATGCTGGGCGCGCCCGGGTACGCGCCGAGCTGCTGGTGGTAGCGCCCGGCGGGCTGGCCGTGCGGCGGCGGCGAGCCGTGCGCCGCGTAGACGCGCTGCTGCGGCTGGAAGACGCCGTAGCCCTGCGCGTGGCGCGAGCCGGCCGGCGACACGAGCATGCGCTGCTGGCTCGGCGTGAGCTGCCAGCCGCCGTCGGCGTGCGTCGGCGTGCGGTCCAGCGGCACGGGGCCCTGCGGGCCCATGCCCATCATGGGCTGCGAGCCCGCGGCGGCGGCGGCCGCGTTGCTGGCGGCCGCGGCGGCGGCGCGGTACTGCTGGGCAAACACGCTGTTGTCGGCCTGCGAGGGCGGCATTTTCATCGAGCGCGACTTGGCGCGCCGGTTCTGGAACCAGATCTGCACGGTGCGCGGCTCGAGGTGTGTCTCGCTCGACAGCCGCATGCGGTCCTCGCGCTCGGGCCGCGGGTTGCGGTGGAAGAACGCCTCGAGGATCTCGATCTGCTCCTTTGCGATGCGCTTGCGCGAGTCGCGGCGGCCGTCCTGCGTCGGTGTCGGCGTGGCGGCGGCGCCTGCTGTTGGCGTGGCGCTTGACGCTGGCGTGGCGCTTGTTGTTGGCGTGGCGCCTGCCGCCGGCGTGGCCGTGGCGGCGTCGCCCGCGCGCGGCGTGACGGTCGACGGCGTGCGCCGGCTCTTTGGCCTTGTTTTGGAGGCTGATGCGCGCGGCGTCGACGGCCCGCGGTCCGGCGTCGTGTCTGCGCCGCTGGCCGGCGCGCTGGCCGGCGCGGCAGTAGCCGCAGCGGCCGGCTCGTCGCCCGGCGGCATGCTCACGACCGACAGATTACTGGATAGCGAGCCCGACGAGGACTGCGAGCCGCGCATGGGCGAGAACTTGTCGGCGGCGTTCTTGCGGGCGGCCGCGGAGGCGGACTCGGCGACGGGCGGCGGCGACGCGGCGGCCGCGTTTGTCTCGGAGCGGGTTGTCTCGGAGCGGGCGCGCGGCGCGCGCTCCTTGTGCTTCGGCGACTGCGACGCGTAGCGGCTGCCCGGCGCGTCGCCCTCTGCGGCGCCGGCGTGCTCCTGCACGCGGGGCAGCGCCGGGAACGGCTGGCCGGCCATGTAGGGGCTCTGCAGCGCGAGCGACTCCAGC
Organism: Entelexis sp. DX6506; assembly: GCA_037041025.1. Lineage (NCBI taxonomy): Eukaryota > Fungi > Ascomycota > Dipodascomycetes > Dipodascales > Trichomonascaceae > Entelexis > Entelexis sp. DX6506. Next base: position 1,138,514 of record JAXQHU010000039.1, read on the forward strand.
GGGCTCTCGAGCCCGGCTCCAGCAGCATAGCTTGGAGAGTCGTGCGCGCGCGCGCCGTCGAACGGGTATGCCGCGAAGTCGCGCACGGGCGTGCGCATCATGCTGGCCGTGAGGTCCGGGCTCGCGTCGCCGGCGAGCATTGCGGCCGGGCCGGCGTGGCCGTACGAGGCGCTGTGCGAGGGCGAGACGAGCGGGTAGCGCATGGTGAACGCCTCGGAGAGCTCGCGCTTGTGGCCGCGCGGCGCCGCGTCGGCGCCGTCGAAGTCGGGCGCGTCCGGGCCGTGCAGCTCGCCGGGGCCGACGAACTCGGGGCGCGCGAGGCCCTGCGGGACGTGCATGCTCGGGTCGTCGAAGAAGAAGCCGCGGTCGCCCGCGGCGCGGCGGAAGTCGCCGAAGTCGTCGTCGGCGTCGAGCGGCTTCGCGGGCGGGCCGGCGTCGCGCGGATCCAGCTCGTCATAGGCCACGAACGAGTCCGGCTCGAACGGTTTGGCGCCATCCCAGGGATCCACGAAGTCCGTGGCGGTGTGACGGTTGTGCGGGTCCTCCCATGCGGTGAATTCCATGCTCTCGAAGGCCGGTGCAGCGGGGGTTCGTCTGCATGCACCGCGAATGTGCGCCTGCAAATCGACCGATCACGCGAGTGACGGGCGGGAGGCGAAGGCGCGCTGGGTTCTGGGCGGCCGGCGGCGGGTTGCTGCTCGGCTCGGCGACGGTGCGCAGAAGGCGGTCGGGGGGGTTTGTGCCTCGCCCGCGGGCAGATAGCAGAATTTGTTTTAGAACGGGGCTCGGCGCTCGGCGCAGCGGCGTTCAAATCGGTGTTTGGGCTCGGGGTGCGGCGGCGTATGTATTTCCACCGATTCCGACAGCACGACTCCCAAGCTTGAAGACCGGCGGGTTCTGGCTCGAGTGCGTGGGATTCTGTTCGCAGACGCTAATGACTAAGCACGTGATTCCCGGGCCCTGGGGCTCTGGCGTGGGTCGCAGGCAACGCCAAAACCAAAACCTGCTAGGCTGCCCGCCGGGCGCCGCGATACGCCCGCCCAGCCGGCCCGGCAGGCGTAGCCGCCCGCGCAGCCCGCGCAGCGCGGCCTGTCCAGATCGTCGCCCTGGGACATGGGCGCCGGACCCTCGCGCGTTTACTAATTGTGCAGCCTGCATGCGCGCTGCAGCTGGCTTGCCGTCTGCTCGGCCCCGCCGTTTGCCGCCGGAGACCTGATCGCGGCCGCTTTGCGCGCGAGGCGCCGCGGCCGCCTCGCTGCGCGCCGCCTATATTTCCCTGGCGCCGGCGACCCCGCGGCTCTGAGATCCCCCGATCGCTCGGCCCTCTGACTAAGGCGGCTCGCTTGGCGCTTGTAATCACCCGTCCCCTGCATATTCTTAGCTGTCAATCAGCGGTCGTCTAGCCCATACGACCCGCGCGGTTTCCGGCAGACGGCCGCCGCAGCCCGCAGCCCGCCGCCTCGCGGCTCTTATAAATCGCCGCCTGCCTCGCACGCTGCTGCCGCGCTCGCCGGTCACACCCTGCTAATTATCCGTGTACAATAGAGAATATAGACTTGTGTATGTGTATGTTTGGCGCCTCGCGTGTTTCACGCCCCGCCGCGCAATTAAGCTCGCGCTCTTATTTCGCAACTCGCTTCGCTGCAGCAACTCGCCGCCACGCGCACAAATCCCCTACCTCGAGCCGCGCGCGCATGCCCGCGAAAAACCCGCGTGCTAACGCATGCTTCTGCTGCATGCTCTTAAGCGTACCCGTGCCTTGAAGCGTAATGCGGTTTGTTGTCTCCGCTCATTGGCTTACGCCCTGATTAGTACCCTCCATTATACACATGCGTCCTGCACGCTGGCGTTCGATCGCTGTCAACACTGTGTGTTTTGCTTCTGTGGGCACGCGCCAGAATGCCATGCGTCTTGTGCCGATCAATCATGTCTCAGCGCCGGCCGCGTTGCTCTGCAACCCGCCGCTTTGCTCTGCGCAATGCGCCGCCGCCGCCTCTAGGCAATTTTTTATTTTTAGCATGGGCCCATTTCCATAATTATCGTCTGCATCTTCTAGCTAACCCCGCACTTTACGAGCTGGCCCGCCCTCATCGCCAATTCTGCCACTTGTGCGCTAAACCTCCGCTTGGGTCAGGAACCGCTTAGGGCAGGCACTGGAAAATATCGATCCAATAGAAGTCGTGGCTCATGTGCATGCGGGCCTGGATGGTCTGAAAAAAAAAAAATTTACTGCGCACGATCCAGACCCTGGCGCTTGCGAAATTATGTACTTACCATGCATAACACTCACGATGGCTCCCAACCATTCGCGAGCAGGCAGGGTTGCGCAAGCGAGGAACCCTCGCTGGTTGGTCGATCGCGTGGCGCTTGTTTGAGGGCAGCCAGGCGCAATGCGCTCAGCGACAGGCGCGATGCACTCAGTGACAGGCCTAAGCATATTTGGATGGCTGCAGAAGAGCCTCTTTCTTTGTTTTTTCTCTTCCTCGGTTGCGTTGAGCAGTAGTCTCAGGCCAGAGTAATCACACCCCGACCTCTTTCACTGCATTCAACCCAGTCGACTGCTCATTTACTGCGCGTATGGAGCGAAAAGCCGGCTGCGCGCCTTAGCAGGCGGGCCCACAGTTTATGTGGTTCAGCCCGAACCCTTGTTTTGGGGCCGAGGCTTGATCTCTCCCGATTGCCTATAGAGGAGTGTGTGCGCGATTGAACGCGACTGGGTACGTAGCTGGATGCACATGCTTGATTGCCGCGTACTTAGTGCCGCGTTTCGTCAGTGTCAACTCTGGAGCGGTATCTCAACGATAGCACTCACAGCAAAGCAACAGCGCGGCGCGCGATTTTTAAGCGCGCGTGCGTCACACGAGTACTGCGTGTGAATGGTCTTTGAATGGTCTTTCGCCTGTACCTGTTCTTGCTCGGCGGCGACGGGTCGACGACCTCGGCGGTTCTCTGCTGGCCGTATCCCGCGGCGCGTTCCACAAAAAAAGATTAGGTGACCATGAAAAATTACGCCGGTTTAGAGCAGAGCTAGCGAGCATGGCGAAGAAAAGCCAGTCCAGGGAGGACGCCGGCGGGCTCGAGAATAGCCGGTTTGCGGCTATCCAGAAGGACCCGCGGTTCAAGCTTCCTCGGCGCAAATCCATCAAGGGAGACCTCGATACGCGGTTCAAGTCTGCGCTGTCGAGCGACAATCGGTTCACAACAAAGGCCCCGATCGACAAATACGGCCGTCGCGTGCGGAGCAAGGACGCCAAGAAGCAATTGAGCCGGTACTACAATTTTGACGAGGACGAGGAGCAGGCGAAGTCCGGCAGCTCCGACAGCGAGTCCGAGGACGCGGCGGCCGCCGAGAGCGATTTGGAGAGCAGCGGCTCGGAGTCGGGCTCCGGGTCCGAGTCGGAGCCCGACGCGCAGGCGTCGGCTCCGCGGCGCCAGCTGTCGAAGCGCCAATTGATGCGCGGCGAGGGCGTCTCGGACATGAGCTCGGACGAGTCGAGCGACGAGGAGTCCGACATCGAGGAGGACCTCAAGGCGCAGATCGACGAGTACGAGCAGGTGCGCGGCTCGCGGGAGAGCGTGCCGCAGGGCGACGAGACGCGGCGCATTGCCGTCGTGAACATGGACTGGGACAACATCACGTCGACGGACCTCATGGCGACGTTCTCGAGCTTCATTCCGCCGAGCCGCCGCATTCTTTCCGTGCGCGTCTTCCCCAGCGAGTACGGCAAGAAGCGCATGCTTGACGAGGAGATGGCCGGCCCGCCGCAGGACCTGTTCGACAAGGAGGACGCAAGGGCGGCGCCGCAGCGGCCGCAGGAGGTCGACGAGGACCAGGACTACAGCAGCACGCGGCTGCGCAAGTACCAGCTGCAGCGGCTGCAGTACTACTACGCGGTTGTCGAGTGCGACACCGTGGCCACGGCGGCGGCGATCTACGACAAGTGCGACGGCACCGAGTACGAGAGCACGGCAAACTTCTTTGACCTGCGCTACGTTCCCGACGACGTCGAGTTCAACGACAAGCCGCGCGACGAGTGCCGCAAGCTCCCGGCGTCGTACCAGCCCACGAACTTCACGACGGACGCGCTGCAGCACTCGAAGGTGAAGCTGACCTGGGACGAGACGCCGAAGGAGCGCGCGCGCATGGCGCAGAAGGCGTTCAGCCAGGCCGACGTCGAGGACGCGGACCTGCGCGCGTACCTGGCCAGCGACAGCGAGGACAGCGACAACGGCGAGGACGCTGCCGCGAAGTACCGCGCGCTGCTGGGCGGCAGCGGCAGCGGCAGCGGCGCCGGCGCCGGCGATGCGGCCGACAGCGACGACGAGGGCGGCGTTGAGATCACATTCAACCCCGTGCTCGAGGGCAAAGAGGCGAAGCTCGAGATGCTGGGCGACGGGAAGCCGAAGAACGGCGGCGACGAGGACGCCGACGACCAGATCACGACCATCGAGAAGTACCGGCTGAAGGAGAAGGAGCGGCGGCAGCGGCGCATGGAGCGGTACCGCGCGCGCAAGCAGGCCGAGCAGGAGGCGAGCGAAAGGCAGGCGGAGACCAACAACGCGGAGCTCGAGCTGCTGGCGATGGACGACGACCTGGCGAAGCAGGCGAGCGCTGCCGACGACGGGAAGAAGCCGCACAAAAAGATGACGAAGACGGCGGCGAAGAAGAAGGCGGCGAGCGAGGCGGAGCAGGAGTTCGACACGCAGGACCCGCGGTTCCAGGCGCTGTTCGAGGACCCGGACTTCGCGATCGACTCGACGCTGCCGCAGTTCAAGAAGACGAAGGCCATGGAGGACATCATCCAGGAGCGGCGGCGGCGGCAGAACGCGGGCGACGGCAAGCCGCACGAGCCGCAGGAGCCGCGGCCGCGCAAGCGCGCGCAGCAGAACGACGTCGACACGGCGCAGCTCGTGTCGAAGCTGCGCCGCAAGCATGCGCACTAAGTTATTCGGTATATATTGCAGCGTGCAGACTGTGCACTAATTAGATCTGTGAACCGCTGTGACTAGGATTCGAGTCTGTCAACTGAGTATTCAGAACGGGTGCTGATTAGGACTGGCCTGCGATGACGGCCTGAGATCGGACCGATGTGGCGCTCACTATTCAGAAAGTACCTAGACTGCTTAGTGTATATATGCTCAGTGTATATATTAGCGAGATCTGTAAAACGTGCTGATCAGGATTTGAGGTGTGATGAGGCCAGTCCGATCTGTATGGCCAGGCTACAGTAAACATATCAGGAAGGCACGGGGTGCGGGCCATATTAACTCGCGGAATCTGTAACGTGCTGTGATGAGGTCTTGAGGGCCGAGATCGGGCAGATCAGAGCGATTAGATCTGATGGATCAGATACGCTCGTGCATCCCGATAGAGGCCTAGCCGGGGCGGATAAGACCCAAACACGGACCGATAGTAAAGATCGGACTGTGAATTGCGAGCGCACGGCGGCGCGCGATAGCCGCACGCGCTTATCTGGCGGCAAGGTCGCACAGCCAGGCAAATGGTTTGGGCCGTGCGTAGAGCACAAAACCACGGCCACGTAGACAATTACTGCCACATAAATAGATTAAGCGTATCTAGAGCTTCTAGTTTAGAGTATTTGCAAACGGACGGCGCTACTTTATGCCGTATTCAATGGCGCGAGGGCAGTTTAGTTGCTCGGGTTCCTACGGCGGCGCGTGAGTCAGCAGGGGGCCGCCCACTTGACTAAGAGCGTCCGGGGAAAAGTTCACCCACTGGCCATGGCGTTCGAAGACTACTTCTCGGTGCAGGTGTTTTTCCTGACGTTCCGCGAGGTGCTGGAGTCGGCAATCATTGTGAGCGTGCTCCTGACGTTCCTGAAGCGCGGTGGGTTCGGCGAGGCGGCGGCGACGTCGCCCGAGAGCCGCAAAGTGTACAACCAGCTGCGGCTGCAGGTGTGGGCCGGCGCGGGCGCGGGCATCTTGGTGTGCATGCTTGTGGGCGGCGCGTTCATTCTGACGTTCTACATGCTGGGCACGAATCTGTGGGACCGGACGGAGAAGCTGTGGGAGGCGTTTTTCTGCATTCTGGCGTCGGTGATGATCACGGTGATGGGCAAGTCGATGCTGCGGATCAACAAGATGCAGGACAAGTGGCGGGTGAAGCTTGCGAACCTGATTGTGCACCGGTACGGGGAGGAGGATGCGCGGCCGGCGCGGCCCAGCACGTTCAAGGGCCGCGTGAAGCACTTCAACAAGAAGTACGCGATGGCGCTGCTGCCGTTTGTGACGACGCTGCGCGAGGGCCTTGAGGCGGTGGCGTTTCTCGGCGGGCTGGGCGCGTCGCAGCCGTCGTCGAGCTTCCCGCTGGCGGTGCTTGTTGCCGTGGTGCTGGGCGTGCTTGTTGGCGTGGCGATGTACCAGTACGGGGCGAACCACGTCAGCGTGCGGTACTTTGTGATTGGGTCGACGTGCTTCCTGTATCTTGTTGCGGCGGGGCTGTTTTCGCGCGGCGTGTGGTTCTACGAGATGCACCAGTTCATCTCGCGGGTGGGCCAGGACGTGAGCGAGCTGGGCTCGGGCCCGGGGTCGTACGACATCCGGCGCAGCGTGTGGCACGTCGACTGCTGCAACCCCGAGACGGACGGGCCGTACATGATTTTCAACGCGCTGCTCGGGTGGCAGAACTCGGCGACGTACGGGTCGGTGATCTCGTACAACCTGTACTGGGTGGCGGTGATGCTGATGGTGCTGCGGCTGATGTACAAGGAGCAGCGGATGCAGAAGTCGAAGGCGCTGCTGGACGAGGAGTCGTCGCTGATCAACCGGGCGAGCGACATGCTTGGGCGGCAGCGCGCGCGCGAGGCGAACTGACGGGCCCGAAAGGGTTCGATCTGGAGAAATTGCGCGAGTTGGCGCGCCGGTTCGCACGAGTTTAGTGCCCGGTTGAAATTGCGCGAGTTAATGCACGAGTCGGCGGCGCGTTGGCTTACGAATTGGCACGAATTGGCACGAATTGGCACGAATTGGCACGAGTTTAGTGCCGGGAGTTCGTGGAGAAAGTGCGCGAGTTGGCGCGCCAGTTCGCACGAGTTTAGTGCCCGAGTTCGTGCTCTCGTTGGCGCCAATTGCGCAGTACAGATGAGTAACGGCTAACGAATAATGAGTATAAGCACCTAGTTTACAGCAGACTCACGAGTCCATCTCGATGACGCCCGAGACACACGTCAGCAGCTCGTCGGCCGCGTTGTACGCCTTGGCCTCGACGGAGTACTCGCCCGGCGGCACGTTCTCGGGCAGCTCGATGACGCGCGACAGGCTGAGGAAGCCCGCCGCGACGGGGCACTCGAGGTCGACCTCGGGCAGCAGCTCGCACAGGTCGTAGCGGCGGTTCACGAGCGTGATGAACCCGTAGCGCACAAGCACGTCCACGTACGCGCCGTCCTCGATGTCCTTCTTCACGGTGCCCTTCGCGCTCACCGTGAGGTTCTCGCCCGGCGCGGGCGGGAACGGCTCGACAAGAAGCTCGTCAATCTGCACGAGCTGCGGCTCGCTGTCGAGGCACGTCTCCAGCGGCGTGTTGCCCGGAATCTCCGCCTGCGCGTGCGGCGCGCTGTGCACGGCCAGCCCGGGCAGGACGAATTGGTTCGCCGACCACGCTGCCGCCGTCGCCAGCGCCGCACAAATCCCAAACAGCCCAATCCGCATTGCCAGGGGTTGCTGCAGGACGCTGGGGAGGAGGCGCCCTGTTCCGCCAGCCTGCCTGGCCCGCGTCACGTGCGCGCCATCCGCCGCCGCATATGCAAGGCTGGCGCCGCCGGGTGCGTCGGGGCTGGTCGGGCTGCTCGCGCTGGTCGGGCTGCTGGGGCTGCTGGGGCTGCTGGCGGCTCCGCTCCCGGGGGCGCTGGTTGGTGGCGCCTCGGGGAGTTCCGTGCTGGCCGGGCTCGCGCGTGCGCTTGCGCGCGGGGCGCTGCGGCGGCTGAGTGGCGCCTGGGGGCGCGCCTCGGACGCGCGGCGGTGCACAGACATATAACTGGAAACTAGTAATTTTACTCGCCTAATATGTGCGGCCGGCGCGGAGCTAATTCGCGCCTGGACCCGGGCCGGGCCCGACCGCAATCTTAATGCTAATGCGTGAGGGAACAACCCAATGCATGCAACCTTGTAAAGCGGTCGGCGGCGGTACTACGGTGGCACTGCGGCGGCACTGCGGCGGCACTACGGTGGCACTACGGTGGCACACGTTGGCACCACGGCGGGACTACGTTGGCGCTGCGTTAGTTAGCTTGTTGATGGAGCTGATATTTGGCTAAGTATTTTAGGTGATCCTGGTAATTGTGGTGGTCGTGAGTAGCGATAGTACGTGGTCGTGAGTGATTGTTGTGGGTGGCTGTTGTGTTTTAGGTGGTTATGGGCGGTTGTTGTAGGTTGTTGTAGGTGGTTATGGGCGGTTGTTGTATGTGATTGTAGGTGGTTGGGGGCGGTTGTTGTAGGTTGTTGTAGGTGGTTATAGGTGGTTGTACGCGGTTGTATGTCTCGTCGTAGTTTGTGGTGCTGCTTTGGGTCTATTTTTGAGCGTTGGTTGACTCGTTGCTTAATTAATTGATTTATTGCTTTCCATAGTCATTTCTTACTATGTTGGCCCGCCTAGGTCTTGTGATGATGCTGTGCTGTCCGGAATTGACGTTGATGATCATATTCTTCCTTGGCTTGTTTCGGTTCAATCTGGACCGCAGCGTTTGCTGTGTTAGGTTATGCGTTGTTTCTTGTTTGTTTGTATGTGGCCGTCCGTGGACTGGCCCCGCAGATAAAGTTTGGAAATTGGAAATTGGAAACACGCCTGAGGGCCCGGCTTCATTTAACTGAAAAGAGAGTGAGCAACTTAATGGCCTCCGCGCCGCCCTCTCGCAGGCATATAACCAGCCGCGTTGGCCCCGCTCTCCAGGCACCGCATTCTTTATTGCCCCGACACTCCTTTAGCCGATGTTCCAGGTCAGCTCCACCGCGCTCGTTATTGCATTCTTTGCGCCCATGGCCGCGGCCCTCCCGCTGGGCTCGCAGCCCATCCCCGGCGTCGTGCACGTCCCCATCAAGAAGGTCACACACAAGGACATCGGAAACGTACACATGCCGCAGCTGCACGAGCAGGAAAAGCGCTCGTCCACGACGCGCAACATCGACCTTGACGCGCTGTCGAACCAGCGCTACTACTACCTGACCGAGGCCGATATTGGCACGCCCGCGCAGAAGCTCGACCTGCTCATCGACACGGGCTCCAGCGACACGTGGGTGTTCACGTCGCAGACGCAGCGGCGCCGCGGCAACGGCCAGACCACGACGTTCGACTCGTCGCAGTCGTCGTCGTTCAAGTCCAACAACACGAACTGGCAGATCCAGTACGGCAAGGGCAGCGCCAGCGGCTCGTGGGGCACCGACAAGTTCAAGATCGGCGGCGCCACCGTCAAGTCGCTGTCGATCGGCCTTGCGAACCAGGTCAGCCAGGTGTCGACGGGCATTGTCGGCGTCGGCCGCCCGCAGGCCGAGATCACGGTCAACAGCGGCACGGGCCTGTACAACAACCTGCCGCTCGAGATGCAGGCCGAGGGCCTCATCAACGCGGCGGCGTACTCGCTGGCGCTCGACGACCTGAACGCGTCGCAGGGCAACATTCTGTTTGGCGGCGTGGACCACGACCAGTACGAGGGCCAGCTGGTTGAGCTGCCGATTGTGCACCCGAAGCACTTCGGCGTGACCGTGCAGAGCATCAACGGCGACCAGCAGGCGACGTACAACCTGCTGAACAAGCCGATGACGGCCATTCTCGACTCGGGCACGTCGCTGACGTACCTGGACGGCGACTCGCTGGGGGCGCTGCGCACGGCGTTCAACTCGAACCCGTCGTTTGCGATGGGCGAGCGCTACTACTCGGACTGCAACATCACGACGAACCTGTGGTTCGACTTTGGCGCGACGAAGATCCCCGTGCCGGCGTACAACTTCATGTGGCCGATCGACCTGTTTGTGGACGGGCTGACGGCGAGCCTGGACTTCCCGCAGAACTCGTGCTACATCGGCATTGAGCAGAGCTCGTCGGACGAGAACTTCCTGCTGCTGGGCGACGACGTGCTGCGCGCGATGTACGTGGTGTACGACGTCTCGGACAACCGTGTGGCGGTTGCGCGGTCGAAGCCGAGCTCGGGCAACCCGAAGATCGAGGCGATCATGCCGGGCAAGCCGATTCCGGGCTCGCTGTCGGCCTAAGCACGGTGCGGGCCGGCCTGCAGCGCTGGCACGACGGACTACCATTAGCCTGACTAGCATTTATAGTTTGACTAGCATTAACTTGACTAGCGTTTATCGCGCGTATTCGACTAGCATAGCTTGATCGGCATTCACAGCTTGACTAGCATGAGCTTGACTAGCGCCCATAGCTTGGCTAGCATTAGCTTGACCAGCGTTGATTGCGTGTTTCACTAGCATAGCCTGATCGGCATTCACAGCTCGACTAGCATTAGCCTGACTAGCATTGGCTTGCATTAGCCTGACTAGCGTTTATTGCCTGACTAGCGTTTATTGCCTGACTAGCGTTTATTGCCTGACTAGCGTTTATTGCCTGACTAGCGTTTATTGCCTGACTAGCGTTTATTGCCTGACTAGCGTGTATCGCCTGACTAGCGTTTATCGCCTGACTTCGCGTATCTGACTAGCATTCATAGCTGGAGCTGGATTCATATTCGACTCGCTCGCGCGATAACATGTACATAGATATATGGTGCGGGCGCCGGGCCCGCAAAAAGGTCCCGTGCGGAGTAGGCGGACCGGCCTATTTGGCGCCGCCGGCGGCAAACGCCTGCTCGCCGCCGGCCAGCAGGTCGTTCGAGTCGGTGATGCCCATGCCCTTCTCCATCTCGGCGAGCTGCTGCTCGGACAGAATGCACAGCGAGAGCGGGACGCCGAGCAGCATCGTGGAGGATGTGATGACCCAGAGCGACTTGCCGCCGAAGCGGAGGGCGGACTGGAAGAGCGAGGTGGCGGAGCCGAGCGACGAGAGCACGCTGTCGCGGTAGTTCGGCGGGACGATGTCGCGCAGCGCGGAGAGGCGCTCGACGAGGCTCTCGTTCACGTCGTAGTCGTCCTCCTCGAAGTCGTCGAACGCGTCCTCGCCCTCGCTGAGCTCCTCGGTGATCCGGGGCTCCTGCGAGACGCCGGGCTGGTCGTCCTTGGGCATTAGCTCGACTTTAACCATGGTGCGTAGATGTGTTTAGTCGTTCCTAGTCGGGGCCCGAATTTTTCAGGCTTGCCGAGCGCAGTGCGGCCGTGAATAATCACACTAGGCGTATCGCGGCTCGCGCGGCGGCGACACCGCAACGGCGCGGCGGCAGCGCGCGCGGGGCCGTCGGTACATAAAATGACACTGTTTTTTTTTGGTTGCCGTGTCGTTGCGAGTTTTGGCCGGCGGCCGGCGGCGGCGCGGTGACGCGGGTCGGCCGCCGAGGGTTAGGAAGCGCGTGTCACCGAATAACCGCCAAAATACCAAATAAAAACTAGAGAAAGAGTCGGCAATGGCACTGTCTTACGGCGCCGGCAGTTTGGTTTAGAGTACTAAATATAGACGTAGGAAACCAATTGAGTGTGAGCAAGCGCGGGAGGCTGCCTGATTCAGCTCCATTCACCATTAGGGTAGTGCTGTTGCAGATTCACCATTAGGGTAGTGCACTGTTTTGCAGGCCTGAAGTGCTAGTTGTCGCACCTACAGACATTCACAAAACCTTGGGGCCATTCACTATCACTTCAGGGTACGGTGTTGCAGGCCTGAAGTGCTAGTTGTCGCACCTACAGACATTCACAAAACTTTGGGGCCATTCACTATCACCTCAGGAAGGCCTGTGCATGTGTCCGTTCAGACTTCGTCGGGCCAGCACGCCGGCTTCCACCACTCTGTAACAAATCGTAATGCGTGTGCTAATAAATAATGCTAGAGCTTCTGCACGCTGCGGCGCTGGCGGCTCGAGTCCTCGGCGTCGTCGAGGTCGTCGCCCGCGAGCGACGAGTACAGCGACAGCCGGCGGTGCGAGAGCGTCATGAGCTGCATCTGTCGGCGCAGGCTGTCGACGGTCGAGCGCAGAAAGCTGAGCTCCTCGGACATGCGCGCGTTCTCCATGGACAGCTTGACCATGAGCTGCTGCTGCGACGCGTGCGACGCGGCGGCGTCCTGGATCTCGGTCCACAGGCGCTCGTACTCGGACAGGATCTGGGCGTCGAGGTCCGACGCGCTGCGCTGCGCCTGCCGCGCGGCCGCCTCGAGCTGCCGGCGCAGCGCGCGGTTCTCGAGCTGCACGGCGTCGATCTTCGCGGTCTGCGCGTGCAGCGCCGGCGCGAGCTGCGCGAGCGGGCACGCGCGGGCGTGCTCGGCGACGGCGTCCGCGTCCGCGTCCGCGTCGAGGTGCCACGCGCAGCCGACGTCGCGGCCGGGGCAGCGCGCGGGCGGCTCCGGCGCCGCCGGCGCGTCCTCCGCGTCCTCCGCGTCGCTGGCGTCGCCGCACCGGCACGCGTCGGCGTCGAAGCGCCGGCGCTCGACGGCGCGCGTGCACGGCGCGTGGCACGCCACGCGCACGAAGCCGCAGTCGAGCGCGACGTGCGACTCGAGCAGCCAGCGCTCGCCCCGGAACGCGCACCCGCGCGCCGCAAACGGGCACGCAACCACAAGGCCGTCGAGCATCGCGCGCACAATCAGCGGCGCGGGCTGCGGCTCGTGGAGCACGGGCTTGCGGTCGATCGGGCAGCGCGTCGGGCGGCGGTCCTCGACGGCGAGGCGGTTTGTGGCGAGAATGCAGTCCTTGCAGAACGTGTGTCCGCAGTCTGTGCAGTACGGGTCGACGAGGGCGGTGCGGCAGATCGGGCACACGAGCTGCTCGTCGACGGCGTCGTAGTCGAGGCTCCACCAGTCGACGGACTCCGTGGGGTGCCCCGGCTCTTCAATCACGGTCTCGCGCGCGTCGCTCATTCTTCTGCCGCGCGCGGGCCGGTGGGAACATTCACGGCCGGCGGCGAGATGGGGGCTAGCGCTTGTGTGCCGGCGGAGGCGCGGGGCAGGGGTTCCTCCGCATCCGGGCATGACGCAGCTTCTCCACATCCGGCGGCCGAGCAAGCGCCGCAGTCACAGCCAAGGCCAGCGGGTGTTATTTCGAAACCAGTGGAGGGTATACGGGTGAGGTAGACAGGCCGTGGAGGCGTAGCATCTAAGGGCTAATTGTAAGGGCTAATTGTAGGTCAGCTGTATTGTTTGTAGCAGCGTAGTTATTTGTAGCGTGGGCTAAGGCTGGGCTAAAACTATGGCTAGAGCTAAAACTATGGGGTCGTGCGGGCTGCTACTGAACGAACACCTGAGTAGGGCCATCAGTATAAGGCTAGCAGATTAGCATTGGCCGAGCCGTTGCCTAACAGCGAGTTATTAAACGCTAGAACGGGCTCCTTATAGGCTAGCAACGGGCTCCATGGGCTAACAACTGACTTCATGGGCTAACAACTGGCTCCATGAGCTAACAACTGGCTCCATGAGCTAACAACTGACTTCATGGGCTAACAACTGACTCCATGAGCTAACAACTGACTCCATGGGCTAACAACTGACTTCATAGGCTAGTGCACAGCATTGGGCCGCGCGTGGTGCGCCGTAAGTGCGTGTGACCTTCTAGTGAACCAATTAAGCTTAAAGCAACCAGCGTGCTGGCAATTAAATAAAAGTCCGCGCCCCTTCTACTGCGTGTACGGCGGCGGCGGCGTCTCCGGCACGCGCTGCATCCGCGCGCTGTACGACGCCGGCGGCGGCTGGTACGCTGCTTCCTGCTTGCGCTGCTCCGTCCGCCGCTTGCGCCTCTGCGCGAGCGGCGTCACCACAAGGATGAGAATCAGAACGAGCAGCCCGAGCATTGTGGTGGCGACACTGCGGCGAGCAATTAATAAGGCGTAAGTCGCTCATTTTCCGCCGCGATTATGCAGCGGCCTTGCATGGCGCGCCGCATGCGGGGCGCCCGCTCGATGCGCGATAATCCCCGCCCGGGTTCGCTCGCTAGGCTCGCCCAGCAGGCAGTTCGCCCAGTAGGCAGTCCGCCCAATAAACGGTTCGCCCAATAGATCGTTCGCCCAATGAACGGTTCGCCCAATAGGCAGTTCGCCCAATAGGCAGTTCGCCTAATAGGCAGTTCACCCAATAGGCACTTTGTGGTGCTGGTAGGCGGCTCGCGGTGCTGAGAAGGAGTCCATGTTCCCTACCGCCGCGCTCTCGGATACGTGAACGTACATTACATATTTTTTATTTTGTTCATTTCTGCTGAGTCCGGAGGCTTCTTGGCTCCGTAGAGATTGCTAGCCACGAGTAGCCCGAGCCCAATTGTCGGACCCCAATGGCCGGACGTTGGTTCTATATACTCTATGTACCCTAGTCCGTGTCACATTTCCGCCACTGCGAGACGCCGTGCCGCGTGAACAAGCGCTCTCGACTTAGAGCCAGAGCGGATACGCGGCCGATCGGCAACCAGGCTAATTGGAGCGCTCACAGTTATATACGAACACTACGTAGCGTAGTAGAGGGATACTATGTATACGCGTTATAGCAAGCGAGTCTAGAAAGGACTCTGGGCGGTGCTTTGGACGTGCTTTAAACGTGCCTTAAACGCACTTTGGCAGGCTGGCAGCCTCTGGCAGTGCCTCGGACGTGCTTGGACGTGCTTGGATGTGCTTTGGCAGGCTTTGAATGTGCCTCGGCAGCCCTTTGACCACCCATGGGCAGCCGTTGGCCGCCTAAGCGGAGCTGGCAGCCCACGCTTTAGCTGTCCTTCCGCAGCCCTTGGGCCGTGCTCCAGTGCGCCGCGCTTCGGCGCGCTCACCAGCGCACTCCAGAGCCCCAAGTGCATCCTAAACGAAGCGTCTCGCGCGTTGCTATCGGCGTCTCATCCGCGCCGCGTCGCCGAGCCGGCCGGCCTAGCGCGTGCGGATGTCGTTGAACGAGCCCTCGGCCTCCTTCGCCTCCCACAGCGCCGTCCCGACGTCGTGGTTCCCGTGGTACGTCCAGCCCTGCTCCGAGATGTGGTACAGGTTCACGCTGCCGCCGGAGTACGCGTCGCGGTGCGTGGCCGCCAGAATCGCGCGCTTGCCGAGCTGCAGCGCCTCCTCCACGGTCAGGTCCATGCGGTGCCCCTGGTCGAGCACGCCGTATGCAAACGTCTGGCCCGAGCCCACGCTGAAGATGTTCCCGGCCACGCGCGCGCCGTCGCTGTCCACGTAGTAGATCTCGGGCACCTCGCGCCCGCCGCGCCGCGTGTACCCGCACACCATCGTGCCCATCGACAGGCCCGCGCCCTTGTACTGGTACGTGACGTTCGCGAGAATCTTCGACGCCGCCGACACGCTGATGCGCTCCTTGTTGCGCAGCTCGTGCAGCCGGCACTGCGAGCCCAGCCACTTCTCCCAGAACTGGCAGTCCGCGGCGCCGCCGGCCAGCGTGCCCAGCAGATACGGGTTGATCTCGAGCACCTTCTTCACGCTCTGGCTCGCGACCCACGAGCCGGCCGTCGCGCGCGAGTCCACGGCCACAACAATGCCGCCGTCGAACTTGAACGCCAGCGTCGTCGTGCCGTGCTGGATCTTGATTGTCGCGTCCGGGTTTGCCGCGTCGTCGGTGTGCGCGCGCAGAAACGCCGCGGGGCGGTCTGTGGCGGGCAGCTCGAACGGCGCGAGCTCCGACGCGGGGGGCGCGCACCCGGCCGCCGCGGCCTGCGGCGCCTCGTAGCGGAACTGACTCGCAATGGCGTCCATTTGGTGGCGGTCGCTGCTAGGTCGAGGAAGCTGTGTTCGCCGCGGCCGGGCGCCTGCTTATGCGCCCGTGGGCGTATCGCGGCGCCACCAGGGGGGCGCGCGCTAGGCCGCGCGGCAGCCAGCGGGAGCGCGCGCGGCGCCGCAGCCGGACTACGCGCGCCCCAAGAACGCCATTTGGCCGCTCGCGGGAGCGCGAGCGCGCGCGCCGCGCGCCGAATGCGCGGCGCCGCCGCCGCGTCCCCAAAACGGCGCCGCGATACGCTCACTGACATAATGCCCTCCCCCCGGCTGGCGCCGGCGCGTGGATAATTTCCACCCCGTCCCATATCTTTCTTTCTTTTGTTTATCAACCACACACGAAGCTGCATGTCGGGTGAGGAGGCGAAGGACGTGAAGCCAGTCGAGACGAAGACCGCCGAGGCCGCACCAGCCGACGCGGCGGCGCCGGCCCAGGAGGCCAAGCCTGAGAAGCCCGCAAACGTGTTTGCCATGTTTGGCGGCGCCAAGCCGAAGCCCAAGGACGACGACAAGGACGACGACAAGGCCGCCGACAAGGACGAGAAGAGCGGCGACGCGAAGGGCGACGACGACGAGGCCCCCGAGTCGCCGGACGTCCACTTCGAGCCGCTCGTCAAGCTCGAGAAGGTCGAGGTCAAGACGAACGAGGAGGACGAGGACTGCGAGTTCAAGATCCGCGCGAAGCTCTTCCGCTTCCATAAGGACGCCGGCGAGTGGAAGGAGCGCGGCACGGGCGACGTCAAGTTCCTCAAGCATAAGACCACCCACAAGGTGCGGCTGCTCATGCGCCGCGACAAAACGCTCAAGATCTGCGCAAACCACTTCATCTCCCCGGAGTACCAGCTCAAGCCCAACATCGGCAGCGACCGCAGCTGGGTCTACAACGTCGCCTCCGACATCTCCGAGGGCGAGCCCGAGGCCCAGACCCTCGCCATCCGCTTCGCCAACAAGGAGAACGCCGAGAAGTTCAAGGACGAGTTCGAGAAGGCCCAGAAGGCAAACAAGAGCGACTAAGCACGCCCTTTCCGTAGCCAGTAATATTATAACGCATAAATGAGCTCGCGGCTGCCTCTACCCACCCTCCGCGAGCACTTTGTGGCTTTCTTTTGCCGCTCGCCGTGCTCGGGTCTTTCGACGTGGCCGGCTAGCTAGCTAGCGACCAGCGTTGCTGAAGTCGCATGCCGGAGCTGCTCAGGGAAAAGCTGCTCGAGCCTTTCTGGGCGCTGCGCGGCTTTGAGCCAGGAGTTTGCAATTCAACGCTGACCCTTCTGCTTCTAGTACCGCTTCTTGCTCTGATTCTTGCTTTGTTTCTTGTACCGCTGCTCGCTCTACGTTCAGAGTAGTGTACCAGCTAGCAGCTAGTCCCTGCGTTGTTCTGAAAGACTGACTGCCTTAAACCTCGCAACTTCAAAATTGGCGATTGATTTAATATATAAACTTGACTCGGATGCGGTCTTGATGCGAGTGCTCATTTCCCGCGCAAATTGATATGAGTACGTCGCTTATGCACGCAGGCCTGCCCTACTTTCACGTCGCTTGGCAACGCCTTGGAACCGGCGTTCTTGAAGGTAATATCCCAGCTCTCTGCTGAGTGTCAAGTCTCTAACCTATTCCTACTGTCCGTGTGGTAGCACACCTACATAGATACTTATCTGTTACATTTACATTCAAGCACGAGCCTTAACTCCCAATCCTATAATAACTTCATAGTTGAGAAAATTTCACACAAAATTGTGCTTTTAGCCACATGACAGAACAAAATTTGTCTTCAAACTCAGTCGCGCACTGCACGAGAGCCACTATCAGAAAGTCGTGTTCTTTCAAGATAATCATACGTAATCCAAGTGCCTGCTGGAAAAACTCGTCGTCCCTGTCACGCTGCACTTTCTGTAGGTTTTTAACCTCATTTTAGATTACATCTGTGCCGTATAGCTTTGAAAACTTAAGCATCATGTCTGGAGCCGCCGGATTCTACCTGAGGTGCACTGCGAACGCTGTTGCTGTTCGACAGGTGCATCATCTACTGCGTGTTTCGAAAGAACTCAAAGTAAAGTCGATAAGCAGCCGATTAGCATTATGCCAGTAATGTGCTAGTTCATCGACCACACTTATTGCATATAAATATACTCTTCTAATTGGCATCACCGCATTCCCTGCTGACTGTATGATGACTAACGAAACAGGCTGCTTTTTAGCAATTTCGAAGCCTGGCTCCCAAAAACGCCTGTCTGACACACACACAACACCACCCAACCCAACACTGCCGCGAGCGGTTATGTTGTCTGACTCATTGTTGACATATTCGTCGGATAATGTCTCAGTCGCTCTTGAAGGGAAGCAGGAATAGACCATTGACTGAAAACTTTGCCGGCTCGTGGACGTTTCGTTGGATCCATGTGATGTAAATATACTCGCTTTCAGTATTCTGACATGACTAAAAAATTATTCCGCCGCCTTTCAGCATCACGTCTGTGCATCCCTGTTACACGCCGGCAACTTGTTACTTATCTCTAGCTACGGGACTTTCGAAGTGAATTGGACGCCGTGTTAGCACAATTGAATTGTCAGCAGATATATTCTGCATTCCGCAGCCACTTTTGCCCCAGCGGATGCTGAGTATGCTCAACCACGCTATACTAATCATAATCGCCAGAAAATATATACAAAAAAGCACAAGAATTACAGGCAGCTAAAGCTTAGGTTGGAATCCAAGAACGCAAGCTGGTTCACCTTAATAATTGGATGCTCTACGAGCACAGTGGAAATGCGGCAACGTGCACACAGCTCCGGTCGTACAGACTTTTAGGTACCCTGGAGGAATAAGTACTCTCGAAATGCTCCACTATGCGGCCTTCATGTTGATGACTATACACTGACTAACGAATAAAGCTCTTTTTAG
Source organism: Entelexis sp. DX6506 (assembly GCA_037041025.1). NCBI lineage: Eukaryota > Fungi > Ascomycota > Dipodascomycetes > Dipodascales > Trichomonascaceae > Entelexis > Entelexis sp. DX6506. The sequence goes on from JAXQHU010000039.1 coordinate 1,157,205, forward strand.
GGACTTTGAGAGGGGGACGTTGATTTCCGTGAGTAGTTGTTCAACAATTTCTCCACGATAAGGAGTCTGATTTGATGACTGTATTATTACTAACGGTTCATGCCAATTTCACAAGCTTTGGAAGGCGATCGCCGCATTGTGAGGTGCTAATAACCAATATGTTTAGCAATTTGATAAGCCCATCGGCTATGCTGATACCAAGATGACTATGATGCTTTGCAATGAACGAATCCGTATTGTGGAGGATTTGAGAGCTAGCTCCCAGAGGCCTTTTGTCACTTCGTGGTCAAATTGGCGGGTGATATGTATGCCAGAGGGCTGTCGAGGAGTTAAACAACATCATACAGTATCTGAGCAAGCCTCCCCATTTCTGGTCGCGGGTATCTTGCTTTTGCCTCCCTATAGGGTTGAAAGTCATAGTTACTCCCGCCGTTTACCCGCGCTTGGTTGAATTCCTTCACGTTAACATTTTGAACACTGGGCAGAAATCAGATTATGTCAAAGCATTTGTGATAGCTACTGTCTTACACCATTAATGTCTCAACTAGACTAGTCACAACATTTATATATTGCAGCGGACGATCAACTCTTGAGTGAGTTACTAGGAGGCTATCCCTCTTTATTTGTCACGTGCTGTCCACTGATACCCTGTGGTTCGCAAAGGTTGCGGGCTGAACTCGTTTGGGCGACCGACCCTACAACATAATACTTTTTTAACTTGGTCACAAACGGAATATCCTCTCTTTCACTTTTTAACATCATTGTTTAAGGTAGTCGTTGTTAATCGACCTTTGTAATGGATAAGCTCCTGCGCTGAACGATTTTTCCTCGAAATGCTTTACCAACAACCCATGGCAAATCTAGACGAAAGAACTCAAAAAAAAGGCGCCATTGCAAGGTATCGTTATATAATCACTTGTCTTCACACATTGATCGGACTCACCATAACATGTAAGAATTGCACTTGCGTTTGAAGTATGAATGAGCGCTCTCTCTCTCTCTTATATTGTGATCATGTGATCTATTTTGAATGTATCCTTAGCTCCTTAGGTAGAGGATTCGATTGTATTATCGAGCGATTCGAGTTGAGACTCACATGCTTCATTAAAAGCGTCTTTATTTACCGATTTAGCTGTTACAGACATAGAGTAGCCGTGGGGTCACTTTCGTGAATAATCGATTAATCACTTGTCGGGACTCATCGTGTGTCCGTTTTCACTGTAACCTACGTTAATACTATTTTTTAATCAACGTATTTCATCAGTAAATGAGACTCGTCAGTAAAGACTCATCAGTAAATGAGATACATTACAAAACAAGTCGTACTCGTTTACAAACGTGGCTATCACCAGATCACTCAACAGAATTACAGATCGATCAATCCACTTTTAGAAAATACGACATTCATAAGTCCCCTTCCTAGACGTCATCGAAGGTCGAGGCCCATATAGCATGACTCGATAAACACAAGACCGTTTTGTACGTTATGAATCCTGGAAACATATTCCACGATATCTTACATCACCGCGATACGGGTGTATCATTTTACTGATAAGTCTCATTTACTGATGAAATACGTCATTGTCACAAGCATAGTCTTTTTTTCTCATTTCGTATTAAGTTATAACATTGTTCATAGTTATTGCTTGATTCAATTTTTGTATGGGGATGAGCTTCTGCCTTGGGCCAGTTTTCCTCAATGTGCCGTACCAGCCATGGCAAATCCGTCTGCACAAGAATCTCAAAAAAGGTGCCACTTCAAGATATTCTTATATAATAATACCTAGTCCTCCTCACACGTTGATCGGACTAACCATAACATGTAAGAATTGCGCTTTGTTGAAAGTATGAACTAGCGCTGTCTCTCTTGTGTTGTGGTCATGTGATCTATGTTGAATGCGTCCTTGGCTCCTTACTTGTGGAGGCCGCCTGGACATAAGAGTAGCTTGCAGCTACGTTAAAATAATACAAAAACTGTGATAATTGCTGAGTATAACTTTTGGTGGACGCAAATTTGGATATATGCGGATTTCTGCTTGACCCGCACCAACCATAAAATCTAATCATACAGCTCCTCGAGAAAAACATGTCATTGCAAGGTATTGTTATATAATCCTTCAACTTGATTAAACTCCCAATAACATGTAAGGATTGCAAATTTTTTTTAACTCATGAATGAATCACGCTTGTTCTCTTGAATTCCGCGACATTATGATCACATCATTATTAAGCATACATGTATACCGCTTCCTAAGTTCCCGCTCATTTCATTAAAAACCAATACTCAAAAAACAGCGAAGCAGACAGCAGTCTGAGTATAGTGTCTGGGTACGAATATTTCAAGGATTTTCATCACAGGTGTTTCGCAGGGCGACATAACTGGTCACTGGGCACCTGTGGCCAAACCCGAGTGATTGCAAGACTGGCTGCCCGATCAGTCCCATTTAATTGTCCGAGTGCCAGGTATGGTAATGGGGCATTACAAGAGAGCAGAACTTTCAACAGTTTTTTTCGAACTTGGAATGTTGACTTGCCTTCATTGTGGATATTACTAAAGAGGTTCTTTCTTAAGAGCCGAGAGAGTCTTTGAATTTTTGACTTCAAAATTCTTACTTGATACTGTTAAATGTATTGGTAATTACTGACTAACGAAACAAGGTCTTTTTTAGACGGTTTGATGCTCCCGCGGTCTTAGTGTGCTATAGGGGGCTAGTTCGTTGTCAAGTTGATGAACATCTCTATTGTATGACTAATAGCTTATCAAACGGTCTGTTCCGATGAATTCAGTAAAACCCATCTAATGAAGAATTTGAGAGTGACTCGTTTGCCCTGTCTAGCGTAGGCTTGTCCGTCACCTCTAGTGAGATTTTGACGCTCCAATGGAGGACACTATGCTTATGAACGCGCTCTGAGGTTTGGCTGAGACAGCCTATTTGCTATTCCTTGACCTAGAGAGAGGAGTGGAAGAAGTGAGGTGAGTCGCCCAGAAATTCCCATCGGCACTGGGACATCTAACCAGCCACCAAATGCTATATTAGAAGCTGGATAACAACATTAGTCACATGAAGCATACTGTATAGGCAACAGTGAAATAGGGCAGAATAGCATGGACAGGTGATTTAGCGGCCGATTTTGACCGAAAGCGCGCTGGCTAATCTAGAGTTCCATGACTAGGTCAGATATATACACTCGATCACATATTGACTAACAACTGTCGCGAGGAGTGAACGACTTCTAAGCTTCCTTCTCGTGAAATTTGCGCGAGACTAAATGCGAAACGAAGGTTGAAAGATGGCAGAGTTCTGACTATAAATCTCAGCGGCCCTTAAAGTAGACCGGCGCATGAAAGCTCTGAACTGTCACTTTCAATATGCTGAAAGTCGAACGAACAACTGAAAGGGTCCTATTTTAAACAATTCTACATTTTGTGCCTAGAGCATATCTTACTGTGAAATGTAACAGACTGATGGGACCGGATACTTAGTGCTCATTAATCAACCAACCAAGCTATTACCCTCTCCACTACTACGTTAAAAATCAACCCGGGAAATCTTCAATACAAAGCTAGCTGACTAACAAATCGTGGTCCATTTTGAACGTTTTACGGGCACACTTAATTTGTGGCCAGTTCAAGTTTGATAGCGCTGGGGTAATTACTAACATTAAGCCTTGTTATAATGACTAAGGCATGATTTAACAAGCAAACCCCTACTTCTTGCCATATGGCGTTACTGTCACTAGCGATTGTATGTTGCGTGCTCAGGATTTGTACTAAAGCTGTTTCTGACCCTTATTATGCAGCATCTGGTTGTTCAGAACGAGCAAATTTTCTGATTTCTTTTTCCATGACGGGTATTGAACAGTGGATGCTGGGTCAGCCGGAACAAGTTTGAGCTTTGTTTCCGCCTCTTTTGCTAGGACTGCGGACTGTGTTCGAACAACAGCGAAATACAATAGATCTACGTTTAACATGAATTCATTCCATTGTTCTAATCAACAAACAGAAATCTTGTGGTTCGTTTGACTTGCGGAGGACTTCCTGCTTGATGTCAGGTTACTATCAGCAGAAAAATCCCAACACCGTTAACTAAGCGAATATAAGGTTTGCTTACTCATGTATAAGCACCCTCAGAATAACAAGGTGTTTATTCCTCTACGATCCTCTCCAATACTAGCCTTCTTCCACAACTGAATTATCTTTATCAAGAAAACATGTCAACGAATCTATGGTAGGTGTCGGTCTACTGTGCTGCACCACACCGTTTATTCGTATTGCCAAAACTGAGCGCTCGTAGACTAAAAACGCTGGATGTTCTTCTATTTATAATAACCGGAGATTAATTTAAAGCGATATAGGTATTTTAGACACACTACTCATCAGCTGCATTGCCATCCTCTACAGCATGCTCTAATCGCTGGCAAGCCTTCTAGCCTAGACGTGACAATTACGTGGACCGGACCAAATTTCACATTTTCTAAGATATTCTTACTAATCCTCTGTTGTTGGGGCCGTCCCACATAATATTCTACTTAGTCACGATTTAAAAGTACAGCAAAAGCCGCTATGGTATCACAGACATGACAAACCATAGAAACCAAAAAATATTATAATTTTTAAGATATTGTTAGTAATACTATTTTTCCATTACATAACAGTTCGTTTGGGCCATTTTTTAAGATTTTACGAGAAATTTACATAACGTTTTAAAATTAAATTCACAATTTATATAACTTTTAAAATCGCATTTTTTTGTGCATTCTGCTTACAAACGCGCTTTTTGGCTCAAATTCGATGAGTAAATTAGATGAAAATATTATAAATGTATATTATTCATGTTTTATTAAGCGTAAAATACGAGATATTGGCAATCAAAACACGTAAATCAGCTGACATTTTAATATCTTGTCATGTGATATTAATATGTTTGTCATCTGTGAGTCATGAGCACGTGGTAATATTTCAATGTTACTCATATTTCACTAAGAAATGTGTGTCTTTTATGATGTAATGTTTGAAAAACTTATCACGGAGAAATTGAGGTGTCAGTTTGGAACTTAATTCTTTGACTTTAGGTGTGGTTTTTGACGTATACGTATCATGGAGCAATTCGAGTGTCGATTAAAACTTGATTCTTTTGGTTTTTAGGCGTGCTTTTCGACGTAAACGTATCATGGAAAAATTGAAGTGTCAATTTTAAGCTCAACTCTTGGTTTTTTTAGCAGTGTTTGGACTAAAATTATCCTGTAAATATTGGTGGTATACATTTTTTAAGTGCTGGACGGTCTCGTTCTTGTCCAAGTAGTGGTGTACTGCTGGGCTTTTCTGCTAATACCGGTGAACTAAAAGTAGTATTCAGATGATGTGAGACAATCTGTGAAAATCCTCGCTCCGGACTAAGTACCTGTCGTGCTTCCTCAGATCCCGTTATCTCGCCACGACTACCTTAAAGTCGGTTGAAACTCGTTTTTACTTATATAATCGTCTTTTACAATGAAATCAGGATCGATCCATGTTTATAGATCGGCGACCAACATGGTGCAATATCATGATCGTCTCTAAAGCATTGCCAAGCACATGATCGGTATGCTAGAGTGCGCTTTGAGTCACGTGCAGGGCGCTCCGGAGCTGGTGGAGCTGATGGAGCCGGTGGAGCTGGAGCTGGTGGCTCATATATACGACGCCACCTGTGTTGGAGCAGTCATGCCCACGTGATCCTCTACATCTCTAAATACTATTCTCGTACTTGTCTATAGTTAGGCCACTTTTCCGTACTCGGGACTGACCCGTAATCTACTCAGTAGTCACTGGCGTCTTCCTAGGCCCTATTGCTAACCAGAGCCTAGCTGCCCATTGCTAACCAATGTTGGAGAGAGTGGTGTTACGTGATATCATACCGAGCGTATAAACAGCAGTAGAATACGCAGATTCTAACTAACTGGTTCTGGTGGGCAGTCTTTCGGTCTGTCTGCTATGAATCACGTTCCTAGGCGACTTCATGTGCCTGGCGGATATCTGGTTAACTAGCTACCCTATTCCTAAGGTCTCATTACCCGGATACTCCGACATGTACCGACGGGGAGGTTGATACGATGCAGGATAACCCCTGCCGCAAACTTGTATCAGGCGGGTCCGCTCCGGCGGGCCCGTAACATTCTGCTTCTCGGATCTAGAAGAGGATCAGCCATTTCTTTATCCCAGAAATGGTTTTGTTTTTATACGGCACAAACCAGGAGACAGAGACATGCAATGGACAATTTACACATTACCCGGATACCCCGACATGGAGCCCGACGTCGGAACTTGTGTCTTCTAACGACTCTCTCCCCACAAATGATCTTTATGGCATTTTGGATATCTCAATTGACAGTGTCGAAACTGTCCTTGAAAGCGTGGAGATGCAGTTAAAGAGAATTCCTAAGCCCAAGACACGTCGTGATTTTCTTGCATTCACTGAATCTGTCAAGAAAATTCAAATCTGTCAAGAAAATTCCAGACTTTGATGTTGAAACGAAATTCCTGCTGACCCCATTGCCCGCAAATACCACTAGAGCACAGAAACGGTTAGCTATGATGAGCCAAGAGCTCTTGCAAAACCACACACCATCGGAATTTCTCGAAGATACTGAATATCCGAGAGATGCTTATGGTTTTCTTAAGTTCATTGAGAAAGAAACTCCAGTCTTCTTTGACCAACGTCTCTGTCCTTTGGAAAGTCATGGTTTCATGTTTCCTTGGCGAGGCAAATCTGAGACAATTGCAGGTTATGTTGCTCGAGTGCGTCTGTGGATGAAATGTCATTTTCCAGATGAAGCTCCTCAGGAAGTTCAATTTTGTGCTGGCTGTATGTGGTCTGTGCATTCTCACATGTACGATGTACAAATGCTGATCGATGAATTCTTTGATGTCGTTTGGAATTTTCGTACGTACAGTGAGGTGTTTAAATGGTTCAAGTCGCAGTGGTTGTTTAACACAACTGTGGCCGACAACAGGACATTGACAGATGGTCGAAATTCAGGAATTGGAATGAACTCTGATTCGAATCCGAAAGGTAATAAGTCTCAAGGGAGCTCTAAGACTCGGAGAACAGGTTCAAGTGTTACACCGGTTGCTGCCAGCACTGACCACTCTACACCGAGTGCTACACACGGGAAAGTCGATAAGAACAGTCCACCCCAGTCGTCCAGAAGACGTTCTTGGAGCAAGAAGAATATGGGCAAAACCCAATCTTCTTAGACCACTCCGTCTCAAACTGACGCGGATGATCATGTTGCAGAGATATCTAAGTGACTAAGCCGTATCGTGGAGAAATAACTACACTGCCCCAGAACGATCAATGCTCTTGCAACCCAAGAACTAGTGTCCAGCACTGAGTGGTTACGCGATCCAGGTGCTTCAATTACTTGTACACCGTTTCTGTCCGAGTTACAACAACCTCACCCAGTATCAGATTTCCCATGTCATACTATTTCCGATGAGTTACTTGTTGCTACCCATTGTGGACTAGTTACTTTCATTTTTCCCTCCCTGGATGGTGAAAGCTCTCTGACAATCATAGTTCGGGCACTCTGTGTTCCTAAACTAACCAAACAAGTGTTTGCTTCTTCTATCCTACCCGAATTGGCATTACAAACTTTCTGCAGTGCAAATTGTTCTCTTGCTGGACGAAATGTGTTGACTGGAACTCATTATTTGATCTCGAATGAAACATCAGGACCTAATAATAGTAAAAGCAGTCTGGTGTCGGACTGGGCTGGTAATATGACCACGGACTAAGGTTAAATGGAGCTAGGGTACGCCAGCTAAAATCAGGTTTCGCGAGCCGAGGAACCTTCTATAAAGCCAGAAAAAATTTCGGAGAGGACTGGGCAGAGTAGAACAGTATATAGGTCTGGATTTCAGGTTTACATAGCCTTTAGTGGGGGGCCAGTCACGGGGATACTGACCTGGAGGGCATCTCATCAACAGAGACAGCAGACATCATGTGTGTCACGTGTCTGTCTCCGATTTATGACGTACAATTACAATAACCGGCTGCTACAGCTATGTACACGCGTGATGGCAAGCGTTACACAGTTGGTGATGGAACTTATCCCCTGAAATTTTCGCTGTGTGGAATCTGGTAATGCAAACACACACCGAACGGATGAGACAGCGAGCGAGGCAAGCAACTAACAGGTTGTAAAAACACAGAACAGCTGAAATAGACTTGTGTTTAGCAGTGTGATCATTATATCACCCTTTGAACGAGGCTACATAGAGCAACGTCCTATTCACGCGATTCATTCGCTGTCCAATTCTTTCGGTGTCGTACTACATTCATATTGAGTCACGTGACATCGGTCCCGAGTAAAGTCAGTTTGCTCCCTTGTGTCGTACCCTAAGCCTGTGATCACATTACCTCCGAGACCGCCCATGCGGAATTGACCCTGTACACCGAATTAGGACATGTGATAATAATGACATAATGCCGTTAACCAAATTGGGTACTTATTTTGTTACGCAACTCCTAAACAAGTAAAACGGGCAGCACGCTCATGGCTTTGACTCTTACTGTCAAGTGAGAGACGTGATAAAGCTCTAATAATAATTTATATTTTTTGTTAATAACTTAAAAATATATTTGTGTAGTAATACCTTATTTGTGAGCTTTTATCGAGGCTTCAATTTTCTCAAAACACAAAATTTAACAAATTTAAAAACTTATAAAACATTCTCGCATCTCGCTTATTTCTGACCCAGGCAAATTCATATTTTGTAAATTAACTCAATTTTCATGTGTAACACTATTGCAAGTTATACGCAGCATTTGAATGCAATTTTCGGTGGATGTTTGATCTTGTTATTTTTTTTGAAAAATTTTGAATTTTCGATTTTTCGAAAACAAAAAAAAAAATTCAAAAATTCAAAAATTCAAAAATTCAAAAATTCAAAAATTCAAAAATTCAAAAATTAAAAACTCAAAAATTGAAAACTGAAAATATGAAAATGAAAAATCGTGAAATGCAAATGCGAAAAGTGAAAATTCAGAAGCAGTAGCCTTGACCCCAAAAGATAAAATCTAAGCTAATTATTGGCTGGAAACACTATTTTTAAAAGACAAGTAAAATATCGAAGCAAAAAAAAATAGTTGTTCAAGATATAGATTTGCGAAGCAAGAAAAACCCGCAGAAAACCATAAAAATAAATATTTCGAACGTAACGTATTTTATCAGTAAATGAGACACATTACAAAAGAAGTCTCACTCATTTACAAACGTGGCTATCACCAGATTACTAAACTAAGTCACAAAACAATCAATTCACTGTTAAAAATTATGAGATTCATAAGTCCCCTCCCCAGATGTGTTCGAAGTTCAAGGCCCATATAGCACGATTTGATAAACACAAGACCGTTTTGTACGTTATGAATCCTGGCAACATATTTCCACGATATCTCAAATCACCGCGATCCGGGTGTCACATTAACTGCTGAGTCTCATTTACCGATAAAATACGTTAGATCTGTTGGCATTTTTTTTTGGCGGCGACAGAGCCATTTACTATACCATAACTCACCACACGTGTCAGAGCCTGTGTGTCCGTTCTGAGATAAAATCGAATTTCGTATGCAAATTCTATAATACGGCCCATAAAAGTCTCGGTAACTCATTGGCTCATCCTTTACACTCATATCTGAGCCAGAATCACTCTCAAATTACCTGCAGTCAATTATTTCGATGCTATACAACACTGATATTGCAACCGTGAAACTTGGTATCTGAACGAGTATTAACAGTTAACCCGAGACTACATGTCTAATATGAATGTTTAGCACTTTTTTATTCCTATCAAACAACATAATTAAAATATATGAGTCAGTGCAGAATTTTGAACGCGTATGCGTATATGGCCGCCATCGCGACTCTAGTAGCATTGCCATATGAGCACAGTACTATTGAAAGTGATCAAAAACTTATTGGTTGACGAATGTCACTGATCATGTGATGCGTTAGCTCTTTCCACCTCTCCCCTAGAATGTAAAGCCAACCCTGGAGATGAGCAGCGCACGTAACGTATAAGCAATAAGGAATTCATCTATAAGTACCCGTTGATATTCCTCTTTTTTCAAACGACGCTCAGCTCTACTAGGCCACTAGGTCACTCCGTATTGCTAACGGCCCTGTGTAAGCTGTCCAAACTTGCCTAGCATGAATTGTCAGAGAGGACTTATCATGTAATCTATGACATGCATCAGCCCATATAAGGCAGATCTCCCTACTAAACTATAAACTATCCTCTAATTGTATCGGTTGTATACATAACGACAACAGTGCAATAACTATGAGTAACTTGGCATCCCGCATGCCTGCATCTGAGGATGATAAGCCTAAGGTCGAGACCAGAAATATTGAGGGTATGAGTGTCGTGGTTCCTGTTAAAACTACCCGCAAGAGTGCCTACCAGTACGCCAAGTACAAGCTCGAATTTGATAAGGATGCCACCTGGGAGTCGTTCGAGAAACATCGAAACCGTGCCCCCGTTCAGCGTAGACTCCGCCAGTGGAGAAAGGAGTACTCCCAGTCTGTTGCCGTCCCTGAGACTTTTTCGAACGTCTGTACCCTCGCGCAGTGGCTTAAGTATCTGGAGCACAAAAAGCGCCTTCGTGTCGAGAGGGAGAAGCATGAGCGTCGTCTTGACGAGATCCTCGAAGCTATCTGTAAGGAGAACCTAGAGTGGGAGGCCCTCTCCAGCGGCGGCGATGACCGCGAACTTGCAGCAATAGTCGCTGTAGTCAGTCTTAACTTCAGAAACCTACCCGCCGAGGACTACCTGGCGGTGACGAGTATTGATGATGATCTTCTACGGGATGAAGAGACCCGAAAGCGTGTCGGCGCGTTCCGTGAATCGTTTGGTGAGGACCTGCGTGCTGGCCGGTACGACGAGGTTCTTCACAGAATCTCGGAATTTATTTGATCGGTCTATATATACGTCTCTGCTTGGACCATCCTCCCTGTCTATTCTTCACATGGCCAAACCGAGATCTGATCGACGTAACGAAGCTCTTGCTGCTGGCGCCATGACTTCCTAATCCGCTCCCGAATCCATTGCGAATGACGCGTCTCAAGGCCCCGCTCCACAGACACATTGTGGAGGCGTGCGAGCTGCGGGTGGCCCGTCTCACGCGGCCGCTCCACTGACACTCTCTGGAGGCGTGCGAGTTGACCCATTCGCCGGTCATCTTGGGATGTTCAAGATTTTTCTTAAGAACTTAATCCGTCTGTAAGTGGAAGAATACTTGTTCTTTTTCGGGTTTTCAATCCGTCAGAATGTTGGGCAACAATCTGAACCCCGTTGGCTCTTAAATCCTACGCAATCCCTTCCCTTAGGTAATTACAATATGTGGTCTCAAAAAATGGGCAATGCCGCCCTTGACTTTATCTCTTCTGAGCTCTATGAAACAATTGATCCCAACACTCTCTTTGGCAAAGTTTCGTGGATTCATTTCTGCGCCCTGTGACTACAAGTCCCCCAAAGTCCCCGTATCTTCCATGTTTCCTAACCGTTACAAGACCGAGACGAGGCCTGAATAGTCAGACGGATTGAACTCTGGGTTGCTCGCTATTGTTCTGATGCAGATGACTACGTGCCCATTGTAAAGCGCATTGCGACGTTTACGTGGCTCAGTCGCTGCACAGGTGGCGATCCTGTCACTTTGATACACAAAGACTTTAAAGATGACATCACTTAGTTCGAGCAAGTTTCTTCCGTTTATCAATGGTTCTTGCAGTGCCGTGACATTAGCAAACCTATCGCTGTTCCGCACGACAAAGTTCGTAAGCCTAACTCTGGAGCTCAAGGGAGCAAAGCCAAAGGTAAAGGTGGCACTTCAGGTAGCCAAAACCATCAGTCCTCCACCTAGGACAAGTCGAGCCAGCAGAGCACTGGCTCGACCAAGGGAGGAAACGGGCAATCCCCCAAGAAACAGACCAGAGCAGACATTGTTATGGTGTAGCGAGCAGGGTAATACTGCAGATTATGTCGATTGAATGTGCCATTTTAAAAACGGAGTGACATCGCACGCATCTCCTATGTCATCAAGACAGTTCGTAACCAGCTCTGCCTAGTCCTCCTCGAACCTTCTTACTAAAAAGTTCCGCTTCGCAGAATCTGAGTCTTGCCAATGGACGCAGATGGATTTACCTTTTTTCTTGATCGCGTGACCGGCCCTAGCCAACAAAGGATCCTGTGATCAAACTTATATCGTGAACGGCGGGACAGCACACTGTAGATGTACAATATGTCACTTCATTCAATTCGCAAGTTTTTGGGAAGTCACAATCTTACTGCTTTTCTTATGGGGCCCACGTCGCATTCTGGCTACGCTAGCGCATCAGAATAATATGTCACGTGTCAGATATCACGACATAGTAGCTTGATCACAGGACCCGTGTAAGTAGTATTGCATATGCAGCCCTAACTAAACCCTGCCTTACCCCTACATCCGTAGTCACGGTACCAAAACGTGTGACGACACTACAGTACCCAATACAGACATGTTAAATTATTATGTCAGCGCCATTGCTACAACAGGTGAACGAGTATAAACGCCTTACCTGAAACGGCTAAAGAGACAAACAACTCTAATATATTGTGGTTGCTATTGAGCTAAAGACAGACACATAACTGCAATAAAATACTACAATTTACAGTAAAACGAATAAAACGAAATTTTTTAGGTCACGCATTTGTATATGGCTTTTAACTGAAAAAAGGCCTTAAAAAAATCTCGAAAAACTGAGGAAAAATAAAAAATTCAGACTGCTCACTTTATGTCACTTACGGCCCAAACTTATTGTATTAGTCTTATTTAGTGATTATATGTCTATAAAAAAATATTGGAGCGATACTCAACTGGATTTGGGTGTGATTTCAAGAAATCTACTTTTTTTTAAAACAAAAATCCGAAGTCCAAAAAAAAAAAATTGGAATCCAAAAAAATTGAAAAATAAAAAAAATTGAAATCTTAAAAACTCAAAAGAGAAGCGTTCAGGGTGCCTTAAAAGAACATTAAAATGAAAATTGCAATTATAGCTTTGAATAATGTTCATTGAAAGATGCACACTATAAATATCCTTATTCTGCTTCTGCTTTTGCATTTAAATGAACGTGCGCTAAACAATTTTCTTCATGCAATTCAGAGTGCTTTTGAAGAGTATTTATCATTGGCCGATTATGCTTGGGTGTCACGGATTTATTAGTACTTGTATGTTGAATTTATTGTCCGAAATGTCGTTTGTGTTTTGCCTATGAGTAACGTATTTCATCAATAAGTGAGACACATCGTTGAGTGAGACACCCGTATCGTGGTGAGTTGAAAGATTGCGAAATCATTTTGTCAGGATCTATGAATTACAAAATTCGTTGCTTTTACCGAATCATGCTATCCGCGCCTTCAAATTCGATCACCTCGAGAGAGGAGACCTATGAATTTCATAATCTCTGACAGCAACATATTTGTTTTCTAACTTAATTTATCAATCTGGTACTAGCCATAGTTATAAACGAGTACGGCTTGTTTTGTAAATGCTCGCACTGAGCTGTATCACTTACAGGTGAAATACGTTAGTAGTAGTAAATGTTCATGCTTCTCTGCTTTTTTGTTGCTGCGCGAATCTATAACTTAAACAATTGTTTTTTTGCTCTTATAATTTACATGTCTCTCAAAAACAGTCTCACCAGCCAATAATTAGGTTAGACTGTTCTTTGGGTTCAAAACTACTTCTTTTGAGTTTTCGCTTTTCGCACTTGCATTTCACAATTTTAGATTTTCATATTTTCAGTTTTCAAATTGAGTTTTTGAATTTTCAATTTTTTTTCAATTTTTTTTCGATTTTTTGATTTTTCAACTTTTTGATTTTCCACAATTCCAAAATTTCAGATTTTTAAATTTCAGATTTTTCAAATTTCAAATTTCAACTCTTGATTTTCCATAGGTCTTGAAAACGGGTGTGAAATACTCTGATTTATAGCTAAAGAATGTTTTTAACTGAAATTATGCTTGCTTTTAAAATTTAAAAGTCGCCTCGTTTACCAAACTTACTTTTGGTGCCCTTTTTTTTTCCTTTTCTCAAAAAAAAAGGAAGCAAAAATATTTTGTTTTCTTCTTGAAGGTCGACTAGAAAGATGTTTGTCAGTCTTTAATTAGTTTCAAAACAATCATCAAAATGTTTAGGAATATGAGGAGATTTTGGTAGGCTTCAGTTTGGTCGGAACAACTAAAGATGAACGTACTAATCTTTATTAACCCTTTTAGGAAGCCTCAAGTTCACCCTTACCTTTCGAGTAAACGTAACCCTAACCAGTTTCGACTTTTTTGAGCCCCGTTGTTCGTAATACACGGTCGTCGTATACACTAGCGAGAGACTCGCTTCATATATTGTTTTTCGTGGCCCTCAAAAATTTGAATTTTGCTTGGCGACAGCTTCGGCAGCGGCCGCGATAACGTCGCCTGCAATAACGACAACGACAACCGCGGCGGTATCAGCACCCAATCGACAAGGTGAGCTAAAGGCAAGATCACGATCCGGGACTGGTGTATCTAGTGGTGGAGGCCGTGGATTCGGCAAGGCTCTGCCGTATGACTTCGAGAAGAGTTAACTCGACGATCCAGTTGACAACATGAGTCCCGGCCAACAGGAATCAGGAGGTTCTGCGCTCGGCGTGGCTGTTGTAATTCTTGCTGGAGGGGCTCGTGTTTACAACCACAGTCCGCATGATACCGAGGCTATGCTGCTTTTCTGGGAGTGGGTGTTCGATCAGTTTTTGAAGCCCAAGCTGACGCAGCACTCTTACATGACAGATATTTCTGGACTTCCTGTCTCACTATGTTATTGCGAGCTGCCGGTGTGGGTGCGAAAGGTCATGGCCGCCGCTACTAAAGCATTTATTGAGCAACACGGCGGCAAGGAACACAGACAAGCTCGAGAAGTTTTTCGGCAGAATCAGGCTAGCGCATTTGCCGGTTTTGGGGTCTAACTAGACCCAACTCAAGAACGTGTCGCTATGAGAGCTCAAGTGACCAAAAATCTCAAAGTAAATCTGGTGGAGGAAGCTAGCTCCCAAGCTCAAGCTCGCCTGGTGGGGCGAGTCGTACTGATGTTGTCGAAGAAAGCTCGACTGAAGGCTCTAACGAGTGCTAGGACACCAATATTACCGGTTTTGAGTCGGAGGTTTCAAAGCTAGGAGTATCCTCTCAATTTTCAAGTCCAACACCTCTCCACGCTGATTAACATGGTTTTAGCAGTCCTATACCGCTTAATTAAGTCGCGTAAATGTTAACAATACGTGGATGCAATATTTGAGAAGCGTAATCACTTATTCAATTGTCCGGACTCACATTGTATCCACTTTCACTGTCGACGCACATCGAGAAACGATTGAAGTATAGGTTTATAGAGCAGGTTCATATAGCCCGGAAGTGGCGTGATGATCACGGGATAATCACGTGGAGGTCTTCTCCTCAACACAATGAGGTGGATGTTAGTAAGCGACGTCTCCATTTCGGACAAGGCTGGTATTGGGACCTGGGCTCATGGTCAGCACCGAGATCCGGCATCTATACCCGGGTAATAGAAGTGAAAAAGGTTGTACTGTATCGCAATATTGAAACCGATGTTGAAAGTAATTATCAGAGGACATAGCGAGACTCAATTTTTAGCTATCGATCTTTCGTAGGATGACGGATGCCGCAGATTAACCTCTCTCGTCGAACGTAAAGCCATCCCTGGAGATAAACAGCGCACATAATACATGCACGAAAGGTATGATGCGTTTACTTATATGCATTATTATAAAACTCCATTTTCCTTTTCAAAATGACGCTCTGTCTACTTGGTGGCCAACTCCGTGTCGCTTCCTCGATGAGTCGCGTGATTTTCGGACCCGTGTAAACCAAGCGTCTGAACCTTGCCCATATTTCCCTAACCTAAACTCACCTGATTTATGCCCCGGCCCTTTTCGAATACGCCCGCATTACCCTAATGCAAGAAGAATAATAATGACATAATCTCTATTGCCTACATAGGTAAATACATTTATGCATTTTCTCAAAAGGGTTAAGAGAGTACGGTACGCTAAGTTTTGACGACTACACTAATGAAAAAAGGATATCAAACATATTCATAAAACAGTGATGACCGATTTATACAGGAAACAGAATAAAACACGCGGAGTTTTGAGTAGTATGAGACTTTTATTTGTTAAAAAACCTTCAATTTAAAAATTAAAAAAGTGCTTTTTTAAAAAAAAAATTGGGCCCTAACTTTCAAAATCGAATTTTTTTCGGAATTTTTTTTTTTGGAAAAAAATATTGAGAATAAAAATCAACAAAAATGAAATGGGAAATGAGAAAAAAATACTATTATCTCTACGGCAAATCAAATTATGCATAAATAAAAAAGATATAGGGCTTTATAAGAACAAGATGAGAATAAAAAGCTTCACTAGTTCTTTCATTTTGTGTCGGACGTTAAAGTTGCAAATACGTGAGGATTTTATTTTTTGATATACAGTGTAAACAAAGCATCGGTATATCTATAGAACGTTAATCATTGCCAAATGAAGTCTTTCGTATTTCCGAGATTATGAATTTTTTTAAAGCGAAACTAAAGATAAAAATTGCTGACATCTGAAGCATTTAGATTGAAGAAATAAAAGCTTAATTATCCCTAAAAAAAAAATGGAAAGACTTGTTCGTTTTACAGCAGTCAAATACTTCGAATACATTTTTCTGAAAGCACCAAAAGCCTTCTGAATCACGGTTTTAGTTATCAGATTTACTTCTCTCATGATCTAAAAATCTACGTCACAATTATAATTTATGTATTCTCGTAATAACCTTATGCTGTTTATCATCGACTAAAACTTTTATCCCGGTTATACATGGGCCCGGTTCACAAGTGAGACCTGTTTGTAGTTTCGGCATGACGCGCCACGTCATGCTGTAAATAATAGACCCAAGCATTTAAAATTCGACAGCTTGAACATCTCGTTTATGCCGTAATTCATTATTGAGCAGCGTCGGCCCCACGTTAGAAACGGCCCCTCTAGCAAGGACAGAACAATACTGTACTAGAATTAAGTTCAATAAGGGCCAAAAGACCTTCCCAAATTCTTTTCCTTTGACAAGACCCGGTAACAAATTGTTTTAGTTTTTGATATTTTAGCTTTCGGGCAAATATTGAGACTTTTCCTGGGGCACGCCCATTGATGAACTACGGTAATGCAGTACAAGGATACCTACATATTTACAAATCATGAAATTCTTATCTCCAAACACTATGCTTAACGAGATTTGAAACGAACGTACGAACAACAACGCTCAAAAGAACAGTCGAAACTAGTTAGGGTCACGTTTAGTCGAGAATGTAACCATGAACTTGAGGCTTCCTAAAAGGGTTAACAAAGATGTGTACGTTCATCTTTAGCTATTATGACCAGACTGAAGCCTACCAAAATCTCACTGTATTCCCAAGCATTTTGCTGCATGTTTAGAAATTAATTGAAAAATGCCAAACATCTTCCTAGTCGAGGTTAGAGGTGGAAACAAAAATATTTTGCTTCTTTTTTTCTCGAAAAAACGAAAAAAATCAATGGGCACCAAAAGTGACTCCAGTAAACGAGGCGACCTTGAATTTTTGCAAGCGAGCACAATTTCATTTAAAAACGTTCATTAGCTAAAACTTAAGGTACTATAAACCCGCTTTCAAGACCTATGGAAAATCAAGATTTCAAATTTGAAATTTAAAAAATCTGAATTTTGAAAATTTGAAAATTTAGAAAATCAAAAATTTGAAAAATCAAAAGTTTGAAAAATCGAAAAATAAAAAAGTAAAAAAATAAAGAAAATCAGAAAATCAGAAAATAAAAAAATAAAAAATGAAAGTTGAAAGTTGAAATCTGAGAAATCAAAAATCGAAAATTGAAAACTGACAAAACCAGCCCTTTTCCAAAGCTGGTCGAAAATGAAAATCCAAAAATCCAAAATTTCAAATTTCAAAATTTCAAAATTTCAAAAATTTCAGAAATCCAAAATTTGAAAATTCGAAATTCGAAAATCGAAAATCGAGAATCGAAAATCGAAAATCGAAAATCGAAAATCTCAAAAATTTCAAAATTCTAAAAATTTTAAAATTCAAGCAAATGGAAAACTGGAAAAATGGTATAAAGTTAGGAACAAAACAATTAAATTAAAAATGGAAAAGTTATAAAATTGTAAGTTGAAAGTTGGAGACTGTTATATTCTTGTTCGAAGTTTAGAATTAAGATTCAATGTAGGTCACAGTGGAGATGATGAACACACGGTGAGCCCGGAAAGGCGAATAATCGATTAAGGTCTGAGCAGCATAAATCTCATCAGAAGAACCAGAGGACCATATACCAACCACCAGGAGCTTAGGATAATTGTGAAAGTCTGACAAGGAACGTGCAACTATTTAAGCTAAGACACTAAAGTAGCTCCGATGGCACCTACAAAGTTGCGAACGCAGTACTCAAATGCGGACACCAATTAATTATCTCTGCGGACTCACCGCTATCACTCCACATTATTATGCAAGTGAAATCAAGGATTGTCATAAAATGGCATTGCCAATGCCTGTAAATCAGCAGCACTATAATTTATCTATGCAACGCTGAACTGCTTATTGCACAGCAACAACCCGCTGACCCAGGCCCACCGCTTCACGCCTTACATTTGTTCATTAGCGTATTGTCCGGCCACTCGTACCCGGCTTCTGCCCACGATGTCGCGTTCGGGTTCATGTACGCCTTCGGGTGGTTCGCAATGTAGTCCGCCGTCGGATAGTTCTCGGGGTCGCACGACGTCGACATAATGTTCTTTGGCTGGTACACGCGCACATAGTCGATCTCGTACAGCACGGGGAATTTCAAATCTACCCAGTCGATATATGACCATGAATTTGAAATGCCCAGGTTTATAACAATTGACATCGGCTCTTGTGAAATATCGCGCCAACCCGCGTTGCCATTCGGGGACAGAGCTCCTGCGTGCATTGTGTACGCTACCTCGTTTCCGACGTACCAGGAGATGTACCCTGTGTCGCGCGAGTTCATGTATTCGACGCCGTATTGCTGGAAAGAACGCGCGTCGCTCTGCTCATACCAGTCTGCATTGAGGTACGTCGTTCCCGAGACGGCCTGTTGCAGTGGTCCGCCATTCCACGGGTTCATTTGCGTCACGCTATAGTTGCGGATCTCGATAAAGTCGTAGTCTACCATATACCAGATATCCATGGGCGCGATCTGTAGCGACTGCGATACGGCACCATTAGCCTCGCCGCCCGATGGGGTGGTTACGGTTCCCTCGTATATGTCAATCTCCGGTGCACCGCGGCCCAGCCCTGGACTTGGGTGCTCGTTCTGTGATCCCGAGCAGGTGCATTTGTTTAGGCGCTGTCCTGGAAGGTAGGACAAGCCGTCGCCCGTGCTTTGGTTTGGCGTTATTCCGGCGTCGCACTCGTTATAGCTATAAGGCCACACTCCTTCGGATGTCGCGAGATATCCTGGGCGCGCAAGGTTGCCGAGTGTCCAAAGGCCCGGCCACAGGCCCGGGAACTTTCCATTTCCGGGGAGCCGTACGCCAGCCTCAATATAGCCCTGCGTGAAGCAAAACTTATTCCACGACTGAAGCATGCCCGAGCGGTAAAACAGATCGTGGTTCTCAAACGCGTCGAGCCGAATCTTCAGCACACCGCCCTCCGTGTAGACCGCGTCAGGGTCAAACCACTCCAGATCCTCCGTCGCCTGATAGTGTAGGTCTGCAGCCTCCCATATCGGGTCGTCTCCTGGATAGAACGTTCGTCCGTCCTGATTGAACTCGTCGCTGAACACAAGCGGCCACTCCTCGCCCGTGTAGCTCGTATGCGTCATTGCCTCCTTTGGTGTGTCCTTGTCAACGAGCCCATTTGCATAGCGCAGTGCGCCAAGTATGTTGTAGTCGTACGGTGACAGGCGTGTTCCCTCGCTTGGTGCCGGCACCCTCGTGCTCGGGCCCGTGAAGTCAAGAATGGGCAGTACAATAAACACGGCAATGAACCCGGCAATAAGTGCAATGAATGCGATTAGGCACCCCCAACCGCGACGGTCAAGACGGTGGCAGCGCCGATCTTCAACCGCGTCGGCAATCGGGTCCGGATTGTGTAGATAGTCATCGCTCTCCTTCTCATCGGGCAGTAACAGAAAGTCTGACTCCGGGTATGTACCAAATGGGGAGCCGTCCAGGCTCAGAAACGGTTGCTTATCATCCGATGTGCTCGGCGAGAGGCTATCTGATTGCTCTGATGGAACTCTGTGGCATGAGTGGCCGTACCGCGAGAAGCCGGGTCCACTTACGCCATGGCGTGGGTTCAAGCTCCGCCAAATTGGGTAGCGGTCGGTATCTGGACCAGAAATAAGCGAAGCCGGTACGGCCATCGCATTGTAGGCACTAGCGTTATAGGTGCCGAGATTATAATTGCTGGTGTTGTAATTGTAGTGGCTGGCGTCGTACTCCTCGGCGGACGGGTTGCGACTCGAGCTCGAGAACGGGTTGCCAAAATCGTCTTCCGTGTTTACGTCTTCAAACGGATCGCGTCCGCTGGACGTCATCGAGTCATTCCGCTGTTCGCGCTCGTCCTGTAACGATTGGTCCTCGATAGGCAGGCCGGTAAGGTTCCTCATGTTGCGTGATCGAGCGGCGTACAAGGATTCTGGCAATTCGAGTACTTATACCTTGATTTTCCAAGCTCAAAGACGCGTCATCTGAGCCCCGGGCCCCTTAGACTCTTTGACGCAGGCATCACGCGCCGCAAGGCGCGCGGGTAAGGAAGTATGCACATCGATTAAAACCCTAGAGGGCGGCCCTGCTTTTAGGGTCTGGGTCTTGTCGTGCCGTTCCAGCAACTAGTGGGTGCACAAGCCGCTTGCGCTTGAGGCATTGTCGCACGCTGCGTACACTGGCACAGCCCCCGCGCGCGAATCCTGTGCATGGGAGCATGTAACGATGGGCTGTAGTGTGTTCTATGCAACCATACGCCTTGCGTACACTCGAATAACGTTAGGGGAGTGCGACCCGATAGCTTCTATTGCGCACCGCGGTTCGGGTTATGTCGCTATCCAAGCCATTCAGCTGATAGTTCCCTACACCAGCGCGCCTCGAGGGTTCGACCCTGTGGACTCTGCACGTGAGTGCGTTTATTTTTGGCTGAATGGGGGAGCCCCGCATCGCAACCTGACCCTGATCCTATTATTAGCTTCCGTCTACATTATCGCTCAATGTGCATCACCGGTCTTGCAGGCGGTCTTGCATCAGAAACATTGCACTAAGCTATGGGGTGACGCACTTGTTCTTTTCAAAAGAGCGCCAGCCC
Organism: Entelexis sp. DX6506; assembly: GCA_037041025.1. NCBI lineage: Eukaryota > Fungi > Ascomycota > Dipodascomycetes > Dipodascales > Trichomonascaceae > Entelexis > Entelexis sp. DX6506. The sequence continues at coordinate 1,178,613 of JAXQHU010000039.1, forward strand.
AAGTCGAAAGATGGGGTTCTGCTGCGGTCAAAAGGGACGACAGATCGTCGGCGCTGACAACAAGGGGGCAACAATGAGCTCGGGAAAGAAACTAGTTTGTCAAAATGAGTTGCTAATAAGGTGCTCAACACTTGATTTAAAGCCGCATCTAAGAATTTGGGCAGTCAGGAACGATGTATCGTTGCAGACATGTCGTGCTTTGAACCACGGAGTCACATAAAAGTCGACAATGATCAGAACATTCATGTCAGAACAACAAAATCCGACCCACATGGCTTGAAGATCGTCAACCCAATCGATAGATCCCAGTTTCGAACTAATTGAGGGTCAGCAAACCCAAATTTATATGGTGTACTGTGATATCTAGACTAGTTCTGAGTGCAAGAGCCACTTCTCGTGCCTGAGACAGACCTCTGCGGCATTTCGTAACATGTCTAACATGTTTGGGGACAACTTGACGATGACAATATTCATGCCTTTTGGTTTTTGTAAATGCTTCTATCCTGGTTCATTTTTATCCTTAAATGCCGCAAGTTTGGTTGTGATGTTGAGGGATTTCCTTTTGTCTTTTTAGTTTTCCCTGTCTCAGATGTTACTCTAGAACTACGACACAGAACTTCTACATACAGAACTTCTGCATACTGTATGCTGAAGGCTCTTTGCTAAGTTGTAGGTGTAGACTTATCTTGCCTTCGATCTTTCCATTTCAGCCTGTATATCAATTCAATTTTTTAACGAAACATCATCGGGTTACTTTTTTAAGGTTGGGGTTTTTCTTCGAATTGTCGAAATACCAATTTCTAAAATTTCAAAATTTCAGAATTCAAATTCCAAAAATTCAGAAAATTCAAAAAAAACTCAAAAAAACTCAAAACTCAAAACTCAAAAAATTCAAAAAAACTTCAAAGCAGTATAAATTGGAGTGAGAGTTAGTAATTGGAAATTTGAAATAAAAATAACGAATTTCATCGCTAGATCATTTGATCACTGGAGAAGTAGATCAGTGGACGATTAGGTCACTCAACAGAGAACAAGTTATCATCTTAGCCGGCTTTATTAACTACCAGCGGTTTGTTTCGTAATTCAGTGATCTGATGATGACTATATTTGGGAACGAGTACGGCTTGTTTTGTAACGTGTCTCATTTACTGATGGGTCTCACTTACTGATGAGATACGTTATTTCCTTTTGAAAGTTCTTTTGGTTTTGAAGTTTTTTGACTTTTTGAATTTCTCGATTTCTCTGCTTCTCGATTCCTGAATTTTTCGGATCTTTCGTTTTTCATTTTTCGTTTTTGGATTTTTGAATTTTGGATTTCTAGATTTTCGGTTTTCGGATTTTTGGATTTTGGACTTTTGCGGATTTTGAACTTTTGAATTTTTGGATTTCTGGATTTTCGAAATTTCGGATTTCTGGGATTTGTAGAATCGATCTTTACCCCTTCATTCTTTGGGTCCTAGCATTTATTTTCTTATGATTTATATTCTATGGCTTCGAGGATCCGTAATTTCAAGTTTCTGTGATTTTGATATTTGAAATTTTCGGAATTTTGAACATTGGGAATTTCGAATCTTAACATTCAGATTTTTGGATTTTTGGATTCTGGAGCTCAAAGCGTTTGAGCTTTACCATTTTGAAGCAACCTTCATAGGTTTGATCAGAATATGTTGTGGCCGAATGGTACGTTTGTTCTGGTCGTTGCAATGGACTATAATCCTGAGATATCCTAGAGCACTTATTCCTTGGTTGAAGGATTAGTACCATGTTGATTGATTTCTAACCATTTGTCCTCAAAATGCATTGACCAGTACCTTGGTATTAATTGAGAATCGTGATTTTTAACGGACGGTAACATGAACAAAAAAAGGACACTATTGTATGTAATTTAAGTTCTGATCTTTCACATTCGAATGGCCAGGAGAGAAGTGAAATACGGTAGTGCGATTCATACATTCCTTTTCTGGGACACGATGTCTTTAGTCGTATCAGGACTCGTAATTGTAAGGCCTTCAATTCGGTGGATCATCTCTAGCTATGTAGGCCATAAGGTTAGCTGATGATCGATCCGGCAATGAGGCTACTATATTGGTGGCAGCCCAGCTCGAATAGAACCTGACATGTTCGAAGACTAAAGATATGATAAGTGGGGTACACGTTGCTTACTGATTCTTTGCAGTTGGGTGCGTTGTTTTCCATGCATGATCTGGCATGGTCTGTTTACCTTTTTACGTGTCAGATATCGTTGAGCGCCGAAATCAGACTATCTGTTTGTGGCCACGATAATTGTGTTGGCAGCGTGCGTCGCTTGGTGCGGTCACGTGTGCTGGCTCGCAGGCTATACCCCGCATGCACTGAAGCCAAGATGAATTGAGGATTTTTTAGGATAGTCTCCTGGCAGTTTGATAATTTAATTCTAGCTTCTGTTTGCGTTTGAACTTTGTGGTTGTTGGTTATTGGGACTGCTTGTGTTGCCAAGTTGTCACTCCGAAGTTGGGTTCATAAGCGCGTCCGCAGGTCCGTGTGCGCGCAGTGATGCTCACACACCGACCACCATTGATATGTCTGCGTGTCCATTTTCTGTGTGCGTTCGAAGCCAAGCACCCTTTTGTTGCTTTTTAGAGTGCTACGGTGTAGACTCATTGGATAGCATGGGGTTTATGGCCTTGAAGGACAACGGCCACTGTTACATACATCCATAGCGTCTAGACCCTTTTGATTTTGGCTTTATAAAAAGGCTAGGCCTGCGTCGCAGCGATATGGCTGGGTCGAAGATGCCCTCTATTACGGTACCAAATTGGGTCTCGTACCTGCATCCGTAGAAATACTTTACAATTTGTCCAGATACTGGAAGAGTCGAATATGAGATCGTAGCCAATAAGAAAAGAAATACATACAGTGATAAAGGCGGGTCTAAAATAACAGAATCAGGCACACAATGTGCTCGAGCAAGACCTTAATCGAAGCGTCACCAAGAGCGCACCGTCCACGCCAGTAGACGCGATGCTCACTCACTACACACAGCTAGATTCAAAGAAATACACACCCGCAATCCTTGGACAGGAACAGAGCTAGGCAGTGCCTATCTAAAACTATATGCACTGCATTCGCCAATACATAGTCGATTCGCACCGGGGGTCGAGGACGCGCCAGAACGAAGCCAGCAAACTCACAAACACTCTCAAACCAAATGTAACCGAACCAGTGCCAGAACCCGCAGCGAACGGGGCGCATAGACGCCACCGGCCGGCGGCGAGCCGCGTCACGTGCACGCCGCGTCCGTGCCCTGAGGAGCTCCACACCGCTCGCATTGAGGCCACGATTGTGGGAGCTTGAATTGGCCGCCCCATTGTCGACACAGAGCCAAGCACGGCGCCACAGCCAGCCCTCGAATGATCACGCTTCCGTTCAAGAGCCCCGAGCCGTCGACGTGGGCGGACCACCTGAGCTCGGCGCTGTCGCTCGTCTACGGCTCGGCCGCGGACTTCCAGAGCGAGATCGACGCGATGGACAAGCTGCGCGAGGCCGTCAGCGGCGCATCAACGGCCACGCAGACGCGCGACCTGCTGTTCCGCTACTACGGCCAGATTGAGCTGCTGGGCCTGCACATCACGCTGCGGCCGTTCCACGGCTCGTTTGCGTGGAAAAACCTGTACGACGACGAGGTTGTGGAGCAGAGCTCGGTCGCGTTCGAGAAGGCGTGCGTGCTGTACGACATTGCCGCGACACTCACGCAGATCGGCGAGCACAGGCTCGAGTCGCAGGACCAGGCCAAAGCGGCGGGCCATGCGTTTGCGTGCGCGGCAGGCATTCTGCAAGCGGTTAGCACGAATTTCCTGCACGCCGCGTGCACGGATCTGCAGCCGAAGACGCTCGAGACGCTGAGCAAGCTCATGCTGGCCCAGGGCCAGGAGTGCTACTACCAGATGGCGGTGTTCACGAAGAAGGGCAGCGGGCTTGTTGCAAAGCTCGCCGCGTCGGCGTCCAGTCTGTACGCGCAGAGCGCCGAGCAGCTGCGCAAGATCCACGACGAGGAGTACTGGGGCGAGAAGGCCGACATCAAGGAGTGCGAGGCGCGCAGCAAGAGTCTTAGCGCGCGCGCGCACGAGTTCCAGGCGCAGACGCAGGAGGCCGCGCAGAAGTTCGGGCTGGCGATCGCGCACCTGCGCGAGGCAAAGCGGCTCGCCACGGAGAAGCCCGATTCCGACGAGCTGCAGCGCAAGATCCGCGCGCTCGAGCGCGACAACGACCTCATTTACCACGACCGCGTCCCGCCCGCGGCGCCCGAGATCGCCGGCCTGCAGGCCGTCAAGCCGCTGCCGCTCGAGTCGCTGTACCCGGCCGAGGAAGCAAGCAAGATCATCGGCAAGGACCTATTTGAGCGCGTCGTGCCCGTGTCCGTGCACGAGAAGGCAAGCATGTACTCGGAGCTGAAGGCGGAGATGCTGCGCACGCAGCAGGAGAAGGTCGAGGTTGCGAACTTCGAGCTCACCTCGGCGCTCGAGTACATGGACCTGCCCGGGTCGATTTCGCGGCTCAAGCCCGCGAGCCTGAACGAGCTGAAGGCCGTGCCGCCCGAAGTGAACGAGTGGTCGCTCATTGTGGCGTCGACGCCGTTCCCCAAAACCATCGACTTCGAGGACCAGCGCCAGCGCATTCTTAGCCTCGTGCGCTCGAGCCCGAGCCCGGAAATCAAGCAGCGGCTCGTTGTATCGGCTAAAACAGACAAGGAGCTGCAGCGCGTGCACGCGGAGATCGCGCCCGTGATCGAGCAGCTCGCAAACACGCGCGGCCTGCCTCGCGTCTACTCATCGGAGATCGACCAGGCAATTGCGTCTGAAGGCGCGGGCCTGAGCCTGCTCGACATCGACGACTCGCAGGACTTCGGCCAGGCGCTCGAGGAGGTGTCGGCCGCCGTGGTGAAGCTGCGCAAAATCATGACCGGCCGCAACGTCGCCGTCAAGGACATGCGCGAGGCCACACACAAGGACGACATCACGCAGACCATTGTGAGCCACCAGCATTCCGAAGATATCGAGGCCGCCGTGTTCAAGCCCGAGCTGGCGAAGTTCGACCCGTATATCAAGCGGATCGATGCCACGATCCGGCTGCAGAACGCGGTACTGAACGAGACGGTTGAACACTGGAAAAAGGTGCTGGAGCAGCCGCAGGCGAAGCAGGTCGCGGCCGACCGCGAGCGCGCAGCCGCAACGGCAGAGGCGCTCACCGACAAGTTCCGGGACGCGTACCAGCAGTGGCTGACGCTCCGCGATTCATACGAGAGCGCGAAGTCGTTCTACACAAGCTTGGAGCGGCAGGCCATGGGCGGGCCGCCCGTGCCGCCGAAGCCGCCGCTGCCACCGAAAAAGGGAGACCTGAATCTCAGCGGGTACTCCGTGCCGTCTGCGTACAACCCGTCTATGTATCGCTAATGTACGCTAATGAATAATGTAGGTCTACCGGTTTTGACCAAAGACAGAAGTGCCGCCCCGCGGACGCACTGGCGAAGCATTTTGTGAAGTCATTGCAGAGCACCCAGTAAAGGGTCATGGCAGGCATTACAGAGCCAATGCCAAGACGCCAGCGGTGCCGTCAACTAGCGACCGACAAATATCCGCATAAAGCAGCTCGCTAGCCAGCATGCAAAGTTCAAAGATCGCAGGTGCTTCACAAACGCATTGAAAAACCACCACGGGCCTTAACTGCACAGATAGAGTCCGCACATGCAGCGCCCTTTGCAGGTGTCGTGAATGTGCGGTCGACAAGTATCAGTGCAACGCAGCTCGCTGACCTGAAAGCGGATACACAACCTGTTTCTCACAATATAATATGCGTCCAAGCATTTATTTTTTAATGAAGTCTACATCAACAGCGCCTTTCTCCGGTGCCGTGAACCCGCGGGCGACCAAGGTTGTTTAAAGCACGCCAGCCAGCAAGCAGTGGAGGGTAAACCAATGATGTCCGATACCCAAAGGCGCCATAAAACCACCACGAGCCCGGATAATAATTACACAGCCAAAGCATGCACAGGAAATGCCTTCGCGGGTGCTTCGTCATTGCCCAGGCGACCGATCGTACATGCAGAGCAGCTAGCTCGCAAGCGCCACAGGCTCGAAAGTCAGTCGCTGGTAATCGGCAAGTAATCGGCGTGCCCTGGAATCAGTCGAACAGCCAGAGTATGCATAAGTAGCGCCCTGTTGCACGGTTGTAATTACGCAGGCGACCGACCTGCTATGTAGAGCAGCTCGCATAGCAACGCGCGCTGTATTCCAACCAACCCAGCACCCGAGGCATACACTCAGACTCAAAAACCTCGAAGTTGCACTCGTGGCGTTCTTTTAGCCAAGCGCTGAAGCTCATATGATCCAGCCCATGCGCACATGGGTTCAGAAAGCGCACACAGGAATCAGATTAGCGAGTCTTTTCCGTGATAAAGCGCCACATAAATCAATAAATTAACAGCCTCACGGACGCCTCTCCACCCTTCCATCATTCCAACGTATCGGCTACGACTGGCCAATGAGCAGCATATTTCACAGTTATGGTATGATCCGCAACAGCGCTAAACACATTACCAAGTTTGAAACTAATAAAATAACTCAGCAAAAAGTACACACAGCGAATGCGCGTCGCGCCAGAAGGGCCAACAAGCCAGCGGCGGTATGACGTGTAGCAAAGCACAGCTCAGCAGCTAGCCAATCATACCTGCGCCAAGCCTGCACGAAGCCCGCGCCCGCGGCAAGCAGCCCAGCGAAAATCCTCGTATTGCAACGAGGGTTTCTGCAAGCACCCGAGCTCGCACCGGAGTAAAACGAGGGCCGAGGAGCGACCCCACACTCTGCGGCGGAGCTCGAGATAAGAAGCGCCGCCAACAGTTAAAATAGCCAGAATTACCGCATGCGAGACGCGATTAATTGCGGTGCCTGCGTCGCCGGTCACCTCAGCGCACGAGTCGCCTGCATGGGCGCGGATCCGCCTGCGGCACTTGCCGCGGCTCACGCACGCCAGGCCCAAACCAGGCGCGCAAAGCAGGCTAAAAAATATCCGCGAAATACACCTACACTTTATCCTAACACTAGCGTTTTCTGGCGCCGAGGCTAAAGCGTTCCCAGCTCCGGAGCAGCGTGGCCAGGGCGCGGGGAGCCCTGCCTCGCTTATGCTTGCACCCGAGGCATCTTTCTGCATCGGGCTGGCGGTTTCGCGGGTCGCCCGACGCTTATCGGCGATCTCGCTTGAGAATGCCAGATTGGAACGGGGTTGCGCGCACAGCGAGGCCGCGGCGCGGGGTAGTTATGCATGCGCGGACGTATCAGCCGGGAGCCAAGCAGCAGGCGGGCCTGTCGAGGGCTAGGGGAGTAGCCATGGCAGTTATCACCGCGCATTTTTCACTGCATTATGCTAGTATGACTACAAGGCACATGAAATGACAGAAGATTAGGCATGGAGGGCGCAAGGCCATGTGACGCCGAGCCCAAAAGTTTGCGGCCGGACCGGGGCATTAAATATTCGGCGGATCAAGCGATTGATCGCAGCCACATGGACTTCGTCACCAAAATAAAGCAAAGAAGCGGGCTCGCCCCCCGCACAGCCGGCCCCGAGCCGGCCGACGCCTCTCTGGGCTCGCAGGCCTCGGCCGACTACGCGCCGGGCGCCGAGTACGGCTACGCCAAGGACGGCACGCGGCTGTCTGAAAAATTCAGCGAGGACGGCGGGTCGAGCCGAAACAACGAGCTCTTCGACCCGGACTCGGGCGTGAAGCGCGGCCTCGAGACAAAACACGTCTCGATGATGGCGCTCGCCGGCATCATTGGCGCGGGGCTCATCGTCGGCACGGGCCAGGCGCTTGCGCACGGCGGCCCGGCCGCGCTCATCATCGGCTTCGGCAGCATCGGGCTCATCTGCGCGGGCGTGATGCAGTCAATTGGCGAGATGGCGATCTTTCCCGAGGGCGGCGGCTTTCTCGACCACGCGTGCCGGTTTGTGAACCGCCCGTTCGGCGCCGTCATCTCGATCAACTACTTCCTGTGCTTCGCCATGGTCCAGGCCAGCGAGTACACGGCGCTCATGTCGATTTTCAGCAAGGGCCCGGGCACCTGGGACCCGCAGGACCGCATGCCGGACTACGGCGTGTTTCTGCTGTTCTGGTTCGCGTTCACGGCGTTCCAGAGCATCGGCGTCTCCGCGTTCGGCTGGAGCGAGTACTGGATCGCCATGATCAAGCTCATCGGCCTGTTCGCGTTCTTCCTCTTCGCCATTGTGTACGTGTCCGGCGGCGTGAAGAACCGGCCCGCGTTCGGGTTCCACTACTGGAACGACCCCGGCGCGTTTGCCACGGGGTTCCGCGGCGTGGCGCGCGTGTTCGTGTTCTGCTCGACGTTCTACGCCGGCACCGAGGCCGTCGGCGTCACCGCGACCGAGAGCCGCAACCCGGGCCAGGCGATTCCCAAGGCCGTGCGCCAGGTGCTCATCCGCATTCTCGTGATCTACATGGGCTCGGCGCTGTTCATCGGCATGACGTGCCCTTACAACGCGCCGCAGCTCGTGAAGGGCGCCTCGAAGGCGCTGCTGTCGCCGTTCACCGTCGCGATCCAGAACGCGGGCTGGGAGCGCGGATACCATCTCATCAACGCGTTCCTGCTTGTCGTGCTGCTCAGCGGCATCAACGCCAGCGTCTTCTTCTCGACGCGCACGGTGCTCTACATGGCGAACCGCGGAAACCTGCCGAAGTTCATGGCGTGGACGGACCGCCGCGGCGTGCCGTTCCCGGCCATGATTTTCTCGCACCTGTTCGGGTACCTCGCGCTGCTGAACCTCGGCGAGGGCGCGTCGCAGGCCTACAACTACATCGTGAACCTCAGCGGCGTGTGCATCTTTATTGTGTGGGGCGGCATCTCGCTGTCGCACCTGCGCTTCCGCCGCGCCTGGCGCATCCAGGGCCACACGCGCGACGAGCTTCCCTATAAGGCGCTGTGGTACCCCATATTACCCCTGGCCGGGCTGTCGGCGAACATCTTCCTCGCGCTCGTGCAGGGATGGACGTCGTTCTCGCCGTTCGTGGCCGGCGACTTCGTGGACGCATACATCATGCTGCCCGTGTCGCTGCTCATCTACATTGTGTACGCGATCCGCGACAAGCAGTACAAGTGGTTCAAGCCCGAGGAGACCGACGTGGACAGCGGGAAGCGCGAGGACCTTGATGTGCCGAAGAGCACGGCGAAATGGCGGGACTGGATCTGAGCCTTTAATTTATTAGTGTAACGATCTTATGCTCACTGTGTGGGCAAGTAATGGATGAATTGGATAGAGAAGGCGCGATGCGAGGAACGCACAACGAGCGAAGGAAGCGCATTGCCAATTGTCACGCCAAGCTGAACATGGTGCGCTATGAAACCAAACTAGCAAACTTAAATACAGCAGTACAGCGATGGGTGCAATTTATACGAATCAAAACATATCAACTAATTGGCAATCAATCAATGGGAACATACCAACTAGTTGGGCTACACCAATCAGCTGAAATTAAACCCATTAGTTGGCAACCGATCAATTGGCTATACCAATCAGTTGGCTATACCAATCAATCGGCTATACAAAATGAACTAGAAATACCAATAAGCTGGCAATCGATCAATTGGCAATAACGATTAGTTGGCCATATACCAACCAATTGGCACTAACAATTAGTTGGCCATACACCAGCCAATTGGCACTAGAAATAGTAAATCGACAGCCAAAACTCTAGATGCCAATCCTCCTTGGAGCGGAATGCGGTGCCCTTTATTCCCCCGCGGTCCCCTCGAAACAACCAAACAACCAAACATCACTACTTTATATTTACTCAATATTGCTAGCCACTCCGATCTAGGTTGAACTCGCAGACCCCGTCGCGTTTCATGCCCGTTCGACCACGTTCCTGTTCGTAGCGGTTCGCAGCAGTTCGCCTGCGTTCGTAGCACTTCGCCTTGCGCTTGCGCTTTAGGGCATAGGTGTATTGCGTAAGCACTCGCCTCGGGGCACCGCGCCCCCGCCGCTGTTCGCCACGCTCATTACATGATACCACGTAATCGTGCAGTCCCAGCTGCGGCAGGCAGCGCGTCACGTGCGCTACGAGTAGTGGCAAATTACAGTTTTATAACCCTGGCGAACTTGCCGTTAGACTTTTTACCAAACTTGTTGTAAAGATGGCTCGCCGACCTGCCCGCTGCTACCGTTACTGCAAGAACAAGCCGTTCCCGAAGAGCCGCTACAACCGTGCGGTGCCGGACCCCAAGATCCGCTCGTACGACCTGGGCCGCAAGCGTGCCTCCGTCGAGGAGTTCCCGCTCTGCGTCCACCTCGTGTCGAACGAGCTCGAGCAGCTGAGCAGCGAGGCGCTCGAGGCTGCGCGTATCTGTGCCAACAAGTACATCACGAAGATGAGCGGCCGTGAGTCGTTCCACATGCGCATCCGTGTGCACCCGTTCCACGTCCTGCGTATCAACAAGATGTTGTCGTGCGCCGGCGCTGATCGTCTGCAGCAGGGTATGCGTAACGCCTGGGGCAAGCCCGCGGGCCTTGCTGCCCGTGTCGACATCGGCCAGGTGCTCATCTCCATCCGTACGAAGGACTCCAACAAGAACGTTGTCATCGAGGCGCTCCGCCGCTCGCGGTACAAGTTCCCCGGCCAGCAGAAGATCATCATCTCCAAGAAGTGGGGCTTCACGCCGCTCAACCGCGACGAGTACGTCGGCCGCGTCAAGGCGGGCGAGGTCATCAACGACGGTGCCTACGTCAAGTTCCTTGACCACCACGGCCCGCTCGAGGAGAAGTTCGAGCTGTTCCCGGAGGCGTTCCTGGCTTAGGACGGCACGCATCTAATTTAAAACCACATAAAATATTGCGAAATAATATTATTTCAAAAATGAAAAACTTCCCTGCGAAGCAAGCGTAAATTGCAAAAATCGCCGACGTGACGGACTTTTCACCGTGCGTAAGCCGCCGAGGCGGCTCAGCTTACGAAGGAACACCGCGCCTTCGAAGTGCGACCACGCTGTGACGGCCTGTGCTCCGAAGCAGTGCGCCAACTTGTGGAACCAGCGGCGCTCTCGCTAAACGCCGCTCGCGCTTTTCCTCTGCGCTCCTTCAGTGCGCCTTTCGGTGCTCCTGTTTCACGCTTGAGGCGCTTTAGTACGGCTTCCCGCTGCTCGCATTCGCGTGCGCAAATTCTTTCTCGCTTAACAGGCGTAGCGCGCCAATTACGCTTGCCTTGGACTTTAGCACGCGACTTTCAGGCCTGCTCGGTGTAGTCGTGCGTTCTCCACATTTGTCCACTTTGACCAGCGCCGGCTAGATTGCGCCTTGATTCGCCTGGGCCATCTAACACTGAACTCGCTGTTATTGAGCCATTGACTCCTGCAATCAAATATACACTCTGTTCTACGGCTCTACTCTACCTTTGCGTGAGATGACCACCCCCGCAACGCTCTACAAGCAGTTTCTGCGGCTTGGTTGCCAGGCCGTCGAGCACCGCCAGCCGCAGAAAACGGTTATAAAGGCCGTGCTGCGCGAGCGCTTTGCGCAGGGCCCGCGGCCAAGCGAGCTGCAGATCCAGAACACGCTGCAGTTCTTCCGCGCCGCGGCCCACACCGCCGGGCTCGAGCGCCGCTGCCTCGCAACTATGGTTCACAGCGCGGCAGCGCGGCACCGTCGGCGGTCCGCGTATGCGCGGCGGCCGACGCTTCTGCGGAGCGATGCAGCGCTCGTAGAGGCAAACGAGCGGTTCTACTCAGAAATCGTGCGTGGTTTGAACAGATCGATGGACTTGTGTTTATGACCGCGTGCTGCGCCGCGCGCGGCACGCGCGCGCCGTGCAGGCCCAGCACGTCGAGGCCCCACCAGTCCAGGCTCTCGAGGTGCTCGGTCTGGATGTTCTGCTGCACCCACCGCTGGACGCGCGTCAGCAGGTAGCTCTGCAGCGTGCTGAGCAGAGGCGTCTGGCGCGACCACCGCCACATCGCGATGAACGACGTCGCAATCACAATCGGCGGCGTGACCTCGGGGCTCTCGGGCCGCCACGCAATGCTGAAGTCGATGTAGTTCTGCGAAAAGGATGGCAGGCTCGGCAGCTTGCCCAGCGTCGCGAGCTCGGGCAGCTCCACGTTCGCCCCGCGCACGCGGTTGATCGTCAGGTTCGTGCGGTTCAGCCGGATCTTCCCGTACCCGGGCCGGTACCACTCCATGCGGCCAAACCCGCAGGTGAGGTCCGGCTGCAGCTGTACGGGCGGCCGGTTTGGGTCCAGCGTGTGCAGAAAGATCCACCAGAACACACGCGACGCGCGGAACTCGGCCACGGGCCGGTTTCCTTCGCCGACAAGTAGCCACTCGTGGAAGTGGTGCGGCATCTGCACGAGCGTGTAGCGCTGGACGTTGTTGATGTCGACGCGCAGGCGCTGCGGGTCGAGCGGGTCGGAGACAATGCGGATTTGGACCGTGGCCGCGTCGGTTGTGCGCGTCGTGCACACGGACCGCAGCGTGCCATCCCTGGCATTGCCTTCGCGCGTCTCCTCGCGGCTGTTCTGCGATGCGTCGGAGTCCGAGCCATGCTCGCAGGGGCCGAAAAGCGCAGACATGAGGGGCTCGGGCTCAAGCGCTTCTAGACGGGTATATACTTGGCTAGCACAGCGCGCCATGTGGCGCGGCCGCCGTGCTAATATACATATACAATCGGGGTTACCGCATTGGGTGCCGCGGCCGAAAGGGGTACCTCAAAACAGAGAGCCTACTAAGGGAGGATAGCAACAAATGCACCATGATCTTGCATGAATGAGCGGTTCCGAACTCACACAAAATAGTATGGCTCCAGCTAACGCGCACTCGACCTAATAAGGAATGCGCCAGAGCGAGTTACTTAGACAAACAGCGTACAAATATGTAGATTGAGCATCGCGGCCCGTGTTCATAGCATGGGCACCGTGTCTCATAAATTATAACACGGCAAGCCTGTCCCACGGAGAACCTAAATAAAATATAACATAGGAACGTGTCTCAAGGAGAACCTGAATAGAGTATTACATGGGAAGCAGAGAACCTAAATAGAGCCTGAACAGAAGCCACGGTGCACAAGAGAGCACGCATTCTAACAATTCGAACTGGAAGTAACCAGTTCTGTATAGAAATGTGCAGGATATACCGGAGCAATCCCACGCCCCGGTGCGCATGCTTCCTAATTAGGCTCCTTAGTGAGCGAATGCGCCCGGTCCGCTTAACAAATGCACGAGCGGCAGCGAGGTTTAATTGTGAGATCGCGATCGCGAAAAAAGAAACCGGGTTCGCTCGCAGCCCGCGCACAAATAATTCTAGCTGAACGCCGAGCGCGCGCGAGCTCGAGATCTGCGAACCGCACCGAACAAGGTTCTGCGCGGCGGCCCTGACCCCGAACCCGGCCCTCGCGTGACGTCACGCGAAAAAAACCCGCGCGGCCCGTGTTCTTGGCCCGCCGGACCCGCCGCCGGTCGCCACACCGCGCACGTGACCGGCGGCCGCGACCCGAGGCCATGTGACTATATCGGTTCCATCTCCCTTCGCCACAACGTTTTCAGAGCCAACAACCACACAGCTATGAGGTTCCAACCGCTAGCCGCTCGAGCGCTGCGGCCGCTCCAGCTGCACGCCCGCGGGATGCAGACGGAGGCCGTGAAGTCTGCGAACGTCGCGCGCGTGCTGACGGCGCTCACGCACCAGAACTCGAAGCGCACGACCGAGGGCATGAACACCGACCTCGGCAAGACGGCCGACCTCGACGAGTCGGCGCCCACGACAGAGAGCGGCGGCCGCCCGATCTACCTGGACGCGCAGGCGACGACGCCGGTCGACCCGCGCGTGCTGGACTTCATGCTGCCGTTCTACACGGGCCAGTTCGGCAACCCGCACTCGCGCACGCACCTGTACGGGTGGGAGACGGACAAGGCCGTGGAGCGCGCGCGCGAGCACGTTGCGGCGCTGATCAACGCGGACCCGAAGGAGATCATTTTCACGAGCGGCGCCACGGAGTCGAACAACATGAGCATCAAGGGCGTCGCGCGCTTCTACAAGAACCGCAAGAAGCACATCATCACGACGGAGATCGAGCACAAGTGCGTGATCGACACGTGCCGCTCGCTCCAGAACGAGGGCTTCGACGTGACGTACCTGCCCGTGAACCAGGACGGGCGCGTGGACCTCGAGAAGCTCGAGCAGGCGATTCGCCCGGACACGGCGCTCGTCAGCATCATGTACGTGAACAACGAGATCGGCATCACGCAGGACGTGGACGCGATCGGCGCGATCTGCCGCAAGCACCGCGTGTTCTTCCACACCGACGGCGCGCAGGCCTACGGCAAGATCCCCATCGACGTGAACAAGTCGAACATCGACCTCATGTCGATCTCGGGCCACAAGATCTACGGCCCGATGGGCATTGGCGCCTGCTTCGTGCGCCGGCGCCCGCGCGTGCGCCTTGAGCCGCTCATCCACGGCGGCGGCCAGGAGCGCGGCCTGCGCTCGGGCACGCTTGCCGCGCCCACCGTCTGCGGCTTCGGCGAGGCTGCCCGCCTCTGCAAGGCCGAGATGGCCTACGACCACGCGCACATCCAGCGCCTGTCCGAGCGCCTCATGTCGTCGCTGCTGAGCATCCCCGAGACGGTGCTGAACGGCGACCGCGCGCACTGCATTCCCGGCTGCGTGAACATCTCGTTCGCGTACGTCGAGGGCGAGTCGCTGCTTATGGCGCTGCGCGACATCGCGCTGAGCAGCGGCTCCGCGTGCACGTCGGCGTCGCTCGAGCCGAGCTACGTGCTGCGCGCGCTCGGCGCCGACGACGCGCTGGCGCACTCGTCGATCCGCTTCGGCATCGGCCGCTTCACCACGGACGAGGAGGTCGACTTCGTGATCAACACCGTGCGCGGCAAGGTCGAGCACCTGCGCAACCTCAGCCCGCTGTGGGAGATGGTCCAGGACGGCGTCGACCTCACGACGATCGAGTGGAGCCAGCACTAGAACCGCCGCTGAGCTTACGAACTGCTGGTGCGGTCCACGAAACGGCGCCGGCGCCGCATTTACTGAATGGAGTCGGCTCGGGGCCGGCTGGATTCAGCACAACCTTTTGAACGGGCATTGAATAGAGAATGACACCTTTCCATCACTTATATAGACATTTTGTATTGCCTGCGGCAACAGAATAAACGGTATGTTTAGATAGCTAAAAGCATGATGAACCAGCAATCAGTAGCCGGGCGATTTGAATTTATGGGGCGTTCGTCCATTGCAAAGAGAAATGGCGCACGAAATCAAAAAATTGGCCGGTTGAAAAAAAGTATGCGGCTTTCTCGCAAAGTGAAACGGCGCACGATATGCAACAGTTACGGCGCGACAACGCCAAAAATCCATCGCGGCGAACAGGTGCCTAAGCCTCGCCCACTGGCGACAGAGCACACTTCGGGTCCTGCTCCAGTGGAGGCGCAGACGTCTTTGCGCGCATGATTCCAACCGCGGCGCGAACATCCCGCCTGTCCACACGTTTCCGCACTTTCTCGTCTATGACGACAACAATAGTCGCGATGGCGAACGCGCATAGCAGCATAATAACTATACAGACTGCATAAAAGGCGTCTGTATGCCAAACATCTGGCGTATCTACGTCCGCGCACTGGCTAGCCTCCATGTCCAGGTCTCAACTTCGCGGTGCGCATTCTAATCGTCCTGCGCAGCAGATTCAATCGCGTTCTTACCTGATCGGGTAAGCTGCAGCACCGCAGCCACAATAGCGGAATCGCGCCCACCGGTGCTGCCACTGGGCTGAAGCACTGAAACCGTTTGCGCACATATATAGGGCTACATCGGTATGAAGTTGTGGAAGCCGGCTGCGCCGTGGTCGATCCCGTTCAACCCGCTAGGCAAGCGCAAGCGCAAAGCAGCAAAAGCAAAGCAGCAAAAGCAAACAAAAGCAAAATAAAAGCAAAAACAGAATTTGAGGCACCTACGCTTCTTCTCGCCCACTACACTACATTTATATTTAGCGAGCTACGCGTTCTCGGCGCTCGTAATTAGGCCTAATTGCAGCCGCGGCACGCGATGACAAAACGGGTATTAGACGAGTGAGTGCGCGACTGCACAAAGCAACTACGCAACACAACTACGCAACACAACTACGCAACACAAAAGCAAACGCAATTGGGCTCAATCTAGCCACCAAGCGCCAAATAACTCCATATTTAGTCCCTGAACACACACGTAAAGCGGCGCTGGCCGTCCGGGCTGTGCTCACCCGCACTGGCGCCGAACCCTTGCCGCGCGAAAAATATCAGTGCGTCCGACATTAAAGCCGCATCGCGAGAAATTGCGCGCCCACTGAGCTCTAGCCCGGACCGCGCAGCATGGCATACAACCAAATCGACAATGGCATCTGGCTCGGCTCGATAATGTCATTGCAGGCGCGCAAATCGCTGCGCGAGGCCGGCGCCACGCACATTCTGTCGGTGCTCGACGTGCAGGCGATGGGCACGAGCGTCGAAAACTTCGAGAAACTGCCGATTTTCGAGGACTTCGAGCACCTGTACATCAGTGTCGAGGACGTCGACGAGGAGGATCTGCTGCAGTACTTCGAGAAGGCGCTCGCGTTCATGGACGGCGCCATTTCGAGCGGCGGCGGCGTTCTTGTCCACTGCATCGCCGGCATCTCGCGCTCGGCCACGTTTGTGTGCGCGTATCTCATGCGCAAGAACAAGTGGACGCCGTCGCAGGCGCTCGCGTTCGTCAAAAAGGGCCGCGCTGCCGCGCACCCGAACGACGGCTTCATGGAGCAATTGGACGTGTTCTACGACTGCGGCTTCAGCGTCACCGAGAGCGCAAAGCCGTACCGCGAGTGGCGCCTCAAGCAGCAGGCCCGCGAGCTCTCCTACCAGCGCGTGCGCTCCGTGGGCACGTCGTACACGAGTGTGGATATGCCGCCGCTGAGCGTGCGCTGGAAGCATATCATTCCGTCGCTGCTGCAGCTGCAGGCCGGAGTCGGTGCGCGGAGCGCGTCCGAGTCCGGCGCGGAGTCGTCGCCGGCCGCCAGTGCCCGGATTCTGCCCGCCGATGTGGTGCAGGTCGAGGTCGCCGACGAAAGCAGCGGTCTCCAGAAGTACGGCGTCACCGAGCCGATCGCCGACTCCGTGCGCAAGGCCCGCGGCGAGGTCAAGATCCGCCTCGTGAACGGCAGGGGCGACGGCGTGGACATCGACCCGGAAACCACGCGCGCCGTGTTCAAGGCCGCGGCCACGCGGCTCGTCAGCTTCCGGTGCAAGGGCTGCTCGGCCAAGCTGGCTTCGGGCGAGTCCCTTGTGCGCCACGATCGCGGCCCGAACGGCCCCTGCCAGCACTTCTTTGTCGAGCCCGTCGAGTGGATGCGCGACGAGCTCGAGAAGGGCGAGCTCGAGGGCAAGCTCATGTGCCCGAAGTGTGACAAAAAGGTCGGCGCGTACCTGTGGCAGGGCTCGAAGTGCTCGTGCGGCGTGTGGGTGACGCCGTCAATCAAGCTCAGCCGCGCCAAGGTCGACGAGATGGCCACGACCACGAAGGCCTTACTCTGATTTACGACTTTTCTTTCCTAATGATCTCGGTGGCTTGCGCGACTGACTGTACATATATACTTTGTAGCACGTTTTGACTCTGTTCTAGTTCAGAAGTAAAAGTAATTGAATCATGAAAGTTATAAATAACGAAATTAAGAGAAGGTTTTGCATTTTTGTTCGCGTAGTCACACACAGCTTGCATCATAAGATTGTCGTAAAGGCATGGTTTCGTTTTAGAATCCAGTGGGCGTAGGCATCGGCCCAGACAGGTACGGACACCCCTTGGCGTCGCACCCTTTACTTGCAACCTCAGTGCCCCACCACTTGTAGTGCTTCGAGCCGCCGGTGTACACAACGGCAAAGTAGATAATAATGATTGCAATGGCCACACCGCAGTCAAGACCCACCGAGGTGACCAGATTATACTTCTGCCACCACGCAGTGTACTTGCGATGGATGATGAAGTTGAACACGAACCCGGCCACAAACCAGGTCGTGAAGTTGAAGCCCGTCTTGCTGGGAATCTCCACGGCACCGCCGAAGAACAGCACAGGATCGAACTTCGAAATCAGCGACTTCGGCTTCCACCAGTGGATGAGGAAGGTTGCAATCGACACCGCGCCGCCAACAAGGAAGAACCACAGCACCCACGAATAGCGCCCGCCAGGAGCGAACAGGTGGCTGCCAAACAGGCCCCAAATGCCGTACGTGTTGAATTGCGTCGCCTGCGAGCGGCATGTCATGTTGTTCTCGGCCTTGTCTGTGCAGATGTTCGCCTCAAGGTGGTGCAGAATGAATCCCGTCACCGCCGGAGACACAAGCGCCGCCCAGACGCCCGAGAAAAACAGCACCGTCATATAGATCTTCGGCTTGATGCGCAGGTAGTGCGCGACCTTCGCGCCCTGGGCCATGTGCATACCGTGCTGCACGATTCCGAGCCCAAACGTGTAGAAGTACAGAAGCTTCAGAGGCTGGCCCTTGTACCAGTTTGCGCACACAATGTAGAAGAAGGACGCAACCGAGATGTTCGTGTTGGCGCGGGCCTCCACCAGCGACAGCGGAATGAACAGCGCAATGCCAATTGCCCACGCCACAATGAACCCACCAGCATCGATCGGCGAGTCGTCCCAGCCCTCAGTGAAGGCAAAGCCAAGGCCAAGCGACACGACAAACGGAACAATGTAGATCCACCACGGCCACGACTTGTACTGAAGCACAGACTTCTTGAACTTGTCGGTGGCCTTGTTGCGGTCGCGCCACGGAATGACGACCTCCTCCTTGAACAGCAGAATGAAGTGCACCATCATCGCGGCGAACGCGCCAATCTGCAGGGCCAGATTCATGAGGAACGCAATCGGAAGCATGGGCGGCGAGTACTTCTTGTACTTCTCCATGTCGAGCTTCCAGTCCTTGTCGGCAACCTTCTGGAACTTATATGGCTTGCCCTTCACGGTATACACCTTGTTCGTCATGATCGGCATGTGAGCCGTGTTCCAGTGGTTCATGTAGTACAGACCCGGCATGACGATGTAGATCCAGAACACGAACGAGAAGAACATCGAACCAATGGCCCACATCGGCGTCGTCAGCGGGTTGTTGATCGACGTGATTTGCGTCCAGTCGAACGTGAGCGGGAAAAGACCAAGACCGGTCTTGACGCCAAACACCTGCGACAGCGCCGCGCTGTTAGGACGGATCCAGCTAATCCATGCGCCGATCGAGGACAGGAACGGCAGGATCAGGTCCGGGAACCAGTACTCGACAAACGAGCCGAAGAACACAATCACGAAGAAGATCCAGCGCGACATCTTCCAGCCGTTAGCGACCGGGTTGTCGCGCGAGTGCAGCGTCTTGAACAGCGCAATGCGGCTGAGCTGGCCGGGCCACACACGGTCCTCGGGCGTGACAAGAATGTCGCGGCACAGACCGATCAGCGCAAAGGACATGATGTAGCAGGACATGTTGAACAGGATCTGGCGCGGGATACCCGTGTTCACCTTGAAAAACTTGAAGTCCTCAATGACCAGGTTGTTCACAAGACCGGCACTGGTCACAACATTAACAAAAATGTAAATGCAGCCGTGCTCCTTGTAGTTGAACGGGCCCGGGTTCAGCTCGATCTTCGCGCCCCAGCCAAGCGGAATCGACCACTGCGGCACCACCCAGTGCAGGAACTGGCCCATGGGCCAGCTCAGCACGAGCGCGACCAGCACCGAAATCGAGACGGTGGGGAAGCGCATGGTGAAGAACGAGTCGACACCGGCAATGACGGTGGCCCACACGATGGCGAGAATCCACATGCGCAGCGTGAATGCCGGCATGTCGACGTCGGCGTCGGTGCCGGGCAGAATGGCGTCGATGTCCTCCTCGGTGAACTTCGAGTACTTGACGAACGTGTCCTCGGACGAGTCATCAGGCGTGACGTCGTCCTTCACGAGCTCGTGCGACTTGCCCTTCTCGAGATGCGAGTCGAACGAGTTCGTCTCACTCAGGTTTTGCGGAGTATCGGCCTCGGCCTCAGGCGCGGCCGCGGTCTCGCTGAACATCTTCTTATTGAACCACTGCATGGCTCAGATCAAGACGCTCGTTGCACGGAGATCTAAGATGGAAGATGCGGGCTCTTTATATATGTTGATCGGTATCTACAGCATCAGCACGGGCGACCCGAGTTTTTTTGCAGCCCGTGCATGCAGCCGAAATCTCGCCAATAAAAAAATACATCTGTTTCGAACCCTGCATCCATAATCTTGTTTCAAGATCAGCCGGAGCAGTGGCACGGCTCACAGCCATAACCTGATTATCAAGATCCACAGCTAACGTCCGGCGTTGCCAAGTGTGTAATATGGGCGGCCTTTAGGGTTTCGCTAGGGTACCACGGCTCTAGAACGAGTCGTGTAATACGGGGGAAAATTTTTTCTCAATCTAAACTGCAAGAGAACTAAAAGAGCCAGCATGAGTCTCGCACTTTTTCTATAGACTGGGAAACATCCTTCCGGAGTGTCCGCGCATGCATCTGCCGCGAGATCAAGTTATCAGATCAAGCAACGGGCGGAAAAATTTGGTCCCACAGCCCAAATCGGGCGTCGAGACGCACGCTTAAGAACCCTCAACCCTGCCGCCGTCTGGCTCCAACGGCCGGGACAAACGCCGTCATTAAGCATTTTCAAAATAGTTTGAGAACCCGCGGCAAGCAAAGCATGCACAATACCCCAGGATACGTACCGGCGGATATCTTAGCCTTCTCGTACTTATCGCGCGCAACCCGAAAAATGATAATAATGGAGGTTGAGGCAGGCCGCTCACATGACAGGTGCGTCTTGACCCTGCATCGCTAGCGCCGTACCATCGGATACGCCCGCGGCGCGCTCGGTGGGCCGGCGGATGACAAACGCCAAGCGCGCGGCTAAGAGTTTTGAAGAATTTCACTGTTTTAATTTCCGACTTATGGGCCTGCTGCTCGCTGCGACACGGGGGCTCTGCAATGATCTCCGGCACGGCTCAACAATGATTAAACCGTATACTTAAACCGTACCTGGCAGGAATCACACGCGTGTTCCGGCTTACACATAAGCGTGATTAGTATGCACCCATGTTCGGCGCGGCATTTCCGCAAGTTATCAAATCCATTTGGGCGCCGAGCATTTAGACAACCCTCGTATTTAAATACGCGCCCAAGCTTGTAGGCCGCAGCTTCGGCCGTAGCCCAGACTGCTACTAAATCCCGGTGCGGTTTTGTATTGATATTCTACTTGCGCTGATCTCTATCAGGCTCCGCTTCCTGCTTGGACCCGCTTATCCAGCCCGTTTTGTTACGTCATGTGGCG